>JARFJA010000026.1:1331042-2662085 GCA_036326145.1 Rhagophthalmus giganteus | reverse complement strand
CTTCCTCGGATAGCTGACGGTTTCCCACTTCCAGCGCCCCCGGTCTCGTGTCTCTACGACCCTCCCATCTCGCACCTAATCGAGCCAGAACGGTCAAAGATGCAAAACCCGTAATTTCTCTCGTTCGTCAGTTTTGCGCCTCTTTCCGAGAAATAATTTTTTTCTCAAAGACGAAAACACTTTTGGACGGAATCGAGATCCAGATAAACGGCCGTTCTTGCGCCGCGGTCGCCGATTCGAAATCGTTCTCGAGGGCGTAGGAAAACGTCTCCGTTTTGCGCAAAAAACAATACCGCGGTTGCGCAGTCAGCGAAGGTGCAGACTAAAAATCGGTTTTGTGCGGCAAAATAACCGGGGAACGCGGGGGCGCAGCCGCCATCGACGCGAAAAAATCCAAAAGTCAAACGCCGAATCACGCGAATTTTTAAACCGCTGTCGCGCAGACTTCCGCCTCGACGCAGGTCCACGTGACGCACTCGATCCGTTTCCCCGCGCCTATGAATCCTAAAAGTTATTCGTCAGAAACGGCCGAAACGGAAAAATTGACGATTTTTGTGAAAATTGGCGTCGCGAAGTCGTCGCCGCCTCGGGCACCGATTTTCTCGCTGTACGTGGTGCTTGGGCCCGTTTGACGTGATCTGCCCGAGAACAGGCGTCCGCCGCCTCCGCCTGGCGGTCCAAAATAATTAACGACGTTTTTTGGTGAAAATTAGACCTGCTTTTTCGTTCACCACACCCCCGAACGCGACGACGGCAACTTCTCCCGCTTGACGAGGACGCCCGGCGTCGCGTCGGACCGCTTCACAAGGAATGCTGACTCCGTGAACGTAGTATAGCCGAGGAAAACACGTATCGTTACTTCTCCCTCGTTGCACTATTGGTTGCATACGCGCTCACGTTATCTGGGACATAAAATAAATCCCTCACTGTCATACATATTTCAACATTTGAACAAATGCCACTTGTACCACTTTTCCTCTAGTGTAAACCCATCGATAAATTGTGCTTTAAGTTTAAAATTAATTACTTCAGACGTACACTATGACACTTGTACCACTATTCCGCTAATCGTAAGTTCTTAAATTTAGTTTATAGGTAAAAAAATGCAAGGTATTATTTTAAAAAATTATTTATTAAAAATGTGGATTCAAATAAATATAACCGAACTTTCACATTTTTTTTCCATTTAAAGCGTCAATTTTTAATTTATAAAGATTTTAGTATCGTAATGCCTCTTTATTATTAATAAAAAGCATAAGTTATTTAATTTATATATTTTTAAACATATCTCACTTATTTACATAAATTAAAACATTTCTATAGAAAAATCACAAACATGTGCACATCTTTGGTGAAGAAGAGAAGATTAAAATGTGATATCAAATATTTAACGATGTAGATATCTAACAACTAGTATCGATTTAACTCGTACACGAATTGATTATGGCAATTAAAACAAAAAGCCAAATATTTAAACATTTAATAGTACTAGAAAAATTATTAGAATGTTCAAAATTCACTGCTCGATTACTTGTTGGATTCATTGGATTTCCCACATCACGATTCATTCTAATTGTTCGTCCGTGCAGTGGTTGAACAGGTCTAAAGTTGTGTATTAATTTTCCATGTTCGCTATTAAGTTGTCGAAACACTTCTATCTAAAATATATGTAAATTGACATAGATACTTGATGTTTGATAACATACATTAATACATAGGTAGGTACTTAAAGTTTTTGTATTAGTATTACTTTGATATTATAAATTTTAACAAATTGTTTTTTTTGCCTTAAACTAGAATATAGAAAAAGCTATCAAGGTTAAAATAAATGCCATATTTCAATTGACATTCGTGGGGGTTACGTTTCTGGAGTTCTTGCAAAAATAAAACAAAAAACCCAGAATTAACTCAATTCATAATTTCGTCGGTATGTATATTGCATGTAGTACAAAATCTCGCAGTAGAAAGGAAATTTTGCCTAAAACGGGAACAAAGAAAAACCGCGAATGTCAGGGTCAATTGCACAGTCTGATGCCGGGACTCAGAGGTGCCGCTTTTAATTTTCTCCGGTCTCGACTCTTAGATCACAAAAATATGTCGTTCATTGTAGTTTATTTTATATACAGGGTGCTTCAGAATAACATGACAATATTAGTCGAGGTGATAGAACAGTGAAAAATAAGTGCCCGAAGATCATCCGTTTTCGAGATTGAGGACGTTGAAAGTTTATTCGTTGTAATACGTTTTTTAGACTCCACCAAAACTACGAGCGCTACGTATTGAAATTTAGCGATTCGAAAAATGAATGAGCCCTTTAGCGGCGACTGGATTAAATGAACTTAACAAGTAATGTTTAAAGTATTTGTATAGCCGATAACATATAACAATTATTTTGCTTTTAACAATTTGTGTGAATATGGTATGGTGTCAGCAAAATACACACCTACATAATATAAATTGCAGCGCGTATATGGCTATAACAAAAAATGATAAATTACTCGTTAGGTGACATTCAAAAAGAACGTCATGCTCGTCAGGTTGATACTGTGACGTCCTTTTCTAGGGATAGGTAAGAATTTCATGACATAGAGGAGGGACGGGTAAAAAAGTTCCAAAAAAGCACTCTCGTCGGTAGTCGAAATCGCCAATTGCCATGATATTTGTATATTGGGTTGATGTATAAAGTTGCAAGGGGTTCCACGTTGTGTGGCCCACCTTGTATACTATACCTATATTGTTTTTATAATAAAATGAATAAATTAGCTAATTCACCTGTTTATGTGCGAGTGGAATAGTATTTTTAAATTCAATCCACGTTACTACTTCTGAACAAGGGGGAGTTGTAAGCGAGCCTCCATAAGTAAAGTACACCGGTAAGTCTTCTGCTATTAGATCCTTTAAGAACGGAGGATCGTTTATTGTAGTAGTCATCTGAGGACTTTGAACTAATGGCAATGCATTAATTAAATCTTTGTAGTAGGCGTTTTCTTCATCGACACCCTAAAAATTACAATATCTGTATTTATATAGTTATTTGGTAAGTATGTGAATTATTAGTGTATACATATATATTGTTTCATGAATAACATGCTCATATTTAAGATAGGTATCAAATACTTGGTAACTTGGAATTAACGGTGAGATCGTAATAATGTTTCGATGGTGTTACAATGTTAGTCATCACAGCTCTAACAAAGTCATAGATTTTCGACTACCCGAGCGATGGAAAATGCTTGAATAAGCGTTTTTTTTACAATGAAGTCTCCATGGTATCATTTATCTAAAAATACGGCCATTTCTGTGCCTAATGTATAAAATTATATTTGAGTTCATAATAGATAACTACGACAAAAAAGCCAAAAATTTGTCCTTTAGTCTTTATTCTCGAAAATTTAAACGCAATTAATTACACAGTAAGTATAATGGAACCTGTTAAAGTTGTTCAACATTAGATCGGATCGGATCGAACACGAACGAAATGAAATCAATGAAATTATAAATAAAATCGCTAGAAACTTCTGAACGAATAAACATCACATCGATAGATATTGAAACCGATATCAATATCGGCTAGATAGTCAATCAGTTTCGTCGATTTTATTTCGTTTTGATTCGAACGTAACGGAATCAAACGCTTTGGAATCCGTCAAATTGAAAACGATGAAATTGGTTGGCTCGAAATGTGTGTGAAGTTTACATTTCGCCAATCAATTTCGTTGATTTGATTTTGACGGATTCCGAAGCGTTCGATTCCTTTCCATTTCGATCTAATGTGCGACGACCTTTAGAGTTTTCTATTTACGAGAGTTGACGCAGCCCCTTTTCATTAAAATAATGTACGTTATTCTGATATGACTGTACGATCACCCTATTTGTGGATACTTGTGCGAAAATTTGTGATGAGTAGATATATTGGACACGAGAAACAACTCCGACTCGTAGGACCATTTGTAGAAAAGAAATTCAATATGCTGGATTAAGTTATTATTGTTATAATTAATGACCAAAATATTTGACCAATAGGAAATCATTATTAATGGATAAATTTTGGATTAACTAAGCCTATGTTAAATTTGTTTTCATGCAACTCGACAGTAGCGTTTTGCACTTGTTTGGGAACATTATACATATAACAAAATAAATAAAATGTATGTAATATTATGATTTTGAACAGTGCCTACCGAATATAGAAATGATAAAACAGTTAATCCGTCCGGATGTTCTGTGGCAGCTTCGAACGTGTCGTACGATTTCTGGAAAAATACCATGTGAAGTTCCAATGGAAAACTGAAATAGTAGATATATTGTTAATTTAAAACTATACTATTGTAAGTACATAATAATCGTAGATACCTAATTATAGCTCATCCACATACATATAAACGTTTTTTAGTAACCATTTCTCTAATGGTCGATTATTTAATAACAACACTTGAAAAGTAACAGAGACATTGAAAATTTTATTTTAAAAATAGTTGTGTTAAAGAAACCAAGCATTTTTTAAAGATAATAAATTGCATCTCGAGCGATAGATAATAAGTTTACAATTTTTTATGTAGATCTTTCAAAAACAAAAGCAGAAAGTGATTAAAAAATTAAATAACTACCTACAATTTGTTTTGTAAAAGAGACAGTTACCTGCTGTTGTTAATAGTGTTTTCTGATCCTTCCGTGTCATTTGCACCCCAATGAAAGTGAAGTTGAGCAAATTCATAGTCTCCAATTAATGGCCCTCCAGTTACAGTAGGCATTTTGTCCGATTCCAGTGTATATACAACTATAAAGTTTAAATAGTTGATGTTATACCGAAGTAAATATAATAACTCCATGTTTTTTAGGTAGTTGAATACAAAAATGATGTTTAAATTCATATTGGCTGTAGCTCTTATCTTTGAGACAGAAGCACTTTGAAATTGAATCAATCTAATATTTCAACGATAATAAACATGACATTTACCTAATTTCTATTCTGCCCTGTTAATAATAAAGGTCGTATCTGACAATATGATAGTTTTTAATAATTTCTGAATATGTAAAACTGTAAAAGTAATAAACTTATGAGTTGATTGGAGATGTTTTTGATGCATACTGGGCAAGACTAAGTAAATACATGCAAGTTTCGGCTTGTAATATACGTAAAGTAAACGTGCTAAAAAACAGAAAATTGTAAAAAATGTAGTTCCGATATTTATGCGTAATAGAGCAGTGATGCCATGTTTATAAATGATTAATTTCGAAAAATTGATACGGATAGACGCATGTGATTTTGAGCTCGTAAACTTTTTCTTCGATTCTGATCGTAATGATAATATGAGCAAAAGAAAACGCTTACCTGTATGACCGTTATTCTTTAAGATAGCCGTATCTGGTTTCCAATCAAAATTCTTGAAAATCATTATAGGCAAATGAACTAATTGCACTTGATGTTCCAATATATTAATTGGACTTTGATGCTTTCCAACGCAATGCAAATATTTTTCTCCCCAGTGGTTTGGACCTGAAATGATAACTTTTAGCATGTTGTACATGTAGATAATACGCTATTAAACGTGTTTGTATTTTACATAAAAAATAACCTATATAATACAAAATTCAATGAAAAGAGTAAATTTCAGTGTTGTTCAGTGTAATTTTTCTTATGTAAATCATATGTAATTCCATACTTACCGTCATTTCCATCGTAACCAAAATCTTGTGCATAGCCTAGAACAAAAAAATAAATGTTGTAAGTATGAATAATAGATTTCAAATTTTAGTTTCCTTCTGTGGCGTTTTTGTAACTTTATTCATAAATAAAATTGTATATAAAACAGGAAGAGGCCATAAGAAAGTTAAGTAGGAATTCATGTGTTTACGGTTTAAGCTAATAATTAACTAAGACCACACGCGCTTGTTAATAATAAAAAATACGCCTACGTAAGATCTTTGAACTGGGTATAAATTGGACAATTAATTTACCAATTTTCGTAATACGGATTGGAGATTTATATTTCCTGTATTTGTTCTATTTGTGAAGTTTTTATTTTTATGAATAGATTTCTATAATAAATGTACAAAGGTGAAACATTCTGATGTATCGATAATAATTAACAAAACTGTCAACAAATAGAATTTTTTGATCCTAATCGTAAGTGATTGTTTTTATATACCGTGTGCAATAGAATCATGGTAATATGTTATTTCTATTTTTAATCCTTCTGTTTGTATGGTAATTAATTAACGTTATTAGTTTTTTATTGTACATAAAACAAATTATATTATCACATGTTTAAATACCGATCTATATTGATCATATAATGTAACTAATAGCAAAACCTTGTTATACATTATAATAATATGTATATAAGTATTAGGTGTATTCAATCGTAAATGAAACATCGCATCGTAGTAATGCAATAAAATCTAAAATTAATAATAAAAAATTATACCTATGTTTTAAAAGTTATTTCATTTTCAAATAGTTATTAAGTGGGTATTTAAATACCTACAGATTATATCATAATTAAAAGTTTTAAGTTCATATACATATAGGTAGGTGCCTATTTAATTTTTTTTTATACATAAGAATTCGAAAAATACTTTCCAACATTACATCAAAATCATCCAACTGTTACTATTATTAAAATAATTTATTAAGTGATATTTATTCACTGTCGATAATACATTTAAAAAAGAAATATTCCTTTCGCTATTTAAATTCGCACGTTGCTTTATGCAATACTATACAAGAACTTGTATAAGTAATTATTATTAAATCACGCAACTTTTTAAGTTGTTTTTAAAATAATCGTGGTAGGTAGTAAGTACAAAATGTAATATTAACAAGAAAGTCAAATGTGTGTCATGGGTAACTATCAATGTAAGTAGTTGTAGTTTATACAACATGAAGATCTACTTTATTACAGAATTATATATATTCGGCCTGATTTACTAAAAACTTGCTGATATTTAGTAAAGAACATTATTGGCTATTTCCTATAAAGTTGTTAATACTATTTGCTGTTGCTTGCTATAAAGGGTGATTTAGAATTCATATTACAAAGTTGGCAAAAACTCACGACAACTTTCTACGACTGTAGTGGATAAAAAGTTCATTTTGGACATGGTTTCCTAAGCAAATATTTAAGTAGGTACCATATTTCCTCTGTAGACCTAGAATTTTGTAATACGAATTCTGAATCACTCTGTATAAGAAACAAAAGTCAAATAAGCAATAACACTCCTTGCTAAATGTGAGCAAGTTTTTAGGAAATCGGGCCAAATAAGTAGATATTTGCTGTAGTTGTAATTTGTCTTTTATACTATTATTTCACATTTACATTAAACATTTCGAAATTACATTAAAACATTAGCGATTAACCCAGTAAAATTAGATCACAAAAGGGGAAAATTATAAAAAAATATATTAACAAGCTAGATTTTTGTTTGGGCCTTTATTTTTATGTTTTAAACTAAACTTCAAAAGTCTCCTTCGATAACAAGTCTGCAAAAATTATTATAGGGGATGAAAGCAGATAAAATTCAGTTTTTTTGCAATGATTTTAAAAACTATCAATTTTTCGATAACAAGGTTATCATTAAAATGTAGCACGTAAAATTTACTACAAGATA
Organism: Rhagophthalmus giganteus; assembly: GCA_036326145.1. Lineage (NCBI taxonomy): Eukaryota > Metazoa > Arthropoda > Insecta > Coleoptera > Rhagophthalmidae > Rhagophthalmus > Rhagophthalmus giganteus. The sequence goes on along the minus strand of JARFJA010000026.1, from coordinate 2,654,474 downwards.
GATCTTTTGACTTTTTTTGTATAACTAATCGTTTTCGAGTAAAACGTGCGACAAAGTGGCAATGTCTAAAGTTTAAATTAAATAACACAATGATAATATATCAATAATGACTTATTATGAGAACTTTTTTTTACGAATTACGACCCTGCCAATATTTTAAGCTGAACGATGAAGGTTATAAGTTTGGTTCAGATCAGTCAAGAAATATTTTTTTACGTCTACCATTCCAAAAGGGAAGGGTGATTTTTTTGAATTGCAATTCTATTAGTATTTTAAGGTGAACGATGAAGGGTACCAAGTAGGTACCAAGTTTGGTCCAAATCAGTCAAGCCCTATCTATTTTTTACCACAGTAAACTTTTGTGTTATTGAAATATCACTGTATTATTTAATCTACAGTAGACATTGCCACTTTGTTACACGTTTCAGTCCAAACCGATTAGCTATACGAAAAAAGTAAAAAGGACCTTTTTGTAGGAAATTTTACGAGCTACAATTTTGATAATAACTGTTTCCTCTAAAAATTGATAGTTTCCAAAATCATTACAAAAAACTAAATTTAAAATCTAATTTTACTGGGATAAAAATCAAATGAATTTTAAATAGTTTAAATTTACTACTACAATAATTTAACATTGAGATGAAAATGCATAGGACGACAAATGCCTTCGTCAACTTAGAAATTTTACAGAAACGAAAAAGTAGAAAACACATTTGGTTTTTACATAATGTATTAATGACTTCGCATTTCCTAAGACGCATTATCGTTGCTTCCTAAAATATATAACAGTTGTATCATTAAAAAGGTACACGATAGATTATTTCGCGTCTTCAGATTGAAAAACTGATAAAATTAAAAACGCTTGTTTGCAGCGATTAGCTTGATTAGCTTCGGAGCTTTCATTGATGTAAATGTGACGTGACCAATAGGCGAGCGTTCTGCTTCACGTGAAATTTATTTGAATTTATTTATAATAGTTTAGATTAATTGCAAAATATGTCGTAGGATGACACAAAACTTATTTTTTTACAGTCAGCGATCGTGCAGTTAATGTGTTAATAGTCGTCTGTAGTAACTGTAAAAAAACAACTATTTTCTGTTCGTATATGTATACCAGCATTGTTTCAATGTGATTGTGAGAATTAAACATCTTAACGTTGACTTTATTTGTTAAACTTTAATGATCTGTTAAGGTATGCATTCTAAAGTATTTATTATGACATCAACGAAACGGAAATGGATGTGGTTTAAGTTATTTGTATAATAATAATGCTAGCGTTATTGTTTCTTAACATTCCTGGTGTCTTCAGGGTCTATTCTACCCAAAATTCATCTTTAATTTGAAATTACTTGCTTATTTTTTTAAATCTACTTTTTAATCAAATTTTTATACATTGTCTATATGTCAGCAAAACACCTATTTTTAGAAATAATTAAATTTAGCTATTAAAATGTTTGAATGAATGTTGTTGGGGGTCGTTTAGACCCATTAATAAATCATTAGGATAACAACATATTTTCTTAAATTTCTACGAAATTTTTAAAGATTAAACATTCCAGTTAGGATTTAGATAACTACTTTACATAATTACAGAAAATACACTTTCCATATTGTAGCGAGCACAAATTTCCGGAAAGCTACCGCGTAAATAAAAAGAAAACTGTAAATAATGATTAATTAATTAGTAATCACACAAAGGTAAGTTGTTTATATTGCTGTTTACATATAAAATTGCTTACATTTACAGTACGATTATATTCGATGATAATATAAGCATCCAAGTTTTTGGAATTCTGTAACATTCGAGAAGTGAATCATCATGAAAGCGTATATTTGTTTACTATTGCTTGCTGGTGTGTACAAATCCAATGATAAGGCAACTTTAGCAGTTTGCTTGTTTGTGTTTGAAGACATTGATACGGAAAATTCGTAGTCTAAAAATGTGCAGGACTGTTATATAATAAAATATTAGAAATATTTACAGTCGTTAAGGATTTAAATATTTATAGTGTCACGCGTCGATAATTTTCTTGTAAAGTCCTAAATCACGTGCCAGAGTGTTGAAACAAAACAACATTCTTAAATGTTTTGCTCGTTATATCCGGAACCTAGCTCGTAGGATGTCGTTAAACCCGAGCTCGTTATAAGCGATTTCGACTGTATTTTATTGTTTTTTAATTTTAACGCCATATATTTTGGAAAGCGTGCATTTACGGACGTAAGTTGTCTATCTCAATGTGCATATTTTAGCACCGAGAATTTGAACTGGGCCGATGGCAGTCGAATTTTGAGACGCCCTGCATATTATTCGGTACTACTTGTTTCTTGGGCTAACTAACAATAACTTATTTAGATTTATCTATAGATACATATTGCTTTTTAAATTACGTAAAAAATATTTATTGTTAGATAAGCAGTCATATTGACGTTAAATAAATTATAATCTTAAGTATTCGTTGATTGTAGTTACTTTAATTAAATAAATTAAATAAATCAATTTACTTCTAAATGTGATTTAAACAATTTTTTATAGTTAACTATGTAAATACATGTTCATGGTAAAATCAATATCCTTTATATTAAATTCTATTATTATTGTAAAAAGTAATTGAGCAATTTTATTTCATAACATAATAAGGTGAATACACGAAAAACTACATATTTCATTACTTCTATAAAAATACTTAACAATATAATTTTACAAAATTGCAGCAACTTTAGTAATACGTAATAGTAGGTATGTAACTTACATAGGTACATAATAAAATAATATACTTGCAGAGTTTTGGAATAATAATTTAGTAATTTTATTGTAAATTCTAATTTTTAAAAGAATACTTATAAATTAATATACCTACTCTCAATTTATAAAAGCAATAAACATCAAAGTTTTTATAGAATATTTTACTATGATTTATTTTGAAGCTACAAACGCTTACGTTTCGTAATGGTAAATATTTCGATCATGTTTATAATGTACGTACATACATACAAAGGTGTACAATTATCGACAATAATACGACCCATCTACTGGGTGGATTTTTTAACAGCCTAACAAGAAGAAAATGCCGATCTTTTTTTTTTGAAAGGCGAAACTTCTGCAATTTGGTTATTTACAGTAACGAAATTCTAATAAACGTATGTATACGTTATTCAAGATAGGTTCCAATGCACGTCATCAATAAAACCTTACTAAATTGTATATTTGTAATATCCAATTTAAAGTTTCGAACGTGGCAGATATGACATGGCGAAGAAAGATTACAATTTATTAGTACTATAAAATACGATGTTTTATTGATGACGTGTATTGGAAACTATCTTGAATAACGTATATTTACTTATGTAAATACCTGGCAGCTAAAATGAATCTGATAATGATTAGGCTTTATTTTTATTCGTGACTGTACTTGTAATTGTTTCTAAGATACACAACATTAAATCACTTTATAGTCATAATAAGTAGTTTGTGTAGGTATGTTAATAAGATGAAAATAATAGGTATTTGAGAAGTAGTGCTTCTGCTGTAAGTTTAGTTCAACAATTAAAAAAAATTCAATTCGAAGAAATTGTAATAAGCAATTTTACAAGAAAATTAAGGTTTATCGAATAAATTAAGATATGTACTTTATTAGTTAATTTTTCTTTAAAATGATGTGGTTTTCTTTATTTGGAGTAATTTGGTGCCAAGAATTTGACAGTTGACTTTTGATGGTATTAGTCATTTAATTTTGAAAACCCACGCTCTATTATATATACGAAGGTACGGTCAAGTTCATATGTTTTGTCCCGCGAGATGCGTCCACAGGTCAACGAGCGACGAACGAGGATCAGAATGGATGAAGGGTAGCAGTTGTTTTTGAATTGTAAAAAGGGGCACGCCAGATAATAAATAAAAACGGACAGTAATCTTTTTTTTTGAGTCTTTTACGATAAAAACTAATACAGGCGACGAGACAAAACATATGAACTTGACTGTACCTACTTATTTATTAGTAAATAATTCTGTGATTCTATTTTGCAGAAAATTCGTCAGCAAGTAATAATACGAGAGATAAACAAAGTAAAAATTGAAAATATTTGACTAAAGCCGTAAACGATCAGTAATTAACATCGTTACTCACCTACCTACCTAGGTCATTACCTGTATAGGAATACGTAGGTACCTACCTGAAAGTATAGTTTAGAAGATAGGTACAAATTATTATCCTTATTATAATTTTACTTAAAAAATGAATGACTTACAATTTTGGACGTTTATTTATTTTAACGCTTATACACCGAAATAATTGTATTACGATAATTGTATTAGGAATAATTATGATTCATTAAATTATTTTCAACGAATGTAACAATAAGCATAAATATAAGCACATACATTCTAATAATAAATAACATGATTAAGTACTACTACATGAAGTACACGTAAATACTTACATACGAGGTGTGTAAATTAAGTAATTAGACTAGGAAAGTAGCGTTCGATCTGGTAACACTTGGGACGCAGGACTTGGAGGAGCGGCAGGTGAACATGTGATACGCCTTCAGTACGAGTTTGAACTCACTAAAGTCATTTGGTTGTTCGTAGAGATTTTTTTCGTGAAACAGTTTTTTCTAGTGCGTTCTAAAAATGAGTGACATCAATTTCGAGCAACTGTGTGCTATCAGATTTTGCTTCAGACTTGAGCATAGTGCAACGGAAACTTTTGCAAAACTTCAGCAGGCCTACGGAGACAGTGTTTTGTCAAGGGCCCAGGTTTTTTGGTGGTTTAAGGCATTTTCAGAAGGAAGAGAGTCGATTGAAGATGAACCACGAAGCGGACGGTCTTCATCTTCAAAATCGATGAAAATGTCGACAGAATCCGGGATCTTGTGCGTTCAGATCGTCGGTTGACAGTCAGAAAGATCTGGGAAGAGTTGAATTTGACTCACACAGCCGTTCATCAGATTTTGAGCAATGAATTGGGGATGAGAAAAATCTGCGCAAAAATTGTTCCAAAAAACCTTTCGCAAGACCAAAAGGACATCAGGAGGGAAAGATGCCTTGACTTTTTGGAATCGATTGAAAATGATCCCCATTTTCTGGAACGTGTCATTACTGGTGACGAGTCTTGGGTGTTTGAGTACGACCCGGAAACCAAGCGCCAAAGCATGGAGTGGCACACTTCAACCTCTCCAAGGCCCAAAAAAGCAAGAATGAGCAAGTCGAAGATCAAATGCATGCTGATTTGTTTTTTCGATATCCAGGGAATCGTCCACAAAGAGTTTGTGCCTCAAGGCCAAACGGTTAATCAACATTTTTACCAAGAGGTTCTTGAAAAACTTCGGAAAAGAGTCATTCGTGTGAGACCAAACATCAAGAACAACTGGGTGTTGCATCACGATAATGCACCTTGTCACATAGCAATTTCAATAATCGAGTTTTTGACCAGTAAAAACATTCCTATGGCTCCTCAGCCTCCTTATTCGCTTGACTTGAGTCCTTGTGACTTTTTCCTCTTCTCGAGATTGAAAAATCACCTCAAGGGAACTCCTTTTGGGACGCCCGAAAACATTCAAACGGCTGTAACCGACCAGCTGAAAGCTATTCCAGCATTGGAGTTCCAGCACTGCTATGAGGATTAGAAGAACCGTCTCCAGCGCTGTGTGGCTTCCCAAGGAAGTTATTTTGAGGGAGACAATATTGAAATGTAATTCTATTCGAATAAAAAAATTGAAAAAAAATCAGTCTCGTTATTTAATTTACACATCTTGTATGTGCCTATCTACTACTATTTTATTTAAAAAAAATTTCAACATTTTGCACAGCGAAATTTTGAAAATAATAAAAATTACCTATTGAACATTCTCCTTTGATTTGTGGGCATGATGTAATACATGTCAATAATTTATTAAGTACTTACCTATACATATTATATTTAATTGTTTTTAATTTTATGTGAAAAATACATCTAGTTCTAAAATTCCAATTATTAGACGACTTTTATAAATAAATCGGCGGTAGTATTAATTGTGAGTATATATTTTTTAAATCCTTTAATAATAATAAGCAAATTATTTTTAGAATTAAATAACGTAAAAATAAAATTTGGTATACAGGGTGAGTTAAGATAGTAGCGTTTATTGTTAGTTTGTTGAATATACATATTAGAAAAATATTTTCAAAACAAAAGATGTTCAGAATGACATGTTATATATTATTGTAGATCTATTTTAATTCGGGGCCTAATGAGATTTGGGCAGTAATATGCAACTTTTTATTTTTAAATGACATCCTGTATATTTTTTATATTTTTTTGGAAGAACTATTTTTTTTCTATACGGTGTTATAAAAATATTGTGGAATTAGATGACAAAAGTACAGTGTTGAAACACGATTAAAATTGGAAAATGTACTATTTAGCGATATCATCTAATAGCCACATGAAATAAAACGTTATGCGTTTAAGAGCTTGTATTGGCCAAAATGGAGGTAATTATGAAGATTTTCCAAATCAGATTAGATTTGGTGTTTTCATTTGTTTGTGTTTCGATAATCCCTTTTGATTTTATAATAAAATAAATTGTTTTATTAATAAATACTTGCTGATTTTGTTGCTACTACGTAGTCGATATTGCTAAATAGGATATTTTTCGACTTTAATCGTGTTTAACACTATAATTTTGTCGTCTAATTCCACAATAATTTTCAATACCTTATCGAGATAAAATATTTCCTCCAAAAAAATATAAAAAATGTAGAGGGTGTCATTTAAAAATAAAAAGTTGAATATTACTGCTCAAATTTCATTAGACCCTAAATTAAAATAAATGTACAACATATCATTTTGAACATCTTTTGTTCAGAAAATAGTTTTCTAATACGAATATTCAATGAATTAATAGGGGAGTACTACTATCTTAATTTACCCTGTATAATGAAAATTTATATCTTGTTTTTTTTCTTCAATAACGAAGTTTTCTATGTCGAGAAATAAATTTGAACTAATCTGTATATACAATTGTCAATTCGTAGGTACCTATATGACGAAACACTATTAAAACGTAAACACACAATTGTCTATAATTAATGTTTTATTATTATTAATTTAATATTTGGGAATAAAAACATTAAAACTAGGTACATATACTTACAGTTAGCTATTTTCATCTATCTATATTTATTTATACTCGCAGTCGTTTATAATAATTTAAAGTATAATTATTTTTATGCACAACTAAATTCAAATGACTCTCGGGAAAATACCTACATATTTCGGTTACCTAATGGTTTTTCATAAATTATATTTTAAAGAGTGTAAGCTAGCGAAGTAGATTGATGAATGTTCTTTTTAAAATTTATGGGAATATTGTATTAAAATTTATATAAATTCTAGTAGTGTCTATGCTTCTAGTAATTCAATCAGTAAAGTTAAATGATGTTTTACGTGTTCATTGATAGAATTAAGTAGGTATGTAAATATGTTTCGGTATCAAAAAATCTCATTAACAATATTGGTAATTTGAACGATAGTATTTTCTTCGGTTTTTCTTTTATTTGATAGTTTATTTAAAATTATAATACAGAGCACCGCTAATAATAATTTCGCTTGTATTATTTATAAATATTTCAGTCGTATATCTACGAATTGTGACTATGTATTTTCGAAATTGTTTACCTACCATATTAGTTCGCATGATTTTCTTTAAATTACGTGTTTGGAGCAAATGTTGCAAAACAATATTAAAATGTTTTTGTATATAATAATAATATATATTTTATGCCTTATTTTATTGAAGTGAATAAAATGCAAATAATCTTTAAAGCTAGTTATATGGTGTTCAAATTTTTCTTGGATCGTTTTACACGCGTCACGATTTAATTTAAAAAATAAAATTACCTACCTAAAGTTGGTGCAAAATAAATCATATACATTCCGATTAAGCACAAAAATTCACAAATCGTTAACTTCATGCTGTAACGGACACTTTATCAAGTGTTAATGTCCGTAAAGTCGCAACAAGACTGACCTCCTAGTCATGTAGTCAGTCATTATATTGACAATTGATCGTTAGCGCGGTACATGTATACTTTTATACATTTCCTTTTGTAGGTACATACCTCGAATACATTTTTTATTTATATTTTTAATTGCAGCTATCTTTAATGTAACTGACGTGACGAATTTTCCACGTTTTAATATATCAATTTTATTTGGCGTTAATGGCGAACATGTGTTCTCTGACGGCATTGTAATATAATGTTTTAAGTGTTTAATAATATCTATTATGAATTGTTAATTTGTTAATTATTATTAGAAGCGTCATCTTAATTTGTATATTAAAAAAAATAAATGTCGTTAAATTTTTGAGAACGTGCCTGGCTTTCCTATTTGAAACGCAAATGAAATTTTACATTTTCATGTTTTTAAGAAAAATTAATTTTTGAAATTATTATTAAGATTAGCAAAGAAGATTAAATGAAAACTTTAAATATGTATAGAGAAAATTGCTCGAGAAACAGTTGCTCGAATGAAAAATGGAAATACTTCAAAATGTGACGCAGTTTTTATGGCGACCACTGTACCTATAACAGATCGCTTTTGTGAATTCTACGTATAAATAACTAATAATAAACATAGAAAAATCCGATGTGGCCTTATTCCTCATTAGGTATAATCAGATATACAGATCTGAAGTTTGCTTTTAATATTAGCACAAGTTTTAATAGAACGGAGAGCAAAAGGGATCACTTTCTAGTGAATTTCGCACGAACTACTAGTAGTTAATACCATTAATATTTAGAACGGATATTTTATGATACTGTCAGTTTAGTGATTGTGGTACACATAAGTGTAACAGATAGTACTTTTACGTGACTTTCTATTTCTTTAAATATCTTCCGGTTTCATTGTCTGCAACTAGTTATTACCTGGGATTAACGTTACAGATAAGATGGTACAAATATAGTCAATCTTCTCTATTCACACTCATTACAGGAATACCTTCTATATTTATAAATTATAGATGTTTATTGTTTTTAATTAAACTAGTACTAGTAGTCAGTAGTAGTAGGTATTGCTTTATATGTTATTGGGGATATTTTTTATTAGGTACTTATACCTTATCCAAGCGGTCGTGGCCTGGCAACACGTCATCAGTAAAAAGTTACTAAATTGTTTATTTATAATTCAGTTTAAAATTTGGAAAGTGACATATTCTATCGATAATTAACCCCTGCGCATATATTAGATGGTGCAAAGAAAGACTACAATTTGAGGCGACAGCACTGTGTGAAACGTCATCATCTAGTAACTTTTTATTGATGACGTGACTCGCCAAACAGGTCGGATAGGCCATACTTGGCGTTGTATTTACTTTAGTAACCGGTAGTAACCGGAAAAGAAGTGGTAATAAATAAAACTCCATCGTGTAAAATTTTTTCTTGTTTACAGCTTCACTGAGTAACAATTTACATATTACCTACACAAGAAGGTATAATTTTTTATTAAGCAGTGTATACCTAATTCCAGTTTTATAACGTTCCAGTAACGACGAGGCCGTATAGTTTATAACTTACTTTTAATTTCAAAATGCAGTCCATTTTTATGAAGTTGTTGCAGTAGAGAAGTCTTATAAAACGCTGCTCCAGGTGAATAGACGCCACCCCTGAAATGTTAATTAAGTAATCAAAGTGTTATTTGGATAGCGCTTATTAAAAGGAAACCAAGCACTAAATAAGGGCCTTTACCTACCTATTTGTCGTTTGAAGTAATTTGCAATTAATTTTTAAATTTGGCATTTATTTAGTTAATATGGTAGATACAGTGAAAAATTAAAGGAGTCAACTGTAACTACCTCACGGATTATAATCTTTTTTCTGGTTTTTAAATTTGTTAAACTATATACATACGTACTTGTCTGGCAATTTATCAGTTTCTGTCAAAATGGCAATAGCAGCTAAAGCTACAATTGTGCTTGTTATTCCATAAGCAGGATTAATTCCAGATACGGTAGCGACCATAGTTTTATTTGGAATTTTTTTGCAATTTTTTTCAGTTATAGGGATTTGTTCGTTCCAACCCTCTCCTTTAAACGTTATGGTTAATTTTGTTTTTTGTAGTTTTTCTTCGGGAGGCGATCCTCGAGTAAACATTCCGGCACTAAAAAATTTGGGATGCTAAAAAATCTACAACGTTAGTTAAAGCTCAACGTAAATTATTTGAAAATATTAAATTTATCGCAAAAACACCTACTTTTAAAAGAAGTTTTCTACCATATTCATATTTTGCCAGAAACCAAACCATATTCATATAGAAACCCATAAAATACGTGTTGATTAATGATTCAACTACTTGATAAGTATGGATTTGTACTGGCCGTATGTTCTCGTGTTCGTATAAGTGACGTTGAGTACGTAGCATCACAGAGCGATCAGCGCTCAAAAATGGTACCATCCAAGTTTTCATCAATTCATTTTTGTGTACCGGTGGTCTAAAAATAACATTAAGATACTAAAGTTAATTTTTAATCGACGGTTTCTGTTTGTCATCTCTGTAACTATATTTATTATACTCTTTCTAAATAGATTTTTAATTCAACAATAAAATGTTCACGTTCAAAATCCATAGTTTCTAAATAAGTAGTACCTTGATTTTAATTTTGGCATGAATTTCGGTAATTTTGTAGAATTTAGTTGTTTACGAATCGCCGCTAATTCATGAGAATTCCCTAAACCATTTACGGCCGATTGCCATGTAGCGTAATTAAATTCTGGTCCGGCAATTTTTGGCTCCTCTTCGACCAAATGGAAATAAGTTTCAACTGAATTTAAGGTGCCTACGGTTATAAATTATTATTAAATTAATTTGTAACGTGCACATTCTCGATAAATTATTATCTATATTTACCGCCGAAATGGTTTTGAAGGAATATTAAACCAAGATCGGAAGGTATGCTATCACAACCGCATGCGCTCACTATATAAACACCTCTCTCCTTGGCGGCTTTATGGTATTTTCAATTGTATTGTTTCCATGTATTGTGGTTCTCCGGTAACATCGATTTGGTGTGTTCCTGTTTCGATGCAAGATTTTACAACGACCTCTCCATACATCTGAAACGGTCCACAACAATTGATAACTAGCTTAGCCGAAGCCGTCATTGTTTTAATCGATTCTTCATTATTCAGATCTGCTATTATAACGGGCACGTGATTTAAGTTTTCGCCTAAAAAATAAATTACCTATTTTCAAAATATATACCTATGTAACGACGTTATTCTTAACTTACCGGTTTGTTTTTGATACTGAACCAATATTTGAATAAGTTTTTCTTCCGATCGTCCCGCTATGCCCCATGTTAGTGACTTTGTTTTTGTTAGCCGATGAATTTCTCCAATACAATATTTTCCTGTAAAACCGGTTGCTCCGAATAAAATAATGTCTAAACGATCTGCCATGTTTAAGAAGATAAATATATTTACAGATTTACGATTTATTGATTTGTTCTACATTTATTTACTTGTGGAATATGATTATCTTATGTACTTTAGACCGCGATTTTGTATAACAGTTGTCAGTTGTTTATCTGACAATGAGCGAGCGAAAAAACTGTATACGATTAAATTATTTATAAGTTTAATGTGAAGAAGTTATGAAATTTACGTTGAGAAAGTGTCTACTCATACTTATCTGTTTATATAAGTACCTAATTTAAAATCAAAAATATACTCATGTTATTTGTATATTATTCATAGATTATATCCCGGGAGCTGTCAATTTTATCGGGTAACTGCGTGTAGCAGTTTTTTGTAAAATTTTGCATACAAAATACTCGAGTCTTAATAATTCACAAGAAAAGTCCGAGACCTACGCTTTGGTCTCTTGGTCTCTTTGGACTTTTCTTGTGAATTATTAAGTCGAAAACATTTGCTTTAAAGCAAAATTTTGAAAAAAAATTAGCTGCAACAGTTTATACCGGATAAAATTGACAGCTCGAGGGGTATATTTTAAAATTATATCTATACAACAAATGTGATTTGTTGTGTGATAATCACAATGCAAAACTGCGTAAAAAAACTTTATACATAATATAAACATATGTATGTACAGTCATGTTCAAAATTAATGTCTAGTCGCCTGACTAGATATGCAACACATTTACCAGCAGCCTGATGCTGAAAGTTTGAAGACCGCCGATTTAATAACCTTATCACGTAAGGCAGATAAAAATATCAAAGTGTGGAATGGAGATTCCATTAAAATATAGTCGGTGTTTATTAACCATTGGTAAAATAATTTTCATATTAGTAAGTTGGAAATAATCAGATTAACTTTTCGATGTCACTTTCTTGAATTAGAAGTCATATATCTACAAAAAAAATAATAACGTGTACACTTTAAAGAACATTTCTTAATAGATACTTATTTATAAATAAAATAAAGATTAAAAACATTTTCGTTTTAATTATCGACGAATCGCGGCCTTCGTACTCGTCTGTTCTATCTCTGTAGAACCCCTTTTACCACGCTATCTGTTTTAAGTTGTTTATTTAAATAAGTCATTTTTTTTGTTATTCCCCGACCTCCAAGTTTTTTACAATATGCAACACTATCTTGCTGCGTAAACTAAACTCGAAAATGTTTATTTCAAAATATCGGCTTATAATTATAATACCTCGTTAGTCAATAAAACATTAATATAAATAGTATTTCTAATTAGGTTCTGATATTATTGTGACAATAATACTGACTTCTGCACTTTATTATGACAAGCATTAAATTTTAGCCTAACCACAATTAATAAACGTCACATAAATACTGCTTTAGGGTTAACAAAACTGGAAGTAAGGGGTCGTTCATTTATTACGTAAGACGTTTTTTCTTACTTTCAGACCCGCTCCTATCTCATAATAAGAAAAAAATAAGAAAATGTATAATCCTTTCCTCCTCCATCTAATCTTACGCAAGATAAACATATTTTCGGTAAAATGTTACGATACAAAAAATTTATGAAAAACCAATTACAAAAAAAAACAAGCCTAGTCGTTGCTAGCTGCCTATGGGCTCAGAAGTCAGTCAATCTGTCTACACTTACGAAAAATAAAATTCCTACGTAATAAATTGTCACGATCCCTCCCGCCTCCGAGTAAGAAAAAATAAGATTTTAGCCTCCACCCTCCTAGAACCTCTTACGTCATAGATAAACGGCTCCTAAAGGTAGCGTACATTATACCGAGGCGCAGCGGGCCGCATCGCATCGCATTACTCTACAATCAATCGTTGTCATGCAACAGATCCCGGCATCGATTCATTTAAAATGCACCCCAGCAATTGGTTGCGCTGAAATGCGACCCGCTGCGCTCCGGTAAAATGTACGTTTACCTTTACTCAAAGATTTTGCTTTTGAAACGGCGCGACGCTGACACCGACGCCGACAAATATACTGTTTTTATTGTGTATAAAATGTGATTTTATTTCTCAACTTGATCCAGTAAATATCCAATGTTTTCATTCTGTCGCAAAAGTACGTTTTCTCAAATTTGTCGACAAGATGAAGGCAAGAAGACAAGTCAAATTTTGACTTGTAATTTCATTTGCATTCGTAACTCCCTGAATTACAGCGCTTAAAGCTTTATCAGTAACAAGAAATTTTGATTGTAACTGGTTATATATAAAGTTGATAGTGCTTTGGTGAAACTAATATCATCACTCAAACATGAGATATTGATATTGACACTCTCGGTTTTTAAAGTCCAGCTGCAAACTTCTAAAACTAATTTGAATTCCTAGACGCATAAATTCTAATATTTATTGCCGTGTCAAAAGGGTGTGACTTGTTGTGTCTTTTCTCGTTTTATATAATTTATTAATACTGTATTCTACACAATTATAATTAACGAATTTGAACTGTCAACTACAAAATATATTTTTAATAATAATTGCACACTTAGAATAAAAACAACGCGGCATAGTCGCCTCTACATAACACTTATGATTAGGGACTGAAAACTAATATTATATTTATTTAATTGTATCCTTGTATTCGCAGAGCAGTGTTCTCATTTTTAGCACATATCTGCCGATGTAGCGAAAATCGCGGAGATTAGCGATTGCTGCATGGTGTGTATATAAACAATGTTGGTCCAAGAGCTGGTGAACATTTTCACATTCGAGTTTGTACCTCTTGAAATTTTGTAGGAAGGCAGTTTTTTTAAGTCTGACTAGGGAACGGACCACCATTTCAAGCAACTCCGGTCTCGAACTACCCCACAATCGTTTAAAATTGCAAAAAAAAGGGGTGAGACATTGTCGTTTGTACCTCTTGAAATTTTGAAGGAAGATAATTTTTTTAAGTCTGGCCAAGGAATTGACAGTCTGACTAAGCAACCCCGGTCTCGAACTACCCCACGATCGTTTAAAATTGCAAAAAAGGAATGTGAAATTGTAAGGAGAATTGTAGTGGGATTTCTATCTCATGAAATTTTATAGAAAAGTAGACTTTTTTTAAGTCTTCTTGAGGAATGAATCACTTGATTAGGTAAATACGTCCGCGAACTACCTCTAATCGTTTAAAATTAAAATATATTCGAAATTTTCATTTGTACCTCTTGAAATTTTGTGGGAAGGTAGCTTTTGCAAGTCTGGCTAAGGAATGCACAGTCTGGTTAAGCAACTCCGGTCGCGAACTACCCCTTAGTCGTTTAAAGTTGTAAAAAATGGGTGTGAAATTCTAATTTCTATCTCTTGAAATTTCGTAGAAAGGTAGATTTTTTTAAGTCTCGAAGAGAAATAAACCGCCTGATTAGGTAACTCCGTTCGTGAACTACCCCTAATCGTTTAAAATTAAAATATATTCGAAGTTTTCATTTGTACCTCTTGAAATTTGTAGGAAGGTAGCTCTTGTACGTCTGGCTAAGCAATGTACAGTCTGGTTAAGCAACTCCGGTCGCGAACTACCCTTTAGTCGTTTAAAATTGCAAAAAATGGGTGTGAAATTCTAATTTCTATCTCTTGAATTTTTGTAGAAAGGTAGGTTTTTTTTTGTCTGTAAGAGAAATAAACTATAGTTGAAATTATGAGAGAATTCCGATATCGGATTAGCGTTTTTATTCAAGCACGACGGTCGAACATGCAACTTTGTCGTTTTTACATATGTTACACGACGAAGACGGAAAGAAATTTGTTGTGTTTAACCCCGCGGGTGGTGAACTAAAACCTACACTGTACGTTAAAACGTAGGTTCAATTTAAGTACATGCATTAGAAGAAGACGCAAAAGTGCATCGGCATATCTGACATAAATGGCAAATATCGACTTAAAATCATTTACACAGCGGTACTTAAAATTTTTTTTTACTTATATCGTTTTTAAAATGTTACAAACTTAACTAAATTAAATTGAATAATTCCCACATATTAACTTATTTTTGTAACATTTACCCATAATTCTACACAAAAAAAAAGAATTCCAGTTAAGAAAATTGAAATTCAAAGGTTTTTTTTGATTTCGAAAAACGTTTTAAATTTCAATTTTACACAAAAAAGACGAACTTTACTTCACAAAATTCAAAAACTAAAATTTTACAGTTTTTTGTCTTTCAAAAAAACTTTTTAACTATAATTTTGCACAAAACAATTAGCAGATTCCCTAATCACTGTTATCATAATTCCAATCACTGCCTTCTGTATCACTCCCACCGACAGAAATTATCAACGGTTCCACCATTACATCTAACAGTTTTTCACGTGACCACCCATCCAAAATAAGTTTTTCAGTATGCAAAATTGTTTTTTTCCAAATATCAACATCACATTGTTTCAAAGACTCCTCCCACATTTGCAGTACATTATCATCAGAATGTCCATTTCTACCAATGTTTTTATCATAAAATGATTTGCAAATTCCCCAAATGTTTTCAATGGCATTGAATTGACAATGATATGGAGGTAATCTGAGAATAGAATGGCCATGTTCTAGAATAATGTTATCAACTACATTATTTTTCACCTTTATGTTGCTTGGCAAGATTCAACAGATCTACCTTTAGATCACTTTCACAAAAAGGTATATTTTTATTTCTTAGCCAGTTTTGTAAATCGACTTTTTTCCGAGTCGAAACAATGCAGTGTCGACTTTACAACCCCGCCAACTGAAAAAAAGGCAACTTTTTGAAAAACGGCCTTCGTGGAGTTGTAGCGTAAGGTTGTGCCGTGGCGGCACATATGGAGCTTGGCGGCTATAAGTCCTAAAAATTTAATAAACGGTTTTCCGGGTATTTTACAGTAAAATTTCAGTCTTCGCCGTAATAATTTTCGGAATTTAAATAAACCGTAGCCTATTATCAATATGTTTGGATGTTGCTGAAATTTGATAACATTATTAATCATATATTACTTAGGTGAAATTATACTTGGAGCCCTCGTTTACCTACGTATTATACGGAAGTGGAGTTATGTATACAACCTGAACATAGACACTTACTTTTAAACAATTTTACCGTACGTTATTATGGTTTTTAATATTGATCAATAAGTTTAAATTATAATACAATTGTGTTTCTTGTCTGTAAAGGCAACATATCTTTATTTAAATACGGAAATGCAATTTCGTACTTTTGTCTGTTAATGTACAAGTTGGTGATTTTGAGATTTCGTGTTATGTTGGCTATACGCATAAAAAACCAATGCATTGGTTCCCAATTCCAATGTAACTTCAGGCTAGTACCATACTATGTACTAATGTTCGATATCTTGTGTATGTTTGATATCAAAATTGGAGGATGGGTCATACCATTTGTGGTACCCTTAATGTATTTTTAACATTAAAATTAATCAAAGAATAATTTAATTATTTTTTAAGTCAATCTATTAAATTATTGCATTGTTCCAAATACAAGCTGCACATTTGAAATTTCAGAAAAAACCACGAAACCCCTTTTTGAATTAAAATTTAAAAAAATCAATAACCTCAAGCTTGTTTAAATGTTTGTACATCAATATCTAATTACCTAATACCTGTCACTGGACAAATATGTTCATTTATTTGCACCTCATCTTCGAAAATGAAGTCTTGTTCTATGCTATCCATATAGTATGCCTCAAGTTAGACAGGCGCAAGAACCGTTTCTGTGCAAATTTAGGCGTAGGTATATTTTGTTTTTTTATTTTAGCTTCCGCATAGTATATTCCCATATTCAATAAAACGAAATTTTGAAATATTTTTTTCGCTTCCTGTAAAATTTGGATAAATAATGTTTCCTACGCCTCTCTGTTTCGAGCCTCGATATTGTTCGATATGCAGCATTTTTTAAATTAGATTTTGTTGGCGCTCATATGCAAGCAGCAAATCAAATTATGCCTTTTGTTTTTGGGACAAAATGTGCGGCTTGTGTTTGGAACAATACGGAATATAAAGACAGCAGTGATAATTATATCAAATCTAATAAAATTAACTAAGTATAATTTAAAATAATCGTTTTTTGGTTAAAGTATTTGTTATCATTTCAGACAACTATGGCTGCCCGTTTAGATATTATACTTTTTGGAGCGTCTGGATTTACTGGAAAACATTGTATTGAATTAATTCATAAATTTACTAAAGATAATAATCGATCATTAACATGGGGAATTGCTGGTCGATCAGAATCTAAACTTAGAGAAGTCTTATCAGAATGTGCTAAAAAACGAGGTATAGTTTAATGTTTCTTATTGTTAACAAGGGTACATTAAAACGTATTTTAGATATTGATTTAAGTTCTATACCGATCATAGAAGCAGACGTGAACAATTACGATTCATTGATAAGTATGACTGCTCGTGCCAAAGTACTTATTAATTGCTGCGGTCCTTACCGGTTTATTGGCGAACCTGTTATAAAAGCTTGTATAGAAACAGGAACACATCAAGTGGACGTATCTGGAGAACTACAATATATAGAGTCGATACAGTTAAATTATCATCAGTCTGCAAAAGAAAAAGGAACCTATATTGTTAGTGCTTGCGGTTTGGGTAGTATTCCGGCCGATCTAGGAGTTCTATATTTACAAAATAACTTCAAAGGTAATTTAAAGTGTCAGCATTTTTAATAAGTTTTATTATGTAAAACATTTAAATCTAGGTACTTTAAATTCTGTTGAAATGTATCTACAATCGAGGGAAGAAGGACATGAAACTCCTGGTGCTTCTATTAATTTTGGAACATGGAAATCTGCCATTTACGGTATAGGGAATGCTGCTGAATTGAGCACATTGCGACGCAAATTATATCCAACACGTTTACCTAATTTTATGCCAAAGTTGAAACCAAAGTATGTATTAACTTTTGCTGATCGATGATGAGACAAATAGTTGTAATTTGTCGCTAAAAAATTTAATTTATTTAATGTAAGGTATTGATAGAAGATCAAAGGAAAAAAAGAATATTAAAATATAGCACTAGTTATGCATTTAGTTGACATCAATAATACTTTTTTGGGCGGTGGTAAACTAGGAGTTTTATTCTTTTCTCAAACGGTCGTTGGTTCAAATCTCGCTGTAACTTTACATATTTGTGCTTTAAAAACTTTTATTGTTTATTAAATTATTTTCCGATAAAAAAATGTACAATTTATAGGCCTACTGTCCATAAGAGTGACCTTATTAACGCATGGTGTTTGCCTTTTTTGGGAGCCGATCGTTCTGTGGTTCTACGTTCGCAGCGTTATTTTTACGATGAAGAAAAATTAAGGCCCCTACAGGTGCAATCTTATATAGGATTGAATTCATTCTTTTACTTGATTATGATGATTATATTTGGTAGCATATTTGCATTTCTTGTAAAATACGAATTTGGTAGAAACCTTTTGCTGAAGGTATTTTTAATCGTTATTTGTAAAGTTAATGTAACCTTATTGTATTCCCCACAGTATCCTAGATTCTTCTCTAGAGGTTTTTTCACGCACGAGGAACCATCCGAACAAAAAATACAAAATACAAAGTTTTCGATAACATTTTATGGAAAGGGATGGTCCGAGAAGGTTTCAGCTACAGAATTAGAATGCAATACACCTCCGAATAAAACCATTGTTGGACATGTTTCTGGTACAAATCCTGGTTATGGTGCTACTTGTACTGCCATAACATTAGCAGCTATTGTGTTGTTAACCGAAACAGATAAATTACCTGACAGGTAATCGATTAACAAATTTCTAAATATATGTTATCTCTGTATTTTCATATAGGGGAGGTGTGTACACTCCAGGTGCTGCTTTTGCAAAAACAACTCTTCTTAAACAGTTACAACAAAATGGATTAGAATATAAAATTATTAGTGAGCAGTAATGGTCGTTTAATTAATTTGCTTTTTAAATGTAGCTTTTAAATTTTTATATGTTTGTTAATATATCTCTATCTATAATATATCTCTATGCAAAGATTAATTAAATTTTGTAATTGAATGCGAAATTATTTTTAATAAACGTTATTTACTAATATATAATATTGTGTTCCATAAATACCTATTTTCAAGTATTTTATCGGTTATATATAGGGCGACTGCAGACTCGTGGAAGTTAAATTTCCCGACTTTTCCATGTATACTTTACATATTTTTCTGATTGAATGATTTTTCAGCATTAGAAAATTATGCTAAGCGATACACACTCTAGCATCAGAAAGTGAAATTCTCTAAACTTGTAAAGGTTGCTCTTCTTAAACAGTTACAACAAAATGGATTAGAATATAAAATTATTAGTGAGCAGTAATGGTCGTTTAATTAATTTGCTTTTTAAATGTAGCTTTTAAATTTTTATATGTTTGTTAATATATCTCTATCTATAATATATCTCTAAGCAAAGATTAATTAAATTTTGTAATTGAATGCGAAATTATTTTTAATAAATGTTATTTACTAATATTAATATTGTATTCCATAAATACCTATTTTCAAGTATTTTATCGGTTATATATAGGGCGGCTGCAGACTCGTGGAAGTTAAATTTCCCGACTTTTCCATGTATACTTTACATATTTTTCTGATTGAATGATTTTTCAGCATTAGAAAATTATGCTAAGCGATACACACTCTAGCATCTGAAAGTGAAATTCTCTAAATTTGTAAAGGGTTGCCATAACTGTTATTGTAATTAGATTATAATTATATTTATTATAATTTATTTTAATTTCTCAAATTTGTCGACAAGACGAAGGCCTATGGGAGCAGGTACGGAGGATTATGTAAATACGTAGCACACACAACAGACTCACTTTCATGTTTTCCACCCCATAATAAGGACTGTCCACTTCTACATTTATTTGAAATATGCATACATAAACATTGTCTACGATACATCAAAATAAATCATTAATTTATAACATAATATAACAAACACAAATACATTTTAAGTGGGTACCTATCTAACAAAATCAACATTAAATACATAACTACAGTTATTAATTTGATGTTGTATTTTTACATTTTATTTTTTATTTCAAAATGCAATCCATTTTGTTTCAACTTTTCGATTAAGGATGTCTTGTAAAATGCAGCTCCTGGAGGATAAACCCCACCTCTATAAAATTAAAACAGTTCTTGGTCGCCCATATTTAATATATACTTATATGTATGTATACCTACATAATTAATAAGAAACAAATATTTAGTTTTATACAATTTTTATTCGATTTTTGAAATAAAAAAGAAACGTATTGTGAAGATATTGATCGATTACGTTCACATAGAGAACAATCGCACTTTTCACACAGCTTATGGCTTTGGTAAACAATTCTGGTATGTGATTTTGTCATAACTCACATGCACCACTACAGAACCACATCACAACAGCAAAATGGTGGTTAACTTGTAAATTCACGACTATCCACAAGCTAACCATCATTTTGCCGTCGTGGCGTGGTTCTGCAGTCGTTATCCCTACGAACGCAGTAGTATAATAACATGTTTCCATTTATTTCACTAATTCGACCAGTTTAATCTTACCTCTTGGGCAATTTATCAGTTTCAGTCAAAAGAATAACAGCAGACAAGGTGCATGCTGTGCATGTCATTCCATACCCGGGATCTACACCAGATACACAACTGACCATCACTTTATTTGGAGGCGTTTTAGGTTGCGTTTCGCCGATAGGAATGTTTTCATTCCAGCCTTTGCCATAAAATGTTAAAAGAAATCTTGTACTTTTCACCCTTTCCTCGCTAGGAGCTTCGTGACTAAACAAACCGCCAGAAAACAACTTGGGATGCTACGAACGTACACATCGTGTAACTTCTCAAACGAATAAATTTTTTATAGCTTATAGTTACTTTTAAAAGAAGGTTTCTGCCCCACTCGTAAGTTGCGAGAAATGCAAATATATTCATATATATGTCGATCAAAGCCACGCTTATTGGAGATTCCACCATATGGTAACTTCGAGCTTGCACTGGTCTCAGTTTTTCGTTTTGGTACAAATAACGTTGCGTGCGATATATTACAGATCGATCTGCTCCTATAAAAGGCACCGTCCAAGCATTTACTATATTACTTTTATATATTGCTGGTCTGCAAAATTTAAATACGAATCAACCAATGAAAATCGACCTGTACACGCTTGGTATAAAAATTAAAAATTAATTATTCGAATTTACACGTTATTTGGGTAAAAAAACACTGTATCGTCGTAGGTAGATATTTACACAACAAAATGGTAATTTAATATATGTATGTACTAGGGGAAAAAACGTTGTCATGCTATGTTTACATATTTAGTTACCTATATATAAATTATAGATATTAAAATATGCAGATCAAAAAGAAAAATTTATTAATTCCAGCTGACAAGTCACGTAAATGTTGATTTAATACTACTACGTTCATAAATTATAAATTTGTGCCATCTTTTAGGATTGAATATCTACTGATTCAATATATTATTAATTTCGATATTAATTTATTACCTTGGCCGTAATTTCGGTTTAAAATTTGGCAATCTCGATGAAAATAGCAGTTTTCGTACATCGACTAAATTCTGAGTATTCCCTACACCATATACGGCAGATTCCCAAGTGGCAAAATTTAATACTGGGCCGCCTATATCTTCTCCGCCATCGGTCGATTGCATAAAGATTTCCACGGAATTTAATGTGCCTATGCGTTTTTATAGTAATTATATTCTAAACTAATATTTGTATTAATCAATTCACCTTCAAATTTACTTTGCAGAAACAGTACGCCTAAATCGGCAGGTATACTATCAAAACCACACGCACTTACGATGTAGACGCCGTTTTCTTGAGCCGCCTTGTGATATTTGACTTGCATTGTTTCCATATATTGTGGCTCCCCCGCTACATCTATTTGATGTGTTTTGGTTTCTAAGCACGCTTTCACAATCGGTTCCCCAAAAAACCTATAAGGTCCGCAACAGTTAATGATTAATTTTGCGGAGCCAGTCATTTTCCTTAATGATTCTTCATCATTCAAATCTGCTATTATGATAGGTATATAACTTAAATCTTCGTCTATTAAAAATATTCGTTTAAATTAATATAAAAATCGAAATTAATTAGGTGTATATTTTAAATGCGTACCGATCTTCTTTTCATATTGAGCCAAAATACTGCGAAGTTTTTCTTCGGAACGACCCGCTATTCCCCATGTTAACGAAGTCGCTTTCGTCAATCTGTGTATTTCTTCGATACAGTATTTTCCAGTAAAACCAGTCGCTCCGAATAAAACAATATCTAAACGTTCGTTCATTTTCAACACTGTTTTCACGTTTAGCGACTTTATTTTTGTTTAAATCGAAAGTATCAACGTTTAAAATAATTTAATTGCCGTAGTAATCACATTTACAATATTATTTATCTTTACTGCACGTTAGTTAACCTTTGTAAACGTTATTTTGATAAACGCATGTCATTTTTACTCTGTCGGCAGTTATTATAAACTGCCCTCTTAATTTAAGTAATCTTTTTTCAAATGGTATACATACTGATAAAATTTCAATAAAAGTACAGTAGAACCTGCAAATCTGACCACCTGATGTACTAAACACTTTTTCGGTCCCTGCAAAAATGCCATTACTTTAATGTAATTTATACTATTTTATAAACTGACCACCTGCCTTTTTTGACCATTGACCACATTTAGACCAAATATATTACTCAAGAATCTTTGTAATGTGATCCTTAGTCAAGGGATTACTTATCGTTAATTTTCTTAAAAGTGAAGGTAGGCATGTCACATATAACCTTTATGGAATTTCACTTAATAACCATCAGTTTGGTACAGTTGTTTCTAAAATTACAAAATCTTTGTTTCTGTTGTTGAAAATTCGTTATCTGTAAAGTTTCACTTTTCCAATCCTTGGACGGTTTTAAAATTGTTTAACAAATCAGTCTCATTTCATCAATTGACTGGAAGAACGAACGAACTAAATTTGCAAGAAAAACAAAAGGTGTTAGATTTTTTAAAAAATCACATTCAAGAAATTGATCAGTTTGTCAAGTTGTTTTAAAATATATTTTTTTAATGCACCATTTTAGTCTATAAATAAATGATTCTCACAAAGTGACCATAAAGTGGCTATCTTGGGTCGCTCGCCGAGGTGGTCACTTTAGACAGGTTTTACAGTAATTCAATTTACATCTTATAAGTTTTGCGATTTGGTATTTTAGCAACGACGCAGTTGATTAAACAGGCGGGCATCTCGTCGAATCTTCAAGGGCTCCGAATTCAAGATAAAAATTACGATCAATGAGTTGAATTTTTTTTCGGTCGGTGCACGCTTTATGTTCAGTTCAAGTTCACGAGAACAATCTATTTATAATAAATTTAGATCTTTAAAATGATGTAATAGATTTTTTGATATCACCTCAGGTGAACCAGGGGTGCACAATTTCTAACCTTTCTAATTCCAAAATATTTCAAAGGTTTAAGCCGTTAAACTTTTAACTAAATTTCAGGATTCCCCAGACATTTTAGAATAAAAAAATGTACTCTTGTTTAATATCGATAAAATAAACCATATTCGAGAAAATCTTTTCTTATTTTTTATTTATGATTTTCTCGAATATGGTTCATTTGATCGAAATTAAACAAGGTACCTTTTTTATCCTGAAATGTTTGGAGAATCCGAAAATGTCATTAAAAATTTAAAAACTTAAACTAATGAAAAATTTTGTGGTTGGAAAGGTTCAGGGTAGTGCAGCCCTGGCTCGTCTGAAGTGATATCAAAGCATGCATTACTTCATTTTAAAGACCTTCATTTATTACTTATGTAAACTAAAAATTATTAAATTCCAACGGAAAATAAACTTGTTATTTAAAAAAATTGATTTTTACTCTTCAGTTTTGGAGGTGAATATCTCGACTGGGGAGCGCTCTAGGAAAAACATTTGTAGAAACTTGTGGCATTATTTTGATGTAGTTTATACGTTTCCCGAGAGATTTTTTACCATTTTTTGTAACCTAACATAACGTTTTCTGACATCCTGTATTTCGTTGTAATAATTGTTGTTTAAACAATACAAATATTTGAGTGGGCCAATTGAAATGTTTCCGATATCAAATAATGTAGTATCACGTGCATTTTAAAAAAAGTTTGATCAAAATCGGTTCTATTCTTATGGGTTCCGAAGTCTTCATAGTGTTTCGGCTTTATTTACTGAACTAATAGTACAGCACGGGCCACTCAACGTGGAACCACTTCCAACATTGAACAGCAATCCAATATACAAATATCATGACTACATAAGTAAATATATACAAAATAAAAATAATTGAGCATAGAATGTTAAAACACAATCTGACATAATACCAATTAATTTGTTAACATAGGAATAAAAATCCAAATTAGAAAATAAGTTTATTTTTTAAAAATTAATTAGCCTACAAAATTTCTATAATGGCTAAAAGAAATTTTAATAAAAATCGTTAATTTATAATATAATGAGAAAAAATTATAAAATACAAAATACTCAAATTCATTAGAGCAAATTGTTATTATTTATAAACATTATTTACTTTCATAGAAATTTGTATGTTGGGTTACAGTCTCAGAATATAAGGGGCTCCATGTTGTTTGGCCCACCCTGTATACTTACACGCCCTGCCACACAAACAAACTTGAATATCTCTAGATATGTATCGGTAAGTCTTTTTGGCACATCCCATTATTTGCTTTAAGAGGTGGCGGAAAAAACGATGAAAGTTTTAAATTAAACGTTGTTTGACGTTGTAAATAACTCGTTGTTCTAAGTTTTTCCAAATGCATTCTTGGTTATTGAATAAACAGTGAAGTAATCAGGTAAATCTGATTTTTAAAATTGTATTTAAAACACAATTATTGTTGTGATGGTTAGGCAACCCTTTTAACATTTGTAGCTTGCATAACACATACGGAAGAATAATTTTTAATTAAAAATTTGGAATATGGTAAAAACTAAATTCAAATAAAATTCCGGATCGCTTTTTTAATTTTTTTTACGTATTAACAAAATTAGAAAATTAATGGAGATATTTAAAAAAAAACAATCTGATAATGAAAATGAATTTCTATTAGCGAATTTTCATAGAAAATGAAGTTATTGCAGACTGATGGCGGCACGCAGACGTGTCCTTTTGGATTTTTCCGATCTCAATCCCTAGATCACGAAAATATAGGTCGTTCGTATGTTATATATATATATATATATATATATATATATATATATATATATATATATATATATATATATATATATATATATATATATATATATATATATATATATATATATATATATATATATATATATATATATATATATATATATATATATATATATATATATATATATATATATATATATATATATATATATATATATATATATATATATATATATATATATATATATATATATATATATATATATATATATATATATATATATATATATATATATATATATATATATATATATATATATATATATATATATATATATATATATATATATATATATATATATATATATATATATATATATATATATATATATATATATATATATATATATATATATATATATATATATATATATATATATATATATATATATATAACTTATATCTGCAAACTTAATGACTCATTTCCTTTTAGATTAGACATAGAGCGAACTGAGAATACTTCATGAAAGCTTTTCTATCAGAATGCTGACATATTTCCTTTAAGATAACATAAAGGAAATAAACTCAGTGACCTCTTGTTTTAGATATATAATTAGTATAAATATGAAATCTTGTTAGTCTTAAGTAAGCTTTGTATGTTAGCACTTATATTTATAATTAAAATTGAATCTTTATTAAAAAACGGTATTTTTCAATATTCAAATTTTAGTGGCGCAGTCGGTAGGATTTTGGTGTACGCGCACAACGAAAAAAATATATAATAAATAATAATAATATAATTTTTAATTATTTTTTCGTAAATTTCGACGCGGTTCGTTTCAACGATTTAACATCGAAGTAACCTAAAAGATCAATTCAAAACAGAATAGTGCGACGGAAATCAGAAGTCCGCAAAGCGAGTAGAGATCCGTCAGCCCTGGGAACAACCTGAAGACATCCTCATAAATCCGCAAGTCGAGATTCGGAAGTCATTCAACCGCTGCAATTAGAAGACATCTTCACAGCATCCGCAAGTCGAGATCCGAGAGTCCTTCAACTATTGCAACCCCAGCACCCTCACAGCATCCGCAAAGTCGAGATCCGAGAGTCGTTCCAACCAGGAGACATCAAGCTTCATGAAGACTATCATAGTCACGATTCAAATATTATTGTAAGTAGATTTAATTGTTCTTTAATAACCAATTTAATAGCGCGAGTTTAATAAATACTCAATCTGGCGTTAAATAATTTAGGTACGTTAATAGAAGTACTTGACGAAATAGAAAACGATAATTATTCAAATAAAATGGCTAGTACGTCAGACATTAAATTTTTATTGGACGGAGTTCCACGTTTTGACGGTAACCCTAAATTATTGGCCCAATTCGTCTTATCTTGTGACGATATTGTAGACTTAATTAACAGAACTCAGGGCGTTACCGATTTGCAAAAGAAAGCAGCTTTGTTTTCAATTAAAACCAGAATCACAGACAAAGCCGCTGAGGAGTTAAGAAATTTTAAATTTGAAAATTGGGTAGAATTAAAAAATCATTTAATAAATAGTTTTGCTGATGACCAAAAACCAACTACAATTATCTTAGAAATTTTAAAAATTTGCACAAATCAAAGAAATGTTATGAAAATTTTGGAAGAAGTTCAAGATAAATTTGAACTATTCAGAACCAAAACGTTAACTGCTTATACGGCAGCAATTTCCACGGAAATTATTAAATCCTATGAGTTATTAGTTACAACTAACCTTGTTAGCAATTTAAAAGACCCTCTTAGAAATAACCTTGCAACACGCGGTCCAACCACTCTAAAAGAGATTGAAAACCTGTTAAGAAATGATTTTCAATATATGCAATATTCATATCAGGAAACAGCAAAACAAAAACCACCACAAAATATCCCTCAATTTCAAAAGCCAAGATTCCCTTATGGACCCATACAATTCAATAACAATTCCCCGAAAAGAAATTTCGCTCCAAGACAAAATGTCATAAACGCACAAAAAATGTCGTCAACGCCTATGTCAATACAAACGCGCTCAACTAATTATAAACCGACACAAATGTCGACGCAAACGCGATGGTCGAATCAAAAACCCTTTTATCAAAACAGTAATAATTATTATACTCAACCAAATAAACAAAATTATTCACCAAATGAAGTCCATAATCAGGAAGTAATGGTCGAAAATAAAATTGAAAATAATCATGATCCCATCACGAAGGATAACGAATACTACAATTCTTTTTTAGACATGATGATGCCAGATCAAGAAAAGAGATAATGAATATTAACACGAATTCTAAATTACCCTTTATTAAAATAAAGGAATTTATTATATTATTTGATACGGGTAGTACGATTAATTTGATCGACGAAAAATTTTTATCGGAACAAAATAAAACGGAAAAACGATTCAAAATTTTTAATGAAAAATTTATGTTTAGAACCGCAAGCGGTAAATCACACGGTAACGGTTACACCATTATAAATATAAATGGTATTCCAATTAAATGCTATATTTTAAACTTCCATAAAAATTTCAATTTATTATTAGGAGTGGAAGTTCTCCAAAAATTAGGAATAATTTTAGATTATAAGAATAATAAGTGTTTAGCAAATGGCAAGGAATGCAAATTTGAATATTTTCAAGACAAAACGTGCTTTTACACTCAAGAATATAATGAAATTAAAATACGATCGGATCACTTAAATTTAGAAGAAAAAAAGGAATTATTTAGGGTAATTAAAAACTACAAAGAAATTTTTTCCAATGATAAGGTTAAATTAACTCACACTGATGCTATACAGCATGAAATTAGAACAAAGGACGAAACGCCTATTTACACAAAAAGCTACAGGTACCCCGAAGTATACAAAGAGGAAATAAATAACCAAGTAGAAAAATTATTAGATGAAAAAATTATTCAAAAATCTCATTCCCCCTGGTCATCCCCTGTTTGGATGGTACCAAAAAAATTAGACGCAAGTGGAAAGCGCAAATTTAGAATGGTAATAGATTATAGGAAAATAAATTCAAAAACAATTGATGATAAATTTCCAATCCCCAACATATGTGACATTTTAGATAAACTAGGTAAGAACACGTATTATACTACATTAGATTTAACATCGGGTTTCCACCAAATTAAGATGCACCCAAATTCAATACCTAAAACGGCTTTTAATACGGAAAATGGACATTTTGAATTTACTAGAATGCCCTTTGGCTTAAAAATGCCCTGCTACGTTCCAAAGACTGATGAACCATGTATTAAGAGAACATTTAAACAAAATTTGTTTAGTCTATCTAGACGACATAATAATCTTAGGAACTAGTTTACAGGAACACATTAATAATATAAAGAAGATTTTTGAAACGTTAAAATATTATAATTTAAAAATACAGTTAGACAAAAGTGAATTCTTGAGAAAAGAAGTAGCTTACCTGGGTCATGTAGTAACTCAAGAAGGTGTTAAACCAAATCCAACGAAAATTGAATCAGTAAAAAATTTCCCAATTCCAAAAACGGTAAAGGAAATCAAACAGTTTTTAGGATTAATCGGATATTACCGTAAGTTCATTCCAAACTTTGCAAAATTAACAAAACCCTTACCAATTGTTTAAAAAAAGGAAACCAAATAAATATTAACGATAAATTATATCGAGACAGTTTTGACGTCTCTAGAAAAGTATTAACTAATTCCCCCATTTTGCAATACCCAGATTTCAAAAAACCTTTTACTATTACAACAGATGCAAGCAATTTCGCATTAGGTGCAGTATTATCCCAAAATATAAATGGAAAAGATCTCCCCATTGCTTACGCATCAAGAACACTAAATAGTCACGAGATTAACTATTCAACTACTGAAAAGAATTACTTGGAATAGTTTGGGCAGTTAAGTACTTTAGACCTTATGTTTACGGTACAAAATTTAAAATTGTTACTGACCACAGACCCTTGACGTGGTTAATGAATTTAAAAGACCCTAACTCAAAATTAATGCGTTGGAGAATTAAGCTAGAAGAATTTGATTTTGAAATAGTATATAAGAAAGGAACATTAAATTCAAACGCAGACGCTCTGTCTAGAATAAGACAAAATTTTGAATTAAAATTAACAAATGAAGATATATTCTCAAAACCTAATAATATCGTACATTGTATTTCGGAAGACTTTAAATTAGGCAAAGGATTTGCGAAAACTATTGATGAGAAATTTCAAAGCAAACAGTTTTACTTTTAAAGAAAATAAGAAATGAATTAATAGAAATTCAAAACCTTGAAAAACTAAAGTATTTCACTTAAAAACAAAGTTAAATTACTATGATAAACCTGAATTAGAACAAATAGAACGATGCTTAATTAAATTAAAAGACTATTGCATTCAAAACGATATATTTGAATTACATTCGCCCAAGATTTGCTCAGGTCTAGATAAAATTGATTTCATGAAAATAAAATTGCTAATTGAAAAAATATTTAAGGAAACCCATATAATATGGTATGTTCACGAATTACCTGAAGTAAATGTAAACGATACACTAGAAAGTATACAGAATCAAATCGACGAAAGCGACAATTTAACAATCCATTCCGGTGATGAAAACGAAACGAATGGAATTGCATACAAAGAGATTCCAGTAAACGTGGGAAAAAATCAATTAATAATAATGAAAACAAGAAACGAACTTAAAGTAAATATTTCAAAATTATTCGGTAATAAACAAAGGTTCGAAGTACAAATCAATGAAAACAATGTAGTTCAAGAAATCCATAAATTTATTAAAGAATATTTAGTCCCCAATGTAAACTACTATTGCTTAATAGATCAACAATTAATAAATCCCATTACTAAAATATTACAAGAAACTTTCGTAAAAGACTCATTTCGATTAATACAATGCAGTGAAATCTTAGAAGATATATTAATAGAAGAGGATCAAAATCAAACAATCCAAAATTATCATGAAGGTAAAACGAATCACAGAGGAATTTTGGAAACGTATCGAAAATTAAAAGGAGATTTTATTGGCCAAATATGGTCAACGATATTCAAAAATATATAAATAATTGTAATATTTGTCAAACAACGAAATATGAACGAAACCCTTATCAAATCCCAGACAAACTCACTCCTAACCCTGAATACCCATTTGATACAATACACTTAGATATTTTAACGCTAAGCAAAGAAAAATATTTAACGATTATTGATAGTTTCACAAAATTCGCAACATGTAAATTTCTAGAAAACACTACTTCAATTCAAACGACAGAAAAGCTAATAGAATATTTCTCCCAATATCAAGTCCCAAATAAAATTGTAACTGATAACGGAGTAGAATTTAATAACGAATTAGTAAAAAATTTATTGAACGGATACAAAATTAAATTACACATTACAGCTACTGCCAATCCTAAAAGTAACGGATTAATAGAAAGGTTACACTCTTCATTAATTGAACACTTAAGAATTTTAGAACAACGAGAAGAATTTCGAAATTTAAGTACAAAATCTAAACTTGACTTAGCAATAATTGCTTATAATAATTCACTAAACAATACTAAATTTACGCCTATTGAAACTTTATTTGGAAATCAATGTGAAAATAAAATATTAAATTATAATAACCAAACACAGGATTATTTAAATGTGTGGCACGAAAAATTACAAGAAATAAGAACCAAAGTAAAGAAACGGGCTGAAGCAAACAAAACAAACGATATTTAAAGCAAAATGTAAAGAAAGATGAAAATGTAGTAATTGACACTAAAAACGTTCTTGTTAAAGAAAATCCTAGACTACTAACGAAGTTTAAGAAACCATTATATAAAAAGCAAGAAATTTCTAAATTTAATAAATTAAAAGATACAGTAAAACTTAAAGACGGACGTAAATTTAAAATTACCAAATTAAAGCGAAAACGCCTGTTTGTTTCAGATGCTTCGATCAAGGACTGAACATAATCGAAAAGGTCGATAATAATGTAGGACTAAGCATTTTAGACTTAGGGATTGTAAATATTCATATTAACTCCTATTATTCATATTATTATTATAACGCTACTAGTATAGATTTAGAATTTAATAAAATATCGGAATATGTTATAGTTATAACAGAGGTCATTAATAACGCGAATCACGATTTCAATTATAAAAGAGAATTAAAAACAAATTTAAACATACTTAACTTCAATTTTGATAAAGTCAATAACAAAATTAAGAATTTATTTCAAAACGAACTAAACGCGGATTAATAAACGGTTTGGGTTCTATAATCAAGTCTATAACAGGAAATTTGGACGCAACTGATGCTGAAAAATACCAAGTAATGTTTAAGAAAATTAACGATAATCAAAGAATTTTGGAAAAACAAAATTTAGATAATATAAACTTAAATAAAGAGATGATTGATAAATTCAATAACCAAATTGAAACATTAACCCATAACGAACTTATTTTAAAATCTAGAATAATACAAATTACCGATATTCTGAATAATCAAATGACATACGAAAACTTATTTAAAACAAAAGATGTCATTAATCAAATTAACTTTATGCTTATAAATCTTCTAAATATAATAGACGAATTAGAAACTAGCTTAACTTTTTGCAATCTAAATAAATTACATAGCTCAATAATTAACGTAAACGAATTAAAAGAATTAACAAATAAAATTGATTCAAAATTAAATTTTTGGGAAATAGCAGCCCAAATCACAAGTCATTGTAAAATAACGGAAGGACAGATTGAGTATCTATTAGAGATCCCTATTTATAAAAATAACGATGAACATTTAATTCAAATCACACCGATACCCACCATCGTTAACAACGAAATTTATCTTCTAAACGAAGAAAAAGAATTGGTTATTAAAAGTACAAAGAAAATCTATCATTCGCACGAATGTAACAATGTCAACAACAATTATTATTGCAAAACTAATTTCATTGAAGTGCGGGAGTGTGTGAAATCATTAATAATAAATCAAAGCAATGAAAAGTGTGAATACCATAAATTAAATGAAATTTTCGGACTATTTAAAATAGAAAATTCAAATATTTTATATATCGCTAGTTCAGAAAACAGAAATATTGAAATAAAATGTAAAGATATCAATGTAAAACAAAAAATTAAAGGAATCTATAAATTCAATATAAAAGGAGATTGTACCATAGATAATTATGTTTTAGAAAGAAAACTAAACAAATATAAGGAAATATTATTTGAGAATTTTGACTTTAGAATTAACGAAAACAAAATAACTAATCAAACTTTAAATATTAAAAATGTAAATCGACAAAATATTGTAATTCCTCAGTTGGAGAAAATTAAAGATGTACCCGTTTATAGCGGACATAATATATCAAATTCAATAATTATAATATTAATAGTTAGTGTAATAATTGTAATAATTATAGTAAAGAAATATAGGAAACTTAGGAAAAACAATGATGAAAATGTAAACGAGGATTTAGAAATGAAACCAATCACATTATAAACTAAGGATTTGTGTAAAAAGAAAATAGAGTCATTTCTAGCCATGGAGGACTTATATCTGCAAACTTAATGACTCATTTCCTTTTAGATTAGACATAGAGCGAACTGAGAATACTTCATGAAAGCTTTTCTATCAGAATGCTGACATATTTCCTTTAAGATAACATAAAGGAAATAAACTCAGTGACCTCTTGTTTTAGATATATAATTAGTATAAATATGAAATCTTGTTAGTCTTAAGTAAGCTTTGTATGTTAGCACTTATATTTATAATTAAAATTGAATCTTTATTAAAAAACGGTATTTTTCAATATTCAAATTTTAGTTATATATATATATATATATATATATATATATATATATATATATATATATATATATATATATATATATATATATATATATATATATATATATATATATATATATATATATATATATATATATATATATATATATATATATATATATATATACATATATATATATATTATATATTATATATAAATATATAATATATATTATATATAATATATTTATATTATATAATATATATATATATATATATATATATATATATATATATATAAATATTTATATATATATATATATAAATATATAATATATAATAATATAATATATTTATATTATATAATATATATATATATATATATAATCAATTTCTTGTGGACACTAATTCCGGTCGCAATTTTGATCTTAGGAAGCTAAAATTTGGACAGTGTATTGTCTTTACGAAAATATTGTCTATCAGATGGGTAATGTGAAATATGTTTTGAAATCGCCATAAAATTCTCTATCGATTATATCTTTTTATAATTTTCGATAGAATGCACTGTTTTAGAAATAATCGACAAAAATCAAATATTTTTTTAAATTCTTATAAATTCTCTCGTAGATATTATTTTTCAAAAAATGTGTTTCTTACGAGAAAAAAATTTAAAAAAGGAGTTTTTTAGCATGTGACATGAAAATGTGATACCGAGGCTTGCGTGCGGTCCGATTTTTTATAATAGAAACAGAATATGTTTTGCAAATGGTTAAAATTAATAACCTATGAGGTCTTAAAAAGTTAACAATACTGACAACGGAACAATATTATAGGAGTAAAATTTAGTAGATTTTATGGCAAGAAAATCTTTCAATCAAGTTAATCAGTTAAATTTGTAACATATTAGTTTTCTTATTCACAATCAACTCACAATATGCACGCGGAAGTGAAAATAAAAGCGTTTGCGCATTAAATTGTTTAACTTGGGCATCTGCGCAAATACTGGAGAATGGATGAGCTGGCACATAAATTTTGAACCTCCAGTGGTTCATGGCCGGTGATTGGTGTTAATACTAAAAGTGGTAGTCTTGTGCATAACTAGTGACAAATCATTAACTGGAATACAAGAATAATTGGTAAATCTCTCTATATTTCATTTACGAATATTACTAGACATTTTTTATTAAACACTTGAATCCACATTCTTATTGTTGGTGATTAAATTCATGCGTTATAGGCGTTTTCGAAAATTGCATCGGTAAATACTTAACCTAATACCAACCATCACTTTCAAAAATACAAAGTTGTGATTGTTTATCATGTTTAAAAACTATACATATCAAACGTTTACAAAAGTAATGTAAGTAAAGTGATAAAATTGTCAATTACAATAAATAATCTGTCAATATGGTATCGTCAAGGTTCGATATCTTGTGTATGTTTGATATTAAAATTGGAGGATGGGTCATACCATTTGTGGTACTCTTCATGTACTTTTAACATTAAAATTAATCAAAGAATAACTTAATTATTTTTTAAGTCAATCTATTAAATTATTGTATTGTTCCAAATACAAGCTGCACATTTGAAATCTCAGAAAAAACCACGAAACCCCTTTTTGAATTAAAATTAAAAAAATCAATAACCTCAAGCTTGTTTAAATGTTTGTACATCAATATCTAATTACCTAAAACCTGTCACTGGACAAATATGTTCGTTTATTTGCACCTCATCTTCGAAAATGAAGTCGTGATCTATGCTATCCATATCGTGTGCCTCAAGTTAGACAGGTGCAAGAACCGTTTCTGTGCAAATTAAGGCGTAGGTATATTTTGTTTTTTTATTTTAGCTTCCGCATAGTATATTCCCATATTCAAAAAAACGAAATTTTGAAATATTTTTTTCGCTTTCTGTAAAATTTGAATAAATAATGTTACCTACGCCTCTCTGACTCGAGGCCTCGATATGCAGGATTTTTTAAATCAGATTTTGTTGGCGCTCATATGCAAGCCACAAATCAAATTATGCCTTTTGTTTTTGGGACAAAATGTGTGGCTAGTGTTCGGAACAATACGGTATATAAAGACAGTAGTGATAATTATATCAAATCTAATAAAATTAACTAAGTATAATTTAAAATAATCGTTTTTTGGTTAAAGTATTTGTTGTTATCATTTCAGACAACTATGGATGCCCGTTTAGATATTATACTTTTCGGAGCGTCTGGATTTACTGGAAAACATTGTATTGAATTAATTTATAAATTTACTAAAGATAATAATCGATCATTAACATGGGGAATTGCTGGTCGATCAGAATCTAAACTTAGAGAAGTCTTATCAGAATGTGCTAAAAAACGAGGTATAGTTTAATGTTTCTTATTGTTAACAAGGGTACATTAAAACGTATTTTAGATATTGATTTAAGTTCTATACCGATCATAGAAGCAGACGTGAACAATCACGATTCATTGATAAGTATGACTGCTCGTGCCAAAGTACTTATTAATTGCTGCGGTCCTTACCGGTTTATTGGCGAACCTGTTATAAAAGCTTGTATAGAAACAGGAACACATCAAGTGGACGTATCTGGAGAACCACAATATATGGAGTCGATACAGTTAAATTATCATCAGTCTGCAAAAGAAAAAGGAACCTATATTGTTAGTGCTTGCGGTTTTGATAGTATCCCGGCCGATCTAGGAGTTCTATATTTACAAAATAACTTCAAAGGTAATTTAAAGTGTCGGCATTTTTAATAAGTTTTATTATGTAAAACATTTAAATTTAGGTACTTTAAATTCTGTTGAAATGTATCTACAGTCGAGCGAAGAAGGACATGAAACTCCTGGTGCTTCTATTAATTTTGGAACATGGAAATCTGCCATTTACGGTATAGGGAATGCTGCTGAATTGAGCACATTGCGACGCAAATTATATCCAACACGTTTACCTAATTTTGTGCCGAAGTTGAAACCAAAGTATGTATTAACTTTTGCTGATCGATGATGAGACAAATAGTTGTAATTTGTCGCTAAAAAATTTAATTTAGTTAATAATGTAAGTTATTGATAGATCAAAGGAAAAAAAGAATATTAAAATATAGCACTAGTTATGCATTTAGTTGACATCAATAATACTTTTTTGGGCGGTGGTAGACTAGGGAGTTTTATTCTTTTCTCAAACCTTGCTGTAACTTTACATATTTCTGCAAATAAGTGCTTTAAAAACTTTTGTTGTTTATTAAATTATTTTCTGATAAAAAAATGTTCAATTTATAGGTCTACTGTCCATAAGAGTGACCTTATTAACGCATGGTGTTTGCCTTTTTTGGGAGCCGATCGTTCTGTGGTTCTACGTTCGCAGCGTTATTTTTACGATGAAGAAAAATTAAGGCCCGTACAGGTGCAAGCTTATATAGGATTGAGTTCATTCTTTTACTTGGTTATGATGATTATATTTGGTAGCATATTTGCATTTCTTGCAAAATACGAATTTGGTAGAAACCTTTTGCTGAAGGTATTTTTAATCGTTATTTGTAAAGTTAATGTAACCTTATTGTATTCCCCACAGTATCCTAGATTCTTCTCTGGAGGTTTTTTCACGCACGAGGAACCATCCGAACAGAAAATACAAAATACAAAGTTTTCGATAACATTTTATGGAAAGGGATGGTCCGAGAAGGTTTCAGCTACAGAATTAGAATGCAATACACCTCCGAATAAAACCATTGTTGGACATGTTTCTGGTACAAATCCTGGTTATGGTGCTACTTGTACTGCCATAACATTAGCAGCTATTGTGTTGTTAACCGAAACAGATAAATTACCTGACAGGTAATCGATTAACAAATTTCTAAATATATGTTATCTCTGTATTTTCATATAGGGGAGGTGTGTACACTCCAGGTGCTGCTTTTGCAAAAACAACTCTTCTTAAACAGTTACAACAAAATGGATTAGAATATAAAATTATTAGTGAGCAGTAATGGTCGTTTAATTAATTTGCTTTTTAAATGTAGCTTTAAAATTTTTATGTTTGTTAATATATCTCTATCTATAATATATCTCTATGCAAAGATTAATTAAATTTTGTAATTGAATGCGAAATTATTTTTAATAAACGTTATTTACTAATATATAATATTGTGTTCCATAAATACCTATTTTCAAGTATTTTATCGGTTATATATAGGGCGACTGCAGACTCATGGAAGTTAAATTTCCCAACTTTTCCATGTATACTTTACATATTTTTCTGATTGAATGATTTTTCAGCATTAGAAAATTATGCTAAGCGATACACACTCTAGCATCAGAAAGTGAAATTCTCTAAACTTGTAAAGGGTTGCCATAACTGTTATTGTGATTAGATTATAATTATTTTTATTATAATTTATATTTTAATTAGGAGCAAGTAGTTACCATATATGCCACATTCTTAATATTACTCCCCAATACCTTGCAATATACGATTTAGAATTTTATTTTCTTACCACCACCTAAGTATTCTGCCCTGTTAAGTTGTGAAAAGGCAAATTTGCACTTGTCAGGCTAAAATTGCTTCTTAAGTTGTTATCTAATAAGTGTCATGTGGGAGATATGCCTTTTTGTTGACATTATAGTAATGCCTGCAATTTTTGGAAAATTAACAGAAATTCACTGCAGGACTCATAAAAATCGAATACAGTTAGCAGCCCTGTTTCTGTAATTTATAAGTGCTGCAAATTTTAAGATGAGCACAAATACTAAATGTTAGCCCTGTTTTTCTTCATTAGGCCATGTAAAATATAGAATTCAAAATTATTCCCTGACCTGCAGTCACCTTGTCGCCTTGTGTTGAGTCTACCTCATCTTCAAACATCTTTTGGTAAATGATTGAAAAACATAGTAACAGTGATGTCATGATAACAGTTGCATTGAAAACTTTAAAAGGAATCAGAGAACGATTATAATAATCTACATGTGGGAGAAATTTAAACTTCCAAGATTGTTTACACTTTTGAGGTACAAAATTAATAAATATATAAAAGATAACAGCAACTTAACTATAAGCTTTAAAAACTACAGGTTCGGACATTTTATTCTTATTTATCAGAAGAAATACATAAAGAAAATCATTACAAACTTATCGTCCTTTTGTAAAGAAACATGCATTTATTGATTCTTGTCTTTTTCAAACAACATAATAGAAAACATTCAATAAAAAATTCATTTCTACCAAACTGTCAATGGGATGCCGTTCTTTATGTAAATATTTGTATGTTGTTCAAAGAGAGTTAAATGTTTTCTCACGTGTATGTATGAGAATATATGGATTTAAATGATTTCTGTGATTGAATGCATTTACTGTATTCACAATATAAACACTTAAAACAGTTTTTACCAGTGTTGTGCAAATATGATGTACCTATTAAACTTGATTTCTGTGCAGTTCTGTACTCGCAATGAGAACACTTAATGGTTTCTCATCGTGATGTTTGCGAATATGTTTTATTAAATTTGATTTGCCGGAAGTAGTGTACTCACAATGTGAACACTTAAACGGTTTCTCACCAGTATGTTTGCGAATATGTTGTTTTAAACTTGATTGCGAAGCAGTCCTGTATTCACAATATAAACAATTGAATGGTTTTTCGCCAGTATGTGTGCGAATATGTTGTTTTAAACTTAATTTCTGAGCAGTACTATACTCACAATGTGTACACTTAAATGGTTTGTCACCGGTATGTTTGCGAATATGTTGCGTTAAATTTGATTTCTGTGCAGTACTGAACTCACAATATAAACACTTAAATGGTTTCTCACCAGTATGTGTGCGAATATGTGCATTTAAACTAGACTTTTTTCCCGTACTGTAATCACAATGTGAACACCTAAACGGTTTCTCGCCGGTATGTGTGCGAATATGCGTATTTAAAGTATATTTATTTGCTGTACTATATTCACAATGTGAACACTTAAATAGTTTCTCACCAGTATGTGTGTGAATATGTCGCGTTAAATGTGATTTCCATAGAGTATGGTACTCACAATGTAAACATTTAAATGGTTTCTCGCGTATATGTGTGCGTATATGTCGTAATAAGTTTGATTTTTGCGCAGTACTGTACTCACAACGTAAACACTTAAATGGTTTTTCAGCAGTGTGTATGTGAATATATCTGTCAACATATTTTTGTGTAGTATTGTATTCGCACTTTGAATATTTCACATTTTCAGTTATCTTCTCTTCTTTCACTTCTTCTGTGTTCACAACTTCTTCTTTGATTGTAAAATCTTCCAAGTCATTTATTTCATTTTTTATTAATGCATTACACCACACAAACATATCACTAAAATCTATGATATCGTGTAGTTTTAGATACTCTTTAATATTTTTTTCTACATCTAGACAACTTGTTTTAAATGTGTAGATGGTATCGAGTGCCATTTGACAATTATTGCACAGATTAACATCAGATATTACTTGCAGATCCTGCAACAATTAAACTAATGTGTGTTTCACAATTGCAATTCAATAAGCATACCATTTCAGGGACACAAATCTTCAATTTGCACTTATCGAACGACCGTAAAGTTAAAAAACAAAAACTGCTAGCTATAATATCCATAATACAAATTCTACAAACAATAGAGATAGTATTGTCTAGGTTAATTTCTTGTTTAACCATTAAACGTTCGATCTCACTAAACTGTCGCTTATTAATCTTCTCTTCCACATCTCGACATTTAATTTTAAATTTGTACGTTATATTGAGTGTCCTGACACAATCGATGCACAGCTTTGCATCTGGTATTGTTCGTAAATCCTATAAAATAAAAAGCACGATTAAAGATGTTTTGAAATTACCATGGATTGTTACCATTTCTGGTACACACAACATTAATTTGTATTTATAACGAATTTTTCGAGTCCAAAGGTATCGATGTGCTATCGGATGTTTGTCGGAAGCAAGTTCTACAAAAGGACTGCATTTCGTCTTTCTAGTATTATCGTAAAAGCTTTGAATTGAGCGGATGTAAACTTAATTAAATTTGTAAGATGTCTTCTATGGAAAGAGGAAAACTTATAACAGCTGTTGCTTAGAAACACCAACTTCTTATATTAAATTTTACTAACAAAAAATACTGCGAATCTCTGGACAATAATTTTTAAATTTTCTAAACAAACAGTATTCAATTTTAATAGGTTACACAGAGATAGTAACGCTATTTTAAAAATACGACTGCAAATTCAATATATGTATATTATTGTTTTACCTCATGATGTGCGGAAACGAACCGTAGTAATTCCGATTGACGATTAATTTAGGGTCCCTAAGTTTTGCATCTAGTTATTTTTTATTGCTATATTGCTGAATAGTATAAAATATACTGTTAAGTTTGTGAGATAAACTGGTAAACACACTCGTAAAACTTTTGTTTGTTTATATATAACTTCACGTTATTCCGGTGTCGACGAATTTTAGTTTATTATTAAAATTGAAAATTATAAGGTATGTATTACAATCACAACTTTTGTAACTTGATTAAATGTTGGTTTAATAAATATGTTACAGATGGATATCGGCGTTCCGTCTAGGTTCTCTTGTTTAAATATCGAAGATGAGGAAAATCAGCCTCAAATTAAGAAATACAATGAAAGTAAGAAAAAAATTGATAAGAAGCTTAGGCCTGCTCTAAAAAAAATTGATTTAAAACCAGAAAAAAATAATGGAAAGAAATCAACGAGTAAACAGGTAATTTATACAGGTTAGGTATGTTCTTCCCCACTGTATACTTTCCATTTTATCGAAATGCGGTGGAAGACATTTAAAACAAATTCGTTGGTTATCATTACATAATTATGTGTAAAATTTTAAATGTTATTGAACATACAAAAACAGTTTCGTAAAAGTTTCCACTTTGATACCTAATGTGCTAATGTTATAGTATATTCTGGTTTTATTATTTTGTCGATTATAGGCTTTTAATTAGTTTTGACCATATTAAGTATAATCATTTAAGGATTTATTATGTCTTACAATTAACCATAAATTTATATTATAAAGCAATCAAAGCAAGTATTATTAATTATTTTCAATAAAAAATATCCTTGCAGTTATGGAAATCTGACAATCAGCTGCTGTTATTAGGTTACATTTGTCTTCACTCATTTCTACAGTAGTAAATATTAGGTTTCAACTAGACAAATCTAATATATCTATTTATAGTAGAAGTGAGCAAAGGGGACAATAGGCTCGTAATAGCGGCTCAGATTTTTGTAATTCCAGGGACATTTAGGGTCGAATTCATAAACGATGCCTACTGAAGTAGGGTCAGGTGAGGCAAATGTGAGTACCATAATTAAAATTCAATTTGTAAGTTGTCAGCTGTATAGGTTTTAAGTTTCTCTGGAATACAATGGGTATGTCAGAATTTCTAATAGAGAACTTATAGACTTCTCTTATCGGATAGTCTTTATTTCACTTACTCTGTTACACAGGATAAAAAAATCAATATTCTTCT
Organism: Rhagophthalmus giganteus; assembly: GCA_036326145.1. Taxonomy (NCBI): domain Eukaryota; kingdom Metazoa; phylum Arthropoda; class Insecta; order Coleoptera; family Rhagophthalmidae; genus Rhagophthalmus; species Rhagophthalmus giganteus. Next base: position 2,612,545 of record JARFJA010000026.1, on the reverse strand, counting down.
CCACTTAAGGCGAATTTGGGATAATTGTAAAAAATGCACACTTGGACGTTTACTGCGTTATATATTGCAATGAGATTAGCGAAAAATTTACAAAGGAATAAATGATAGTAACTTTTCAACACACATTGCCGTGAAGTTCAACGAGTATTCAGTGGGGAAGTTATAAATAAGAAAAGTTATCATAAAAGAAAAATATAAAAAATATTTCATTTTAATTCATTAACATAATGATCCTAAGCAAATTTTCACGGTCGTCCTGCAATTATGTGAATATTTTAGGAACAATAACACTCAAATGGAAAAACCTGTTAATATGTTATCACCATATTCCCATTATGTTTTGATTGGTTGTTAGTTTTTTAATAGTACACATAGAGGCAAGACACATGAATTCTTTGCAGAAGTCCTAAATTAAAAAATAGACAATAGATGGTAAATAAAACCTGGAAACGAAACTGTTACCTGTCCTGTGCAGGTAAAAGAAGCTCTCCCTTTTACGTCAGTCCAAAGTTGTTTGTCCTTGCGATCACATGTTTGACTGCGTTTTGTCTTAATTTTGTGTTCGTATTACTCTACGGGGTGTTAATAGATATTGAACTGCTTCTAACATGGAATGCTTATCCACAGGTAAGTACATTATTTAAAAATTATATTAATTGTTTTGTGTTTATTAATATTTTGTAATGTGAATTAAAAGGAATATGCGCTGATAAAAATTGTAATTTGAAATTATAATTATTATTTTAGTTGACATTAGGGCATATCATGTCTTTAGTAATGACTTTAAAATAATCTTTATAACTTGTTCTTGTAGAATCGCCAAAAAAAAGTTGCGCATATTTGTGCATTAGATGAAAATATTATTCAAAAATAAGCATAACAGATGGTATTTTTGTCATATATTTTTCTTTTTTGTTTAGGATTTGGTTCCATAGACGTCTTCATAACTAGAAGAGTCTTATTTGATAAAATGAGACAATCTGGTTGTTTGAAACTAGAATACCAAGTAAATGTCATGAAAAAGTTTGTCGAAATACGTACAAAGTGTCCATAAAACCGGCTTTTTGAACTTCATAACAAAATTTCATTTTTTGTTTCGGATTTCGAGGAAAAATGGCAGGAAGCTAAAAGAACCATGACAGATTTTTGATAAAAAACAAGAACTGGTTAGGCGTTTCAATAAGTTTTCTCAACTATGCTGTTTTATCTAAACAAAAAAAAGTACATAGACCTGAAATATCTTTCGACGCCTCTTTGGAGAGGACAAAGCGTCAAAAAACTGAATCCAAATATTCTCATAGAGAGTTGTTTTTCACGAGTTTATGATCTGCTTGTCAAGTGGAAGCATCAAAAGTTTCAAAAGAAGTCACTACAATAATACCTTAGCAAGCATATAAGTATAGAACGGCTTTCAAAAAATATGATCTTCAAAAAAAAAAAAAAAGAATACAACTTACAAGACCAGAGGCTCTCGCCATGTTTGTGGAAGTCAAGTTGACTAGGCATCAATATAATGTAATAACGGATCATGATTACAAGAGATTTCCATATTATAAAACAATTCAAGTGGCAAAGAAGGATTGTTATCCTCAAAAAGGAAATATAGTGTGACAGATATTGGTGAAGAAGTCAAATTGCAAACTCCTCTCGATCATACTGCGGTACATCTTTTAAATGATCACCGAAAAGTTTTAAGAAGTAGGAACCAGAGATCTTTAAAGTTGACATTGATCTGCAAGTGGGATCTGGACAAGTATAATATAAACAAACATTTGAAAGTGATGGGCTATTTGTGCTTCATGCTTGAATATGGTTCTTTGAATGTCTATTACATCTTGTTTATAGACTTACTATGCAAGCAGTGGGAAGTTTTAACAAATACAAATAAAAGTATTCAGGATAGGTTCAGAAATTAGTTGGGACTATTAGTAGATAAATCGAAGCCAGAATTTAGAAGCACCAATGACGGCAACACGGCGAGATGTTTTTTTTATAATTCGGAAATATCGGCAAAAGTTACTGGCATTAATATTGATATTGTAAAACGATTTAAAATTATTTTGCAAACCATATCAAGCATGTCAATTAACGTTTACTTTGTAATGACTGCTTAAAAATAATAAATATCCTTATAATATTCTTTATAAGTGTTTCATTTATATTAAAGAACATAAAAATTTGTTAAAATAATTTTTGTCAGAAATTAACGTATTTGGCCCCTGTGTGAGTTCTTTAAAAACAACAGATTCGTCAACAGAATAGACCCCATAATTATGATATTTATAACATAGTTTTTGTTATTATAGACGGGAAATAATTCGACTACTAATAAAAGAGATAAGAAAAAGAATAATGAACAACAGTGGGAAGAATGGAAACAAAAAGACACGGAGTTTGTGAATGGTCACTTTGAAGAAGATCTGCAAAATGCGATTATGCTTTCAAAATTGGATTACGAGCATAATAAGGAAATGCATAAGAAAATAATGCATGAAACGACCGAAAAAGACAAAATAAAGGATGGCAAGAAAAAGAAAAAGAAAACAATGACATTTAATGAATTTGTGAATTCTACCAAGAATGTAAATAACCACACATCTGGTAAGTTTTCACATTGTTCAAAGACATACCCACTTACCGATTGCTTGTTGTAGACAATGTAACATCGACAAAGTTGAAAAATGAAAATTCTTCAAAAAATGATAACTTTTTTGAACGAATTGAAATTGAAGCTAAAGAGCAGTTAAATAAAGAAGAAATTATTCAGAAGCGTAAGAAGCGAGAAGCTAATATAGATGAAATCATTTCTATTGCACAGTGCCAGGTAGAACATTTACAGTCAAATTTCTCTAAATCGAATCGTCACTTGCCATCTACAAACATTCAACTTGAGGAGAGTTCAAGTTACAGAAATTACTCGATAATGATTAAATACTTAAAATATTTATACTGCGTTTGTTTATGCAGCGAAATTCTTAGATAACGTTCTCGGAACAATCTCGCCCATCGTCATAATAATTTCTTAAATTTGCACACATTTGTTGCAAATGCCAAATAAAAATGTTCCGGTTACAGAGCGTTAGACTTAAAAATTCGACATAGAGGATGGTACTTTAATTTAAATTTTGCTCTAATGCCTTTGACAATTAAATAATTCAAGTTAAGGAGATGCCAACTTAGGGAGATTCGACTGTACTTGGTTTTATTTTATACAAAAAATGCAGTTGGCAATAATTATTTTATGAATACTTTAAAGAACTTTACTCTTGGACTCGGACGAATTTTGTAATTTTTTCGCATAAACCTAGATAGAATGCTATAATATGCCATCCACCATTTGATGGAAAATTTAATGGTGCTTAGTTTGATATATAATACTATGGGATTATCGTGTGGCACAAGTAAAAACTGGTTCATATAGAGTATAGTATATGAAAAAGAACATGCATGTAAAAAGTGAAATAATTCTCTTTTTTTTGCACAAAGCGTGATTTAATTTTTTGACTTGTGCCGTCTGTGCCACAAGATAATCCCATATGTTATATATCAAAGTGATTATCGTTAAATTGTCTATCGAATGGTGTATGGCAGATTTCGGTACTTGAGATTAAACCCTAAGAAAAGCACACAAGTGCGTAAGGTTCTTTAAAAATAACATTTTAGGAAAAACTGGAGCAAGAAATTACGAAGAATTTTGCGCTAGAATTAGATTTACAAAAAGCAAAAACAGAAATCGCTACTTTGCAAGGAAAAAATGAAGCTCTCTCTAGAATTTTTGAACAAGGAGAAAGTAAATATGTTTTTTATTTTCGAATTTGATTGTAATTTAATAATTTTTACAGTGAAAAATTTAACAGACGTATTATTAGAATTAGAAAAGGCTAATTTGGAAAAATACGATTTAACTGAAGAAATTTCTAAACTACATGTACTTCTTGAACAAGAAAGATCGAAAGTAGCTACACTCATATCAGATTCTTATAGCAACAAACATAAGGATAAGGTAATTAACGTGTTAATGTTGGCACGAAATGCCGTTGTTGCCCTACTTTAGAATATTATCAGATGATGTGCATTTATCAGATGGATCAATTATTAGTCAAAAAGTCAATTTAGTAAATTTTTTAAAATCAATTAGAATATATCCAAATTAAGTACAGTAGGACTTCAATTATCCGTCACTCGATTAACCGTCAGGGCACCAGATGTCCATGGTCACTTGTAGCTCAGTGTTCTTCCCATTACATCTACCGCTTCCACCTCACTTTCTTGCACACATCGCTCTCTGCCCACCTCCCGCTCTGTTTTCCTGCGTTTTAGTTATACAATGGTCGATGACTGAGTACATACATAATGTACATACAAATTGAGAAAAAGATTTTTTTCATTAAATCGATTACCCATCAACATACTTGATGGATAATTGAGGTACTATTATATTATACCTATTATAAAATCATTTAATTTTCAATCATATAATATTTAAAATTTAATAAAATCATATTTTAATTTAAAAAAATAATTTAATACATAAAACAGTAGACGCATGATACCGTGAGCAAAATAAAACGTGTTCACTTAAAATGATATGATCCTATTGTAAAAATAAGGTTTTACACATATAAATAGATACTTTTTCTGCCTATAATACAAAGTCGTACACCTTGTTAGTAGTTGCAACTTCTAATTTACAATTAGTTTGCATATTTTCTGGAGACTGAATTTTTAGTAGTAGGTCTCAAGCAATAATTTTTAATATACCTAATATTTTTGTATTTTATTTTCAGAGCAAAAAATAATCGACGTCTTTCCAGAAAGCATATATTAATCATTGTTACTGTATTCTTATATTTTCATATGAGCTTAGAGTTTCCAAGATCTGCCATTAAACTACCTATTTGTCTAATGAGACTGGAATAGTAAGAACAAGTAAATAAAAAATGTGTTTTTTATGTATTAATATAATTATAATAAAATAATAGAAATGTAGTTTACATATTATTTTATTTACATCATCATTATGCATGTGATTAACATGTTCGCTGCAATTTGTCTGCCAGTGTGTGAACAAGTTATTATGTTTGTAGTCAATCGTGCACTAGTAAGCGTTAGACATAATTCACATGTAACAGTTGCATAAGTATACCTGTTTAAATGGGCAGTGAATTTGTTAAAATAAATACTCAATTGTCTTTAAATGTATTTTTGGAAAGAATGTGGAGGAAAGACGCCTGCTTGAACCAAGGTGGTAATATATTCAGCAATAGTGCAGATATTCCATTCAACTGATTACAAGTAGCATAAAATCATTTGGTCACTTAAAGGGATCTCTCTTTAAATGCACCATCAGATTTCGTGTTGTACATTTCGGCGGGAAATTGGTGTGAATTGAACCAAAGACAATATCGACGTTTTGCCAAAGGCACAATCCACACTTTTAACTATCTTATACATCAAGGGCAAAAACATCATCTGTTAAAATCTGGTAACAATATTCCGATTTTTCTGGTTGAAAAAATTGAAATATCTACTCAATTTTAACAGATATGATGCCTTTGTTTTAGATGCATAAGATAGAATAACTTCACAAAAAGTGTGGATTGCGCCTTATTGGCAAAACGCCATCGAATTATCCAACAACTAAATAAATATCTGTCAGATAAATTTATTAAGAGTAGGAAATATTGGCCCTTATTAATTTTTATACTAACAATAAGTTAATATTTTATATAGTGTTTTCCTGAAAGTTTTACATTTTTATAATATCTAGAGCGAGTCAAAATTTACTCCCTTAGCATTTGGATAATTAAATACAATTAAAAATAAGACAAAAATGAAGAATAGCAAAATCTCGAAAAAAGTTGTTTTTGGACAAATTTAAGAGGTTACAAAAGTGTATTGATAGTAATGGTGACGTTTTGGCTACCCAGAAGGTTTTCGTTTTTAATATTTAAATAATTTCTTTTGTACTTAAGTTATACTATATGCGAACGACGAATATATAATGAACGACATATTTTCGTGATCTAGGGGGTCGAGATTGGAGAAATTCCAAAACGGCATGTCTAGAACTCGTCATTAGACGGTACAATAGCTACGTATTGTCAATGAAAATTCGCTAAATTTATAATAATCATTATATCGTTGGGGAGTTTCCACACCACTTTCTTACTCCCCCAGGTGCGTTGTCTCTGTAAGGTCGAGACTTCGCCTTCCCTACTGCATTTTCAAACTCGAGAACAATTCAAAATCTTGACCTTCTCAACACAACTCAATGTCAGTGTAACTGGTTTACAGCTCTCGAACTTATTCTATTTTATGTACATACATAATAGGCTTACAGCATATTCTTCACTCAACTCTTGTATGGCGCGAGTCTACTATAAAGTCTTAGCGATTCCGCCAACCTCTCCTTGTCTTCGCTACTTCCTGAATGCTTCATTTACATCAACTTGTACGGCAACATCCCAGTCGTTGACGTGCCTTCTTTGAAGATTCAATTTCCAAAAGGAATCTATCTTGTATTTGACTTAAACTTGAATTAAGCTTACAATTAGTTTAAAAATAAACCGTAAAACTAAAGATCAACTTGAATCAACTAAATCTCATAAAAACTAATATCGAAAGCGCTTACTGTAGTTTTGGCGGTAAGTTCTTAAATTTTCCTTATTTTTGAGTATTAGATAGGTAATCAGAAAACTAACCGTATCGTATCTTTACCCCCACACAGTTGCCTTATTTTCATTTTATTAGTAAAATAACTATAATAGTTGTATGAAAGTATTAAATTTAGTAAAAAAAGGGGGGAATTTAGAACAATGAGTATTAAAAGAATGCCACGAAGAAATTGGAATTATTAGATTTTTTTTTAAGTTAAAAGGTGACAAAATCACTCCTGTTAATATAAACTAGAAGTAAACTAACTACAATAAATTTTAATAACTGACTTGATTATTCTTAAAAAAAAACGTCGACACTTAAATTTTTGCATTTGTCTCGTTGTCAGTCTAAATTGTTGCGACAATCAAAAATTTGAATTTCATTTTTTATCCGTAAACATTGAAATGTCTCAACATAAGAGAAATTAAAAAAAATAAAATCTTGAAATAAATTCTTTTTATAATACATATGTAAAATGCAGACTAACACTGCTGCCGCTGCGACTGCCACTTATCTGTAACAGACTAAGAAAAAATTAGAAATTTCTAAATTCTTCTTTCTATCTTTCTACCTTTTTCTCGTCATTGTTTTTTCTCTATTACCAATTTTCAGCGTAGATTCTTCCGTTGACTGCGAACTTGCATTATTACGTACCTATACCCATGTTTCATATTTCACTGTATTGTACCAACCACTGTGATTGCGAAAATACGCATAAGATAAAATTTCGTTCGCGAAATTGGACCGTCGAATTCTAATTAAGACCCTAACCGAATCCCTATCCAAGAGCCTAACCAAGCTCGATATTCAGAAAATTTGTGTTAGAGCTTAAAGGTCCACGTAATAAGAGTTAGTCGACAAAGAAATACCTTTCCTCATCGTATTAATCCTTTTTGTTTGTAATCCTTTTAAAAAACACAACACAACACTCGCGCACTCACACGCAAAAACGCCTTATAAACCGAACGAGCACTCCTCGCACACGCGAATAATTCGACGCCATAATTTAAAATTTGCACTACTGAAACAAGCACTACCGCTCTGTCCCACTAACGCGAATGATCTGAAACAGCTTTGCCAGAATTCTATATATAAATGCATTGGATACTAAGAAATCCCATTTTTATTTTAAAAACATTCAGTTCTTTGTTTGTACTTCGATAAGTTATGAAAGTCGGTGGCGCACATGTTTTATTAGTTGTTTTGTTTTTTGTCGGTCGTATAAAAATGCGATTAAACTTTTATCTGATTTATGGTTTGTAATAGGGAAATTTTCAATACTTGAGGATTTTGAATAGTTTTTAAATAAAAAATAATAGTAATTATTGTATTCTTATTTATATGTATATTAAATCTTTCATTTCAAATCAGTATTGTTTTAACAAATATCTGTGCTAAATGCTATCTTTTTATTACTGATGGGAATTAGGTATATATTTATACCCACCTAATGGCTCGCCTTTTCCTGGCGACGCCCTTAAAAATGGTAAAAACGGTTAAGTTAATTAACAGATTATTTTTAATTTATTGTTACACTTAAATACTCCAATCTACTCTAAAATACGTAGGTATCTACATTAATTGTAACACGTATTTCTGTTTATTATTGTGAAATACCGTTCTAATGCAACACGCGATTTAATTATTTATTTTTTACTTATTGTTAAAAATGAATTATATTACTTCAAGAATTAAAGCTCTTTCAACAATTAATGTCATACGTTGAAACAGCCCATTTACACGCTATGTGCGAAGCGAAGGATTTATGTGCTATTTAATCAGGATTGTTATCAGAATGTAGGTATTGTATTCCATAATCCGAACATTGCCCTCGAAAATATACGAATCCCAATAAAGATTATTTTATTAAATCGACTATATAAGTACGATTTTATAACGAGAACAAATCAAAATATAGACTCGGTTTATTTATAAATTAAATTATTCTAATATCAATAATGGATCAATTTTGGAAATTACTTTGTATCATTACTAAAATTTCCAAACATCAATATTTTTAATAGGTATTTGTCGTGAATATTGCTTTTTTCATAATTGCAGGTTGTGTATTTCTTAAACCACTCCATTGCGATCGTAGTATTGATTATATAATTGTATTTAAAACACAATTGTTTGTTTAAATGCGCCGTAAAACACATTTTATTAATAAAATGCCGAGTTTTTAAAACTGCTACTTTCGTGAACCTAAACTAGGCAACTTATTTAACAGAAAAGAGTTGCTTAAAGCTGCTCCAAACAGTTGTTAGGCATCCAACAATCTTCTAGCATTTGTAGCCTGCATACACAAATTATATTTCAATATTAAAACTTGGAATAGGCGTATAGTAAAAAAATTAATTCAAATCAAATGCCGAATCGTTTTTTAATTTTGTTTGCGTAGATACAAGTCTCGTTCAGTTTCAGTTGGCTCACCTATTAAAATTTACTAGAATTGCAATTTCTTTAGATATTATTTAACAAAATGTAAAACCAACTGCTATACTTCGTCCAAACCTATATGCAATCCACGTCATCGATGAAAGGTTACTAGATGAGACGTTTCACACAGTGCTGTCACCTCGTACCTCATATTTTAACAGTTCTAATAAATTGTAGCCTTTTTTTATTCTATCTAATTTGTGCGCAGGTAAAATGTGTCACTTTCCAAACTTTAAATACTTCATTTATTAGAAATTTAAACCAAACATAAATAAATTTTAATAAACAATAAAAGTGCTATTTAAACAAATTGATTTTTCCCGTTTTAACTTTGGGAGCGAATATCTTGGCAGGAAAGCATCGTAAGAAAGAAGTTTATAGAAACTCATAGCTTTATTTTGACGTGTTCTATACGTCTCCGGAAGATTTCTTATCATTTCATGCATCATAGCGCGCCCCACCAGGGGGTGGTTCCGAAATGGCTTTGACGTTTATTGTGAATTTAATGCTTGTATCAAAAAGTGCAGGTTTATGCACTTATAACATGGACTATAAATTAACTTCGTCCGCACTAACTTACACTAATCTCATCTACACTAACCTAAGCTACGTTTACCGAGTCGAGTTAGCAGTGACAACACTTTCGTGTGAATATCGTTTTGTAGCGTTCATGCGGACGACTTTTTAAAATATAATACGTAGAACTCATTTTTAAAAACTACTCATAATTGTTTAACAGTTAACATTAAAATCTAATTTATTGACATTTAGGTACCTATTTACATATTACTATCATTGCCTGCCGACTCGACTCGGTGAACGCATTATAATGTATTTTCTTTTCATTGCACTTATACTTTGTTAATAGATGAATAATAAACTCCCGCATGTTTCGGAAATTTCAGAAGTCGTCCAATTGGGTATTCAGCTGATGATTTTTCGGCTTTTATGTTGAAAGGCTAAACTACTTGTCAGTCTTTATGCAGAACGCACATCGTTAACCAATCATTTTGGTTAGATTTTTTTCAAAAAGGTCAATTTTCTAACAAGGCTGCTACATCTATATTAATTCACCTAATGTGCATCTATTTCGACTAAACGTGCACAGGTAATAATTTTCGCGCCCACTTGTCCCTGCGTCCAGTTTGCCGCGTCCACTTGGCCACGCCCATTTATCCCATTCCGCAGTATGTACCTATATTTTCCAAAGCGAAACTCTTGACGTTACCTGCAATTTTGTTGGCCCTAAAGCAACATTCTTTGGGTGTAGCTTATTGGTTTATTTTACTTATTACTATTGAATAATATATATATATATATATATATATATATATATATATATATATATATATATATAAACAAATACTTGTGCTTACCAAGCTTGCATTTTTTAGTGAAACGGGCTTGCGAAATAAGAAATACAACTAAATTAATACAATTAACACGATATAGTACCACATACTTTGGTATAAAGCAAAAAAATAATTCGAGTAATAACTAAAGTGGGTAAGATTAAGTAATTCAAATGGTACACGCAAACAGTTTATCGCGATCATTTGATTTCCATGAAAATATAACAGTCGGAACTCGACCGTTATTTTAATATTTATTTTTTGCCGACCATACTTCCTAAACAAAAGGCACACGTTGAAGTTTGCGCACAAGGAGAATTGGCGCTATCGACCGCGAACTTCGGCACTGCGTCAGTCCGTCGCGACGTCTGATAGCGGGATGCTGTGGACTCGTGACGCTCGGCAGCATGGATCTGCCACGGATGCCATCTCATGCATCCTTTAGTCCATCTAATCTTCAATTACCTTCCGACCTTCGTTCACGGACTCCCATCAGCAAAAAGCTTCTTAGTGCCTCTAGTCAGGAACCCCAGTTCGCCGTTCTCCCTTCGGCTTCTCACTTTCAACCCAGTTGCAAGCGCGAAGAAGCACGTGCATTGCAAAACCTACGGCGTCGCGTCCAAGCCCTCCGTGTGGTACAAAGCAACCATCCGGAGCCCATCGAAGCCACTTCCTCTAAAAATTCTTCTTCTTACACGCAACTAGACAATCGTCCACAACTGCTGCAGAAAGTAAGTAGGTATACACGTCCTGTGCTCAATTGATTCTAAGTCGAACTATTTAGAAATATCTCTAGAAATATCATGTTTGGTTAAGTGTTTGTTATTCGTTTAGGCTCATTAATAACGATACTTTATTATTTTGATATAGGTATCTACTTTTAGTTTAAAAACCAATTTGCACTGATTCCTAAATAAAGAAATTGAGATTTTGTTATATTTTTATATAAACTATTATACGAAGAAACAAATATTTAATGTAGAAGAACGACCTAGAACATGTAAAATTCAATTACGTATACTTACTATTTTATTTTGATTTACTTAATTCATCTTTAGAAATGTTATGTAATTAAAAATATATTCAGTTCTTCAATTATAATCATCACCTACGAGTATCGTTGGCAAAAAGAAAAATATGGTAACGTATTATCTACCAGGAACGATTTCATTGGGTATAGCTTTTCCAAACAGTATAAACAATGAACGCAGATAACAACTTCATTTCATTTAATTTTCATTTACCGATTAGGTATTTTATGGTAAAATGAATTTCCAATGATAATTGCAAAATACCTACTGATAATTTCAGCAAGTTTAGAAAGAAAAATTCTTCCAACGATAAATGTACGGATACCGCATATAAAGTAGAAAACGGATCTATTACGTGTCTAGTTGTAACAATATTCTCAACTGAAGCACAATAATTTTCGAAAATACAAATATTTTTAGTTCTACGTAATTGTGTAGACAACTAAAAGGACCACTTCATTAAAATGGTCGACATGTGTAGTACTTTTAAACCAGAAAGCTAACAAACTTTGCTCATCTAATTTAGGTCAAACGCTATTAAAAGGACAATTAAACTAATTGTACGTCATGGTAAATGTATATTTTTGAAATTTTCTTGCTTAGAAGTAGGTGCTTAAATGTACCTATAAGTACCTACATTCTTAAATTATTGGAAGACATCTAATACATCTCATTTTCGTTTTTAAACTATCTACATTAAGTATTTTTAACTAAAAAAAAACAAAAAAGAACTTAATGTTGATCCCCCCCCTCTTTGAAGAAGCACAACTCCACAGTGAGGAATATAAAAAAAGTGGTATTTGTTTATATGGAAAAAATTTTATTTTTGACAAGAAACAACGTCCTAAAGTTTTCGTATTTATTTAGAAACGCCCTCTGTATACGGGATGTTCGTTTTTCGAGTAAATGCAAGAGGATCTCGGTTATCTTAAGAGATACGAAGTCGGTTAAATTGGGGCAAAGTTTTTATACTTATCTGGGGTCGAAATCGGAGAAAATTCAAAACGGTACGTCTGAGTCACGTTCATCAGACAAGCTGCAATATATTTTCTATGAAAATTCGCTAAATGTGCCTATAACAAACATTAAATTGTTGGAGAGTTTTCCACACCACCTTCGAGATACTCTCCCAGGTCCGTTGTCTGTATAATGACTTTGCTTATTACCCTACTGCAAAATCTCTTGTACGCGCAACCCGCATCAAGCAAGCTAAGATCAATTGAAAATCTTGACCTTCACAACACAACTCATTGTCAGTGTAACTTGTTTTATTTACAATTCTCGAACTTATTCAATTTTATATACATAATAGGCACACAGCCTATTCTTCTTCATCCAACTATTGTATGGCGCGAGTCTACTAAAGTCTTTTAGCGGTCCGCCAACCCCTTCTATGTCTTCATTTCTTCCTGAATGCCTCATTTACGTCAACTTACACTGCAACGTCCCAGTCATTGACGTGCCTTCTTTGAGGATCAATTTCCAAAAGAAATCCAACTTATATTTCTGACTTAACTTAAATTAAGCTTAACAATAAATCTTAATACTAAAGATCAACTTGCATCAACCATAAAAACTAATATCGAAAGCACTTACTGCAGTTTTGGCAGTAAGTTCCGAAATTTTCTTCATTTTTTAGTATTAGGTAGGTAATCAGGAAACTAACCGCAACCGTAGCTTTACTCACTTTTTATTTGTAATCCTTTTTAACAACACAACACAGCACTCACCACGCAAAAAGGCCTCAACCGAACGAGCACTTCTCGCACACACGAATAATACGATGTAGTAATTTAAAATTTGAACTACTAAAACAAGCACTTCCGCTCTATATCACTAACGCGAAAGATCTGAAACGGTTCTGCCAGAATTCTATATATAAATGCATTCGAGGTATAACGCGGATACTAGAAAATCCCACTTTTATTTTAATAGCTTTCGGTTCTTTGTTCGCACTCCGATAGGTGACGAAAGAAGGTGACGCACATGTTTTATAAGATACTTTGTATTTTATCGGTCGCATAAAAATGCGATTTAACTTGTATCTGGTTTATGATTTGTAATAGGGAAATTTGCAATGCTTGAGGGCACACGAATAGTTGTTAAATTAAAAATAGAGTAAACTTATAATTTTGCGGTATAAAGGTAGTAGATAGTGATTATTCAAATAATTTCACTGCATAAGAAATACATAATTTTCGAATAAATTTTCTAAAAAGTACATATTTTAAAAATTTTCGGCACTATTTGAATATGTTTTAAGACTTAGGTGACTATATGAAAGACATTTCGATTTTTCAAGCAACTGTCTTTTCTCCATCTTACCATGTGGTGGAAATTTCACTCCTTCAAAGTGCTATGAGTTTGTTACGTTTTCTTTTCTAAATAGTTGTTATTTAATCATATGACCATGCCAGACTAATTTTCTTTCCATGTCTTGTATAATTGTGTGCTTTAGACCAAATATTACTTTTGCGTTGTTGTTTGTCACACTGTCTCTTTTAGATAAACTAGTTTTTATCTTACTTTTTATTATTACATACTTATTGTTAGTGTTGTCCGAAAATTTCGTTAATAAAATTGTGTAATTGGTTGTTGGTCATCTTCGGTAAAATCTGTACAAGCATCTAATGTAAACAATTCAAATGTTATGCTTCACCTAATTTTAAAGTTAGTCGAAGAATAATAAGTAGTCTCATTTGTTAAAGTCAACTACGCCTTTCCGTTGACGCGACACGATGCGACTACGTAACTATAATTATTTTTGTAAAAGATACCTTTGAAAGATAAGTGGCCTAATTTGCATATAAATTTATTTTGATCGTGCTCTTGTAAACGAACAGTATATAACCTTCAAAATTAGTAGTACAAAGATAATTGCGGCTTCCTATTTTAAGAACGTTGATTTTATTGTGTAAACTTTTTTTTAAATTGGGAAATCTATAAATTTGTTGAATTTTTAATTCATGTCATATGTAAATAAAGATACTTGCAAAAGTAATGTTAGAATAATTCTTTAAATAAAATAAAATGAAAAATTAAGTAGATAACGAACATGCAAAATGCAATTATTAAAATTACATCTTTGCTAAATCACAATGACGTTATAGTAATTGCGACAAATAACCTGAAGGAACGTTAATTATTAAACTATATCTACAATTTCATTACTTAGGTACGTCTCTACAATGTAATTGAAATTACTATTATTCTCTTCAAAAGGATATGTAAATGGAAATCGTCTGGCACACGCTATATTTCCGTTTATTTGAAATGCGTGATTTTCTTAACGGGTTGAATTTACTATGTATTAAATGTGCTTTCAACTTGAAACCTTGTGCGATAACCTTTAACTAATCTTTTATTACCCTCGACGCGAAAAATTTGTTAATTAAAAGTGCTGAATTTAAATTTAGGCGCGCAAAAGTTGCAACGTTTTTAATTAAGTACTTATTTAATGGCACGTATAAGTGTAGGTATGCATAATTCATTAACTACCTATTTTATTTTCAATTCGTTTATCTAATTAACTTTTGTAAATGTTCTCATTGTCTTACCGCTATAAAATTATTTTCATAATACTTTGCCCTTCATACGGGGCAAAGTGGAACATTTGCCACTCCCAAGTATTTTATAAAATATATGACATTATTGTAAACAAATCCTTACAAATTCCGGGGAGATAAAAGAACAAGGCTTGTATTACATTTTGCTTGCAGACTTGTTTTAGTGAAGTAATCAAGTTTCATTTTTTTTCCATAAATGGTATACAAAAATTTTGAGTCTCATATTTTGCCCCATATTCCTTTACAATCCATTTAGTTACAAGTGATTATCCCTTATTTACTAACGACTAATCACATTTCATGACATTTTTAATATCAACCAGTGACGGTAATATTTATTACTCTAAAATAAACACCTATCGTTACCTAATATTACAGCGACAATATTTTCATGCTAATACTTTCTCAGTTTACTCATTAATACTTCTTCATCAATTTTTATTTGATTGGACAATCATAATTATTAGTTTGATGATTTATTCTTCTATTGTCTAATAATAATTATTATTTCTAGATTCTCAGCAATAAACCAGTTAGTATGATATTAGACTTATCGGACATTCAAACAGCTTGGCAAGATAGTGATTTTATAACAGACTGTTTGTGTTGGCATAATGTATATCGACAAAGGCACTCATCACCACCACTAACAATGTCTTCAGAGGTAATATTCTATTTAAGTACACTATGTATATTGCAGTAATTTAACCGAGAGGCAAACCGCGTTACAAATTAATGTACAGTTGAATGCAAAATTGCGGATCACGAGCATTGCGCGGACGCACACGATAAGTACATAAGTGCAAAAAACAAATTATGAACAGAATATTTAAAGCAGCAATTTTGTATTTGTAATTCGCCTTACTCGTAATTAGTTTTAGTAGATTTGTACGTCGTACCATCTATTGCCCGTGAAATGTTTGCGACATTAATTTTGCACTCGACTGTACGCTACTTCTCTTTTCTTAATAAATACTTTTTTGTGTTTCTCTTAAATTTTCTCATATATACATTTCGTTTGTTTATTTTTTTTTGACTATGTATACCCTACTTACATTTCCGCGTTGTTTTCAATTTTATTTGTATATTATCATTTGACGAAAAGAAATCCGTTCGTATAAATTCTGAGTAAGGTCTTCATAATTAAAAAACTCTACAATTGCCATAATTTAAATTGTGAAATTGTGAATTTGAATTTAAATTAATTTAAATTCATAATTGTGAAAAAACCTTAATCGAGATGTAACAATAATAATAGTAATAAATAGGATTTATATACGAAGCAGAGGGTCGAATAAGACAGAAGTATAATTAGTTGAGTGCAAGCTTTCGCGGTCGTTATCCATTGAAATGATATCTTTCGGTTTTGCCGGGTTTGTCCGAAATTAAAATTAGGATTAAACTTAAAATTAGAATTACTTGACGTTTCGCCGATCATTCTGCAAGCTTCTTCAGAAGTTTTCTAAAGACTGATGTTGTCTTCTGCTCCTAGTTAAGTATCTATACGATGTGACGTTCCGTTTTCTTGAGCAACCTGTTGAACTGTATTTGTCGCGGTTGACCGGTCACTCAGTTGTTTGCGCTTCTCAAGCACTTTCTCTGTAATAATTGTCATGGAAGTACGAACTTGTTTGAAAACCTTTGCTATGGCAATCGCCTCTCGTGACGTCACGACCAATCGCGTCTATAATACATGTACAGTTTACCTATATTACAAGTGTACTTTTGGAGTGATTTTACATTGTTTGATTTAATCTCTACACCAAGATTAAACACAGAGATAATACAAATATTCCTAGTTAACACATTCTAATTAAAATTATATTGATAATGTGCAATAAAATTACAAAATAATAGTGAAAGGGTACAAATGACAATAAAAGTTCAAAACGTCTGCTTGCGCCATTATTTCGTCTTCCTTCAGCAAACACCAGCAATAATCTTCCATCATCGCTGGCTTCCATCTTCTCTGGTAGCGCTCTTCTATGTATAACTGGAATTTCCTAGTGAAATCTCTCATCTTATTCATCACTGACTTCACCCAAGTTCTGTGGAAAGAAGTCCAGGTGCGAATGACGAAAATTGATCTTCAACGACATTCGACATTCCTAGTACAATAGTTGTCCTCCTTACGCTTTTCAAGGAAATCTTTCACAACAGATACGAAAGATTTTCATACTGCGAGTTCCCTAACGTAAAGTCTGGTTTCAAAATTTCTATCGTTCAATTGTTTTCGGTCCAAGTTTAATGTGAAGTGGTGGTAAGAGAACACTTGGATTTATTCCTTTGTTCGTTCCTATCTACAGTACCTATATCAAGAAATTCATCTGTTTTATACCTGTTAAGACAAAATAACAGAAAAGTGGAAAATAGGAAAAATTATACACACATATCTGAATTCAGCGCAAAAAAATACAGCAAGAATCACCTAATTACGTCCATGTTACCGAATACTTGTCGGTCTGAGTAATTTTTTGTGATCGGAAACTCTTTAGTCCATCGTTTCTATTTCACAAAACCAATATTGTTTATAAAGTCGTGCTAATAATAAAATAAGCAACATTTTATTTCAGTTGTGTAACCTTGCTCAAACGTGGGCTAATCATTTGGCTCACACCAATCGATTCTACTACAGAAACGACAAAGACATAGGACAAAACTTATTTTGTAGACCAGCAAATGCTCTTCAGTTGGACGTATCAGGTATGTAACTGTAATGTTCATTCGTAACAGAAATTATACAATTTTATACTTTTTAGGCCAAGAAGTTGCCGCTTATTGGTATAGCGCCGTTCGCCAGTATAATTACAACAAAGAACCGGATGTGCTTCATGCAAACGTGAATTCCGGTAAATTTTCCTTTAACTAATATTTCTTGTAAGATTGTTTTCGACTCGCGCTAATTTCTCTTTAGGTCATTTCACGCAGCTTGGTTTGGAGAAATTCGCAATACTTTGGCATAGGCAAGGCACGTTCGAGAACGGGTAAAATTGTCGTAGTAGCACACTATTCGTCTGCAGGTAATATCACTGGCACTTTTCAAGATAACGTTTTCCCTCCAGGTCCGGATTATCCGTTGCTTACTACAACCCCGCGTTTTTATATTTCTTCCGATTGTGAGGTAACAGAATCGGAAACTAGCACTAGTACAACCAGTAGTACACAATAATAAAACAGTTGTCGAAGATTATTAAATAAAATTTAATTAACCTTGAAACGGTTGTCGCAAATGGAAAGCCCGTAGGGCCACGATGTCGTAAAATGACGTTAAACCGATCAATTTAGACGACCTCTGAGTTACAACAAATAAAACCCACGAGAAAATTAATCACAATCGAAAGCATGGCAGATTATACATTAGCTTAATTAATTATTGTTTTATTTTCGTCGAGAAATTAAAATTAAAAAAAAAAGAATTGAGACTGCTTTAAGTTTAGGAAAATATAAGCAATATGACGTAGCAGCATCAAAATATTGCGCACATAGGTAAATTAAAATTTACAAGTTGTTTCTAATGCGTAGCGTTTATATATGGTTAAATAAAATTAAAATAAAGAATTCGTCCAGTTATACGCTTAATTAATATAAGCTAATATAAGTTTAGCAATTTTAAAAGTAAAAATTGGCCAATTTATAATTAGCATGTTGCCCAGTTTTAGATTTTCATATTACCATAACAAACATGACTTCGTACTGTAACTATTGATATTAAGAATTAACTAAAAGGGCCCGATACACTTTGGGTCACTGACGCTTATGTTACTTCTTGCAGACACGATTATAGTACAATAAAAAAGTGAAGCACACGTCAGTTTTTTGGTTTTATAAAGGCGTTCTCACGTTACGGGCGAAAATTTCGGAAAATCGAAATGTGATTTTTGACGTACCTATTTCCCGGTAATTAGAAAATAGGTTATCTTCTCAAGTACATAAGAAATATGTTGCTGTTAATTTTTGTTATGCACAACACAGGCTATCTAGAGGAAATCGACTCTGCAAGTTCGTCGTAACAGTAACCATGCGTGAAAACAATTTTTTTGGCGATTTTTAAATTCTACGCTGTCGAAAATGCTGTCGAAAACGGTGTTTTGGCTTTATTATTTCTATTTTGTAGTTTATTCAGTGATTTTTAGTTTATTCAAGAATTATTTTCAAGTATAACTATAGTAATGATTGTTATTGAACATTTTCGATAATTATTTTCGTACTAAACAATAATCTCGTTATTTACATAAAACTCCCCAGGCGAATATTTTTGTAACTAACGAGGATATTGAAATTCGGTATCAGGCGATCACTAGGTATACAAGGGGTAGTTTTAACTTTTGGTAATTTTCGATTTTATAACAGGTTGTACAAAGGTGGCGTTGAAGCGCAAAATTATTTTTAGATAGTTGAAACATTGAAAACATAGCATTCACGTATGGACATCGAATGGCAAATAATTTGCTACGAATACAATTGTTTTGTAAAACTATTAGTTTTTGAAATTTTTGAGATTTTCTATTTTACAATTTTCAATTTTATTTTAATATAACCCTTGTATTTTTTTAAATTAATTATCATTTAAATTACATAGTTGGTTGTTTAAAACATTTTTTAAGTTTTAATGGTTAAGATCTCAAAAGATTTCAAAAATTTGTGTTGCAACACTCGTGTAAATTTTGTTGTCATCGATTGACTCACTGTAAATCAAGTCGCCAGATCGAAGGAAGGGTGATAAATTTCCACCGCGGAACAAAACGACACTACTTCAGAATAATACATATGATTTTTCGGTACTTTCACAGTTTTATTTTAGAATTTTTGATTGATCTGAAATTTTAAGTAACATTTGAAAAATAGAAGTCATTGTTATGTATTTTATGTTATGTTGTTGTTATCTTTTTACGTTATATTGTATTTATATATTTTATCTCTTGTTTTCTAAAGTTTTTTGTAACGATTGTGTCAACAAACGTCATAATACATTATTGCAGAACCTACTTGATTTTACATGCAAGGGTTGTATACAAAATTACTAAAATTTACTTGCTTCCGGACATAACGGAATTTTTCTTCTACTAATATATAGTACCATTAAAACTGCAGAAAATGTTTCAAACAACCAACCAATTTAAATAATTAATAAAAAGGATACAGGGATTAATTCTTTGTAAAATTGAAAAATGGAAAATCTCAAATATTTCGAAAACTAATGGTTTTACAAAAAAATTGTATTTTTACAAAATTATTTATCAGTCGATGCCTAATAGTGTATGCTATGTTTCATTGTTACAGCTATCGAAAAATACTTTGTAATCGAAATCGTCATTTTTATAGAGTCCGTTAAAAAATTGCAAATGATCAAATGTTAAAACTACTCTTGCTCACCTCATCAGAGATCACCTTATACCGAATTTCAATATCCTTCTTAGTTACCAAAATATTCGCCTGGGAAGTTTTATGTGAATCATTCACTCAGTATAATATGTTTCTTGTTGATTCTACATATTCTAAACCATAACTTAGGTGTTAACCAAACTTTCTACTTCGCATTTTTGATACCGTCGAGTTCAAAATTTCGTTCAAAAGTACTAAAAATTTTGTTTTCTACGCACGTTAAACTTATTGTTAGCATGCGTAGTCTATTTTCCCTGACAAAAATAACAAAAATTAACAGTAATATTTTTTTTATGTACTCGAGAACCTATGTATGTATGTGTCATTTTTGGTGATCATAATATTATCCAACACCACTTTTCGATTTTTCCGACATTTTCCCCTGTAACTTGAGAACGCTTTTATAAAACTAAATACTATGTCATCGTGTCTGCAACAAGTCTAAAGTCTATGTCACACTATCAAACAGTTTGACCAAACGTCACGTGACGTCATTACAACAGTTTGATCAAAATCTCTAATTTTTAGAAAAACTTCTATTCTATCAGTCAGTTTGATGCGATCTGTGACCCGATTGTTTAATTTAAATGAAGAGAAATGGCGCGAAGGAGACGTTTAGGATTTTTATCTTTTGTTGGTATTCCGCTATCGTCGTACTTGTTTTTGTTTACTTTACAGTATCTCAAGCATTAAATAGTGCATGAAATGCCAAAACAAGAAATAAAATGAGGAATATGTAAAATGGGTTAAGAAGTTTTATTGGAACATTGGCGAGTAATTTAATTTACGCCAATCAGCAGGCGTATCGCATCAAAATAATATGTTAATAGTTTGATAGTGTGACAAGCAGTTTGAGTAGTTTGGTCAAACTTGTAATGGTTAACATCATTAACTCAGTTTGAACAAACTGATTGATAGTCTGACATAGGCTTAAGTTCTAGCTAAATCCGTTTCAGTGGCCCAAAGTGTATTAGGTCCTTTAGTTATTCGTCATAAGAACTTCTTGGTCTAAGAAATCTTTCTGGAAGTGATGTTTGATGTTTGATAATTTTTGAATTAATTTCATTAACGCATTTAAAAATCACGTTTGAGCCTAAATGCACCAATCGTAAGGTTATTCCTATACTATTGCCTTTTATTAGATAGAAGTGGTATTAAAAAAAATAAAATAAATCGGCTTACAATTAATACTGTTTTAGCAATTAGATCGATACGTCTTTGTTTGTAATAGGTAGGTTTTTTTAAAAAGCAAGTACAGTGGAACCTCGATATCTCGAGCCCCTATAAGTCGAATATCTCGATTACTCGAACTGGCTGTGTGAATTAGAAACAAAATTCTCAAGTAAATATATTTCGATTACTCGAACTTTCGATAGCTAGAAGTTTTCTTGTTTTCTCTTGAGATTCGAGTTATCGAGGTCGACTGTATTTTATTTAGGACCGATCTTTCCATCTTCTGATAAATTTATTTGACAGATATTTTAAATATTTACCATAGAAACGTTTGTTCGAACAGTTGTTTTCATGGTAAATAGCTGTCCCATTTTATCGGAAGATGGAAAGATTCGCCCTTAATAAGAAAAGGAATATTATTCCAACTTTTCTATATTTTAAAATAGTCATCGTGCTAATTCGTTTCTTTATAATAAGTATTACATACTTACTTGATAAAGGGTTATTCTATAACATACATACATTACTATTACATACTTACTTATACTGAATTGTATAAAATTAGTTATTCTGCAATTTGAAATTTTAACAATAATGAAAATAATATCAAGAAAATGAAATAGCTATTTACCGAATATCGAGAAATTTGTATATTATACATATGAATATAGATAAGTTAGTATAAAAATATTGAATAATTATATAATATTCAGGATGTTTTAAAGTGAAATTTTAAAATGAAAACCCTTGAATTTTCGAATTTGAAAATGCTTAAATTATTTGTTACTTAACGACGATTATAACATGCAATATAAAAAATGATCTCATTAAAATTCCGACGACGACGACGTTTAATATATTATAATAAGTCTATTTACAAAATATAATAAATTATCTAGTAGGTATCTGAAATTATTTAAAAATTTCATCTAGATCGCATTTGGTGTAGAATTAGTCCTACCAATCATTCTGTTCGACACTTATTAATAGCAGGCGCGTGATATTGTAATAAAATGCTGTGCCGCACGATTTCGGAGTGGTTCGAAACCATACATACTTAGCGCTCATCGGTCGCTGGCCAGACGAACTAGGCCGAGTTTGTACGCGACTAGTACATCCCCGATCCTATTTCTACTCCGAACGAGCTTTAACTTCTTTTTACCATTTCTTCTTTTGCTTGCAATCTTACAATTAATGTACGCTAACTTTCATTTGGACTGTTTGTATTTTAGGCGAATTCCATTCGACTGATTAGAGATTCGTTCGGCGTAGAATTAGTCGTGCCAATCATTCTGTTCGAACTCCTATTAATAGCAGCGCATGATATTGTAATAAAGCGCGAAGCAGGAAAAACACGGTACAGTGATGTGCCGTTCGATTTTGTAGTGGTTTCAAATAATTTATACGTAGCGCTTATTGGTCGCTAGGTTAAGTTCGTACACGACTGGAAGTTTCCCGATCCTATTTCTACGCCGGACGAACCTAGCTTACTCATCTGATCAACTGATCTGAAAATTGTAAGTAAAATCCGGAGAATCCGTTAAGTGATTAGGTGATTTTCTGCTATCTAAAATCAGCTAAATCGCTCGAATGGAAAACGCCCTTTTATTCAGCCGCTCTAAATAATGAGGTAGGCTTCATTCCGCGTTAATTCCTCAGATTTTTAGATCACTACGTCCTCTGTCTTCCAACTGCATCTTTTTGACATTAGTAAATATCTATAATGGTTGTTTCAGATTTTTTTTAAATTATGTACTTACATAATATTATGTATAATTAAACTTGATACTGTTAAATCATCGTTAAACTGTTGTATTTGAAACAAAACAACAAGAAATTGAATTTTAATAAAGTTCAATTACATACAAACCTACCATGTTTTATAGATTTCAAAGCATTTTTTTTATCCGAAGCGGTTTGATAATTGTCTCTTGAAATATACTTTACACATAAATGCTGTACCTAAAATTAAACAATGATAATATACTGTGAGACGATGTTCTGAGGTTTAAGACGTGTTGACGTGACCGTTTCAACGCAAGACTTTTCGATGCAAATCCGCTTCGACGTCAAGACTTTTCGACGCCAAAAATGTTTAAAAACAAAAGTTGACTGGTCGAAAAGGCAACTTTAACCTATTCGTGTTATGGACCTTGACTTTCGCAGTACCTAGTTAATTATTGATTCTTGACATACTTATTTTGCATACACGTACACGGTCTCGGTCGTATTTTGGATAACTGTCTTAGATTTGATCTGTAATTGTTTTTATGTCTAATTATTATTTTCAGTAGTTTTATGGGTAATAGCGGTATTCTCACTAAAATTAAACACATTTTTAATCACTATTACTATTATTTCTCTATTACTTAATGAGACTCTATAAATTCAAATTATGATTTTTCCGGTGGAGAAAATCGGAATATTGTTACTAGATTTTAACAGATGGTGTCTTTGCTTTAGATGCATAAGATAGTCAGAATAACTCATTTTCACAAAAAGTGTGGGTTACGCCCTTTTGACAAAACGCCATCGATATTTTCCCCTTATTCCCTTTAAAATAAAAAATCGTATATTATAAATTGAGGATTATTTTGTTTTGCCTATTAGGAATTTATGCTGTGACGTTTAACGTACCAATTTCGAAAAAATGAAAAGTTATGTGTCCGTAATGAAGCTATTGAAGCACTCATGTCAATGTTATAATGAACTAATTATGGACGCAAAATATAAAAAATATGTTATACTATAACAATATTACATTTGTGCCATAATACCTGAGATATATTAATAGACTGGTACATGCAATGAAAATGATTAATATCAATAAATAATATTTTTATTAAAAATTCTTAATCAGTATCGTCTAATTATCTGTGTTTTTTAAATCAAAACTGCATGGTAATAAAGTTGTAGATATGTGTATTTACAACATATCTATGTACCTTCAAATTATTACCTATTATAAAGCTTGTATTCATGTATTGATGATAGTAGTAGCACAAGCTAGACTGAACTTCAAAAATGACGATATCTGTGTTATTTGTCGATCTTTAATTATTACAATAAAATAACGCCAAATAAACACCACGTTAGCAAAATACCTAATTATAATAACTTTAATTGCTGTTAGTTAATTTAGATGATTATCATTTGAAGTGGTAAATCGCCTGTTCGCTACAGCAATTAATCGCTAGTGAAAATATGTATAAACAGTTGAAAATAATGGAAAAATAAGGAGTAGATAAGATTCCTGATGCAGCGGGCCTAAATTATTGACACGGTTGGCCATCAGATAAAAGGCGAATTCACCCAAGAGAATTTTACGAGTTATTTTTAGAAATACCTTACCTATCCGTAATTTCGTAGGTAGTCCATAAATAACGATTATCTTCTTTAACGAGAAATAATGCTAGATACCTATATATTTTTCAATGTTGTGTAAATGATTATCGGTGTATTTTATTGATATTTTCCATTTATTTTCATATCGGTATCAAACAATCGTTTAGGATATTTAATATAAAACTTTATACAGGGTGGGCCACACAACGTGGAACCCAATACACAAATATCATGGCAACATAGATACACAATACTTACTCAAAATAAAAATTGATCGCAGAATGTTAAAACACAATATGGCATAATGCCAATTAATTTTTTAACATAGGAATAAGAATCCAACTGACAAAAATTACGGGCGGCACAACCTGCGTTTCTCCATACATTAAAACCACATCAGTTTTCCCTATTTGTAATCATTTAAATCGATATGACTTAAGCGAAACAACTGTTAAATTAGATTTAAAACAAATGGCAAATCTGATCAATTTTTATTATTTACAGACATTTGTTTGTTGGGTTGCCGTTTTAGAATGTAAGGGGCTCCACGTTGTGTGGCTCACCCTGTATATGCATATACCTACGTCTTCGTTAATAAATCAAAATTTAACGTTTACATTGTAGCAACATTGTTTTAACAGTGATTTAAAGTACCATTAATTTAATGTGCGTACATAATTTTAGAGTTGATTATGAAAGTGTCTCTTAATACAAAATAAAATTCCATAATTAAACCGCTTCGGGATAATATGGTGTATCTAGAAACAGCAACTGTATTCAAAAAACAATAGGAAATATTAGAAGGACTATACCATGGAATTACGGAAATACAGAAAAATGAAAGAAATTGTACCTATATAAACCATCAGTTTACCCCCAGACAAAATTTAAAATAACAAGTCAATTGGATTAAAGCTTTTACGAATATGTGATTGAAGTTTTGATTTAAAAACGAGTTTACGTTTTAAGTACTAATTTGAATTAATTATTATTATAACTAGGTACAGCTTATCAAAACCTATATGATGTTCACGTCATCAACAAAAAGTTATTAGATTGTTTATTTGTAATTCGGTTTAAAGTTTGTAAAGCGACATTATTCTATAGATGATTTACTTGCGCACATATTAGATGGTATAAAGAAAAACTACATTTATTAGAACTGTCAAAATACGAGGTACGAGTGACAGCACTGTGTGAAACGTCATCTAGTAACCTTGTATTATGACGTGAACATCATATAGGTTTGGATTTGGATAAGCTATATTCCATTTTGTTATCAAATTAAAGTATTTAATTGATATACAGTCGTCCCTCGCTATTCGCGGGGGTGACACGTTCTTCGAATTTGCCGCGAATAGCAAAACCAAACCTACATGGGAAAACGGGCGAGCAAGATCTTTCATAGGAGGACAAAATTATTCAAAGACACAACCTTCTAGAACCTCTCCTTCGCCTCCAAAATGGAGCGTCAAATTAATATGATGATAGATACTCTATTTTTAACAGATTGGTCTCAAAATTGGTATTTACTATATGAATATGTATAACTTTTGATCCCGAATAAAGTCTAACTCGGAAATTTTTCGAAATTCTTACTCCCTTGTGTTAATTGGTAAATTATCTGCTATATAATCAAGGGGTCAAGGTGTAAACATTTTTAAAAATATCTAATTTAAAATTTGTTTAGGTTAAAAGCTAACATTATATATATATATATATATATATATATATATATATATATATATATATAGTATATATATATACGCCATTTTTGAAACTAATTGGTCAGGTCAGGTGAATGAAGGAGAGCTTTCGGAGGGTTGCGCCTTTAGACAATTTTGGTCATCTATATCAAAGCTTTATATCTATCCAAATGTGAAAAGAATTCCACGGGAGCACCGCGGTTACATGTAATTTTGTTAAATGGCGTCATAGGACTTTGTCATACAGCCACATACACTATTACTGCAACGGCATCGGTATGTGGTATTCCCCAGTGGTTAACCATTTAAATGCCGTCGACTCACTGATTGCGGCGTCTGGGCGATAGTGCGTAAGGGACCTTAAAATGAATGTTTAGTTAAAAATTTTGTAAATGGCGTAACAACGAGAAAAGCTTTGCTGTAAAAACGTCAAATATGTATACATACCTAGTTATTATACTTGTTTATCTGTTGTCGATATCGTTCTTTATAACATGATAGAAAAATTTAGTTAAAAAAGATAAAATTGAGATACAATAGCGTGCAGTTAAGGTCGCATAATACCACTATTAATTAGGCATTTTATCGTATATTTTTATAATAAAAATCCTTCATTGTCGTAGTATGAATTATACTAAATTAGAAATAATTTCAATAAATTAATAGCTTCTTTCTCTAAACCAATTAAAATCGAGCAATCACATTATTCAATATAAGCTGTTTTAAAATCGTTACAATAAAAACTGGCACAATCAATTAATTTTTATCCTGCTATTTAGAAGTAGTCATAATTTACCTATTGATGCGAAGCAATTAATTATACAGTGTATTGCATTGGCAAAGGTAATATAGGAAATCCTATGTTAATTTGGAAGTGACCAAATAGTGGCTCCCCTATTTATTTTAGAGAAAAAATGTATTTAGCTTTTTCGTAGAATTCTAAATTAATCGATGGAATAATTATCACATTAACATGTCTCCAAATTAAAAAAAAAATTAAGAAAAACTGCCAACTTATTTATGTTGCCACCGTTGACGACATGGACCTGAAGGAGTTAATTCCTAAACGATAGGTAGGTACTCTAAACGATTGTATAGAATTTATTTCTGACATTAGCCAATTTATAGAAGGCTATCGCAAGACTTGTTGCAAAACACGAATGATGAAATAGACTAATAGAAACAAAAAAATAGACTTAATAACTTTGTATAACATTTATTTGTTGAGCTAGTTAAATAAAGATTTAAAGCCAATTTATATTTCGATATTTTGTCACATTTCGCGGAAATTGCGTTTTTAATTGTAAGAATTAAGTAGGATCAGCACAGGATCTCGCGGAATCAACTGCTAATGTTAGAAAGAAATTCTACAATCGTTTAGAGTATCGTTTAATAGTTAACCCCTTCATGTCCATGTTGCTAACTAACGGTGGCAATAAATAAATTGTAGATAGAATTTACAAAAAGCTTTTGATTTTTAAGCAACTCCAAAATAATACGGCGAACTGCGTTTTGAGCCTAGACTCGAAGGGGTTAATGAGGAATTATTTGAACACTTAATTTGAATTTGTGATTTAGTTTGGAGAAACTTAATTTAAATTTGTGATTTAGTTTGGAGAAACTTAAAATTATACTTATTGACATCGGTGAATTCAGAATGTTTTTCTCTACAAAAATAGCTAAATAGATTTTTTCTCTAAAATAAATGGTGAAGCCAATGTTTGACCACTTCCAAATTAACATAGGATTTCCTATGTTGTGTTCGCCAATAGAACACACTACATAAAATAAAATACTGTACTTAAACACATAGGTAGTTGTTTAACAATACCTGAAAACGTAATTCTAATATTAAGTAAATAATCGACATTCATGTAGGTAGTGATAATCAATTAATCAAATAGTGCCAATCCATGCGTTATTATAGCTAGTATACGTTTAACAAGTTATTGATCATTTGAGAATTACAACGAATACCTATGGTGGCCACTCTTTTCTTCATTGCTGCTATATTACCTAACACAAATTATTTTATTACCTACATACCTACATAATTTATTGTTAAATTAAAATGCCATTTAAAAGAATTAGCTTTATTGCGTCATATATTTTAATACAAGTGTTCACCAAATAGACTTAATAAAGTAAGTATTACAGATTTATTAGGTACTTCCATACGTATAGAGTGATAATTAGGTAATTATATAATAATGATAGATGTGAATATTCTCTACCTAACAATAAAACTGATACAAATCATTACGTATACAAGTGTATTTAAAATATACAGAGCGAGGCAAAAGTATGGAATCAAGCATTTCACGTCTAAATTATTTGCTTTCTGAAAAAAAATTAAAATTGTATCTTAAATAAGACAAAACGGCGTATCTTTGGGTGTTGTCGGTTTAATAATTAATCTTACCATTGTTGCGTTTAGCGTCATAACTTTCTATTCTTAAATGAAAGTATTTCGAATGCTCCAATTAAAAAGTAAATAAAGTTTATTTTATAAATCTATACAAGAACGCTAAAATATCATAATTGGTTTTTGATTAATAGTTATTATAAAATTGATAATTTGTCTTCAGAAAAGCAAAAGCAAATATTATAGTTTAAACATGAGAGGTTTGGTTCCATATTTTTGCTCCACCCTGTATTTGATACATAACATCCGATATCAAATATACAATAGGTAAATAGTTCTGTATTTTACCATTTTTAAAAAAACTGTTTCCGATTTGTTTTCCAATTAATGTAAAGACCTATTATCTTATAGGTCATTTTATGTAAAATAGGGAATGTCGTTAAGTTTGTTAATAAATTTAGATTATACTGTAATTCAAAGAAATACTTACTTAAATTACGTCTCGATTTTTTTATACAAACACATGTTTAATTTTTAATTTCGCGTTTTTTCAATTTACAAAAAAATCGATAATATAAATAAGAACGGTTTTATTTATAATTGTCGTTATTAATATAGGTAATATTTATATTATTATATTTTATTTTATACAAAAACTGTAAATCAATTTAGTTTTTTTTATGATTTTCTTTTGTTTAGTGAAAGCATTTTAGGAAATTTGGCCTAAAAAATTAGTAGGTAATGGAGATTTGGCGCAGTTGTTAATTCGACCTTGCCGTTGAAAATATCAAAAGTCTCCCATAAAACTAAGCTGTGCTTCATACGTCATCTTGAAGAAAAGACGCGAAAATGAGTTTTTCATCGGAAACTTCTTTACGGTCCATTTTACGACAAATGTGCCTACACGATAAAATAAACTAGAGGAAATTTCCTACAATTTACTTGCATTTCGATGCTAACATGAAAATTTCTAAATACACCGTTTCGAGCAGAGTGCAAAAAATTCCTCCGCGAAGGACAGGAGTTACGAAATCGTAAATTTGGCTACCACCATTTGACATTTTTATCGGATTATTACACAAACCGTTAGTTCGATTCTTAAATGAAAGCTTTTTAAACCATCAGATAGTTGTGTTCAGCAATGTGTGGAGGGTGTGAAAAAACTATCTACAATAACTTGCCTGTAACTAGCAGGAACATTATATTTAAAATCAATGGCTAGCTGTAGTATTTATTAACATATTGGGATTTTTTTTATAACCGTCTGAAAAATACAGTGAAGGGCTTTTATATATAAAAAGTGGTATAGGTACTACTAAAAATATCGATTGGCGGTGGCCACAACTTTATAACTTTTGTCCGCGAAGAAATTTTTTTGCGCTTTTTATCTAAAAATGCATGAGTCCCAGGCAGTTCTAACGATATACCATGTTTGTATCTAAAGGCTAAGTGTAAATTGTTTTTAAAGTGTAATTTACGTGATTTTGTGGGGCTGGTACGCCGAAACTATCGACTTTACAGAAAAATGATAAGAACATAATTTGTAGGAAATTTTGCCCAATTTATTTTATCATATAGGTATTTTTGTCGTAAAAAGAACCACAAAGGAGATTTTGATGAAAAATTCATTTTTGGCAACTTTCTCTCACGATAGCGCTTGAAGTACAGCCTGTATTTATGGGTACTTTTGACATGTTAGTCAGCAAGGCCCAATTAACCTATTCCTAGTCCTTTCTATTAATTACTTAGGTCAATTGAGCTTATTATTCTTAAAATTCTTACACTTTTTTATATAGGTACGTTTTTTGTAATACCTACATCGTATTTTGTTATTATTATTATTATATAATTTTTTTGTGTGGTTATTAAATTTTATTTCTATTATAAAAAGTAGATTGAATTATTAGACTAATATTGTAAGTCGATGACGAATTTGTGTTAGGAAGCAATGTGATGGGCGGAAGAACGACCGTCTTCAAATTTTCTAAAATTATATCAATTTCAATTATTTTAAAAATATTCTTACTCAATCGATTGAATCAAAAGTAGGTGCCTATTATTTATAATAATAATAGTAACTAGTGGAGTTATATATGCAAATTAAAATTGATTCGTTCTTCCTCCCGAACCTAGGTCTAAATTCGTCAGCGAGTTTAATACTTAAATGTCGCACTAACAATTAAAATATAGATTTTTTGTTGCACATAAAAAGTCATCGAATCAAAATATTTTTTGTAGTAAAAATGAAATAATTATTATCGAAAATCAGTAGACTTTGCATGGCTGTGACTTGCACATAAATATTAAAATTTGTTACAAAAGGATGCAATCAATAATTTTCGAAACAGGTTAAATGCTAGTAATCAACGTTAATTAAGCAATCCTATGTGCTTTGATGTACATATAATATATACAAGGGGTTTATTATACCTACCACTCTTAGAAAATAATTATACATATATGTGAATTCATGTAAATTACTTGAAATGATGATACGCATAGGTAATCCAAGAAAAAAAGCATTAGCCGATACCTATTTATGTACCTACTTACCTACACCTACTTACAATTAGCGCTATCTAATGTTATTTTATTGGGTGTGTTCAGCGGACCTTAGCGGCTGAGCACTGTCACGCGGCAATGCACGCGATTGGTTTATTTATCTAAACCTTCCAATTACGTTTAATTGTCATGTGGCAGCCGCTAAAGTTCACTGAACTCGCCTATTGTTATGATTTTTCATTGTTCTGACGAATTTTAGTGATTATAATTACACAGGTTTACAATGAATTTGATGTTTAGTAAGTATTTAATAACCGTTAGCAAATAATGTTTATATATAGGTAAATACATTATAATAATACAATACAATAATTACTTTACTAGTTAAATATGTTGATTCTAAATTATTAGATAGTTACATTTGAAGATCGTAATCGCACAGTAAATAACTGCATATTAGTTACAATAAATAAGTTAGAGATCAATATTTTTGAGTTAGGTACACAGGGTGTCCCACGATATAACCGCCATAATTCAAGAGTGCGTTGTCGATCATTTCAAATCAATAATGTCCAATGAACATATGTATGTACAAAACTCATTCGTAACGGATTTATAACAAGCATTTTTAATTTTAAGAATTTGTATGTATTAATAATTGTTAATTTCACCAAAATAAAATTATGTTGACTATGAACAGTTGCTTTTTTGGCAGTTGTTACTAAATTAATTAAATTAAATTAAAAAGACACTTTTTCAATATTGTAAGGAGAGCTCAAGTGTGCATGCGAACATTGCGTGAACATTTTGAGCAATTACTACAGTAATATGGTCAACAAATTGTAAAATTTAATGAAATAATACATTGACTATTTCGTTTTTTAATCTTTGATTTAAATTAAATATTACCATAGCTCCATTACGATTAACTTTAGGCCGTATGTTTATTAGACATTTTTGACTCAAAACCACCTCAGTAACACACCCCCAAGCTATGGCGATTATGTTGCGGGACACCCTGTATGTTCTACAAGGTGTTGTATTACAGATTATATATTTGTCGCAAATTAGAATAGTTGTGAACCAAATGTTTCTTTGTGACGCAAATATAATATATCTAATTAAGTTTGAATGGAACTTCGAATGAAACGAAGGTTACCTAGTAGTTACGTATGTCGTTTTTCTTAATTTATGAAATGAATTAATGATTTAATTTAATTTTTATTAATTATTTTATTACTTTACTTACGTATATTTTATTTTAAATTTTAAAATTCGTTATTATCGGTGTCATAATTGTTCTTTCGAAAACCTAAATTTAACTAACTCTCTCTATAGCCTGTATACTTTTCGAGATCGTATTGTGATAACTTAAAATGGAACCACCCTGTAACTATTGGCATATCTTTTTACAATTACATTTTACCTATTAAAAACAAAACTGCTCGAAAATATTTGTTGTACACCTGTGTAATGATTTAAGGAATACTGTTTACTCTTTAATTTTTAAAGCTATAAAACAGTCGAACGTAATCGAATTTTCGACATGGAATAATTTTCAAAAAAAAGACATCTAAAGGAAATATTATTACAAAAAAAAATAAAACTGAATAGATACCTATATATAATTTTTATTTTATAATACAGTAGGCGTCACTTATTAGAATTACGTTGGTGCGCGTAGCGTTTTTGAGTCGTATAAGCGGCTGACTCAATTAAGCGAAATCTACCGTACCTAGTATGATATTGGTCGAGTTCAGCGGACCTCGGCGGTTGAGCACTGCCACACGGCTGTTGCTTGCGATTAGAAGATTTAAATAAATAAACTAATCGCATACAATTGCCGTGTGGCAACGCTAAGCCGCTGAGATCCGCTGAACGCGTCTATTAATAACGAACAGTATTCCAGAACTAAAATTAGTCAATCTTATATTTTCATAGAATTACAAAAATAAACGATTTAAGTACTTATTAATATAGTAGGTAAGTCGTATAAAAATGCGTATGCTAACGTATAAGTACATTATTTGTAATCTTTGTGTAGTACCTACCAAAAATGTATCTAAAACTATTAAAAAAGTTTATTTTTATAAATACCGATAAAACGGCGTTTCCTGACAGAAATAGTGGAACAGATCACATAAGACCCTTTCAAAACGAACATACTTAAATATAAACTGAAACTCGTACATTAAAGATTAATGATTTACAAAACGTAATAAACACATTTAGAGATGAAGCGATAATTTCCTAGCGTGTTATTTCACAAAGAGTACCTAATTCCTACGTAAAATCTAAAATAAAGCTCAAAAAAGAATCTGCAAAATCTGAATTTTTAATAACAAATAAAATTTCTAAATTTAAAATATGCGTTTCTGTTCATATAATTTTATTGAAACTTAAAGGATTTTAAATCCCTTAAGATAAAGGGGCATGAAAATAATATGTTGAAGAATTTATAAGTCCAAAAATGTTGGGAACCGCTATCTATATGTTACATACTTTTTAATTTTATTGTAAGATTTAAGTTAATTTACAGTTCATTGTGTTTGTATTAATAACAATAATACCTTAATTAATAGCGTAGAACATATTTATGCTAAAAAAGCTTTCTATCAGTAATATCGTATAACATTACTGTGACATATAATACTTATTCCGCTGACTGCTACGTGGCAATCACATTTTATGTACATTTTAGAATCATAAAAAAATCTTATAAATATATTATATAATATAATGATAAACACATACTGATACGAGTTGTTGCTCAAAAATATTTAGTAATAACTAAAAGTTACTTACCAATAGATAATAAGAATTTATATTATAAAGTTGTATCTATAATACACACATGTTCTATACATATACATAGTAATTTTTAATTGTATCCGTTTAATTTATTATTGTTGTTGTTTATTGTTTAACATTTTATGTACAAATTGTTTATTACTGTTAAAATAAAATATTATCCCATACATTTGTAAATAATTTAATTACATCCTATTCAAACCTATATGCAATTCACGTCATCAAAAAAAAGTTACTAGATTGTTTATTTGTAATTCGGTTTAAAGTTTGGAAAATGACATATTCTATCGATGATTTACCTGCACACATATTAGATGGCATAAAGAAAGACTACAGTTTATTAGAATTGTAAAAATACGAGGTACTATGCGACAGCACTGTGTGAAACGTCATCATCTAGTAACCTTTTATTGATGACGTGATTACATATAGGTTTGGACGAAGTGTAGGTACCGACATTCGAAAAACACAATCTGTTAATTTGTTCTTATTTGAACAGAAACTTTGTTTTTGTATTTTTATTTTGGAATTCAACTTGTTCGCTCAGTTTCCGGCTACGAACTAAACTTTTACAACGAACGGGGTTGTAGGACACTTCCCGCACCCTCGTTAATTCATTTAACCCAATCCTTATGGTGAAACTTAATTCATATTTTAATTTTTTATATATTTTGATAATTGTTACGTTTAGTCCCATTAATAAAATTCAATGATCGATGGAATTACACGTAGGTGATTTATTACTGTATTCAATAGATACATTTTTTAATTTCTTTAGCCAAAGATATATTTTTGCGACCTGTATATTATATTATATGAAATGGATTTTGCTATTTGATAATTATACTACAAAATAAATATTAGGTTATTTAAGAAAGACATTTAATAATTCTAACCTATAATTGTAAACAATATTTTTGTAGAAAATAAATTATGTTAAAGCACTATTTAAAACCGTTTGATAAAAAAATTATCAATAAAGGTGAGTTAGGTACATTTTAAACGCAACAATCGCTACGTTTTTAATTACCTAGGATTTTGCACTGCTAGTACTGTTAAAGAACAATGGGATTTGATGACTGCCGTTTGTCTTGAAAGAAAACCGATTATTACACCGCCCTTAAACAATTTAGAAAGAAAATATCAAAAATTTTTGTCTGAGGAAGAATATGAACGTAGTTTCAAATCGGATCATGAATTAAAGCATGAACGAGATCTGTAAGTTGTAAGGATTTGTACTTATTTTACGTTTGTTTTTTTTGCGACGCCTATATAAAATTTACCAATTTATTGAAATTATAATATGCAGTATATTAAATCTAATCGATAGCAGGTTTTTCAACCGCCAGTTAACTCCAACCAACGATCAATCACCATACATACAATTATTTTTAATAATCATTTTTGTTATGTTTGACTAATGGTCAGAGTTAACTTGCAATTGAAATACCGGCCGTTAGTGAACACTTCAATTTTACGAAACAAAATAGTAATAAAACGAGTTCAACTTTTTTTGAATAGGTACATATCGATTAAATTTAATAGAAATTATTTAGGAAACAACAAGAACTTCTCAAACATGGCGACTTGGATATAGATATTTCCATAAGTAACACTGCACATGATTTTCTTGATAGTTGTACAGAAGAATTCTCTCATTTCAAATTTGGTAGCAAAATTACAGGTTATTATTTTCAAATAAGTTACAATTTTTGCCTAAAATGATATATATTTTAGATGCAGATAAAGGTAACGATTTAAAATCATTAAACAGGAAGTTGGATAAACATTTAGTTTTATTAGTGAAACAAAATTTGGGCAAAAATGATTATTTTCTACTTCCTCAAGGTGTAAGACAAAATGGTGAAACACTTAAACAAGTAAACATTTCAATGTCTTTTTATATTTTAATATAAATGCTATCTATGTATTATAGACAGCCTGCCGAATATTAAATGAAGCCTGCGGACCAAATGTGAAAGCTCAGTTTTATGGAAACGCACCTTCTGGTTTTTATAAATATAAGTATCCTAACAATTTACAGAAAGAAAAGAATAGAGTAGGAGCTAAGGTGAGTTAGTCTAGTAATCATTTGTTATACAATTTGTAATAACGGCAAATATTGTGATTAAATTGTGATAATTAAATATTTTGATTATGAAATGTATTTGTATTAAAGGAACCATTTAAAAAATATATTTAGTATCTAACGTATCTATGTTAATTAACCGGATTTGTTCAGCAACAAATCCAGTACAATCTATCGCCAATATGCTGGTATTAAAAAAAATTCCACTCATTGTTTGTGATACAATTTATTTTTAACATTTTTTTTAGATTTTCATTTACTTTGCAAAACACTGCAGTGGACAATTGTCTGAAAATGAAAAAGAATTTAAATGGTTAGATAGAACAGAATTAAGTAAAGAGTTAAATGCAAATTATTACGATAGCATTGCACAATTTCTTATAGATGAAAGACAATAATTTGTATAATTATGTAGATATAATAAAAAAAATATTTAATAGGTAGTTTTATTTTATTTCAATTTTGATTTAATACTTTTAAAAATTCTGATTTAATACTTTTTATTGATTTTATTTGATGACATTTTAAAGTTAGTTTCATATAGCTAGTAAGTTCCTACTACTACTATTTAAGTACTTCAATCCTGACCGATTTTGTCAAAAACTTAATATTTATGAAAGATATTAAATTACATTGCTTTGTATGTTTTCATTGCTATAGTTATTATATATAAATATAATCGGAATCTATTTTACTGTTAGATGTCAAGGTAATTACAAGTTACAATTGATAATAAGCAAAATTGAAAAAAGTTCCAATTTTCAAGGGTGGATTTCACCCTCTTAAACCGCGTAAGAGCACGAACTGAATGATTAGGGATTCTTGATTAGGGTTGACTAGTACTACAATCCAGCAGTTTCAAATTTTTCTGAGATTTCCTCGTAAGTACCAAGTAATCAAGTAACAAATACCTGACACACAACTTGGAATGCACTCCAAAAAATCACAACTTATTGTCACTTGCAGGGGTCGTACTGGAGTTTATGTAAAAACTATTCGTGTGCCTTTATAAAAATTTCGAGATTCAAATAAAAAAAACAAAAAATCAAATACCTATCAGTTTAAAATTATTTGAATAATCACTGCCATTATACCGCAGAATTATAAATTTACTCTATTGAAATTAAAAACATAATTATTCGCGTAACCTTAAGCTTTGAAAATTTCCCTATTACAAGCCATAAATCTGATGAAAGTTTAATCGCATTTTTATGCGACCGATAAAATACAAAGCAACTAATAAAACGTGTGCCACCTACGCGAACAAAGAACTGAATGATTTTAAAATAAAAGCGGAATTTCCTAGTATCCGTATAATAACTCGAATGCATTTATAAATAGAATTCTGGCAAAGCCGTTTCAGATCATTCGCGTTAGTGGTACAGAGCTTCAGTAGTTCGAATTTTAAATTACGCCGCCGTATTGTTCGTGTGTGCGAGAAGTGTTCGTTCGGTTAATAAGGCCTTTTTGCGTGTGAGTGCGCGAGTGTTGTGTTCTCTAAAAGAATTACAAACAAAAAGGATTAATACGATGAGGAAAAGTAGGATCTTTCTTTGTCGACTAAGCTTTAAGCTTTAATACAAATTCTCTGAAAATCGAGATTGATTAGGCTCCTGGATAGGAACTCGGTTAGGGTCTTGGTTAGGGCTCCCCTCAAACATTCGATGATTCAATTTCGCGAACGAAATTTTATCTTACGCGCGTTTTACATTACAGTGGTTGGTGAAATATAGTGAAATACGAAGCGTAGGTATAGGTATGTAATGATGCAAGTTCGCAGTCAACGGAAAAATTTACGCTGGAAATTGGCGAAAGAGGAAAAACGATAACGAGAAATAAAAATAAAAATTTAGAAGTTTCTAATTTTTTCTGATAGTCTGTTACAGACAAGTGTCAGTCGCAGCGGCAGCATTGCTGGTCTGCATTTTACGTAAGTATTAAAAAAATTACTTCCGGATTTTAACTTTTTAAAATGTTTTTTGATTATTTTTAATTTCTCTTATTTTGAGAGATTTTACCTTTTCAATGCATTCGTTTACGGATAAAAACGGAATGCAAATTTTTGATTGTCGCAGCAATTTAGACTGACAACGAGACAATATTTGAATACTTACTAAAATTTGGAATAATCATGTCAATTATTAAAATTTATTGTGGTTAGTTTACTTCTAGTTTATATTAATAGGAGTAATTTATTTTATTTTAAATAAGTATAGATACAATAATATATATATATTTTTTTTAAATTATGTATTTAATACCTTATTAATGTTGAATTAAAAACAAATTTAATTTATTTGGAGTATCGTTTGTGTATGAATTGTGCGTCGAAAAATGTTTAATGTCCAAGTTTCTCGATTAACTTTTTATTTTTCACCTCTTTACTTAAAAAAAATATTCTAATAATTCCAGTTTCTTCGTGGCATTCTTTTAATAGTCCTTGTTCAAAATTTTCCTCTTTTTATTAAATTTAATAAATTCATGCAATTGTAGTTACTTTGCTAACAAAGCGAAAATAAGACAACTGTGTGGTGGTAAAGATACGGTGCGGTTAGTTTCCTCATTACCCTTGCTAATACTCAAAAATAAGGAAAATTTCGAAACTTATTGCCAAAACTGCAGTAAGCGCTTTCGATATTAGTTTTTATATGGGGTTTAGTTGATGTCAGTTGATCTCTTTAGTCTTACGATTTATTGTTTAAGTACCTACCGACAAAACAAATTATAAAGCTTAATTTAATATACTTAATTTACCATTATTCTTTTCCTTGATTTATACCAAACAATGCCACCTTCAATGTTTATGGTTTGGCTAATGTTTTGAGAAACTACCTGCTTTCCGTTTCTATGCAAATAACTAGAAGTATTATTTAGCAGGTAAAAGTTTGACGCTATATTTTTGGTTGTCCACAATTCAGAAAGATAATATTTTTAAAATAATAAGAATATATTGATAATTTCTTAATTGCTAAATTGTTTTAGATTACCGTTACTGTTCTAAAGTATGTTTTATAGTTATTAGAATGTTATATTAAAACATCAGAAGTTCATCTCTCATCAAATAGATTTAAACGCTGATAAACTACGTTTTTTTATTATCAACATGAATTAAAGTCGTTGTAAATACGAAACTGTTGAAGTTTATGTGCTGATCTTACTTCCCACCCCGAAAAAAACTATCGTCTATACGAATTAAAAAGAAAAGTGAATATTTAAATTTTTTTTCAAGAAAATACCGGAAAACCATTATTTTTGTTTATCACTTTGAATAAAAATTAATATATGTAAGAGCAAGAATAATCTTTTATAATTACGTTTATAATAACAAAAGTTTTATTGATAATCATCTTTTAGATTTATTAAGTTCTAAGTAACACTGCAAATTCGTCTACTATCCCCTTAACTCAAGCTTGCTATTGAATCTCTGTAACTTTAACTTTTCTTTAGTTGAACATTTCGACATGGCAAGTGACGATTCGATTTACAGAGATTTAATTGTATATCGTCTTGATTATAACATCAACCTGAAAAATCGCGATGATAACAATCGCTTGATCATCGTCAAGCTCTTCGTTGGTGACCTCAGTGACTTCTCCTTTTCAGCTAGTTACTTTCTACATTGGTTGATTGGATGTCTCACTGAACGGTTTGTAAATCTTGGACGATTTTCACTAAATCGGCATCGCGGCTTTCGACAGTTTCATTACCTTGCCTTCTCACGTTTAAACGACAGTGCAGAATGCATCTTTTATGCTTAAAGATTTCATGACCTGGAAGAAATCGCAGCCCGCTTCTACTTTTTTTTTTCTAATAAGAACCGACATATTTTCGCCTGTATCTCCCTCTTCAACTACCCAATGACAATCCTGCTCCATGAAAAAGCGCGCCGGTGGGCCACTTCGCCACACGTGGTCTGCTTCACCCAATTTGACGGAACTCTTTGAAAAACCAAGTCTTAAATAAATTGCTGTCCATTCAAGCAGACTTTTGACTTCGACAGTAAACAGGAAATAATAACAAGTTTATAATAATCCTATTTTTTGTGTAGTACTGATAAGGTATATCTCGGCTCCGTAAGTCTACCTACTCTAGTGCAATACGATACTTAAGTACAATTTGTAATAAAGAATTGTCGTCGTTTAAGTTGTAATATGTAGGCAACTTATTAAACTCTCGAATTTCAATTCTCTATTTCGAGGAAGCAGTTGTTAAACCGGCGACTGCTCGAATACGTAGATATTAAAGGGCGAAAAAATGTTATCTGGATCTTATTTGATTTGTATGGTATTAGGCAAATGAATATTTATGCAAATCGATTTTGTTAAGGGTTAAAATAATAATATAGTTATATTATACGAGTGTCTTATTTTTCGATTTCTTGAAATGTTTTAATAAATTATTTCGATGCTGTGACGGCGGCTAGTGGTTGACGTAAAAATCATCAACAAAAGAACAATTTTATTTTACTTTACACAAATCGACATCGATTATTATTTATCCATTTTATTTATTTCATTATTGTCAAACAAAAATGCAACTCCATAATAGCTTTTTTTTACATATGCACTGCTAATTTGTTTATTGGAATATAATCGTCAAAAAGATCCGAAATGGTGTTAACAACGCAAGAATTTTTTTATTGTTGAACATTATTTTCGCTCATACGGAACTGGTCGATCGAATGGACCTAGTTTGTTAGTGATTGGCAATCAATTTAAAGAAAAGTTTCAGAAGCCATCACCAAGTACTACGTGGAACGCAACGGCGAGCACATTGAGCACGTTTTATATCACAGAAATGCTGCAAAATAACTTATCTTCTAACCTTAGGTTGAAATTTGTATGTTTAACAAAGCCTTAGTTTTCAATGTCATTTGATTTGGCGCATATTGTATCTATATGTATACTTTTTAATGTTGTATATTCCGAATCTGAAGTCAAAATTGAATAATCAATATTTCGAATTTTTAAAATTGGATTTAAATAAAAATCTTTAGGTAGGTATCTATTTTATATTTATGAAAACAGAATTTGAAAGTAAATATACCTGTTATAATCTTCCTATTTATAGATACTTCTCCATTTGAATTTTAAAACTAGGTAGCGTAACAAAAAAGAACGTCACTTACCTGTTTACATATGGTAATAAATAAACTAAATAAGTATCATCACTAAAATGTCTTTATATCGGCTTTTAAAGATCACACGCGGATATTAAATTGTGGAATAAAATCGAACCATTTAGATACTATTTAATCAGCGTTCGTCGCTCACTATAGCAATTCATTGTTTCACAAATGTTAGATACCTATACTTATTGTCATCGAATTATTTTTGTGTAATTCTAAATTTTTGATTAGTTTTAAAGTAATTACGTTGTGTAATAAGTGCATATATTAGTTAAGTTTACGGGTAATTAATTTTTTTAATAATATTGTGATTTGTTTATTCGTACATGAAGGTAAAGTAATAGAAAATAATTTATAATGATATTATGTTTTACTATTGTACATTGTTACTAGGCTCTTTAGAATTTCATACATATGTTAAAATTGTTATGATACATACATCCAGAGAGTCAAGAAAGAAGCAACACATATTTGCTATAATTTTTTTATTTTCGTTTTAGGATTTTTGAGATAAAAATGTTTTGATTTTTTGTCGCGAATACACTACACTAGATAGGTACTTCATTTTCTTTTTTCTCTGTTCGGCTACTGACTTTTAATCGACTTTTTATTAATAATACTTACAACGAGGCAGACATGGTTTTGGGTTATAAAAGCGAAAGAACAATTATGTCGCATTCGAAAATGAAAATACTACTTTCAACAAGAAGATAACGATGCCATTTCTCATTCAATTTGAATTAAATACAGATAAAAATATAAAACCAGCATTTAAAAGAACAGGGGTTTCCGGAAAGTATGGATAAAACGAAAGGAAAAGCTAGGCGGAAACATTTTCAATAAAAAAGCCTTATAAGTCAATTTTGGTCATCGGTTACAGGGATACGGCCGTTAATGTTCAATTTTGGAAAATTGCAATTTCGTTGCAATGATCGCATAATAGGATCCAGCCACCTAATCAATTTTTTGATAAATTAGTGATGATAGTTTATAACTTGTTCCGCATGATGAAATTGTAACAGATTTGTAGAAAATGAAACAGTTTCGGCATCGTTCGCTGTTCGCAATAATCAGCGAAACGTCAACAACCGAATACTGGAATAATTATTTCAATTTAGTCAAAACTGTTGTAATTCCATCATGGAATCAACTATAAATATTTCATCACTAATTTTTCACGAAAATTGATTGAACAGCTGGGTCATATTGTATGGTCACCACGTTCGTCTGAGCTTAAACCTCTCGATTTTTGTCTGGGATGTCGTTGCTTAGCTAAAATGAAAACGTTTATTAAACACCATTTGATGCAGGAGCCGAATTACGTCAACGATATTACGACAAGATGCCGCTCATACCATTAATTCAAAATTCAATAGATTCTAAGATTTTTGTTGGAAATGGTTTCGCTTATACACACTTTCTGGGACACTCTGTATATAAATAACAAAAATTAATATAAACTATATGTACTTAATGCCCATTTGCAACGTTTTTGTTTCCTTTTCAACCCTCTACTGCGGACGAAGACATAATATTCGCGTCTTAACCTTTAATTTTAGTCCCCGATTCCAGTAGATTCTAGAAATCTATATTGGAGATATTGGATGAAAATTGGTCGAGTTTCATTCAATTTTCAATTATGGTTTTGTTATACTTTTTTCTTTGACGAAACTATGACCGCGTCACTCAACCTTTTAATGTAAGTTTCATTTATTTTTAGTACGTAAATATTGGTGTTATAAACACTTAATACAGTTAGACCGTTCCATTAAAAAGGTTAAACCATGGGAACACCCATACGACAAATAATTTCCTCAAAAATTTTGTCGCCGTTTTCGTCATCTATCAGTTATAAATTAAATGTAAACAACAAGTGCCAAAAAACTACATTAAAAAGGTAACTAATCGTGAGTTAATTAAATGCGTATTATATTTATTGAAAATTATAGTGGTAGTGGATCAAAAGATGCGAAGAAGTTCTTAAACTTTGAAACGTCTGCCAGTTCTTCGTTGCGTAGCCCTTCTTCAATATACCACAACATAACAATTAATGTAACCAACTACTGCAAGAAAACCTTAATAGTAAATACTCCCAATAAAGAACAATTAATGAATAAAGGATTGAATACGGAATCAAATTTAAATATTTTGGGAAAAGGTTCCTTTGGTACTGTCGTACGAGGTATTTATAAAGGTAATAGTTTTCCAAAAATGTGTTTATGTCCTCATGTAGTTATTGCAGATAAAAATGTTGCTGTAAAAATCGTAAAGCTGCAAGAAAATAAGAAATTTTCGCCGAGAGAAAGAAACGTCCTCAATTTTAGCCACGAAAATGTGGTGAAAATAATCGATATAATATTTAAAGAAAATACGAATTACGGAATAATTATTATGGAGTATTTGAAATCAGTGCGTCATTTGCAAAGCATATTAGACGACAAGAATACTGTCTTAAGTTGCGATATTGTTGTAAAACTAGCCAGCGATATTTCCAAAGGTTTGCAATATTGTCACGAAAATAAAGTAATACATTTAGATTTAAAACCTAGTAACATATTGGTATGCCAGGATTTTCTGTGTAAATTGTGCGACTTTGGAAATTCTGTGTACGTCGATGATTTTACGCAATTTACTTCCTGTCAGGTACCTAAACTTTTAGATCCTATTTACAGAAATATTTTAATAAGGGACGTTTTTAAATTTATCTCCAAGTATAAAATTATCATTAACAAATTATTGAAATTTTCAAAATTTGCGTAAATGAGTTAAAAATGACAATCCGTAAATGCTGTAAATTATTGCGTTTAAAATTTGTAATACGTGCAAGTTTCTAGGGTACAGTTGGATATACTGCTCCAGAATTATTGTCGGGAAAACCACCAACGAGCAAATGTGATGTTTATTCTCTAGGAATAGTACTTTGGCAAATTACGTCACCGAATGATTCCATATTCCGATGTAAATAGAACCGAAATAATTATTTACAAGGTAATATTTCGATTTTGATGAGAATTATAAATATTCATAATTATTCAGGTTGAATGTTTTTGCTTCTTATCTTCGTTTAACAAGTGGTTCTTTGTCAACAGCCCGCGGCGGTCTCAATAATTGCCTTCGTGTTATACTATACAGACGTTGAAAGGCTGCTTTGCGAGGCAAGCCTCGCGAAATGTAGACGTATTTCATCTTAATATGCGTGTCTCGTCGCGAGACGAGTCAACGCCAATCGGTTTTGTAACGTGCTCACACGAGGCTAGTAACGAGGAGAAGCAATACAAACTTATTCGATGTTCGAGGCAAGTCGGATCGGCTCGGCTTAGCCGAGCGAGCTAAGACATCACCACA
Organism: Rhagophthalmus giganteus; assembly: GCA_036326145.1. Classification (NCBI taxonomy): domain Eukaryota; kingdom Metazoa; phylum Arthropoda; class Insecta; order Coleoptera; family Rhagophthalmidae; genus Rhagophthalmus; species Rhagophthalmus giganteus. Next base: position 2,567,651 of record JARFJA010000026.1, on the reverse strand, counting down.
AGCCAACCGGCCTTCATTTTCACTTTCCACGTGTGAACTTTCACTTGCCCTCTACCTGTGCTACACAATGCTTTTTTCTGTCCATATTTTACTATTTTGACGCACCCGAACCACCGTCGAAACGTTTCACTTATTATTGCAACTAAACTTGCCACATGTATGAACATAAAGCTGGGGACACACTGCCGACACGTCACGTGCCGGCATGGAATTTTACATTAGTACACATAGGACGAGCCGTGACGCATCTGTTCAGATGCTCACGCAGCACGTTCCAAGTAAAGATGTATTATCTGCCCGCCGCTATTTATTGGCTTGTAATTGGTATATCAAATAAACTTAGATAGTAAATTCCTATATATTTACTTATTATTATACTTTTTTTGCACACGGGCAAGTAGAAATCAGTACCATAATGTTGCATGCCATAACGTGACGTGTCGGCATTGTGTTCCCACCGTAAGTACCGTATTGCAAACTGTTCGTTCTGTTTGGCCGCCACGATATTATTGTATTAAGCGCTCCAACCAATTTTTCAAAAATCATCAACTTTGAAACACTTTGGCCGATTTTGATTTTGAAATGTCGTTAAACAGTTTTTAAATAATATTGCAAAATATTGAAAAGATATTGGAAAAAAAACGACAGAATATTGCCAACAATAAAGATATCAACGTTGATTATTATGCACTTATGATCAATGCATAATTTTAAATTGAATTGATTGAAACACAACAATAATAAATTAAGCTAGGTATCGATTTAATAACAGTAAATAAAATTTAGGTTGTGAAGTTTGAATATCGACCTGATTCAATAAAACCTGAAATTTCGGATGATTATTCTTTAATTTATTGTGATTGTTGGGCACCCAATCCTGATGATCGACCAGATGTATCAACAATTATCATCAGATTAAACCGCATTGTATATTAGTTAATAATATTAACGTGATGATAATGTTTTTAATATAATTGGTTAATTAATATGGAGTTTTTATAGTCTACCATTTTTATTAATTATGTATATCTGTTATATTAGTTTTGTATAGGTATTACACTTTTAAATAAATTAGATATTAATTTGTGTTTTCTTATTTAATTGATATAATTATGAGACAAGTTCACCGATAAGTTCACGTTCGCAGATAACGAATATCGACAATCAAAAAATTTGCATTTTTGTTTATTATTTGCAATAGTCTTCAAAGAGAAAATTCCAAAATCATAATTTTGAAGATTTAATCAGGAGTGGAATTATTTGATATTGACTAATAAAGGCCAGAAAAATAATTGTACCTAAGAAGTTTTATATTAAAAAAATCCGTCTAAGTCCTAGTTCAGATGTAGTGGATCTATCTGCGCGGAATCCGCTTAAACAGATACGCGCGATTTAATTATCCGCGCCATCCAAATCCGCCACGTCTAAACCAGAACTAACAAAAAATAAGTACCTTATAATTTAAAATCAGGTACTTATAATTTTTTTATTTAAAAAGTCAATACCAATTTTACAAATTTGATATTAAAATCCACAATCAGTTTCGGTTTTCATCCAACTTTCAATCTCCATCACGGTTCTTGGTACATCCACAAGATTTTTTACGCCCATTTCGGTCACAACAACAACATCCTCAATTCTCACTCCGCCAAATCCCCTAAATCTATCAATAACGTCCATTACAAGAAATTGCGATAGTATAGGGTCACTTATAGCACTGTCTAATAGGCAGTCGATGAAATAACAACCCGGTTCGATCGTAATCACCATTCCTTTTCGGAGAATTCTCGCTGTTCGTAATTTTTCCATTCCCTTTGGATGCTTCAATCTCGGGGGTGTATCGGCAAGATAACCTCCGACATCGTGAACATCGAGCCCTATCAGATGTCCCAAACCGTGTGGCTGAAAAATTGCACCCAAACCAGCAGTTACCATTACAGAAACGTCACCTTGCAAAAGACCGCCGTCTTTTAAAGCTGACAAAATCATGCGGTTCGCTAATATGTGCATACAAGCCCAACTTATACCCGGCCGAGCCTCTTTGATAACAGCGAAATTTGCTTTCAATACGGATTCATAAATTAATTTCTGATCGTCCGTAAATTTTCCATTTACAGGAAAAGAGCAGGTAATATCGGCTGCGTAACCAAAATAATTTCCTCCCATATCGAAAAGACACATATCTCCATTTTCCGTCACACGATCGTTAGGTGCTCCAGCGTGTCCATAATGAAGTATTGCGCTGTTTGGCCCACTCGCACAAATATTAGTGTAAGAAGTATGACGACTTCCGCCCACGCTGTATATGTAATGCAAAAATTCCGATTCACACTGATATTCCATCATTCCCGGCTTAATTATTTGCATTAAGCGTCGATGAGCTGCCGATGCTACACCACATACGTAAGCCATAACGTCTAATTCGTAATTTGTTTTTACGACTCTGAGTTCAGAAATTTCCGGATATAACGTTTCCGTGTTGATATTAAAATGTTCGATCCCTTCAAAATAAACTTGGCTCGATTCCAAACCGCTGTCCGTATTCGTACCTTTGTTGAGTAACAACACTGAAGGATTTAATACAGTAAAAACTGAAGCTAATTCGTCAGTGTAATGTACAAAATCCACCATATATTTTTTCTTAAATTCGTTTGGCTTATGAAGAGGTCCCATCCATACAATGTACTGTTCTGGAAAACGCGGTATGAACAGATGCGAACGACCATTATCAACTTCTATAGCTCCATAACAAAATGGTTCTAAAACTCCAAATGCCCAATTAAAATATGGTTCTTGTCTAAAAGTATAACATATATCTGTGTCGTACAATGGTAAGTCTTGTCCTCCTTGTAGAACAATAATGGATCTACTAACGACGTCTTTAACTTGCAGTCTCTCCACTAAACGATTTCTGTTTAATGCAAATAAATCCGTAGGAATTTTGTAAGTGCCCGGGCCCATCCATAATTTTGTATTTATAAAAGGCATTTTCTCAAATTTAGTATGACAGCTTATACAAAAATAAATTATAGTAACTGTCAAAATTGATATTGTTAAAGCGTCGTTTGCGTTGATTCTTTATATCAGGTCTGTTCAATCGTGATTCAAAATTACAACTAGAGGCGCTTGCATCAGGAATGAATGGAAATCTATTATGTATGGTTTAGAACTTTACTATTTGCTGTAACTTTTTTAAAATTGAAAAATAAAATTGTGCTTTCGCTTTACATCTGTTAAAACTATAATTAATGTATTTTTCGTAAAGTAAACAAGAAATTATCCTGAAAAAAATATGTATTCATCAGATCAGATCAGATGATTTATTTTATTTTTATTTATTTGTGTGCAGTTAGGCACACAATAACGTTTTTAGCTCCATATTATTTAATTGCTATGAAAATTCCACATTTTAAATGAAAATCCTAGTTGCAAATATACATTACAGTTACCATTAGTTACTGACGCGAGCGACATCTGTTATTATTGTTATTTGTTATCTGTTTCTTTAGGTTGTCAGGTCAGCAGTTTTATGCGTTTGCACAGACCTGATACAAGTGTCTCTGACAAGAATCAGTGCAGACGACGGTTAAAGTAGTACCTATAATTTTATTATTTCATGTAATAACTACTTGTTATCTTGGAAGTTTTGAGAATTAATGACTGATTTTTGACATTATAGGTAGTATATTTTTGTTGCCTGAAATAATCATCATCATCTCACGACATGCTTTTGCGTTTTTTCTATACAGATAGGTGTATCAGGAGTTTTTTAAAATGAATATAGTTTTTATTGAAACGCACTGTATTTAAAACCTTCGCCACTTTTCTAAATTTTTCCAACTATTTGGCGTTCCACCGTTTCGCTAAAATTTTTCGCCGTTTCGCAGTAACGCAGTTTTATCAAAATTCTTCCATCGTTACGCATAAAATTTTCCGTCGGTTTCTTAAAATCATTCCGCAGTTTCGTCTTAAAGTTTTCCACCGTTTTTTTGTTTAGAAATTTGTACGTCGTTTTGCTAAAAACTATAAAAAATGTCTCATTAGGTATATTAAGTATGTAATAGGAGTATTTTTGTTTTTCTTGTCGTTTTTAATGTCCACTATATCGAGCAGTTTTGACAGAACGACTTAAACCACAAAAAGTAAATTTTACAGGAGCACACATTTTGTGTTGTAACGTAGCTATAAGCAGATACGTTTCAAGGAAATACACATCAATTTTTCTGGTGGAAAAAATCAGAACATTATTTGATTCATTTTCGCAAAAAAATGAGGGTTAAGTAGTTTTGCCAAAACACCGTCGATATTATGAAAACTCTTATATTTATTTCCATTTTTACGATTTATTTAATAGGCTTATACTGAACAATATCTAATAAAAGTATTATTTAAAAAAAATTAATTGTATGTACATAATACCAATAAAGTAGTATTTCCCAATAATTTTAATTAACAGTTGAAAAATTAAACTTGCGCCGTACCTACTTAATTTAAACTGATGAAATAGGTCTAGGAAATTAAAGTACGTAAAGTTTGTAAGAATTAAATTAAGCGTATAGTTGAATATGTATAAATACAAAGCGCTTCCAATTAAGTCTTTTTAAAAAACAGTTGCAGCCTAACTTCTTTCATCACTCCTATTTACAGTATTGAATGTAGTCGTATTATTTACGCTACTTCAAGCTTTAGCATAAAACTATTGAGAAAAGCAAAATTGTTACAGTTTTATACTGGACTTATTTCTATACCTAACTCCTATTCATGGTTGGTTGTAAGTTGAATAAAGTCGAGAACGCGCTTTATATAATATTTCTGAAAGGAATTTCGTTCCGGCATTCTTCCAATACAATCTTTTACATTTAAAACTATACCTACTTTAACGATTCTAAAGCTCGACTTCTTTCTTATTAAATGAGAATGAGACAAAGCTTGGCATACTTCACAATAACTGTAACGAGCCAAGTAACTTATTTTGTTTTAATTGCGTTTCTATTGCTGAAATCTAGATAGGTACAGTAAAATCTCGATTATCGGAAGTAATGGGAACTGCACTCGTTTCCGATAACCAATATATCCCACAATACGAGGTAATACGATAATTTCGAGGATAATCTTGGTAAAAAATGCAAATTCAGAAATGGGGTTTTTATTGGGGTTTCAATAAACCTCAATAAAATTCCAGTTTCGACCTTGGTGCACTTCCACTTGCCCCGCCGTATTGGTAAAAACCGGTTTTATCGTAACATCTCTTTACCAGTGGACGCTACGTTAAAAATACATATTTTTAATTTTGCAGAGGAGAAAATTTTCTACAACTTATATCCGAAATATGTTTTTGAATATTCAATAGATAACGAGCTTCAGCGCATTAAAGTAGGGCTAGTTATTAAAAATTTCCAGAACGTCCAGTTTTGATCATATGTTATTAATATTATTGTTTATTAATTACAAATCAATTATGTTAGTTGATATAAGCGATAAATAATTAATTGATTTAATTTTAAAATAATAATTAATAATTAAAATAAATATATCTAACAATAAGCAATAAATGTAATTTTCGGTTAAAACTTTCGGTTGTTTCGGTTAAAATAAATTGTAAGCAATAAATGTAACTTAAAATTTAATTTAACCGAAACGTTTCGCAGTTTTTACGCATTGATGGTCCCGGTTAATAATCAATTAACTGACTCACAATATCGCTTTTTGTATTATTATTCGATTTAAAATTCTCTATTCCCTTCTGAATTTGAACAATAATAACAGGTACGTTTGTTCCGATTTGTCTTCACGATTGATGGAGCTGGATCATAAAAAATGTTTCAAATAAAAGTTGTAGAAAATTTTCTCGTCTACAAAATTAAAAATGGGTATTTTCAACGTAGCGTTCATTGGTAAAAATATTTTGCGATAAAATAGGTTTTGCGCGCCATTTTACTATTGTGACGACGCGAGCAGAAGTGCGCCACGGTCGAAAACTTGGATTTTATTGGAATCCCAATATCTAAAATATACTTATCCAAAAATCAAAACTATCCGACCTTTTACTGGACCGTTTTCTACTGGACTATAAACAACAAATATTTTTTGTACGTCAGTTTGAGTAATATGTCGAAAACAGCTTTTTAATTTAACATTTCGTTAATAACGGCTTTTCGTATGCGATTTGTTAAACGTAAATTCAATTAAAACGTTATATGTGGTTTTCCATTCATAATTTGTTAATTTGCTATTCACGGATATGCAAACGTTTTAAAACGACAAAAATCAGTTCGCAAATTCAAACGTAACTTCTATAATTTAGGTTCTATTACGTTCAATTGATGCAAATCAGGGCAGAGTAAAATAAACGTAATTGAAAGCTTCCCCGGTAGAGTTTTATATTCCAATCAGAGCCCATTATGTAGAGGCACAGCGCTGAGTGGTGAAGCTGCGGCATTGAGAGGCTGCGAACTGTAAGTAACGAGCACAAACACTCAAATGATATGTTAATTGCTGTATAACTAGAGGGTAAACTTCCCTCAGATTAGGGTATGCTGCCCGAGGATACATAACCGGGCTTGTTAGATGACTGAAAAGGCACGTTCACGAATAATATGAATATCAAGGATCGCATTTACATTGTAATAGCTGTAAAATGAAGACATTTGAGTTTAGAAAAGTTTTGCCCCCGATTTCTTTTTTATTTAACAATAAAATTTTGTATAGTCGCGCCTTGAATGAAACGAAAGATCGTGCGAGACGCTTATGTAAATTTAAAAGTTGCTTGGAATTAAATTTACACTAGTAAACACGTGCGTGACAATTACTGAAATCACACTACTGGAATACATACCTAAGTAATTGATATCAAAGCAAAAAGGTTTATTTCACGCAAAATTGAGAAAATGTCTTTTTAACATTTAACACGTACGCTACCAACGTCACACACGTGTGGCGCATCGCGGAACTATAAATGCGGCGTGGCAGTGAACGTGTTAAGTTGAATTAAATTTCAAATTTTAGTAGATATTTTAATGAATAACAGTAAATGTGCGTTTTACTGAAATTTCTAATATTTTCAATATAAGTATTAAATATTTTAATTAGCTACCGCACATTAAAAAGTACTAGGTTACGAAAAATAAAAAATACTCAATTTAAAAATAAAAACCGCTACCTTATAGTAACTTGAAATAAATAGAAAAAGTTTAAAGTCGTCGCAACGTGAACAATTTCAAGATATATAGACACGCTTCGAATCTGGAAATTGGTAAATGTTCGACAAATAAAAGTTTTCCTTAAACGTATTTTGCGACTTATTATTTGTGAACACCCCAGCGGTTAGTATGATCTATGTAATGGTCTCGTTAGGGGTCTAATTTGTGCAAATTGGACTTGCATCCCACCGCGCTGTCACGAATTAGAGGCCAATCAAGTCTACATTTGTGTAGGAAATGGATAGAAATTTAACGTTGAAAGCTCTTCGTTGAATAGCCAAACATATGCGTAATTAATACTTTTAAACGTTAACTGATTTACGTCTCGTTAGTTGTACAAACTTTGCAATTAAACGTGGATACATTTGCTTTTATATTATATAAATCGTTGGTTATTATAATATTTTTTAAAATACTTGCACGCGTATTATTTTATAAAGTATAAAGAATAGAAAAAGCACCCTACAGTTACAGATATATTTACAGTTTTCTTTCGTCACTTAACAAAACCAATTTGTATTGAAATTCAATCAACAGTAAGCGTGTTCTTACTATAAACCGCATCCAGTTTTCAGTACGTATTCAAGGCAACGCTAATGGTCCTCCAAGACCATTATGTGTGATCCCAGGAAGCTCTTTCTTATAATGGTCCCGTGCGGACACTTGACTTCTGGCGCCCGACCGTTGTCCTCTATACATTCACTATACTCCCCTTATAAAAATCTCTTCCTCTTATTCAGCTCGTTTACGGCTTACTTATTCTACAATTCATCAAAAAAAAAACGAATTTAACGCCGCTTGTCTAGAAAAATAATCATCAAAACGACACGATTATTTTACATGTTATTATAATTAAAGTTATTTTGTATAACAATTGGTCTATAATTTTTGCGATTATTGTGATGTGTGTACTTACTTATTTCTCCAATTGCTTAATATTATCATTATATTTTGCTACAATACAGCAGTAATTCATTGACCTAGTTTTCATATTTCTGATACGTAGGTTGTATTAACAAGTCAATGCCAGGGAAAAATTTTATTTGCGACCCCCCACTGCCACATTTCAAGTTAAAAACCCAGATTTAAAGAATTAGTTTTTGATAAACAAGCACATGTTCGCAATAAATTTTCTACTTTATAACTATCTATACCCAAATTTCTTTTTATGTTTATACATAGCGATTCATTTTAAATGGACAATCTCGAAACTAGAGATACTAAACACCAAAATATGTGTTCATAGTTTGCGTTTTATTTTGAAAACTCTCAACAATTTTGAAAGTTTTCATTAACGTGAAAATTGGCAGCTTTACGTTTTTTTTTGGCATAAGAATTACGAATTTGAAACTTATTTTTACGTTGCTTAGTTGCTTACTTTACTATTTCAGTAAGTCGAGGCGCATAATTGTTTTATTTGTAGAACTATGGTCAAAATGAATCGAAAATCTAAAATAACGTCCCTTTTTACATAAAAAAATGACTTGTTTAATTTTGATAACTATCAGTTTTCGAGATATTTACTGCTAAAAGGTTCAATGCATTTCGCTTTGTTCTCGTTTTCGTTAAGAAAACATAATAAAAAGAAATTAGTTCAAGTTTCCTATTTTAATGATCTTTGAACATACCCATTTTGGTCATTTTGTCAACTTAAACCCAATTTAATCATATAAAATAACTAATTTTTAAGCAGTTTTTCAATATTCCAAATGGTCTCTTATTTTTTTACAATATAAATAAAAAAACTAGATTACTATATATGTAAAAGAAAAAAATTTTAGGTACGCAGTTTTCGCAACCTTTACGAGCAATAAAAACGCGCAACGGCCAATAGAAATAGGTATAGATTCAAAACGATAATGACTAAAAATGTTTTAAAAACTATTTTGGAGTGTTCACTAATCGGACTACCTATGGTAGGTACTTAAAATTTTCAAAACAATTTAAAATAGTCGCACAAAATTTTATATTAAAATTTACCGATTTCACGCAAAATTATTCTTTAATAACATCATACAGTCGAATTCACTTATAACGAGATCCTTGATATTACGAGCCTTTTACGTAAGTTCTTATGTTTGAAATTGTATTCACTCAATGCCAGAAATTCCAGTTTACTATGAGTTCCGATCCCGGATATAACAAGCAAAAAATTAAAAGTTAAAAAATATCGACGCGTGACACTTGACGTTAACAACCTATAAATATTTCTCGTCCACATAACTATACAACAACCCTGCAAGTTTTTATACCAGGAATTTTTCATATCAATTTTTGTAACATAAGCAAATAACATAACATAAACAAACAGCCTGCAATAACGCCTTTTTTGAAACTTAATAAAAAAAATGCACTTATTTTCCATTAAATACGTAAATTTTTTTCAGCTTTAATTTTTCATTCCCGGTTACAACGAGCAAAAAGTGGCAAAAAGTCGATCTCGTTATAACCGAGTTTGACTAAAATTCGAAAACCTTATGTGTTAGAAGTTTTTTAACTTCGTTTTCGTGTTTAGCACACCTAAATTAATAATGAAACAACAACTTTTTTACCTCAGTCGCAAAATGTCTGTTGACTATTATAGTGTTATTAACCTAATTGTTTCAACTTTAAAACTGAAAATATAGAAAATATTGAAAATATAGAAATACTATTAAGCTATTTTCTTGGTAAAGGTTGTTTCATTCACCTTAAAAGCAAGTGAAAAAAATAGGATTACTGTGTATGTAGGGACATACATACAAATCAATAAAAACAGTAACAGTAATAATTACTGTTTAAATAACATCAATGAAAACAAGACAAACATTTAAGTGACAATTGTAATATTATTTTTGCAACAGTAATTTGATCAAAAAACTGTAAATTTTTAGTTTTTTTTTTAAAGTCACTTATTTATGTTCATTGATGTTATTTCAACAATTTGTTTTCGGAACTGCAACAATAACAGAACTTCTTGCGACGATCAGGTACTTTGTTTTCAAATGTCCAGGTGATTTTTTTTGTAAACTTGCGTAATTTCTATTGTTATATTCGGAATAGGTAACGAGGTTGCTCGTATTCGCGCAGCACTAATAGAAAAAATACAAAAATTAAAAATTATTCGACGTTTATTTGGTAAATTGGTAATTTAATTTAATAAGTAAACGTTTACAAAATATAGAAACGTGGAACTGGTTTTAATTCGGACATAAAATAATTTAAAAATGTAAAACAGTACATTTTATTGATATGTGATATCTATTAAGTCTATTAAAAATGAATACAGTTCAAAACATTAACAACTAAACATAATTTATTATATAAATTCCGTTCTATACATACATACATACTTACATACATACATAAAATAGAATAAAAAATCTATAACTGACAACCATGAACATACGTTACATTATGAAAAATTGCCGCTGCTGCCGTGGTTAAAAAACTACATGGTGACTGGGCGCCGTATCTGGCAATTCCGGTAGAAGGACAGCACGGAACTCCATCTTCGGGACTTCTTAAAGCTCCGGAAGTTAATAACTCTTTCTCGACAGAAGCTTGTTGGCGAAGTTGTTCTAATCGTAACTGATTTTGTCTTTTCCATTTAGTTCTAAAAATAAAAGAATATAATATTATAAATATAAATATAATATAAAATATAATATAAATATAGAATATAAATATAATATTATTTTTTTTAATTTTTACACAGGGCGGTATATGTATAACGGGTGTAAAAAGATTTGGAGATTAATCTGAGTAAAAAAATGTTATATGAATGTAGGTCCTATTTGAAGGACCTACAACTAACTGAACAAATTCTTCTGAACTAACAATAAGGATTTAAAAGTTAAATAAATAAAATTACCTGATTTAAAAACATAAACTAAAATTGTACATGAAAATAATATAAATAGATACCTACTTACCGTCTATTCTGATACCAAGTTTTCACTTGCGTTTCTGAAAGATTGAGTGCATCGGCGACGTCGCTACGATCTGCCACCGAAAGGTATTTCTGGCATCGAAATTTACGTTCTAAATAAGCCAATTGCGCGTGTGTGAAAGCTGTTCTCCTTCGACGTGGTTTCCGGCCCTTAACGGCATCCCCAATTCCGGAATCCGGACCGCCCATTGCCATATATCGTTGTTTATTTTCGCCCTCACTTTCTTGGTCTATATTTTGTAATTCTTCACAGTCTATTAAATTAGGAGGGCTTCTTTTAATAACAAATACATATTTGTGTGTGCAGTCGGGTGCAAAATTAATGTCGCGAATAACGAGTACCGGGCGGACAAAATACACGGCACAATGAACGAATCTACGAAAAGTACTTACGACCAATAAGACGAATTACAATTAAACGAAATTGAACTTTAAATATTTCGATCATATTATAATTCGTACGTTGTACCTACACAATACTCGCGATTAGCGACTTTATTTTGTACCCGACTGTAAATACATAATGTGTGTAATAATTGCCATAATAATAATTTCTCACACTAAAATATGGTTAAAACGCTTACGTGCCTTTAAGAAATGATAGTTAAGGAGATACCCAGATACGAGAAAACAACACGAATTGTGTTATATCGACGAAAAATAAATTTAAGGGAACCCTTAATAATTCTTTTCTTGTCGCGATAGTTTTTTTGGACGAAAATAAATAGATAACTACGTAGTAAAATAAGATAAGTTTATCAACTGGAAAAGTAAAGCTTTTTGACGCAACAGGAAAATACGATAAACTAAAAGCAGAAATAAAATTCCGACTTTTTACCTGCCCCAAGCGAAACCCGAATACAAAGCAGTTTATTCATCAAAACAGAAAATAAACTGCTCAAAACGCATATAAGACAAACAACTGCGGTCTAATTGGAGCATCTCTTCGTGGGTTGGTGTAAAGACAAGGATTGAGAGCACTTAGCCAGCAACAAAGCGTAATTAATGCCGGGAGTAACGTGTCCTCTTCAAATTCATACACTGATTATGTCTCCAGTTGAGGCAGTTTTTTGAAAGTTCTTGTACACGACGAGTGAAGTGTGTAAAACTTCCTAATGTAATTTCCAGTAGGTACTACATACTACTTATAATGATTTTATACATTATACATTCAGCTCACGTCAAAAATAATCTTGGGACGTTATAATATTTTAAAATAATGTTCGACATAACATTCGTTACAAAATTCTTATAGTGTATCGGCGATAACGGGCGCACGTTATGAACAACGTTATTTTATAAATGTTAAACAGAAATACTTTTTTGATACTATCTAAAAAAGAACGGAAACGTACATTTCCTTTATGTTGGAAAAGGACGGAATCGCACAAGGATTAACCTCGCATAACCTAAAAGGCATGAAATGCTACAACAAACATTGTACGTTCAACAGATCAACAAATTATTATGTGTAGAAACGATAAATTACGGTCTCTCCAAACCTATATGCAATTCACGTCAACAATAAAAAATTACTAGATTGTTTATTTTTAATTCAGTTTAAAGTTTGGAAAGTAACATATTTTATAGATGATTTACTTGCGCACATATTAGATGGTATAAAGAAAGACTACAATTTATTAGAACTGTAAAAATATGAAGTACTAAACCTTATCCAAACCTATAAGCGACACGTCATCAATATGAGGTTACTAGATGATGACGTTTCACAAGGTGCTGTCATTTCGCAAGGATATTAGACTACAAGAGGATGCTCATCCGAGCCAAACCAATCAGCTTTCAGCACGATCATGACGTCACGAGTCTATACCGCTACACGCGCGTATATGGATATTTAAAGCTACTATTTAAGGAATATAAGCTTACTTTAAATTAAAACGATAACACAAAATATTTACAAAGTAAAAATATACATTTACATTAAATTATTATTACCTAGTAGTATGTTTCAAATATCTATGAGTTGAAACTTTTACAGATTAGGGTGAGGAATGAGTGCTTGTAACTTTGCATTTCGTCAAGTTTTTATCCAAATTTGAATTTTATACTTATGATTAAATGTTGTAGTTTATGTATATAAAATTATGTTATTATTTTTAGTATTTTCACTAAAAGTCAAAATAAAATAGAAACCTCCTAAAGAAACTAAGGTATTGTTATAAATAGGCACTAATAAGTACGGTTGAATTCCTGTAGAAATAAATTAAATTAATACAGATCAAGTCTTACTGACTTATTAATAATCTAAAAATTAGAAATTATATTCCTAAATTAAGGTTAATAGGTACTAATAAGTCTAAATTAATTATAAAATCTCAAATAGACACGAAAATATTACAAAAAGCTATTAAATACCGTACTAATTTTTGAATCGGTTAGACGAGTGACGTCATAATGACCCCCACTACGTATAAAAATTGAAACATATACGAGTATAGCGAATGAACCATCCTGTTATAGTTGACTGTCCTTGGTCACTTCGTACCTCGTATTTTTACAGTTCTAATAAATTGCAGTCTCTCTTTATACCATCTAATATGTGCGCAAGTAAGTCATCTATAGAATATGTCACTTTCCAAACTTTAAACCAAATTACAAATAAACAATCTAGTAACTTTTTGTTGATGACGTAAACTACATATAGGTTTGGATATGCCGTAGGTGACAGCACTGTGTGAAACGTCATCATCTAGTAACCTTGTATTGATGACGTGAACATCATATAGGTTTGGATAAGCTATATATCCAGCACAATAAGAAAAGCTACACAAGTTTATTATCAGATTAACAAAACAATACTGAGAAAGAAAAAAATTATCACAAATACCAAGATCAGACATAAGGTGAGGCCGAGAAAAAACATGGAACATAATATATAGAAAAGTAGAATTAGCTAAGAAAAGAGGGAAATCACTCACACCAGAGAACTATTAGAACATGGTGGGAAATGGAAAAATGTAGAAAAGCTGGGGAAAGACTCTACTTCAGCCGATACCGTAAGGCATAAGGCCTACAGTTAAAGAAAAAAAATTATACCATTAATTATTATACCTATTTATAAATTTATTAATGTATAAAATAGAATTATTTTTTTTAACTTTTTCTGTGTATGACTTGTAAATTCATAATTTCAAATTGCCACTTCTTCTTTAAAGAAGAAAAAACCTACTATCGGCGTTTCTCAGTTGATGAATTAAAAATGCAGATAGATCATCCAATCCTTAATTTTAACGTCTGGTGGTACAGGTTCTTAGTGTAGAAATAATGCCGACTTCTACACTTTTTGTTACAAGCATGAAATTTCTGGGGTATATTCTATACCCCATACTAACCACAATAAACGGTACAACCATTTCTAAGCCGTCCCTTCATTCAAAATAACCCCCTTTTAATATTCGGGGCGCATTATAATACAGGGGACATCTAAATCTTTCGGGAACATATAGAACACGTCAAAATAAAGCTTTTAAGTTTCTATAAACTTTTTTCGTACTACGCTCCTTTACTGAGATATTCGCCGCCAACGTTGAAAAGGAAAAATTAATTTGTTTAAATAACACTTTAATTTTGTTATTAAAATTTAATCATACCACCTACCACCTCGTGGGGAGCAAGGATACACTATACCCCTGACTTTTCCAATCACATTACTCTTTAGGAGATTAATTTAAAAAAAATTAGCACACGGTAGTCGACTTCTAATGATCGTTAAAACTAATTTTCAAAAAATGATTTATATTACCTACCTACCTAACAAACCTACCTAATCAAATTATAAATGTTTTGCTTTCCTTCAAATCTAAATCAAATTTTGGCGTTAGTTTCAGGAAGTTTCAAACAATAAGTTTTTTTGTGTAGGAACCTATGCATGTTGCATTATACTTTGGTTTCATTATCGTTCCCTATCAAAATATTTGTGCATAGGGTAAACTACCCAATCGTTGACTCTCTAAGCAGAAAATCTTACATTTTAGATAATATAAATTAAAATTAAGTTTAAGTTAAGATTTTTACAGTTTGTTCAATTTATCGCAACTTTATTCATAATTAGAAACTGATTTTACATCTAACGTGCGGTAGGAAATATAAAATAAAAGAAACAATCGTAATAACAGACTATTTTCCAATTGTTGGCACCCAAACTCTCAATTATTGGCACCTACTAAAATGCTAATTGTTGATACCGTTCTAGTTCTGCGATGTTACCACTACATTGATTGGATAAAATATCCAACAGTATACGAATATTTTAACAGACGATTTAAAATTTATACAAACTCTGTTAGGGTACCAATAACTGGCTGAGTGTCAACGATTGGGTAGTTTACCCAATAGGTAGAATAATGCTGTTGAAGGTTTGAGATAAATTTGAATTACCTACACGTTACGAGTTCTAGTTACGCAGTTACGTCAAAAACGTCTCGGAGATGCTTCAAGAAATTTACTTCAAGAAATAAACCTTTAAAACATGAATCCGTAACCTAATATTGACGAATTCCAGACAATACAATGATTAAAACAAAAATTTTGAGTTTTGCTTAACAAAAATTTCAAGTTTTCGTTTCGTTTACGTTAGGTCTTTCAAAATAAGCCAAAACTAACAAAAATCGTTAGTTCTCGAATTGTTTTACGCACTATTCATGTTCGCTATGATCGAAATACAGTTAATGCTGATTGATATTTATACCTGTAACTATTCATTTGTTTATCAACAGTCATCGATAAACTTTATTCTACATCATGACAATGTAAGTTCTCAAATAGCAGCTCAAACAGTCGATTATTTTTAGCGCTCAAACAATTGTCCTTATAGATCTGATTTGTTATCAACTAGGTAACGACTCTTTCCTATTTGCCTGGGTAAAGAATGAAATCGGTCGTCGCCGTTTTAAACACCCGAAGCAAATTTAACACGTGATCAAAACTATTATTTAAATATAAAAAATTAAATATATAGGTAGGTACCTATACTTAAATTACATATGTAAATACGTTGGCGTCACGTAATAATAAATTATCGGCCACTTTAAATAAATAAAAAACTATCGCGTTTTGTACGTTTTCGCGATTGTAAATTTAATTTCAAAATTTTATAGATACATAAATAAATTTTACAAAATGGTAGGTATAAGAACCGTTTAAAGTAACTATAATATTCTCTTAAGTATTTACCTTTATCCATACTTTCTTGATTTCCAGAAAGCACATCACCTAACAAGTCTTTAATTAAAAACGATTTGTGTTCTTGCATAACGATATCTTTAATTAATATTAATCTTAAAAACATAAATTACTTTTGCATTTCACTTATTTTAATGTACAATTTTTAGATTTTAAATAAACTATTCGAAAAATTAACATCATTTTTACTGCAAAATAATAAAAAGCGCAACTTGTAAGTTAATGTTTAGTAACATCAGTTTATCATCTTAACTGATACGGCTGTGAACGATAACGATAAATAGTAAGTAGGGAGGATGCAAACGATTCCAGCTGCGGCACCCCTAATATCAGTTTCCCTATAAAACCGCCCTTCGCAATACTATGCTCCTCCCAACTGACATTTTGTATATTATCCTAAATGCCAAGGATGATTTCTAAAGCACTTACGAGCAAACAATTTCAAGTTCGTAAGATCTAAATAAGACGTAAAAGTATTGAACATTAAATACACGAAAATTTATTTAAATATTGATTTACATGTATAACGTATAAAAGACGCATCCATATTTGTAATTATTTATAGATAATTATAGTATCCAAGATGTAGGTTCCAATCATGACATCGATAAAAGGTTACTAGATGATGACGTTTTACACCTCGTACCTCGTATTTTTTTTGTTCTAATAAATTGTAGTATTTCTTTATACTACTACTTATCTAATATGTGTGCAGGTAAATCATCAATAGAAACTTTCCAAACTTTCTAAACTGAATTACAAATATACAATCTTTTATTGATGATGTGATGATAGGCCGCTTGGCTAGATTATACATAATGTTCCTAAATTAATTGAACATATTTTAAGTCAAAATTATTCTTATAAGCACGTCCGAAAACGCTTCGTTTGCGAGTTAAACGTTTGAAAACACCCTGCATCTCGGAAACGAAGTATTTTCGAACTGAATCCTATATGGACTTCCTTTTTTATTACGCTCAAGTTTGGAAATGGTATTATGAAATAAATTGTTCCATTGTCGCACGCATAATATGAAATCGGATTTTGTCGTTTATCTCGAAAACGATACGTCGTACGTCTTATTTTCGCAAAACATACTGAAAAATTTTAAAATGCTCCCAATTTTTCAATACGTCCGGTGGCGTAGATGTTCTAATTGAAAATCTCCGAAACTGAATGAAATGATTTATCATTGTTATTGTCAGCATATCACACACGTAGAGTGTAATTATTATATCAAATTTCAAACGTTTTTAATAAATCATTTCTAAGATAGTAAAAAAACATTATTTTTTTCAAACATTTAACACCACACGTATCTCGAAAGTAAGCGTTTTCGGAACACGTGTTTATAGGAACTTTTCGTCTTATTTTGACGCGAAGAATACGCTTTTAAGGTATATCAATCAATTTAGGAACACACTGTATGTATTATGACTGTTTCATAATGAGAGAAAGAGAGCTAAATTTTATTTTTAATTAGGTACTTATCTATTCATATTAATAGATCTTCTTTTATTGGTCAAATTCTTTTCTAATAACTTGATTTAATTAGTACTTGTGCGTGTACCTGCACAGATATTTTTGAAAACAATATGTCTAACCACGTATGTATCTACAATATTATATACTTAGGTAAATATTTGTATCTATATAGGTATCCACATTATAAATTATTTACTTTTTACGTAAATACCTACCTCGGCAACTACAACTCCCACAGGTTGCTAAAAAATCTCATTATTTTTTTAAACGTATTCTGATGTCTATAAAACGAAAAAAACAATAATATTATATCATTAAAGTAACTAAACAAATCTGTAAAGTTTATTTTGTTAATTATACAATGTTTTATCTCTATAACGGGTTATTCCACGTGAAATCGTCCAATCGTGGTTGCGCGACCATCTCGCGACCATCAATTCTTTTAAATTTTTACCATGTGCAGTCCCATTTAGTGAACAGTTCAAAATAACCATTAAAACGTTTTTAACTTTCATCGTGTTGAATCTGTAGACCTGTTTCATAAATATTTACCGCGCGCGACGCGTGCAAATTCGGTACTCGTAAGGGTTGCGAAAACGGGCAGGGTACAGTGGTTTAAATTGCATTCGTATTACAGGCGTGGTTGTAGATATTGTAAATGTTATTGTTTCTTTTTTTTGAGCTCATTGTCAGTTTCTCTGCGATGTAGTTTAAGGCGGGGTAATTGTAAACGGTTTTTGTTTTTCCCGATTTTCAGTTTACGCTGGGTTCTTATTGATTAATATGGAAGAATTTTTTTACACGGCGATAATCTATATAATCCCCTACGACAATGAAACAACAATTACAAGGTCTAGATATTATTGAATGTTTACAATTACCCGGAGTTGTTTACAAATATCCAGCAAAATAGGGGTTAAATGGAAACGGGTATTCAATACTATCGAAATGATTCAGTATTCTAATATTTTATTAATATTTAATATTCGTGCGTTACATGACATTTACACTATCGCTCATGGAAGTTAGGACACATAGTAGCAGTTAAATATTTGGGTTAAAAGAAAATTCAAAAAGCACATTTATTGTTCTTAATATTGTACGAATATTATAAAAAAAAAACAAACACACACAAGAAGAAAAAATGTAGAAAAACTAATTTCCTGGCTGTATCTACGTTGAAATCCTCATACAGACTTTTCATCGAAATAGTCACCTTTTGCATTTAGCACTGTTCGGACAATTTGTGGCATTCCGTTAATTAATTTTATAATGGTTTTCAGTGAAATGTTTCGTCATTCACTTTCTAAGAGCTTCCCTAGTTACCCTTTAGATGTTGAGCCTCGAGTTCTAACCCTCCTGTCAAGTTCGACCCATAGTAGCTCGATGGGGTTCAAATCCGGACTTTGCGGAGGCCAGGACATTACTTGTAAAATATTTTGTTCTTGTTGTTCTAACAAATAATTTTTACAAATGTGTGCAGTATGTTTGGGAACGTTGTCCTGCATAAAAATAAAATTGTCTCCAATTCAATCGTAAACCTGAGGGAATGACGTTTTCTTCCAGTATTCTTCTATAGTCGTCCTTTTTCATAATACCCTCAATATAACGCAAATCTCCGCAATACAAAATCAATCCTAAACCATGATGGACCCGTGAAAACTATACATTTGCGGATCAATTTTTCGCCTGCTGACTTTCGTACAAAAACTCGTCGCTTTTGTCTGAAGAGTTCAAACTTACATATGTCATAGAACATTTTTCCGATACATCCGTGCCCATTGCAGTCGTTTCTGTCTGTTTCCTCTATGTAACAAAGGTTTACGAACTGCAACACGGCCAAGCAAATTGGCTTCTTGCAAGTAACGTTTTACAGTACTCACAGACAGTTTCTTAGCGCGATCGCGATTGACCTCGGCGGCAAATTTGTTAAGTTTGAATTCTGTTACGAATGCAACTGAAATTATCTTTTCCGAACAACACCCTTAAGTTGTTTATCTAAATATAAATGAGTAGCAATAAAATCTACACTTCTGTAATTATATCTGAAATATGATTAGAATTAGATCGACGCATATTAATACAACATATCGCATAATTGTTTTTTGTATTTTGTATATTATATATATATAAGGAGGAAATCCTAAATCCTGTCCAATACTTGTTTACTAGTTGTATACACCGGTGTTAGTAATGTAACATACCTAGTCGTTTCCTTTTACTATTTCTAATTTTTCCATTCCCAAATTTTCATGGTTGTTGTGGGATTTGAACTCGCAGCCGTGAGTGCGCTAAATGGCCAGTCGAAAGATAGACTATCTAGGTCGCTCAGGCCCCTGATTTTAGCGTTGGCTTTCCCGTTCTTGATATTTGCGATGTGATAATTTTGATCCTGCGCTTGACGCAGGATCTTCTTGGGGTTTCTTCAATTGGATGCTTTTTTAATTTCATAAGTTCGACGTAAATTTAGAGTGGACTATCGACACCCTTAAAACTCCTTTGAGTGTGCACATTTCTTGGACACCCTGTATTTACTAAAAACTTGATTTGCACATCAAACTGTCCATTTTATAAAATTGATCGTTTATAAATGGATGCATATTTTTACATTTTAAAGTGCATAATTATTCTTGCTCTATTTATTATTATAAGTGTTTAAGGGACCAATTAAACCGTATTTTTTAACTCCACCTTGCCATAGAACTGCGCTTTATGATCGTGCCTATTATTAAGTGTAGTCGATAAGTCAACAAACAAAATTACAAAACAAAATTCTTAAGTAAATATATCTCGATTACTCGAACTTTCCATGGCTCGAAGTTGTCTTTTCTCCCCTTCAGATTCGAGTTATCGAGGTTCGACTGAATATGTATAACTCAATTGTCTGATTTAGCTACTTGTGTTTTTTCGTATGAAAAAAAAATAAACTGTGCCTTTAAAACATCAATTTATATTATAGGTAAAACGCCGAAGAAGACATTAATCACAACAATTAATTTCTGAATATCCTCAAACGTCAATTTCTTTTTTACTAAACATTTCGAAATTTCACCATCATTTATAAATAAATTGCGTGTGAGACATCTATTGCTTCAAAGCTCCACATTCAACAACACATTTAAAAAAGTGATCGCTCTTGAAAACGTAGCATCAAGCTACTAGATGACGCTTATTCCATTTAAAACGCTCTATTGATCCAAATTTTAACTTAGAATTCCGATATACCTAGTACTACGAATAATACAAAATCTATAATGTTGTTATTTTGAACCGCACTGTTGTCGTTGTGTTTATGTATGTTATTTTGTGTTGCACTTACGTTGAAATTAAATGAAACTTTAGTGAAATATTTTTTTTTCTTAAAAGTATAATAATGTAAGGGTTATTTATAAAGGTGAGTCACAGATATTATTGTTTTTGTACCTCTCTCGTTCTTATACTACCTGTGTTTGAAATTAAATCATTTTTAAAAATTTTTAACTTTCATAAAAATCAAAATAAGGTATTTATTTATAGGGTAGTTTAATTCGATTACCTTATTGTATTTCGAATTTTAATAATTAAATGGACTATATTACTATGGAAACGGATACAATACAAATTACTTATTACGGTATTTTTGAAAAAAGAGACAATAGTAAGTAGGTAGTGATAAAAAAGTTTTTTTTGGTATGATATACGATTTAAAAATACAAATACATAACTTTATAAAAATAATTAAACGGATTTTCATTTTTAGTAGGGTAGTTATCTAAAACACGAAATAATCTCCGCAAATTTTATAATCGACCGCGTTTTTCAAAAATAAGAAAAAATATATTAAGTGCATACAACATGTGTTTTGTTTTTCGAAAATGTTTGTGTAGGTATACCGCATATGTATAATATTTTGATGATTATAATGATAGATAATTTATAAAAATTTTAAACCAATGTACTTATTGTCAATAATTAAGAAACCTTTTTTATTGTTCACTTGATCACGTACAAAATAAATGATATATAGAATTTTAATTAATTTTTGTACATCAACCTGCTCTACTAAATGCGAATGTGGGCAGTTTATTAAAATGCACAAGCCCTTATAAAGGAAACGACACTTTCTAACGTTGGTCGAGTAGTGGGCATAACACTGTGGGCACTGTCGTTTTTTAAACTCTAGTATATTGAAAATCGATGTAGGTACCTACCTAATTTTCATGTAGGACTCGAATACACGATTAATAATTGAATACCTATATATGCTGATTTGAATTCGATAACGTTCACTATTTTATATGCAGTTTTTTTTAATTTTATTTTAAATAAACACCTACTTAAATTATTGTATATTTTTACGATGTACTATCTACATCTAATTTAGAAGAAATTCTTATTAATATTATCTTCTTTTATTTATAGATATGGGTTAAAAAGGCCCGTAGCTCTTTATAAACACATCATTACGATGCTGAATGTCTAAAGGTAGTCTGTTTTCTATGAAATGAATAGATAGACGACAATTCATATGTCGCATCCTCATCATCATGTCGTCATTGGACCTTTCACTAGGTAAATGCCAATTTTGTAATATTCTAGTTTTTGTTTAATATTATTTATACCGCTGCTGCCTAATGTTATTTAACACGCGTGCAACTGACGTAGAATAAAAAAATGTTATTTTACATTTGAAGACGATTTTGTAGTACCTATAAATAGGTACTTATGCATAGATCTTCAATTATGCAAAAGTACAAAGTAAATGATAAAAAACATTTTACTTAATCGAATTTTTTAAATATTTATAAATAGTAGGTGCAATATTTATGCATAAAAACAAATCTAACATTAAGATAAACTTTTTTCTTATGAATTATGCAATATTCCATTTTTAATGTGGGCATCGCCTCTAAGCCAATAACATTTTTATTATCTTCAACTTAAAATAACCTCTTCGCGTAGACTGAACGACAAATTAAATTATAATCAGTAATGTCTTTATTTTATAAATTACTACTTACCAGTTTATGTGTAAGACAGCCGCCAAGTAAGTTAGTGTCAGTTAAATAGTTAATTGAATCAAAAGGTCATTCGTTCATTGTCAACTTTTTTGATGTGGAGAACTACGTTAATAGAAGTTGCGTTTTACGAGATCGGTCAATTCCTTATATAATAGGTTATTGTAGTGAACGTAAGATTAATATAAACTCAATAGGAAGGTAAACGTAGTAAAACCTGGATTACCCGAACCCCGATAATCCGAATGTTGGGAAATTCGAATATCCCATAAATAAAATATAGGTCAACGTGATATAGATGTATAAAAAGTAGAATACAGGAAGTAACGCCGTTTAAAATGAATATTTTAATGAATAAAATGTGCGAGCCCATATGTTATTTGCTTGTGCGTAATAATGTTTTGTTATACTTATCGTTTGAAGAGTGCAGTTGTGCAGTACCGACCACTTTAAATTTTTTTTTACCATAATTTTGGGTAAGATTGGAAGAAAATATTTTAATGTTATAAGACCCTAATCGAGTTCATATCCAAGAACCTAACCAAGCTAGATTTTCAGAGAATTTGTCTTAGAGATTAAGGATAAAAGATTTATAAATTGTAAATACATGGAGTTAATCGACAAAGAAAGATCCTACCTTTCCTCGTCGTGTTAATCCTTTTTGTTTGTAATTCTTTTAGAATACACAACACTCGCGCACTCACACGCAAAAAGGCCTTATAAACCGAACGAGCACTCTTCGTACCCGGGAACAATATGACGCCGTAATTTACAATTTGAACTACTGAAACAAGTACTGCCGCCCTGTACCACTAACGGGAAAGATCTGAAACGGTTTTGTCAGAATTCTATATATAAATGCATTCGAATTATTATGCGGATACTAGGAAATCCCGTTTTTATTTTAAAAACCTAAAATTATTTGTTCGCACTCCGATAAGTCATGAAAGTAGGAGGCGCACATGTTTTATTAGTTGCTTATCGGTCGCATAAAAATGCGATTAAACTTTTATCCGGTTTATGGTTTGTAATAGGGAAATTTTCAATACTTAATGGCACACGAATAGTTTTTAAATTAAAAATAGAGTAAATTTATAATTTTGCGGTATAAAGGCAGTAGATAGTGATTATTCAAATAATTTTAAATTGGTATTTGGTTATTTGTATTTTTTATTTGGATGCTGAAATTTGTATAAACGGTGGTGGTACGAAAATTTTTGATATTCTTTGGGTGGTACGCGTATCTCGCAAGATTGAGAGCCACAGCAATAGATTCTTGTCGAAAACAAGTCACTGAGAAAAACAATATCTACACGAGGTTTTCTAATAGTTTCAAAACAGGTCATCATGACCAGGGTAAATTTTTATACATAAGATCAAATACTACTATAAGACAACAATAAAAACAATTGATGAAAACGTTTGATAGTATTTAATTTTTGTTTTGTTTAAAAATTTGCTATTATTCTTTCCCCTACCACTCCTACTCTGTGCTGACCACTCAGTAGCACTCGTGAGATCGGTGTCGGTCTACGCGGCCCGCGTAAATAGCTCACTTATACGTTACACGCGTACGTTCTCGGTGGTTTTTACAGGGTTCAGATAATTCAAATTGTATAAATATATACAGGGTGTATACAAAGTTTCAGGGGTGATACATGAGGAAAAAACAAACCTCTTTTTTATGTCGTGAATACAGGAATGCGCAATCGACTTGCGCCGGAACTTTTTCTTACATGAATAATAACGTGCTGTGACGCAAATTAGACGACTTATCCTTTCATGTCACTTAACGGAAACATGGTGCATTTGCCAAAGTTTTATCACATAAAAAAGAGATTTGTTTTTCCATTCTTTATCATCCCTGAAACGTTGTAAATGAACTTTTTATACACCCTGTATATATCATATTAAAGCTGAAAGTGTGGGGAATAAATTTTATTTGAACCATTTTGACAGTAAACTTATTAGTTTCAGAAAAAATAACCAATGTTTATGGAGGGTTGATTTTAAAGTGCGTTTTTTTCGTAGTACTCGCTTAATATTGAAAAATCAGTCATTATTGTTATAAACTTTTTTTTCCACAAGAAATTATTTATGTTTTGGTTTTAAAGCGAGAGCTCTATCTTTTCAGGTAAGTGAAATAGAGCCTTTTGAAATGTTTATCTTTTAAGGGATGGTGGGGCAAAGGACGCGATTTCGAAGTGGCCAAGAAGTGATTCCGTACTCTACAATTAACCCTCTATCTGTTAATTAAACAAAGAAAAAGTTGTAAAATAACTGTTAGTTATTGATATCTAATAGATAAAAATTAATACGCATAGTAAGACGGAATCATTAACCTATCATACAATTAAAACGCCAATTCTGAAAGATAACTTCTTAATCACGCTAAAACGCCTTTGTTTAACTTCCCCTAACTTTTAACACTGCAGCACTAAGAAGCACGTTGCCTGATTATGTTAAGTATGAATACTTCACTTATCGGCCTAAAGCCATAAAGTGGGTTTATATGACATACGAAGCGAGAGCTAGCTATGGTCGGAACTGCATGACTCTCCCTTATGTATCGGGTACTTATCCTATCGAGTACACATTTTTGACTACAGAATTCAATTAGATTTACCGTTTAATAACCCGAACGAATTGATAATCCGATCAGTCCCCGGTCGCAGTTATTTCGGATTAGTGAGATTTTACTGTACGCTGAAATCGTTTCGAAAACGTCGTAGTGCAACCTTGCAAACCGGCAAAGTCACGTATTTAATCATAATTATTTTTTATTTTAAAATATAAGTAGGTAAGTATATCTACATTTAAGTCGCAGTTTAATTATCTAATATTTTTATTAATCCTTATTTTACGAACCCATGGGTTTTTCTAACAGGATAAATGTGTGATATTTTTTTTAATTTTTTAGTAAAAAGATAATAATTATATAATTTATATTTAATTATATAATATCTACATTTAAAACAGCTTCTTGTTAATCATACACGTCAAATTATTGCATTAATAGATTCAACCTTTTTTAACGTTAAATTCATAATTTTACAGTTGTGGTTAATAGGTTAAATTTTAGTCACGATTTGAAATAGCAGTGATTGCAATATCTAAACTACTAAACTGTATTGGCTTTTATAAAAATTACTCCTTTGATGTGGTTTCTATATCTTTTGAGGTTTTAATATACGTTTACAAAGTATAATATACTATGTGCATGAAATCATTTGCGTTTACTATTGTTTACCGATGCTTATGTAATCGTTCAGTATTGAAATAAATGAATATCTCATAAACGTAAATTAAAATTGCGCAAGTTTTTATTTTTAGTCACGAATCTTTAATTTTACATTAATTATGTAGATATATAGAAAACGTGGCGAATTAAAATATTTGTGTAGTCCAGTAAAAATAGTAGGTCTGAAGTTGATTATTTTGAACGGGGAGGCTGAAAATTTGAGGTGTGATACATTCGACCGTCATAAAACATCATGTAAATTCGTCAACGATGGTCGTTAAAAAATAAAAAAGAGTTGATACATAAATTTTTCTCATTTTTTAATGAAAAAATCTAAACAAATTTCTAACTTAAGTTGTAGAGCTTGAAATTTTACATAAAATGTCTGATGTTTCCCTCTATCTTTGATAGTTTAACTATGACGGGCGTCAAAAGTTTAGGGATTGCTACGAAAATCATAAAAAAGTGAAAAATCGAGTTTTTTTAATTTAATTAAAATAACATAACCTTAATGTATTATCTTTTAAGGGAAACTTTTTGATTACGATATTTCACTATTTTATAATAATTAGTCTGTAGGTTAATATAACAATTAATTAGTCGGGACGAGTTATAGCATTATAATACATGGTATTTAGGAAATGATGGAAATCTTCCGGATACTATAATTTTTATAAACTTTATTCCTACGATGATCCCCTGCTGAGATATTCAACCTCGAAGTTTAGAAAAGAAATTCAACTTTTTAAGTATGTAACATTTTTACCTATTTTTTTGTTGATATTTAATCATTTTTGGTTTATATTCGTAATAAATGATTGTATGTAAAACAGTATAATCTACATTTTTAATGCTACCTCAGGGGAGCCAAGGGTGCACTACCCCTAACTTTTCTGACCAGGAAATTAATTTTTGTAATTTTTAACTGCATTTTTGGACTCCCCATATATATTAAAATAAAAAAAGGTACTCTTATCTTGCGAACTTTCGATAAAATTAATCGGGAAAAGCGCAATTTTAAAGAGTAAAAGATGTAGATTTCTAATAAATTGTCAGTGCATTTTGTAATGCAACCATAAAAGTTTAGGAGTAGGTACCTATATTCTATAAAGCCTATACACTAATTACGGTAAACATCCGTCACACTTCGAAATCACCTCTCTATTCTAAATTAACCCCCTCTTCAGTACACGGCGTGTACTGAAGTACAACAATAAATATTATGAATTTTAAAAAACAAATTAAAAATCTCGATTTTCACTTTTTTGTGATTTTTGGGAGATTCCCTAGCAACCCCTAAACTTTCGACGTTCGTCACAGCTACACTATCAAGAATGATGAGGCGAAACATTAGAAGATATTATATGTAAAATTTCATTCTTTACAAGTTTTATTTTGAACTTCTATCGATTTTTTTTCAACCGTTTTCGAACTTCAGCGATAAAATGTATTTTTCAACCATTTTTTTAAATATTTTTACTACCGTTGTTGACGATTCAGGACCTTAAAATTTACATGACGTTTTATGATGGTCTAATATTATATTATTCCTCAAATTTTCAGTCTCTCCGCTCAAAATAGTAATTTCAGACCTATTTTTAATGGACTACTATGCGGTTACCTGTAAGATTATTCAGTGCATTTTATTTAATCCTTATTCTTAAATGTTAATTAAAGAAGTAGGTGAATCCGAATATAAAATTTAAATAATAATAATTTAATGCCATAAAATTAATTTGAATACAACCTGATTTTAATTAAAAATTTTACGATTCAAACCTAATAAATATGGAAATACAAATGAAATTAAGTCGACAATTTTTCAAACGAAAAAGGCCGATAGTCTATTGGTAGTGAATCTCATTAATTTTTATAAGTTCTTTGTTCCCTTTCCGTGTGAAATGCATTGTTTGTATACATAAATAAATTGTAATAGAACTGTTTCTGTTTTGATAATATCTAATAGTTTTTAACTAACAATATGAACAAAACTAGTGGAGTGTAGTGTGTTAAAGTGCTTAGACATTTTAAGTATTATTGAAAAAATCATTTTTGTTATTACCTATCATAAAAACTTTTTTTTAATTTTTAACGAATTTTTACTTGAATCGTTTAAAGATTTAACACGTTGTTTTTATTTCCCTTTTGTTTTGTTATTTATAATATGAATGTCACATAATAGGCGAGTGAAATTAGACCAAAAAAATGCTGTGGTGGGAAATAATTAGAGGAAAATTGGAAATCATTTTAATCGCTTTTATTTGCGTCTGAAATAAATATTTTGAGTTTGCCACCTCCGTGGCTTTCTTCGCTATGTCTAAAAAACTGCGAAATTTTCTGACTTTTTTCGGTTTTTCGTAATTAAGTCCAAAACTATGATTCCCATCGAATGCGGTCTTCCGACGTGAAATGTAGAGCTTGAAATTCTGCTTCGAATCAGTACCTACCTAACTTTTTAAATTAGAATGAGCCGAATATATAAATTCAAAAGATGAAAATTGTAGCAATTTTGAGCAAAAAAATGTTTTTGCCTAATTTATCTTTTTGCACCTTCAACACATTTGCTATGATAAATTTTACGGCATAAATTAATGGAATATAGCTCGGTATAGGTCGGTACTCATTCTGGGGAATTCATTGCAGCCCTGCACACTGGCTGTAGTGAGAAATCATCAGATATAATGCCCAACTAAGCTCGTCAGCATTCTATGCGGACATATCTCCAAATTCAAAGGTGGAATGGTCACAACGTCGATCCACTACAATGGAACTACAATAACAACCAATAAAGAGGCAGCACCACAAGAACTTCTAAACCAAATTTCCTGTAAATGTTGTAAAGGGTGCTACAGTGGTTGCAGTTGTAGAAAGAGTGGGATGAGGTGTACGCTCCCACAGAAAAAATCGGGACAGTAGAAGGACAGAATTTTAAAAATGTTTGGTTGTGAATCGGGTTTTAAATAAGCTGTTTGCAAGTACGTAAGGATTACTGTAAGCCATAAAAGCATTATTGTTACCTAGATAGATGAGGTTCTAAAGATGTTAGGTATCGGAAAGGTTGAAAAAGACTTTTTGTATTTTAAGGCGAGCCCTACCTTCCAGTAAGCTAACAAACTTCAATGTAAATCAAATGAAAATCCACATTTCGCTCTTTCTTTATGTTTTATAATAATTTTTTTATATGATGTTTGGTACCAAAATCATCAGCACAAAAAAAGAAATCATCCCAAATCGACAAAATTATCGTAAGACGTCAAAATTATATCAAATATATGACATTTACTAATCCGTAGTAAAAGAATAGAAAAAGGTTACAAAGAGAACAATGTATTGAATTTACGGGTTCTACTTATTGTTAGACGAGAACGTAACAGGCAAACTTTACCCAACAAAGTTGCGAATTATGATTTTTGGCATTTCTTTATTTATTTCTCTAAAGTTAATTTAGAATGTGATCGTTATGAAAACAACTATGATTTCGATAATATTACTATTTATTATTTTGATGCTTTTTTAAATATTTTTCTACAATAATGTCAATGTATTGAATTATATACCGATTTCCTTCCTCTACAATTATAATTACTGATGAAGTCTAAAAATACATTTCAAAATATTTGTTTCCAGTGAAAGATGTGTCCAGTATATCCTGTCGATACTCCATTATACCGCTCTCGTCTAGAACCTGTAAATTTAATCCATTGTTCTGCTTGTAACCTGTTTGTAACCCTGTTTTATTATTAAATGTAATATTTTTGATATAATTTTGACGTCTTAAGATAATTTCATCGTTGTGGGATAATTTCTTTTTTTTGTACTGATGATTTCGATACCAAATATCATTAAAAAAAATTTTTTGAAAACATAAAAAGTGCAAAATCTTGATTTCCATTGAAGTTTATGAACTTGCTGAAAGATAGGAGATCGCCTTAAAATTAAAACTAGTGACTGAATTACTTTACTATACTTCTTTTAAAAATTGTGGTAATAAGCCAATATCTTGGATCAATTAACACTGTATATTTCGACTCTGGTTGGAGCTATCTTTAGTGCTATAAATATATAAACGATGGAAACAATTAATGAATATATATGTTCGGACATGTGTCGGCAAAATGGGTAATGGAACGCGCCCTCTCGCAACCCTTTGGGTGAAAGTAAAAACGGAATGACGAACGAACCTTCGTCGAGTAAACAGCGACGTTCATCTCGCTGCAATAATAAAAACATGGTACCAAACCCGCAACAATATTCGGCCAAAGAATTGTATCTTATTACTTTACTTTACACACAAAGAATGATTACATACCTACTTACATAATTATTGTATGTATCGTTTCTTATTCTTGGATATAAGGTTCGTAGGTTAAATAACACATATAGTAATTAAGGATACATACAGGGTGTCCCGGGAGGAATCTACCTAACTTTAGGGGCGCGTTTCTTAAGTAATTTTAAGCAAAAAAGTTGTAGCAATGTATAGGTCCGATTTGGAAAAGTTGTGGCTTGTTAAAGAAAAGTCAAAGCAAAAAAGAAAAAATGTGATTTATTAAGTTTAATTGAGGAAGCACTATTAACAAAACGAAATGTTTTTCAAGCTATATCAATTTTGTCCATGTAAGTAACCAATTTTTTATATAAATCTACATGTTATCGGTCATATCGACGCGGATTTTCCAAAAGGGCATAACCCACAAAAAGTAAATTTTACAGTAGAGCACATTAGATGTCGTCGCGTAGCTATAACAAAATACGCTTCGCGGAAATATAAATCGATTTTTCCGGTGGAAAAAATCGAAATATTGTTACTAGATTTTATCGGACGATGTCTTTGCTTTAAATGCGTAAGATAGTCAGAATAACTCATTTTCACAAAAAGTGTGAGTTACGTCCTTTTGGCAAAACGCGATCGATATATTACGTCGATCAATAAATTTTTAAATTTACAGAAAGCATAAACTATACCTGCCTACCAATTGCTTTTAAAATATTTTGTTCTATTATTATCGGAAATCACAAAGATTTGTCCACTTTGTAGATAACAATGATGGTTTATTGCTTACAATAATCCCTTTTAAAAATACAAGCATTTTACCTAAAACCCAATTCACAACCAAACATTTTTAAAAGTCTCCCCTTCAACTGTCCCGATTTTTTCTGTGGCAAGTGTACCTACCACAGTTGCACCCATAAGACATTTGTGTCTGTTCTTCGTACTTACATTTTGTAAGCTTTTCATGCGTAATATCCAAACAGCTGTAACTTCATACCATTGAAAATTGGACACATGATTATATGAACTTTTTTACTTGAAATAGTTTATGCTACCATCTCGTAAAATATTTACTATTCCTTTTAAAACACCCTGTAGGTATATATGTATATTGTATTACCTACTTGTTGGCATGTAAAAAGTTTTCAGGTGTTCGAGCTGTTTAGATAAATAAAAACATTAATTTTTAAAACCTAAATCAGCCCATTTACATGACGCATAAAATAATTTAAATGTACAAGACGTGTTTTTGTTACCTACATAATGAATTTCGAAATTCCAACTGTCATTCGTAACAAAACTCGCTAATTAAATAATAATTGGCTGTATCCACATATGAAAAATTGGTACACTACATGGTAGTGGTCGGTAGCTTATTTTAAAGATAGGTTTTTTATTAACTAAATAACCAGAATATTATCATCTTTCGTGATTCACGCGACGTAATTTTAAAATAAAATGAGTACGCGCGAGCATAAAAATTCTTTCCATTATAAATATATGTCTCCATTATGTCGCTATTACGTCTGTGCCTTACTTAACGTTTAAGACTTTATTTAAGAAGTAATAAGTTTCTGTAAATATAATAGATTTCGTGGAAATTTTGTGATGAAGCGCCACTTAAGCTTTAAGTTGAAGTGGTGTAACTGGTCCGTAAAATATTTAAAATAAATTAGAATACTTACCAAGGAAAAGAATTATCCAATTTAACTAATCGTAAGACTTGAAAAAATAACTTCTCATTATTACGTATAATCAATTTTTTAGAAATAAGCGTTATTTTTGTTCTGTCAAGGTCAGTTCTTTACGTTCAAAAAATTATTAATTATTCTTCGACTAACGCTTCAATTATCTAATTGTATGTTAATTAAAAAATAATTAAATGAAGTATCTATGTGCCCACCTACTTAATCAAATTGAAAACTTACCGATCGATCAAACAGTATCACCTTATACACAATGCACATAATTTAAACCCCTGTATTCTGTATTGCGTCGCAACTATAGTCAATTATAAGGGGTAATCATTTAAAATTACTGGAGTAGATAATTCTCCGAACAATATAATATGTTAATCAACATTATAAACGATTAAATTATATCTTGTGTATTATCTTCTAAATTTTCCATCAGAAATTACTAAATTGCAGGCATTTCCATGTAAAACAACGAGGGTCTTATTCACAGATGTGATGTAAACTAATTAAAATTTATAGGTATTAACGTGTATACTTGCACCCGGGTAAGTGGAAATTCGGGGTATGGTGTTTATTTAATACTGTTAATTTATTTTTATAGAACATATTATCTATATATTTTAACTACAAGTGTGTGGTTGAAAAACGGCGGTTTGTTTCGTTAGTCAGTACAAGTTCGTACTTGACAGGAGTTTACGCTTCATAAGTACTCAACTACTGACAGAGTTGGATACGTTTTGCTTAAAATTTATTATTTACAACGATGTTGGTTGTTATAACGTTGAATATGTAATGGAATAAAATCAAAATTAAAAAAGAAAGGAGAAGACAATGCTATAATTGTAGCAATTGATTCTGTCGGAGAAAATCTAAAGACATCATTTACATGTAGGTTAAATACATATACGGGGGTTTCCGAATAACTACTTGTCAGATGTGATAGAAGGCATGTATTCGAACATGTTTTCGAAATACGTCATACCGTTGCAGTTTTTCAATTAAAACATCTACTCCACTGGGTTTATTGCAATAATTACGGCGTTTTTAAGTTTATCAGTGTGTTTTACTAAAATAAGACCACTTGCATTCGTGTGACGCATAGTTTTCGAAATAAACGAGAAAATCCGATTTCATACCTGTTAAAGGTAATGAAAGGTGCTCGGAAATGACCTCAAAAACTTCTTCGCTTCTGTAACGACGAGCAAACCCAAGCCTGTATAAACCAAGCGTTGTTGACCTCACCCAAGTCTTGTGTCACAATAATTAAGGAGTTCTGAAGTAAACTCGCAATAGTTTCTGCAGTAACTGTTGCATTTTGAAAATAGGTCTAATTATACTTGTATATGAAATGGCTAATCAAACCGTTGCTCGTCTGGGTTGGAGAGGCTTGAATTTTCTGTCCCCCAATATCGTCAATTTTGTTTATCGACGTAGCCTTCCAAATAAAAATGAGCCTCGCCAGACAACCAGTTGTCGCTAATACCCATGTTTTCCTTTTCGATCACATCGATCATCTGCTTGACAAACTCGAACTCCGCTCGCAATCCCGTTCTTTTAATGGTTGATGCAGCTGAATTTTGTAAGGCTTCGTGTGTAAATCCTCTTTTAATGTGTTTCTGAGTGTTATTCGGGCAATTCTTAGCTCTCAGGAGGCTCTGGAGTATGTGACATGAAGTACTGCCTGATCTTCTTGATTGTTTCCTCTGACCTCGTTGATTTTTCCTTCTCTCTTATGTTAGGCTTACCATCAGCGGCTGAAGGTATTGGTATGACCTCTCGACAATCCTTAAAAGCAAAATTCCAAATTTTAGTCCTCATTTTTGGGAGTACGAAACTCACGCGCTGTCTGAGAAGACGTTCTTTTTCACAAAACTTGTACTTAGATGCTTTTCAGTTGCCGCTGTCGATTCATTAAATTTGTAATAAAATGTATTCAATTGAAACTCGAACTTCAGTCGAAGTGGATCGCCGCGCCGTCTGTAAATGTGTCAAACAAATTTTTTGGGCGTCAACTACAAATTGCAGTCGCTACAAACTAAAGACGTGAACAAATCTTTGAATTTATTTCTATTTGTTTCTCGAAAAACTTTAAGTTTTAAAATCACACCGGATTAAATGACCAACCCTGTACGTTGTTGCAACGAATATTACTCATGTAGGCGTTGTAAAAACATTTATTCTTTTTATTTAATTTCGTGGCTATTTAAAAATACGATCTTAGTAAACGTAGTAATATCTATACCTACCTAATTTATAAAAAAAATTATGTTAAGCCTCATTATAAGTTTCTTTTAATAACAAGTGCGCCCAATTATATAATTATCTGCAATCAGTAAATTTTAATTTAATTGTATTAATGTATCTAATTTTCATTATCAAAAAGTGTCATATTAAAAATGGATTTATAGTTTCCCATTATAATTCTACCTGTTGTTAGACGTAAAGAACATGACATCACCAAGAACATGAACACCACCCACATATATGGTTACGATATTTAAACTCCGGTCATTTATACGTAAATTTTAAAGAGTTTAATTGTAAAATCTATTTTTATAATACATTATGAACTCTTTTATTTTTATAATTTAATTTAAACTGTATTACTTACAATAATATTATTAAATAATTTGACGCAATTTGGGTTAGGTTAATTTGAAAATTAACAATTTAACTGCCTGCATAAATTAGTTTATTATTTTCAAGATTTGTTTCAGAAGTAATACGAATTGGTGATTGGTGATTTTGGTGATTAGATAAGTGATCTCGGTGTGTCATTTCTTGACAACAATACTCATTTTGTTAAAAAAACATTAAATTAGCGCAACGTGTTAAGCTGGGAACACACTGCCGACACGTCACGTTACGGCACGCAACTTTATAGCACCTGATTTCTACTCGCCGGCATGTAAAAAAAGTATAATAATAAGTAAATATATAAGAATTCACTATCTAAGTGTATTTGATATACCAATTACAAGCCAATAAATAGCGACGGGTACGTCCTATGTGTACTAATTTAAAATTCCAGGCCAGCACGTGACGAGTCGGCAGTGTGTCCCCAGCTTTAGCATTATAAATCTTGGAATAAATAGATAATTACTAAAACGTAGGTACAGTCATGGTCAATCATGGTAATGTCGCCGACAACGTTCAATATGAGCAATAAATAATAAAAAATTAAGCAAATTGATACCTAAACGTAGCATAAATATTATAAGAGTTTATATTATATGATATTGTGTATGAGATATACAATATATATTTATATAATATAAAATACTTCTATAAATAGGATAAATTCCGCTTCAAAAATACAAGTGCATTTAGATGATTGACAGATCCTTTTTTATATTTATGACACAAGCTACATATAATTATTTTAATATAACAAAATGGTTCGTCATGCTATAAACATTTACAAACATTTTAGTATACCTGGAGATGTTTTTTGTAATACAGCCATTAACGAATTCCACAGAATTGATGAATAATAATAATTGTCAACCAAAATCTTAAATATATCTTTTATCTACAAAAATTATCTTTCTTGGTCGTCTAAATTCTGCAGAATATTATGCAAGAATGCGAAATTTAATAATCGCATACAATTAAGTAGTTTATATCATAAACGTGTTCGCATTTCTAATCCAATACGCCACATCTAACTCGAGAAATATTCCGGCAATTTACATTTCAGGGTAAATTAAAGGACATCGTAAGAACGAGGGCTGAATTCCTAAAATTTCACTTATTGTTAGCTATCAGTCAACCAGTTTTTTGCCGCTGGTGAATAAGTAGGAAAATCGTAGTATACCTCGAGGCATTACACATTATAATCATTAGTGTGTATCACATCGCTAGCCTCATATAATGATCTGCGATATGGTATACTTCAACGTAAAAGAATTACGGTGACCTCAGTTAGTGAACAATCGCGTGCCGTTGTGGTCAAGCATTAAAATTACTAACCGGAGTTTATGTTCGATACCTGCCGGAGCTTACCGTGGATTTTAGTGTTGTTATTCTGTGCTAATTCTAAAACAACACCAGGAAGTGATTTAAAGGTAATTTATATTTACTTAATTAATTATTGGTAATCCGGAAATATTTTAAATGTTTATATTTGCATGCAAGGACGATACAGCCTTCATTTACCTTTTTAAGGCACATGCCGAGATTGCCATTCACGTAGGTATTAATAGCAGGGTTTAAATTGTACATTGTACTTAAGTTTTTTAACAGAAAACATTTGATAATATGTACATTATTTTGTACAATATATTGTATTTACCTAAAGAAGAAAATTTGATAACAATTATTAAAAAGCGATTCTAAAATCCTATATGTTCAATAGCTTGAAATATTCGTGATTTTGAATAATAAAGAACATTGAATTGTACAGTTTCCGAGAAAATTGCTAAAAATAAGTATATTTAACGTGTTTGCGTAAATTAGCCGAATTTTTTCTTATCTTTTTAATCAACACACTCTTATTCACAAGCATTTTCATGCTTTTCGTTGTCAATTTTCTTTATATCAACAGCCTAGCATCAGTACCATAAGCACCATAGGTTATGTATTATTGATATTGTTCTCGATCTAAAAAAATTGTGAAAAACTTAATTTCTCAACTTCTGAAGTTTCCTCTACTCTTCTGCAGTTTCATCGTATTCCCCAAGGGTTTCCTCAATGTTTTCTGCTTCTATTTTAGATTCTTCTAATCCTTGTACGTATTAAGAAAGCTGTAGGATCTGTATCATCGTTCATATCAGACATGGCATATTTTTTACTTCTGCCACTCCGAACGAAAGGGGTGGTTTTTTCGAATAATTTTAAGCAGACGGTAGTTCACATATAATGAAATAAAAAAATTATAGATAATATATAGCCTAAAATGCACAGTTAATCAACAAAACGCATTTTGAAGTTTATAACAATTAGCAACTATGTAGGTATTTTTTTTACGAGAAATTAAAGGGCAGACGACCTTGGGTCTTTTCAGGTTTTGAACACTGTAATTTGACTGTCAATATTATTAGTTCATTAGCGTCACATCTTCATTTTGATATAATTATCAAATTTTGGTTCTGCGACTTTGTCAAATATTATTTTACTATTTTAATAATAATTTTAACTTAAAAAGAAATAATAATAACTTAAAAAGTAATAGCATTATCGTAATAGTTAATAAAACTAACAGTGCCAGTTATTCAAAAACTCTGCGTTTGCGGAAATGCAATATACATATAAGATTTTTACCTTGTTTTAGTTTAAACTATCACCTGTTAAAATGCATTAATACAGTCATACTCTTTACACTCCGTATAATATCAACCTTGCACAATAATTAAGTTCATTGAATTATTTTGTACATACCAACAAACTTTTAAATACTTTTGTAACATCATCTAGACAACTATATTAAATAAAAACTAACGCAAACAATAACTAACGGTAATAAAAGTGTAATTAACCTAATAGTTGTTTTTAATAATAAATATAAATTTTTAATAATAAATGAGCTCTACCGGGAATATCGCAAGGTGCTGAAATGGCATAATTTGTAAAAAAATAATAAAAACTGAAAAAGAGACCATGACATTAGCTTTGTCAAGTTATCTTCTGACGTTAATAAATTGTTTCATCTGCAACTCAAGGAAATCAGGACATATTTCAATACGTTATTTCCGCAATAAAAAAAACTACAATGCAATATATTATACTTTAATTTAATATTATCCTCGCCGCAATTCGAAATCATAAAATATATTCCATAAAAGGAATTTATAAAGCGGATTTTAAATTTGATTGTGAGAGAGTATTAAATATACCGAATATACCTACCAAATAAAGGATTAGAAGGTTAATTGCTTACCTACCATAATTTAGTGCACCGGTGACGTATGTAGATAATATATGTCCGTTTTATTAAAGGACAATGCAATTTATTTACCTACATACCTACTTATTATTTATCATGCTATCGTCGTTAAATTAAATGTCCCTGCAGTTACGAAAATTTGACCCCTTTTATTACTTATAACCTATAAGAAAGCAGGTACCTTCCTAAAATACTTACTACATATTTTTAAATTGAAGAATTTAAAGTTGATGTTTTTTAATTATATCAAATTTCAAGTTTTCATCAGATTGTAGGTACCTTGGTATTAACCAGCATACATTATAAATAGTATTAAATACAAATTAAACAAATTAAAAATCAATAGGTACTACTGACCTAATTAAAACTACTCAAAAATTAAAAACTCAATGTGAACTTGCCATGTATCTGACGTTACTGACATTACTGGACGTTTAACAATGTCCCTTACATCAAATAAGGACAGAAAATACCTAATTACGCAACAAAACGTTACGGTAAAAAATAGATTAAGAACATTGACAAAATATTTCAAATTGTAAACACGACATGAGATATAAAATCACTAAAATAATCAAAAAGTCGATTTTCGGCTATAACTCGAAATCAAATAATAATTTAATTAAATTACATTAAATTTTTTATTTGACCATCGATATCGGCACAGAAAGGTAGCGCAAGAATGAAAAATTCACAACTCTCTTATTATTTATACTATCAGACATACCCTGCAAATACAACGAAAATGGGATACACGTAAATACAAAATTATGCAAATTAAAAATGTACTATGTACTATATGTAATTTAAGAGTCGGTAATTACTCATTTATAATCATAAATAGAAAAATGGGATTTTTACTAATATTATTAAGAATGTAGTCTATTATAGTAATTTTAAAGAAATGAAAATATTTCATTTTAATTCATTAAAATAACGAACCTAAGCAAATTTTCATGATCATCCTGCAATTATGGGAATATTTTAGAAACAATAAATCACTTAATAATAAGAAAAAAATCATTAATAAAGTTTGAAAAATGCGATTATAGGGTTGATCATAAAACTTAAACTTAAGTTTAAACTGCCATTTTAACTTTAAGCCATTTAACATTTTTAAGTTTAAGTTTAAGCTGTTAATTTTCATAATAATAACAATAGTAACTAAGAAAAATCCGTATGTTTAAACGCGGGTTATGTAGTCCAGTAATTTTCTATATCTTCTATACAGGGTGTTAGTGAATTAACATCGCGGAAAAAAACTACGGGTAGGTAAGATTAAAACAAACAAAAAACCTAAATAAAATTTTTTCCTAAAATCAATAATTTTCTAGTTATTGCTAGTATTAAGTTGATAATCGTCTTACTCGAGTATATTCCCTTTAAAGATTTTTAAGAACTCGGAAAGTGAAACTGACTGTTAAGTCAGCAGCTAAAACATCTGTACTCTTTAATTTATGGCCCCCGTTGTAGGAGAGTGCCGATTGTTGTGGATATTTTCATTTATGAATGTAATTCCTATTTTCGGTTTATACGTAAAAGTTAGATTACTTTATTTATCATAATTAATAACATGCCTGTTTTTGGAACAGTTACGTTTAATATTGACAGACTTGAATTAAAAGGGGTGCCGGTACTAGTTTTATGATTTTGAGAAATTGAGAAATTTCGAAGGGCTTTTAAAGTATAATTAAATGCAAATAGGCAAGTACGTACTTAATTTTTTGGTTTCTTACCAAACATAAGGACCTGAAGCAAAATTTAAAAACTAAACATTCCATAATGACGCAATGAGTGTTAGTAACTTTCAGTGTTATTTAGAGTTTTTTCAGTTTTTTTTCGAGTTATTTCACAAAAATTAATTAGAAATTTTATTTTACAACACATGCAGATGTAAAAGATTAAAATAAAATGAATAACAAATAGCTACTTAGGTATCTACTTAAATGAGCAAAAATTTTTAATATTTTTTACATTACAACTTGTCAATGACCGCAGAAGATATTTACGACTTCAACCCCTACAATTGTTTCTGTTTATTATCGTAGCAACCTAATGGAATGCCAGCTGAGATAACGGTACTTTTCAGAACCCACCAATGTCACTTGTTGAAGTTTAAAGAGGAACTACTGGTTTAATTTCTCGGACAAAAACACCCCCCCCCCCCCCTCAAAAGTAAATTTGCTCAAATCAAAAAATGTTACTAAGATTTTTGTTTGTATTAGCCTCAGGTACATGTACCTTTCTTCCGCGACATTAATTCACTAACACCCTGTATATCGACCAGTTTTGGCAAAACGTCTTAACCCGCAAATAGTAAATTTTACAGGCGCGCACATTTTGTGTTGTAACATAACTACAAGCCTTTTTCAGTTGGAAAAATCACAGTATTGTTACCAAATTTTAACAGATTCCATAATCTGTAATCCATAATTCCATAATTGACCCATGTCAATTGCACAATAACCGATCAGCGCCGAACCTTTATCAA
Organism: Rhagophthalmus giganteus; assembly: GCA_036326145.1. NCBI lineage: Eukaryota > Metazoa > Arthropoda > Insecta > Coleoptera > Rhagophthalmidae > Rhagophthalmus > Rhagophthalmus giganteus. Next base: position 2,527,251 of record JARFJA010000026.1, on the reverse strand, counting down.
TTCCCATGTAAATAATTGTTTAGACAATCATTTCTATGGTGATTGACCGGCAATTAGCGATGATCAGCTGTTGTGCAACTGGTCCTATGTCTTTTTAACTCTTTGCGCAAAAAGTGACGGTTAAGAACGTTCTACTAAAACTGCTCGATATGTCAAAATATACCTACCGTGTAAAAATAGAATCGCGGTAGTTTTCTATGTCGTGTTATTTCGAAATCGCGTAAATAAGCTATTATTATCACAGATGTTTTCATATAGCGTTGTCCTCAGATTACTTATTAATTTTTTTTTAACTTTACATATCGATGGCTAAAGTATAAAACCACGTAAGCCGATTTCTTAACGAAATTGGTTTTATGTTATCAAAAGTTTCAAAAGATCATTATCTTTCACACTACGAAAATTCGAACCTCCAAATGGAATAATAAAACGAGTATCGCCATTGATGAACCCATGAACTGCACAGCAAACGTAGGATGTCTTTCGTCTCTGCTGTAAAATTATTTACAACTGACTTACTAGGTTTTACACTTTAACATCGGTATTTATGTTCGCCGAATAATCTATTTCTTTATTTTTTTTATAAATATTTATATTCAACCAGGTATATAAACTATTCTTTTATCCTGATGGTATTAATATTTGTTCTATTTATTATAATACCCTCTTCTTGGTTTTGAAATATGTAATCGTTAAATCCTGAACATCGGATTGTAAGTACGAGTGATCGAACGATATCTCCACACTCGTAGTACATACGATTATTGTATCAAATGATATCAGATGAAAATTTGTTTCGATTTCATTTGCGATTCATATACATACATACATACATATGTATATGTATGAACGTTTAATTTGTTGCTGTTCGATTTTAAAATCGAACGATGGGTCCCTACAACGGATCGTCTCGTCTGTGGGCTCCTTTAAAATGCTACAATCACAATATTTACATATACTGATATCATATCGAGATTATTTAAAATTTTAGTAGATGATTGTACACTTTCGATAACGACAGCTACATATTATGTGTTACTACTAACGATAAGCCAGTGGTCTTCAACCTTTTCAATACGTAATATAGGTAATACATTATAAAACCTCTATTTTATCAGAAATATCATATTTACTTAATAAATTAAATAAATAAATTCTATAAATTAATATTCTTATAGTCGCAAAAATATTCAGGTTTAACAGTTATAAATGCTGCTTCAATTTGCACCCACAATCCATCTCTAATAATAATAACAGTTTCGCCGCTAATACATTTCAATTGTTATTTTCATATTAGATATTTAGGGGCTAATAGAATAAGCATCAGATGTCATATTAAATTTAATAGGCAGTTTATAATTCCTTGACAGTTACAATGGTGCTCTTATTCAAGCATTTATTACCTACATCTCTACAGGGTGTCTCAGACATCGCTCCTTAGGCCTATATCTCGATTATTTTTGAGAATTGCCCCATCGAACCCTATATGCATATTCGCGAATTATATGAAATTCTTTACAAGTTAGTGGTAAATTATGAACGATTTCTCTTTGGAGACCAGAAATGCAGTATTTAACTTTTCTTTCTTAAATAGCACCATAAGTATTTTTTAAACTATTCTGACTATTCTTAAACTAACTTTTTATTTTCTTTTCAATCGTGTAAACTAATATGAGCCTGAAAAAGCTCATCAAAAATTGTACAACAATAGTAGAATGTACAAACATTACCAGAAATATCTTATGTACGTAGGTACTATTAATAGCCGCAAATAGACAATTTCTACATCGTCTAGAGATTTAGAAAAAAAATTGTATTTAAATATCTAAAGTTAAGTAATTAAGTTAATCAAATAAAAATTTTAAAATCTATTGTTTTCATCGTCGATTAGATACAAATTATATGGCAATCCTCCACTTGAACTTTAAATCATATTTTTGGTGAAAGTTTTCAGATGTAAGATCCATACTAGTTTACACGATTGAAAAGAGAATAAAAAGTTCCAACAGAATAGTTAAAAAAGTACATATGGTGCTATTTAAGAAAAAAAATTTAATGCTTTCATCTCTGGCCTCTAAGGAAATATCGTTCATAATTTACCACTAACTTGTAAAGAATTTTGTACCATTTACGAATATATAAGGTTTGTTGGGGCAATTCTGAAAAATAATTGAGATATAGGTCTGGAAAGTAAAGTCTGAGACACCCTGTGTATGTATGTATTATATTAGGAATTTAATCGATTGCGCAGTACATACTTATTTACTTATGTACATACGTACTGTAGGTTTTTAGAAACTGTTATTATACAATATAGTAGGTGATTTAGTAATAAATTCTTGTTTTGGAAGTTTGAAGTAGGGTATCTATTTTCTACTTTATTTTACTTTTTTCCATTTGTACGTACTTAGAAATAATAATGTTCCATTGCAATTATTAAATATGGCATACATTTACATAGTTTAAATAAGAATTGCGTATAATTTCACTAAGTTTTCCATATAAAGTACTTTACGCTAAATGAGTGTTATTAAAATATAATTAGTGAATCTGGCCTTTATTTTTACTGTCGCGTAACCCTGTGTTTAAGAATACTCCAAGAATTAAAAATAGTACTAAAGCTCACTGAACTAAATTCACGAATTTTTACTTGAAACATAAACTGTAAGTTAGAAAGAGAACTTGGCAACGAGCAGATAATATGTGAAAGTGTGAAAAGCTATGCAAACTCTTACGTTTGATCATTGATAAATATAGAAATAAATAATAAATCGTCGTTCATATAATTTAACAACGCCAACTATTATATAAGCATCTATTGCTAATTCTTGGAAAATAAATTTTTTTAGAGGAACTACATTTTAATTTTGCGTTATATACCTACAGATTTATGTGGAATATCTTAAAGTTAATTAAGTACAAGAGTTTTCAACTTTCTGATTATCATTTACGGCTTCATTTTACTTTTGAGAATTACTCTAATCGTTAAAAAATCTTTAAGTTTAAAATTCACCGCTTCAAGTTGCAACTAAGGTTAAAATAGAAACGTTTGATGACGGTGTTTTCTTTACCTGTAGTGTCATAAAGAGGCTTATATTTAGTGCTGTAGCTATAACTAAATTAATTAACCATAAACGTGAAACCATAATCGAACTTCGAAGTCCTAGAATATTTAACAAACTTTGTCCGTATAAAAGTTGATAAGTAGATACAGTGATCGCCTCAGCAAATTGGGCATGTTTTGAAGTAGATTTTAACGAATATTTAGTGGTGTGAAACGGACTTACTTGACAGGGTAATAAATAATTTGTATAACCCGGAGGTAGTTTTACGAGTTTACTGTTTACTTATAACCTACCTACAATATGTGAGTAAGATGGAAAACTGTTCATATAAAATAATTATTTGCAATATTTAACGAATTGTTTTTATTATTTTATTTAACAAAAAATAATAATTAAACATAAACAAATCTAGACTAAAGCTACCAAATATGTGTGATGGCATTTCTAGTGTCCCATTTTCTATGGCGTCCCACCGTTCCTACATACCCAGTTGATACTGTTGATACTGGCCCGAACCGATGGTTGCTTATATATATATATTTTAAATATTTCTTTATTTTAAAATAAGTAATTAAAATCGGTTAAGGTTCTCAGTTGGAACCATAACTGTATCCATTGTACTTTGACATATCAATAACGGTACATTTTAGACATCTTGTATATCTATTATAATAGAAAATAAATAACGGGTTAGGATTTAAATTTTTATTTGAAGGTTTTTAATGATGTAAAATTTTTGAAGTAGGTACATACAGTTGGGCCGCTATAAGTTTGCTCGTGCCCCCACCACCATTTGTGTATCAATTAAGATGAAAATATGAGGCAGTTAGCACTTTCTTTCTTTGTCTTTTACAGAGCTTAAGGGTAAGAAGTGGTAACGAGTTTGTCGGTTATATTGACATACATGGGAAATCATAGAGCGACGCGATTGTATAGTAGGGACCTAATTGAAAAACGAAAAAACCAAAACTTTGTTTTTGCCGTGGAAACAAGCTGCTTTATTGGCCGTATTATTTTGTAGTCGTTCCATATGTTGAGATTTTCTTGAGATTTTTGAAGAACCATTTATTAGAAGGATTTTCAAATGTAACATTGAAACATAAACTTTATCTTTAAGTTATTGAGAATGTAAGTACAATCTTATCTTTGTTATTTCAACAGTGCCTTATTTAGAACGATATAAAAATAATAATAATGTCGCAAATGTATCGTACATTCTTTTAATTGTTTTATTTCATTAATATATTAAGATAAAAACCAATAAAATCACTAATAAATGAAAATAATATTTAGGTAATTTAATATAGAAAGAAAAAGAACTATAAATTGGCTTTTTTTGATTATTTGTCTTTCTTTCCTTTAATGTTAAAAAACTAGGAAAAATTATATTTGTAATATTATGCGTTTACAATACTTTTGGTATCGTTCTAAAAGAACATGCAATTTACTAAAATCTAGTGTAGGTACGTATCGTTACGATTTTAAAAATTAATTAACATGTCGATAATATATATTCACATATTATAGTATTAGGTACCTACCTAAATATATCTATTTAAAATATAATTATAATAAAAAATAATTTTCTAGTTATAATTCGGCATTATATACACGATTGTGCTAATTTTTTCCAATCTTATTTCTTCGTGGTCCGTTACAAATTTAGACCATTATCAAACTTTCACTGATTAAATATTAATTGCGGTTAGTACTATACGCCATTCGCAATAAAGACAAATTATACTATTAATGTTTTCTCACGATAATAGCTATACTAAACATACTCTCATGAATCATATTAATAAGTATTACATTAAATTTATGACTTGTACGTGTTAGGAATTCACATTTAAAAGTAAATTACAAGTTCATTTGTTATACAATTCACAGTTATTTTCATACCAACATTATATTGACTTTTGCATAAATGCGTAGGTACCCATAAACTATAAAATATGTACTGTACTGCGAGTTCTTAAATTAATGGCACCACGCTCGAATCCATAAAGGTATGTTTTCTTTGCTGCGGTATGGTGCAACGATTTGTTGCTGCGTTTTCCCGCACTGCCACACCTCACTCCTGTCTGAGAGAAAAGGTAATTGGAGAGCAGTCTAGTCCAGTCTAGCCGCAACGGCAAATCGCTGCTTATTACTGCAACTAGGAAAACGTAACTTAAGCGCCACCTTATCGCAGTTACGTATTTATAGCGTTTCGAGCGGTATGATAAAATTAAAGAAGCCGACAGTATATATATTCGCTTGCGTTGCTTCTTGCAGCTATGTACATGTACAAAAATCTTGTCTTTTAGCGCACATTTTGTGTTGTAGCTTAACTACAAGCAAACACCTCCTGGAAACCGTAATTCGGGGCACGTTTGTATCAAATAACGTATTTATTCCACGATGCAGTGACAAACGGAGTTGTACGGAGGTTAAATACTATCCTTGAACGAGATACGATGACAGGTAATCGTAAGTTCAGGCGTTTGTTGTTTGGAGTGGTTAGACGTACAACTTCTCTGCAGATAATGTAACGTACCGTAACCACGTTACGTAATTACACCTTAGGCACTGGGTACTTTTATTTTTCTGGTGGAAAAAATCGAAATGTTGTTACCAGATTTTACTAAATTATGTCTTTGCCTTTAGATGCGTTAGATAGTCAGAACAGCTCATTTTCGAAAAAAGTGGTGCTTACGAAGTTCTGTCAAAACGTCTTCGATACTATTAATTTATTGATGTTTGTTTTACTTAGTAATTTATATATTTTTATTTAAATTAAAATCAAAATATTGTATGACGTCATGAATAAATCCGTAGTACCTATATTTTATTTCGGCAATATACCTGTAACTCTTTACCACAACTGAAATAACAAACACTATCTCATGTTTGTATTTCCTATCAATTAATGATAAAATAAGTAGATTCATATTTCAATACCTATATAATAAATAAACTGAATTCTCGAACTAAATAGATTGTCGAAAATCACAGTTTCTTCCAAAATGTTTATAAAATAAACTTTTTGGACGGAAATGTTTACAAAAGACTTGGAAAGAGACAATCGAAATATTTTGTGTCGTTAACAAACTGCTTGGGAACATTGTAAGATATTAAAGAAATTTTTAATTGTTCCACAATATTCTCGTTACCCTCCACGGATACTAAAAAACTATTCACACGCATTGTTTAACTAATTATAAGATATCTCACGATCGTAAGAAGCTAATACAATGCTAGTTTAAAAAAAAAAGCGTGTAAAAGAACCTTTACTTCGTATGTATAATACGCCAATTTATCGTAGATACATAAATATCGATAGGTAAAACGCATGGGGAAAATAAGTATAGGTGCGTAATCAGGGAAATACGAGTATTTATTAAAAAGGGAAGTATTGTATATTAATTTGCAACACGAAAAAAAATTTAATTAAATATCTACGTAAGTGTTGTACTACATTGATAAGAGTAGTACCTAAAAAAACTATTAAAAATGTTCTTGTAAATGAAGTAATAAACGTACGGTTTTTTAATTTTTTTATACTCTTAATATAATCATTATTAGATTTATTGCTATAGGTACCGTAATTTTTTTCTAAATTACTTATTTGTAAAAGTATATAAGTATGACGTAATGGTCAGAAATGTATTATATGCGTAAGAGCACGGCAGATACAATCAAGACCCGTTACTTTTCGTAGCTATTCGGTTCGAATTAGTGAATCTATCTTGCCGTTGACACCGTTTTATAGTACCCAGCTCTCGACTCGATGTAAACAGTTCGTTATATGTGGTGATGGTGCGCGTGTGTATCTAGACATACCAAGTTCATTTCGAATTATTTTAATGAGATAAAACATCGAATAAATTTGTTTAAAATGGCCCGAACTGCATATCTCCGTCAAAATCGTTTCCGACAATAAAAGCGCAAAACAAACTACAAAAAAACGTGATACTCGAAAATGTTAAAAAAAAATATCGCTTTTTGTGCGTGATTTTTATGAAAGTTACTTTTTTGAACAGATAATTTGGCTTAATTTAAATAAAACTGAAAATCATCGTAATGGAGAAAGGCGATGCTATGTTTATCTTATTTTCCAATTGGAGATAGTACAGTGACGAATTAATGATAACATTGTTTTATATCTATTGATTTTTTTGTTTTTATATAACACTTCTTGTAATTCATACAATTTTTACAACAATGATCGTGTGCAAGTTCAACGGCACTTTTGTCATGTACTCTTGACAAGTTAACTTGTGTAAACAAACGTAACCGATATTTTAAATAAATTCTATCGTTCAACGACAAAATGTCAACAATGGATAGTGTAATTATGACGTCACCTGGTAACAGTACCCGTTTAAAATCACGTTTGCGTAATGCAGCTACTAGTTTTTTAGCGCGAAGTTCGAAACATCGCCAAACTATCAAAAATCACGTAAACCATAAAAATAATCGCAGCGCAACCTCGAGAAATAACTCCATCAAAAATAATATTAACCTCAAGCAGGTTAATAATTATAATCGTAGTATCAACGGAAACCACGAGAGTAGTACGTGCGTGCACAACAATGGGAACAATTCCACTACTAAATACTTTCCGAACAATCCTTTCTACAAGGGAACATTTGTAAGGTATGTGAATATTAATTTTTAAATCGAATTTTAAACGTCCCACATCCACGCCCAATTTAATCGAATTGTAAAACAAGATAACTTTTTTGCTATTTGTAAAGCCGGCGCTACACGACGCGTCCAACGTTGAGTACAATGTCGGATTCAAAACTTGTGGCACGCTAGCATTTCTGTTACACGGCGAGGCGAACGTTGCACCCAACACTGGAAGAAATGTATAAATTAATTTATTTATCTCTTAAAGAACCTACGATAATAATCATAAGCCTGTGCTGCGACATGACATTTCCAGGCAAACGGCGACAATCGCGTGCGGAACGCTCGACCACTCTTGTAGCCGTTGCTATTGTAAATATTGCTTCCAACGTTCGAAGCACCCTTTGCTGCGGGTCAAAAATACTGATAAGAGCCCTTCGATCATATACTCTCTTGGATAGAGAATATCGTGGTAAAAGTGTCCCACGTATCTCGGTTCAGAAATATCTATCTGTCTTTATAGATAAAATACCTATAATTTAATACGGGATACTTTATCACCCTGATGTTGGGGACATATCATAGGCGTTTTCGCAAAACAGTGTAAGAACCACTTTTTTTAAAAATGAGTTATTCTCACTATTTTATGCATATAAGGCAAAAACATAATCTGGAATTTTGTAACAACATTTCGTATTTTCGAAAGTACTATGCACGTATAACAAAAATGATTGTAGGATGGTTGTCAGATGGCAGCACTGCCAGTGACTTTGTATAATACGATGTTGGCAACGACAGGAATTTGACATCCAGTGGTATGTCTTTACATTGTTTTTACGGTTTGATATAGTGGCCACGGTGTCTGGATGTCTTCACTGGTTGTAAATATACAACCCAATCACATGAAAGTGTAATATAACTACCGCAGGCTACACTGCTGTGTAATACACCTGTGCTACTATAGTAGCGTGTAAACTACGCTTAGTACCTAACCACTAGAAATTATTTGTAAAACGTTGCCACGTAGCTAATCTGCATCACCACAAATCACAAAATTATGTAAACAACCATATAACCAGTACCTGAGGTGTAATTACGAAACTTACTGGTTACGGTACATTTGATTCTCAGTACGGAAGTTGTGTTGGTGATCTTGAAAAATATCAACTATGTGTACTTACGTCGACCTGCCATGATATATCGTTCAATGATAGTAGCTAACCTCCGTACGACTCCATTTTTCACACAAACGTATTTGCTTATAGTTAAGCTGCAATACAAAGTGTGTGTGTGTGTGTGTTCCTGTAAAATTTGCTTTTTGTCGCTTACGCTGTTTTACCACAACGCCATCGATATTTTACACGATGCTCTATCCAGAGAGTATATGATCGAAGCAAGAGCATGAACGTGTCAAACGTCCAACATAAAATTCGTCGTACACAGCTGATGAATCGCATTCTGACCAACGTTGGAAGACGTTTGACCCATTGTGTAGCGCCGGCTTTAACAACAGACCGGCCCAAGGGCAGTGCAGGTGTCTTGTTAACTTTAATTTAACAAACGATTAGCTAATCGACGATTAAATCCGTTAATAATGATTTCCTGTTTGTAACGAAATTTGGTTTCGATCGTTAAACCCGATCTACAGATTTTCATTGTTAAGCAATACTTGACAATAAATTAAACAGTAATCGCGTTGGCGCATACGTCCGTATGACACTAAAATTATTTTCTATTCGTCGATGTTATGTTTATTATTTAACTTTTTTTATAATGGTTGTGCACAGTATATACCTACATCGATCATGTGATTAATTGGCCTCCGCTCGTCCTTTAAATTGTTTGTTAAAAATAAAATTTTGAGTTTCGTGCCAACCACGATATACACATACGTATATAAGTACTATATTGAAAATGTTCAGTTAAAAGCTTACTATTTATTTTGCTATGGATAGATATATTATTTTATTCGCGAAAAAAATTAAAATGAAAACGTTTACATAAGTATTTAGTTTTAAGTTTTCAGTTCAGGATTTAAAAAAATTGTCAAACCGTGTTGTGTCATAGAAAAATAATAACATCAATAGTTCCAATTTTACTGTTTCTAACAATAAGTTACTAATTGTTAAGATGATCATTATTAGTAATATTCAAATATTTATAAGTTAATTGATCACAATTTTATCTTTTGTGAACTTCGATTGTTTACTGTCTACTGTACATCCAAAGTGTACAAGAAATACGACTGCACGAATCGATAAGTTCCACTATTGTATCTTTTTAGTTGTAAAATTTTTTAAAAATAGTTTGAAATAACATCTCAACAATGAAAATTGAAAGTGGAACTAAAGCAAACTGTCGAATAATTATAGCTATACGTTTAAAACAGTCACGACAATTCACGGGAGAATATTGAGGTCAATTGCTTTAAATATAAGTATCACTAAACAATAAATTGTTGGATTCGTTTAAAGATGTCTAGAAAGTTGAACTTGGTTCAAATTATTTTGAACTAATTTTATGGAAGGGTAGTTTTTATTTAAAATTACATATCAAATTTTGATATTTTAACTTTAAAAAAAATATCTCGGTATTTATTCATAAAGAGACACGTTTAAAATTTGTAATACTCAAGATTTAATTATTGTTTAAATTAATTATGTTCTCCTATGATCTCTGATTGGCATTGTCATAAAACAAGTGATTAGTCATAGGAAAGCCTTCTCAAGGTCGCAGGCAGACTATGAATTTACAAACGTCAAGAGCGCTCAAGGCGTCAATTGGTCTGCATCGTTAAAAATGTGGAAGACACTTCATTAAAGAGCTCGGAGATACCCATTGATCATCTGTAGTTGTAGATTATTCCTTTATTGATTCTAGAAAAATGTAATGACTAATAATTATGCATGATTGTGGTTGTACCTATTGTATGTAGTTTTAACGTTTAAAAAACGAAAGAAAACAAAGTTAATTATATTTCTATACCGATATTGGAGGCAATGGTTGCTTAATACACATTAAACCTCTACCCCTAGTAATTATGATAGTATAAAATAAAATAATTAGGTAAGTTCGATTAGGTACAATTACAAAATAAATGTACGTTTAGCTACGGCAAAAAGCTTCTGTGGATCTTTTATAAAGGAAATCAAGTGGTTATCGTATTTGACAGCTTAATTTTTTACTTTGCCCCAAATTAGTTCGACGTCAACCGTCGAACCCGTTTTATAAAACTGGTCCTAAAGCGGTGTTTACATTAGCGTGAAGCCACGACTGAAATCAGACGTATATAAGAGCGTCGCAAAGTAGTCACGCGGTTATTTATTCATCGACTTTAAATGCAAGAAGTAATATACATAGGTACGTCTGATTATGACATAACCGTGACTTCACGCTACTGTAAACACCGCTTTAGACGTGAGATGCAGAAGTCCTTCTCATCCGCCTCCTTCTCAAGTCTTGTCAAGTATCTTGACAGATGGTGATTACGAGTTTTCTTCTTCTTCTAAACAGAAGAAAAAGAGTCTTCAATTATTTCTCTTTAGAGAATCTATACACTCCATAATCCGAATTTGATTTTAGGTGATATGTACATACTATACTACACCTCTTTGATCTATCCCTTTCGCATTAATATTCATAATCAGTGTAGGTGTATTGCTAAAAAAAAGTTAAATTAATGTTTTGGACACAAAACATGCCGAAACGCCTAGTATGTTTTTATTATTAATTTCAATTAACTAGAATTGTATCTAGATCGTTAACAATATAAACAAAAATAAATCATATAAAAATAAAATATCCCTCAATTGTATAAAGATGATTAATAATAAAATATTGTGGTTTAACTCTCTACAGATTGACGTTGTATAGCAGACGAGTTGAACTGCAGAAGTTGTTAGCGTAGGTTTAAATCGGTCACTAACGAACTACTAACATTCAAGGCTTCGACTGCTTATTTTTCTCTAATTTTATTTATGCCTTTTGTCCTATTTTGTATAACTTTTTCGTCCTTTTATCGCATTTACTTGAGAGAATGACTAATCTAATAACGAGGACCCCGTTAACTCCCAATAATATTGGTCTTTAATCTATAATTAGTTATTTTGAGTATTCACAGCAATCCTGATCCCAGCATTTTCCCCATTTACTACCCAAAGACGTATTTTTTCAAGAAGTTAAATCTTTCTAATAATAAGAAAAGTTTGATTGAAAATAATTGAAAACATATCGCTTAGGTATCGCTATTTATTTTTTTTAATCTGACCGCGGTATTTTAAAGGCCTTATACCTAATATTATACATTTTTCATTAAACTTTCTTGTATTTTCAATAGTTTAAATTAAATATATGCTGTTTTTTTTTATTAAATCTCTATTTAAACTAGATCAAAAAATACTTAAATGTTATGCATAGTTTTGATAAGTTATTGGTTTTTTTATTCTTTTTCTGTGGCTTTGTGTCTATGTCTCATGGTAATTTAAATATTAATGAAAATATAAAAATATGTTTTTCGGGCGATTTCTGTCTTAAAAGCACTTTCCAGCGAAGACAAAAAAATGATGATTAATCCCTTCCGTTAGTCCGCAGGATTTCATTTTTTCTTAATTTTTGAGTTGCTTGCGTTCTCTTGTAGTTTATTCTCCATTATTCTCAGTTTATTAGGTAAGTAACAAAATTTGAAATTTACGAAAGTAGTCTGTAACGAACACAGTTATTTTGATCTCGTTTTTATAAAAATTCTAAAATTGTTATAAAATTAAAATTTATATTAGGCGAAATTTATTACGGTTAAAAATCTTTAATTAAATTATTAAAACAATTAAAAACTTTTGTTGTATTATTATAATAAGCGTACTAATATTAATTTAATTATTAGTTTGTAAATACGTGTTTACTGAATTTTACCAAACCAACTTAAAACGGCTATAATTTTTTTGGTTTATTTACAGTAGGTTTATTTAAATGTAGGTGTTAATGTTTAGTATGTATCTAAATAAGTATTAAGTAAGTACCTACTTGAGAATTTTCCTGTTCTGTAAATTTAATAGGGTATTAACAAAACGGTTAAATATGGGCATGCGGTTACTAATTTTTTGAGCGTGACATCATATCCTGAAAAAGCAGTTTGCCCATCGCTTGAACCTAGTATAGTATGTAACATAATGGTGATTTTTTACTTTTTATTTAGGAATACATATACCAATTTATTATTAATTAAAAAAATGTGGTGCTTAATCTAAACCATAGTATCTATAGTATTATTTTTTTGCAACAAAGAAATCGTAAGTACGTAGGTACTCATCTCCTATAGGTAATTGTTTTACGTAAATATTACATACGTGTTAAATTATAATGCGTTAGGTGCTATCAATATCTATTATTTAGCGAAATAGTATTAGTGCAACAAGTTGTGTACTGTATAGAAGGCGATAGAATGTTTAAATTTGGTCATGACATCATTGCTTGCTCAAGTGTAGTGCATATCGATTGCTGTTCACGTTATTTGTATTAACTGCGTCTTCATATATTATATCCTTGTATTTATGCAATTTCATGTGAAAACTTGGTTAGCGAAATCGCCTGCATTTAAATAAAATAGCACTTAACACTTTTTTAATGACCCATTATAAAACACTACTTGAAAACATCGAATTCTTTAATTTGAACATTTATTTCTTTAAATTTTGATTGATTTAAAAAGCTAGTGTAATAACATATTTTTTAGCAATCCAGATATGTATATCAGAAAGGGCGAGTAAAAGTTTTATTAATGATATTAATTTAATTTTTTCTTTCACCTTCAGACTCGATGCAAACGATCGTTTTTTCCAACGCTCTTCATTTTTACATGCGTAAATACATAAGTCAGTCACACTTTATTAACGGCACACTATATGTTGAATATCATACAGGCACATGTATGGAAACGAGACAAGCGTATATTATACATGAAACGCACGTGTGTTGCTAATACAAATTGCACGTGCATCTGTATCATCCATTTACCTACTTGTATCAAATTTCTGTAGACGGGGCCTTTTTAAAATGCTGTTTTACTGCAAGTGTATTTGCGTGTCGGTTGTTGTCGCAATACATTGTTACAATAGGGCACATGCATGAATTTTTAAATCTAACGAAATGTAGATAAATAAATAAAAGACATTGATTTAATTTAACTGCGTGAAAACAATTTTTAATAAATTTACTTATTTAACGCGCTTTCCTACATTAAAGATTAAATAAATTCAAATAAATCTCACGTGAAGCGGAACGCACACCTATTGGTGTGCGGCCATTTACGTCACTGAATTTGCCGAACGGGCTAAATCGCCGCATACGAGAGCGTCCACATTTCGTTCGTATTTAGCTTACAACGAACAATTACGTCACGCGCCGTTTTCGCGCGTTCGAAAATAGTTCGAATTTCAAAGCCGAATAAATCAAATTTTATAACGCTATAATTTAAAATGCATGTGTATGTATACTTCAGTATTCTACGATGTCTAAATTAATAAATTATGTAGCGAAAAATCAAAAAATGTGCAAGTACCATATTGAATATTTTTTTACAATAGCAACATACATACGTAACCGTAATAAAATTATACATGTATCTAATAATTTTTATCGATTGTGGATTTAAATTTTTTAGATATTTTTGATAAACTTGAATATTTTATAATATGGAATTAAAAAGAAAACAGTTAAATGAGAGAGTGCTCGAGCGATATGTTGCAAATCGATGAAATCAATTGAAAGTAGTAAAGAAAATATAAAATAACGAAATGACGAATGGAAGTCGTGTGTCGTCGCTCGTTTTAGTACAATGCGTGTCATATTATAAATATGGCACAAGTCTTGTGAGTTGAAAATCGTGTTTATTAACTGTGTAAGTAAATCTTTCTTGACGTATCCATATTAACGCTTTAGGACTGACGTTGCCAGTTATACGGTTTCCGTCGTCTCTTGTGCTCTTATTAACAAATAAACTTGTTTATAGAATTTTTTTAATAATTCGCAATTACTCGAGTGCCTTGGCATCGTCACAATGTTAAGTACTGCGAAATTGTGACAGATCTTTCACACCGTCAATATAACAAAGTAAGTCCGATTTATATTGATAAAATCTAACAATAAGTGTACCATGTTTATATGACGCGCTTCATACTTTTTTCCAAAATGCCTTTGAACACGCTATTGAGATTTGTCGATATGGTGTATACTTTTTTTTTCTCATCTGATTTGTGAGCTACTTCCAGTTTTATTTACTTGTTGTCTAGCGTGATATACAGCTTATTCTTGAAACTAACCATCACTCGTCTTCCTGGTTCTAAATCGGTTTTGTTGTATCGTCCATATGAAACCCTTTGTTTGATTGTCATGCTCGAAACGATTCATTCGTATACTGTCGCCAGTATTGTGAAGAAAAAGTGCATCGCTGATGCTTTCTTCTTTGTCGGAGACATCTTCTAAAACGTGAAATCTTTTTTGCTCGTTAGCTGGCAACTACCTACTGTTGCTGGTGACTACAGCCATCCACTGCATTTTCTGTGTCGAACATTCAACTTCTTCCATTTTCTACTATTATTTTCTGGTCACGTTGGATCTTCTAAAACTTCTTAAGAAAGGTATCGTCGATAACATCCGTTAAATGCATAACTGCCTTCATTAAATAAGCGGCTTTATATTTTTTATTTCCAATACTATCAGTTTAGTTTTATTGCTTATTTGGGAAAAAATACCTATTTATTCCAGCTACAAACGATAATGTAACATTTGAGAACTGCAACTTTTTCGACTAATTAGACACATATGGTAGAATTTACTTTAACACATTTTCAGGCGCATACGCCGATTAACAGTAAATGACCGTCTTCCCGGAGTGCCTCAGACTATATTTGTGATTAGTTAGACATGAGGGGTATTTCACTGACAAAATTTTGTAGGTACACCAAAATGCCGCACTGTCCCGTAATTTTCTGCCTCGCACCGCCACACATTTTCTCGCACTGTCCCTTCACTTTTAAATTAAATTTTCCCAGTGAAAAACTCGAAAGTCGGTTAGACACAAATCACAATCGCGCCCCAAAACACGCTTTTTAAAACCAGTTCAATATTTTTATGAGGAAACATGTAAAAACGTAAAACATTTCCGAAATACGAACAAAGTCGACTAATCGTAATTAGACATGTATGTAAAAGTCGATAGATAACTAATATTTATTTCTAATTTTTACGTATGTTTATTAGTAATAATTTTATAAAAAATAATATATTTAGGTACTTATACCTATTCTGTATTTTGTGCTTAACCTACATTAGAAATGAAAAACTTTAACCTCAATCTGATTTATATTATTTAATATATTTAAAAACAACAACAAATGGGAAATTATACAGATTTTCTTTGTTTTCATCATCAATGGAATAAAATTACACATTGCTAATAATTAATTTTTTGAATGTCCAATTAATTTGTTTTTTAAATAATTTTAATTGTCGTTTAAACATAGTTTTAAACAATTTTTATGGTTTATTGATGTGACTAAACGACAGACATTAATTAGCGCAATAAATCGCGTGTTTTATGGGAATAACCTTTTAAGGAAAATTGCTTCATGTGCTTTCCTATAATAAATGTGACTATCTTTTATCAATTGCTACAGCTATAAAAAATGTATATACCTAAGCAATTTTATTAATATTATCTAACGTTCAATACACAGCTTGTTATTCCTCTATTTTCTATCCTAAGGAACGATAATATTATTGATGATGATATAAACGTTTACTTCCGTAAAGATTCGTCACTGCGCATCGTGATTTCGCCGGCGTTCGTTTCGCGCGATAAGTAGTGCCACGTGATTTTTTAATTTCTCTGTTATGAATAACTTAACAGATCCTCTTATCATAAATTTAGAAAAGAGGGCCGACGCCGACCTCACCGATGTTACGAGCAAGAATTTCGACTAGCATACAATATAATTACGATTCGGGTGTAGATATGGTGTAGGAATTATGCGTCGAGAATTCTGAAGTTATGCTGGTCGACCTGTACCTACCTATTACAGATCGAAAAAATATTTCAGCTAATTGTAAGTAGGTATTTCCAAAAATATCCACCACCTCTGTGCATTACAAAACGATTAAGTGGGTCGCTAATATACAACCAACTCCCTTTTGTAGGTATTTTCTATAGTGGAACATGTAGGTAATTTAATTGCTTCGCCTACATGCAACATTCTAGATTTGTTAACTTTCAAAATATACATATAATGGAAACCAGTTACCTTTCCGTTTTATTGTGTGAATACACTGTTTTCTGAACGAAGTAAACACTTCATCAAATTGAAAGGCAACTAAATTATGTAGGTATATCCCAATATATTTAAACATTATGTTAGTTTATTATCTACTCGTTAAAGACAATCTGCTTTAATGTATTCTCTTATAAGAAAAGCTTTATTTTTTTAATTCTTTTTAAATTTGTTTGGTACCCTATTCTTACTCTAACGTATACGCTATTGTTTTAAACCGTTAGGTACATAAAAATTGTATTTAAATTTTATATTATTTAATCCTGAAATACGGCACTCTTCCCGTTATCCGAATACCCCATAATTCGCATTACTTCGTAGTCCGAACACTAGTAAACAACCCGCAAGGCATAAGTACTACGTCTGCGTAAAAGATGTGATTGCAAATTATCTAATAGGAATATTAATTAATTCACTGCCTACTTCAGTAAGCAAGTCGGTAATTCGAACAATTCCTGCAAAAACCAATTCGGATTACTGGAACTGTGCTGTAGGTAAGTACATATATGTAGGTATGCGTTTCTTTTTTTATACACAAATTTGGGCTCTCTCAAGAGCATTTCATATCACACCTATCGAAGAATTTGGCATTTTATTTTGACTAGAATATCTTCTTTACTCGTAGCGCACACCGAGGGGTTTTTCACTGGGGTAATTTAGTGTACAAGGGAAAGGGACAGTGCGGCATTTCATGTTTCGTGAAACCAGTTTTCTCTATGTGTGTTCTCAACGATTCTGGGTTCATTAACAGAATTTCTAGAAATTGGACGTTTTCCAGAAATTTTGAAAAATCAAAAATGTAGGTAGTGTTCTTTGGCCAATTTTTGTATAAGTAAACACCATAAATTAATAGGACAGGATTAATAGGACGTTATAGCGAATTCGATTGGGAAGGAAACTAAACTACACTTGGCCCTCAGGTTCAGTACACACCCGTGTAGAGTAATCACGTGTTGCACTGCTCTAACTGTAAATATTAACACCGCATATGAAAGCTATTGTAGCTTAGCCTGGCACTTGTTTAACACTCATTCAGTGCAACCTGGCCAATTGAACACAAAATCCCCCAGTATAGTGCAACAGCTGTTTCCAACGGAATACGTTACACCGATTGAATCAGTGCCAACACTGGTGCAGTCAACTGAATTCGCTATTAGGTATCACTTGACTTAAATTATTGCACTAATATATATTGTATGGAAACAGGCGTAAATTTTATGTAATGTTCGGCGAAATTCCCAGCTCAGAAAATAGCATTGCTTCGGTTTGACGATCCACAGGATTATCCCTAATACATTCTTTTAATTTCGGACAGAACAAGGTTTTCTGTTTCATGGTACCGGAATTTTATATGTTTTACGTAATTACAGGCATATCTAATAGATATATTATTTACAATTAATAAGCAATTTGAGCAAAAACGATTAGCACGTTTTTATTAATGATATGTTGCTAGAATATGTATAAGAAATTTATTTTAATGTAGCGGTTTTTATTGGGCGATCGCGATACTAAAAATTGTAATCGTGACTTTCCTTTTAAAGTATTGGTTAATTGGTATGTCGGAAGTAAAAGTTCGTCTACGAGGTCGAGTCATGAGCTGCAATCTTGTCATTGAATTTAAGTATTAAATCTGACCTAAGACTTGCCATCCAACTTTGACCTTTGGCGTAGACACAGGGTCATTCTCTAGAACAGAGCGGCATTAAATGAATTTAATGGAAACATTAAGAAATGGAAGTTCAAAGAATCGGAAGTTGTAAAATAATTACCAAATCAATTTTTCGATATCGAATAAACAATACGAGTACAATTTACGACTTTCTTTTCTTAATTAGCGAGCCAACGCAACGGGGGGTGGGGGGAATTGTTACATGTACAATAAAATATTAAAGTACGGAACCTAATATAATTTTGAACTATTTAAACATAGTAGGTGATTTAAATATTTTGAAAATACTGTACATTGTCAAAATAACTAACAACTAATAGGTACTTATTTATAAGTAAAGAAAAAAATAAAATAAATGTTTGTCGTAGTTATAATGTAACTGCCACGTGGCATGGTTAGTTTTTAAGTAAATAGTAATTAAAATAAATTACGTATGTTTTAACAAAAATTGTACG
This sequence comes from Rhagophthalmus giganteus, assembly GCA_036326145.1. Classification (NCBI taxonomy): domain Eukaryota; kingdom Metazoa; phylum Arthropoda; class Insecta; order Coleoptera; family Rhagophthalmidae; genus Rhagophthalmus; species Rhagophthalmus giganteus. The sequence goes on along the minus strand of JARFJA010000026.1, from coordinate 2,508,122 downwards.
TCGTAAGTAAAACAGCTGCTAAAAACGACTTAAAAATACCATAATTTATTAATTTATTATGAACAATACCATATGCAGTTACAAATGATTTTAAAATGTTACATAACATTAGCAACGTCCTTATTTAAATATGTACTTACGTATTATTAAATATGTTACGTATTAAAATATTTATCAATGAACCTCTAGAAAAAATCGAGTGGTGCTTACTGCCCCCTGTGTTTTTGTGCGTATTTTTAAATTTATGTACCATCACTCAATTACGCTTTAATATTTACCTAAGTTTATGTATAGATTATAGTTCGACCATTATTATACAGGGTGTCCTAAAGAGGACAATCAAATTAAGTGAGGTGAGGGGAGATCATTTGCAACCAAAATAACCATATATATGTGGTTATCCAAGTGTTGATGGTACGTCCAAAAGTGATTGCAATATTTATATTTTTCTGCGAAATCACCTAGTGCAAGCACACAATTTCAAACAAAATTTAGGGATCATTTGTCTTCCTCGCTTCGCGCCCCTCCCAACCGTTATTTCATAAAATAATAGTAAAACTATTTAAAAAAAAACAGTCAAAATAAAAAGGTTACCAAACATATCAACATATTTTTAATTTTGACTATTTTCTATAGTTTTACTGTTATTGCATAAAATATCTGTTGAGACCGTGGATATCTAAGATGCTGTAAACAAATAAATCGCCCCTATTGCCCCCTAGCTTAATTTCGACTCTGGATATTTCGTGCCTGAAATTTTTAGTTTGTACGTATGTCATTACTAGTCCAGGTTCTTGGTGTAAAAATAATGCCGACTTCTGCACTTTGTGATGCAAGTATAAAATTTTAGAGGTATATTCTATGCATCATACTGACTACGATAAACTTCAGAGCCATTTCGGAGCCACCCCCTAATTAAAAATAATCCCTTTTTAATAATGTTTAAATAATACTTTTATTCCTTATTAAAATTTAATCATGTTGGGTTTACATTCCTAATAAATGAAGTATGTATTTCAAAACAATTTCATAGATTTTTGATACCATTTCAGAGGGGGGTGGGAAGAATATACTACCCATAACCTTTCTAATCACATTTTCTTTCAGGGGTTAATTTAAAAAAATTTAACTATTGTCGGATTCCCCCAATATTTTAGAATAAAGAAGTTGCTCTAGCCCACTTTCCATAATATTAACCATTTTCGAGAAAATCCCACATAAAAGGGTAACAGGTACAGCGTTAGTTTTGGACTCTAGATTCTGATATTCTAGATATGTAAGTGCATAAACTTTGCACTTTGTGATACAAGCATACAATTTTAGGGGTATATTCATATCCTGTACTAACCACAATAAAGTCAGAGCCACTTGAAATCATCCCCTAATTAAAAATAAGTCCTTTAATACACGGCGTGCGCAGCAGTATAATTACCAGAAATACATTTGTTACTCTTATAGCGCGATTTTCTCGAATATGGCTTATTTTATAGAAAGTGGGCAAGAGCACCCCTTTTTAATTTGAAATGTTTGGGGAATCCGACAATGAAGTTACATTTTTTTAAATCAGCCCCTTGAAAAAAATATGATGAGAAAGGTTAGGTACGTACATAGATTATATACACGTGATAATAATTGCTATTTATCTACATTAATTATTTTAATGAATTTTTTTTTATTTTAAAAATAAAATACTTAAAAATAATAAAATACTTTTATCATTGTTTAGATGCTATAATCATAAAATGAAAATTAAATTTTTATAAGGAATCGCTCGGAGCTATCTAGGTGTACGTACCTTTCATAAGAGCTAATTATAGATACGCGTACGACTGTGTACGTATACATAAATATCGATGATGTCATACACCAAACACTGACTTTAGCTCGCGGCCATAGTCGTTGCTCTCGCAACTTATCGAGTGCCCGTTTAAAAAGTGGTCTTTTAGGTGAACCTAATATAAGTTTAGATACAGGATTATTTACATTTTGAAGGCAAAATTATTAAAGGCTGCCATTCACAACGACCATGTCGTTATCTTTAACGCGAATAATATACATATAATATTTTATAAATAAACGTAAATGTTTTATGGCACAAATGGAATTTTCTAACAACATTCAGTAGGTTCACTTTTCGTACTATTGTACTAACAATAAAGGAGTTAACAACAATAGATACAGATGTAGGTAACCTAAACGTAATTATGTCATTACGTTTATATGCACAAGTGCCTACTACATATTTCGAGACGACAGAAACAGTATTATGATAAACATTTATAATCTTACTATATCATTTATCTATCAATAAAATATAACCTGAAATAACTTTTGTTATGCAATTTTTCTGTAGAAATTGACCCACCGAACAAAGACGGAAAACGACGCGGACGTGTTTTGGAATATAAATTATTTGTTTTCAAAAAAAAACTTAAAATCCGAAATTTCAGACACTAAAACAACGTCTTCACGGATAAAACAAATTTCATAAAACTAGTTTTACTGTGAAGACACCTAAACAAAACTTGAAAAACTCTTTATTTCGGTGTTTTTTAAATATGTTTTACGTGTGGACGCTCGAACGGTAGATAAAACTTGTCATGAAAATGTTTGGCCAAGTTTAACTTTTAAAAATTTGTTTTATTTACATTATGGGAGAATTTTGTAACAAGTTTTATAGTGAAGACACTCGATAAAACTTGTTTGTCAAACTTTCATCAATCAACCAATGAGAATGGCGCGCAAAACGTCATTAAATTACACCACGCCTCACAGACTATCTATACGTCATACTTGACAGCGTGCAAGGTATCAAAATCTGTTAAAAAAAACAAATATAATCACGTGATATTGCTGACTTTTTTCTAAACTGTTCCATTGAAATCGTTCATAATCTGCGTTAGTAGATGTGTGCTCGTGAATAATAATTTTATTAAAGGACAATAATTGTATTTTGATTAATCAAATTACATTTACAAAAAAATCAATAATAAACGTGTACATGTACTGAAACGCAGAAAACAACAATCTTAACTGACTATAGGGGGCCGTGTGGCCTAGATGGTCAACATTTCGATTGACCTTCTAGCGCACTTATGGCTGCGGGTTCGAATCCCGCTGCAACTATGGACGTTAATAAACGTAATTGTTAATACAAACAAAATCTAGAAAACCACACCAAAAATTAGACTAGCTAATTGGGCAGACCAAAGCCAATAAAAAAACTGACTATAAAAGAGCATTCTTGTTTAGTATGAATCTTTTCCTACATGGAAAATGCAAGTTGTCAATTATCAATTTTTAATTTTTTATACAACAGGTTCCTGTATGTGAAGTACAAACTTAAATTTCAAAAGATGACAGCACTTTCGCGTCAAACAAATTTCATGTTTTATAAAACATGTTTTAATATCAGTCCACACGGTAAAACAAATTTTTTTGACAAGTTTGTTAAATAAGTTTAACAAACATGTTTTACCGTGAAAACGTGGCTTTAGATCAGACCTGAAATTTTTAAATTATCTGCTCATAATGCAGACATCGATATTAAAGAAAATACACTCGTAAAGAACCGTTATAATGACGTCTGCTTTTATGATTGCTTTGCTTTTCAAATTTATAGCATTATAAATTTGTTATAAAAAATGATTTCCCTATATATTGTCTTCTCACGTCTGCCTTTGTGTTCAAATCGTTTATTTAAACAAAAATATCAAAAAAAAAACGTAGGCAGACGTATTGAGTTCTGCATTGATTTGTAATGAATATTTTTTTGATAATTTTATAATATAGGTACAAAAAATTAAATAATGTGCTCATATGGCAGATCATAATTTTTGTATTTATTAAGCCACAAAAAAGTATAAAAACATCATCTTCCAGCCCGCTATTGCGGCGATATGAAGTATCGGCAGTTTAAACTTTTTAGAAAAAATGTTTAAAGCGATAAGTTAAAAAACTTTATATTTTTATTTTACAATAGGTATTATTATAATTTGACCTTTCATATTTCTAGATATCGTTTTTACAAATGTCTGCCTTTGTAAGTGCTGATTGCCGAAATATTTGGAAAATAAAAAAATGTATTATGTATTATCTAGTTATTATGTAGTATTAGTAGGTATCTAATTGTCAGTATCTATCTTTAATTTGTTAGATTACCTTTACGAATAAGATGCCGACTTCCTACTTTTAATAAACGACTTCTGCGGTTTTACTCTGAAGAGTATTCGGTCATTCCTATTATTAATCTCGATCAATAATAATTAATGTAAATTACAACAACTGCTACTGAATGTAGAATGTACTAATTAGGCAGATATGTTTTAATTTTTGGTTTAAATTTAGATGTTGACAATAACGTGCTATACTTAAATACTAGGTACCTAAACTCTGTTGGCCGTTATTACTTTTTGTTGTTGCTTTTTTAAACCTCTTGATTATCTACCATAATTTTAATCACAATGATTAATAAAATTATAAGAAATTTATTTGATCGTTTTAAAGTCCATTGTAATTTGATGGTGCATTAACATTTTCCATTACTTGGAAAATTGTAGGAACTTGCGTAAACAAAACCGCAGATGAAACAGTGATCTATCCAAAATTGCGTCAAATATGAAGGGTACATTTTTTAAAAATAAAATACATATTGGTACTTTATACCCATATTAGTTGTTCAATTTTCAAATTAAATCTCTTTTTAAAGGACTCCATGTTCAAGACATCATCATGAACGTTTCAAAAATTCTTCTAAATAAGTACATACTACACAGTTTGAATTATTCACCATAGGAACGTTTTTACGGAACATGACAATGACATTGTGGAATGATGTAAATTTGAACAGTTCCGTATCTGAATTAAATTACTCTATCACGATCTCGTATGAATACAGAGAATTACACACTCGTTAATTTCTATTATATACCATTTTGACTTCATTAAATTTACCTAATTACCTACGTTGTTCATACGAGGACTTAGTGAACTTGAATGTAAAACTGTTAGATTCCATAAATATTTATTTCCGTTAACTCGTATTTAAAGAGGTCGAGTGTAAGATTACCTTGTCGTGAAAAACTACCTTTTAATCTTGACGAATTACACACATCTTACTTTTTATTCATACTTTCGTTCATTCATGGGAACGAAACCCGACTCTGTCGCATCTCATTTCTCAATGAAAACGGACCGCTACTAGTGTTTTATCGTTTTGTAGAGTAAATAGAGTTTACAATCATCAACCAGTTTTTCCCACGTTATTATCACTCGAATACTTGGCTTATCAATATATACATATGACCACTTCCTATCTTTGCCACAACTTTGCACTTTTGCGGAGTTTCCTTGCATTACACAGATATTTTCACTTGTGCGGAAGTATCGTATTATATAACAGGAAAGTATTATGGAAATCGAATTGTTCACGTCCTGTTTGGATTCAAAAAGGCATAACATAACGATGACTTTCCGATTATACAATCATAAAGACACCGAAAATATGGCAAGAGCATCAGTCCTCGACATGGTCCTCCTGGTTTGCAAATAATAATATTCCTTTTTTTTGTTGAAGCGTTGAAATTTTTAACGGTTTATTTCAATGTTTTAATTTCTCTGGAAAAACAGACGATTTTCACGAAGTGTCGAACTTTGGCCCCGTGAATATGGCGTTCACCAATGACCGTCGGGGGTGCTAATTATAAATACGAGCGTAGGTATAATTTCCTCTAAAATTGTACTACTATAATTTAAAAATAATTTTCGATGCTTATGTCGAATTTCAAATGTGGACACTAACTCAAAAAAAATTGGTCTTGTACATTTTGTCTAATGGACTTCAAGAGTGATATGCGTCAGTGTGTGATATGTCTCACTCGGGCTCACACCTGAGAACAAAGATGTCTTTGTTTGTCCGACTTGTACGCCCTAAATTGATGGAGCTAATTACTTGCTCTACATGAAATAAGGCCCAAACATAAGTTTTTCGGAAAACTAAAAATTTTCGTTTGTATTATTTTTATTTTGTTTCGACCTTCTCGTTCACTAGTAATCAAATTGTTTTTTATTTAGATGTTTTTACAAATATTTTATATAGTCTGGCCACTCTGCGAAGTCGGTTCGGAAGGTCGAGAATTCGCTTAAGCAAACTAAAGCAACGCATGAGCAAGAGAAATATTGTAGCGGTTTTCTATCGTAACGTCTTTCTTAAAATATAGCTCGAATACACCGGTAATAGGCTGTCTTTGTTTAACAGTTGTTAGAAAGAGTCGGGGTTGTAAGTGTTGCTAAAACTACTGCGAGTTAATTTCAATAACGGTTAATACTTAATTTGTAATTACTATTCGCAGAGCGGCTTTGTATTTTTTATTTTGATACTGCCGTATCAGTTGATTTTTATAAACTTTTTGTAATCATTTTTGAAAAAAAATTAGTATAAGGTAGGTAATACTTATTCATTCCCGTTATAAATGATAAAATAACGTTTGAAAACTGCAAGTTCTCCGACTAATTACATAATGGTAGAATTTGCTTTAACTTATTGTCAGACGAACAGGCCGACTAATCGTAAGTAACCGTCTTTCCGGAATGCCCCAGACTATAGTTATTATATGCACATACAATCATATTATTTATAATAATTATGATACTTACCTGAGTAATTTAAAGAATTTTTTCATTAATCGTTTTCGAGTTTGTGTAGCAGTACCGACGCGACGTATACTTTCTGAATATACATACATACATACGTTCATTTACTTAAATAGTATTTTATTTATTTAAAATGAAAATAAATTCGCGAGTTGTAAACTTACACGCATCTCCAAGATCGTAGGTTGTTACGACTTTGCTTTTCAACATTTTTTTGGTAATAGACGCTTTTTAATGGATTATGGTTTTTTATTTCTATTTAAATAACATCAATAACGATTTGTTATTCTGTAGATGCTCAAAGTTTTATTTTAAAACCGTTTGTGGGGGTTTTTATTAAGTGTTTTATTAACATACGTTCTATAGTCTTTTATAATCTTAACCTGCAAATAATTTAATTTTTCGTTGCAAGTTTGTAACAAATTATCTTCCTGATGAAGTTAAATATTAGTTATTATACATTCGCTAGGTACTCATCACGATTTATAATAAAGTAATGGAAGCAGCATTTTATAGGTGGACTTATGTTAATAAATATTCGAATAGGATAATAAACTCGATTTTGTATTTAACGTATCCACATCCTTACAATAAAATCATATTTATGCGAATATCGTTTATTCGGATTACTTCGGTCCCGTTTGATCCGGATAAACCGAGTTTTACTATATTTATGTAGGTACATATTTTCGTAGTAAACAGTGCCTTCTTTTCTATTATCTGTGAAAAACGAGTTGGTCGCCAATAAGTTGAAATGGGTTATTTCTTTTGTTTTAATGATCGAATTTTTATTATAATAAATATCTTTGAAATTTTAACAGTAAAGGATATAATTTAAATAGTTTAGATTTATAAAACATATGCAGTCAATTACATTACACATAAATATGCAGTCGATGCGAATGTACATGTTAACATAACATAAGCAGTAAAATAAACCTGATTCATTTTAAGAAACATACCGGTATCCCATATTAAATGCCTAATACCGTTGCAGAAGTGAAAACAAAGTGGAAATGCAAGAATGAATCTACAAATGGTGACAGGTATAATTCCTATATGAAGATCATCTATTAAGTCGATGTAGTAATCAAATTGGCAAGGTAAAATCCAAGTTTCTAAACCCAGAACAATTACATATCCGGATAATGCAGCTCCTGAAATATGAATCGATGTAGAAGATGATTATTTTGAAGTAAAATTACCTGTCAATCTATGGGTTATCGATAAAGTACTGGGCAATTCTACTGCGTATATAGTTAAATGCGGTGACATTGGACGATTGATTTTCATATTGCGTTCATCGTAATCCATCGCTTTCGGTGGATTGTATGGTCTTGGTTTTAAAGAAATTTTATTTACATGTCGTGTAGGTACAAAATTCGAGTTAATAAGCTGTACGGCATCCAGAAATTTAGTACGGTCAAATAATCTAAAATAAAATTGTTAACACGATAGTTTTTCTACGTTTTATATTTAAACTTACTTGCGTATATTTAACATTTTTACGCCGTTTTGACAGTTATTTTGCGATACAAATACCTACATAATATGTTTAAACGTTTACTTGGTTACTTACCTACGTACAATTAATAACAAAACAATAGAGGCATCTCGTACGAATCAACTATAGTCTCTTCACCCAACCTATGCAGTATAGATATAAGCAAATGCGTAAGGAGAATGCAGGATTAATCAGGATGTAAATTGCAGTCAACGCCTTACCAATGTAATGACCGTTACGCTGGAATTACCCCTTTTCTGTTTTTACTTAAACGGTAATTATAATTAGGTAATTAATATTACGTATTTTGTGACAAAAGACATACAAATGCAGTCTCGGAGTATTGGGTCTCATTCTTATGCGATTTCTTTGTTAACTCTTCTTTGGACGACTTTTCGAAAGATTTTAGATTTTATTCGACAAGCACTCGAACTTTTTTCTGCGTTTTTCATTTTCATATGAAACATTACGATATGAATTTTACGGTACGGTTTCTATGGTACTAATTTTTAACGTAATTTCTAATTCGTTTGGCACGATACGAGCAGCTACACGAGCCTCATGAAACTTTATACGGGGTGTATTGCGATATATGCGCATGTAACGCCACAATCCAAACAGTTCTCTCATATCAGGTTCGCTTATCATCAAACACGTGTAATATACTGCGCAATACAGAAGCGACAAATTCTAAAATTTTATACAGCCTACCACTGAATTTTTTAAATACGAATTTTTGGATCATCAAATATCCGATAGATATTGGTACTTATCAATAATTGTGTTAATTTATTCAAACAATGCGAATAGTTAAGTATCAATAAATTATTGTTTAAACAGTTAAATGTTTCACTTAATTTGCTAAATAAGATGACGTTAAAAATCTGATTTTCTAATGAAATTGTCAATATTAACCTTAGATTAACATCGAGCTTTATTCACAGAGAAGTCATTGTCGACGACACAGTTATTTTATGTATGTAACAATTAAACTTAAATTACATAGATAAAGAAGCGTTTCGTTTTGTAAATATGCATGTATGAATTCACTTACGAAAACTTATATTAACAGAATATTTTTAACTACAAATTACGGTTTCAATTAACCAAATACTATTTACTTATGTTTTTAATTACCAATAAATAATTAAAAACTAATTAAAGATAAAATGATATAAAATTAACGATATTTTTAATTAATAAATTAATAGATAATATATCTAATTAAGAAATTAATAAAGCATGATAATGTAATTTACAGGGTGATTTTAAATGAAGGGCCGCAAATCATATGGATGAATTTAGACGAAAAAATAGGCCGATTTTTACAATTAGTCCAACATTACACCTCTGCACAGTTACAACCTCTTAAAAGTTGTGGTAGACACCACATTTGTATTAATAAATCCAGAATGGAAATTTTGGCTGAACATCGTAAGCACGAAAAAACAACCATACAATCAGTGCATGACAATGCCATCGATATGATATTCATACTTGACACAGATACTTGTGTATTGATAACATATTTTTTAAATTTGTCTACAAGGGGCATCGTGACGCAATCGATAATATGCAACATATTATTTTTGTTGATTTTTGTGTTTTATTTAATCACAAGATGGATACATCAGTTCAAATCACATATTTTTTTAACTTTTATTTTTTGATTTAGGTGATAGTTTTTGGAGATATGCGCATAGATAACTATTAATTAGAAATTGGATTTACACATTGGGCGATGAAGATACAATCTAGTCACCATTTTATTGACGACATGCATCGGAATAAAATTTTATTATCAATTGAACTACTTACTTATTCATTAGAAAGGAAAATATTTTTAAGCTGCAACGTGATATTTGCCAATCAAAAACAATTTATTCGATTTATTAAAATTTAATTTTTACTTTCAGGTACGTACCACAACTACATATAGCATTTATATATGGACAATGTGCATTATAGTGTAAGTACTTTTAATACATATGTACCTATATTTTCTGTCACGATCGTCATAATAAATTGTTTGCATGTGTGCATGTACAGTGGTCGCCATGAAAACGGGGACATGCCTTGAAGTAGATTTTTAGGAATAATTAGTGGTGTAAAACAGACGTGTGCACTTGACAGGGTATTAGTAAAGATAAGCGTATATTGTGCCGGAGCGCGGCGGGCCACATAGCATCGCATAACTTCTCAACCAATCGTCGCACAATAGAGATCCTGACATTGACTCATTTAAAATGCACCCCATCGATTGGTTGCGCTGAAATGCTGTACTCCGGCATAATGTACACCGTAGTCTGCGTTGATTGATGTCAAAGTTGCATATAAGGTCTGTGCAATCGCATAAAACGGCTGACCTGTCAACCTTAAAGAAATAACAGATGTCGCTCGCATCAGGAACTAATGGTAACTGTAATGTATATTTACTACCATTTTATTAAATATTTTCAGAACAATTTCTTGTTTACTTTACGAAAAATACATTAATTGCAGTTTTAACAGATGTAAAACGAAAACATAACTTTATTTTTAAATTTTAAAAAAGTTTCAGCAAATAGTAAAGTTCTAAACCATACATAATAGATTTCATTAGTCCCTGACGCAAGCGCCTCTAGTTGTAAGTTAAAATCGATTGCACAGACCTTATAAGCAACTCTGACAACAATCAACGCAGACGACGATGTACACTTACCTATAATTTGCGTAATCCCGTCGTAGCTTCACGGCCCTACTATTTACGTCAGTAACGTTGTCGTCAACGAATTATTACGAATACGTCAATTTTATTAGCAAGATGGACATGTTATGACCTATTTTCGTTTACCTAACTTCAACCGCAAAGTAAAAGTTGATGTCACCCCAAGAATTTCAAATATAGGAGACGCCAAAAAAGGTATAATTTGCAAGCTTATTGTCCACTGATTAATTTTTTTATAGTAGTGTTTCAATTTTTAAATTCGATCATCACTCGTCGAGTAATCGACACATATGACATGGAAAAGTTTTATTGATGACGAGATTGGAAACTATCGTGAATAATATATAAACCATTAAGTAATTTCCTTGTTAATTTAAACATTTACAATGATTAATTTATTAAAATAGATTTTTCGATGAAAGTAAAATTTTAATTTTACATCCAATAACTTACTACCTATAGAATTTTTTAAACTGACGAAGAAAAATATACATGTGTGTTTTAATATTAGCTGTATTTTCTTGAAAGAACAACCTATAATTTAATCCAATTAAAATATGATCAAATTTCAACGAAGCAAAGATGACATCATTCTAAACAATAGATATTACTTATTTGCCATGAAACGTCTTCCTAGAACATAATAATTAATGTGTACCTACATAAAAAATTTATTGTTTATATCGAGTTTCGGCCGAAACTGTGTAAATTCGATTATTAATCGGTAGCGTAATTAAAGTTACAATATTTGAGTAATTTGTTAAAATTTTACAAGTAGGTTCCTACCAAAAACACTCAAAGCAGTTTTAATTATTTTTTTAATTTCTAATATTTCGTAAATAAAATCAAAAGTTGTACATCAACCCTGTACATATAATATGTAGCTTTAAGTTTAATTTTTTTTTAATAAGTTTAACAGTTAGTAATTGAAAAATAACAAATTCTTGATTGAATTTAGTTTGGATTTTCTACTAAATCTTATTAACAAAACGCAACGATACTTTAAAGTTGACCTCTTAAATTAGGTTAACTCTCGGCGAAGCAAAGAATAATAAGTTTTAACACCCGCACAGTAAATTTATATTTAGATGAGTTATATTATACGCACTCTGCCATTGGCCTTCGAACCAAAATAGATAAAAGTCAAGTGTGTAAACAAGTCGAATAATTAGTAGTAGTTAAATATGTTTTATTATTTATTATGCATTTCACGTAAAAATATGTATGAGATAGTTGGGGCCTACAAGTTGTTTCAATGTTATTCACCTTGCGTTGACTTCATTTTTATTTTAAGTTGTTTGTCATGTTTATATTATTCTGGCGTTCCGTTGTTTATAAATTTTAATTTCGAGAGAGTTCTCCGATTGTTATTGATGTTAGTGTGTATATTTACTATAGGTCATTCAAATTTTATTTCGATGCTCATCATTAATAAAAAGTTGTTAGATGATTAGATTGTACCTATACCTATTCGTAATAAAGTTCAAAGTTTGAAAAATGGACATATTCTACCGATGATTTTACCTGCACATTACATGGCAAGAAAGACAAGGATTGCTTAGATACTAAGAAAAAATATGAGGTTATACCACTGGTGAAACGTAATCATTTTATTGATAACGTGCATCGGAATATTTGAATGGCCTTTGTAGGTATTGTCAATCAAATTTATTCTTTATTTCAAAAAGTTCGTTTTTTCCTTATTTATAAAATAAAGAAAAATTAATATAGGGTAGATTCGCCTATTTCCTCCCGTTTATTATTAAAACCATTAAAAAGCGTAACCAACGTTTTTCACCAATAAGAAATCATTATTAATCGATTTAATCTTGATTAGTTAACCCCTTTTTTAATTTACAACTAATTTGGTGCGATCAGCCCTTAAACTTTTTATGTGATAATTAAAAAGAGTGTTAATGAACGTCGTCTATGTTGTTATTTAAACAAAATGAAGTTACCGGTGCGTGAAGCGTTATAGTTATCTACTATAAAAATATAATTTAAAAATCATTTTACAACTACGTGACTACTACACAAGACACGAATGTATTAAGCTGGGAACACACTGCCGATACATCACGTTATGTCATGCAACATTATGGTACTGATTTCTACTTGCTCGTGTGCAAAAAAAGTATAATAATAAGTAAATATATAGGAATTTACTATCTAAGTTTATTTGGTATACCAATTACAAGCCAAGAAATAGCGGCGGGCAGATAATATATCTTTATTTGAAACGTGTTGCGTGAGCATCTGAATAGATGCGTCACGTGTCGTCCTATGTGTACTAATGTAAAATTTCATGACAGCACGTGACGTGTCGGCAGTGTGTCCCCAGCTTTAATGGCGCATTTTGGCAATACTTTGACGATTATGCGTTCATTTTCCATCAAAACATACAACTGTTAGTAATAAATTTAAACGATTTCTGTCATTTATAATTGGTAGTCAATTTGTCCGTTCATTTTCTATATTTTTTTAGAGAATAATTAAGTAGTTATATGTAGATAGGTATTTGGAAGTAATAATTTATTGATAAAACACGATAAGTCAGAAATTAGATTTATTACGTAATATTAAAAAATTTAAATTAACAATAGGAAAATGTAAAATAATCGAAATTCAAAACGTAACATTTAGCATATAATTAAAAGCACTCCCTATGAGATATTATTAACTATTACGTCGATCTTCGGTTTCATCTGATTAGATCAATTCACAACATTCAAACATCGTTAAATCATATATCTAATAGACAATAACCTTCTAAATTACATATTGAACAATATTATATTCTAAAATATTATATATATATATATATATATATTGTACAGGGTAGCCCATAGCAATAGGTTTTTAAAAAAAATTAAATAAAAATTCAAATTATAAATCATAAAAACTCATTATGCTCTAAAAATTAAATCATCAAAATGACGCCCGGCACGATTACAGCACTCTTCTAAATCTTGCTTGTAGGTTTTGAAATAAGTACTCTCCCGTAAGTGTTTGACGTGAGATCAATTCCACTTCACACCGACTATTTTCCTTTGGTGCACTTGTGGTCGTTGGGTTAGTGGCGTAAACTCTGCTCTTTAAATATTCCCACAAAAAATCAGGAGAAGATAAATCCGGGCTCCTGGGGGGTCGCCATGAAATGTCTCCTCTTCGGGAGATCGGCTTGCCTGGAAACGGTCTAATGTATGGCAGGTCGTCCCGTTTTGTTGAAACCACGTTCTGCTGACATCACTTCCAGGTGCGGATCGCTGCTCTACTGCTTGCTGATATCGTATGTCACTTGTTCTGTGCATGCTTCCGTTCGAGCCGATCGTCGACGCTCTAGGCCACATGGTTTAAACGTGGACCCAGTTCGTTCAAATCGTTTTACCCATATTTTAATTAAATGTATACTAGGAGACAGTTTCTGTTTAAACCGTATACTGTGCGAAATAAATGGCGAACAGTGACGTGCGAGCGGTTATTTAGATAAAAGTCACGTTGTTGCCCCTCGAACTGACCCATAACGACTAAAATGGTACGCACACAGCTATTGGCTGTACCAATACCCGCACCCCGTTATCGAGGACCAACAGTTTGAGAAAAAGTCTATTGCCACAGGCCACCCTGTATAATCTAATAATAAGTTTAAGTTAATTTATTAAAATTAGATCATTGTATTCTTATCTATTAACTTGAGTCGGTAAAAATTAAATAGGTCTTAAGGATTATTTTTTATTTCTTTAAGGCCCTTAGAGCTTAATGAACGAACAAATTGTTTTTACAGTTTTTATTGTTGTTCATGCAATTTTTGTTTATTTAGCATCTACTTATATCACTAATCTAATCTAAAGTAAGGGCCGGTAGGTATTTTAGTTTTGGTTTAATGTCGTAGAACAAAACATACGTTTCGTGTTTTCGTTTGTATTCTAAAACGACTGAACCGATTTGTTAAATCTAAAGGTTAATTTTTGTAATAATCATTCTTAAAATTCTAATTTTTATTTTAAATTAGCATAGACTAAAGTAATTTTAAGAAAAACAAAAACGTAGAAATTATTAAAGAATAACTTAAATTAGTAAAGTAAAAATACTTGCTATGTAAAAAGTATAACTGGAAATACGATTAACAGGTTCTAAACATGGGCGCTTCATAATAAACGCTCTGATTGGAGCTCTTACGGTTGGTTTACCGTTGCACCAATGAAAATACTAGCGCCACTAGCGGTAGAGTTTAACAAGTCCAATTGTACTACGTTCTTAATATAAAATTGAGAATGAAAACTGGTTATCTCTGTGGTAACAACAACGATAATTAAGGAACATTTGTGGTTTAAACAAAATTTAAAGTTAAGTCAATACAGAAACACTAGCTTTAAAATTTTAAATTCATATATTTTTGTTGTCTAGGTATAATTTAGTTGACTCTGAATAGACAGCCTAAAATGAACGAGCACCTTTGCCAACATGAAATCATAATTGGTACCTACCTATATTTGGCAAATGTAGGTATATATTTGGATGTATGTCAACGAAGTACAATTCTATAAGTCACGCACAGAGTGAACTGAAAATAAGTTAAAGTGAGCGCATGTCTTGTTATAGAACAATATAAAAAGAAAAAAAAGTGATATTAAAAACAAAAAACGATTTAAATACAGGCACTTATCCTAGGCATATATTTTCAAAAAAGACTTGAAGAAAGCAAACGCAAGGACTGTCTTACGGTTTACGCTATACATCTATATGTTAGTAAAAAGTTTCTCCTGTTTGTTTGTTTTTATTGTATGATATTTATATTTATACATATTTATATTGCACAGGTTCCTATGTAATATTGAAAAAAATTAACGAAAATATTTTCTAATTAATAGTATCAGTCACCAGTGACTGATGTAGCATTTAACGTGTTAATTTAATTTTGAAATTGAAGCTATACGTTTAGAATAATTAACGGCAATACTTTCAAATAGGTACTTATTTATTATACATATTATATAGGTATTATTCCAATAAAAAACAACAATATTTATCTACAGTAGGCGCTCGGTTATGTGGACTAATAAAAACTAGGGATGTTCATATATATGTAGGTACCTATAATCAAATTGTTGTTATAATCGAAAATTTCAAACATATTGTATAAATAATCTCCCATTCACGATTTTATTCATTTTAAAATACCCCATTTGTATTCTATTTTTTAACATTAATCATTATAACAAATATTTGTCTATAATTTGTAGGGAATCATTCCTATTTACATTAAGGTAAAATTACGCACTTATAATATTAATTACTGCGTTTATAAAATAATTTATAGTAATTAATTAGCAATTAATAAAAATATACCTACTTATTTCAATTTATTTATTAATAAATACCTTTATGATGGGATAAAGGTATATAAAAAGTGCCAGATACATTTTGCGTCTAATTACAGCAATGACGGAATTTTAAACTCGTTTTCTCTGACATTGTAGTGTTCGAAAATAAAGAATAAGTATAGGATGATCTTATTTATGATTCACAATTATTTTTGACTTTTTTTGCGTGTATAATTTTTGACGCGATTTTTTATTTAGAGCACAATATAATGCTCGAATTGTTAACCATAATAACAATTAATTGGTAGATATTTTATTGTTTTGTAAGTTTCCATTTAAGTTAAACATGAGATAGTACTTACATACATAAATTTTAATAGCTTGGCCGTTTTGGTAGTGATTAATATTGAAGAAACTTTAAAAGACAATAACGTCAGTACCTATATTATAAAATTGCTTTTGATAAATAATTAAAAATAATTATCAAGTTAGGTTTTTTGTATGTTACCGGGATTAACTAACTAATTTGACCTCGTTTAAATTACTTATAATTTGCTTAATGTTAATCAGTTCATCACTGGTAGATATTCATTTAGGTTATTTTTGAATTTTCGTAGCTATGTTTCTTAATTTAAATTTTTTTGGTAATTATGCTTGCATTGCATTATACATAGATACATGCATAATTAAATAAAAAGCAATATAAATTAATATTAATATACAGTGTAGATAAGTATATGTCATCTAAATTTTATTCCGATGCACGCCATCAATAAAAAGTTATTAGAATGTACATATTTGTAATATTCAGTTTAAGGTTTTGAACGTGGCATATTCATACACATATGACATGACAAAGAAAGACTATAATTTATTAGTACATAGATACTGTAAAAATACTAAGTACGGATGATGACGTCATCGCAATAAAATTTGAATGGCCCGTATGTCAATCTATACACACTCAACAGGGGACATATTTTCAAACAATTCGCTTACAATAACGTATTAGAAAATAACGTCATAACAATGAGTTTCTATAGTAATCTGATGGTATTTTCGCATACGTTATGTAAGCGAATGATTCGAGTATAGTCCCCCGGAACCGCACGGAAGGAAATCTTGATACGTTTCGATACTTGTCTTCTATTTGTTACTAGAATTTTGCAATAGAAAAATGGAAAAATTATGATTAATTACCGTGGAAATTAAATAAAACTTTTACAATATATCATGACAAGTACCATTATTATAATAATTATTATAAAATAACGATTAATATAATTTACCTTACATTAGATACAATTTTAACCGTTACTATAACCATGTTCAAAATAAAATACATAAGTACGTACCTATTATTCGAAAATGTGGAAATTTTTTTATAAAATTTTATTTTGGACGGAAAAGTGCGATTCAAATAAAAATATCTTAATTAACAAATTAAAACATAACATTTGATATTATTGTAAAACAATTAGGTAAGTATTTATAACAAGTTTTCCATGAGATCATTGCAGAGTCTGAAAACAACTGACAAAGAGGAATTTTAAATTGAGACAGTGTCGATGATTCCGGAAATGCTTGATAAAGACCGCTGAACTAACAATAAGGTTAAACCGTTTAAAGATATCTAACACTAAGTTAGATATACGTATCGCGTCATAATCTATAAATTATCCTGTAAAAGTTGGGTGTTTTTCTAATTCAATTTACTTAAGTATTGCCGTAAGTTGTTTGTTTGATGTTTGAGGCGAAAATTTTATACGTAGGTATATATAAATTCATATATATTATGTACAACGCCGTAACGAGGGTATGAAGTACCTGTGGCAAGTGCCTTAACTTGCGCTCCTAACCAAAAAAAATAGCCTCAAACCTAGTTGCGCCCGTGCGTTGCGACGTATCAGTTCACAATAAAAACAAAAATTATTAATTCGTACCTTAAGGCTGTATAATATTTGTATTTAGGACAAACTCATTCCCATCTTATACTTGAATGATTCTATTCTGTTTTCGATGACCAATAAAAACTTTAAACTAGAATTTAAACAAATTATCGACAATTTGACAATGAAAAACTTCCGTATTTCAGTTTGAGTATGATATGAAAATAAATTTCCTTATGAATTTGGGCCTAAGTCAAAATAGAGAAGATATCAATAAAGCTGGATATCCATTTGTTACATTTCTGGGTATCGTATCCTCGATATCAACGGCGACTACTTTTTTTTCTGTAGTTAAAAGAAATGATAGATATCTATTAGCCCATATTTTTCACTCGTGCCGTCATAGATCAAAATATATGCCCATAGTGTCTTATATCAAAATGATCACCAACAAATGCGCTTTATCGAACGACTGATATGCGATACTTACATTTCGTTGCAACGTAAAAGCCCACAAAGTATAGAGAAACCCATCACGCATTCTTTGAAAAAATCCTAACTCCATTAATTTTTATGATAGAGAAAGCTAACGAAAACAAATTGTAGGTAATTTTGTACTAACGTTTAACTTTTATTTGAAGAATTTTCGATAATACTTTTTTAGTTTTGAGATATTAAAAGAAACATTTTACCCCATGTTTGTCCTCTCCAAAAGGGGGCGTAGGTATACGAATTTCTTCCTTATTGCGCAATTTTTACTGGGCCGATATGAAATTATAAATATTTATGATTACCTTGAATAAAAAAATATAATTTTTGGGTACTTATTATTTTTTGTGGAGTTTAACTATGAAAAACTATTCTAATTCAGTGATGTTATACCTATGCTTTTGCAGCTTATTGCGACTTTTTGGGGTTTCATACCTATTAGGAGCTTACTTTTTCGACTTTGCATAAAGCTCTTTTCTATAATTTACCAAATTTTCAGAAGAAATAACATTTAAATTAAATTTTACATTAAATTCGCTTTAAAATACCGATTACAATTTTAAATTCCGTCCATAGATATCCGGTAATCACACAAAATGAACGCGGTATCTTCTCATAGGGGTACTTTCCTCTACTACCGAATTTCTTTAAAAAGATGCATATTTATTGAATTAATGATATTTTTCAAACAAAATACTCTTTAATGTAAACAGACAGGACAATAACAGTATATATTTCTCTAAACAGATTTATAAAAGTGCCGTCATAAAAAGTACCCTAAAAGTTCTAATTTGAATTATGATAAATGATTTAAGCAGTCCGATTACGTCACCGTAATTACCATGCATCCAATTTAGTTTAACCTACACTTAAAAATAAAATACGGCAATATGACAACACGCAAAACACTTAAAATGTAAGTATAATGCTTTGAACAAGAGAGATAATTAGAGTAAAATGGCAAAAGAAACCGCCCGCACGCAACATTTGTGTTCCCCAACGAAATCAATTTACATAGTCGTAAAAGATGATCTCATTTTATGGATCGGCACGTGTTTCCGGAAAAGCTTGCTTATACATATATGTATGCGATTGATAAAAGTTATGTTTGTTTACCGAAGACGTTTCTATTTCTTTGAGAAATAAAACAATTTTTATTATTTTATAGATATAAACAATGTGAAAAAATATTCGCCTAATTTGGAAAACGTTAAAAATGATGATTTGCAAAGCTTTAACGTTTGGTAAAAGGTAAGTATCGAAGTTCTGCGGACAGAGATAACCGAATGGCTAAAATTAAGTCAGCATTTATGTATAGAGAACAAAGGATAAAATTAGCCACCAATGCAATTACTCATTGATTTATTATTTTTAAAATAGTATTTGTTCATACCTACATTTGATAGTTTCGTCAAAATCTATCTACGAACAACAATTTCGCGACGCATATAACTATGATATAATCATAAAAAATGATTATCCATCGATAATTTTAACGAGTTACCATACCTATCTAAATATAATCTTCGATTTCAAGCACACGCTGATGAGAATTTTTATTTTATTTTGCAGGTGAATAACTTATTGGCACGTAAAATGATGACCGTATTATTTGTGGAAGTTTTTCCTATTTCACGAAAAGCAATAAAGCACGCAATACTTAATTTTAACATCCATCAAATCATAGAGGAAAATAAATGTCGAACTGTTTTTATATTTAACATAAAATAAATGTATTGTACCTACTATAAAAATAAAAACGGTAAGATTTTTATCAACATTAATTGCAGTTAGTATTCCTAAATTTTTATTTGTATAGTAATACAATAAAAGCGAAAGGCGAATTTGTCGATTAATTCTAGATTGTTTGTTGCGAACGACGAGAAGAGTGCAAATTTGACAAATATCGAAAACCCGAAAGTCAATGGTTCGAGGGTTTTTATTGTCAAATTTACGCGATTCGAGTCGCTACGGAGGAAACGGGAATTAATCCTTAAAAATTCAGAGGGCAATCAGAACTGTATTCGAACGGATAATTTCACATAATTAAATATTTAAAACTGATTTGTCATTAAGGTTATACGTTAAATAAAATATTAAATAAAATATTTAGTTTGTTAACAAAGAGAATTCCTCGACAACCGTCAAGTGTCAACAACGAAGTAGTAGTAGGTATCAAATTTTATTAACATTTTGTAAAAATTCTCGTTTTAAAATTAAAACCGATAAGAAAAGTGAAAACTAAAATTATCGCACGCAATCATGTTATAGGTGATAATATTAAAGATACAAGTTTGATTATCACATGATTAACGAAACGAGTTTGAATACCAGAACGAGTCAGTGAGCCGAGTTCTGCGGCAATCAAACGAGTTTCATTAAGCCATATAATCAAACGTGTATTGTTCGGTGAAAATGTAAGTTTTTATTCTATTATGTGTAAAACAATTAAGATTATAAAAGTCAGAATATTTGACTTTTTTTTAATTTGATCGCACCAATCTATTTTAACATTTAAACGTAACTTGTTTCCCCGATTTTCCTTGGTTATCTTTGTGTTTCCATAGATAATTTATATTTAAGTTAGGCTTAAATTTTAAGATGCATTGATGCAATCAGCTCTAAATGTTGTTCTTGCTGCTATGGCAACGAATTGTTTAAAAAAAAACAGTACGGTAATAAGAAATGTTACTTGCAATCAAGGTCTACCTAATTCACTTTTATATGAAAACTTTCAAATAAATGTATTTGTGTACTTTTTGGTCATAACCTGTAGCTATATACAGGGTGAGTTAAGATAGTAACACTCCACCTACGTTAATTATTCATATTAAAAAAATATTTTCTTAACAAAAGATGTTCAGAATGATATGTTGTATATTGTACATTTATTTTATTTCAGAGCCTAATTATATTTGAGCAGTAATATGCAATTTTTTATTTTTAAATGACACCCTGTATATTGTTTACGTTTTTTTTTGAAAGAACTCTCTTTTCTCTATACAGTGATATAAAAATATTGTGGGATTAGATGACAAAATTACACTATCAAACACGATTAAAATTGAACAATGAGCTATTTAGCAATGTCGTCTTTAATAGCCATGAAACAAAACATTTAAAAAATATAAAAAATAGATTTTTATACGTATATACCTACCTAATTATTACATTTTGTTTGTGTGTTTATATGTGAAAACTGAAATAATAGTGCACTGACAATGACTAGAAATGTTCGTTCATCGAAAAATGAGAAATATTACCGTTTCTGGCACTGAAAGGATCTAGTTTCGCGAACCCTTCTTAAAGTATTCCTAATAGTTCCTCTATTTAGTTGCCTTCTATCGGGAAATTTTTCTAAATACAAACGTTTCCCTCTCTTAGAATAAACACAATGGTATCCAAGGAAAATTTTGTTTCTTTTTCTCGTTATCGTTTTTCCTAAACCGCCAATTTCCAGCGTAGATTCTTCCGTTGATTGCGAATTTGCATTATTACATACTTATACACTTCATATTTCATAGAATTTCACCAACCACTATGATCGCGAAAACGCGCGTAAGATAAAATTTCGTTTGCGAAATTTTACCGTCGAATGTTTGAGGAAAACTAATCAAGACCCTAACCTAGTCCCTATTCAACAGCCTAACAAAGCTCGATTTTCAAAGAATTTGTGTTAGAGCTTAAAGGTCCATGTATTTACACTTTATAAATACATGGAGTTAATCAACAAAGAAAGATCCTACCTATCCTCGTCGTATTAATGCTTTTTGTTTGTAATCCTTTTAGAGAACACAACACTCGTACACTCACACGCAAAAAGGTCTTATAAACCAAACGAGCATTCTTCGCACACGCGAATAATACGACGCCGTAATTTAAAATTCGAACTACTGAAGCAAACACTACCGCTCTGTACCACTAACGCGAATGATCTGAAACAGCTTTGCCAGAATTCTATTTATAAATGCATTCGAGTTTATACGTGGATACTAGGAAATCCCGCTTTTATTTTAAAAACATTCAATTCTTTATTCACACACCAATAAACTATGAAAGTAGGTGGCACACATGTTTTATTAGTCGCCGTGTATTTTTCCGATCGTATAAAAATGCGATTCAACTTTTATCTATCTACTTTATGGTTTGTAATAGGAAACTTTTAATGCTTAAGGGTACACGAATGATTTTTAAATTGTAAATAGAGTAAATTTAGTAGGTAGGTAGTGATTACTCAAATAATTTTACTGCATAAAAAAATACATCAATTTAGAATAAATTTCCTAAAAAGTACATATTTTAAAAGTTACGGTCACTATTTGCATTTGTTTTTATCAAACTCCACTACGGCCCTTATGAATAACAATTTGATTCACCAATAAATTACTAAAATGTCATCAAGTTATTTTGCGATAAACGAACGTTCTTAGATACTATAAATGCACTATTATTTCAGTTTCTATATATAGACATACAAACAAAATATGACAATTAGGTAGGATACATATAAAAACGTATTCAATTTTTTGAATGTTTTCTTTCATCAAGGCTACAAGAATAATGTCGCTAAATAGGACATTTTTCAACTTTAATCGTGTTTAACAGTGTCATTTTGTCATCTACCCCACAATATTTTTAGATAATTCTTCAACAAAAATGTAAACAATATACAGTGTCATTTAAAAAGAAATAGTACTCAATTACTAATATTGAGTACTAATATTAGTACTCAAATCTCATTAGGCCTGAAATAAAATAAATATACAATAAAACACTATTCTTACTAGTCGTGTCAGGCATCTACCAGGCAGGGCTAATGAGAATAACGCTTTATAAACAACATATTATTTTGAACATCTTTTGTTAAGAAAATATTTTTTTCTAATATGAACAGCCAACGAACTAATTGTGTGTGTGGGGGGGGGGAGTACTATTATTTTAACTCACTCTGTATTTACAGTGAAACTTATATAAGCTTAAATCGCTCGGGACCGAGCAAAAAATATTCCATTTTAAGCAGGCACTTTTACATTCTGTTTATACACTATACACTGTATGGCCATTAATCACCGGTTACCATAAATAATAATGTGCGTAACTGTAGAACTGTGGTAGAGTGTCAGTAGGATGTTGGGCCGCTGTTCGTCGCTATCACAGCCTCTATTCTTCGAGGAAGATTTTCCACTAGGTTCAGGTAAATTTCGGCAGGAATTCGGTTCCATCCCTCCAATAACACGGTGAATGGCTGTGTGGTGTATTGTGGGCGAGTTGGTCTGGTCCGTAATCGGCACTCCAACACCTCCCAAAGGTGTTCAATGGAGTTGACCTTAAATAACACTAACAATAAATAAATAATTTTGAGCTTTTAATCTCTAAACTCAGATCATTTAGAAACGATTACCAACTTCCAAAAATGTTATTCTTTCATTTTGACTTACAATAATTAGAGAATGTGATTCTGTATGAGACGTCATTTTTTCCACCTATTATAAAACATGCTGTATAAATATAAAATTAGTAAGTATTAAATTCTAACATTTGCTTACAACTTTTATAGTACGCAATACAATGATGTTTCATTTTTCTTAATTTCAAAGACGGAATAACATACTTATAAACAACATAATTGTTATAATTAAATTTTACGAAGTTCTAAGGATTAGATCGACTAATGTAATCTAGCTACTTACTTACTGTAACTTTTAACTTGAATGGTAGTATGCCATCAATTAATTAATTATGAACCACAGAATGTTATATGTGAATTGCCTTCTTGTTTAAATAAATTTTTCTGTACGTACTAAACAACGCGATCACCTCTAAGTATTTATATCAAAAATTATTATTGATATCCATATATAGTTTGATGTAAGTAGAGGTAGTATAGTTGTAAAAACGAATCACATTGTTATCAATTTTTCACACGTAGGAAAATTACGTAGAAGAAAACAATATTTATAGTAGCAGATAAATATTTTACTCTAGGTATACAGTTCTCATTCCTTTTTCATTGATGGAAATTTTCAGGTAATTTCAATTTAGTAAATAATAATTATAAATTAGAATATATCATACAGACGATTGTCCGCCTTATTTATTTATAATCGAGCGTAAACAAAATTAAAAAAAACCATGGTCGTGGGTGTATTTGCAAAGTGTGAGAGTATTATCCTATGGACGAATACGGTTGTTAAAAATGATCTCATTTTTCTGTCATCATTTTTGTCATGGATCATTGCGGATAAAGAGGTCAGAGCCCGTGACACTAAAATAACAACAATAACGCGTAAACACTAACAAACCATAACCAACGGCCACCACTGCGTATTTTAAGTTCTTTCTTAACGTATACACATATATAGGAATGACATCAGGGTATGCCTGATGCCCCGACCATGACAAGCTTATCCGCGTATATGGAATCCGTCGCTCTTGGAACTACGTGTGTCATTACTCTTTATCAGGGTCTTTCTTTGCGCATTTATTAGTATTTTGAAATAAATAATACACGATTCCAGTGACAAATATTTATTTTAAACTACCACGAACCGATTTGTTGTATTACCATATACATATATATCCACATAGTTTACTGTGTGTCCAAGAAAATTAATTTTAATCTGTAGGTACAGCAATCAATATTAATGATAACGATAATAATAATATAAACAATTAGTAGAAAAATCAAAATTTAAAAACTATTTTTTTGAAAATTAAAATTACGTAATTAAAAAACCTTGAATGATTAATTAAACCTAATTAAAAAATAACGATTTAAGGCGCTTTAAAATCGATTTGTGCCGAAATAACTAGCTTTCAAAACATTAAATTGGTCGGTCCATCATTGAACGCAATCGTATTAATTAATTTTTCTCAATTTTTGGATTCACTGCGGTTTTTATTTGGTCGTTTGGCGTCATATTTTTTGTAGGTAGTATACCTACGTTGAGCTTTCTTACGCTATAATTTTAATCCTAATTTAAACTGAATCATTTATTTAGTTGCTATGTCGCTGATAACAATGTTCTTTTATGTAAATAGTAAATTATAAAATACCGTAGTAATAATACCCACTCGTATGAGAAAATCAAAAAAAAAATGTAAAAATTGGTACTTTGTGCTTACTTTAATTAATTTGTAATATACGAACTCGAGCTGTTTCACAAACGTTCAAGTTCAAAGTCGTGAGCATGACGGAAAGTTTGCTAACATTAATTAATTGACATCATAATTATATAGATACGAGATTTGCAAAGTTGCATTGGTTATAACATCAAAAATCGAAATATCGAAACGAATTTATTGCTATTGAGCAACTTGTAAAACTGTTCAATTTTATTTAAGTACCTGCTTAATTTTAAAATAAATTTTAAGAAAATTAAACAAATAGAATTAACGTAAAAACTATATAGCTGCAATAATTGCACTTTGATTAACTCGGCAATGCTAATGTTATTTATTACTAACATAACAATCGTAATTTAAATTGATTTGCATTTAAAGCTACGTACTCGAGTTTAAATGGAAAATTGCAAATTGGTAAATCGCGTGTGCATTGATAATATATCATTAGTTACTACAATTTGGTTACATCAGCACCGTCGGCCAATTAGTATTAATTCTCAATATGATAACAGGGACTTCCGAACTGAACAATGAACATCCTCTTTACTTCAGATCATTAAGTATAACCTTTGGAAATATAGGTCTCGATACTTTACCTTCCTGCTCTTTGTCAGTTAAAATAATTTATTAAAACTGATTCGACGTGTAACTAATAACACGTGTACTATGTGTCTTCTTTATTACTACCGTCGTCTATATTTTGGAAGAGTGCCACGTGACACTGATCTCAACTAAATAAAGTATGTGTTATGTTAAAAAAATAGAAGGAAGTTATTTGTTTAATTATTTCATTTCTGGTAGGCTATCACCGTGAATAATGTTTTATAAACATAGGACTTTATTCAATGACCTTAATTTTTTTGTAAAACCGTTTTTAAATCAGTAAAATATTATTAAGATATGTATAATTATAATAAAATACAGCGCTATATCTTATCTATATTAAACGTGTAATTAAATTAATATTAGAATTGTGTATAAGTACTATAGAAAAACTTGCATTAAATACACAATAGTTATGACAGTAACTTTTGTTAATAAAAGTACATATAGGCAAATCAAAATACATACAATGTATATGATTATACAGGGTGTCTCAAAAACATACAGACAAATTTAGTGGAGTTATAGAGTTATTTTTACGAAGAGTAAGTTTGAATATGAACTGAATGTAAAAATGTGGTTGTTTAGGTTTTATTAATGTAAACGAGTAGTGTGTCATTTTGTGCCAGTTCAAAATATTCGTTAACACTGCATGAAGTCAGAACAGCTCATTGTCAGTAACCTTAACGTTTTTTTAAATTATTATTGATTTAGTTTTAAATGAAGTAATTCAATTTAAATTATTTAAATAATTCAAATAATATTCAGTTTATATTCAAAGCACTCTTCGCAAAAATAAAATTAAAACTTTAACTTGATTTAGGGCCACAACGGCTCATTTTCGGTTATCAGTATTGCTTGTTTTGATGTGCTCTATAATCCTACCAAAGACGGTATGTTTCCATCGCTACTGACGGTGGAGTTTTTGAACATTTATTGTGTTTCTGTTCTTTCTGTGCAACCGTTACACTAATGTATTGAATAAAGTTTTCGTATGGCCTACTTTAGTTTTTGTAAAGCTCGAAAGATATTCGAAACTTTGAACTTCGATATCTCCAAAATAAAGGCCGGTCGGAAAAAATTATTTTATATTTTTTGCTTGAAATTCAATCTTGAACACGAATTTTCATATTTTTATATTTTTCCATAAAACCACACACCGACACCATTGAATTGAGAATTTATATCACTAAACAGTTTAAAGTCAAAAAAATATTACCGTGTAGGTGAAGATAGACAAAATACACAAGAATCAACGTTGATTGCGCCCTGAGAATCTCGATAGCACCACAAGAATTGAAGATCGTGCTCTTCGACAAATAGAGTTCTTAGTTCCTTTTTACATAACATTTTTCATTTAATGTTTCAAGTAAAATACATATGCATATACATACGTAAATATTGCACCTATCAATTTAATTAACTAGTAATTAGTTGGTAGTTGCTTAATTTTCTCCTCATTAGCATCGCTTTGCATCTAATTGAATTTCTGTTATGACACAATTTTAACATAACTTGGAAATTCGATAGATAGTTACCTACTTATTATTTATCAGCATATTTAGCTATTTCTTTGTGATTGATGAATATATAATTTAATCGTCACACTTCAATGCAATTTAGTTACATTAGATTTCGTAACCGCTTTCCATACTTTCAGATATAATGAGGGGTTCCGCGTTTCAATGGCGATTTGGCCAAGTGTCCTAGAGAGACGATTTGTCTGCCATATGATAGTTTAGGTCAAAGGGAAAGTTTTGTCGTTTACACTTTTCCTTAAAACCAAAAGGGTGGAACTACAGGTAAATATTTATAAAACATTTCAAAATCAATATCTGAGAAACTACTCGTTCAAATTTAATGAAATATTAAATGATAGTAGACGAGGACGAGATGAAATAAAATGAAATTTATTTAATAAAATTAACGGAAGAAATAAATACAATCAAACTTCCAAACGTTTGTGCTAAACACTACTCTTTTAGACAAAAATAAATATCTGTAATAGGTATCTATTTGCAAGTAATCTAATGTAGGTATGGTTAATTAGAAATAATGCTCATATTAGATATACATATGTGAAAACATTTAGAATACTATTTGAATTATTGTTTGGTAGCACATACTGTTCGTATTTGTTAATAACAAGAAATACCAAGTCTTCTATCGTTTTTTAAGTTATGTTTTTTTATAACTTTTGTGTTTTACTCATATTGTTTTCATAATCGGCAAAAATACGAAATGTATATTTACATTATGTTTTATAAATAGATACTTATACGTAGGTATACATAGATAATATTATGTATAATTATTATAAATAAGTTTATTTTTTTAAATTTTATATCACAATCTTGATCATCCAACCAGAAATAATTCAAAAATAAGTAAGTAGTACCTATTAAACAAATTAAGTTTTTTATTAGATATCTAAAAATGTTTTTATGTGTATACTTAAAAAATTATAATGTAAGAAACAACAGCGACAGTGAACTGTTGACATTGAGTTTGATAGTGATGGCCAACAAACGGCACAAAGTTACTTTGAAGTTATTATTAATAAAGTTATTTAGTTTATTAATCATTCTTATAATGCTGGACCGGTACCATCCATGACATCATCGTCTCTTTTAGTGGCGACTTTTAGATCATTCTTTAAAATTGCTTCACTCAGGTATCTGACCTTTCAGTATAAATATCGGGCAAGTTGGTTATTGTTTCCAATCTACCGGTTGCACACCTTTGTATTTGTAAAAAATATCAGTAGGCACGGCATATTAAACAATAATTAGGGGTTTAGTTCAACTCGCCGCCGAATCAAGTCGTCGCCGTATCAACTCGCCGCAAATCAACTGGTCACGAGATCAATTCGCAGCGAGAGGCAAATTTTCGGTTTTTTTTAATTATACAAGCAATTGTTTTAAATGTGTTTTTATCTATTCAACTATGTATATCGATCGCATATACATACATATGTACCCTCAGAAAATTAAAAAACGTAACGCATATACTTAAGCAGTATAAATCTGGCTTGTAGTTACAACACTTTTTGACGCATACTTGACATGTTCTTTACTGCCAATTAACTTTTCTTTCAACCTTAACCTAACCTCGTGCACATACACAATTAGTTCATGTGCACAGTCTTAAATACATAATTGTCTGTGTACATACACGGGGTTAGGTTAAGGTTGAAAGAAAGGTTAATGTCCTAAGTTTTTATGCATAATAACCACACTTTTAGTTATTTTTGATATTAGCGGTAATAAGTACATACACTTCGTCCAAACCTATATGCAATCCACATCATCAATGAAAGGTTACTAGATGATGACGTTTCACACAGTGCTATCACCTCGAAACTCATATTTTGACAGTTATAATAAATTGTAGTCTTTCTTTATGCCATCTAATATGTGCGCAGGTAAATAATCGATAGAATACGTCATTTTCCAAACTTTAAACCGAATTACAACAATCTAGTAACTTTTTTTTGATGACGTGATTGCATATAGGTTTGGATAGGCCATACTTACAAATGCTAGTAAAATTAAATTGTCAATTTTTATGAAATTTTAGTTGAAATGATGATCACTTGATACGGTGACGATTTGATCCTAAGTTATTGTTTAGTGAAACACGTAATACACTATATTTTAGTAAATATTGTAATTTACGAATATTTAATAAAATATGTACTTATTTACCAATATTGACTAATAGGTTTCTTCATCTGATATTTCGTTTTGTTTGTAGGTTACATACATCATATTGTTTGCTAAACGAATCAACTTAATCAACCCATATGTTGCCATCTACTACTTACACGAATTCTTATAAAAGTTTTTTTCTAGATATTTCAGGATAATTAAATAGATTATATCATTCCATCATTCAAAAATTTTGATTTCTTATACAATTCTTGCTAGAAATATTTAATTGTCAGAACAATATAGAAATGAAATATATTTTGAGTTTACGTAATTTATTATAGATAAAATCTCTCATCTGGACAAGGTTATCGATGTTTATATTCTCTACCGCATTCTTCTAATCACGCTGCAATGGGCAATATTAATTACTTTGAAGGTGTGGGAGCAATAATTGATCAACCATGTGCTGGAGGCAGTAACCTTTTATTAAATTTTCCTCAACTATATTCATGACCATATTTGTTCTGCGTGACAACATCTTTATTTTTGTTTGGGTGTCGTTATTGTACACAATTAAATTTTATTAGGTACTATAACATATTTTAAGTAGTGTAAATACAGGTACTTAGGGTTCTTTTTTTTTGACCTAATTATGTTTAATTAATCGTAAGTCGATCTTTAAAAGCAATATAGCTATATCTCTATTACTTTCATTTATTATTTCGAGATTTAGACGTAAAGCAGTTAATAATTGGTTATTAATCAAGTTTCCTCTTTAAAATCCCCTTTTTAGTTTTTTACATAGATTTATAAACTTGTTTAATTATCTACTTTTTTTTATCAAATTAAAGCTATCAATACCTACCATATAAACACTCATATTCATTTTAGGGTAGTTTTCGTAAATGATAGGTACAGTCAAGTTCAAAATTAACGTCTCGAATCGCAAGCATTGCGCGGGCAAATACATGGCACAACGAACAAATCTACAAAAAGTTCTTACGATGTGTAACACGAATTGTTCAGTTCATAATTTGTTTGTTGTATTCATGTGTGTCCGCGCAATGCTCGCGACCCGGGATATTAATTTTTAACTTGACTGTACTTGCATAAACAAATGTTATATTTAAGCAACATTTATTATTATTTAATTTATTAAATTAAATAATAATTAAATAATTAAAACTTATTTTATTTAATTTTTATATTTTAATCTTTTCTAGATTAACATTTATAAGTAGACGGTTTTAATTTTAAAAAAGTTTTTATATTCGTTTTCTGTAATCAGTAATTTTCAGTCAAAATCGTAATTAAAAAAAACAAATTTTATTTGAAAATATTTCAACAATAATTAAGTTTGTTTTCAGTACCTACAGTAAATCTTTTATTAGCATTAAAAAATGCAATAAATATATAGAACACTTTTATGTTTATAAATACTTTTTACGACACTGTTGATAACGATAATCATTAAATTGTGTTTTTCATATATTGTACCTAGACATAGACCATAGACCTAATATTGTTAGTAGGTGCAGTTATTTTCAAAGCTGTTGTTCGATGCTTAAACCATCCCACAAGTAACCTCATACTATGAGAGTACCGCCTCATAATGTGTTTATATACAAGGTTATAGTTATCAAAGATAACAAATAAACCTTATATTGTGATTCACCGATTCTTATCGATATAATTTTTCAGGGACATTTAATATGAGCCAGACATTACATACTTTTTATCACAATTCTGAAAAGCTAGAATTTGACAGTATTCTATGTTTACGTTTCGAATTGTTAAAGGCTTCATAATCAAAATGTTTGAGTTAAAATTCATCAATTCATTCCATGAATAAAATGACGACCATACTTGAAACTACACTCGAAACTAATAATTTGATAATAATTAAGTATGGCGCCTAGTATAGATATTAAATACGAGTACTGTGTATTTAAAATTACCATATTAATTTTTTTATCTGTTACCAATTTTCTTATGTAAGGTATTAACATTTGTATGCTGTCATTTAGACAATCGAAGAATATATCCAAATCACGCAAAACAACTAGGGGTGGTTGCCATCCAAAACAAAATGTGTGACGTCATAACTTAAAAACAAATGAATATCTGAAGATTATTTTGACATACAAATGAACATTAAAAATAATAAAATTACTTATTTACTTTTTGTAAACGTCTGAGGGAAGTAAGAAAGTGCCCCTTAAAAAACATTTTATGTTTCTAAAATTAAACTAAAGATCCTTTTAGAAAGGGAAAAGGTATCCGTACAACAAAATATTTCAGTTTTCAATCAATTATTATTGATTGTTTTAATAAATGTAAGTACTTTTCTTATTGTTAGTGCTCACGTAAGAAGAAAATTGTTTTGTTTTGTTTTGTTAGCTTTTGAAATCGATTAACCCTGTTTTTTATATTACTTTTTTGTTTGGTATAACACGACATTTTTGGAACCTAACGACTGTGTTATACGGGGGTTGCCTGTACTTGTTAAACGGACAACTAATTATTGTATATTTTTAACGACGCGACGTGGCGTGGCGTTCGTAATTTTTTTTTTCAATTAACTTACACAGATAATACTATTTTGGTCTAAATTATAAAGGAATACATTTTTTATTTTTTGAGTTAATTAATTAACGAGATTAAATAAGTGTAGTAGTTATATTTAACAATTACTCAAGATAGTGATAGTAATAAAATTTATGTATGTTGATAGCGTATCTCGCGCTGATGGAATTTAGTAACTTATCAGTATAATATGTGTCATTACTATATTTATAACGTTAAATTTTATAAAAATTGAGTATAAAGATCATATTTTTCCTAGTTTCACAAATATTTGCAATAAATTATATAGTGGTGACTTTTAAATTAAAATGAAAGGGTAAGCACTTGTTTCATCCACAATAATCATTCGCCATTTCTTTCTTCAAATCGTCGTACATTCATATTTGGTTACGTATTGAAATAATCAACTAATCTCTGGTATCACTGGTATAGTATTTTACTTACTTAACTGGAGTTATTTTATTATATACATATGTAGGTACCTATATTTCTGATTACGAGTGAAGTAGGTACATTTACACGTTATTCATATAAGTACTTACTATCTACATTTATATTAACTTGACTTTCTATTTTTTATTATTTTTAAACGATTGCATGGTTGGAAATACGACGAGCATAAATAATTAATTATATTATCACCTTCACATAATAAGTAAATATTTTTACAGCCAAGTTCATATGTTTTGTCCCGCGAGATATGATCGCAGGCTAACGAGCGACGAAAGAGGATCAAAAGGGATGAAGGGTAGCAGTTATTTTGCAATTATAAAAAGAGACACGTCAGATAATAAATAAAAACGGACAGTAATCTTTTTTTGAGCCTTTTACGATAAAAACTAACGCAAGCGACGGGACAAAACATATGAACTTAACTGTACTTACACATTTATTTTAATGATAACTCGAAAAAAAAGAAGTGCAATACAAAAAAAGGAACTTTATTTTAAATTATAATATGATGAAATTTATTTCTTACTTCAATATTACATTAGTGGGCACAAAATAAACATTTTTATTTTATTTAGGTGTTATTTAATATCAAACTAATTTGAAAATTTCTCACATTCTTGAAATTTCTGGGCTTCATTCTGAAACAATTTAAAATCATACAGTTTGTATGAGTTTTGTATGTTCAAAAAATTACCTGTATAAGTTTATAGATTAACATTAATGTATCTATAGACGTTTTGCAATTATTTTCAGTAATTCCAGAGGGAATACCGCTTGCTGATCGTTTTCCCCATCCGGTAGAAAAATTCAGTTGGGCAGTGCACAAGTCGATCATTAAAATGATCACTATAAATACCACAAATCGATACATCTTACTGCCAAAATAATACAAATAAATATTAAAATATCTATCATAAAACGAACAATTCACAAACCTCTGTTGTATGCTACGTAATATGGATTATATTTTCTTCTAAAACGTTCTTGGAGACGTCAGGAAATGGTGTGTGTTAGCAAGCAACAGAAAAATTCTTTATATACCTTGTTAGTGCGAGGGAATCTATACAATATTCGCCCACATTTCCCAATTTAATTAATTTAAAGAAGCCCTTATACAAACAATAGTTATTAACTGGACATGTTTACCAAGAAAAGAATGATGATTAACTTATTTGATCTGGACGAAATACAGACAGATACAAAAAATAAAATCGACTAGTTCGGATTATTAAATTTAACTGATATAATTTAATAAAAGAAAAATTTTGTTTGTTCGTATTCCTACCTCTCTGATTACCTACCACGTAAATATGATATCGATATTATCGACATATATTGCTAATAAATATTTCTTCTATCAAACTAAATAAATATAATAATATATTTCTTTTTTTCCTTACTCACAGTCGAAAAATAATACTACATTTCAATTGTCATTTTAGATTGAAAACAATTTAGTTTATTAGGTTCGGTTTGTTAATTGGTTTTCATAGAGATAAAAATTAATAATAATGGACTTGAAACAGCCATTTACCAGACAAGTTGTCAAATTTACCATTCAATTTTTTGTCAAATCAAATAATATTCAAGGAATTAGAATTTTTAATAAAATGTGCATGACGTCATGAGTAATAAACTTTGTATAAATTGTTGATATACAAATTGTGTTTATCATTCTATTGCGGACATTTATGGGACCGCATAAATATCCGTAATTTTAGAGAGGTGTGTCCGCAATAGAGAGGGTGCACCTACCGTGATTTCATCACTGCCGTGTCACGGTTTGAATAGAAACAACATAATAATAATACTTTAACAGAGTAATTTTTAAAGTCATTTTTATAGTTAATTAATTTCAACGTGAATTAGTCACGGCGAAAAAAGCATTTTTAAACTGATTAGGTGCCTAAAGTATAAGTAAGCTGTTACGTGTTCAAAACGATTTGATTAAAAAAGTGATAAAAAAATGTTAATCTCTAAAATCAAGGGTTTTGATGCAGATATTGTAATCACGTCCGTAATAAGTGCGGTCGGAAATGCGACCGAGTCCGCATTATAATAATAAGGATGTCCGCAAAGAAGGATATTTTACCATATTTAATACGTTTGTCCCCCTTTTCGGCAACATTAAAAGCCGTTTTCGACTTTTCGCAATTCTGGAAACCTTTATGTTTAGCTTTTGATTATTTTATGACATTTTCAGTACACTTTTTGTCTAGCAATTCTAAAATGTTTTTCTTTCTTTTTAAAATTATATCAAGGTTACATTTTTTATCATATTTATTTATAATAAAATGTAAATAAATAAATAAAACAGTCTTTTTTATTGTATTAGATATTATGTGTATAACATATTCGTTGTAAAAATACTATATAGATATACATACAAAATTGTAATAAAAATAGTGAAATTTTATAAAATAACCATAAAACCACTTCCACGTTTTTGATGGACTCCCGTTTTTAACATATGATTACATATCATATAATGTGGTTTTACATAAATAATAATTATCTAACATAAGATATAATACATTTAACGTTTTTATACAGAAATAACAGTACTAGTTAATTTATAATCAG
Organism: Rhagophthalmus giganteus; assembly: GCA_036326145.1. Lineage (NCBI taxonomy): Eukaryota > Metazoa > Arthropoda > Insecta > Coleoptera > Rhagophthalmidae > Rhagophthalmus > Rhagophthalmus giganteus. The sequence continues at coordinate 2,472,555 of JARFJA010000026.1, read as the reverse complement.
TATAACACCGATATTTGTCGAGTGAACTCCAAAGTGATAACAGGACTAATAACATATTTAAATGGTCGTGTGTGTTTTTCGGTGTTGTTTAATGGTTATTTTAATTATGTAAGTATAAAAGTAATTTATAATTATACATTAAGGTTGTAACAAAAATAGAGTTGTATAATGGCGTCCGCAGAGGGGAGCAAATGGGGGGACACTTGCCCTCCTTAGAATCAAGTAAAAAGTTCCACAACTTATAATATTGTAAAAGCGATTTTGATATGTAACCTTACATTCTCGACCATGGGACGTTATTGTCTGTTTTAAAATTTTATAGCGGATTTGTTCGAAAAAAAAACCAAAAAGATCTAAGAAATTAAATAATTACGTATAAATAAAATGTTATGAAAATTATTTATCCCTAACGATAAGCTTTGCAATTTCGCAATACAAATAATAAAAAATATAGGTAATATTAACTATAAAGAATTTAAATATTTATACATAATAATATCTGAACAAAGTAGAACAGGAAGTTGAGTTTAAAAAAATCGTTCGGAACCACTAGTGACATCTAAAAAAAAGCTTTAAGAAAGAAATTAAATGTCACTTAAGACATTTGTACATAGAAGTTTTACTCATGTTTTTTCTTAAATTTTATCCGTTATCAGTATGTTATCAGTTCAAAATTAAAATAAAAGTTATTCAAATAATAAAATATTTTTGATTTATTTATGTGACAACGTTAGTGACGTAAAATAAATGCACCGAAACACGTCTAATAATGCATAACCTATTGTACAAATAAATATGTAAGTAAATAAGGATTTTATACTCTAATATCTGTAACTTTGTATTATTTATAATGTTATAAAGCCTGGAAAATTTCTTTTGTGTATTACAGGCAATTATTTTAGCTTATTTGATATTAAATTCAATTTTCGTAATATTAGGTATTTATAAATGAATACTTGGTAAAAATAGATAATGTAAAAATGTGTAGATACTTAAATTAATTTTTGTTTAATTGTTCCAGGGAAGTTTATAATACCATTTGTAGCAGATTAGGTCACACTCCTCACATTCCTGGAGACTTTGTCCAAGCTCTTTTTAATGACATGCATCTGTACCCCTCAAACTCACAAGGTAATGTTTATTAAAATTTAACAAACAAAAATCTACCACCTTTATATTTTATATTACGCTCTCTTATTAGCAATAACATCCATTAGGTATTTAAACTGTACAACAAAAACAATTAAAACAAAATTTTACCTTATTGTCTTATTTTAATTTCAGTTTTAATTATCAAGATTTAAATACTTATATTGTATAAAATTTATTAATTTGTTTATTTAAAATGGCAACGTTATAACCTCACATATCTCGCTAATAACAATTATTTTACAGTATCAGAAATGCTACAATGTGCAAGACAATGTGGCCGACGAAATGGTACTTCGCAATTTCTTACATTTGGAGAATTTTGTGTATTTGCTCGAGAAATGCAAAGACCAAAATCATGTCGTAAATCTCAATCGCAAAAATCCAATAACAGTGAGACTTAATTATACACATGATATTTGATATTATCTAAAGTTTTATTCGTAGAGTGTATAAAGAGATGCGAAGTATTCCTTGGAGGATCGTGCAATCCAACAACGTGGAGGATCGATACGGCAATTCCTGAACTACAAAAGCACGGAATTTCATATTATAATCCGGTAAATAAAGTTTAACATGTTAATAACAGCTGCTTTGATTTTGATGAAATTAATTTCACAAAATATTCGTTTACATAAGAAAACATTTTAGACAATTATCGAGCAAAATAAGCCACAGTCAAGGTAGCTGTAGTTCGATTTAGTAAAAAGATACAGTTGCAATTTTTAATATAGGTAATTATATTTTTATTTAGCAAAAGTCTATGTGGGGACCTGAATTGGTGGCAGAAGAACATAATGCAAAACAATCGGCATCGGTCTTACTTTTCGTTGTCGACAGTCAAACTCGCAGTGTAGCTGGCATGATCGAAGTGGCATATTTGGTAGCTTCAGATCGATGTGTAGTTCTTGTTGCTCATTCATATCAATTAGGACAAAGTATTATGGGAGAAGAATTGTCTTACAGGTGAGATTTAAATTTAATTTAAATTACGTAGGTTTTGATGTAGTTATTAGATAATAATGCGTGTAAAAAAATTTCTGCTCTTCTGTAATCACTATTTACAATATTATGTATTAAATCTATTTAATTTTGTATACTTATTAGAATTTTTTTTACATTAATCGTACCTTGTAATTATTAAATACCTATATTGTTTTTTAAAGATTAACTTCTAGGGAGTACATTGATTTGGTTGATGGACAAACAACATTGTTAAGTTTAGTAAAGAGTCAAGGTGTAAAGGTTCACGGCAATCTAACTTCAGCAATGCAAAGGACCATAAGTTTGTTGCGGTATTCTTCTGCAAATGGTGTTAGTCCAGAGGAACAACTTACCAGTAAACTTCGGTAAGTGTTAGACGAAAATTTTTAATTATTTTTGTAAATTGTTTGACATTGTTTTTTTGTGATTTTTATCTTCTAAAGCATTTTTTTTTTTCAGGAAACTAAGAGATGCATTTGATTCGTATGATGGAAATAGAACAGGAGAACTACACTTAAACGACGTCCTGGACGCTTATTATCGGTTGACTAATAGGACGTTGCAAATATCCGATTTATATAATTATCTTTGTTCGTCTAATGCTAGTGATACAACTAAAATGAGAATCTCATTTGAACAATTTTGCGCTTTAGTTGCCGAATTCAGTAGCGATGGCTGCAATAGTTCCATGCCCGATGGTAGAATATTTGATTTACTATATTGGACAAGTACACTTTTAAAGACGCGGCATCTGTTTAAGATATACATTGTGAAACCCATTAATTCTGCTATAGGTATTTATTTTAATAAAAGCTACATTGCACAATTATTTATGAACAAATAACATTTTATTTGCCTTAAATCTAAAATAAAAAATAGCACTACTATATATTTTTTTACATTATACAATGGTCAGTTGATAAGCAACAGGTGATTATAGAATTAAGTGTGCACTGTTCTGCTTTAAGTGTATTTTTAAATAAATAATTTTGTTTTTATTTCGAACAAAACAGAATGCTAGTTTTCAAAAGTGTATAATTTTTTTTTATATAACTTAATATTGATTATTTTTCAACAAATTGTAATTTACACTAATGTTTTTTTTTTGCTTATTTCTAGATTGGGCAAGTCAACCATTGCAACGCCAATGTTCAACTAATAATAACTGTGATACAAGTAATACAAATATAAATTGTTCTATCAATAACCATACAACAAAAGATGCAAACGATAGGAACACTTGGCTTGCCGATGTTTACTTAGGAGGCTCATGTAAAACACGATCATCGTGGAGAGAAAACATCGCTATACCGCTTTTAAAAAAGCACGAGTTAACATATTATAATCCTGCAATAAGGGAAACAAACTGTATAGAAATATTACTCAATCAATCGAACATTATCAACAATAAAATTACAAATGGTTCCACATACGATCATAAGGATGATATATCATTGAATAACAGTGCAATAATGGAGAATACTATGTTACAATGGAAAAAATCTATAGATAAAAACAAGGTGTTATTATTTGTAGTAACTGATGATACAAGATCATTAACGAGTATGATATTAGCAGCTCATTATATTGGTTTGGCTAGAAACAATATGGTGTTGTGTATTCAGCAGCTACCTTTAGAAGATTGTTTTATGGATAACGAGAAGGTGAGCATCTTCACGTACCTAAATGTTTTTATTTAACACAAATATTATCTGTACCTATTCGAAATTAATTTACAATTAACACATTATCATCCCAAGATATAGAAATATGTTTTTTTGTTGACTGCACATGAAATACCAGAGACCTAAATAGGGCTTTACACATGGTTCATTGAATGCCGGCAACCTATATTATATGTTACAATATACATAACAAGTAGTTGTTGCAGAGTAACTTAACCCATAAAAAGTAAATTTTACAGAAGCACACATTCTTCTGTGTCATCACATAGTTATAAGCAGATAATTTCATGGAAATGTAAATAAATTTTTCTGGTGGAAAAAATCAGAATATTATTACCAGATTTTAATAGATGATGTCTTTGTCTTAGATGCATAAGATAGTCAGAATAACTCATTTTTGTAAAAAAGTGTGGGTTAAGTTACTCTGTCAAATGTCGTCGATATTATGTATGTAAAAGGGTCAATTCATTTTAAATGGTCCAGAAAATAATTAATTGGTTTCTTGACAGTTTAAAAAAAAATTCATTTTTATACCGTAGGATCTATCGTAGAGGAATCTTAAACCACCATTATTTTGTTTTTATTTCACACCTTTTTTAAATGACAGTCATTTTTGTGACATGACCGCAGCTGTTTTTCACATTTGTAAGCATTTATGCCAAATGTAATATCCCAGTTCAAACTTTTCTAAAAACTAAATTATTAAGTTCATTCTGGACTGTCTTTTAAGTACATACTTATTGTGTACTAACTGATATGTCATAAGTGAAATGCAAACGTAAAGTTTATGAATGAAAATTGTGAAACACTCGTTTTTGGCAATTTTTTATACAATAAAAGAAATTAATATGTGAAGTTTTATTCAATGCATGCAATAACTATATGATTAAAGGATTAAACAAATTGTTCAAATTAAAATAATATATATTGCTATTGTATTATGTTTATGAATTTTATTATATTTCAGTTATCGAAACAAGCAATTAAGGATTATAATAGAGGCAGAGTGTATCTATCGGATGTTGCCAAGCGTAAACAGATTCCAGTATTTGAAAACATCACAGAAGCAGTACAATGTGCAATTGACAAATGTCAAAGCAGGTAGAATTAGCGTTTACAAAATACCTCAAATTTTACTGTATTTATAAGCAAATAGGAATTTTCTGTTCACACGTTGAATTACAGATGTGCTCTCTTCATTTACTAATTTATTAATAATAAAAATATGACATCCTATTGTTTCTGCGAGTAAAATAAATTAGTTCCCCATCGAAAATATATTTAAAAATAATTCAAAATGCGGAAAGTTCCAAATTCTAAATTTTATCATTTTTATTTATTTGTTGTAAAACGTTTGTTCAAAAAATCTTATAATATATGGACATAATTTGTAAATTGCTATCAAGTTTTTGTGCATTTTTAGTATTATGATAATCGTGTTTTTTGAAAATTTGCATTTTGCATTATCTCTGTGTATTAGTTTTTTATTATTTCAAACTAGTAGTTTTTAAATAGGTCGAAATGTGTTTTATAAGAAATTGTTGGTGTGATTATGTAACATTTTCTTTGTGAATCTTATGAAGCCATATTGTTTAACAACTATACTTAAATGCTGTAGTATTGTTAATCTTGTTGTGTAGTCAAGTTGAAAATGAATGGTGCATCGTTTTATTAGTTCAGTATTAAACTTCTAAACAATAAATGCAATATTTGTGCATTTGGAATGTTAAAACAGTATATTGTTGCTATGCACTTGACAAAAACGTCGATTCAAAAAGAGAAAATGATACACATAATTTATAATATATACTGTATATCTCCGAATCCAATCTTGAATACAAGACTTTCTACTTTTAAAAATTCATATTAAATCAATATGAGTTATGCAATTGCAAGACGACCCTAGTTTTCATAGGAAATTTTAAGAAAAAACCTCATCTTGGAATTGGGAATATATGATATATTATGCTAATAGTTATTGAAAGGAATCGTTTCAATTTATTGTTTATATTTACACAAAGTCTTTGAAAATCATATTAATTATGTTTACAAGATCTATGCGTGGTGTAACATAAATGATGACATGGTAGCTAGTATTGAAATTTTTTTCAAAATGATATCTATAGTTCCTGTTTGTATGTAATTTGTTAGTACAGATAGTGGCGGCTTACTTAATTGTATTTTGTAATTTATTAATATGTGAGGTAGAAATTTAAGAATAGTTGTTAAACACTTTAGTTTATAAGGGTATAATTGATTGATATTATCGTACATCACATAATCATTTACATTCATTGTCTGTAGGTAATATATATTATACGGCATCCCTGCATATTATTGTTTATATTATTAGATTAATTTATATTATTCAATAAAAAATAATAATAAATGAGTGCAATCTTTACTAAATTTTAAAATGACTCATTAAAATTTGCAATTTAAATAATATAATATTCAGAATAATTACTACATTTTTCCCATTAATATTTTTGGATTAACTACTTAATCGAAAGATTAATAAAAGACAATTTATTATTACCATTGATAGTTAAGAAAATAGTTTTAAATACTTAACAGACTTAAATCTAATTAAAAATGATAACGTCCAAACTAGAAGTTCACCATTATGCATTTATTCTATAATTTGTGTTTTAATAATTTTTAATTGTAACGCACTAGTAAATAGTTGAAACAAAAGTTAAGAATAAAAGAATCTCGTTAAATGTTTTTAAATTGCGAATTATTAGAAAATTGTAAACGTTTCTTATCAATATTAATGCATATATTTTTTAAAACTATTTAAACAGAGACTAATATGTATGTTTTTAGATCACAAAATTAAGTTTATAATGTATTATGAATTTGGTAGATAGGACAAAAGTTATAAATCTTCGATTGTTAACGAATAGGTTTGAATGTAATATTATACAGAATATTTGAAATGCATGTTCCACTCGATTGCTCTGAAATGTTAGGGAATATGTAAAACAAGCACTTAAAATATTGTTATTCTGAATATTAGAACTGATACATTTAGAACATTGGAAAGAAGATGAGATGAAATTCTCATTGGTCTGGCTTGTACCTGAGTTTAAATGAAGCTGGTTATTAATAGTTAATTACGTACACTGTTTATGTGTTAATAGTTTGTAATGTTAACCCATATGATAGTTAGATGTTACTACTATAATATATGTAATGAAATAAATATATCTAAATGCGTCCTTGAACATCAGTATCAAATTTGGATTTTTAGTCTTAATTGAAAACGTGTCCATTGTAATTATTTGATATTTACTTCTTTTTGTATTTTACAATTACATAATATAAGACGTGTATATATCTATTGTTACTGCAAGTTGTATTGTTTTCTAAGCTATTTAAAGATATTTGTAGTTAAATTGTTAAAATATGTAGTAGTAATACCTAATTGTTACATATTTTATTTATTACTATTTTTTATCTAATACAATAAAATTCGAATTATATATTATACCATCTAGTTATTTTAATTATGATTCTTTATCCTCGAGTTTCTACAATTGCACACATATAATTTTATATTAAGTAGTGTTTCAATCAATATATGGTAAGTCAAAAATGAATGTGATAAAATATAATACAGGCATAAGTATTCAATACTTGAATTGAAAATAAAATTTATTAATGTGATTCTTTAGACAAAAAAGCGAGAATTGTGAGAATCATTTATAGTTTTCATAAATCGTTGCTATGCATGTCTATGTGGGAGAAAATGAAATACTATATCAACATATCTGTAACCTTTTTAACCTATAATCTTTTACAATACGACTTGTGGTACAGCTGTTCATGGGCCGTTTTAAGTATTTTTGACTGAAAATTATTCCTTCTGTAAATAACATTCAAAATTTAAATTAACGTTCTATTACGGCTGCGATCAGTGCCATCTACCCATTTATGCTACAGTTAGTTTGAGGTTATGATCAACAAATAATTTATAAAAATAGATAGTGGTTTCAAGAATTTAATTTAGTTTATTTTTCGTAGTTTTTACCCATACATTTGTTGCCTGTGATGATTGAATTTCGTATTTTTTGTTAAAATAGCTTGTGAACATTGAAAATTCATAAAGATAGCAAATCTGGATGAAAAAACAGAAAACATGATTGCTGCCAAGGATCCACAGGTTAATTATTTATAAATGTTTAAAACATTTCACCTAGAATAGTCTTTTAGGAGTTCATTCCCAGTGGACGGCAGCAACTGTTGCGACACCCTGGGCCCTCTGAAATATACAATGCAAATGAAGGAGAATCGCGATTTATGTCGGAAATCCTTTTGAATCAATTAGAAAAGGTTTCCCTTACAGAAAATATGCAATCTGAATGGTGGGCAGTCAAAAAATCGCCAAACTTTTTCAAAAAAGAACAAATAAACGCAGAAGATAAAGAAAGACTTAATAAAAGTTATTTGGGAGTAGATTCCAATAATTTTATACAACCAGATGCTTCAGATAATTCATGGGCATGGAAAAGTTCTGATACTTCGCATGGCATCCATAAATCTAATAAAAGGTTATCAGATTTACAAACTGGTAAAAAAAGAAATTCGATTGAAAATGATGTACTTAACGAAAGCTATCGAACGCCAGCAATAGAAAAAGTTTCTTCGAAAGTGAATACTGTAACGTGTAAAAATTTGGAAAGTATGGAGGAGGAGTTGTATGTTAAGGATAATGTAGTGATCTGGTCTAAAGGATTAGCTTCTTCTGGAAATACTTTACAATCCGATAATTCACGAGTAACAATTTGTTCATATACAAGTCATTACCCTATTAAACATGCACAATGGTGCACTTTTTATTGTGAACTTCCTAGCTTTAATAACATAGAAAATGCAAATATTAACATTTTTGAACCATCGGGAACTCCGTTGCCTAGTATCTGTATCATAGACAATCAAAATATGCAAGTATTTACAGTTGATAGTGAAGATTTTGTTACTACTTTACCATTTCAAGTAGAGGCTTTGTGGACTACACGATTTGGAATATTATTGGAACGAGAAAAAAGTAAGTTTTTTTAAAATAAAATTATGTTTTTATATTGATATTTCTGAAAATTACAAAAATACTTTATTATAAACATCTAAGGAGATGACAACAGAGAGCTGGCAAAAAGGAATTTTAATTTATAGACATTTACTACGTTTATCTCCAAAATGTTAGTTACTATCGTAAATACTTAAATAAATAAAATAGTTAATTAAAAATTGCGCTACTTAATATTTTAAATGACAGATGATTGGACAGCAAATAATTTACACTCTTTGAACTCTATATAGACTCTGGTCTATATAGACCAGTAAACTGACCTGAAGAAGCCTCTGCATCTGCCATCATTACCCATTCATACTCATTATAGTTTTCATAAATCGTTACTATACATATCTATGTGGGAGAAAATGACATACGATGTCAACATCTAAGATAATATTCTAATATCTTTTGATTTCTCTTGATATCTCTGTTATCATCATTATTATTTTTTTATCACTTTTCATCTTTTTTTTTTAGAATAGTTTATCACTATGATGAAGAGTTTAGGGATAGATGAAATAATGTGATGTGAAGGGTCTCTTTAAGTATCTTTTAAAATAGTTAGACCATATTAGTTTTAAAGGAAATTTGTTTTGTTGTTTTTGCCAATTTTTGTTACAGTAAAAGTCGGACTTGTAAAATGAATTTGCTATATAAGCAACTTGAACTGTATTTAGAAACTTGCTTAAAAAATAAATATTTTATAACTCAAGATGCACTTTGATAATAAATTTCGAAAATAATTTCAATTTTAGGCATGTATCTTAAAAAGAGATGATTTTAAATGTAAATTTTAATTATAGAATCTAATAAAAATCCCAAATTGATAGATGATGAAGAAATAATGCCTACTATATTTTCAATGACTCATCCATTAGACGAAGTTTGTCCGATAGCCATTCGTCAGGGTTCCATACGCCTTATAGACGATTATTCTCTGAGCATTGTGTTTACTTGTGAAGATCCTAGTATTTGTATGTTGTATGATTCACATACATTTCAACACAGTATTTATTATATAAGAAAAGTTAAAAATGATGAATGGCTAGAAATTTCTGATAAAATGGCTAGTCCTTCACTATCTCTACGTAGTTTATCAAAACAAGTAAGTAAAACCTTTTTTAGAAGAGAACGTCAAATTTGATGTAATAAAAAGCTATTATAATAATATTATCAATATGTGATACCACAGTGGAACGTCGATTACTCTAATTATGTACCAACAAAATTCATATATCCAGTCAAGTAAATATACCTCGATTATTCAAAAATTTTTTCTTCCCTTTAGATTCGAATTATCAAGGTTCAGTTGTATATTGAAGAATTCCATGATAATTAAAGCCATTTTATATTAATTTCTTTTGTTATAACATTTTTTTACAATTTAAAATAGTAAAAATTTTATTTCATAATTTTATATTGCACATGTTTGGCAAATGAAATAGTTATATAGTAATTGCAGGTGATTGAAAAATTTGAAGAAATTAACATGTGATTGCTACATAACCGCTTACGTTTGTTGAATGTGATGATTTTTAAACTAACAAAAATTTACTTAATAAAAAATAATTCCTAAATATAACATTAAAGTTAAATTTAAAAATTTATAAAACAACTGTTTATATCTAATAACCTAATAATGTAGAATTATTCTATAAAAACTTACCATACTGTGTAGGAAAGGTATTAAATAGATATCAAAATAGTCTACTATGCATATAAGTAACTAATACGAAGTGTGTTAAAAATGTTTTCAGAATCTTCAAAAGAATTGTTACAATTTAAAGCTGTTTGTCAAAATTTTCAAAAATATAATGTAGGTACAATATATCCCCAAATCCAAGACTCAGTTAATTTATATTAACCGTCAACATCTTTTGTAGGTGGAGTTATATGATAGCAGGGCGACCTCCATTTTTCCTACAAAATTTCAAGCAAAAAACCTCATCTTGGATTCGGTTCATACAGTATTATATTTTGCTGTATTTTTATGTATCTGCTAATTATGATAAAATGTATTAAATATTCATGTGTTATTACAGTTAAAGAATCGTTTGTCAGTTTGGGATTGTAATAAAACTGGAATAGGAAGAGTAACTCTTAGCCCTATAAGTAGCCATACAAATAGTGTTTTAAATATACATAGTCACAATCAACAGCAGTCGAGGTCTCATAGCCCCATGGCTACTATTAGGTAATAAATTAAAAATTTTTCAAAACGGTATTTATATTTCTATCTAATTTATTATTAATCTTACAGCCGCTGTCAATCACCAACAGTGTCACCATTAGTTAGTAGTAATGTTTGGTTACCACGATCTCGTATACACAGTTCATTATGTTGTGGAAGTTCCAATACTAATCTAACTAGCAATAATACTTATTTGGAAATGCCTGAGAATTATCATCACGTAAATCCTATATTATGTTTTGATCATATTTGGACTGATACATTTACTTCACATTTGTAAGTATCGATTTTTTAACTATAAGATATTCACTATAACAGGACTATTATGTCGTTATCCTAAAATATCTTGAAAAAAATTTTACTTGATTTTTACATCTATATCCTGTGATAAATATTTCACTCCTTCAACTGCACTCAGTAATTGGATGTTACCACACAGTAATTACATGCAGTTTGAAGGCTTAAATAAATAAATTTAAGCAATTGCTGTACTAATTGCTGATCAATGAGTGTAGCTAAAAATCAAATCAAATGAAATAATGGAACTCTCGATAAAATATTGTTGAATTGTAAAACGCGTCAGAATTAAAAAAATACATATATTTAAAGTAAGTGAAACAAAAAGTTTAACATTTTATATAATTTATTATAAGTATGTTTTGCTAAGTAAAATGCAAGACGATTAAGTTTTAATGTTTATAATATTATTACAGAGATGGCGCTAATAATGGCCCTGCATCTAAAGCATTTTTAATAGATGATTTAGTAGGACGCTCGTATCTATGTTACTTGGTTCCTTCAAGATCGCAATTGTCAATTGTTTGTGTAACATACAACAAAAATTCAATTGCATTTGGTATGCTTACAAGTATTAGTGCCAAAGATGCTATTCCTATACCGGTAATTATTTGCATTTTTTTAGTTAGAAACATAAATACAGTTAGTATTGTTTATAACGACTTCGGTTAAAATGATCAACCAGATTTTACTTTGGTTTCCTATCTAAAAAACAACTAAATGTATGGATTATAATGACCGATTTACAGAAAACTGAAGTATTTCTATTCCCGTATGTGCTCGCCTCTTTCTGACGTTGATAGGATGAAACTACTTCTATTCTCATAGTACAAGTAAAACAAAACACATCCACTTGTAATACATAAACAAAACCTCCTTTTAAATTAAAGAAATGACTTTTCACCTTTTTGTGCCAGCTGTATCCTAGTAATTAAATACAGCTGTATATTGACATTGATATTGAATATACAGGACAAGAAAAGGGTGGTATTGGTATAATGACAACCAGTTATAGAGATCAAATTTCGCGGTCGTTATAAATAAATTTGACTATAAATTTTTCTAATGCGTAAAATATACGTTTTTCTCTTACAATATTTACTAGATACTGAATTGAAAATAAATCAAAGTAGATACAGGGGGGGGTCGTGGTAATTGTGTCCTTGTCTAATCGGACATAGCTAATGTGCAGGACTTGGAAGTGTGGAATTAGATTTCAAACTATAACGTTTTAGATAAATCGTGTTTCAGAATAACATGGCATATTGCTAGAGGTGATAGAATAGTGAAAAATACTATCACCCCTAGTAATATTGCCATGTTTTTCGGAAACACCCTATATATTATGTAAAGTTGTTCGATCTAATTACTTTATAATACTCAATAATCAGGCAACTGTGCTAATTGGACATCAATATGCAAAACAAATGCCCAATTACCACAGCTCCATTGTACTTATACAAAATAAATATACCTAATTCTCAATAGTAAATTTTACCCATTAGAATTATTAAATTAATGATATAATTTCTTGAATGTTGATAAATGTGTAATAATGTATTGTAATGTGTAGTAATCTTACCTTTTCAATTTCAGCATCATCATATGTTTGCAATTTTAGAACATAATGGTAGTGTAGTTTTATATTCAGGATTAACGATGGTAGGAAAACTACACGTAGGAGGAGTTTTAACTCAACATACCCCATCTCCTCATCTGATGAGATCATTACCACAATTTAACTCTCCCTTTCCAAGGTATATATTATGTTTTATATGTTGATGTTAACGTTTATTTAACTAAAATACGTAAATAAGTTAACGATATTCTTAATTTTACTTGGCCTTGAGAGCAGAACAAAAGATCCAGATACTTAATTGGAATTCTATTGCATTATCTTTTGTAATGGTATTAAGCAGTTATAGTTATATTTTACAAATTGTGAACTTTTAGACATTTTCACATAACAATTTGATTTAAAATTTCTTGCTGGTCTAACTATAATTTAAATTGACTATATTTTAAAATAATTTTCAATTTTTGTCATTTATGTGTAGGTATTTTTTGTTTATAAATCCCCATTACTTAATTATATTTCTGACAAAGTTCTTTTTATTTGTAGAAGAAGTACATTATTACCTCACTATGGCACACCGGCTTCAGATCCACAGTTCGATGAACATCTCCTATCTCCAGTTTTGCCAGTGTTTCCTACAGACAGAAGTTTTAATAGAAATGTCGGAACATTGGAACCATATAAAATTAATGGTAAACTAACATTTTAAATTTTCTGTTAAAAAAAAATGTTATGCTATTACATCTACTGTTTATGCTTTTATAATGGTTTTATTAATAGTTTCATTATGATAATAAAATTTCATTTCTTTTTTTGAATTTCATTTTTTTTTGGTAAAATTACTAAAGCGATTAAATAGTAGTTGAAATATTTATAAATTAAACTAATGTTTTTGTAATTGCAGATCCTGAAAAAGTAGAACTAAATGGTTTAAGAGATGCGGTTACTGATCGAATCACTTTACAATATTCAGATGGAACATATTACAGAATTACACTACCACCTTTGGCATCATCTACTTTAGTAGAAAATTGTTTGAATGCCTTTAAAACAAACTTTACAAAGTCATCATGTTATTACTGTATTCACTCGCTGGTATGCAGTTCGAAATGCACCGGGACCTGACAATCTCAGTTTAGAACAAGAATGGAAGTTGTTTACCACATTAATTTATGGTAATTGTGTATTATAAATATTAGAAACATCGATACTAATATTCCAAATATTGTATTAGAATTATTAGGTTATGATAGCGATCAGTCATATGATGTACGCATAAATCCATCCGTAACACCATCCACTGTTGCTAAAAAACAACGTAGATCATCGATCGGTAATGATTATGATTGGAATATGTTACTAAATGATAAATATCAATATACATCTGGAAATTTATCCAAAATTTTAAATTTAAAAACAATAATTACAAATACAACTGTATCATCTAATAATTCCGAAGTGCAAATTAACAACAACTCTATACTATTTTCTTGTATTCGTATTATTCATTATACGTTTCACTTACTTTATGAGGAACTTAAATTAAACATAGTTAGAATAGAAGAATTGCCATATTTGGCCAAATTTTTAAGTAAACTCGCTAAAGATTTAAACTTAAAAGAATATGTTGTATTCTACTGGAAAGACTTTCCACGTTATTGTCCTATATATAACGTAAATGTAAATGGTATATCTGAAAATATTTTAAAAAATATTATATTATGGCGCACGATGCAACAAAAACCTGAAAGTATCATGGAGCATATTTATCATTTATTAAAAGGCAGTAATGTATCACCATTTCCTCATATTCCTACGGTTACTGTTAGATCTAAAGCCATAATACAGGTAAAAAATATATATATACCTATATAGATTTTTAAAATATTATTTTTGAATTTTCACTTTATAGTTATGTGGAATTCTTATAAAAGGCAGCGGCAATAGTAAAATTTGTCTGGATAATCTTATTACTTTTGCCGTACCTTCAAATACTAGATTAGATCCATTTTCAACTCCAAAGTTTAAAGCAGTTGATAAGTCTGAAAATGTTTCTGAAAAAATGGTGATGTATATGACCGAAATGGGAATTACATCGAGAGATTTAGATAGCTTTCCTGTTGGAATTAACTTATTTTTATATGCTGCCTTATGGAGGTGTCGCGAGAATCCCCCTAAAGATTGGCCTATAAATGCATACAATTTATTACAAAGATCTGATCTGGCAGCTCAAGCTGAACTGGTAGAAAAGGTTGTGAAATTCGATTATATCTTATTTTAAATTTTACATGTTTATATGTTCATAGGAAAAGTTAGAAACAAACATGAAGAATCATTTAATGGCATACGATTCAATATCGTTGCCTGAAGTGTCGCCAACCATAAAACAGGCAGACGATATAGATCAAGAAGACGGTATGGAAGATATCGATAGTTCACTTTTAAAACTTAGGTTTCCCGAAGATCATCGCATAGCAGAAACGCGTCGCCTGTTACAAAGTTCAAAACCAGTTACTATAGCATTAGTTCAACGACCCGATGTCTCGGATCATGACTTTATTGAAGAACAAGAAAAACATCTATATGCTATTTGTGCTAGAACAATGGCTTTACCGGTAGGAAGGTAACGTACATTTGTTTAAATTATTCCAGTGGTAGGTACCTAATTTTTATTTTGTAGGGGGATGTTTACATTAAGGACGGCAACTCCCGTAGTTACCGAACCATTGCCCCTTCCGAAATTATGTTTAACTGGTAAAGCACCACCACGAGGTGTTACCGTTGAATTAAGTCACATAGACTATCCGCAAAATATGCAACATTGGCCTTTGTTTCACAATGGTGTTGCAAACGGTTTACGTATTTCTCCTGATGCACACAATATTGATTCCACGTGGATTATATTTAACAAACCAAAAAATACTTCAGAAACGAATATGGAGCATGCCGGATTTTTAATGGCTTTAGGTCTTAATGGTCATCTTACTAATTTGACTATAGTTAATACTTATAATTATTTAAGTAAAGCAAATGAAATGACGAGCATAGGAATATTGTTAGGTAATGCATATATTTATTAAAATTAATTAAACAAAATGTTTTGGTCGATGAAGTTGAGTCATTTAAAAGATTTTGTTTTAAAATGTGTTTGGAATTCTTTTGTGTAAATCTTAAGTTCTTCTTCATATCGATGCGACCTACATGTAATTTAGAAAATGGTCTATTCGTCCCACATTAAATGTTAATTTGTTAAAAGTAAATTAATTATGACTTTAATTTTATGATATTGCGAATTTTTCTGTGTAAATATTGTTAATCAACAATTTAGTTAAGAAACTTTTAGGTTTATCATCGGCAATGCGTGGTACATCGAATACTGTTATAACCAAAATGTTGAGCGTTCATTTAGAAGCTCTTTTGCCACCAACATCTATAGAACTTGATATTCCTCAAAATTTACAAGTAGCAGCCTTATTAGGTGTAGGTTTGGTTTATCAAGGATCGGCACATCGCCATATAACTGAAGTACTGCTGCAGAAATTGGACGCCCTCCAGGACCAGAAATGGAAAACAGTACAGATAGAGAATCGTATTCGCTATCTGCGGGATTAGCATTAGGTTTAGTGACCTTACAACAAGGAGGTAGACCTTCGGGTCTCTCAGATCTAAATGTGCCCGATACTTTGCATTATTACATGGTGGGAGGAAACAAAAGACCTTTAGAAGGTAATTATTTTGGTTAGTTATAGAACTGTAAATATTGCTATTGCCAGTGAAATAATTTAGAGATATAAGAATGTCGACTTTAGGAGAGTTGACTGTATTATATGTACGTGTAATATTATTTTGATTATTTGCAGGTTCTCAAAAAGACAAGTATAAAGTACCATCATTTCAAATTCGAGAAGGTACAACTGTAAATTTAGATGTAACGGCTCCAGGTGCAACATTAGCACTTGGTTTAATGTATTTAAAAAGTGGAAATAAAGCCTTGGCAGACTGGATGGCTCCACCTGGCACGCAGTATCTATTGGATTTTATTAGGCCCGATTTTTTAATGCTCCGAATTTTATCTCGGGGTAAGTTACTATAGAAAGAGCTTCCATTTTCACTTCTTAGAAATAACAAGGATTTTAATATACCTATTAATAATTATTATCAATTATCTACTTCAGGTTTAATATTATGGGATGATATAAGACCTGATCGAGATTGGATCGAAAGTCAAGTTCCTGTAACTATTCGACCGTTTTGTATGGTGAAACCTTCACCAACAGCCTCGGACATTGATTATGAAGCAATGAAGTAAGTTCTATTTTACTAATAAATTAATGTGCGGATAATAAATATAATTATATTTATTATTTTAACTAAAAGTGTGTATTTTTTAATTACAGCCAAGCGTATTGCAATATAATAGCTGGAGCCTGCTTTGCTATGGGTTTAAAGTATGCGGGTTCGGCAAACCATCGAGCATTCTCTGCATTATTGTCTTTCTGCCACATGTTCACTTCTCTTACTGCAAAATCTATTGCGGAATTAGCTGGAAAGCCTACAATTGAAACTTGTCTTAACGTTGTTCTCTTATCTGCTTCGATGGTACACCAATACTTAAAATAATATTAAGTTCTTCTATAATATAATTTAATTTTTATAGGTTATGGCGGGTACTGGTAATTTGGAAATTATGCGAATTGTAAGACATTTGAGACGTAGAGTTGTAGCAAGTAGTAGTGCTGTAGTTACATATGGATCACATTTAGCAATACATATGGCTCTTGGTTTCCTTTTCCTTGGCGGTGGTAGATATACATTATCAAATTCACCAGCAAGTGTTGCTGCACTCATTTGTGCTTTATATCCCAAATTTCCAACGCACAGTAGCGATAATAGGTAACTGTTTTTTATTAAATAGTAAGTTACAGATATATTTTATCGCATATCGACAGGTATCACCTTCAAGCTTTTCGTCATTTGTATGTATTGGCTGTGGAACCTCGTCTTGTAATTCCCAAAGACGTAATAACTGGTCGAATGTGTTATGCTAGATTGAAAGTGGTCTATTTAAATGGTAGTTCGGAATATCTTAGAGGCCCCTGTCTTATTCCAGATTTAAACACTTTGGTTAAAGTTTCTGTTGAAGACGAACGTTATTGGTCTGTTGGATTTGAACGTGGCAGAAATTGGGAGCAACTGCTGTAAGTATCATTATACGTGAATTCTTTTATTATATGGAGAAGTGGATGCACTCTCTCCAGGTGCTTCGTCCCTTTTGGCTGTCCCGCACTTGAAGTTAGTCCATCCACTTCTCCATACAGATATGTGATTAGTAAAAAGCATTGGTTAAACCGATCAATTCTACTAAGCATACAATTTCTAGTTTATTTCAGTCCATAATTATGATCCACGAATTGTGTATTTATTTACTTGTAGTTGTTTAGGAATCTATAAAATAATTTTTGAAGTTTTGTTTTTAGTACACGAATGCAGTGTTGTAATACACTGACCCTTGATTTTGAATGTATACAGTTGACTCTTGTTATTCGCGATTTTTCTTTTCTCCCGTTTTCACGTGAAATTTATTTTGCACTATATGTAATATACATATCAATGAAACTAAATTTTTTGGTTAGTTATTCATGAGAATTCCGGTAGAGTAACCCGCATGAATGTTGAACGTCAACTACCATATGAAAATGTAAAACTAGAAATATATTTGTTTTTTTTATGTTTACAGGAAGATACTTGAGTTTATATGGATTTATTGAGGTAAAACAGCGAGCTGGTTGTTTAAGTTATGTAGAAGATAAATTTGGTTATCGTACTGAACTAGCTCGAACTTTAACACATTCAAAAACTGTGCCTTGGGCTCCACAACCAAAAGCAATTACATCATTTTCATCTGATTGTATTGTACGCAATTTTTGTGATAATTTTTTAACACCTGAAATTACTTCTAATGGCAGTTTTCCTGAAACAAGATTTTTAAAATTGTTAACAAAGTCTACATATGAATGTGTTATCAAAGATAAAGAAACTATACTTTCTAATATAATTACATTAATAAAGGTAATGTTTATTAATTGATTTAAGTTATACGATTAATAATTTTGTTTCAGATTGTTCAGAATCTTAATAAAATACCTAATAGTATTCATTTGTGGCAATTCAAACTCATTTTGGCGCAAGTACTTACGAAATCTTTTTCTATAGATTTAATCTCCCCAGAAGTGATGCTAGCATTACATCAAGAACTTGTTAATATAATAGATAGGTGGGAAGATGACGTTCAAGAACATCTGAAGGCATATATTATGGGGAGAAACTTAAATAGTAATGTTAAAAATATAAATAAATTAACCAACTACATAATATTTTATGATATTCCATTTAATTTATGTAGTGAACTAGAGCAAAGTGAATGTAAGCCAGAATTTTTACAACTTTTGTACTATTTGAATTCTAAAAATTATTCGTCTACCACAACTGAAAAAATATCAAAAATTTTAAATATTGCAATGTAATATTAGAATAAGAATAATTTTATTTAAAATTTGCTTTTATAGGTATTTAATTATAAACAATTTTGTAGTAGTACTAATTTTGTTATCTACATCAACACTAGATTTATTAATACATTTTTTTGCCAAATTGACCTATTATATGAAATAAATTACAGCACAAAGAATATTTTAGTAAATTTTGGAATAACTTTATTAAGTAAAGAATAATTAATTTTATTAATTACTTTCATGTTATTGAAAAAATGTAATTACAGTTTTTGTGTTATAACATTTATATTTTTATAAGGAAAATTTCTAATAAAATATAAAAAAAAATAACTTCATTTTTTATTATGCAGTTAAGTTGCTTATAGCGAACCTCTGGATATAACAAAACATTCATAAAAGTCCCGCCACACAACCTATAAAATCCCTTATAAATTTTGGTGGTTATAACGAACTTTCGGATATAAGGTTTGATAAAATTATTCCTGTATGTTAAACATTTCCATAAAAATAGGTAAAAATGTTTTTTTTTTTGAGAATAATAGATTGTTTATGACGCTACCAGTACACAGATATTGCCTTGAAAACGTTCATATAATTCTTTTTTTAGAAAAATACGTTTATTTAGTTAACCTTCCCAGTCGATATTTAAGCTTTACTAGATAATGGACACAAGGGACCCAAGCACAATAACCTTAGATATTATATAACAATAATATAATTACTTATCTGGTTTGGTACTTTCAAGTAGAGAAAAGTGTAAAATCCAGATTTAGTCCTGGTTCCTAGTTTCTACTAAAAAAAATAAAACCATGTTTAAATATCATATATAATATATTGCTGTTCATTGATGTTTTTTCAATTAAAACTATATTAAATGAAATTTTTTTTATTGTTTATTACGAACTTCGGATATAACGAACTCATGGTTTGAGTCCCTTATGGTTCGTTATAACCGGATTCTACTGTACTACAACACATTATTTCTACTATTTAATTTGTCATAACCAATAAAATGTCACTGTAAAATTAAAAAAAGACCTATATTAGAAGGATAACTGATGGCAAAAAATATATTCTACTAGTGATATTAATAAAATTTCCATTTATTATGATAATCAAATCAATTTTTAATTTTCATACAATTTAAATTTGCCGCTTTCTAAATATTTATTGTTGGCCAATGGCAGTTGTTACTTATTACGCCTGTGATGGTACATCATTTCCATTGGCAGATTTTAAATATTTTATCTAACAAAGATTTTTAACGGATCTGTTAGTTCATTCTGTACTTTGTGTTGTACTGTGGTTTGTTTCTATTGTAATTAATTATTTATCGTGTCAGTTTTAATTATACTGTTTAATAGTTGTCAAAATTACATTTATATTATATCGATTAGCGGAAAGGTACATATTATTTTACTAATTTAAAAACTATAACCTATTTTTTTTTTATATACACGTGTATTATTAATAATCTATAATTATCAAAACGTGTTTTATATATTAAAAGCAAGTATTTCATGAATGTTTATAGATGGCAGACGAAAATAGAATTCGTTCTTTCAAAAACAAAGGCAAGGATACTGATGTAAGTTATCGACAGAATATGTATACATAAAATCTAAAATATTTACTTATATCATATACAGCAAATGAGGAGAAGACGTATTGGACAAACTATTGAACTTCGAAAGGCTCGCAAAGATGATCAACTCCTAAAACGAAGAAATATTTCTGCAAATGAAGAATCTAGTTTGCCACTACAAGAACAAAATGTTAGCTCTCCTGTTAACATGACATCAGAAGAGATTTTGTACGGTAATCATCTTGTATATATTTTTGACTTTTAATATCATGGATTACTATTTATTATAACATTGCTTTTATAATGGATGTTGAATATTTGGTTAGTAAGGTTATAAAGCATGGTTACAGATTGTCACTAAAAAGTTCTAGGCAGATTTGTTTAAATTTTCTCTAATTAAATATTGATTATATGCTTAACAACATATTGACTAAAACATACAAAAATGAAATGAAAGAATGTCCAATTTTTGGATATGAACCGATGACATGAGATATAGATTAAAATGCATATCCTATTTATAATGCCTTAGTGATGTGAGATGACTTGGCAGTATGGCCACGATTCCTAACTTTATTCGATAATCTCCTTTTTTGACAAAAGTAACGGCGCCAACATCAGATTAATTTTTTTTTAAAGATTTTCTTCCATCCCTTTCTTCTTTCGTTGAACCATGTAAAGTATAAAGGCTTAGTTTATTTTAACAATAGGTTTGTTTGTGCAGCTGACCGTGACCGATTTCCAATTATTTCAAATAATCAGAAATTTTAGATTTTGGCCAGTTGGTTTTATTGTTAACCTAACTGTATTAACTACAACAGACACTAGTCATGTCATTTTTTAGCTCCAAATATTTAGAATGTCTTTGTTCATCTGATCTTTTGTGTTAACCATCAAAAATCAAGTATCATTTGATCAACTATCAAAAATGCTTTGTTTGTCATGTTAAGTATAGCTTATCCAAACCTATATGATGTTTACGACATCAATTCAAGGTTACTAGATGATGACTTTTCACACAGTGCTGTCACTTCGTACCTCATATTTTGACACTTCTAATAAATTGTAGTCTTTATACCATCTATTATGTGCGCAAGTTAATCATCTATAGAATATGTCACTTTCCAAATTTTAAACCGAATTACAAATAAACAATCTAGTAACTTTTCGTTGATGACGTGAACATAATATAGGTTTGGATAAGGTATATCTATTAACTCTTCATGCGTAAGGTAGATGTGGCATACTCGAAAAATTCTTTAATTTAATTTGATTAATATTTTTATGAATCACATTTCACATTTGATATTTCATTAATAGTTCTCAAGTACCTACATTTTTTAGATTATGATGAGCAGTTACCCAACTATATATAAATTGTATAGCGTATCGTTTGAAATACGTTTGCATGGAACTTGACTTGTTTGTATTATATTCTATCGTACGTGCACTGGATTAATGTGAATAATATCAAAAATATATATGCCGCGCTATGCACCTGACATTTTCTCAAATACAGTTCATTTGATTGAAATTAATAAAGAATATTTTTTATTTAAAATGTTTGGAAAGTCAAAAAATGTCATTAAAATCTTAAAAGTTGATCTCCTGAAAACAATATTGTGATTAGGATAAGGTTTAGGGGTGGTGCACCCTTTTCCTCTCCGAGGTGATAGAAGACCTTCATTTATTATGAATGCATATCAAAAATTATTAAATTTGTTTTTAAATTTTTTTTATTAAATTAAATTATTAAAACGAAAATGTCTTAAAAAATTGATTTTTATTTTTCAACTTTGGTAGTGAATATCTCACAATCATAATGGGGGTTCCTATAATAAAAAATTATAGGAACTTCTGGTATTATTTTGATGGGGTCTGTATGTCTCTCGAACACCCTGTACATCAAATTTAATAAACTTCAGTTGTTCATTATTGTGTTGTACATCATAATGTTAACTAGCTATAATAATTAATATGTAATTAGTGCTAATTAATTTTAATATTTATAGGGTTGATGAGTACAGATGAATCGATTCAGTTCAACGCCACCCAAGCATGTCGTAAAATATTAAGTCGTGAAAGAAATCCTCCGATAGATCATATGATTAGATCGGGTGTTGTTCCAAGATGCGTGGAATTTTTAACCCGTTTTTCAAAGTAAGTTAATACAAAATTTAGGCACCTACTACATAAAAATAAATTATAGTCCAGCACTTCAATTTGAGGCCTGTTGGGCTTTAACTAATATTGCTTCGGGTACTCCTGAACAAACTCAGGCGGTTGTAGCAGAAGGAGCTATACCTAAGCTACAGGCTTTATTAGGTTCTCCTCGTCAAGATGTTGTTGAGCAGGCCGTTTGGGCATTGGGTAACATTGCTGGTGATGGACCGCATACACGTGATTTAGTTCTTAATAATGGTATTTTGCCAGACATTCTAAGACTGATAAAACCAGATATCCCAGTAAGTTGTCATTTATGTTATGTGTAGGTATATTATCTTATAGCTTATCTATCTTATCTTATTATCTTAGCTTATCTAAACCTATATGATATTCACGTCATCAATACAAGGTTACTAGATGATGACGTTTCACACAGTGCTGTCACCTCATACCTCGTATTTTGTCAGTTCTAAGAAATTGTAGTTTTTCTTTGTACCATCTAATATGTGCACAAGTAAATCATCTATAGAATACGTCACTTTCCAAACTTTAAACCGAATTACAAATAAACAATCTAGTAACTTTTTGATGATGACGTGAACATCATATAGGTTTGGATAAGCTATAGGTAGTAACTTAAAAAGCCTATTTAAAAAAGTTAGAGAATCCAAAATAAATTGGGAAGTTTTTCATTCTATGTATCTTTATTTTAAATGTTTGCTATACTCTGTTTCTTAATTAGGTTGACTAAATTAAAATTCCTACCTAGAAAATTCACTCCTTGATTAACTACTTGTGAGACAAATTTACATTGGGTAATTTGCCATACTCCTCAAATTTCTGGTAATCAATGTTGACAGGATATCGACTTTAAAATGTTTTAAAGTCATTTCTTGTATATTAACAAAATAAAAATACTTAGTTCTTTTCAAAATTAAACTACGGTAGTCAGTAAGGTTAGCTGATCATTTTTTTAACGGATTCAAATCCAAGAACTACATTTGCAGTTTGCCCCCCTGCTCCCTTTGAGGCATTAATTTTACCATTTGCTGAAGAATAAACTATTTTAAACATGTAGAAGAAACTAAAATTAGATTATGTAAATAACACGCTTATTTTTGATAAATTTGAATTTGCTTTAAATTAAAATTGTTCTAGTGTAATAACTGTGTTTTATGTTTCTACTCCTAATTACAAAACAAAGTATACTGTATTTTAAATTGGCAAGTTAAGTTTATTTTATTTCAATTAATTCTTTTTACAGATATCATTGCTACGTAATGCTGTATGGACCATTTCCAATTTATGCCGCAACAAAAATCCTCCTCCAGACTTTAATCTTGTTAAACCTGCTTTACCGGTTCTAGCGAAACTTCTAAATTACAACGATAAAGATGTATTAGCTGATAGTTGTTGGGCATTAAGTTATTTAACTGATGGAATTAACGATAAAATTCAAGCAGTTTTAGAAACTGGTTTAGTTAAACGTCTCGTCCAACTTTTAGTTAGTGATGAAATAGCTGTTTTAACCCCTGCTCTGAGAGCAGTTGGTAACATAGTAACTGGCAACGATGATCAAACTGATACTGTTTTAAGTGCTGGTATTTTAAATGTTTTGGGAAATCTTTTGCATCACACCCGTCTAAATATAATCAAAGAAGCTGCATGGACTGTTTCTAATATTACAGCTGGTAACTCTGAACAGATACAAAAGGTTCTCGATGCTGGGGTTATGCAACCGTTATTGCATGTCTTGCAAACTGGCGATTTTAAGTCCCAAAAAGAAGCTGCTTGGGCCGTTACTAATTATACTAGTGGAGGAAGTATTGCACAGTTGGGAAAACTAGTCGAAATGGGAGTTATTAAACCAATGTGCAATCTTCTAAATTCTAAAGACTGGAAGACCGTTATTGTTGTATTAGATGGATTAGCAAATATTCTGAATGTGAGGAAGTTTTTATGTGTTTCAATCAAACATACCTCGGAATTAATTTTTAGGCTGCCAATCAACTTGGAGAAGTGGAAAAAGTTGCGATAATAATTGAAGAATGTGGTGGATTAGATTCTATGGAATTATTGCAATCTCATGAAAATGAACAGGTCTATGAGAAA
The DNA here is from genome assembly GCA_036326145.1 of Rhagophthalmus giganteus. Classification (NCBI taxonomy): domain Eukaryota; kingdom Metazoa; phylum Arthropoda; class Insecta; order Coleoptera; family Rhagophthalmidae; genus Rhagophthalmus; species Rhagophthalmus giganteus. The sequence goes on along the minus strand of JARFJA010000026.1, from coordinate 2,447,218 downwards.
GCATTGGTCCTTGTTGAAAATTTCTTTTCAGAGGTAAGTCCTTAAACTCAGCATTATGTTTTCTTCTAAATATTTACGAAAAAAATGAATATATGATTAAAATATTTCCACCACTTTCACTACATTAATAAATTCAAGGTGATTGTATTTTGGGTTTTTCATCTGTCTCATCAAAATTTACTTTTACCCATCGACATTTCCATAACGATATTGGAACATGCATGGAGGATTTTACGCTGACTCGATTTGTAGCCGAGTAACAACATCAATGCTATTATTATATATGAAAGTTTGCACGAACTATCGCAACCTTAACCGACTAAGTGATCCGCTGATTGACCTTGTTCAATGTAATTGAACGAGTAAACATGCCGTATCGACTCATCACCGATGCATTCGGCCCATCAAATAATTGTTCATGCATGCTTGGTCTTCTTTAGGGCTAGCAGATTTTGTATTAATTGTACAGCATCCAGAATTGTTTACTTGCTGAGTTTTTTATTTTGAATTGTTTTCAATTTCCAAGTGAAACTACCACAATCACCATTGATAAATATCGAATAAACATATAATGAAAAATAAATAACCTAGGACTGGTCTTTCCATCTTCCAATAAACGTATTTGACAGATTTTACAATGGAAACAACTATTTCAACAATAGTTTTCATTGTGAATTATATGTTAGAGAAATTTATCTGAATATGAAACACCCAGCTCTAATGCAGTCCCCAGAGGCTTTTAAGGTTGCACAAATAATACAACTACTTGAACTGCTGTAGATGAAATTTGAAAGATTGCGCAATATTATTGAGTAATTGGACAATAACTGACCAAGATTGTGTCGCAAAGTTTAATTAGAAAGAATAATTTTAAAGGGCACAATACGTGAGAATTCACATGAAATCATTATTGTACAATGATATTGAGCATTGGGGACTGCATAAGAATAGTTGTTTGTTAAACAAGTAAGCAAACGTGGTTTTTACTGTATTAAGGTGTGATAATTTTGATCGAAGCATAGGCTGAGTCCACAAATATCTAATAATGATTACTTTTAGGCTACAACTGAAAACATGTCACAGCCCACTGTTGATGCTGAAGGACAGTTATATTTTAATTCGGAAATGTCCAACGTTCCAAATGGAAGATTCTTATTCTAATTTGATTTTCACTTTTTTTCAGTTAAATTCGTTTTAAAAATAGTGCCTTTAGTGCCACCTATTTGTTGTCAGTTGGCGAACCAACATTAAACATTTAGTTTTCCCGTAGAAATTTTGTAATAGATTGTTTTGTACTTTTAAATACTTTTATATGTATTGTGTTTTTATGCTGGTCATTTTTAGCAGCGTCCATTTGTAATCATTTACTACATAGGTAATATACATATTTTTTCATAATTATGATATATATTTTTTCTATGACGATGATGAGTTAATTTTAAACAATATTGAGAGATTCTTTATTAATTGCTACATATAATTTAATAGATCATCAAAACGAACCTCATTTTGTTACTGTACACGTGTGCGGTGTGCACATTTTACAAAAATCGTCCTGCAAGATGCAAAAAAGTTTCAGAAAAAAAACAAAAATTAAAGACATTCTTAATTTTCGCCATTATTAATAATTTAATATTAGCTAAATTATATAGAGTCTGTAAATCATTGTTTATGGATTCGGCTAATTTTATTAAATACATATTTAACAGATAAAGTAATGTCTGCCTTCAATAAATTTACTAAATATATTGCAATTGAATTCGAAGAGGAAGATCTAATAGAAAACGATCTTCCCAAGTGAAAACGTTAATTTAAAATCACTACTCTCAAAGTCTCTTTTATTTGGATTTTCTAAAAATTCTATAAAAGTATATGATGTTTCAGAATGCGGAAACAATCCCTAGAAGAGTCGAGAGTTTTTAAATATATGAATACAAAAATGTCTTATTTTCTTTTTGGTGTAGTTCATTAGTATGTCACCAGTCAAAAGATGTTTTATCTAATTCAGCAATTGAAGGCGGTTTAATATATAGTTAAAAATAAAATTTTGGAAAAAAAGGAACTTACGATGCTGTAGTTTCATCAAAAAAATACGTGACGTAATAACCATCCGGGAAAATATCAGGTATGTCATCAAATAAAAAAACATTTTTTTACTTTTGTGCTGTCATGATAAAATGATATTTAGATTATTATGTACTTACTGTATTATGTTTCAAATATAATATATATTAAAAGTAATACTATATCCTTTGCTACAGGTAAAAATTGCACATCAGTAAAATTAATCAACCAGTGCAAATATTTAAGAATCGAAAATGAGCAGATTAAATTAAAGAAAACGCACCAGTATTATGGCCAGATTCAATTGGGTATGTCTATTCTCAACTTGAATGTGATTTTATAATATATTCGTCATACAATAAAACATTTTCAAAATTACCATTAAACAAGACTACATATTTACAAAAACTATGTTGTAAACATTAAAACATAATAATAATTATATGTTGCATGTTATATGTGAAAATTCATAATAAGTAATGTACGGGTTTTTATTGAACATTACAATTTTACAAAAATGTATCATCTGTTAATATTACTAGTGATAGATTTACGATAGCACAAATTACTAGAAATATTTCGGCAATTATTAGTACTAAAGACGATGGTATCTGCTTATTAAATATTTCAAACATTTTTAAGTATACCATTCATTAGACAGACCTGGACCCGATTGGCAACAGAGACCTGACTTAGGACTAATCCATGTTTGGCAACACATTATATGGACAGTTCATTTGTATACTGAATGTGAATCTTTTTCACCACGAAATAAGTACGTATTATGCCGCGTGTTTTGTCCAAAAAGGTAAAAGTTGCTCTGGCAGCAAGTGCAATTATTGTATTAGATGAAAACAAAAGAAAAAACCGTATGAGTAAAAAAATGGTTACAAAAACGACATATAGAACACAGTACAAAATTTTTCAAAACACTGGCAAATTACTTTTACATTCGTGTAACATAAGCCATCTTATTATTAGTGTAAAAATCTTGGCCAATAAACAAATCGTTTCATGAAATATGTGTATAATTACATGTGTTAGATAGCACGGCTTTAAATAATTTCGAAAACACTACATACTTTAATCCAGTTATTAATTTAATAAATGTCAGCGTACAATAATTCGTTTTTAGAAAGATAGCTATCGTTGCCTTTTTTCTTTACCAAATTTTTTACACAATGTCACTATCACATTTAAAACCTTTAAAGATGGGATGCCCGTTAGAGAATTTAATTTGGCATCACTATTAATGTTTTCTATAAACGGTAGTACAAGTTCTCCACTTTTTACTAATGTCTTATCCACAACTGTTTTTTGTAACGATACCAGAGGTGGCATATTCGAAATACTAAGTAGAACCTCTGCAGCTTCTTTGTCTGTTTCTGTCCTAATATTTCTTGCAAAATCTTGTTTTGGACCATTATTTTTGCAGGTAGTGGATGTAGTACCTTCTACACTAGACGAACAGGTAGGTATATCGAGAGGCATATTTACATTGTTAACACATCTACTTAGCCTGTTACTTCTTTTAATCCGAGTCTTTGATTTTTCCACATAACATTTTCTCTTCGGTAAGTTACAAGACGGTACAGCAGATTTTTTTAATCGTGGTTTGTATGTTTGCACATCTAAAAGGTAACCATTAAACTTCGCAACTTTCACTAACCTGAAGTTACATTTTCATTTTTAAGAAAGCGTGATTTATTCGAACAGTATTTTACACAATCACAATAACATACCTGGAAAGTAAAAATTATCCTTCGTGAAATGAAGGGAGCATACCAACATCGTCGAAGTTGTCGGTTTTCCCATTAATAATTTATTTTCCCAAGCCTTCCGTCTGTCAACACTTTCCACAATACCTAATTTGTTTTCCATTTGCACAAAACCAGTTTTGTATTTGGGGAATGTATGGAAACTAAGTGATGGATTAGTAAATTTCCTGCTATGGCATCCATAAACACAGCAATTTGTATTCGAAATTTTTTTTTTGGATTTTTTAACGTTCATCTTTGCATGTAATGTACGTGTTGACATTACTGTTTGTGGTGGCCATTATAGTAATTCAAATTATAGACACGGGTGGCGTTTGCTCGTTTTCAACTATAGTGGGGTTCGCACCTGTGCAATTTTATTGCATGAAATAGAATCGCACGAATTTTAACATGTTAGTAATTTCCTTATTTCCAATTATACCTAAAGATACATTTGGTAGTGTATGTCAAATGATAACTTATTTTTAGCGACTCAAAATGCAATTAATTGCTGCGACAAAATTGCACAGGTGTGAATCTTATTTATATTCTGGTCCTAATTAATTCGAATTATAGAGGTTCTATCGTATACAGCAACAATGTTTTTCATAATATATTATATACTGCATATTAAGGTTGGAACGGTGTATAGGTTGGTCGTCTTCGTATCCATGGAGATCAAAGATTTTTGGGGATTTTTCCGGATGTTTTAGCATCGTAATGATGCGCGCATGTCGCTATAAAATCAATGTTTTCGCATAATCAAAATGTTTAAATTAACTTTTTCTAGTAAAAAAAGTTCGTAACGATGCTGCAGGTAAATATTACTTTATTATAAAAATTTAATAAAATAAGCTTTTTATAAGTTAGATACTATTATATTACTATACAATATTTATTATACTATATACTATTATACTATAAGTTATTATTCAAAACATTTTGTATAGTGTTAATATATTATATTTATAGAGAAAAATGGTATAAATCTTAACCCTTTTACCAAAGGGATAAGTAAAATAAATCGGGGTAATATGAAAATTTTTATTTTATGCTCATATACAAGCATAGGCAAAAATTAAAGTTTGTTAAAAAGTGGTTGTTTAGTCTACATTTATTATATACCTATTATATGTAGCTTCTAACTTGAGGCTTGAATTTATACTGCTCCAAGGGATTTTTCACTATGGTAATTTAGTGTTCATCAAGCAAAGGGGTGGTGTGTGACAGGAAATTATGGAGCAGTGCGATTTTTGGTATACAAAATTTTGTCAGTGAAATATCCCTCGTACTATTCTAAAGCAACCTACCAACTTATTTGCCATACTAGTACATATTGCAGTATGATTTCTTGGGGATTTTTTCAGATGTTTTATTATACTTTATATATACTTTATTTGCAGTGTTTTTTTTTTACTCTTATATAAGTTGTTTAAAGATCACTGTTCTTTACAATCTAAAAAAAAAGAGCGATATATTGCTCGGTAACAATGTGGAACTTTTGCTTGGAGTGGTTCAGAGCAGACAAATGAACAAACCTTACAAAGGTATGTTTCAATACATGAAAACAAATTAACATAATATATGTAGTTTGCAAATTATAACGCTGTAAGTATTACGCAGTCCAACAAAAAAAATTTTTCTTGGTTCCTTGCATTTTAAGTCTGTTCCTGGGGTTATTTGGGGCGTTGATTCAGAAAATTGCATTGGAAAGTCCGCATCAGCTCTACTTTCTTAGATATAATTGATTTTATAAAATTTTAATCTGCTCTTTAAAAGATTTCGGAAAAACAATGGAAACCAGCTACCAAGGAAGATGTGATGATGACTGATACTATTGTTGGAATCTTATGCAGGATTGTCCCGGCAGATCCCACTCTTTGAAATCTCAGTAGCTTCTTGTGTGTCGAATAATTGGAAAACGTGCGGTATCATAAACTTGTGCTTTTGGTATATGAAATAAGTAGATTTTCACGTGGTACGCTTTTCTTCTAATTTTTAATGTTTCCTTTATGCTTAAAAAATATTAATTTAAACACTATATTAAAGTATCCTGATTTTTTTTATAAGCGAGCAGAATGAAGAGTAGTAGATGGCATGTGTTCTGTATTTCAAAAACTAGAGCTGATAGAAGAAAACCAATATCATTTTTAAAATCGCCAGGATAAAATATACTCCGAGATGAAACAGGATTAACATTTGAGGCACCAAAATGCGTGTGTTGTCCTGTATTATATATGTTTTGAAAATAACTGTATTGATTTTATTTGATTTTCTGTTGACTTGTTGACCCTCACTCTATAGATTGGATTGTCAAGAGTTCAATTGATATTTGATTCCGTATTTTTTTATGGCTTTTTCAAAGATATCGTTATCTTCATATATTACGTGGCTCAGTACAAACAATGGGGGATGATTGGGACACTTTTGATTAGTAGTGTCATTGTGGATTAGATTATTTATAGTTGGGGAAGCTCTCCAGTTACGTAGTCAGCTGTTCATCTGATTGTGAGTTAAAATGCATGGAATTCATCCAAAAACCATGCAGTTCTCAGAAGAAAGGCATTATGGTAGAAAGCTGATGGAATCTTTCTCTAGCTCAAATGCTGCGTAGTTTGCGTAAACGAAATTTTAATGGTGCAAACTGTCTTCCTTGAGTGCTCCCGACTACATTTATTATTTAGAAGTGAATGATTCATTAGAATAGAACAATATTATTTTACTATAACTGCATCTTTTATCACTAATATAATCCACATAGGTTTTCTAACAAAATCTACTGTCGATATAAAGTGTTTTGAAGAATTTTTAACATAAAATTCTATTTTTTAGACATTCGTGTGTAAATCTTCTTTATAAATCAATAATATAAAATCAAGGAAAAATACAATAAAAATGGATAATTATTTAGCTGAACAAGCATTACCTATTCCGATACAAATATTTCTATGGCGACAAATTAGGTGAGTATCAAAAACTATTTAACTACAAAAGGTAGTTTAAAAATTTTGTACTTTCAGTCCATTTATAAGGCCAAAACTAGGCAAACTTCATGAAGCTTCTTGTATGGTATGTATGGTATAAATTGTTTGAAATATTAATATTGCAAGCATCACCTATAAAATAGAAATATCGATAATTTAACTTTGAACCCTATAAGCTCGTAAACTAGTGTTATGGAATGACATATATATCAACCCAAATGATCAGTTTACTGGCCTCTGCGTCTACTATCATTGTATATAATGGCTTGTGAACTAAAGGCCACGAGGATAGTTTTGTTTCATTAAATGCTGTTATTACAAGAGTGAGAGTAGAAATATCACTTGTAGGGTCATAACCATAGTCTAAAACGAGATGCTTATATTTATAGGGCTCAAAAGGTTAAAAAACTATCAATAAATTCCATAAAATAAATTAATATAGTAACAGATTATGTATGCATATATATTTAAAAATCAACTAAACGTTGATCCAGATCTGGATAAACAGGGTTTTATACTTTGTAGTTTGATTTTGATTAGAGGTCTTTTTTACATTATCAGTTCAGTTTTTGTTTCAGTTTAACTGAACCTAATGCTTTTGTTTTTATGAGTCGGTTCAATTTTCAATTTACATTTACTACATGTTGAACCATCACATTCCATTTCAGTCTCAGTTTCGATTTCAAGTATCAGTTTTGTGTTTTCACTGAAACTGAATTGATCATGTAAAGGCCTCTTATCTTTAAAAAATAGTTGGTTAAGGAGTTAAACTAGGTATTTACAATATTTGTAATTTATTTACCTTTGATTTTGTTTTTATAAGTATCCATAATTTTATTACAATTTTTTTTCCAAGTTTTGTCAACATGCACCTCCAGGTCATCATGTAAGCTCTGATGATTTTTAATGTGACACATTTACTCATATTAATCCATATTTTTTTTAATAGGAACTCAAGGAAGCTTGTAAAGTATTTATAAATCATCTTTATATCATTATTAATTATAGTAATTTTATTTTCATTGTAGTCATTCGAGAAAGTATTGGTTCAAAACATTCAATTTGGGTTGAAACCAGATTTAACCGAAGCTATTCGTTCTATACCTAGATGGCGACTCATTCAAGCTGCTCTTCCCCATGTTATGCACTGCACTGCTTCACTACTTCATAACAAGTATGATGTAGGAATATTTTTTCATCAAGCAACAGGTATGAAAGTGAATGTTTAAATTAAATCATTTAACTGAGAAAAAATCACAATCTGTGATAATAAATCACAAATACCTATCTAATAAAATGTCTACAACGCACTTTCATATCTATCGTAACGAATCATAGATAATTACATTATATTTGGTTAACACTTAGACAACCGCACGCGCCACAGTTAACTGTATGCTTTCCACCATGCATTTTTTGCAAGTAATGCAGACTAATATTCACAAAAGACACAAAGAACACAAAATTGATTTTAATCGATTAACTAATGATAGTAACCGATGGTAATGATCATAGTTTATACAGTGTTCTATAAAGTATGCACCATATGGAAAATTTTTTTATTATAGATTTTTCAAAAAATTTATTCTTTATAAAAGTTGGTACTTCTCCCAAACTAAAAATGTACCAATAAATTATTAAATATATCTCATAATATACGAGGGAAATAAAAAAATATAATTGTGGCTCAAGAGTAAAATACCTTTATTTTTGAAAATATCGAAAAATGTGTAACACAAGTCAAAATTATATTTTTCAATATCTCTCGTATATTATGAAATATTTAAAAAAATTTATTGAGCAACTGACTTCAAAGCGGGAAGATCTCCCCATTCGGTTGGCCAAGTGTTAATATAATGTTGAATCAGAAAATGAATGAACGATTTAATTTAGAATGAAAGATGGAACTCTACAAAGCCTTGGAGCCGTCGAAACTAAACTGCTTTACACTTTACATTGGATTATTTTGGATGCGGCCGAAGAATGCGCAGATGCAGATTTTGAGAAGGGAACATATCAAACATCTGCTTTTTATTATTTATTTTCAATACCAACTATAACAGTAAGTACATTCAAATTAATTTGTCGATACATATAAAATATATTATTATTATAGCTATTTATATATTTGTTTGCGCCAATTTGTCACATGCTGAAAGAATCAGATTTTCAAACATTTCGTCTTGAAAATGGATTGAAATTATGGCAGGCTATGTGGGAATTTCGTCATCCAGAATGTTTATGTTTCACTGCACATTGTAAACCGAAACCAAAAAGTTTATTGGGAAAAAGTTTTAAGTACCCCCACCCTCAATTTGGAGATGTTTTTATTGGACGTAAGTTGATTTTTAAATACTACATACTAATTAAAATAATACATTTTTATATTAGGAATATTATAGGTACATTATTTTAATTTATATTGCGATTATTTTTAAAACTTGTCAAATTGAAACTTTTAAGTATTAACAATCGGGTATATTATTATAGTGATAAATATTTTCGTTTAACCCTTTGAAACCGCCTCTGCATCTATTGTCATTATCCTACAGACAGTAAATGAAATGCTAGAAGGATAGTTTTGTGTTTCCAAATGCTGTCACCATGAAAGAGAGAAGATATCACTTTTGATATCTTTTGTTTGTCTTGATATTTCCTTTTGAGAAAAAAAATATCATTAATTGTAAGGTTAGGAGTTTATGAGGGTAAAGGTAAACGTTTGTTAGGTTACTCAGTCTATTTAAAAATGATATTTCTATTGAAGAGTAAGTGTTTGTATTAATGAGCAGGAGTTCATAATTTTGTGATAAATTGAGTTTCTGAAGACTGCGAAGACCAATCCAATTGATCGAGTTGTATTCACGTTTCCAATCACCACATATACCGACTGTTGGTCTAGTGATTGGGATCATTCCATTAACACCCAATAGGTACTATTTACATCAAAATTCTTTCTGGTGGACCTAACCTGGTAGTTTTGATATAAATGTGCTATTCCACTGCACGGATATTCTTGCATTATTTGTCATTCACTGAACGTTTCACTGTTCACATAATGATACGACCATTTTTTCTTAAACAAACAACATTAACTTGATTTCAACCAAAAATGCTTTATTCCCGAACATTATACCTTAGTCAAATCATGCTTGATATTTATACTAATACACGACAATTGTGTTTGCATATGGCTTTTTGTCAGGATTAGTTTCTTAATGCAGCTTAATTTTATATGTCTACTTTCACTAACCATTGCTCGAGTGGCTTTGGGCATATTCGTGCACGCTTTCATAATTTCATAATTCAATTTGAGTAAATGGGAGTATCGACATCGGTAAATAGGAAAGCGATCGATGCGTCTTCTTTTTTCATTGTACAGTGTTTTATTCCTCGTCTGGCTAATTTATTGTAAATGACCCACATTTTTACAAGCCTATCTGCCTTTACTAAAGGATTAGACTTTTTAAATATTTGACAGTCTGACATATCAATGTGAACTTTCGAGTGAGAAACTAAAAATGCAACCTCAAAGCGTTTTATAAACTTATTGCACTCAACAACAAATTTAAAAATTACTACTTATTAAAATTGCGAATCTTGCTTAATGTAACTAATTTGATTTGAAAAAGTACATTTATTTATATTTTGTCTTATTGGTCGTTTAATTTTTGATTTACGTGCGCAGAGGTATTCGATAAAAAAAGTTAGAAGTGATAGCAAATAACCAGCAAGTAATAAATAAAAAGCACCTTGTACTTTTTTAATTGATAATTTCTTTTTAGGATTTATTGCATTAATATAAAAGGAATAGAATTGGGGCATGTATTTTAATCCATTTTTAGTTTTTATTTCTGAAAACCAATGCATTATGAAACCATATTCAAGAAAACTTAATATGTATTTATTAAATATTGGTAGGAAAGGTGAATTTTTGTTTAGAGGATACACAATATAATTATTTAGTAAGCACTCTGGTAGTACTCGTAAGTGACTTTTTGCATAATCGTCAAGTAAAGCAGTATTTGAAATATAATTATTATCTAATGATTTAACTACTACTGCATAATTATTATTTTTAATTCTTTTATTTTTTTGTAATGGTTCCTCCAAGACATAAAAATTTGCAATTTTTTTAATTGTCGAACTATTTGAATTTAATAATTGTAGTTTTAAGTGATCGTCTCTTTCGCCCCAATATATATTTTGAGCAACCATATCTTCAAAATTACTTATCGGTTTATGGTATTTAGGACTCGTTAATAAACTAGAGAATCCTGTGTAATATGCAGTTGTAATAAACAATGTCTTAAAGCAAATTAATACTAGAATAAATCGTAAATAAATATAATTGGACAAACTAGAAAAGTAATTTAGAGATCCAAAAGTAGATAATTGTATCAAATCCATTATTATTAAAATAACATTAACATATGGATGATTTTGTTTTCCCATATTTAAATATATTCTTGCAATTACATTCAATATAATTGCAGAGAAAAACAATCCCATTATTATTATTAACCATAATTTTATAGGTATTGGTTGAAAAACATAAGATGAATCAGGTAATATTTGTGGTTTAGGAACTAAAAATGTAATACACACTTGTCCGTAGGGATATGTCATATCAAGATTCTGTTCTTGCAAATATATTTGCCATTGCGAACATAAACCAGTATTACTAGTTCCTGTTTTTACATCTGTCATTACTTTGTCCCATAAGTTAGTATAAATATCATCATAAATCAGAAAATTTGTCCTAAATTCTTTAGTAATTTCTTTAACAATCCTATAGTCTATGCCATCATAAAGTCCTGCTGCTTTCTTTGAATCGATCAACATATAAGGTGCACAATGAAATGCGGATATTTTAAATGAAAAATTTTGATTCAAGTTAGGATTCCATTTGACTTTAGAAAAATTTTCCCTATGTAGTTGAAAATTGTTTTGACTATTCCATCTCGTAAATGTTTTGTTTGTATTCATGAATGTCACACTTATACTTTTTGCAGCTTGTAAATTATTTTGTAATAGATTTGTAATAATAGTTTCTCGTAGAATTTGAACATTTATAACATCCACGGCTTTGTCGATAATTGTGAATAGTAGTGATGGTGACAAAAAGTTATTACCGTTAGTAATAAAAATTATAATTCTGGTGTGAGGTTTAAAAACATTTAGTTTTATTAAATTTTCTATGATATCCGGATTCAATCCGACTATAATATATCCATAACACAATGATAAATTATGTTTCTGATTGTTCATTTTCTTATACGAAATTAACATAACTGAGAAATTTGACTTTTGAATCTCTTCTGTTATTACATTTAAAAAATCCTTTTGATCGTCTATAACACAAATACAGTATTGATCTTCGAATGTGTATTCAATTACATTTTTGATTATTGTTTTTACTTCTAGTTCATCGATACACAGTAGGTTTGGAAACGTACCCAATAAAAGTAGGACTTTAAAATGTCTGATCATTGTTTCCACTGAATACTTGTTCATTTAAATGTTATAAAGTTCTCTTTCTCTTGTACATAAAAGATGTTATAACTTTTACAGTTTTACCTATTTAATATACAAAACATATTTGACCTTTTTCAGTAATAATATAATGATTAAAAAGGTAAAGTTGACGATGAAATTACTTTTAATCTAATGAATATTTAAACCGTACATTTTCCAAAATTACACGTCAACATGAAATAAAGTGATTAAATTACAATTAATTAATTATTTATTTCTACATTATTTTATGATGATATTTTGATTATATCCTAAATATTAATTTCGTGACGTTATTTTCATACATCATAGTTGTTGTTTTTATTGAAAAAAAGATTTATTTTAATTCTTTGTGTCACTGTTACTATTTGAAATACAATATAGCTCATCCAAACCTATACGATATCACGTCATCAATACAAGATTACTAGATGATGACATTACCTCGTATTTTGACAGTTCTAATAAACTGTAGTCTTTCTTTATATTATGTAATATGTGCGCAAGTAAATCATCTATAGAATATGTCACTTTCCAAACTTTAAACCAAATTACAAAAAAAACAATCTAGTAACTTTTTGTTGATGACGTGAATATCATATAGGTTTGGATAAGCTATAAACAATAGTGTATAAATGGATTACTTCATACATCACTTGATCAAGTGTCATATGGATGCGTCTTTGGGAAAAAGTTTATACTGCCTCATTAAAAATCGGGTTATTGTTAATTGCAACTAATGTTTAGGTTGTTAATCACAAGTATTCTCAGAACTGCTTGTGTGTAAGAACAAGGCAATAAAATGAAAGAGTTAGCTGTTACATCAACAAAAGTCGATTGGTCAAGTGATCGCATAATATGGTCTAAATAAAAATTGATTTTTCAATTTGAGCAATTATATATTTGCTCTAACATTGATGTGTAGAGCATCAATTATTAATGATAATTACAAAAATGGATATGTATGGTATACATACCTATTTTTTGTAATATCTGATATTAAGTATCAATTTGTCAGTAATCAGGGCGTTATATTGTACAGTAGAACCTGAATTATCTGTGCTCCGATCAATCATGCATACCTGTATGTGTCTAAATATGTTAGTTATTCAGTTATCCGTGAACTGTTTGTAACTGTAAAAAATTGAACTGTTAATAGTACCTAGTCATTAAGAACAAAGAGGGGTTACACCGATATTTTATTAATTTATTCTATTATCTAGCGATGTCATGCCCCCTTAATTAGCACAGCTAATTGAGATTCTACTGTAATTAGATATTAATGTAATTGTTCGTTGTAGGTAAACAATCGAGCGATGAAATTAAGAGCCAAGAAAGTCCTAGTCAAGGCGTTAGTATATCCAGTAATGATCAACAATCTAGTGTGGTTTTTCCACCACCTGGTGCTACAGTTACCGTTACTGCAACTATTACAACAAAAGACGAAGATGTAATAATTGATTTTTATAATTTTTATTTAATCACTTTTATTATTATCACTCAGAGTGGATGGGTTTCTTCGCCTAAAGATACAGTTTTTCCAGAAACCATTCCAGAAGAAAGTTCAAGTACAGAAGAGGAACATGTAGTAATATTTCGATTGCCGTCACTACACGAATCCGATGGATTTTTAAGAGATCCTTCAATTTATACTGTAGCACTCTACGATACTCTATAAAAGTCGACGATAAAATTATTTTCAATATTTTAGGCGGAAACGAGTTTATTTCAATTAGCCATGACGAAAAATGGAACCGGTAAACCGTGTTTTAAAGTTGAACAAGTTACTGCTATATCAGCATCTGACACAAAACAATCGAAACCGCTAGCCTCTATTCCAAAATTTGGGTAAAATATATTTGTAAAAATTGTTAAATGTTTAAATTAACTATTGACTATTTGATTAGGTCGTTAACAGATAAAGATTCTATAGACAGCAGTAAACGTCCTTCCACAGATGGACCCATAGGAGAACCAAAAGGCGCACATAAAATGCTTATGGCAAGTCAGACAGGCGATTTATCATCGGCAACATTTTTAGATGTAGCTGTACTTCGGTGCCTCTTTATTACACACTGGCAAGAGGAAGGTGTTTATTGGGCTCTTCACTACATGTATAATAGGTATGCAATTTGATATACATTTTTCAAATAATACAGTACATATTATTAAAGTACCAAATTTTAATATCTGTATGTGTAGGTTACGCGATATTAGTGAAGAAATGGTAGGACAGCAACAACCTCGGAGGAGAAGTAATTCTTTACCAATTCCAAAAATTGAAGTTTCAATTTATCAAAGCCCTGAATCTAAGAAGCAAGAGTCAAATTTAGAAGTTCCTGAAGTAAAAGATTTGTCTTTGTTAACAGGTATTTTATTCATACTTGATTCTTTAATGATATACTAGGTGTACTGGTTAATAACGCAGATTTTTTTTAATAGGTTAATAATAAAATTTACATATATGTTGATATAACCTATATGATATTCACGTCGTTAACAAAAAGTTACTAGATTGTTTATTTGTAATTTGGTTTAAAGTTTGGAAAGCGACATATTCTATAGATGATTTACTTGAGCACATATTAGATGGTATAAAAAAGACTACAATTTATTAGAACTGTCAAAATACGAGGTACGAAGTGACAGCACTGTGTGAAATGTCATCATCTAGTAACCTTGTATTGATGACATGAACATCACATAGGTTTGGATAACCTATATATATATATATTTATATATATATATATATATATATATATATATATATATATATATATATATATATATATATATATATATATATATATATATATATATATATATATATATATATATATATATATATATATATATATATATATATATATATATATATATATATATATATATATATATATATATATATATATATATATATATATATATATATATATATATATATATATATATATATATATATATATATATATATATATATATATATATATATATATATATATATATATATATATATATATATATATATATATATATATATATATATATATATATATATATATATATATATATATATATATATATATATATATATATATATATATATATATATATATATATATATATATATATATATATATATATATATATATATATATATATATATATATATATATATATATATATATATATATATATATATATATATATATATATATATATATATATATATATATATATATATATATATACATGCCTCATGATGGATACGAAGCCCAGTAAACACTAAAGGCCATAAGAAGCCCGGGTTTAAATCACAAATAAGGCTGTATATTTGACATTTCTACGCATTATAATTGGACAAAATAGTGAGATCGATGAGAGGGGTAAGCTAACTTAACATACAGTTTTAAGTTTATGCGAGTCCTCTTAAGTGAGACGCTGTATACGAGGCCCGAGTGTATATACATCATATAGCACGCGAATTTTAGGAAGCCCAGCGGTGTTGCCAATAAACTAGATATTGGGTTTTAATATAATATTGAAATGGTAGAATAGGAATAATACAACATTTTAGACAATTGTGATAATCGAGTTGAAAGTTAAATGATTATAAAGAAGTCTGATCGTGAGTCATATTGTATATATTATTTTAAGGCAAATGTTGTAAAACCGGGAAATAACATTAATCGTCGGTTAATGTCGTTATTAGCCGATATTTTTCATTGCTTTTTGCTATTGCAATCGGGTCTAATCGATCCTAACCTACCCCTCTACACTAACCTGCCTTAACCCCACCTAATCTAACCTAATGAGTAATGTTGACGTACGTACATTATGCGGACAATACGCCTAGACCAAACGCCGACACTTGATTTTTCAGGTCAAAATAATACTACTACAAGTTCCCAAGTTATGTACCCTCAAAGTTGCATTTTAAAATTTCTTACTTTTGTCAATTTTTTTTAATGTTAACGACGTTTATGAATATTGGATATATATACTACTAACAATAAGTATCATAAGTAACCTCACATTTCGAAGCAAAAATAATTGAGATATCTTGTCACTTAACTCAAATCCAAAATTTTATTTTCACCATAAGTTATTTTTTGTTTTATAATCGATTTGTTTTTTATGGAATTTAAAAGATAATACAATTATGTATGTATTAAAATAAGATTATCTTTTTTTTAAGTTGTTAAAATTTACAGTTTGATTGCTTGCTTTAAGATTTTATTTCTTAATTTTATCCTATTTGTTTTGTCTTGATTTTTTCATATCTAAGAAAAATGCACTTTGATTATTAACAACTGACAATGAGTATAAGCCAGTGAATCTTAACATTTTTGTAACCAATTTCTGATCAAACGGTAGATTTTATCAACTTAAAAGAAAAGAACCTTATTTTAATAATTTTATATTATCTTTTGAATTCCATAAAACCAAATCGATAATAAAAGCGTTTGGCCAAGGAATATATAAACCCTCTGAATTACAAAAAATAGCAATTTAAAACATGCAGGTATTATTCGATAATTTCACAAAGTTTGTTATTGCACTACATTTATATCAAATCCCGAATCTGAGTATCATTTGAGTATCATTCACTCTTATTCTCTAACTCCGGTCGAAATATATTGATCAAATCGAAATTTAATGTGATCGTAATAATCGTACTACGGCCTATCCAAGCGTATAAGCGATTCACGTCTCAGTAAAAAGTTACTAGATTATTTATTTTTAATTCGGTTTAAAGTTTGGAAAGTGACATAGACAGAGTGACAAGTATAGATGATTTACCTGCACACATATTGAATGGTATAAAGAAAGACTACAACTATAAAACTGTAGATTAGAACTGTAAAAATACGAGGTACGAGGTGACAGCACTGCGTAAAACGTTATCATCTAGTGACCTTTTATTGATGACGTAAATCGCTTATACGCTTGGATAGGCCATTGGTACCTAACATGCTATTTTTCAAAATGATTAAAAGAATTCTCTCATCGTCGATATCATTTCGAATGTTTTGGCTGATGATCGAAGACGAATTCGAACATGAATTAAACAATTTTGAATTGTGTAAAAATGATTTTGATTCGAAATTGATTTTTGTCATTTCGATTTGATTTGAAGTTAGGGAATAACCACGAATATCATTCGACGTGGTGTAGCAGCCGCATTAAAACTACGGTTTGTTTTCCTCCCCTTATTTTTTGTTGAGCTGCTCTTTTTCGTTCTTTTTATTAGAAACTAGATATACCACTAATGATCTCAATAATCCTTTTTACCTTTATCCTCAACATCTCTTTATTAAACCAAAAATATGTGTATGAACTTGCAGCAAATGCATTATCACAAAAAAGACACACTTATACCCTAAACTCTCTATTCCTCTATTCTAAACTCTTCAATATATTCGTTTTTTAGCACATACTGCGATCATTGCCTCGCGAATACTAAATACCGTAAATACATAATAATAATAATTCTGTGTTATAAAATGAATCGAAGTAAATTTTTGCTAAGATTGGCTATTGAGGATAAGTTAGCGGTTGTTTCTGAGAAAATGCAAGTTACTCGACTTTTCAACAATAAGTCTGAACACGCTGTGTCTTGTAAGTCCAAGTCAGTGATCCCTCAATCTAATTGTATGAATGTTAGTATATCGGAATCGTCTACTTTACCTGAATCAGAGCCGACTGATTTACATGTATCAATGCTGACACAACCACCTATTGTGAAATCAACTGCATCTGGAATAGTTTCTGGGCAGATAGATGTGATTACTTTTTCAAACACACCGAACGAATGTTTGCGGGGAAACTCTCAATCTCGCAACATATCAGTAGAAGGGAACCAGCTCGCCCCTGCACTTTTTATATCAAACCGCGAATTAAATTGATTCGCGGTTTAATTAAAGTGCTCAATTAAAAATGATTCGCGGTTTGATCGCGGATCGGCCTAATTATTTCGCGATTTCGCGGAATTGGTTGCCGTGTTACGCGCGATTCCGCGGGTTAATTCGCGGTTCCGCGAATTGATTGATCTAATTAATCCGCGGAATCGCGCGTAACACGGCAATCAAGCCCGCGAAATCGCGAAATAATTTTAAATTTTTTTAGAAAGTGTAACTCACTTGTTTTTTAAATTAAAAATTACAATCATTTCCTTCTTTCTATACTGTATTTACATAAATAACTTTTTATTTTTTTAAACGTAGGTAGTACATAAGTTGTTTATTTGTTTTGTTCAATATTTTTTGAATTGAAGTTTATAATATTTTTTCTACGTGCATAATTATAATCTTTAAAACGACCGATTTTTATAATTATTTCAACAATTTCATTAGAATATTAGATAAGAGTAAAAGAAGAAAGAATTCAGAAGTAAGTATTCAACGTGCAAAAATACATAGAAATCGAGACCCCACTTGCCCAGGTTACGATTTTCTACCCCACAAAAAAGGGAGAAACGTACAGCAGGATGTCGGGAACTTTTGAGATATTATTTAGAATGACGTAACAAAGCATCAGGTGAAAAAAACCTTGGCTTAAAATTATTTCGAACAAACATCATTTTTTTGGCTAAAGTTACTGGACTAATAAGAATGTTCGAGTTTTACTTGAAGTGTGATAAAATCTGAGCGAACATTGTTGCCAAATTTACGGGTTTCCTATAAACCGCGAAACATGTTTGGCTCTTAAAATCCGTTAAACATATTCAAAGTATATACAGTAAAACTCGTTTGCCCTCTGGTGTAAGATATGATAAACTAAAGGTGTATAAATTGATATATTATACCGATTTACGAGTCCATGTTAATTTTTTTTATATTGCAATAGGTAACAGCACTTATCAAACTGTGCTTTTATACACGTTTGTTTTTAGGAAGCCCGTTTTGGGCTTCGTAAAAACAAAAAGGGCTTCGTATCATCTGCACAATACACTGTTTTGGGCTTCATAAAGGTGGTTTGTATGTGTATATATATATATATATATATATATATATATATATATATATATGCGATTTTGATATGTATGCTAAATTTTTGTATTGACAACAAGCTTGTAAACTTCATATATCAAATTTTTTGGAAAGTATTTACACCATCGACATTTTTAAGCTTAAAAATATCGAATTTCATGCAAAAAAAAGAACATTTGCAGAAAATGTTAATTCATTACTTTATTTTGAAGAAAAGTGCTGCTGAAAGTTATCGTATACTTCGGGAAGCTTATGGTGAACATGCTCCATCTCAAGATACTTGCGAACACTGGTTTAAACGCTTAAAAATGATTTCAATGTGAAAGACAAAGAACATCCACGTCAATCGAAAAAGTTTGAAGATCAATCATTACAAGCGTTATTGGATGAAAATGCGTGTCAAACTCAAAAACAACTTACAGAACGGTTAAACATTGCTCTGCAAACAAAAAAGTAAATTTATTTTGAGAATCCCAAATGCACAAAATCATGGCTTGATCCAAGTCAACCATCAACATCGACTGCAAGACCAAATCGCTTCGGAAAGAAGACAATGCTCTGTGTTTGATGGGATTAGGAAGGTTTGATGTATTATGAGCTTCTAAAACCAGGTGAAACTGCTAATACCTGCACGCTACCTACAATAAATAATCAATTTGAACTACGCTTTGGTTGTTAAACGACCAAAATGGGCCAGAAAGCAAGGCAAAATGATTTTGCTTCACGATAACGCACCATCACACACTTCAAAACCAGTTAAAGACACCTTAAAAGATCTTGCCTGGGATGTATTAACCCACCTGCTGTATTCACCAGATCTTGCTTCTTCAGATTACCACTTGTTCCGATCGATGGCACACGCACTTTTGGAGCAGCACTTCAAAACATACAAAGAAGTGAAAAATTGGGTCTTCAAATGGTTTGCCTCAAAACAAGAAAAATTCTATTAAGACAGAATTTACAAATTACGTGAAAGATGGGGAAATGTGTAGCTAGCAGTGGACATTACTTTAAAAAGGCACTTTATGTTTCTCTTGAAATTATCGTATTTTTTTTTATTACAAAATCCACATTATTAACCGGTACACCTAGTGCATGCAGTCATCAATTATTAACAACCGAATTTTGTTAACCCTTGAAGGTAGTTATAAACAATATTGATTGAACTAAAGTAACAATAATGTTGACATAATATTGTATATTTCAAACGTAATACTGATACATATTTGATTTATTTTAGAATCCCCATATCATGGTCAAAAGCTACCCGAAGACAGTCCGATTCATTCAAGACGTGCAAGTGAAAAGATAAAGAAAAAAATGAAAATGGCCGATTTAAAAGCATTTGTAGAAACGAAATTATTATCTAAATCCGATAAAGCTTTAGAAAAAATAGGACAGGATGATCCGAAACCTCTTGGTGAACAAGTGGTGGGTTCGAGACGTGTACTTAATGTATGTATTCTTCCCTTTTCTCTTTCTGTGCACTATGTCTATATTTCTACTACTTTACAGTGATGTTTTACTTATGCATAAGGTATAATTTATTATTATATAATCCATTTTGAAAATCCTTAACACAAATGTCTTTAATCTCTTTAAACATGTCAATTATTTATTACAAAAACGACTCTTAATAGCTTTTTTTTTAATAGGAATATCATCGCAGTTTAGACACTGGTGATGAACATCTATCGAGACCTCGTTTTGGAATTTCTAAAATGTTCGAACCTTCTCCCAGTAATTTAGTTAAAGGAAAGAGTATGCCAAGTTTAAGGTAAGTATTATATTTAGAAGAAAAATAAATTGGGCATTTATAATCGATGTTTAATGATAAAATCTTGGATACAATCCTTATCTATATAAGTGCATAAATTAGAACAGAAATCTCAATTTATCTTCAAGAATAGTGTTTTTTATAGTTAAATAATATTTATCATAAAAGTTATTTATGTTATAGTCTTTTATAAATTATTATTTTAAACTAGCCTGGTAAACTACAATAGTTTAAGGTTCAAAACTTATCAATCCATAAATATTTATAAACGTTCTTAGTTTTCAAGAGTTGTTTAATTAAATGAAAACGAGAAATATACCTATTAATAAATAAAGTTAATTAAACAAACTATGTGATTTTTTGCACAAAAATGACAATGTATCTGAAAATGAGATAAAATACATAAAAATACCGACTTTGATACAGTCGACTCTCAATTTATCGGCGGCGGATTTACCATGGTCGGGAACTGAAAGATATTTTAAAACTGTTTGAAGAATTATCGATTTTAATTGCTATCTATTTCTTTTTATTTTAATTTTAAACCTTAATGGCAGATTAATAGCGACCAAGTTCACTCAAATAATAATTAAACAACAGTTAAGTAGTCAGAATTGGTCAATTTAAAATCCGTTAACACACTTTATTGGTCTATATCGTAATGTTTTAACAGGCCCTCTGTCATCATCTGGCTACGAAACAAATACAAGTACTGTTATAAAAACCAATTCCGACTAACTTTCCGAACTGTTTTTCTTTAAATTTTATTTTAATTCTAAATACAAATCTTATTTTTTATTTCATTGATAACTGATTTTATTGATAAATAAATTTTGTTTTTCTATATAGATTTACCGTGGAATTCGATATATACCATGTTTCTTCAACCTTATATCGCCATGGTAAATCAAGAGTCGACTGTAGTAATTAAATAAAATATACAATGTTTTGGAGCCATGGTGGTGCAGAAAGTTAGTTACAAGGCGTTATTAAAGAAAATGACCAAAAAATAAATAAATTAGACTTAGTTGCTTGTGACTTCATGTTTCTCTATAATTTTTAATTGTAAATAACTTTTTAAGTAACAGTTTTTGATATTTTTAAAAATAAAAATAGGTAGCTACTTTTTACTCTTGAGCCAAAATTATATTTTTTGATCTCCCTGAGATGTGCAGATTATAGATCTAAAAAGTTTCGAATTATATCATACGTGAATGTCAACTTTTTATGCCGTCGTAGTTTAATAACAGGTAACTTTTGCCTCATAGCTTCGCTTCCATACGATATAGAAATTCAGTGTTTTGTTTATTATGAAGTCCTCTAAATAAATATCAATGTTTAATTGATGTCCACTGAAAACAATCATTATCATGCCACGAGTCCATAAGAAATCACCAAACTGTTTTATGTACATTTTCTGTACTCACAATCAGTATAAGCCTAATGTGAGAAAACCCTAGATTAGTTTATGTAATTCACCATGTTCCTGTTATCTTAAAATGTTATGATTCATCTTACTTATTTATCGATATTCTATATTTAAAAGTGCATGTTTGTGTTGAGTATGCTGAAACATTTGTTACTTATAATTAACCCACTGTAGTTTCTTTTTTCAGTAGAAACAATTTTAATAAATTAGAAAAAAAAATGTGAATACAAAATATACCTTACATTTATTTATTTCTTTTTTCTATATACTAGTTTATGTTTAAACTATTATAAATAATTACTTATTTAAACATAAACTAGTATATAGAAAAAAGAAATAAATAAATGTAAGGTATATTTTGTATTCACATTTTTTTTTCTAATTTATTAACTATTATAAATAATTACTTATTGTAATCATAAATATGAAAATACTTATGAATACATTTCTTTTTACAATTATAACACAACTTAAAAACTTATTAGTATATTACCTTCTTTCTCTGTCTTATTATTCAGTGTTTGTCTTGTATGTTCTTATACTGTGTTCTGTCTCTCTTAGCTGTTTGATAGATGAGTTGACGGCTGGGGGGTAAGTGGCTGTTATCTCACTTTATCTATTTGTCTGTAAATTGTAGAATTCTTCAATTATGTTAGAATACCTATATTACTCAAAAATGATCTTACATACCTTTAAATATGCCATACGATCCTTTAAAATTAATGAAACATATGAGCGACAAAGTATAGTGTTTTATGCGTTATACTTATATGCGAATTTTTCTTTGTGTAGTTATATCATAAACATTTACATATTTAAATATTATTGACATTGTATAGCTATTACATATTTTACTTATATTTTATAGGAAAGTAAAAAATATATAAGAAACGTATTTTCCTAACATAAACTTTACCTAATTTAGTTTTGTATTTTTATGCCGGTAATATAATTTTAACTAAATAACTGAAAGAAGTATAATTTCCAGGCAAATATAATTCATTTCATAATCATACCTATTTTAATTGTGTTTCAACTTATCTAACAATATTTATTAAATTGCAATATTTAAATAATATATTAATAACTTTGCTAGATATATTGGTGAAATTCATTGGGACCGAAGAAGACCTAGTCGATCTGAAGGACCTGGACGACGAACAGTTAATCCTATTATTACGGTTACCGAGCATACTCCAACACCATCGCCAGATTATTTAAGAAGACAAGTAATATTCTGTTTATATCATAATGAAAATAAAATTTGAAATATATTTTTTAATAGGGTTCTATCGATAGTCAGTTGGATGCTTTAAGTTTTGGAGGCAGTAAACCACAACCTCACTGGCAAGAACGTAAAGCTAGCTTAACTCGTTCACAAACTGACTCTAATATTACATATGCCGGGGAAGATATACCAGAAGCACCAGGTTCATTTTGTTATATTACAAAAGAAGGAGATATAGATTTGCAAGTTGTATTGAAGGTATGATCTATATTATGATTGTGATTATTCTAAGAATACAGAATACAGTATGTTTTGAAACTTAATGACTTTAGTACATACCTATATATATATATATCGATGGCGTTTTGCCAAAAGGACGTAACTCACACTTTTGGCGAAAATTAGTTATTCTGACTATCTTATCTACTAAAGCAAAGGCATCATCTTTTAAAATCTAGTAACAATAATCTGATTTTTTCTACCGGAAAAATTGATTTGTATTTCTGCAAAACGTATCTTCTTGTAGTTACGCAACGATACAAAATGTGTTCTCCTGTAAAATTTACTTTTTGTGGATTACGCTCTTCTGGAAAAACTGTGTCGATATTATGATGTGACCAAAAATATTTAGATACATCATTACATTTGCAAATGTCTTAGATTTTCAAATCAATTTATTAATTATTATATAGTTTCACTGAAATACAAAATGTATCTGCAAGCTCTTAACCTTTTATTAAAATTCAACAAATATGTTATATTTTATCATCAGTACAATCACTTCTTGAGTTACAAACATAATATATTCGTGAAAGCCTGTACATTGTTTGTAATTTGATATTTATTTTAGTTATTATTTGCAGGCGACACATTCGGCAGTTTTAAAGGACAATAATTGCTGCACTCATAGAGTTTTGGAAGTAATATTGAACTTGGTAGAACTTTTAATGGATTTGGGTGTACTAAAACAATGTCTAAGGGACGAGGCACTAATAGAACACACTCCAACTTCTCTTGCCGATTCTAGTCCAAGTAATAAACCAAGTAAAAAAATTCCATCTTTTTCTCCAAATTTGACTATAGCAGAAACTGATAACTTAAATAGGATTGTTTCATCGCATCATCTTGCAATGAATATTATTGTCAGGTAAAACCTATATCAATTTTTTAAGATTACAAGTTGTATTAAATAAGTAAAAATTAAAAATGAAAAATACATTTTCTACAGTGATGATGAAAATTAAATTTTTTTAAATTTTATTTACAGGGTACTGAAACACCTAGGATGTCCTCATGGATGTGCAGATGGTCAACGTGGTCCAGCTGCAGAGTTCCTTAGAACACAGTGTCAAAACATATTTGCTAAGTTACATCGTTCTAGTAGCAAACAATTCACTAAATTTTTGAGGGATTATGTAAATTATCAACTGCTTACCGATGTCCTTGATTTTTTTCATTCTTATGTTGGTTTTTGTGTCGATCCCAGTTCGCTCCTATCTCCACTCAGTAAGTACTATGCAAATAAAAATAACACAATCGTAACTAACACCTCATTTAACTATACTATTTTTCTGTAAAGGCCGAGTTACATAGTTATAGTTTTATCAAAAAATCTATGACATAAATTGATCAAATATTCTATAATACATTTCGATTATAGTCAAACTATGATCAAATTAATTATTTTGTACATTGCTCCAAATGTGAGTGCTGTTTACTAGTAATGCTGCCAATTTCTAGTTATATTTTCAATCAAACTTATATGTTATTGATAATTCCACACTCATACAATTTCATTAATTTAGTGGTTGGTTCACCTCTTAGAATTTTGAAAACTCATCAAGAAAATCAACAATCGACTGTTAATAAATTTTTGAAGTTAACTTTTGCAATATTGGCAGTTTAAAGTGAAATCATCACAGAAAGCAGAAGTGGTAACACTGCAAATTTACCCACGTGCGCATAAATATAATGAAACTTGAACGAACAATTATAATTGAAAATTGATTTAAACTTGAACAATTTTCATTCAATTTCTCCAATTCTGTCATAGAATCTATATTGAATCTTGGATGAAACTATGATTGTGTCACTCACAATCAGCCTTCATTTACATACATATAATTGCAAAACGAAACATTTTCATAGTTAACAATGTTGAATTAAAATTGTAATATTTTATCTTTAAAATTGAAAGGTTTTTTAATATGATGATTCAGTTAATCTAATTTGTAATTATTAGATCATCAACTAACTTCAGATTTAAAATTATTTTTCAATTAATTTCCTTGATTTATTATGTGCTATCATGATGGGTTTGCCTCTGTCGTGTTAGAATGGTAACATAGTAATGAAAGGAATTAGATATTAAAAAATAAGAAAATTATTTTTAATTATTGGTGGTGGTAATTTTTTAATCAAAAAATATAATGCTGTATTTACATTATATAGGGTGGCCTAACGATAGACATTATAAATGAAAAACCAAATAGAGTGCATCAATACCTATCAGAAAAATCCCATGTGTGTTATCCTAATATTTAACCTCCGAAATGTTAACGATTGTCAGAATTTTGCGATACAGCCGACCCTGGCGCATTAATTATTTGTTACGCTTTATTTCTTTGGAATGATTATTAATATTTTAATGTAATTATATTCATGGGTATGCTAGTAATTGGTTAACACCAAATTAAACCGGTAATTGCATTGAAAGTTTCTGAAAATCAAAGTGGAACTAACAATAAGAATTTCCAACATCACCAGAATCTTTTTTTATTAAAAAAAAACTTGTGAAATTTGTAAAATATCACATTCAGTGACCTATTGTTGGTATTTTCAGGAACTTTCAATGCAATTACCAGTCTATAATTTGATGTTAACCAATTACTCACCCATGAATATGATTACATTACAATACTAATAATTATTCCAAAGAAACAAAGCATAACAAATAATCTGACAATTGTCAATATCTCGAAAACGGTAAATACTCGGATAACACACATGGATGTTTTTCTGATAGGTATTGATCGCCTCTATTTAGTTTTTCATTTATGACGTCCATCATTGGGCCACCAACATGATGAAAGTGTTTTGATGCAATATATTCTATAAGCACTAATTGTAATACTCGACATTATCTCACTTCACACTTGTATCTATCCTAAAGACTGGTGTATATGCTATGCTTTGCTCCATAGAGAACTGGTCTTGCTTCCCGTAATTTCATTTCTGGACGTAAATGTCCTTAGAGTAGTGTAGAATGGAAACGCTTTGAAAAATGACTGTAAGTTTTGATCTGTAAAATGTCTATTACTGGCAGTAGCAAATTAATTGTGAATGTATAACTTCAAATGATATATATTTTTTATTATTATCAATCATGTTTATTTAGAACTTTTGTATTATTTTTCATCGCTATTTTATTTAATATTACATAATTATTTACAATTCGCAGTAAAAATTACTCATCTTACTTCTTTCCATTCACTATTATTATTAATTCGTTTAGTGTATGGAGATGTGGATGCACTATCTCCAAGTGCTTCAAAGTTCAATACATGGCCCATATTCACAATGTCTTCCGCATATTTTAAATAGCCAAAAGTGGAGTCGCACCTGGTATCTACTCTACAAATATCTTGGTAGCTTGCCCTGAGGATGGCGGCGGAGCAAACTAATAAAACTGTGACAGAGTATAGGTACGAGAACCAGGTGGATGCCTGCTTTTGGTTTTTCAAGATATGTGGAACTTTGGTGGTTGAAAAGATCTGGATGGTGTTGTAGTTATGGATGGTCTAAAGTACAGGAGAACCAAAAGGGATGAAGGACTCCGTGATAGTGCATCCACATCTCCATACACTAAAAGAATTCAAAATTACTTGCGTCACATCAAAACATTTCTGATCATTTTCTTTATAAAGAGCATCACTTACATTTTTGTAATTCTTGTTATAAATCATCTTATACATGTATACAGTAATAATACAATTAAAATAATAATAGAAATATTGCAAGTAACGAGCTGTAATACAGCATCAAAACTGTAAGTCTTATTTCAAAGCTGAAAACGTGATAAGTAATATTTAATTATCAGACCAGAAGCGGGGCTCTAGCAAGTCGCCAGACAATGTGTCGCAAAGTGGTTATGCAACGAACTTTGGCGCAGGCCTTGGTGGTGGTGGAATTCGAGGAGTTGAGGGACAAGTGATTTCCAATGTATTTAAAGCGTTAGTTACACGATTTGTTAAGTCTATTAAGGAAATTAAGGCTCCAGAAAACTTGGTGAGTTAAAACTGATGTGAGATATTACATGCGTTTTTAACAAAAAAGATTTTATTTAAATATATTTCGTTGTAATCTTTACATTCTCTAGTCAACGTACTGTGAAGTAAGGCAACTTGTCACATATGTGAAAGAAGCACATGGAAGTACTTTCAGACGTGTTGCTTTAAGTGCTCTTCTTGATACAGCCGATCGACCAAACAAAAAGGAATCGGATATACACACTACTAGAGTTATAAGGTATTTTTTAAGAAATTATTATTTCGTATTAATATATTATTCTTTATTATAGACATATACATCAATCAGAAATGGAAGATCAAGAACAAACGGTAATGCCTACAGAACCTACCTTTACCGATGATCGGAGCACTAGAAAACTGTTGTTTAAGAAAAGAAGTACCTCATCTACATGTGCTGTAAGTGTAACATACCCAAATTAAATTTATGATTTTCTATGAGAATTAATATTATTTATAACAGAGTTTACTAGAAACAGAGGGCGATGAAACAGCAAAAACAAGCCAAAGTCCTTTAAGTAACATACGTAAGAAACATCACATGCTAACCCCACGGCAAAGTGAAAAGACATTAGGAATTTCTGAAATTGGCATTTCTAAATCGAAATCTAAATCACGATTAGGTGGAATAGGTAAGAAACTGGGTACCGTAAGATCGTATAACTTTGGACGGTGTCGTAACGATAAATGTTTGGTGATTAATTAATTTCATGCATAGCACATAATGACACGTGGCACAGTCCCTTACAACTACAATCATTTGTTCGCATTATGGGATCACTGAAAAAAAGGAGTTCTTATAGTAAATATAAAACAATAATTGCTTAGAAAAAGCACTAGAAACTACTTTAGATCCATAAAAATGGCATGGAAGCAAATGCTCCTAAACTGGAGAAAGCAATATCATGGAACTATTTACACAAGGAGTAGTTACTTTTCCTCTTTCAAGATACATTATTGTCACTAAAAAACACCGAAACTGCCAATATTCGAGTAGGCTGTCGTGCTTGCGACATTTTTCCTTTAGACCGAAAGCAAGTTTTGAACTGTCTACCAGATGGAGTGGAAAAAGAACAAGGAAACAATAACGGACTAGAATGGCATGTCACGTTTGAAGAACATTTAAAGCAATTCCAGGCAAGCGGATGTGACCCCAAAACGTTAAAGGAGAAAACGTTTGTGTCTAGAAGCCGGAAAAGCAGTAACTGCCTTAGATATGCATCCAACGCTTGAGGTTTCTGTAGAAGAAGAAACGAAAAAGAGATAGATTTAACAATGCAGATAGAATTAACTTCTACTGCTACAACAATCTTCCATTCGTGAATCAACTACTCAAATGAGCGATGAAGATGAACACAGGTTAAAAGTGATAGAAGTGGAAATGCGTTACCAGAGGTAGAGGATTTTATTATCTACAAATTTATTTATGGTGAAAATATAAAAAGGAAACTGCAAACAAATTCGTTTCAAAAATACTAGTTAAAAGACTGAAGAAGTTTATGAAGTTAGTTGTTTGAGACCCAAGTTGGTATCTGTTTTTGTCTTTTCTTTGGATAAACATGTGAACATAATTTTCCATATATTGTCACAATCGGTTGTTTGCAGTAGCAAATTTTTTAATTTTTGCTCTGTATTTTACAGCTACAGTTTTTATTTGTTTGTGTTTTAGGTGTCCAAAGTTATAAATAATAATTAGAAAAATGTTTCAAAACTGTCCGAAATTATATGATCTTACAATATACAGTGAAATCTTTATTAATGGATACCTCTTTTTAAGAGATAATTTCTGATTCCCCAAACTTAAATATTTGCCCTATTTAATCCTCCTTTTAGCGGACACCGCCCAACAACGATCGATATTTTCTACCCTACAGCTGTCTGTTATTGGGAGGTTTCACTGTATTTCCATCCAACAGCTTGGGAGGTTTCAATGTATATTTTAATAGAATTGTATAATAATTCGAAACCATGGGCTTGTACACTTAAATATTACATATATTTTTATTTGCAAAATTAATTTTTTTCAGTTAATTGGTTTAAACGCGATACTGGAAATTCAGAAAATGCAGAAAATCTCGATAGCAGTGAATCTGCAACTGATATATCTAGTTTTATCAAACAAGTACCTAAATATCAGTCGCAGAAAACTTCGGCGAAAAATAGTACCAGCAATGTCGGTCAAACTCTTCAAAAAGCGAAGCGTCGTATGGAAGATAGATTTAATAAATATGTTTTAAAAAAGGGAAGGAAGAGAGATGGTAGTTCAGAAGAGTCGGCGGGTTCATGTAAATATTTACCTAATTTAAAATATTTTCTATTCTCGAGTTAATGTGTGTTACTTTAGATTTAAGTAGAAGAAATTCTTTAGAGTTAGGAGAATCGTCTCGAGAGTCAGAATTTATTGTATTAAAAGAAAGAAAATTAGTTTCCATTTTGCCTGTATTAAATGGTACTCTGAGGTTATCGTTTTTGCTTGAAACATGTCCACCGGGTTCTGTGCCAGATCCACATTTACTTGCATCTGTTCTGGATTTGGTAAAAAATAATAAATTATTTAAAGTTAATTATTAAAAATTTATTTCATAGCCTCATTCTGCTATCGTTTCAAGAGCGGCAGTTCTGTTAGAATGTGCTTATTTTGTTCATTGCTGTAATAAAGGGCAATGGCCATCTTGGATGAAACTTAGTTTTCCCATGTTTAGACCATCAGGACCGTTGCCATCAAGAGGCCCTAATTCAGGTATACGACGTTCACATATTACCCAACGAGCTGCAGGAAAAATGTTTTATCAGTGGGCAGAGGTAATTATTTTAAAACTTAATAAATTTTATTTTAAAATACAGGAAAAAGTGAAAAGGGCGATCTAGTCATCAAATGATCAAGAATAAATTACTTACCATAAGTTGTAATATAAGAACATGATTTTCTGTAGGGTTCTTGTAAGGTCAAGTTAAACGGATTTGATCACTTTTTGTTCTATAGAATCTATATACGTATTATTTCTTAGTTATTAGGAACGCGACTTGAAGAATTGGTAAACGAAGACAAAAATTACCAATCCCAAATTTTAAATCTTATAACAGATGAAACTAAACAAAAAGAACTTTTACTTCAAGACGAAGAAGAAGATTTTCTAGATGAAGGTAATTTATATATTTTTTTAGTTTTATCATGTAACAATAATTGAGATTACAAAGATAATTGAAATTAATATGTTTTTAGCAAGTGTTAATAATTATGGAACGAGTTGTCCGATGCCTGTACGTTTAATAGCATGTGTGTTGCTGTTTGAAATAACAACATTTTTACGTGAAACTTATCAAACACTTCCCAAGTCATCACGTATGTTTGGGAAAGAAAAACCACAACCATGGGATCGTATGTATAGTAAAGAAGCTAACAGAAGATGGAGTATGGCCCTTTCGTCGATGGGTCACTCGCAAACATCGGCTCAAAGCCTTCAGTCTATTGCTGGAGATCGTGAATCAGGTAAAAATGCTTAATTTTCTTTATTCATTTTTA
Organism: Rhagophthalmus giganteus; assembly: GCA_036326145.1. Lineage (NCBI taxonomy): Eukaryota > Metazoa > Arthropoda > Insecta > Coleoptera > Rhagophthalmidae > Rhagophthalmus > Rhagophthalmus giganteus. The sequence continues at coordinate 2,415,643 of JARFJA010000026.1, read as the reverse complement.
AATAGAATATTATTTGTGTTTCGTATAAGAATGATATTAAATTCTTAGAATTTTTGAACATAAACTTAATTTATTCGAATATTATTTTCAGGACAAGCAGAACGAAAAATTAGTTTTGTACTACACGAACCAGATAATGAATCGGAAGGAAGTAGTAATACGACTGTTACTGTTCAGGTTGTTACTTATGTACACTTTAAGTTTATCTATTTTAATTTGTTTACAATTTAGGGTGATGAGTTCAAACGTATAGGCTCACAACCACGTCCTTATTTACTTCGACGTAGTACAGCTGCTGCTCCAACTGGAGGCTCATTTAAACGTCGTAGTTTAAAATTAAGACGTGGCACTAAAGAAGGCAAAGATATGGAAGCTGAATGTACAACATGATTTGTATAAATCTAATATAAATGGTATTATAAAAATAAATTTTTAGGGAAAATACCAGAGTTGGTAAAACGAACTGATTCGATACAGTCAAAACGCAAGGTAAGTTCTCTGTCAGATCGTAGTGATAATTCGGAGCCTGGAGCTACTGGAGAAGCCAGCGGAGAAGAGTCACCAGGTGTACTTAGTGATGATCAACCTCCTGAAAGTCCTAGTGATAGTAATGATACTGACGATACTACCAAACATATGCCATGGTTAAAAGTAATAAGTGTTAAAGATTTAAATTGAAGTTTTTTACATTTATTAAATTGTTTTAGGTAATGGTGCAAATATCGAATTCGTTTTATTTTTATTGCACTCATCAAAATTTTTGTCATCCCTTTTGCTATAGAAGAGTAATGCGTGCAACTTCAAGATTAATCAAGGCTGCTCGTAAAGTAAGTTTAAAATCAATTTGAATAAGAAAGCATTTTATCGCAAAACTAAATTTCAGGTATATGGCGAAGAATTCGGAGTACTATCGGAGGACAAAGAAGATGTACAATATGATAAGAAAGGACGAAAGAAGAAAAAAGGTCAAAATCGAAAAGTATCAGATCAGACGAGTTCTCAAGTTTCACCAATTCGAAGAAAAGATAGCATGGCAAAACGCGATAAGTAATTATTATTACATTCAAAAATTGTTACATCAGACTTTAGCAGCTTGTTAAGAATTCTAGCAGAGTTTAAAATTTTCTTAACAATTAATTTTGCTCTGTGCTTTTGTTGATTTAAAAATGTTTCTATTATTCATTTCTTATATCCGTCACACTCTTACTCCTGACCCTGAATAAAGGTTCGTTCTATTGCAATAATAATAAAACAGTCCGGAAAAATATTCTATATTAAAAAAAAATTGGATTTGATATTAAAATTTTTATTTCAGGATCGATAGAACTTTAAATGGATCACAAACTAATAAATTATCATCAAAAGACTCGTCGAAAGATTTGGCAGAGTCTGATGGAGAACGGGATAAAAATTCAGCTCAAAGTGAAGATAAACCAAAAGAACAACCACATATACTAAAGTATATTAAAACACAGGTAAATTTTGTATTAATTAATTCACAACTTACAATGTCACAACTGTAAGTAAAATGTGCAGCACCTAAAAATTAAATGAAATATTGCTTTAGCAGTGAATATTCATAATGAGTATAACAAATTTCGGCATTTTGTTGGGGAGGTTATTTTGAGTAATAAATGTCATATGAACATGTGTATGTCAATTAGTTAGAGAACTAGAACAGATCAAAGTTTTATTAGTGTGGTAACAAGTAAGTTTAATGTCTAATTAATTTCAAAAAAGGAATTCACGATAGGAATTACTTAACAATTTATTAACATTTAACTCTAACACGAGAGAACGTGCGATTTATAGCAAGTGCTTAAAATGTGCTTCTTGAGCAAATAAATACGAACTATGACATTGTCATTGCAAATTTAATCGGCCGCATTCATTATCCTTTGAAATAATTGTTGACAAGTATTTATTTTGACACTATATAGACCAGCTGTTTTAGATTACCCCAAAGATAAAAATCTAAAGGTTTGAATTGGGAGATCTTGGAGGTCAAGCGATGGGAATCCCACGACAATTCCACCTGTTAGGATAATGCGCATTACAATAAACAATATCAGCATATTCAGCTGCACTGAAATTTGGAATGTTTTCAACAAACAGGTAATAACTAACTTAATTTTTTTAGAACAAACAACTAATGTACCTACCTATATCTTATCCAAACCTATATGCAATCCACGTCATCAATACAAGGTTACTAGATGATGACGTTTCACACAGTACTGTCACCTCATACCTCGTATTTTTACAATTCTAATAAATTGTAGTCTTTCTTTATGTCATCTAATATGTGCGCAGGTAAATCATTTATAGAATATGTCACTTTCCGAACTTTAAACCGAATTACAAATAAACAATCTAGTAAGTTTTTGTTGATGACATGAATTGCATATAGGTTTGGATAAGCTATATGCAATTATATTAATGACTGCAGTTTGTCAACAAATAACTTATTGTCAATTATTATAATAGTGTGTTTTGTTTTTTTTTGATGGTAACTATATTTTTTATAGATGTATGAATTTGCTATTGCTACTACACTAATAAAACTTTAATCTCTTGTATTTTTGCAGTGAGCCGAAGTAGGACCTAGGTTCATATAACATTTTTTATTCAAAATGACCTCCCCAACAAAACGGCGAAATTTGTTACACTCATTATGAATCACCCCCGTAGATAGCAATAGAAATAGTATTTAAATTAAAGAATTAGAATATTATAATAATTAAATCTTGAATAATATTTTTCAGGTCAAGGATGGTTTTCATAGCCCTTTAGCAGTTCTTTTAAAAGGCGCAGTTATAATGTCGGAAGAAAACTTTTCAGATATAATGCAAATTGCATGGGAACTTCTTTTAGAATGGAATCAAGAAGTAGCTGCTTGTGCAGCCTCCCTCTTTATATTATGTTCTGTTAAAGTTCCACAACAAGTTTCAGACTTGATGCATTATGGTTTGTCTCATCCTGATCCTAGTGTTCGTATTAATGCTGTGTTAAGGTATTTACTCGTATTTTTTTTTTACTGTATTCGCTTGTGTAATATACGCCCTCATGTAATGTTCACACCTGGATTTTCAGCAAGGAATAATATATATATATATATATATATATATAATAGTATATATTTATATATATACTACACTATACACGTAGTACATATATATATGTCCGACACTAGTATATAATTTATCAATTTCTATGTTTATGCCTTCATTTTTCTTTTATAACACATATCTTGTTTTTCAAATTATCATAAACTATTAAATACTTAATGCAACAATAAAAAAACTTCGTATATGTTAAAGCGAATACGGTAAGTTTTATTAAATTAGATTAATTAAGTTTATTTTAAATGTTACTACGAATACATTTCAGTTATTTCACTGTATTGTTAGTTACTGTTGATCTCTAATTTAGTTCATATATTTTCTGAGGACTTTGTAAGCTTGGTCGCGCTGCATACTTAGGTATGTTAAATAATTTGTCTAATATATTTTCATTCTTGTAGGTTCCAAGTTTTATGGAAACTCAGATATCAAGTTTGGCCACGAATGGAAGAAAATGCGCATATTTTATTTAAAGTGCCCCCACCAGGAATAGAATTTACGTTACCTTCGCCGAAAATTGGCATTGAATGTTTAGAAGTAGTAGACTCTCCATGGAAATTACATGTGAAGACCAAAGTCGAAGAAGTCGCTCTTAATCAGGAACGCCATGTATGTTATACATCCTTTTAAACAAGAAAATGTTTTATTTGTCTCTTTTTTTATATATTTTTATTTATTTTATTGCAGATTGTGTTTTTTTTTAACATTTTTGCATGTAAATTATACTGCTGCAATTAAGCTTTTTAAAAATGTTTACAATATTCCCATAGAGATCTCTTGTAACTGCGACAAAAACTAGAAAAAAACAACAGGCAGAAATGGTAAAAATGTTTTTACAATCAGAAGATGATAAAAAAAGAGTAGAACGTGAAAATTTTCTCATTACAACGATTCCTATTACTATTCAGGCTGGTCACGAACCCAGTCTTTATCATACTGGAGAAGAACACGAAGAAGGTTTGTATATATTGTATATCCTACTGCACTTGGCAAAAATCGATAATTAAAATTATTTGTAACAAAATCACCAATTCTTTAATATAAATTACAGTAGTAGGAGATGATGAAATAATAGAAGGCCAACCTCGAAATGCAGGACATCATTTGCATTCAGCACATTCTTTATTTCCATCATGTCTTTGTTCTGCTGTAATAGAAATTATTGGTTTACTGGATGATGCAGCTGTATCGGCAGATGGAAATGCTGTTTACGAAGTAGCTTATCAAGTAATTCACAATCTTATTATCATTAACATACAAACTATAATTATGTTATATTCAGGTAATATGGTGTTGTTTAGTGGAAGATAGTGCTTTATTTTTACGGTACATCCTGGAAAAACTGACGAGAGAAAAACAAGATCAGATATTTAAAATATTACGACATTTAATAAGGTTTATTCCAAAGTTACCACAGCAAGCAGCTTTTGCATTGTACAATTATATAATCGGCTATGTAATGTTTTACGTAAGAACACCGCATGAAGATGGACAAAAATTAATTGGAACTGCCCTTTCATTACTCTGGATGGTAAAATAAATTACTGATATATGTTAGATATATTATGAAGTATTATCATCTACGTTTTTTTTTAAGGTTGTTCATAGTGTTCATGGTATCATGTTTAAAGACTTGAAACAAATATTAAGGAAAGAACAGTGTGATGCATCTATACTTTTAACAGCAAATGTACCATCTGCTAAGAAAATTATAGTTCATGGCCCACAGGGTTTGTATTAAATATACTCGCATGTTTATTTTGAATACAAACGCTCATGAAAATTTTGCAGATCCAGATGCTGGAGGAATACCGTCACAGTTTCCAGTGCAAGAAGATACTCAGTTTTGCCAAATATTAAGAGAATCTTTAGATTTCTTTGGTATCGATGAGAATCGTCATAAAGAATTTTTCTTAGTTGACTACAAAACACGTACGTTTTAAACTAGGTACTCAACTATGTTTACATTATTAATATAATTTATTTTAGATCAAATTCGTAATCCGTCATCATATGTAAGAGATTTTTATTTTTTTAAACGTTCCCAATATCCTCAGCTCGAGTTGGTTCACATGAAACCAGAAGAAGCATTTAATGCACTACAACAGCAAGAATTGGTTTATAAATTCGTCGAAATTGGTAAAGTTTTGCTAACTTGGGCTATTCTCAAAAATGTGGATATGGTAAGTACTTTGTTTTCATCAAAGTTTTCTTTTTTTAAACTTGTTTTATCATCGTTAGGTAGTACAAAGAGTAGTTTTCTTACACGAAGAGTTAATGAAACTGCCATCGTTTCCGAGAAAAGCATTAGAGTCTGATTTGGATCTTTATAAAGGTGGAGAAATTGGAAAGGTAAAAAACAACGCATTTTGTTTTGAAACAGTTTAAATTGCACCCGTTTTGTTTAGCAACTGATGGGTTTAGATGTGTTACATAAATTTATGTGGATCCGTTTAATTGCACGAATGTTTGAAGCCATGGCTGGAAATTTTGCGTATTCTGGAGATATACATTTGTTTTTAAATGTTTTGAACGGAGCATTCATTATACATTCGGAAGATTCGTGTATTTTAAGATATGTAGTTGCTACTTACATTAATGCGGCATTTCACTTTAAAAATATATTTTCTACGAACGGGTTAGATTTTAGAGTTTGTTTTTTTTTAATTTTGATTAATTTAGTAACCATTTTTAGATATTTACTAATAATGCCTACAATTTTAAAAATATATTCAAATCATCAAACAAACAAATTAGTAACTACTACAGTAGAATATGCAGTTAAACAGTTTTACTTGATGAATCGTAAACCGTTTATATTGCAAATGTTTGGATCGGTTTCGGCCATTTTAGACACAGATGAAGAAGGAACTTATGGAGATGCACATAAGGTATAATTTTACTCGATCTAATATTTTTAAGTGTTTAATTTTTATGTATAGTCAATTTTATCGACATTGTAATATTCAGTAAAACTTGAAGACTAAGGTAATGCTTAAATTTACAAAAGAAACATTGTGAAATTGGTCATTGAACATGTTGATAAGATGCAGTGAGGTAAATAAACTTAATATTACGTAATAATTTCTAGATCCAATCTAGTTGTTTATTCAATTTGCTACTAAGCTTGGAAACGCCATCTCCAGATCCTCTAAACATTGCCGAATTAGTTAAAGAAGACAAACCTCTTAAAGCTATCGATTTCTGTTACCATGATGAAAACGAGATGGTTACGATATTAGATTGCATATCACTTTGTGTTATGGTTGTTTCCTATGCCTCAGAAAGTGTAAGAGGATATCAAATGCTAGTATGTATAGTGTTAATTTATTAATCATGTCTTTATAATGCCTCGGTTTTTATAGATAATTTTGGAAGCAATTTTACCATGTTACGTGCAACATATTCAATTACCTTCGTATAATAAAGAAGGTAAAACTGAAAAAGAAATTATACATCAACTTTCTGTTGCTATTAGAACATTAGTGAACAACTGTGAAACTCTTACTAAGTAATGCATATAAAGTAATTACATATAAAAATAAGTGTTTTATTATTGTGTAAATTATAGAAGTTATAATGGGCCGTATCGTTCAAGTCCAGAACATAAGGGATCGAGTCAAAAGAATTATAGTAGGGGGCCTTATTCTCCTGGATTTGATTTTGAGGATGAATCGCATTCAAAATTTATGAGCGAACATTCACGTGCTAAAACTATGTATGAACATGATGTAGAAGATTCTGAAGTTTTAAGGGCAGCGTATAGGAGACCTCGAGATGTACTTTTATCTTTAGTTGGAGACTTCATATGTCGGGCCACAAATCGAATGTACGAATTAAACAGAAGAAATAATCAGGAGGGTAAAATTATAGAGTTGCTCGACATAAGATCTCACATTGTAAGTCGACGCATTATTATTATGCAACATTCACAATTTAATTTAATAATCTTTAGCGACTGGCAGATATAGCACATAGTTTGTTAAAAGTTTCTCCGTATGATCCAGAATCTATGGGATGTAGGGGTCTGCAACATTATATGAGTTACATTTTACCATCTACTGAATGGGCAAACGATGCGATGAGACCTGCATTAGTTACCATTTTGAGAAGATTAGATAAAGTGTTTCAAAAGATATCTAAAAAGCCGTCTATAAGGGTATAGTACCTACTTTAAATTTTATATTTTTATCAAAAGGTTTTGCAAATTATAAATGATGCAGATGTAGCAAATTTAACCTTATTTGAAAAAAAATTGTTTTAGCGCAACACCGATTGGGATGCCGCAGCTGGTTTATTAAAAGGAATTTACGATTCTATGGCGACATACCCTTATATTATGCATTGGCAGCATATAAAAGGACTTATTAATACGTGTCAGGTAAATTGTTAGATTCACAATTTTTAAAAATGGTTATATATACTAACATCACACACTATAACAACATGAACCAATACAATCTTACTGTAACATATGCACACTTTCAAATATAAAGTATCTAAAAACAAGTTTTAATTATTAGCCAACTATAAACAACTTGATCTAATATATTCTACAGATAAAAGGATATTTCAGAAGATTCGTCATAAGTTTTGCAACATTTATTTTGTATGTATGTATTACAAATATATTTAACAATTATTTACCATGGTTCATATTGGTTGATCACATTATATAACAAAGGACAGTTATATAACAGTTTTCATTATTCATACTTTTATCAAATTTTTCTTGAATATGATTATTTTAAATGTCTATAAAAAGTTAAATAAATTTAAATACATTTTCAGACTTTAATAGTTGGAGACGGATGTTCTACAGAAGGTGTAGCTTCATCTACAGCAGCGTTAATGAGCCAAACGCCCCCACCTCATTTTTGTTCTATGGTGGTTCGTTTAATCGCTATGCAAATTCTTAATACGCAGGTAATTATTTAGGTTATAAAGGCCATAGTCCGGTAAGCATTGGAAATGTGGCCTTGCTCAGGCAATTTCTCTTAATTTGTTTCTCAAAGGTCCTGGGAAGCGCCTTAGGAAAAAAATATATAGGAACTTGTGGCATTATTCTGACGTAGTTTATACGCTCCCGAGAGATTCTTCGCCATTTCCTGAACATCCTGTATGTAGCAGACTACTATAGAATTCAAGTGATGAACTTATTCAAATATTTGACCTGTTACACCCTTTGGAAAATTTTGATACTTACAAATGTAGTAGGGGTGGGTAATGAGAAATATTTGACGAAAAGTTGGTGAGTGCCCTCCCAGCATAATATATATTTTTAAATGATTTTAATTTAATATTCTCTATTTTCCTCATTTGCTATACATGGAGAGTTCCCAAAAAAATACCACTAACGATCCTAAAGGATCGAAGTACTAAAGTATTTCTACAATAATATACAAGTACTGCAGATTCGCGATAATAATTTCCGGAAAAACATTTTTGTTTTTAATTTTAAAAATAATCTTTTTACAGAAAGTATATGAATTTTTGTTTTAAAATTAAGAAAAAAAGTTAACCAAATCCGAGCCTAGCACATTTATAATGCTTACCCGGCTATGACCTTTTAAAAAAGGAGCAAGCAAATATTTTATTGTTTGATATTAAAAATGTATATGACATCAGGTTCTTCTAATATAATAATTCCATTCGTCTCTACATTATTTAAATATTTCTACATAAAAAAAGTTGTGATAAATATGCGTTTCTTTTCATTATATTGTTAGTAATATAAATAATACAACTTCATTACAACAATAACCTTCTTGTATAGGACATGTACACCTTAGAGCAAGCCTGCGGTGGTAGCTCTATATTACCAACACAAGATAAAACCGAAAATATGATTATGAATCTTATTATGCCACTGTGCTTAAGAGTTGGTAGTGGTAGAAAAGGTAATTATAATTTCACTTTCAAACAACAGTTGAGTAATTGGATTTGGTCAAATTAGACAAAGCTAATTTGATCAAATCCGACTATTCGACTGTTGTTTATTATTCGATTTAAACTTGGTCGCTATTAATCTGCCGATAATTGTTAAATGTGATTTCTTCAGATGTAGCTGTAATGAAGCCGTCAGATATTAGTTTTGCACTGATTTTGGTTCTTCATGCAGTGAGTCCTCCAAGTACTAAAGCTGCAACTGCAACAGGTCAGAATTTAAAAGCTGCTACTGAAATGCGTGCTGGAAGTCTCACATTTACAGGAACTCGAGATACTAAGGCTACGGCTCGAATAAACACGTCTTTATATAAAGTTTCCTTCCTAGGTAAATTACTTAACTCCAAAAAATTCAATTTCGATACACTATTTTTAGCACTCAAGATCATGACGATATGTTTTGAGGGTCAACTTGTAGCTGATTGGTCTAGGATTGCAAGAACGATGAGGGAATTGGGAAAACGTAATGAAGCAGCTTCTTATTTATGGGACTTTTTAGATTTTGTTGTTACTCATCGAACGCCTCTTTTTATTTTAATGCAACCTCTAATTTTTCAAAAGGTAATTTATTTTAGAAATTAAATTTAACACCACTGATTTTCTGCACATAATATTATAAAAGCAACAGAAATGATGAATCATTTCAGAAATTCCTAGCTTTAAAACAATTAAGAACCTCCCATGTTAACTTCGACCACCTACCCATTATGACAAATTATACTTACATACCTAACAATAAGACTAAAAGAATAAATAAAATAATTAAAAAATAACAGTAGGTATATATAATATGATTCCAGTTAGAAATTTAATTCTTATATTTTATCAATGATGAATTTATTTACAGTTGGCACAACCTCCTATCTCAGATTTTGAACGAAACATGCATTCCAAGATTCGAGATAAAATTAGAGGCATAGGCTTGCCACTACCAAAAAGTCGTGGAGCTTTATTAATGGAATTGGCTCATGAAATGAAGGAATTAAAAGAAGAGCTGGACGATAGTGCGTTACTGTTAATTTTTTCCTAATTTATTGAAGAGAAAAGGCGTTGAGCATTTTAATTTTTATGTAAAATTATCTTTTACGTTAACTTTTTCTTTCAATGTTTGCAATGCGAGTGTTACTTAATTTAGATTTTTGATGTATCATTGTATAGAAATTAGTTGAAACACATTATAGCTAACATTCTACTTTTATAGGTTTTGCAAATATGTTACAATAATCGTAATTTTTTTTTTAATTAATCTTTCCATAAAAACTAACTTTTATTAGCTTCAGAAAGCAGCACTGATGCCAGCAAAAAACCTGAACCTAGTCAACCAACTGTTCACATGACCAGTGAAACTAGTCACATCCGACATCAAAGACCATCTTTAATTGAATTTCTAACGGGTGGTGAGTTGGGAAGTCGACATGGATCTAAAGTCTTGGCAGATCATCATTCCCATCATCCTCAACCAAAAGGTATTGGTAAATGATTTGTCGACTTTACGATAATTTTATATTTACTATTAGAGTCTTCATCTAGTACAAGTTATGGGTCAACGCCGAATCAAGGTAATGCAAGTATTAGTGAAGCACAAGAAACAGGTGTGAACGATAGTTCTGCTGCTTGTAATGTTACTACAGGTGAGATTATTACTATATCTATTGAGGTAACTTTTTTCTCATAGTAAATATCATAGAAAGTTGATTAAATAAGCAAAGTAGTGCACAATTTTGTGCTGATTAACATGTCATTGAGAAAACAATGGGGAACATGATTATTTTTTTTTAAATCAAATTATGATAGTACAGTCAAACTCCTATAAAACGACAACCTGTAGCACTTCTAAAAAATGGTCTCTTGTAGGAGTGATCACTTTAGAAAATTTATTACATACAATATGTATAAATGACTAAACTTTAGCTAAAAAAACATTCATTGTACTCCATCTTACTAAACTGGCCATAAATAACTTGCTTGAAAAATGCACAAAAATAATCAGATTAAGTAAATAAAGAGGATTTGCACAAGCTTGCAAGTGGTCATTTTAAGCTTAAATCGTCAGTCTCGGTCGGTAAAGAATGGTCTTTTTACAGGAGTAATAATGCATTATTAATACCTTATAAATGTTTCATTCTTAGAAACTACGGTTGGTTATTGGAATTTTACTGTATTTGTTTGATCTGTATAGGTACCAAAATTAGATGATAAACAGTATATTGTGCAACTAGTGCGTGAAGTCAGTTTATCATGAGTGAGAAGTTTGCAACACAAGTCGCAGGCGAGTGTTTTGTAATTGTGAAATCGCAATTACTCGGTTTCAGTAACTAATCGTAACGGATTTCCTTAATGGAAAATTTACTAGTTTCTGATTTCGCTTATTCTTTAATAGATATACATAGGTTCTACAATTTTTCTCAACCAATCTGTGTATTTTTATCGTATTTTACAATTTCTAACCTGTCCTCATATTGCTTGAAGCTTTTGACTTCTCTATATTAACCCTTGTGTTCCAGAACATCTTTTGAAAATTAAGTGCCGATGTCAGCACAAGATGCAAATGTACCTTTGTGCTACTATACTATACTATGTAATACAAACTAATTCTATGCAATTCTTAGATTCTAGAAAAAAATACACACTAGTGAATAAGTTATCGACCCCTTGCATCCTAACCACTACGTTGCTATTGCTTGCTTGCAAAGCAAGAATATACACACATTAGTGTTACTCAAATTTGAATTCCTTTGAAATGGTTGAGAGGCGCGCTTTCTTACTTGCACTAATTACTATCTTATCCTCTACATATACAAAAAAGATGAATCAAATCGGAGATTGCAGGTAGGTGAGATCCCCTTGGTAGACTGATTTTATAACATAAAGAGACTTCAATTTTCCAGGACAGATTCTGTCGGTTTTGATGTTGTTAGTTTCCCAACTATTAATTTTTTTTTTCATATTCCCCATTGACTTTTGACACTGAATTTACTTAGAAATAATTGAAAATTACCTTTTTTGAAAACTCATCATAACTGTCCAGTTTCTCCATCAACACTTAAATCGCATTCTGGCTAATCTGTGATTGGCAACTTTGCGTTGTACCACAAAATATAAACACGTGGCTAAGCTCAAGTCAATTTGGCAACATTGCCACTGATGTAATCATCTACTGCAATGTGATTGATCTAATTTAAATCACTCGCATTTCAGATCTTGTCAAAGTCAAATTTTAGCAAGGATAAGTTAATTTATTTCTGTTAAGAGTTATTTGTTGTTTGTTAAGTGAAAATGAGTTCGAGTTGCAAGCGAGTAAAGTAAATTATACGGGTGAAGAAAAACAACTCTTGGTTGAGAAAAATAAACAGATTTTAAAAAATTAAAAAAAAACTGATGCTACAAGCAATCGCAAAAAAGATGAGACCTGGAAGACGATTTCGGACCTGCTTGTAATTCATAAAACACGGTGCACAGAGATGTTTTCAACATTCACATAAATAATACAAGCTCATGATATCTACTCTCTGTGTCAATATAGATTATGTTTTACAATTTAAATCGTAAAAATCGAGGACCTACATTTAACCTGAGCTTGAGACACAAATAGAACTTATCTACTGAGTTGCAACAAAATAAGTTGTACTTATAACTTAAGATATAGTTTAGGTTTTAGGTAAAACTTAAGTTTCGATGGAAAATACTTACATAAAGATTGATTTTGTTATAATACGCTAAAATCATACGGAGATATTTAGTAAGTGTATTTGATTACTAGGAGACGAGTTTAAGTTTTTTGTTTTCGTTAATAATAAGTTTGATATAAAATATGGTTTGATTGATGAAATGTACAAAATATAAAATCATAATAAATAATTATATAATAAAGTAAAATTTAAAACAAGAGATTTTTCTCATTATTATCGATACTCAATATTGGGAAGTATTGCCTTAACATTCTAGCGTTCTTAAGCGTGTAGCGCCATTGTGGCGCATATAGTAACTACTCAAAATCTGATTAAAATATAAATTATAAGATAATTATAATATAAATCATAAAATAATTACTTATAATATACTAAAATTAAATTAGAAAATAATTATAATTTGAATTAAGTATATATTGCAAAAACATGACATTAATCACAATGACAGTTATGACGACCCTGTACAGGTTTAGGGTTCATTTTTTGATGCTAGAGTGCGTATCACTTAGCATAACTTCCCAATAGTAAAGTGTATTTTAAAATTTAATAAGTTTTGGTATTGAGGCTGTTTAACATGCAATTTTATAAAAATGTATAATTGTCAAATAGGCTTTAGAAAATAGAAAAAGTAAAGAATCACCATTGTTTTACTAAAATAGTTTGATTATTTTTTTATGAAATAGGACATAAGTAGCATTTCTTTACTTTTATCTATCATATTATCTTCTTTACTGTGTGTGTATGTGAGGAGAGAAAGCTGTAAACTAATTACCAGTAGATATGTGTATATAAGTCGATATTTGCATGAAATGTTTAGATATTTGATTTTTTCGTAATTTACTTTGTATATAATTAGATTTCTTCGCTTATATAATCAAACATCAAGTGTGATGTATACATTCAAATAGATTTCTTTCATTAATGGATGAGGTAGGTAACTCACAGACGTATGCACTACCCACCACACCCACCTACCAACCCACAAAGTTTTAACATTATAGATATACAGTGGATTCCGCTTAATCGGACCAGCACGTTTTAGTCCCATTAAGCGGCTGGTCCAATTATCCAAAGTTCAAATAAAATAGAAATTTGTTTCTGTTCTTTAAGATTTGGCCCAATTAAGCGGCTGGTCCGATTAACCGGTAGTCTGATTAATCGGAATCCACTGTTAGTACCCTATTGTAATATGTATTAATAAATACAATTTCTTTTTTTCATACCTAATAAAAAAAGGCAGCTTACTTTTCACATTATGTGTGACATGTGCCTATATTTACCTAATAATTACTTCATTGCAGCTCCTGCTTGATGATTTTCAACTTGAAATGAACCTTATCTTTCCTGAACATTTATGTTAGATACTGTGTATGTGTTGAATGTTGCATGTTTCAGATCGTTCCCAGCAATCTTCTGTTAGTGATGAACATGGCATACAAAAAACTGACTCTCAGCATAGAGCTCACAAATTACGTTTTGTTTCTTCTGTAGAACTTAGACATTCTTCAGGTAATTTTTTCTTCAGTATTAAAAAAACATGCAAACATAAACGATGCATTTTCTTAACTTTTAAATCATCTATGCATCAAAAATTTAACTTTCTTTTATACCATAAAGTTTTGAATATTGCGGTAATGTATGTTACAAAAAGAATTATTATAATAATAAAAAAAATACATGTCTTTTCTGGAATTTTCTTATCCGGGCATCTGTAATAAATTTTAAACCTAATTTCTAATTCCAATTATTTTGGTAACACAATTTAGACTCTTATTTGATTTTTTTATAATAAATTTTAATGGTATTTATGCAACAGGCGAAACATCAACTACTCCTTTAAGTCCTGGAAGCCCGGCCGACGACAGTTCAGGAGAACTTCATCCAAATAAGCCTAGACTTCAAAGAGTAAAAGCTCAAAGCAGAAAAACATTCAGACTTAGAAAGAGTCGTAAAAGTCGTATCGAGGTAATTCTATTATTTAAATAACAAAACTCCAGTTTACCACATTTCAAAATAGGTGTCGCATATTAATATAGAACCTGAAGAAATTCCATCAATTACGAGTTCATCTCAAGTATCGTCTCCAACAACTACGTTACAAGAACAAATTCCTGCAGAATTATCAGTAACGTCTATACCTCAACAAATATTTGAACCACACAGACTTCGTATTTCGAGACGTTTTAAACCTACCGAAGGCTCGTGGGATGAAGACAGCGCAGTTTCCCAAACTTCGAGCACATCAGGATATCGAGAATCTTATCCTGTGATGCAATTAAAAGAGACTTTAGATTCAAGTCCTAAACCTTTTCCTCCACTTGCTTCTCCAGATCCACACGATTTAGCTTCAACTAGTAGTGCAGCAACTAATTACATTCAAGGGGATAATAGCTCTCCAGATTGTTCTTTAAATGACAATGGAGAACACACGGCATTATTAAGCCCTACCGAACGCTCATCCTCGCAACATTCTTTGTTAATGATTTTCGATTCGCAAGATGAAACAACTTTAATATAAAATAATTGTAGTAAATTGGTATAATTTAATAGGCAAACGATTTAAAAACATCGCATGCATTTAAAATTAAAAAATTCCTTAATGATTATAAAAGTCAACATTTTTAATTTATAATAATTTTACACTTCTATAATGAGAACTAAATCCTTTTTTAGGTAGTTTATAGATTGGCTTGTCGAACATTTACAGTTTGAAAATGTTAATACATAATTTATGTGCCAATTTGTTATAAAATGGAAATTAAAGAGTAGATTAAAAAATCTAACAAGAATTTTTTAAATGGCTGCGAATTATTAATTTTCAAATTGTTTAAATACCAAAATAAAAATAATTTTATTAAAATTTAATTTAATTAAAATTTAGAACATTCAACACATTTTATTTATTTATTTAATAAAGCCATAAAGGAGATGTTC
This sequence comes from Rhagophthalmus giganteus, assembly GCA_036326145.1. Classification (NCBI taxonomy): domain Eukaryota; kingdom Metazoa; phylum Arthropoda; class Insecta; order Coleoptera; family Rhagophthalmidae; genus Rhagophthalmus; species Rhagophthalmus giganteus. The sequence goes on along the minus strand of JARFJA010000026.1, from coordinate 2,399,952 downwards.
ATAATCATAAATGTAGAATTAAATAGTAAGTCCATCTTTAACAAGTTAGATTGTAATAAGTAAATGTATTTACTCTTATGATTAGTTTGCTGTTGATAAATATTTAGCATATTATCGGAAGAATTTATCTTCTGTGTAACAATTATTAACAAATATATAATAAATGTTAGTTAAGCATGTTTCTTGAAAATATTTTAAATTTAAATATTTGACAATATGCAATTTTGCAAACTAAATCTGCCATCTATTATCTCTTGATTTCTGCCAGGTCAAGTGATATGTAGATAACTCACGGTTCATTATTCATAGGGCGCCACGTTTTATCGTGATTTCAATGTGATTATCTTTGAATGGCCTAGTAAGGATACTTCTTTCAAGTACAATTCGCTTTGAGGTAATAAAAACTTTAAAATAAAACAAAGCTGATCTCGGTATCATTAAAAATAAGAAAGATATGCAACTTTATGTGAAGGTATGTTTAATGTATGTATGGCGTGGAGTGCAAGTGGCATAGTAAAAATTCTTACTAGCACTAGCATAACACGTTGCAGTTAACCTGTTAAGAGGAACCATTTTCAGTTTCTGTACCTATTTACAGAAACTTAAAACCAATCATTTACTTTGTTAAGTTATTATTAACATATCTATTACTCATCGGATTTGAATTTTATTTAATGTCTTCTTCATTTTTCTTAATGTTCTTTTATCGAAATTCTATTTTCAGTTTTCTAAATTTTTATTAAGAAATCATAAATAACTATCTTAAAAACCCTTTAGAATGAATTATTGTTTTAAATTGGCTTTTATGAAGTTTTCCATTTGAAGCGTCAATTTTTAACTTATTTGAGTATTTTTAATTTGTTATATTTTACAAGAATAATAATTCAAATCTGAGTGGTTTGAACTGATTCCCAAATAAAAACCTAATTCTCCTCAACTATTCTACTTTTATTTTGAATTATAACAAAATTTGTTAATGAAATAAATAATTATTTACCTATTAAGTAAGTATTCAATGTATAGTAAAATGATAATAAATATGTAAATATATGAAAAATTGCTTTGGTGGGTTTCTTTCGGAAAACTACAATTTATTGATCACTTATATTTTTATAATTAAAAGTAAATAGATTTTTACAAATTAAAATTCACGAAATAAAAATCAAGTTAATAAAAAGCTAGTTATTTTCAATAAAAATACCATAAACTCTTTGATAATCATAAAATGTATTTTAATTACTCCAATAATTATACAATTAAAAATAATGTTTGTGTTTATATTTATAAATATTTCTAATTCATATATAGGTATTAATTGTTTTTGCAAATATAATTTAAAATATTTTTAATTGCATTTCACTATTACCGTTTTTAACATAAAATACTCTTAATATTTAAATCTAAAATTTTAATTGCTCCATTTTATGCTAATCTATTATTTTAATATAAAAGGTAATGAACATTATTGTTACAACATGAATACATTTCATTTTTAAAATATAATATACAATAATAATTATAATACAAGGCACACTAAAAATCACAATTACAAATTGCTTACAAGTTTATGTAGTGTTATGTTATAAATCTCTTAGACAATTTTCTACACAGCCTTTTAATATACTTGTAGTAATTTAAAATTGAATCAAAGCTATATTTTTTTTATTACTACTCGTTAACTAGACATGTTGATGTACAACTAACATTAACAAACATTATTGACATTTAATGCGTGTTAATCATTAAGTACATATTTGAAGTCAAAAGTTTAAGCTTGGTTAATAAATAAAATATAAAAATACTGTTCGTTAAAATACGTTAAAATCAAGGTAATGCACATATTTTAGAATCCGATTAAATAAAAATGGCACTTACTTTTACTGCTAGATGAGACGTGTTTGTTTTAAATAATGAATGAGGAGGGAATAGACAAAACGATATTGATCAACGGTATGTACCATAAATGGACGTTGGTGTCGAAGTAAACCAACAACACGTGCCACATCAACTTCCTTAAAAATAACAAGATTTCAATAAATCTTAAAAACGATCATTTACAGAGTAATTTGTTTTAACAGTGCAAAAACTAAATCATTAATGCGAATGAAATTCAAGTTTTCGAATTGATTGTTTATTTAATCATAAAATTTAGAAATAAAATTATATATAGCGTGTGGCAGAAAATTGGACACTCGGAATAAATTTCTTTGAAAATGTTTCGCATGTAGGATAGATAATAAAAATAGGGAAAAAGTAAAGTACTCTTATTTTTCAAGATACACGATTGGAAAATTGCATTACATTATTTTATTATTGTATTATTTTACATTAGTATTAAAAGGTGATAATCAAACACATGATGTACTATTTCTGTTATTTTTAACACCTCGTTAAAATTTTATCACCATGGAAACGTATGAAAATCTTGATTATGATTGGTTGTTAGTTTTTTAATGGACCTTTAAAAATAACAGAAATGATACATAATAGGGATGAATAAATAGGAAGTCATAATCATCTACTTCGAACATTTTTTGCTTTATATGGTCAGAATTAATTTTTAGACCAATTTTACACAACTTCCAATCAAAACACTAAACAATATGTACTAAAAAGGTTGTAAACAGAAAACTTTGAGCTAGGAGGCTGTGACTTTATATTCACCATAAACTGGCAATACCAAATAACTTTTTTAAATAAAGTTATAGTGTATCTTGAGAAATGAAGTACTCGAGTCAATTTCCTATTTTTTAATCTCCTTTCTGTACATATTATGACAAACGATATTCTAATTTTTACAAGTGCATAATTGTGAATCCCAAAAGATGCAGAAACGTTTATCAAAAATACATTTTTCTGAGAAATGTAGGTGCTATAAAAATGTTTTCCATGTTATGTATTCAATTTTCTGTCAGAAATGGTCAGGCGCTATAGAAAAGGAGAATCTCATTATCAGTCTTAAAATATACACAATACATTAATGAAATATCAAACAATAAAAAATAAAAATTGTACTTACTTGATTATGATCTACAGTATAAAGAAGAAGATCTGATAGTACCGTTAAGCCAGTTCTTCCTACACCTCCTGTACAATGAACTAATACTGGAGGATTTTTGTTATGACCTGGTGGAATTTCTTCTAATGAATGTTGCTGTACAGACTGTAACTCTTCTAAAAATCCAAGAAAATGAGATACATTTTTTGGGCAACCATTTTCACCCCAATCGGTATAATGTAAATGCCACAGTGTTCTATAACGTCTAGAGGTAACATGACATAAGCGTATTTTGCTGGTTATACAGTGGCCCGTTTTTTGAGAAAATTCCCACCAAATCTGATAATCCTACAATAATTCTTAAATAGAATGCATATTTAATTGTGGATTAATGAATTACTTGACTAGCATCAATACATCTTTGATCAGCATTAGGTAAATAATTTATGTCTTCTGATATTTCAGTAAGTTGTACTAATAGATAAACCTCGGCTTCCCATACACACTGCCAAAAATATGGTAATGTAAGTTTTGTGGGACCTTGAGTAGCAAGATAAAACCTTTGTTTACTTCCAACTGTTGCCTGTAAGATTAAAAATAAAAATTTCATTATACCTACATATTGTTATATGCATTAAAATATACTTACAGTAATGTGTGACGCATTAATATATCCAAATTTATTTTCTTTAGTAGGAGTAAGCCGAAATCTATTATCTTCATAAGGTAAAACTTCCTTAAAACGATTATGTTTAGCATTGTCCGCATGCAATGCCGTAGTGAAATCTGCATTCTGTTTTTTCTTAAGAATTTTATCAAACTCGAAAAACAACTGACTATCTGCCAATTTGTTTTCTAAAAGTTGGCACTAAAATAAAACAAAAAAATAATTGAAATAATAATTGTATAGAAGTATTCCTGCCATAACACAAATAAATAACTATTTTCTTTAGTTCCAGAATTTGGATCTGGATCTGAGTAGTTCAAATTCATGATTAGTAATCCAGATCGAGACAGAGTGAGCGAAACAAGAGAACAATCTATATCAAATATTACTTTAGTTAAGTTAGTTTTTCTCGTGCAATCCAACTGAATCTTAGAAACGGTAAGATGCAAAGGTGATTACGGATGCAACGAACATTAATAAATGAACATGTTCATTTCAGTTTAAAAAAAATAATTCTACAACTTACCATTGTTTCCTTGCTAATAGAAGGAGGTAAAGGATGCAATCTAGGAAGTCCGGTTGACCATCGATGTCTATTGTTATTTTGGTGTTTTTCTTTATTTTTTTCCTTCTCTCTGCCCAAAGTTGCACTTTTTACTTTTTCACTGGACTTACCTCTTCCCATTAGAATGCCCCATCGTTTCCTTTTCGTTTTACCCGAGTTGTTATTTGATGAACAACTAATATCACTAAATAATTCATTGGTAGTACCACTTTCTTGAAAAGCATTGCTAGGAGAAGAAGTTACAGATGTTGTCTTATTAATGGTAAACATGCTAGTTTTGGAAATAGGTGACTCACTAGGACTTGTACTGAAAGCAGCATTTGCCGAGACTTGTGTCGAATTAAGATTTTGCGAAGATGATGATTGATTTAATAAGCTGCCGGTACTTCCCAAATTATTTGAGTTTGAACTGTGGACATTTAAATCAGTCTTTGACGATTTGGCACTGTTTATACTTCTATCGATGTTTGCATACAAGTTTTCTCTGTTACTTTGAATATCACTTACATGTTGGTTATTAGCCGTCACTTGTGTTTGAACATTGTTTATTAATACGTGATTTATAACTTGACCAATTTCAGGAGCCGATTGTATGCTTTGAGTACGAGAACGCATTTGTCCATTATCGTTTTGCCACGGCAGTGGAATATTTTCATAAATAGGTTCCGAGGAGTTATTTAAATCTTGAGCATGCGTGACAACTGCATTTTGATTACGTGTAACGACAAATCCCGTACTGGGTAATTGATTTTCTTGCAATATTTGTTTCATGTTGGCAGGCATACAGTAAATAATATTTCCATGTTCATCGTACACTTTCTTAATATGTTTTGTGATATTCGGATTATCAACTATCACTGCTTGTGGACGCCCGAGAAGGTTGTTTTCAAAAAACGACGCTAAGTTTTCATAGGTACCATGTTGTGGGGCAGGTAGGTAACTTTGAGATCGATGAACAGCATGAGATTGTTGATTTGGATAAAGGGCATGGCCATACTGTTTAATGTACTGCTGGTTAATTAAATTTCCATTTGATACAAGATCTGGACTCGATCCAGATACTAAATTATTAATAAAATTTATTTGTGGTTTAGTTTGCTGCGAAATACCTGCTAGATCTGGAGTTGAATTGGAACTAATTCTACTGCTAGGATAGGGCGGTGGTGGTTTATATAAATGCAAAAATCTCATTCCTTCAGTTAAATCAACAACGTTAGCATGATTTTCATTAGTTAATATCTGAGACTGATCGTGAGTATACCCTGAGTTGTAAAGTGGCGAAACTATATTTTTTTGTTCTATGTTGTTATGAGTTACATCGGGATATCGTAAGTGTGAAGCATACGTATCCACTTGATGAATTTCCGGTTGAGAACTATAAAGTATGGTTTGAGTATTTCTTTCAGACTCTCGAGCTGGTATGGCACCTGAAGAGTTACGATACTTTTGTTGAACGGCAGTTTCATAATCTGGAGCCTGCCTATATGTAGGTAACAGGCTTCGCAATTTATCAATGTCAGTAGGTGTATTTAAATCAAGACAAGATGTAGATTGAGCACGTTGTGTTAAAGCATGCGTAGTATGATTCCATTGATGAGATGTAGTAGAAATATCTTCATAACTATCTAACTTACGCATACTATCCTGTAAATTAATTTAATTTTAATCGTTAATTAAGAACGCATTTTATTTTTTAAACTTGCATTGACATTGGACTGTTGAAATACTGGAGGACATTTATCTGTTTGGTCTGTAGTACTGTCCATTTCAAATTCTCGGAAGAACATATGCTGTAAAACACAAAATCTCCATGCATTTTTTGCAGTCTCGACATCTGGAAAGTGAAATTCGGCTTTGTCAGACGCTATTACGGATTCGACAGTAAAGTCTTTTTTGTGATTTATAACATTACTGATATCGACCCATCTAAACAATCAGAAAAAATTAATTTTCATCGAAAAATCTGGCTTTAACACCTACCCATAGCTACGCCCCTCTTTTCCACTTATATAAGATACTGCAACACCGGTAAGAGAAACTCCAATTATAACTTCATCACCATTGTTATCTTTTACCGTAAACGTTTCTTGTCCATAACCATCTAATCTCTGGCAAGCACAAATGTAATATTCTTCTGCTGTCCCCTGAGGTAGATTATGTAAAGCGGCATGTTGACGACTAGCTGCATCTGTGAGGGATTCCAACAGATTTGGATCGGCAAAATTCTAAAATAACGTGTAGAAACTTAAATAGTGAATATTACAGTGTTTGAAAATTTTGCTGCAATTCATATTATTGTTTAAGTAGTGTCTATTCATTTTAGGCTTTCATTTTTTAAACATGTTAAATATAAAAGGAAATTAGAAGTTTTTCAATCACAGAAATACACATATTTTTTATTTTTTGACTAAGACTATGACTAAGAACAGAATTTCTAGCATGAAGTTTGTAAATATCTATCGTTAGCTTCCTTACAAGTAGTGTTATAAAATTATTTCTGCAGTATAAATATTAAAGAACTTTTTCTTGTAAATGTCAAGTTTTTGCACATTAATCAAGGGCCAAAAACAAGTAAATTTTTTTTTGTTATTCCATAAATACCTACTGTAAATTTTGTGTCTTTTTGTTAGGGCGTTCTTTTTAATACAGCCGATGCCTATATTATATGTTTTTGTTTTTACTATTGATTAATCATTGATGCAAGTCCATCTTTTTTTATAAGCAAACATATTATAATTGTCAGTTGTCAATTGATTCTATTTATAGATTATCATCAAGAACGATAGTCCAGGAGCCAGTGATGAATTTTACACGTTATAGTACTGAGTCGCCGTTTTGGGTAGATTAGTAGAGGGCACCGAGCACATAACGAAATTCTGGTCAGTTTGCTCTAAGTGATTGCATTCCACTGCTATTGGGGGTTGAAAGTATTCGAGCTGTCAGTGCATTTACGTCACATATCTGAGTCAAACTTAAACTCTCATTCAATAGTGTACATTAGAAGCAATGAAAAAAAATAATCAGTCATGTCACTTAGGTCATCAAACCCGTCAGTCAGGGCGTCAAAGTGTCAAGTGACGTATTGTCGTCATCATGTTTCTAAGTAAAAATTAAAATTGCTTATGAAAGTTTAAACTCTACACACTACAAAAATTAATTGCCATCACCACACCATATTGTGCGACTTGCCTTACCACTTTGCCAACTTGACACAAATTGTGTCAAATATTGAAAATATCAGTTGACATTTCGACCTACTGGACATGACGAACTATATTTTTTTTAATTACTTGTAACGTATACTATTGAATGAGTGTTTACATTTGACTCAGATATGTGACGTAAATGCACCAACAGCTCAAACACTTTCAACCTCCAATAGCGGTGGAACGCAACCACTTAGAGTAAACTGACGGAGTTTCATTATGTGTTCAGTGCCCTCTACTAATCCACCCAAAACGGAGACTCAGCACTATAACGTGTAAAATTCATCACTGGCTCCCGAACTACAAGATATTAGATAATTTTAATTAGAAAGAAATTTACTTACTCTAGGAAATAACTGGAAATCCTTAAGGTAATGGGCAGTATGTCGTTCAGCATCAAAATTACCAAATTCTGCTTGCATACAGTAACTAGCTAGTTCGACAGCTTGCTGTGGGGTGCACCATATACGGCCCTCTATTACATCCATTTTAAGTTGTAAGAAATAATGATACCTGATTTTAAATTTATTAATTATTAGGTAGTAAACAAATTTTGAATAAAATCATTTATAAAAATTTATTTAAACTGTATCAGTTGTTCAACCGATTAAATTGAACATGGCAAATATGTAATATGTAATTAAATGTGTTATTTGTGTAAATTGATGTATTTACCTGGTAACTTCATCATTGAGTAGTCTACATCCAGATATAACGTAATACATCACTCTTAAATAGACACATAAACCTTTTGCATGTTTATCCAATTGTCTTTTAATGGGTTTATCTAGCTCTAACCAGCACAAATGGTTGTCTTTATTTTTACTCATATATTGCAAACCAAAAAATTTTGGTTGGTTCAGCCCAAGTTTTTGACAAACAACATCAAGACAATCTTGTCCAATACTTTCCGATGATAAAGTGCATTCGACATTAGTACCATCCAACATTTCTACAGAAATCACAAATAAAGATTTCGACACTACACTGTAATGACGGGACTTCTTCAGTTTCAGTTTAAAAGGCATCTTGTTGATGTTTTAACCTAAAAACATGTTTGTTTAATTCACGGTGTACAGGTTGCCTACTTTTAAAATACCAAATAGTAAACTAATTAAATATGTTTAAATTAAACAAAATCCATAAATTGCTTCTTTTATAGTTATTATTAATAACTATAATTTAAAGAATTAAACTCGTCTCGTTGTTATTAATAAAAGGATATTAAAACCAGAAAATTTTAACGAAAACATAATAAATACCTAAATTGTTAACAGTAGAAAAGAATAACGGTAATAGTTCAATTATAGCTTAATAAATAATATTATTTATATTCGATTCACATTTTGACAGTAGTGGAACGTTATGTGCTATAAATTGTAAGTTGATAAAATAGATAATAACAAACTAAAATTCCAAGCGTAATTTCCTTGCGCTTTACCAGAGGGTAGCACCGAAGGAAATTTTTTACTTTTTTTTTATAAAACATTTGTAAATATTTATAATTGCCACAGCAAAAAATATAATTTTAGAAATTCTTGAAATGTAGCAATTTGATGATGAAAACATACGGATAAAACAGAAAGCCTGCAGTATGTTCTTTATTAGAAAATTCTCAAAAAAAAAAAAAAAAATGTGTTGGTCCATATGTTAGAGCTTGTTAATCAGGCAACTTGATCATACGATGTGATTGCAAATGCAAAGAGATTTAATTAAAAATCACAATAAATATTTTGTCAGTTTGTTCACTAATTATGTCAAAAATGATAACATTGCTCAATCCTGTTGCTTCAATATAGTTTAGTCAATAGGCAACTTAAATACATGTTGTTGAAAGAATCGTGTGAAACTTCACAATTTACATAAACAAACAATAATATTGTATAATACCTGTTCATCAATCTTTCTACATTACTTAAAATAAATACCATAAATTACATTGTAACTTGACCAACCAAAACATTTTCACCTAATTTACATAAAAGTTAATACAAGCGACATTAAAACTGAGGATGCTAACATTATATATCCAGTTTGGTAGACTCCTTTAATAGTTAAAAATTTACCAGTGTCCCATGTGAGATGACGAATTCCATTACAAAAATGGAACGAAAATGGGAAAGCAAGAATAAATTTGAATGTAGACATTACAAATACACCTGGATGAACAGCTTGCAAAGCCTCTATATAATGAGAAATTTGTTCTGGTAAAAGTAACGCTCCGCAACCCAGTAAAATAGTATATCCAGATAACGCAGCTCCTTAAAAAAAAAAACTTTCATCAAAATATATTTTCACCTGCATAAAGATTACCTGTCATTCTATGCGATATCGATAACGCACTGGTTAGCTGCCAAGCATAAATAGATAAATGTGGAGATTGAGGCCGATTTAATTTTGCATTATGTTCATCGTGATCTTCTTTTATTGGAGGCGTGTAGGGTACAGATTTCAACGTTACATGCCGTGTTAAAGTAATTAAATTCGGTCTTTTTGAATATAATTGTTGTAAGGAATATGGAGTTTTTGTTGCTAACCTAAAACGTTACATAATGTATTTATTTTAGAGTTGCCAGTTCAATTCAAATTTTAAACTAATTATTACCTGCACATAATAGACATGACTGTAAATAAATTTACTACTACTTATCCAAAATATAACACTAAAGATTCTTTTAAAACTTCCATAAAATTTGGCTAAAAATTTTATATTGCCACGCATGCGTGTGCTATTACCTGGCTTATCAAAAGGTACGTGTTTAAGAAAACAATGCGAATTGTAATGAATCGTTTATTTTGATTATATTATTATTTTATTACAGCTACATACACATAAAATATTGCTACGTACACATTTCTAGCTTAATGTGTCGATTTCACAATAACAAAGAATGTATAAATGATTAATTTATTTAAGAATATATACTGCATAAAATATTATAGGAATTAAAAATCTAATATTTAAAACAATAGTATAATAGTTTAAAGGATTTATGTGTTGAAAGCTATACATTTTAATCAAATGGTATCAATTATAGATCAATTTGACGCATATTATAAAATTATATAATGACTAATATAAGAAATTCTGCCCGATATACCATATATCAAATTTCCCCTCAATTTTATATTATATTTCTATGTGTATATAGGTAGATATTTGATAGGTAAGTACCTATAGAAACTATAATTTTTATAAAAAGTAATTTATCTTATATATATACAGGGTGTCCTAAGGGAAAAAATTAAGAATATGCAGATATGCTGTTTCCTTTATCGGCAGTGGTGATATTAAGAACTGACCACTAAGATCTTTACACCTATAGTCCTGTTAGATTATTGTTTAGACAGAGCTGAATATGCAAATAATGAAATGCACAGAAAAGAAAAGGTGGACACACACACATGCGATGAACTGCTATAGTAGCGCATATAACGGATACATTGTTACTGTAAACGGTGTAAAGAAATATTTTAATAAATTTGAATAAACTCAGCGAAGATATGCCACCAACAGAAATTTAATGCGTTTCAGAGTTGATTTCGTCCATTATTATGTATATATTCCATGTTTGTTTTTTGTTATATTATTACGGAGTTTACATAGTTTATTAGATTGCGTTTCTGTTTTGTTTGAAAGTACATATTAAAATCAATTTGTAAAAATTCATCTGTAGTAATAGTTAATGCTTACGTTTAGGAGCTATAATCACGATGAACTGCCGATTTCGGCGCTGAATAAAGCTGCTTTAAAATAATAAACACTCAAACAAGCAACACGTCTGTTCTCACAAGAGTAAAAAAATGCATTTAAGTTAACGTAATTTTTTTGAAAATTGATTATAAACTGTTGCAAATTTGTGACTCGAAAAATAAACATTAGAATGCCTCTGTTATGCAAACCATTCGGAAACCTTTCTACTTAAAATGACCTATATCTCTTCTCCTCCCGGAACTTTAACTACTGGGACACCCTGTATATAGTTTAATAAATTAATTATTGTTACACGATTAACAAGGCTTTTGAAATGTAATTAAGCATAACAATACATTTATGATTATTAATATACATCATACTACCTATATGATTTTAGATTTTAATTTTTTTAATACTTTACCCACGACACCTATTAGTTCTACGCCAATGGATTAAAATTCTTATAACCGTTGAATTTGAATCAAAATATAATTTATTTTATTCAAACATTTTTACAATAAATATCTAGAGATAAAGAATATTTTTTTAATATAACCTAATTCAATAAATTCCATTTTATAATATATGTTATTTATTTACACTATCAGAAACAGTACATGACTTCAAACAAGAATTAACCAATCAGAATGCAAATAATAAAAATAATCAGAAGCCTTGTGGTTATTTGGCGTCGGTTTAAAGCGTCATTAGCGTAATAGACATTTTATAATTGTGAAGTATAATAGCGTCCTATTAAAATGTAAGTACCAATGCATTCGCAATGTAATTTATAATAGGCATTTATTAACGAATTAAATATTTGAAAATTGCAAAAAATATACGTTAGGTATTAATTTGCCGCGCTTTCAATACGTTTGTGTAACCTCCTCTGTGAATGACCTCATTTACATAACTTTCAAAACAAACAGGTATTTAAATTTAAGCAACGTAACTTGGTTAAAATTAATTCTGCATTACTTAATTTTAATTTTATAACTTATAGATGGTTTCAAAGGGCTCAAAAAGAGATACCTCTCCAAGTAGAATTGTCAAATCTTCATCTGCCACTGCAGAAAATACTAAGGCTTCCAGTAGTGCAGCAATTATAAAAAGTGCAAGTAGTACAACACCACGTAAAATTATAGACGTAGCGATAACGAAAAGTTCAGTAAGTGACAGCCCTAAAAGAAGCCCGTCTAGAAGGAGCAATAGCCCATCTAGGAAAATCCCAGTTAGAAAAAGCCCAGCTAGGAGAAGTCCTTCAAGAAAAAGCCCATCAAGAAAAAGTCCTTCCAGAAAAAGCCCACTTAGAACGAGCCCTATTCAAAAAAGTTCCTTAAGAAAGAATGCATCCAAACATCAAAGTCGTATTACAACATTGGATCGGCCAGTTAAAATTGACGAAGTATCGGAAAAACAAAAAAAATTGGGTAAAAATACTTAATTCGTGTCTCTACTTATATTTTTTGATATATTGTAATAAAACATTGCATAAAAATATTTGTTGTAGAAAGTAAAATATTTTTAAAATTAAAGGTTTAATTGCTGAAGTTGCCAAGCAGATAATTGAATTTGATTCGGATTCAGACGGCTTTGATCAGAAAAATTCAACAGTAAAGCCTAAAGCTACCGTAAGAGGTCGTACAAGAAAGTTAAACATCGAGTACACCTCGCCGAAGGTATGATGTCAAAATCTCATCGGTACAAATTTCAATAACAATTTTTAGGTTGTTTTGCATGACGTAAGAGAAGTAACTTCTATTGATGAAGATGATAATAGTTATGTTGGCATAACTCATCGTGTGACTCGAAAATCTCGTTTGCAAGAACTCGATAAAATCGTACATTTAAAGCAAAATGAGGCATTGAAACAGCGATTAATAGAATTATCGGACGAAGATGATATTACTACATATAGTCGATCTAGTTCGGTTAGGGGAAAGTCTGAACCGAAAATTTTGGAGGATCGTTTATTTAGAACGGAATTTGGTGGATGGTTTGGAGCACTTGCATGTATTCTTTACACATTCTTTTTTCCAATTATTTTAAAATTGTTCTGTAACGATCTGAGTTGTTCTCTGATCGAATTATCAATTATTCGAAAGCATAAATTTATTTATTCGTGTTTAGATCAGACTGCATTCGCGATATACTCGTGTTTTGCTTTACTTGTGGCAATTTTAAGTGCTTTACCTGTAGGTGGGCCCAAAGTTACTAGTTTACCGAATAAACAGGGTAAATTGAATTATAGAATGAATGGAATATTTGTTGCTATAGTGATTGCTGCAACATTGATAATTTTGGAATATTTTAATATAAATATAATTTCAAAAGTTCTCGAAAGACAATTTGAATTAACTGTCAGTTCTCTACTAATCGGAGTTCTCATATCATTTTATTTATATATACGTAGTTTCTTTGTACCTGTAAGTGCTTTAAATCCATACGCCATAACTAACAGTAAAGTGTATAACTTTTGGGTTGGAAGAGAAATAAATCCTAGAGTGTTTAATGTTTTGGATATGAAACTATTTTTCTACCGAATATTTGCTGTAGGATCGGTAAGTAATTTTCAAATATCTAATATTAATCTCATATTATTAGTGATTCTTTAAGTACTAGGTATGCATTGTGCTAGATTTTGTTCGCACATTCTTTATTGACCATAAATATCGGCTTTTAAATTGATTTTAAATATTAAACAAGTCTGTAATTGAAATTACACTTTAATTAAACTTTTTAAATTATTTTTGGTATTTGTAGTAATCTTTATTATCAGTAAGTGTGATATGTTAGTCATCCATGTTAAAATCTTAACACGTTTAATTATGATTTATTATACATTAAAACTTGAAATGAAATGAGATTAAATTTGAAACTTAAACAAACTTATATAGGTAGTAAAGTTTAAAAGTTTTTAATTTATCCGTGCATACATGGTCAAACAATGACAAAATTATATACAGTTCTTCCCTGGTGCTATAATATACTGTCAAAAGATGAAGTTTTATATTTGGAATCTAATTCTAATTAAGCAAAAATAAGAAAATAGATACTTTCACTGATTAGAATGAGTATGTTTACACTTAAATACTTAATGTAGGTTTAGTTATTTATTGTAGTTAATAAAGTTAGTGATCCAATTCCTTATGGTATGTCGATCTGGAACATGTCCATGCCACCTGATGTTGAAATGTGATCTAAATATTCGACGTGTCACTTTTGCAGAATTGCTATTTTTCAAATAAGCCTCTACAGCGAATGCATGATGAGCCACAGAACCAACGTTGTTATTTTCTAAATGGCGTCTCAGGCTGCACGTACATGAGACACTCGCGTTATTTCTTTTATGGAACTATCAAAATTATGTGTGTATTATGGTAAGTGAACATTATAACAACTTGTACTAGATGTTAGATAAAATTAATGATTATTTAACAGCAATTAGTGTTAAAATTGTTCTTTGTCTGTGTAAACACTTGCATTAAATTTGATAATAAAACGTCAATTTTTACTTAAACCTAACTAATTTTTTGTGTAAACATACTCATTATCTTTTACCTTTAAACCATTTCTGTTAAATCAACTTACCTCTTGTTACAATATTAATATAATAAGGTAAAATACCCAATAGGGGAACAACGCTGAATGTTGCACCAATAGAGGAACGCTGAGAAAAAATGATAAATATGAGAAATGAAATTGCTCTTTATTCATAAGTAAAAAATAATTTAATATTTTGCGAAGTCTAAGGAATATGATTCAATATTTTCTATATTTTTAATAATCTCATAATTGGGAAAAAATAATAAATTGTAACTTCCCTGCAAAGTGACGAAAATTTGGACTTATTGACGCACAGTGCGACGAAAAGTCAATATTGTCAATGCGTTTTTTATCAGAATAAAACAAATAATCTTAGCGAAATTTTTGACATGATTAGAAAATTATTCCTTTACCTATTTTTGGAGTAAAACTTAATTACGTAGATTATTTGTTTAAAAATCAACTGTTCCCTTTACCAGCACATTTGAATTTCGTGCCTAATAGAGGAACGGCTGGATAACACGCGTTCCCATTTACCTGACGTGTCTCAGCAGATGCACCCGTAGAGGTACAAAGAAAATATTTGCATAAATAAAGTGACTGTGATAAATAATTATATATTCGAATACGTAAGTATTGACAAATAAGTTTAAATTGAAAGTCAGAAAATACATTTATATCAAAAATTTACATGAATAATATGTTGAAGTAACGTAATCCAAGTAATGAAAATTATAACCTCAAAAACTTGACATGTTTGTAAACAAGAAATTTTCATAAATTTTGACTTTTTAATTAAAATTAAAATTATTTAAAATATCAATATTGATATTAATATATATTTATTTCATCAACATGTGTAGGGAAATGGTTCCAAGAAAAAATCAAAAGAAGAAAGTGGGAGAGAAAAGTTGCCCAAAAATAAAAATAAAAAGAGAAGCAAAGAAAAGTCTACGTATACACCAGATATTATCAAGGAAGCTTTCAATGCGATGGATGCAGGGATGTCTCTGAGTGAAGCTGCTAGGAAGTTCGCAATTCCTAAAACAACTTTATATAAAAAATTACATCATATAACACCTCTGGAATGCAGGAAAGGTCCACCAACTGTGTTAAGTGCTGATGAGGAAGATGAAAAGAAAATACTCCGACAAAAAGAACAAAGTCTGAATAAGACTTTCGCTGAAAGAAAAGAAAGTTTGCAGAGAAGAAAAAGAAATTCATGAGCAGATTAAAAAATTTAAAAAAACTGATAATAGAGACGATACGACAGTGGAGACAATAAAAAATCTACAGAAAGAAGTAGACGATATTGATAAGTCAATACTCCAATTAGAAATGGACGTACTAACGTCTAAAATCAAAATTAAAAAAGAAAAACTGTAAAATATTTGATTATTGCACTCACTATTTTTATAAAGTTCTTGTTGATTCGTTCTTACTTATTGAAATTGTTATTAAAATTATTAATTTATGTTAGTTATTTATTACTTCTTGTGATCTCAATGGTTATATATTCAAATTATATATAATTTAAATAAAAATATATCTAAAATTGATTGCTTGTTTTATATTTTGTCTTTTATCCCTATAATATTTATAAAAATTATTTTGTTCACTTTTGCCTTAATCATTTTCATTGTTCCTCTTTTGGACCTACGGCGTTCCTCTATAGGGGCTACCGCAAACTCAATGTTCCCTTATTAGGCCATTCAACTACTGTATTAAAAACTTGATATTTACATGAATAAGACGTAAATACAATTAATTTTTACTTGAATTGATTGATAATGATCATGGCTAAATAATAAAAACAATAATCTTATGATAATATTGAATTAAATGCTTTAAAATATATGTATTCAACTTAAGTTTTCGTATCCGTTCCCCTATTGGGTATTTTACCTTAGTAGTGTAATAGTATTATAATTGAAAAAATTTTCTGGAAACTTCCAATTGTGATACCTTGGAAAGAAAATTTTGATTAATGAGAAAGTTATTTTATTTTTTCTGTTTAAAATTAAGTACACTTAAGTAAAATACAGTGCACTTGCATTAACCTGAACTAATTAAAACCAGCCACTCATGTTAATGGGATACAATCTTAAAAACAAATAAATATGATGAAACGTCATTTTTAACTTTTAGTAGAAAGTTTGCGTCCTTGGAAAATAATGCCTGGTTTAGTTAACATCATTATCATATCAAAATCATATAATTTATTATTATTTAATCAAGTTTTTAGTCGATCATAATATTAAAGATGTCCAAATTAGAAATATTTAAAATCCCCAGCATCGACTACATTATGATTTTATGATTCCTTAATGAGCTAATTTAAACATGCAGTGGCTATATTATTTAAGGATGTGATTTTGATATAATTATATTATGACTGACTAAACCAGGCATAAGAAGTTAAAGGGAGTATTTGCATTTATTTTTCAAGTTTAAATCGTTTTAAAACTATATGTAATTTGGTTGATGTTTTACATTAGTGGGGTGCACCGTTCACATTTATATTAATTTATTATATTTTATACATAATCTATATGTTAAATATGTATTAGAAAATTGTTGATAGTTTGCTATGTGAGGGGGTATAGCTCAGTGGTAGAGCATTCGACTGCAGATCGAGAGGTCCCCGGTTCAAACCCGGGTGCCCCCTCTTTTTTTTTTTAATTATTAATCAAAAAATTTCTACCTGCTTGAAAACGATTATAGCATAAGGTAAGATTGAGTATTTATGTGTTTATGTGAGAGAACTCCCATTTTATTAACAGTAGCATGTATAATATAAAATAAAGTATATTTATTTCCTATGAAAGTTTTCTGAAAATAAAAAAATAATATTTTTAATTGAAAATTAAGTCAGTAACACGAATTATGCTATTTAATAGATTTTGGATTTAACGACTTAAATTTAAAACTGATTTAATTTTTTCAGATTCTTTTAAATGGAATGTTGCTGTATGAAAATATCCAGTTTTCTAGGGCTCCTGATACAACAACAATTGATTTTACTTTAACGAATTTTAATCCTACAGTAGTAACCATTTGTCTAATGCAAATTGTATATGCTCTTGATTGTATTATATTTGAATATGCATTTACGAGCACGTTTGAAGTTCAATATGAAGGTGTCGGATTCATGACGTCTGTACTGTTTATGCCGTCCCCTTTTGTTATAACTTCTATATCTAGATATGTGTATGATTATGGGATACAATTACCAGTTTGGAATTTAGTGGCAGCGGTGATATTGTTTTTAATTGGATATAGTATATATCGTGGAAGCAATTTGCAAAAACATGCCTTTAGACAGAATCCTTATAATCCCGCATTATCACGTAAGTAGTCTATATTATTTTTTATCACTTTATTATTAATTTTTAAGGATACTATATGAAATTATTATTCTATATTACAGTATAGGTGACTTAAAATATGTTACGCAGTATGTATTTAATTTTGTTTTTAGATCTGGAAAGTATACCTACATCTCAAGGTAAAAAACTACTTATTTCTGGTTATTGGGGCATCGTTCGTCATCCTAATTATCTGGGAGACATTTTAGTATTTATTTCATTTTCATTGTTTGTACTGAATGTACCACCAGTTATAGTTTGCCTTCTCGACATTGTTTTCCTTTTTCACCGTTCACATAGAGATGGAGTAAGATGTAAACAACGATATGGTTCTGCATGGGATCGGTATTGTCAGCATGCAAAGTATGTTCTTATACCTAAAGTTTATTAAGTATAAAAATTATTTTATTAGCAATTTAATCTTATGAAAAATTTATACTAAAAATGCTTTAATTTATGTACTATTTAGAGAAATGTTGTATTTTAAAACGATCATAATTGCCATAACATTTAATATAAGTTTCCCAAATTATACATAGATATCACAGCTAACAATTTTTAAATTTCGCGGCGGATTTCTGTTGGTACTACTCGTATATAAACGTCAATGTCAGGTTAAATAACAAAGGTAGTGACGTACTGCAGTAAATGATTAAATTAAACTAATAATATTTTAATGTAAACATGTTCAAAAATAACATAAGTGGTAAAATACAGCAGGTATAATATTTCGTTACTCAAACAATTCAAAATTCCTTTTGCCTAATTTATCACCGCTACTGACTGCAAATGTTTCACGTGATACCAATAGAATCCGCCGCGAAATTTAAAAATTGTTAGCTGGGTATGTCTACTAAACAGATTTAAAACTTAAATTTAAAATTTACTTTTACGTCTATGTACACTCTCATAATTTGAAATGAATGCGTATTTAATTCAAGCTTAATAAACATTTATAGCTGATTTTGTTGATGTTATTTTAGAGTAAAAATTAGAAATTACTTAAGTAGAAAATTGTAAGTATTACAATATGTTTTTTTAAGAAAAATGTATTATTTACGTAATGCTTGAATCTTAAAAGTCAGTGAAATTAGCTATTAATTATTTTTAACTATTTTATTAGAATATCGTATAAATACCTAACTAAATATTATTTTAATTTTGAATTATAGTTATGTTCCAAAAGTTTTATAGCTATTTGTTTATATATTTTCGACTCGGCTGTAACTGTTGTTTTCAATGGTACAGGGTTACGTACAAAAACTTAATATTTAGTATATGAGCAATATTAAGACCAAAATAAGCGTATTTTTATAGAATACTCGATAATACAAGTAAGTAATAAATTAATAAGATTTATAGATAATAGTTATTTAATGTATTAGTGGTTTAGGAGGCGTTTTATCAATGAAAGAATGTTTAAATGTGAGAATGAAGTTTGTATACGTTTAATTTTCTTGAGAGGATAATGTAATACCAACATTTTATCTGTAGTCAATTCATTCATGGAGTCGGAATTATCCGAATTTAATCAAAAAATAATTGACATCTCGATGTTGGCCGAGTGTCTCCTCAAAACTCAACGAAAATTACTAACATTTCTATTTTAAGATAGTTTGCTTAATTTTTAAAATTGCATATTTACACTTTTAAAATGTTTATAATGTTTGGTTTTCTCACATACATTGTTTGGAACTTTGTGTGTAGAGTCACAGAATGTTTTTGTACCAGACGTCCTCAAATACTTATTTTGGCATTTTCACCCATACAAAGTTCCTGGCGTTGTACAGAATTTTGTATCCAATAATGGCAGACACAATGAGTTTTTGTTTAAGGGAAAAACTATTTAAACAGTTATGGCCTATCCAAACCTATATGCAATTCACGTCATCAAAAAAAAGTTACTAGATTGTTTATTTATAATTCGGTTTAAAGTTTGAAATTCTATATATTCTATAGATGATTTACTTGCGCACATATTAGACGGTATAAAGAAAGACTACAATTTATTAGAACTGTCAAAATACGAGGTACGAGGTGACAGCACTATGTGAAACGTCATCATCTAGCAACCTTGCATTGATGACGTAAATTGCATATAGGTTTGGAGAAGTGTAGTTGCCTGCATATGTATTGCGGGTTACATTAAATACATACCTTATACTCGTTAATTTTGAAACATTAAACATTTAAAAATAATAAAAAAAATAAAAATAACCTAATGAAAAATTAATATGCTGTGACCAAAACATATGTGGTTGTATTATATCATCGAATCCAAGACTCCAAAATTTTGTATGAAAAATCTGGGGGCGTGGTGCAATTGTGTAACTCCACCTATGAAAGATGTTGATGGTTAATATGTATTTTTAAAAGGAAAAAGTAGAGGTCGTCTTGGATTTGGGGATATACAGTATATCGTCTGATGTTCAATTTCATTATATCTACATAGTGAGTTCGGTTTGGATAATTTAACAGAGCTGTTATAGATAGAGCTTATGTAATTATAATTGCCAAAAGTACAGGTTGCGCAGTAGAACAAGTGGGTGGTCTTAAAATGTTTATGAGAGCCAAAATCGGCACAAAATTACATTGTATCGAAGTATAGTGACGTACTACTACGTTTTGTGATAATAATTATGTAGTAGCAATTCAAATTGTATTGCTTGTGCTTACGCTACTGAAAAGAGTAACAGTAAAGGGCGGAGTTATTAGTGAAAGTAACCACCTTTTCTGACTGTTTTTTCGCTACTTATTATGACATAAGCTCTATAATTTTGTACCTATGCAAGTTGTGTATTTTGTAGGTAATTAATGTTTTTTTTTGCATATTGTCAAATGCAATACTATATGTTATTGCTGCTTGTCCTTAAAATTAAAGGTGAAATAGCATCGATCTCATTACCAATTATGTAACAATAAAATAGGTACCTACATATAGAATACATTCAACACGATCAAGATTTATGTAGTTCCTACATAGATTTGAATGTGAAGTATTTATGTGATTACTTTATAATGATCTATACTGCTGAATGTGGCCATTATAATTTGTGCAAGTATGTAGATACCTATATTAATTTAAAATCAAATACAAAATTGTAAGTATGGCAATCGCAGATTATCTTTATTTATATTAAGGTAATTTAGTATTAGTAATGTAAGATTTTATACACATATTTCCTATGAAATATATGTAGTTTTTTAACAATAATAAGTTTCTTTTTAATTTAAATATTCTTATGTTAGAATAATTTCTCTTTTTATAGTAGAAACAGAATTTGTATTTGCCATCGAATGATAGTTAAAGAAATAATTTTGCAGTGTCTGGTTTAGCCTGTGAAAATTGCTTTGGAAATTCAATTCTTGATTCATAAATATACAGAGTTATAGTAATATTGCTCTATTATAGCTTATCCAAACCTATATGATATTACATTATCAATACAAGGTTACTAGATGATGACATTTCACACAGTGCTGTCACCCCGTACCTCATATTTTTACAGTTCTAATAAATTGTAGTCTTTCTTTATACCATCTAATATGTGCGCAAGTAAGTCGTCTATAAAATATGTCACTTTCCAAACTTTAAACCAAATCAGTAATACTAGTAATTAGATATGAATCGTTCTCGAAGTACGACGTTCAAAATAAGAATGATGTGGTTTTTCGTTTCCCGTTTATTTAGAATATTTTGCGAAAACTTACTCTCGATCTTAGAGCCGATTTTTCCATCTCTTAGTAAATTTATCGGCAATTATATAGGTATTTACCGTGGAAACAGTTGATCGTGCAAAGTACGATTAAAGTAAGATGGGAAATACCTATCAGATAAATTCACCAAGAGGTGAAAAAATCGGCAATAAGTTTATAAGTTTTCGCAAAATATTTTAAATAAATAGGAAATGAAAAACCACATCATTCTTATTTTGTAATAACAGGGTCATTAGCGAATTCAAGAAAGCGAATTATCGAAACTGACAGTTTCGGGGTGACGCAGTACGTGCAAAGTAAAATGCTTGTTATATTATTTTCAATACGGATAAAAGTAGTGTGTTTAATTATACGTTATTCAAGATAGGTTCCAATACATGTCATCAATAAAACCTCGTACCTATTTTTACATTAGGTACTAATAAATTGCAGTATTTCTTTATCATGTTATATGTGTGCAGGTAAATCATCGAATAGAATATGCCAGGTTCAAAACTTTAAACTGAATATTACAAATATACAATTTAGTCACTTTTTATTGATGACGTACATTGAAACCTATCTTGAATGTATAGATTGAGAATTCGAACTATACTAGGCAAATCCGTTCTCAGGAAGAACTTCTACCTGCCAAACCAAATGTTTGAGAAGTCGTAAATCAGTAGGTCATAAATAAACCTGGACTGATAATAAGCTTTTATAGTGTCTCTTCAAGGTACTAGTGTTAATATGGTTGTCTATGTATAAGAAATTTGTTATAGTACCATCTATTCAGACGTATCGCTAAGTTCTAGACACCCTCCTGCCGTTAAATACTTACTCTTGGCGCTTATGAGAGTTCATCAAATTTACAACACAGGCACTAACCTAACGGTAAAAATCACCTTGCACTAAAACCTTATGTGCTAGAAGTTTTTTAACTTCATTTTTGTGTTCAGCACGCCAAAATTAATAAAAAATACAACTTTTTACCACAGTCGCAAAATGACTATCGACTAGTGTTACAAATGAGGTAAGTGAATAATGTTTAATGAGGTGGACTGATGGTATAGCTTATCCAAACCTATATGCAATTACGTCATCAAAAAAAAGTTACTAGATTGTTTATTTGTAATTCGGTTTAAAGTTTGGAAAGTGACATATTCTATAGATAATTAATTTACCTGCGCACATATTAGATGGTATAAAGAAAGACTACAATTTATTAGAACTGTCAAAATACGAGGTACGAGGTGACAGCACTGTGTGAAACGTCATCATCTAGTAACCTTGTACTGATGACGTGAACATCATATAGGTTTGGATAAGCTATAGTTAATAGTATTTTCAGAGAGTGCAGAAATACTTTTGATATTTAAACATGTTATGTTGCAATAGCCGCATATGAGAGCGTCCATATTTCGTTCGTATTTACATTTTTATTACTCAACGGGCTCAACGAATAATTACGTTACAGGCCGTTTTTACGCGCTCGAAAATAATTCGAATTTCAAAGCCAAATAACATAAATTTTATAATGTTATAATTTAAAATATGTATATTTCTGTACTCTACTGTGTCTAAATAAATTATTTAGTGAAAAATCAAAAAATGTGTAGTAGCTTATTCGGTCAGTTCAAAGTTTGGAAAGTGACAAATTCTACTGATGATAAAAAATAAATGATAGTTAGGCCATGATCGGAATTCCTGATTTTTACCCCTATAAGTGTGGTTGTAACGTAAATCATCTGCATTTGTATTATGTATATAAATCGACTTAATATAGGTATTTTTTAATTAATTATTTAATAAAGATTTTTACATTTTCCTCTACGATCAATGACCAAGATCAACATTATTACTGTATGATATCTATAATCAATAATCATAAATACAAACTCATACAAATATAAACTTGGCCATAATTAACTAATTGGTTTATAGAAACACAATAAATAAATACTAATTTTTATTATTTCAATCAAAACAAGTATCTAAATTTTTCAAAGAACTACAAAAACAACACAGTTTTTGTGTTGCTAATATATTAGGCACCCTGACTATAATTATATATTTTACAAAAAATAAATAAATAAAACCTTATGTTAGATATATATTAAATACCTATACATATTCAATTTCTGATAAATTCTAACAAAAAATTCGTGACATATTTGTTGTATCTCATATTACTCATATTAATTTAAAATAAAATTATTCCGCTACAGTATTTGCTTTGCAAATTGATAAAGTTTGAGTGCCATTTAAATTTAAATAAATTATAAAACAAGATAATGTTACAGATAATTTAAAATTCAACTTTATAAATACGTTTTACAGAAATTCCTTTATAATTTATTTGACATAAAGAGTTATTGTACTCGAACATTAGGTTTTTGCCATTCATCAATTCCAAACAAGTTCTGAAGTGTGTAATAGATTCCGAATTGATTCAAAACACGCCGAATCAGAACTACAGGAACGGACGAGTTCAACAATTTACCATTAGATCGATCGATAGTCTACGATCTTATTCCAAAATCACAATGAAAGTTATAAATCTGACTATATCCTCGAATAAAAATGCGTGTATCGCTCTTTATTGATAATAGTACCTATCTAATGTTTGTTGCAAGAAATGTTGTACTTTCGAAAAACACCAACTGTTCGTCAGCATAAAAGTTCAATTGTGGATGTCAGAATTCACAAGTACGTACTCTCTTTAACATGGGAACTGTTTGAACTGTTTTAAGACATGTGTCTATGTGTCGTTTGTGAATGGAACACAGAATTATTAGTTCGAATTCTGGAATGTCCGAATGGAACACATCAATGGAAAGTTCAGAAACCGACGAATGGAACAAATCTATTATATATCTGAGTTCTAAACTCCTATGAGGTAGTCTCTTTAGTAGCAATAAATCAATTTTTTCCTAGTATTAGTACTAAACGGACGATTCATCAATTACAGTAATAACACGATTTGGAAAGGTTTTCCATTTAGAATTGTTGGTCCTATTCATGCCGTTAGTTTCGTCTTCGTTGTTAACAGTAGCTTGTTCTTCATTTGCTCCTGCAGCAAGCCTAGAACGTGCTAAAGACCATCTTCTACCTTTCCTGTCTAATATCACAGGCAATTCTGCTATAAGATTATTTTCAAACTCGCTAAGCATAAGATAATTTTCTACTTTGTTACATGAAGTTATGCAGTCTCCGATATAATCTAAATCATCTAATAAATTATCGGGTAAATCCATATCGGCTATACCTTCTTCAGAAATACAAGTTAGTTCAGGTTTATCATTGGAACCAACAATATTGTCGATGATGCCGGCCGGTTGGTTAGGAGCTAAGTCTGCGCCCAAAACGAGAGCTGCCGCTGCTGCACCTGCCGTTACTCCTGCTTCGTTATCAGGTTCTTGAGAAAACGATAGTTTTCTTCTTTGAGGGCAATTTTCATTCACGCATACATGGCGAGTTCCATTTTCTCTGGTATGTTTATGTCGAGCTATATTGCGCCGATGTAAGTCAATAAGGAACAGTGTTAGACTACCAACCAGTACACAGGTTGAACTGAAGTAATAGCCAGTCTTTTCTCCACATTTTTCATTCATGTAACCTAGAAAATGTTTAGATGAATTAAATAAGTACAGTTTCTAGCTGTGCCTATATACACGTATGGTTAAAGATTATTTATTATCGGGTACTTTGCATGTAATTTGTACCGGGGTGGTACGAATTACAAAGACGTGAAATAAGTACCTAAGACCTATACTGATATTTTACAATAACACAGAAATGAGTGAAAAATACAATGACCAACATGATGACAGCTATAAAATCAAAATGTTTTATAATTTACATTAAAAAGTGTTTACCGAAGAAGTCCAAACATCAACAAAAATCAACAAAAAGTTACTACATTGTTTATTTGTAATTCGATTTAAAGTTTGGAAGGTGACATATTCTATAGATGATTTACCTGCACACATAAATGGTATAAATAAAGACTACAATTTATTAGAACTGTTAAAATATGAGGTACGAGGTGACAGCACTGTGTGAAACGTCATCATCTAGTAACCTTGTAGTGATGTCGTGAACAACAGTCGTCAACATAGGTTTGGATAAGCTATAGTGAATAAGAAAAAATGACTTTTTACCGTTTTGTTATCTAATTTAAGAAAATATGACGATATTTAAAATAGCGAAATATGCAAATTAACAATAAGTACCTAAGTAAGTAAGTAGTTAAATTACCTGAAAAAGGAACTCCGATTACAATAGGAATAGCTTGCGAACACTGTACAAATCCCCATGTTCGGGCGAAGTTTCGCGCACGTACCCTTTCATAAGTGTACATCTTCAGGGAATAGTGATATCCTCCACAAAATATTCCTGAAAGCAAACATCAAGAACACACATTAATTTGATTAAAGACCCACATACTTATATAAAGGGTGATAAATAAAAATTGAAACATCGAATAACTCCTTCATTAATTGTTTTGCGATTGTTAAGAGAAAGTCTATCAAAATAGCCAGAATAAAACTCTACAAGTTTCTCGATGATTCAAAGTTCTGGCTTGCGAACTGATGTTCATTTTAAACCATTTCTATACACCTTTTGCAAAGAGACTCTTAAATTACAACCCTTTTCGTAACGTAATTTATGTTTTTGGGCTTTCGTTAATAAATTTTGTCGCGCCAAAGCGACTATTTTACTTGTCTCTATCGGGGGACTTACCGACGGTGGAATAGAGATATTTCGCGGTAAAACATGTAACGAGGTCTTCCCAAAATGCAGTGTTTCCGGGGCGAACTGAGTACTACTATGAACTACCTGGTTTAACATTGTCACGTGTATAAAAGCATCTTTGATTTGATTAAAAGTTGCTGTTTCTTCCACCCCCCACTTCCAAACTTGGCCTTTTTTTAACAAATATAACAAACGTGCATCATAATTAACCAACCCTAAAAATGACTTGAGGCCCTTTACATTACGCGGTATCGGAAACTTTTGAATTACGTTAATTCGATCGGGATCCATTAAAATGCCCGGCCGTTAAAATGGGCGTTATTATGTGACCCAGAAATGGAATACTTTTGCGTGAAAAATTCGATTTTCGTAATTTTAGAGTCAATCTCGCATCCTTAAATTTTTTAAAAATAGTTGCCAGATGCTGTAAATGTCCTTCGGGAGTTTTAGAATAAACCAACATACGGAATCGCATATTCTTCTACCTCCGGTCCTAATATCTCGGACAAACCACGTATAAAACTACCTACGGAAGTCGATAAACCGAAAGGTAGTACCTTAAGGGAGGGTATACTTTATTCCCGGCAACCATTAGAAGTGAATTATATTCTTTATTTTTAAATTCTACAAAATTCTCTCATTTGGAGATCTTTCGTCATCAAATTATATATCATTTGAGTTTTTACAATTTAATATAAAATTATTAATAACGAAATTAGAACTTTTGTACACAATTCAAAATCCAATTTAAATTACGGCTTCAATTTTATAATGTATAATGTTCAATACAATATCTAGGAGATAACAAGTTTTAATGAAGATAGCTGAAGTAGAAATAGATTTTTTATTGAAAAAATGTTGCGTATAAGTTTACTTTTATGAATAAAATTCAAAATTTTATATTTGCGTCAACATATCAAGCCTAGAGAACGTTTTTTTATATCATTTAAGATGTTAATCAAGTTTTCATCTTTAATAGAACATGATAATCGTACAAATGTTTTTATAAAATATCACAATTAAACAAAGAGGGCTCGCAGAAAGAGAAATAATGTGCAGACCTCTACAGCTCGGCACGTGGTCTTGTTAAAAATATTTATTACCCAAATAATCCTGATAGATATATAAAGGTAATATACATTCGAAACTGCAGGCAAGTTTTAAATAGTTAGAAAGCATCAGAAATTGTTTTTTTAAATAAAAACGTTATAGGCACCTCTGCTACTACATAATTTATAATAATAATAATATGTGTAATAAAAAAGAATGTAGTTTATAATAAACAATGTCAATTATAAATCGGCTGTTCAAAATTTAAGTATTATTATTATTATTATTATTACAAACAAAATGAAATGGTTGGAAATGCTATTAGATTTAAACATAATGTTAAAAATTTTATTTTGTTTTATTTTAAAAGGCATAGATATACCAAATGTCCACAAAGCCTGGCCCCGCACCATTTTTTTGGAAATTGTTGGGTATATGGAAAAATCGATGAACACGCACTTACCTACCTATTCCATTATTTGTAGGGCACAATTTTTGATGGAAACTGTTTAGATGTGTATCCTCCGAGAGTGGGAGGTGGAGGTTTATTAAAAAATTTCAAATGGAAACGTATTCCAAGTCTTATGTCATTTAAAAGCTTTTAATAAACAATAATTTTTAACGTTGGTCCAAGATCGATATACCAAACAAGTCATGAATGGCGAATACGAGTACCAAATAAAACTTGTTAATAAGTTGAACAATAGAGTAGGAAGGAACGAGGGAAACGTTTATACTTTGCGCGTACCTGTGCCACCCCGAAAAGACCAGTTTCGATAATCCGTTTACTTGGGTGCGATTAGTAATATTAGTAATACTAGTAATTAATTAGATATGAATCGTTCTCGAAGTACGACGTTCAAAATAAGAATGATGTGGTTTTACGTTTCCCGTTTATTTAGAATATTTTGCGAAAACTTACTCTCGATCTTAAGAGGGGGGTTCGATAAGCGAGAATCAACAGATGTCGCTATGGTAGATTCACTTCAGGAAACGATACTAAAAAACTGTTAAATTTTATTAAAAAAATTTAATTGATAATAAATACTAATTTAATTACTTAGTTGCTCCCTATATTTTTATCCTAAAAAAGTTAAAGGAAGAGTTTTGCTAAGTTGTACACATGCTTCCGAATACTTCAAATTATAAGATATTTAGCTACTACATGACTAAAATATTATAAGGAGCAACTAGAAGAAGGTTCAGTGAATACGTATATGAAAGTACAGGGTGTAATTGTTGTTAGAATTCGTAAACCGCTTTCCGAAAAATCGTCATTTTCAAGTATAACGCTATCTTACAGATACCTACTTGATTTCGAAGAATTTGTCTAACAAAATTGTCCAACTATTATTAAATAGATGGTGCTGTAAAAATACTATAGTGGTATTTTTTTAATTTTTTTTTATTTGCCGGTTGATTCGTGGACATTAATCTCCCGCTTGATAAACAAACATCAAACTGCATAGGTGGCATATTTCGTTGTGGAAATATTTATAGTCAACGTACCTATACCGAAAATGAACTCGTAATTCTTATACATATAAACTAAAACCAAAATTGAACTCCTGTATTTTCTTACACTCTAAATAGTGAAATTCCCACCATTTCTACAAATGTGTACGTGATTTATGTTGTATAAAAAGGTCTAATTTTAAAATTACAATTAAAAGTAAATATGTATGTAGGTACATTTATCATACCTACAATTTTATTTATTCAGAAATTTTCATTCAATAAAATATAGAATCTCATTCGGTTTGTTTTTCGATTAATAAGCATAATTATTTTGCATTTCGACGTGTTGATGTTTATGATTTCTGTGAATTACCGAGAAATGCTGAGAATGCGGCGGACGTTTCCCATAAATAAGTAGATATGTATACATACGTTATTCGCGATAGGTCCCAACACGTCACCAATAAAACCTCGTATTTTTACAGTACTAATAAATTTTAGACTATTTTGCCATGTCATATGTGTGCAGGTAAATCATCGGTAGACATCGGAGTGCCATGTTTAAAACTTTAATCTGAATATTACAAATATATAATTTACATGGCTGCGTGCATTGGAACCTATCGCGAATAACGTATAGCTACATGTATTTGAGAACGAATCTGTAACTATCATATCTAATTTTTAATGCAATTAATGGCATGCTATAATAATTATTATTCTGAAATATATACATAAGTAATTACATATGTGCATATATCAGTAATATTGGATTTTCTATTGTTACAATTTTTATTTTGTATTAATAATGGCACCTCTCTCACATCTTACACAAAAAATAAATTTTAAAAATCAATAATCATTATCATTGTGACTTTCTCGAAGAGAAATATTTTGAATTTTCCGCTCCCATAACTTGGTAACTTTTCTGGTTGCAAGTTAAATAATTTTTTTAAGCTTGTTAACTTGCATTTCATTATTTTTGTGTCTCTCATCAAAACGCCCGTTCTTTATATTCTGTAACTTTATATCCTAGAATAAATAATTAAAACGCTAGCAAAGTTTACAACGTAAACATAATTAAATTAGATGCCAATGCATCAATGAAAAAGCGCACTCTATAAAAACTATTTAGTACAAGAAAACAGGAATTAACATTTAAATAACTGATGCCAAAATCGCGCCATCTTACGATTAAACCGTTTGATATTAATTAAAATAATTAGAAAAATACTACTGTGGCGTTACTAGCGGAAACATGGTAGAAGCTGATTTTTCCAGCCCCCTCTTAAAGCCGATTTTTCCATCTCTTGGTAAATTTATCGGCAACCGTATAGGTATTTACCGTGGAAACAGTTGGTCGTGTTGAGGTCTAATTTATGCCTAGCGAGTAAGAATTTTTTGATTTTAATTAAAAACCTTTTGTCTGTCCTTTGTTTAGCAGTCATTTTTTAACTACTGAATCAGTAAATTATGAAATACGGAATTCGTTTTGTTGTAATTTGTTAGAAATGTTTTTTTACCATTTTTGTATTTGTATCAAAATTTTGTATCGATTAAAAACCGATTTTGTATCAAAAGTCAAAATACCACTAATCGAATTACGTATTTTAATACATATTTTAATTAGGTACGCGTTTTAAAAATGCAGTTATCCGTAATACACCTATAAATTTAATGTTGGTAAATACCTATAGCTTGAAATTTACATTTCTACATATTAGTTATGTAAATAATGTTATTGCGGTTTTTAAAGCGGGAGCGCCGAAGTTAATTTTTAATATTATCCGTATAAAAAGATCTTTGATAAATTTTATCGGCTAGAAACCGACCATGTAAGTTTTTTCTTTATATGCGAGGGATGACAAACGGAACTTGAACTAAAAAGTTATTCTACAGTGGAGAAAGTCATTGGAAATTACTTTTCACTTTCAGTTTTCGTTCGGAAGTTAAACTAGTTCCATTTTGAATAAATATTCTAACTGGTCGCTTAGGGATATCAAAGAATTGATATAAAAATCAAAATTATTTTATAATTATCCAACGTAGGTACGTTGCTTATTATTTACAATAATAATATAGACTTTTTAGTTTTTACTTGGCCGGTAATTTTTAATTCAAGATATCCAGTTTTATTAAGCTATAAACATGTCGCAGAAATTTTATGTCAATGCGAAAGATGTTTTCTAATTTCTTCATTAACACTTTAACGGGTAATAAGTGACGGGCTTATTGCATATTTATTGAAATGTTACACTTTTTATGGCACCTTTATAACGCGAACTGACGAAAACGAATTAATTAAATAGTTCTGTGTATTTAATAAATCACAAAATACGTGTGATAGGTATAAAATTATAAATACAGTGTTGAGAAAAAGAATGAAAGATTTTAAGGACATAATAGTGCGATTAAAAATAAATTAAATAGTGTCTCAAATAAAAGCGGTTTTCTTAAGTATGGCTTATCCAAACCTATATGATGTTCACGTCATCAACAAAAAGTTCCTAGATTGTTTATTTGTAATTCGGTTTAAAGTTTGGAAAGTGACATATTCTATAGATGATTTACTTGCGCACATATTAGATGGTATAAAGAAAGACTGCAATTTATTAGAACTGTAAAAATACGAGGTACGAGGTGACAGCACTGTGTAAAACGTCATCATCTAGTAACCTTGTATTGATGACGTGAATATCATATAGGTTTGGATAAGTTATAATAATAATTTCAATATTATTAAATTTTGCAGTTGATTACCATGGCGGCAACAAATGAAAAGTATTTTGTTGCTAACAATAAGTATAAAGGTACATTACAGTACCGTATACATGTACAGTACAAATGTACATTATGTACATATAAATATACAGTACAGTATAAATGTACATTATGTCGGGTCGCATTTCAGCCAACCAATTGCTGGGGTGCATTTTAAATGAGTCAATGCCGGGATCTCTGCTGTGTGACAACGATTGGTTGTGGAGTAATGCGATGCGATGCGACCCGCTCCGCCCCGACGTAATGTACACTTACCTTAAACCTGCAAATTTAATTTAATTCAATTTGCCGAGTTAAAACAGTGTAGTCAATTGAACGAAGTTATAAAACAATTCGAGCAAGACCTGTCATTTTTAAAAGGGCGCGAAATTCCTTTCTAATTGTAAGGAGCTGAGATGCCGTGTTGACGTAAAAAGAAAATATTTCAAATATTTTTGGTAATCAGCGCGTTTTGTGGCGCTAAATTATTTGAAAAATAAGCAAAATATTAATAATTTACTTAAGTTATCTTTAATCCTTTTTTAAGTATCCTGTATATAGTAGATAATTAACCAAATTTTGGGCTAGTATAAAAATATTGATTTCATTCTATTAAAAACTTGTGAAAACTTTGCAACCATAACAATGCAAGTACCTAACATATTTAATTTGAAAATATATGTATATACCTATAATACCTATTATAGGTATTATTCACTCATCAATTAAAGAAAATCTTGGAAAACAATAGACAAAGAAAATAACTTGTAATATCTAAAAGGATGCCGATCCTAATTATTTAGGTATTTATCTAATACTATTTAATATAGTATAGAAGTAAAATTACTTACCATAAATCCACGCAAACATGACGTACGCATGGTAGTTACCGCTAACTACAGTAAATGCCAAAATGGACAGTCCACACATAAATACAGCTGTTTGACAAAGATATTGTCGGGCAATTCGACATTCCATAGAATTGTGGAGTACCAAAGTACTAAATACAACACAGCCAACGGTCCAAGCTAAACCAAGATACATCTGCAACAATACTGTCGAATCTCCCAAACCTTCGGCCTCTGCTTGGTAGGCAAGATAAAATATTGGAGTGTTGATGCCGAATGCGCTGATACCGGTCGAAGCGAGAAGAATCCGGACGGTTTTGCTTTTTAACGTGCTAAAGTCGAAAAAAGGGATTTTATCTTCAATTTTATTTTTATCTTTTATCTTTCGTTTCTGGTTTTTAATGTGCAGTATCGCGCGTCGTTGAGGATGATAGAGCGAGGCCGAACGATAAAATGTGCCCAGAATGAACGTGATAGATACTGCTCCAGTAACTACTTGTAATCCAAGTCGCCATCCTAACGCCCTGCAAGTACTTGTTTTATTAACAGAAATTACACGCTATTAATTAATTTTTTTAATTATCTTGAACATACAAATAGACGTTGTATTGATCTATAGCACTAAAAACGTCTAACAATAAGTAATTCGAGACAAATATTTTAATTATCTACCTTTTTTATTAAAATTTACCATAGTTGATATATGTACCTACACTATATAGCCATTATACACCGGTCACCTATAATAGTATAGTAATGTATTAACTTATTGTTAGATTTGATAGTGTCAGTATAATGTAGGTCCGTCTCGCGCAGTTGTTCTAACTTCAACCCTTCCAGCAAGATTTTCCACTAATTTACGATAAGTATCTGTACGTATTTTGTTCCATTCATCCTTCGACAAGGCGAATAGCTGTGTAGTGTTCTGTAAACGGTTTAGTTTGGTTCTTAGCCGGCGTTCTAATCCATCCCAAAGATGTTCGATTGAGTTCAAGTCAGGGCTTTGGGCCGACCAGTCGAGTTCATCCATTTCCGTTTCCTCAAACCACTGAGTTATGGCCCCCGACTACAAGCTGGTGCATTATCATGTTGAAAATGAAATGGACCAGTTCCAAATTGGTGCCTACAGTTTAGCTAGCACCAATTGTCTAAAATTGTTTTATAGGCATTGACATTCATGTATTCAGGCACAGAAACTAATGGGCCAAGTCCATACCAGGAAAAACAAGTCTACACCATAATTCCACCTGATCCGAATTTCACAGTAGGGACAATACAATACATACTGTAAATAACGTTCGCATAGAAAACCAGTGGTGTTTTACACCACTGTAAATGATGGACGGAATTTCGCCCATGAATCTAAATAAAGTCAATTCTTGGCGGATGATACGATCACTTAAAAGCTGTTGATCAGCGTTTGTAACGAAGCCCGACGGTTTGACTTCATCACACGTCGAAGGCATCGACGATCTCGATCTGTCAATTTTTTTGGCTTACCGGATCTATATGGGAGTGTTATAATTCTCTCACGTTTCCATTTCACAGTTGCATCTCTCACTGTTGAACGGGATATCTGAAACTTGCTCGAAACTTTACGTATAGAATGACTAAATTTGTTAACATTCGTGTCGTGCGTTTACTATACCTAAAAGTATTGATAAACGTAGTTGATATACCTCGTATTTACATGTCTACTAAACATTTACATTACTTTTGTGGGATTATGGCGTGTATGAGATGTGCAATCGTTCTTATGTACTTCTCAATAAGTGGCCGATAATTAATGGCTATATAGAGTATGTACCTATTATCTTATCCTGTTTATAGGTAGTCATGATTTAATTTGGAATTTATTATATTTATGCTAATTTATTGTTCAGCTCATATTAAGTAGATATCTAGATATCCATTTGTTGACATGAAACAGTATATTGTTTAATTAGTACTAAAAAGCGAATATTTCACGTGATTGTGATAGTTTGAATCACGAGAAAAAAAGGCGAGTGGCTTAAACACACGAGCGTGAAATATCCGTTCAGCATGTGTTATATACTAACTTGAAAAATTGGATTAAATCGTTTACGTAAAGTCTATCGTCTATCTGTTTGCAATAATATTATTGAAAGTTGGCCATTGCAAACATATAAATACGATACATATAGAAAAACACCTAAATTCACACCTTTATTGATAGTATGTATCAATAGTAAGTACAATCACATCCGAAGATTATGTCCCTCGTCCGAGACGTGAAAAGAAATCGTAAGGCTTAGCTTAAATCAGTCAAACATTCGCCGAGTACATAGATACCTATGCTACGGTTATATTATCGTTTCTTTTGTCCCGACAAACGAACGGTCTCAAGCTCGGCGACCCGGAAGTCGTGACACGTGCGCTAACTTTAAAGTGTATTATACTTAAGAAAAATTAAATAGTAGACGTCTGGAAAGCTTTTGTACAAATTTTAAAATAATACATTCAACGTTTCCTGAAATAGTGCATTTGAAAATGAAATTGTAACATGCGCAAGTTTTTTTCGAGTCGAAACAAACTTTTCCAGTGATTTTCTACATGCTCTTGTCAACATTTTTCTTCTTATTTTTTGTTTGTTTTTTTATTATACAGATAAGTTCATTATTTTATCGCGAAGTATTGTAATTTATTATTAAATTACTGGTTTTGGCTCTTGGGTAATTGCACAGACTACAAGTATTCGTATATGTATGGATAATAAAGATCCAAGGATAACATTATGTTTATAGGTTCTTCATTTATCAACCTATCTATTTTATTTTTAATCAGAAAAAGGCGCCGTTGACGTCGTTTATATCATCAATCTTTAAAATATCGATGCGGCGCATTGTTTCCATTGCGTTACTTTATGTATGATAAACGTTCAAAAATCTACATTTTATACCGTTAAATTATAACTGATAGTTTATTGTGTAGGAAATTGTAACATTAAAGTAAACAGTTTGATAGGAAACGTCGGCGATTTCTGTTAGGAAATTTTACATGTAATTCGAAAGTTTCGTTGTAGAGACGCCTTGTTTGCCTTACTTATTTTTCTGTAGAAAACGGGATATTGGTTTGAATACCTATATAAATCAGCGAAACGCATGTTAAAATAAAGTCGGCTGACGTAAACACTATAAACATTGACCAAAGTGGACATTTCCTGCAACAATTCACAGGACTGTTTACAGTATTCTTGCAAAAGGAAAAATACGATTTTCTCAAGTTAGATTTAACGCCAAACAACTACGTACAATGTTTAAAAATTACCATAAAAGTGTAAAACTATAAAGAAATGAACGGTACCTACATTATAGAGGAAAATAGATCTTTTATTACCTACGCTTTAAATTGAAAATTGCATACTTACCCTATGGTGCTTTTGATGACGATGGACATAGCCGCAATTCCCAAACCGCTTCCTGATACGATAAATATTTCCACAAATTCTCTTCTTCTTTTAAAGTATTGAGCAACCATAAGAGTTGAACAATCTCTTGTTATTCCAACACCTATTCCAACGACAGTACCATAACTATAAAAAGAAAAATTTGTTGAAATATTTTCGATTTACCCATAATAAATTACAAATTAAATTTTTATATTTATATTATAGATCAGCCGGTAAGTCGTTTTTTAAAAGGCTATTGTGGAAATAAATGTTGGCAAGCTGCAATACATTTTATTCCATTTATTTTAATTTCTTGAAAGACATACTAATTTTGCATGATCTATCGAGTCCGGATTTTGCCGCCATTATGAAGAAAAGACGCCAAAATCTTGTATCAGTGTTTCATACTTTGATGTTAATTTTACGACAAAAATATCTATGTGATAAAATAAACTAGGAAATATTTCATACAATTTATGTTCTTATCATTTTTTCTGTAAAGTAAGTAGTTTTGTAGTATGTCGATATTAATTAATTAGTATAGAGAAATTATACTTTGTCCTTTGATACAAATATGAAAATTTGTACATCGTTAGACCCATTTATGTAGTATATTTTCAGGCAAGGAGCATAAAAAAATTCGTCTATGAACAGGAGTTATGATGGAGATATGATGAGTTATGAGTTAAAGTTGGCCGCCATCGTTTAAACTTTTACCGGTATACCACAAGAACCACTAGTTCGATTTTAGTTTTATTTTTAAGGGAGAGACCTTTAGAGTATCTTTCAGACAGTAATAAAAAAATCTTAATATACTGATGAATACTTTTTTAAATTTAGTCAATAAATAAAAAGTTTTAGATGGTTTTCTACGGTCCTTACCTGAAAATGTATATTCTAGATGGATCTAATGATGTACAAATTTTCATGTTTGTATCGAAAGCTGGCTGAAGTGTAATTTCTCTACGCTAATTAATTAACATCGAGTTACCTGGTGACCCTAAACATTGTGAAGCTGGCACGCCGAAACTATTGAATTTAGAGAAAAATGATTTCAACATAAATTGAAGGAAAATTTCCCTAGTTTATTTTGTCATATAAATATTTTTGTCGTAAAATAAACCACAAAGGAGATACTGGTAAAAAACTTGTGTCTTTTTCTCACGACTAGCCGATTAATATATTCTACTAAATTAATTTTATTTCATGGTAGTATAGATATGTAATATTTCGAATTAAAAAAAAAAATAATATCCATTCTTAAGCACAAGGGAAACTGTTAAGTTAATATGATATTGTTATAATGTATTCGTATCATATATAAATTCATTTACTTAAATACAAAATATTTTAATTAACTAACAAATAGATAAGATTAAAAAATTATCATACAAAATCGCTGAACTGATACAAAACTTTTAGATTTATTATATTTCGAGGGTGTATTACTCATCCAATCAGTGGCGATTTCTTGAAGAGAAAAGCAATTCAAAGAGAGGCCCAAAAGGTCAAGATACCGTATAATGATAAATATTGTAATCGACCTTTTCCAAAAAGCAGCAACGTTAGCTAACACAAGAAAATCTAGATGGGCGTACATTTTGATTGCCTTAACGTAAATAAATATTATGATTTTGAAGAGCGACGCAAAACAATTTTATATCGAGTTAAGGTCTGTCTTTTCACCATCAGATAACTTTTATTCTACGGAAATAATTATACGTTAGTTAGTCAATACATACTTACAATTAGTAAGTAATACAATACAATTTATTAAAATATTATTTAGAAAATATATACAGGTAACCTTCGTATAACGCGGTATCCATGCTATAACACGGTTTATAAATTGTGGCTTGGCTTGTTTCGTGACTTGTCCGCACTACTCTGGAGCCGCACAAGTTTCGCGAGCATGAGCACGAGTACGAGTAATTTGGACATTGTTTAAGGGGAAACGCGCAAGTAGGTATGTACATTAGTACATAAATACATATTTTTGCGTAGTACGAGTAAAATGTACATTTATTTAATTTCAAAATTTATGTACTTTACATAAATTCTTAAATGAATAAAATATGTTTTTATTGAATGTTATTGTTTATAGCTTATCCAAACCTGATGTGCACGTCATCAATACAAGGTTACTAGATGATGACGTTTCACACAGTGCTGTCACCTCGTACCTCGTATTTTGACAGTTCTAATAAATTGTAGTCTTTCTTTATACCATGTAATATGTGCGCAAATGAATCATCTATAGAATATGTTACTTATCAAACTTTAAACCGAATTACAAATAAACAATCTAGTAACTTTTTGTTGATGTTGTGAACATCATATAGGTTTGGATAAGCTATATATATATATATATATATATATATTTTTTTTTTAATTTTTTTGGCTTCGAGAAGCTATTAGCCCATTAGCTACATACTTTTATTATTGCAACGGCATCGGTATGTAGAGGTGTGGTGTTCTCCAGAAGTTATCCTCCGGGCACTGATCGTATTCAGCACTTGTTTTCTAGGTGATAATACTGCGAAAAAGGCGTCATAACAGTGGGTTTCTATAGAAATCTGTTTGTTGTGACGTCATTTTCGTATACGTTGTGTAAGCGAACTATTCGAGAATAGGACCTCAGATATCAAAATCTTTTAATGTTTATTTTTTATAATCCGTCATGACAATTATTTGTCTAATACGTTAAAAATTTTCATTAATAAATATTGCATAAAGTAACATAAACATGCCAAATTACAAAGTGGCTACTGAATTTATTTATCGTTCTTGTTTAAAAAGAAGCGAATTCACAATATGTTATTTAAATATATTGAAGTTTAATGAAATTAACATAAATTATATGGGCATAAATTTATGTATTGTCAGGCAGAAATTTTTTGTATCTAGGCGACGTAATCGAGTTCATATATATTTGTTGTTGAAGATTTTATTAAATTTCAATTTCTTTTGTATTGCCTATACATTTTTTAACTTTCTTATTATATGACTTTAACGACGAAGCTTTGTGTAATTTTATTTTAAAAATATTAAAACCTATTTAAATTTTTTTTACATTCAAAATTAATGTTTTGCTTTACAAAATCGAATTACAGGCACTATCTTACTTGCAGTAATTTATTACACGTGTATTTAAAAAATATGTACCGCATTAAATAAAACCGAATACCTGTTTCTTTTTATGCGCAGCATATAAATCAACTGTATATCTGCATAATCAAAAATTGGCTGGGAAACGCAAAATTAATGGGAAGTGTTGATTTAATAAATTTGGCAGGTCCAGTTGTTAAAATGTTTAACTTTTGCACTTCAACTTCAGTATTATTTATTGGAATTCCATTTATTTTTGGGTTACCTATTACTTTTTTTTTCATTCAACTTTATGATTTATTATATACTTATGTATATCTTGTTTTATCCATAAATAAAATCACGGTAATCTGTAATATTTTTTCAATTGTTTTACTATTACTAATACTAAACGATTACTATTTGGTAAACAAAATAAAATGTTAAATTCTTATTTTAATAAAAAGTTATGGATTGTTATTAATCGAATAAGTAACTGCGCAGTTCTCGAAATATACTTATATTTACCCAACAAGCCCTAATAAAACGTTGATAATAAAAAAGATATAGCGTGTCAAAGTTGAAAATTTAAATTTTTTTGAATGTATGAACGTAAAAATTTGGGAGTAGACGTTTTTATATATCACAAATCATAATCAGACATCTGATTATGTATTCTTAAGAAGGTGCCACATAAGCCATGTTTATGATGTAAAGTAAGTAAAGTATAACAAGTTTTTAAAAATATGCTTATACAGGGTGGCCCATAGCAACGTTTTTTTTAACGGTTTTTCTAGTACCTACCTAATAATTTTAATTAACATTATAATTTGAAGTTTTATTTATTTTTTTAAAAAAGCCCGTCGTTATGGGCCACCCTGTATAATTGATTTTCTAAATAAACCGTGAAGTACCTATTAATTATTTTATTGTAAGATTGTTAAATATACAAATTTGGTTTACCTACATATTGCACGAAAAGAAAGTTGTATTAAAAGCTTTCAGAAATTGGAAAAGCACACGGTTATTGAAATTATCTTAATGTAAAAGCTTTATATGCGTTCTTCTTTCATTCAGCGGTTATTTGTTTTATTAAATCAGAATTACTAACGTTGGTTTTATTGATATGTGGTATATATGTTATTCCGCACTGATCATAAACCTCGACGAATTTTACAACCAGAATAAATTACCTACTTTGAGAAAATGTGGTTCGTGCAAAAAAGGCAGTCGATTAAAGATAGGAATATAATATATTTAAAATATTCCACATTGAAGGATATCGAATAATACAGAGTAAAACTAATTGAAAATCTTAATAAAATCATTACGTAGGTACTTTTCCAATTTTTTAATCAAATATTACAACGTAATAAATTATTTTCTTTGAATGCAACTTTTCGTCGATCACCCCTACTTAAAATAATGAAATCAACAGAAATTAGGTAATATAAGTTTGGTAAAATGTTGCAAAAGTTTTATAAAAGTAAAGTTTTCAATAATAAATTTTTCTACAAATTTTTTGTAGTTTTCTATCCTCTGTTTCCTAGAAACGGTGTTAAAATTTTTTTAAAAGATCCGCTAGTATTTAAAACGTTAGTTAAATACTTCAACGTTCAACATTATTTAATTTTTATTATTTTTCTTTATTTTTTTAATGCACGGTTCACCAAATATTTGAACCAGAAACAAATTCATCTCTTTGAAACCATTCTTTTACTTTGAAATGGTGTTGGTGTTGTTCTTTTATACCCCCCCCCCCAAAAAAAGAATTAACAATACTTGGTGAAACCACCCGATATCCCAATAACAACCCTATGTCTTTTAGGTCTCCACATATCTACCCATAGGTCATTTGTAAATGCTATAGTTAATGGTATTAATGCACGATCGTTTTTCGATAAATTGTCCAGTAACTTTAGGCGTAAAATTGGGCAATCTGTCCAACAAATAAGTGAATTTTGTTTTTGATAAACAGTAGCTTTATTTCGTCATTTTAAACAACATCCACATTTCCACATATACATATATCGTGCCGGTGCCGGCGCGGTGCGGCGTTACAAGATATAAGGGGACAAAGGTAAAAAAACGTGTTTTATGAGTTGAAGGTCAATGTAGGTTATTATAAAAGTTGTAGATCTCTCAATTTTTTTTACGAAAAAGGTCGGAGGTACGGTTTTCTACAGTTGGAGGTAGAATGCAAGGCGCGTTTTTTTGCTTAGTTTTCAGTGATTTTTAATCCACGTTCCATCAAAAAAATTATAACTTGTCTTCGTCTTTGTTTATTTCTTGAATTTGCAGTTCAACGTAGCGTTCTTTATAGAATTTTTGATCCTAATTCTCTGCATTATCCCCATCTTCAACCATATTGGATGCTGAAAATTCAACGGGATCGACCCTATCGCATTTGGTGTTATCAAAACTGTCGGAAGAACGTCCTTTTCTAATCAAGTTTCCACAAGGTAATATACACTGTAGATACAGGTGTTGTTGAGTGGCTACAGCTGTGGCTGAGAAAGATGACAATTTCACTGGCGTATTAAGTCTAGTCGACATGAAAATTAGTAAAACTCAAGTACCGATCATTGTTAATAGAATGTCCCGAAATTGGTGCATATATGCATTGCCAAAACAAATCTTACTCCATTATCAATTATGATGTGCAGATAGTAATTTTCTTACATACATATTTCGCAGGTCATTTCAAACGATAAAAAGCTGTCAATTAAACAATTACTTTTATTCATTCAGCAGATCAAACCTAAAGTTACTGAAATATAAAGGTGGGAATAGAGTTCGTCAAAATGCTATGAAAAAGATCAACCATAAATTAAAAAGGAGAAAATCAGTTTAATTTGCTTTTAAGACAGTTTTGCACAGATAAAATCATAACTCAAATGCTTTATGTGCCAAGAATGTTTTACCTCATGTTAGTGTTCGGTACATTAACAAAAAAAAAACACTTTTTCCCTCAGTAGCAAAATGGCCATGTAACTAGTGCAATTAGTAATCCGATCAACAACCTCTGGTTCTAATTAGTTCGGATTATGAAGGTTCTACCGTATAATATCTCATATACGACATTACTAAAGGTCCGTTACAAACTAGTAGATTACCTACTAATATTACGAAACTTTAAATGGAGTGTGCAAATAGACCCAAGTTTATAATCTCTGCGTTATATCCAACTATATAATCACCCTACCGTACATACAATGAAATTACCTACTTGTATGTTCAGCGATTTTGCGTAAGTTTAATTTTTTACTTAAAAAAAATATTTAATAAATAATTTAATATTTAGCATCACTCCTGCGTTTTTAATCATTTAAGGGTCGGTTTTTCAATCGTCTGTTAACCCTAACCATCGGTTAATTGTTACATTATAGTAACCGTTGTCAAAACAAGAGATTAACAGATGGTTAACCGGTAATCGGCGATTGAAGAAACAATCCTAAGAAAACAAAAATAATAAGAAATTAAGTGAACCACATTTTCTTATTTAAAACTTGTTTAATAATATAGGTACTAAATACTATATACAAACCTGAAAAATAGTTGGTGAAATTGCGTGGCGAATGATGTGAAAAGGCAACCAAGAGCCGTTATGAGGCCTCCCATTACTGCCGTGACTCGAGTGGACTTCCGGCGACAAAATGCGATAGTGACTGGAGATATGAGTAACGCCACCCCCGTGGACATCGCACCTAACCACCCTGAAATAACAATATTTTGTAAATCTTCAGTATATTGTAGCTATCGGAGAAACAAAAGTGAAACGTCGCGATATGGAATTTTATGATTTATTGTCACTTTGTTTTTTCGAAACTTTATGAGTAGGTGTATCCACTTGTATTTACTTTTTTATACCCAACAAAAACTATAATAAATCGTCGTCGAATATATATAATAATTTTAATCAAAATATTAAATTGTTACTGTATTCATTTTTAATTTATGATTTCTATTTCATGTTATCGGTTTCTGGTTTTTCTAGTTAAATAATATGGATGGTCCAAAATTTATATATTTAAATTAAATAATGAGGATATTTAAAATAAGCTTTCTACTAAATCATACTAATACCGCATAGTTTATTGTACGCAGAAAAGAGGGTTTAGGCATAAGTATTTATATCTACTGCTAGGATTTTTACTTAATCTCCGTAATTTATCCTAGTGACATTCAAGCTTTCATCGAAGTGTCTCGTATATAATCTTACTTTCTAAATATTCTTTATTTTGTTTTATCGTGTATTACATTTAAACCACTATAATTAGTTAAATGTGGAAATAAATTGGAAAATGTAAACATTTGTGGATTGTATTTACTCATTGAATATACAACATTAATTTCCTTCTTTCATAATATATTTTTTAAATAATGATTAACGTCGTCTTCTTAATTTTACCTTTTAAATACTTTTACATTGATAAAAGTTATAGTTATAGTAAAAGATTTTGGTTTAAAACTATTCAATTAGAAAAAAAATTAGACATGTGAAGATATTGCCGGAAAAATCAATTACGTTTTCATCTGGACAGAGTACATGTGTTGTAAATCTATATTATTTTATGAAATTCAGACCTTAATACGAGTTTATAAAGATCTTACGTGAGTAGACAATGTTGTAAGACGACCTCGAGTAAGGTTAGATTACGAACGTCCTTAAATAACTTAAATTGATCATATGTGTGTACCTACCGCTGTCGTTCAAGATGCTTGTGGTTTAAACTAAACCTATCGTCTTATCATGTAAATGTTCCACAGACGATTGTCTCTTCACGCACCTACAGGTTTAATCGCACGCCAAATTTGTGTCGCGCTAGGTCACAGTCCTACAGGTTGAATTAAAGAATGAAGTTTAAGAAGCAACGACAGCTCAGTCCAAAAAGCGCTTTTTCAGACTTTGATAATAATTCGATGGCGTTTTGCCAAAAGGGCGTAACCCACACTTTTTCTGACTATCTTATGCATCTAAAGGAAAGGCATCATCTGTTAAAATCTGGTTAAAATATTTCGATTTTTTCCACCGGAAAAATCGATTTGTATTTCCGCGAAACGTATCTTCTTACGGCTACGCGGCGATATAAAGTGTGCCCTCCCGTAAAATTTACTTTTTGTGGGTTACGCCCTTCTGGAAAAACTGCGTCGATATGTTTGGCATTTAAACTGCCACTTCACACGTTGGGAATTTAAACCAAATCGAAAGGTCGCGCATCACAAGCAACGCGTAAGACCTTTGATTCGCCGACTCCACACATCGACAGTTTTTTCGCTCAAGTGTCAGAACGGTCGGCATGTGGAGGTTTTAAGACCATATACAATAAGATTATTAATGACATAAGCAGATTGTTTTGGCTGTGGCACTTTTACCGTTCGCATATCAACAAAGATGTGGTGCTCCCAGTGGTTACTCATTCAGGTATGTAGGTACTAACGTGCAGCACTTGTTTTCTCTCGGTGACCACACCGATGCCCGCAGTGCAGTATACCTAGAGTAGTTGATTCGAACCTTCGGCCACTGGTTTACTAGAGAACCGCAAAACTCTCTAGTTCACCACGGCTGCGCACCCTCAATGACATAAGCAGCGAAGTAAAACGTGCTTACCAGAATGATTTTCGAGTAAAATGAAAAAAAAAACGGTTAAGAAATCCGACGCAAGTCTTTCATACACATTTTTATTAAGAGATTGAATTACACTGGAGGTTATATAAAAGGGGCAACAAATGTATGTACCTAGCATATTAAAGGTACGCATGTATGTTATAAAACACAGATCCTTCCAATACACGAAACATAGAAGATACTCATTCGTTTAAATAGGGACATTGAGCAAAATACCGAAACGTG
The DNA here is from genome assembly GCA_036326145.1 of Rhagophthalmus giganteus. Lineage (NCBI taxonomy): Eukaryota > Metazoa > Arthropoda > Insecta > Coleoptera > Rhagophthalmidae > Rhagophthalmus > Rhagophthalmus giganteus. Next base: position 2,354,985 of record JARFJA010000026.1, on the reverse strand, counting down.
GTGTAACTGACAACCATATATTCCTATATTATGTGCTATTTATGTACCTGTAGGCTGTTTTATAGTTGTTTCGAATTTTTTCGTCGTTTCTAGGCTCAGCATCCCAAACGCAAGAAGTAGGCCATGTCCAAGAGCATGAACTAGAACGCCAGCTAAAACTACCACCCAACCCCAACCTCCCTCAGGGTAGTAGTGCTGTTTAAGCGTCAGCAGCTGACGTAAATCTGCCACCAAACGCGCAGCACGGCTCGCAGGAGCTTCGTCCGCTCCTGAGTTCTATAAGTAAGTGGTCCTTATTTTATTTCAGGAATTGAAATAGGGATATGACACGAGACTTGATTCTGTTTACAGTTTTTTGTACCTACTTAATGTAAAAGTAATTACTAGATATAATACATACCTATTCGATAGTAATCGTTAGTTATCTTATATGTTTGCATAATTAACATATGCCGGAAATTAATTCAAAATTTTGATGATATTTTCATCATGATGACGAAAATAATATTTTAACATCAAGAGATTTTAAGAAGTTATGCATCTTTAAAAATAAATTTTTTAATTCTGTCTTGTTATCAATATTTATCCACATCAAAAAACATTTATGGCCATTTGCACCGACGCGACGCAATCTAAATATGCATGTACAGTAAAACTCATCCAATCGACCAATCGTCTTAAACGATCACCACACTTTTAACGTGACTGAGGTCAAAAATTTATGCTTATAATGATTATTTGCAAGTTTTTTGAAATCGCTGTTACATATTTAACTATTCAGCCATTTTCGTTTAAATATTTCTTAAGAATTACTATCTTTCGTTGGTTACTTATGATCTGTATTATTACCGGGAACAAAAAAATAGTAGGTATTTATATTTAAATTTTAGAAAACGAAAAAGTGCCAACTACTTTCGCAAATGCTAGACAAAATTAATACAAGATGGCCTACCGCAAACAAAACAGGCGTGTTTTTTTTAAAACTACTCTCGAACACGTCTATTTTATCAGTAAAGGAGACATACACATACACAATTTTCGTTTAACTAACTTCAATTTCAAAGTGAGGTTTGATGTCACTTCAAAGGTTTCAGATAGGAAGAGGTACAATAAAATGACGTCATTGAACTCAGTAAATTTACTTTCTAATGGTGTTTACATTTTTTGTAAATTAATTTGTCTAAGTTGTTGGGAATCGATCAAAAAATACATAAGGAAAAATTCTCAACGTTTCGGACAACAAAATAAGTGCACGTTACATAATGTAAATAACAATAAAAACCCTTTCAGTCACATCACAGCAAAATCATACAAAAACGAGCCAGAAAATTAAAGACATATGTAAATTTTCACTGAAAGTATCTAAAAACGCATGGTAAAAATTAGGTTATCGTTGAAATTTGTGGTATTTTTTGCTGAGGTGACATTAACCCCACTTTCTGGTTGAAGTTAGTAAACGAAAATTGGCCACTAATATGTATGTCCCCTTTGCTGATAAAATCGACGTGTTCGAAAGTTGTTGAAAAAAGTAATTTATATGCCTCAAAACACGTTTGATTTGTTTACGGTGGATCACCCTGTATTAATTTTTTTTAGCATTTACGTAAGGATAGTTGGTTTCTGGTTGGTTTTCTGTTTTGTCAAATTTAAGTAGGTATAAGTAGATACTATTACTTTAGTAAATAGTAAATCCTACGAGTTTTTAAAAAATCCGAGACTTACGCTTTAAGACGATATTACTTGTAAGTAATTCATGAACTGTTATCTGTTGTAAAATACAGATCTTTCTAAAAATTTTGATTTAAATCTATTTTTCAGTTCTAAACAATTTATTTCAAATGCATTTGTTTACTTACAGATTTGCCTCCAAAGCATCCTGTATATTAATGATTAAAACTATAATAATGCTCTATTAATATAATGCTTCATAAATGTTTCGAAGTTATTTTGTTTTACGTATATTTTATTTTAAACTTAAAAAAGAACAATTTTTAAACGAACCGCAGGCGGTCTTTTTATAAGAGTTTTACTGCATTTAAGTCTGGTCTTGCTTAAATATAGAATATCCATGGAAACAGATCGTACCTATCCAATGTAAGTAAAATTAATAACTTAAGCAAGACTTATGGTGCAAATGTCCATTTAAAATTTTGCATCAAAAATAAACGGTAAAAAATATATTGCGAATGTATTACGTGTTGCTTTTGAAGTAAAAAAATACAGCCACATTATTTAAATAAACTCGCTGCAATATCAATTGTTAGTTAAATTGTAATTTATTCTGCCAATTTTCATTCTTTGAGAAATAATATTAAGGAAGCTACTAAGGGAAATTGAGGCAGATTGTGGAAACAATCTACTAATATAAAGCGCCATCCACTAAAGCGGGCACTTAAATAAATGGTTATTTATGTAAGAATAACTGAAGAGTAATTGTTTTGATAAAGAAAATCTGTGATTTCCTTATTGGAATAAATTCTAAATTGCGGTTTTTAATGAGCAACTTCTTCTTTTTTGTTCAAAATCTACCTAATGTTATTGTCGAACAAGTTTACAGATTTCTTAAGAAAATAAAAAGACAAACATAATGGTAAAAAATATTTTAAACGCCGATTAAGTGTTTTCAATTTTTAGGAAAATCATTCGAACGCGAAGTATGTTTACATAATATCGAGCTCCTAAACGTTTTTCTATGACAAATGATCCACACCGGTCGGTAAAATGGTGAAGCACTATATACATACATTTTAAATGTCACTTCATCAATCTTTATTGTAAATATTGACCTTTCTTTTACAGCAAATGGATCTATGTTTTCCTTTGAAATTGTAAATCGAGGAATTTTCAAACTATAACGCAGAATCATATCTCAAACAACTTTTTTGTTTGCCGCCACGTAAAAAGAACAAACCCCGCAGTAGCTGCCAAGACCGGAGTCGTGGTGCGATAGGTGAGGAAGAGATCGTGACCGGGACAGCACGTTCCGGCGAGGTCGCTCATCGCTTGAGAGTTCTTCGTCGGTCGTTGCCATTCCCATTCAAATCTTCTGCTGCTATTTCGAAATATCATCGCTACATTTCATGCAAGTTTTATAGGTGAAATTCGAATTACGAATATGAGAGCAGTTCAATCGGTTTTGAACAATCCGAGTCCTCGGTGGTCATTGTTACTGCAATAGTAGATTATACTAAAACGACGACTCGTGGACATAATAAGGTTGCATAATAAGGTACTGTACCAGTGTCTAAGGTGGCTACGAAATGTATGGTTTCGAAAATGTTTTCGAATTTTATAATAAAATCGAAAAAACAACAATTTCTAACACAGACTTCGGCTTTCTTAAATTCAAAGAACTATCCTTTAAAAATATTCAGTTACACGTTTGTTTATGAAGTAGGAAAACTCAACTTGTATTTTTGTCAGGAGGTTCATCAAAATTTAACGCAGTGTCAAGTACTTGATTGACCGTGAAATATTTAAAGCAAATTGCAATACGGTTAGTTGAAACGATAATAATTTACGTCTTTTAATTTTTTACTAGCGTAACCGACATCATATTTGATGAACCGCCAATTTTAATAAACGATCTAGTCGAGTAAATAAAGACGAAAAATCGTCAAAACTTCGGAATCCGCAAGAACAGAACCGATTTTGATGAAACCTTTAAAATGATTTAATAGGTCTTTTGATATCGCCCCAGCAAAGCAAGCGGTGCACTACCCCTAACATTTAGAACCCCAAAACTTATCAGAAGTTTAAGTTTTTAAATTTTTAAGGTCAGTTTCAGATTCTCTAGACATTTTAGGATAAAAAACTCTTGTTTACTTATGATAAAATGAATCATATTTGAGAAAATCATACTTAAATAATATCTATTAAATATAATATACATATACATTTCCGATATACATATTCTACTGATGATTTACCTGCATACATATGGCAAAGAAAGATTACAATTTATTAGAACTATGAAAATACAAAACACTATGTGACACCACTGTGTGAAACGTCATCATCTAGTAACCTTTTATCGATAACGCGCATTAGAACCTACACTTCATCCAAACCTATATGCAATCCACGTCCTCGCACCTCGTATTTTGACAGTTCTAATAAATTGTAGTCTTTCTTTATGCCATCTAATATGTGCGTAAGTAAATCATCTATAGGATATGTCACTTTCCAAACTTTAAACCGAATTACAAATAAACAATCTAGTAACTTTTTATTGATGACGTGAATTGCATATAGGCTTGGATAGACCGTATCTTGGATACCGTATAGAATACTCTGCATCTCTTATTCTTTATGTATAATTTTCTCGAATGTGATTTATTTCATCGAAATTAAACAAAGTACCTTTTTTATCCTAAAATGCCTGGGAAATCCGAAAATGACTTTAAAAATTAAAAAACTTAAACCCCTGAAAAGTTTTGGGGTTAAAAAGGTTAGAGGTAGTGCGTCCCTGATTTCCCTGAGATGATATCAAAAGACCAAGTACACCATTTTAAAAACCTTAATTTATTATGCATGCATACCAACAAAAAATAAAAGTGTTAGGTAGGTATTTTAAAAACTTGATTTTTACCTTTCAACTTTGGGGGTGAATATCTCAACACGAGAACGCAGTAGGAAAAACATTTATAGGTACTTGTGACATTATTTTGACGTGGTTTATACGTTCCCGAGAGATTTTTTATTATTTCCTGAATACCCTGTATTTTGTTGTAAGTAATAATTGTTTAAACAATACAAATACTCGAGTGCGCCAACGAGAATGTCTCTGATTTCAAATAATGTAGTATAACAAACATTAAAAAAAAAGTTTCATCAAAATCGGTTCTGTTCTTGTGGGTTTCGAAGGTAAAAACCTTTATTGACTCGATTAATTAGGTAATCATATTTTTGTTGTGAACTGATCCGTTCATTTTTAAAGAAGATGGTATTTAACCAATAAATAAAATGTGGCGATAAATTGTCGATCGAATCACGTTTAATAAATAAGTATGTATAAATAAAACTACCTACTTTCGGAACTTTTTCAAACGATTGAAAGAAATCAAATAACAGAACTATACTATACTAACTATACTATATATAAAATATATTATTATAACAAAACAATGAAAACATTCTAATAATTTACAGAAATAACTATTTGAAGAATGTTTTATTTGTGCTTACAAGCGAAAAGCCTATTCGTAATCTTTTTTATTATAAACAAACTTTTCCAAGGGCCATTTATGACAATTTATAACTTGGAAAAATATTTGTCAAAGTAATTATTACATATTTTATTCTGTTAACGTATTGATTGCTAGTCGATGTTGGTATTATTTATTGATTAATAATAACTAATTTATGTATTAGTATAAGAGATATACAGTAAAACCTCGTTAAGGTGTTTCCGCATAACACGTTATTTTTAATCGGTCCCTTGAACATTTTCATAATAATCTATGCAACCGCTTAACGCGATCCCGTTTAATACGCTTTCTCGCTTAATGCGTTCGAATTAACGAGGTTTTACTGTACATAAATATCCTTGTGTTTTTATCTCTTTGCGCAAAATGATTTTCTTATATATTACATTTGGGGTGGTAATTTACTTAAATGTTAAAATTATTTTTTATATATCTAAGTTAATAAAAATATGATTTATTGTTATTCGTACAATATTATATCAATATATATCTAGGTATATGTATATTTTTATACTTATTTTATTTCTTTATTAGAGAGTTTGGCGTCGCTATGTCTTTTAGGACGCGCTCCTCGCAAACAACGTTTGTACTCTTTAACTTTTTATATAAAAGTTGAAGTAAATTAGAGCTTGTAAGTAAACAAACATTTTGATAGCACCTCTACAAGATATTTTGCAAATTTAAACAACAAAATTTGTTAGGATAACAAAGTTTTTATTTATTAATAAATATCTACGCTAAAAAATATGCATTGGCTTGCTTTATTGGAACTATTTTTATATTATTACTGAAGTCAATGGTACGACAGAATTTAAAATGTTTATGTTCAGAAAGAAATTAACCTTATTCTAAAATAAAAATGTAAACAAATGTCAATATAAAATTGAAATAGTCTTTGGAAGATTTTAGTCAGCTGTTTTGGGGAATCAAAAATAACTCATGATGTACAGCTGCATTTTGTCTAGATTTAATTTAATTAAGCTTCTTAAGCCGATTAATTTTAAGTAATAAAATCCTATTAAACCGTGCATCGAAAAACAAAATTTAAAGAAAAAGCTTTGGAGTTCTATTTTTGGTTCTTTACCATTGTTTATACTTGGCAAATGGATTATCGGAGACAATTGGAGACAGTTTTGTTGATCAAAATCTCCTAAGTTGGAAACAGTTTTGCGCTATTTCTGAAAAAAACTTCGTTTTTAATTTATGACACTTTTATCGCATGGGTGCGAAATGTTATTGTACATCATTGAAAAGAGGAAAAAGAAATCCATTCAATTATGTAAAAATCCAATATAGCGACCATTTAAGATAAGAAAGTTACTATGAATATTTCGGAAACCGCCATTTTTAATTTTATTTTGATATCATTTTCAAGTTTACTGCATCAAAGCAAGTAACTTTTGTATTAAACATTTTTTCGTATCTTTTATAATTACGGAGATATTTGTCTTTCTAGAAAATCGCAATTTTCCAAATCTCTATCTTTAATGATAAGAAATATAACCATGATATAATTTAATTTAGTTTTCTTAATTACTTAAATTTATTTATTAATCTTTTTAAATTATTATTTGGCCTTAAACTAAAGTTCTTTTAATCACAAATTGTTGATAGTGGTTATAATTAGTAGGATATTCAGAAACATCCATGGTTTCAGCGGGATTCGAACCCACAATCTCTCGTTTACCATAGACAAACGCGATTCCCTAAACCACGACGCGAGGGCTCATTTATTTAATTTTAAAATGTTGTATTTCAAAAACAAAGGGTGTCATGGATTGCTTTTTAATTCTATTAACAGTATACAAACTTGCACAATTAAAAAATAAATATGTATGTGTATAGTAGATAATAATTATTGAATAATTTATATCTATTGTTTTAGTTAAATATGAAGTAAATTCACAATGACAATATATGTATTTAAAACTAAAATTTAAAAAAAAATAAATTTTGAATATTTATAAAGAATCTTCTAAAATATTTAAATATTCCAAAATTATTTTCATTACCTCTTTCCTTATTTTTTCATCAGTTTAAGAGATAATCAAGATGGCTTGCAGACTTTAAAGCCCGGAACGAATGGCTTTGTTTCGTTTAAGATGGTGTGGTCATTAAAGGAGTGGTAATGCAATGTTTAATATCCACCCAGTTTAAACTAAAGACTATCATTTGGCTTAATAGCGTTAGCATTTAGTTACTTCTCTGTTCTGCTTTTATATGTGCAACATATGCATAAGTATTTCGTAACGAGGAAACTGTCGGGTATTAGTTGTTTATTATGGATAATAAAAATAGAACGGTTATTACAGCGATCGAAAATAAAAATTATATGATTTTTAGTATGTTTTTAACAGTTTAAAATTGTTTTCGTTGAAAAGGTTGACGAACTAAAACGCAATTTTTAATTTAAATAGAAGTTACGATTTCCAATTTCCAACGGAGTAGATATTTTAAAAAATATTCACTATTGTTTTACAAAATTCGTTTCTGACACTTTTATCTTTGTTAACGTGTTCTCGAGCATTTTTGTTCAAAATTCTCTTGTAAAAATTGTGCATTCTTTGTCGTATATAGGGTAGATAAAAAAATAGAAAATTGAGTTTCCTTTTAAAAGTTTGTAAAGTATGTATCATAATTTTTCAAGATATACAAAAATACACAATCCTATATAAATTGAGAAAATTCAAACTAGATTATCATTTATCTATTACAAATATTTTACCTATAAGTATTATGACAGTAAAAGGTATTGTAAGGAGTAAATTAAGGCTGGCCCATTACCTAAGGGTGAATTATAGAGTTAAGTTGTTTACTCTATCTTATGAGTCATAATCGATGACTCATAGTTAGCGATAAGATAATTTTAAAATAATAGTGAATCATATTCTAATATTCGAGAACATTCTGGAGATGAGTCCGATAATAAATAGTCGGTAACGACTCAGTTTCAGTTAGTTACAGTTATACAGTTATAAAGTTAGTTATACAGTTCTTAAAACGTTGTGAAAGAAAAAGTGGTGATTTTCGACTTGTGACATAAATATTAGCGCTCGGCAATGCGACGATTTAAACAATTCGTATTTTGTCTTTTTTGCTCATTATAGACGTTTAATCCGGAAACTCACTTAAATTGGAAATAAACTTCTACATACTTCTAAATTAAATTTTCACCATTTTGTTATAAATAAAATTAATGTTATAAATACAAATTCAACTGTTGAATTAAAAACATTAGAACATAAGAAAAATGTCTATAAGTCACATTTTATTTTGTATGTATGATTTGCTTCGCCTAAGAGACGTCTTCCTTCGCGTTCTTCTTTTTCTCGTTAATTCATTGTTTCAAAAACAATCAGTCATGTTTTGCATGGAAAGAGGTGCAAGTGAAAAAAAACGAAACGACTATTGCAAGTGAAGCAATAGGAGCAGTGGACCTCGATGAGTTCGAAGAGAACGAGACAATGTATTACATATACACTTATTCGAATTGGACGACGCGACACGACGATAAAGATATTTTGAGCCAAAATTAAAGAAAGTTAAGGCAATGTACTGTATGCCTTCATTTTTTATTTGTTCTTTACTTGTTTCCCCATTTTGTGTGGAAAATAGTTGTAAAAAACGCCGGTTATATACGGTAATATACGCCGCGTCGGGTCGGTCATTTAGTTCAGCAAATAAACAACGAGGGAGCTACTATTGAAAGATATACGGTACCTACTTATGACACGAAATCAAATAACTAGGCTCGGGTTTTCTATTGTTTTGGACATGAATAGTTCGACATGTACTGTGATTAACATATACATAAATACTTGTAATTTTGCAGTACATCGAAAACACTCCTTCGCGATATTTAACTAACAAACGTTCGCAAGTTGTAAGTTCACTGTTTCAGTGAACATGACTTTGTTTGTGTTTTTGTGATTCATAATAATAAAATACAGTAGAACTCCAGTCATCCGGATTAATTTTAGGAAATAAAAAATTATTTTTTTAATGCCAAAACAACTAATTTTGTTGGACACGTTCAATTAAAAATCTCTAATTGTATATTAGTACAATTTTTTAATTGTTTGTAGTAAAAATACACACGCAATTTTTGCGTTTCATTTCATAACATAACCTTTTTTTATGACCATCCCAATTATCCGAATTTCGGCATATCCGGATCACGTTTAGCACCCATTAGTCCGGATAATTAGAGTTTTAATATAGTTCGAACTACATAATATTTTACTATTATTTAAAGTACCTAATAAAGATGATTTATATTTGTCATAAATCTGCAAGCATTACGTATTTAAAATGCATCTATCTAAAATCAATCTTAAAGCTTGCGAACTTTTATTTGCGCCCTACTTTACCTCTTTATTTTATACTGCTTTCAGTTGTTTATATTCGAAGTCTGATCTAAAATATATACGTGTTACCCGATTGTTTAAGTGCACTGTCTTCGCTATAGGTATGGGAAATATTTAAATTTATACTTGTGTTTTATAGGTATGTATGTATTCACATACAACCTACTTATACGAAAGTACGATCTTACAATATTAGAGTGATTTTTATAAAAACGTAAACTATATGTTTAAAAAATGATGTCGAAAAATTTTAGGACATATAATATTGACTAAAAGAAACAAAACAATCTTAATTAATACGGGTTCGAAAACCAACTGTTTCGCAGATATAGCGATTTTGCATTGTACTTTAATAAAGAAAATAGACCAGTTTCAATAAAGTGTTTAATATCTTTACTATATTTATACTGTGCATTAAAGCGAAATAAACTAAATATTTTAAAGTATCTCCAGGGGTTCGATGAGTTCAAGCAACCGAACCTCCACAGCTAATCCATCTTTTTCTGTACGTCAGATGTAAATGTTCTCGAACAATAAGCGACAAAATGCGGCGGTGCTCCATCGTGCATAAACCACACGTTAAGTATTTGGTTTAATGTAACATATTTTAAGAATAAATGCCAAAGAGTTGACTAAAAGTCATGATAGGCTTACCCAGTTAATCAATTAGATAAAGAAACTGGTCCAATTAATCTATCGCCTACAATTTCTAACCATACATTTAGAGAAAATCGACGTTGAAAATAGCGAATATCTTCGGAACGGTTGATTTTTCGGACCCACATTAATTCAGACTTTTTTGTTTCTTTTGGTCATTGCCCTTAAATTTTTCGACATCATTTTTCTAACGTCCTGTATAGTCGTAGTATGTATATGAAAACATTTAAAGAGGTGTTTACATTAGCGTAAAAGCACGGCTGTTACGATCTTGCGACGCACTTACGCCTGATTTCAGCCGTGACACCACGCTTATGTAAATACCGCTTTAGGTATTACTTCTAACAAAATATAAATTCTACAAAAAATTAATCAAATGTGCTTTAAGTAAAATAATATCTAATAAACGCAAAATTATCTAAAATTAATAAAATAAAATATATCGTCATTTTATGTCTACAGTAAATTTTTTTAAACGAATTTAAAATAATGGAGTTATTTTATTTATAGTCACTCTCTATGTTAATTTCTGGAAAATAAAATTTACTACCGATATACCATGATTTTATTGAAATTTTAATTACACTGGCGATTTTACAAGCATTTACTTCATTGATTTAAACGCAAATATAAAAAGATATGACTGTTGGCGTATAAAAATTTGAAACGAATGCAACGTAAAATCGATAGAAGTGATTTTTTGAACGTGTTTATATATATATTAAAAACAACTGGATCCCAGTTTTGTCTTTCGTAACTAACGGGTAAATATTAAATAAATTGAAACTTTTTATATCTTGCACGACTTTGTTCTAGTTTTATCGAGATGTATTCCTAATATGCACCCTATAGATAGTATGCATTCTAATTTCCAAATAGAATCGTGACCTGTTTTTTGTTTTTCTCGAACTTTATTAGCTATATCAATCAGATTATCAGTTACATTAGTGTTCAATTCAGATTTATATGGGTAGGTATACTTAGGAATAATCTGTGATTAGGTAATTTGAGTTAACGTAATAATGGACGCAATCGCAGTTTCGATAAATGTTTGATATTTTTTCTTTATAAGTAGTTTAATTTTGATTAAAACAGAAAATATTCATTCAACGTATTCATTTTTATCCAGATAATTCAAACCAATAATCTCTTATTTTCGCCGAACAGTGGGAACGACGAACCTTTCACATTTTTACGGCCGGATCTAAAACGCTGACTCTTTTCATTGAATTAAGCTCCATTCAGAATATTTTATCCGATGAAATATCAATTATCAATTCACACTTTCGTAAGCGAGAACTGAGCATTAAATAAATGAATTGGTGGCAGCAATAGTAGTTTATGTACCTTTGCATTTCGTACGCTAATATAAAACAGTAGATATTTATACACAATGCCATATTATTCATGTTTATAAACTCATAAACATTTGATTTTGACAATAGGTATAATAAATCAAATTAAATATCAGTAAATAAAAAGAAAGAGAATTAGTATATCATAAATTGAACTTATAACGATCTTTGTCCGAAATCGTGTCACTTCCATTCACTGCTAAATAGGGATCAAAATATTAATTAGTTTTTTATAAGCAATTTGTATGCAAATTTACTTATAGTAATTTTTTAACGTTAATTACCATAGAATTTTATATTAAATAATCAACTGGAACCATTTTTAAATACTTATACTACAGTAAAATTAGACCATAAAAAGGACTAATTCGAAAAATAATTATTAACGTAAGCTATATTGTTGTGTGGATCTTTATTTTTTACGTTTTAAACTAAACTTCAAAAGTTCCTTTCGATAGAACCCTTGCAAAAATTCTTATAAAAGGCGAAAGGGAGTAAAATTCGGTTTTTCTCAATGATCTTGAAAACCACAAATTTTTCGAGAATAAACGTTATTACCGAAACTGTAGATTGTAAAATTTGCTACAAAAAAGATCGTTTGACTATTTTCAAATAAATAATCGTTTTCGACTAAAACGTGTGACAAAGTGGCAATGTCTGTAGTTTGTGAAAAAATGCACTCCTTTCCATCTTTACTTAGGTACTTACATTGTTATATATGGAGATGTAATAATCAAAATTTCTTGAGTACATCCGTTTTGAACGTTTTTAAATAGACTTGAACTATTTTCAATGAAATTCCTTTCGTTCATATACAGATAATATTGGAGAAAAAACATCTATTATTTTTTTCATAACAAAACGCATGGATTATCAAGTGCCTAAGTTACGTATTACGTGTCGCTTATATTAGGTACACAGTTTTAAAGAAATATATTCTTCGAATACAGAAACTAAAATTGCAAGTTCGATTTTCGAAATTACCGAAAAATATTTATTGTTACTTTTTATAAAATCCCAGTTCTATTTTCTATGGTTGCACGAAGTATTTTATTGATATAACGGAAATGTCTTCATGTGTTTGTTCTCCTTAAGAATGTGGGCAAATAGTAATTTGGCGCTTTGTTTTATTTATTTCTAGGATTATTTCAGGATGCCAACTCGAAATTCTGCAGTAAACGTCGGTAGTATTTACTATGTGGTGAAATTTCCTCATAATAATATAAACGGAAGACGTCCTTTCCAAAGACAATTTACGTTCATTTCATTGAAGCGATGATGTGGTTAAAGCTTTATCGTTGTCACCGATACAAATCATCCATGTGAATGTTAATTTTAGTATAATGATTAAAAAACTAAAATAAAAATTAGGCAAATAATAGGTTAACGAGCTTGTTTTTTAACATGACTCTATTTCATGATTTTATATTGGCTGGCCGGTTAAAAGTAAAATTATTTTTTAAATATTTAAATCTTTACATATTCTAAAACTATTTTTAGTCTATCGGCTACATCAGCGATGTATGATAGATAGACATATTCAGCAGGTTGTTGTGGAAAACAGATCATCTGAATTTCTCGTGGTTAGCAGTCATTCTTCTGCAGTTCTACAACTTTTGTTCTGAATCACTACTCTTTTCCGCTCTGTATAAAAGTGTCGTGATTAGCGATCTCTTCCATCGTGGATTGTGGTGCACCACAGGAAATAAATTATAGTTAGGGTTTAAAATTGCTGGTTACTCCAACGTGTTCTTGAAGTTCTTTACATAGACACATATTTGCTTAGTTTGTGGGTCAATGTTCCACAGGTACTGATAATCGGACGTAGTGGATATTCATCTTTGTGAACCTTCGGTAGTCTATAGATTCGTGGTGGTCGAGCTTCTGATGGTAAGAAGCTTTTCCGTTCTTCTTGAGATATGGAGAGACGCTCCATCAATAGAGTAACGGACACGGTTCAACAAGCAGGGCACGGCTGTGCATGAATGATGCACACTAAAATTTTATTAGGGGTTGGAAAAATTCTATGATAAATATCTATGCATTCAAGGAACGTGGAACGTATTGTTTAAGGAAATACGGTAAAATAAATACCTGCTTAAATTATATGGTCAATTTTATAAATCTAATAAGACAACATCGTAAATCAGTCAAATTATTTTAAGCAAGCTGTTTTATGTTAAACGTTAAATTTTGCTATATATGTATACCTACTATGTATTAATAATTTATTAAAATTTAGTCGTAATTATAATATTAACCAAAACATGACGTTCTTTTTTTCTTAAATTTAGTCAAAGAAAATTGACGTAAGATTATCTATGGGATTAGCGTGAAATTAAAAATAAATCAAAGGAATGGGGTTTGGTGTAGGTATGCATAGGTATATATGCACATAACAATCGTATTTTAGTTAACCCAGGTATTAACATAAAGTTTTGACTTTCGAAAATAAAATATTCACTTCCTTAAATCATTTGATGATTATAATCTGAATAATAATTCAATTTGACCGTTCCCTTGCAGTAATAGTACCCGTTTTTACTCGGACTTCTATGATAATAAAACGGCTCTGAATGTTTATCGCTGCAATTTGGCACTAGGAATTTAAAGCGAAATAGCTTGTAGTTTCGTTATATTTTTAACATTGGTTTTGTCATTGTTTTCAGTTCAAATTACCTCGTTTTAAGTAGATGCAGTATAAATTCGAGATTATGTGTATATGTTGAAGTGCCTTGTACAGTAAAATGATAACAAGACACCTACTAAAATTAGGTATTCGTTCTAATTTGTTAAAATACCTACATGTCTTCATAATAATTTATATCAATACTTAATTTTATTTACTAGCTTATATTAAGCTTTTTTAAACACCAGATAAAGAATTTTTAAGATAAAGATACTTTCTATATAGAAAAAAACTTATTTAGGTACCAAATATTTCAATATGAACATAGGTGTTCCATTTAAAATTTAAATTTTATTAAAATATATCAAATTATGATTAGGTATATAAATTTGAAGTCAAATCTTGATTTTTAACGGGCGTCCAAAAAGTCTTTCAGTCTTGGTTGGCCGTGGAAAAATATAATGAAAGGAAAGGCATAATCTCGGCTTAAGTACCTAATTTTATTATTATTGTATAAAATGACGAGAAATAATTTATAACATGATTAAATTTGAGCTAAGATATGCTTTTATCTTTCACAGTCAAAACCAAGATTAAAAGACTTTGGCCCCGAAGGTGTCCGCATTAGAGAGTTTTTACTGTATGTTAATTAATTTCTAAAGGGATAATTTTATAGTAAGATAAACTGAATGAGCAGTATTTTATTCACGCTCACCTACGTTGTGATAAATATGAAAATTTATCTAAATTATACAAAATTAACAATTTTTAATGAAAACTGAAGTTGTTATTATTTTGGTTTGTCACTCACCTACCTATAGCTTAATGCGCAGTATGCAGTGACAGTTCTAGATGAAGATAATCCTAACTTATTATCTACCATTTGTATAATTTTGTTTACACTTTACAGTATAAAAACTATTTAAAATATTATAATTTCCTCTAAATGCTTTTAGATTCGTTTTATGTCAAAAACAGTTTTGTTGTTAATTTAATTCGAGAGTATTTTTGCCACAAAAGCGACTCCACATTGATTTTCTAATCTATAAACTCCTCCTTTATGAGGTAAATGATTTCCTTATCTTTTATCTTGAACGGTGCTTTAGAAACTCTATTAAGTTTTTAAAGTTGTGTCAATGCCCCGACTAGAATATGAAAATAAAGATTAAGATAAATAAATTGGTTAGATTTTTTCATGAATAATATTATTTTTACTTCTGACGATCTGCAATGTAAGCTATTATTCTAATCTTTTTTTTTCTTCACATCTCACATGTTTCAACTCCTGACGATTAATTATTGTTTATTACTATTTTCTATAGATATAAGTATTATTATGGAATAATTCGAATAAATATTTCTATTCGATAATTTATTATTATAAATTACCTATAACGTTTCTTAAATTAAGTTTGATATTTATAAGAACAAAATGAATTAAAGAAAGACGCCGATTTTGTTATTTGACAGAGAATTATTTAACGCAGAAAGAAGACTCAAAAGAATCAACAAGTTCCTATAAAATTTATTTACATAAAAAATGAAAAACATATACATACCCGTATGTTTTATATATTGGTATTATATGTTGATTTACATTTTGACTGTTTTTTTTAATCGCCTTACGAAATAGCTGCTAAGGGCCGCGAGCAGGTAAGAGGCCATAAATAGACGGATCAATAACAAATTAACGAATAAATTAGCTATTTGTATTACAAGGAAGGAGAGTGTATCATTTCCCACTGATACACTGAATGACACTTTACTCTTGAATAATACATATCGAGCAATTTTGGCAGAACGTCTTAACCCTCACTTTTTTGCGAAAATGAGTTATTCTGACTATCTTATGCATTTAAAACAAAGACATAATCTAATATCTGGTAACAACATTTCGATTATTACCATCAAAAAAATAATATCAAAAATAATATACACTACATATTTCCGGCACTGTATATAATTGATATACTTTCCTTCCTTGTAATACAAATAACTATTTTTCATTATTTAGGTTTATTTAAAGATTTGTAGTAATTGTCGCTTATTCGACTACTACGAATAACCTATATGAACGCCTCCATGTAGAAAAATGTTGTTCGCATATTCATAAAATATCGTATATTGTCGAAAATGTTTAGTTAAAGGTTATTAAAGACTCCCCTTAAGGGAAACGTTTTTCGATTTCTTGTAATAACGGATTGTTTTTTTAAAGTTGAGCTTTATTTTCTGTACCTATCGAATGAATTTTTGACATTCGTCAATTTTTTAATTAAGCGATTTATAAAACTGTAGACAGTATATTAAGAAATTACAGATGTAGGTAACTTACATCTATAAATTTTTTTCATTGTGGCCACTAGTATGTGCCTGAAAAGCTACTACTGAAACATTTAAACAGGAATTTATGATGTATTAAAATTGTTTTAATAAACAATTTAGTTAAGCTGTTATTCAAATTAAATCTATTAGTAATTTATGTAACCACTAACGCAAGCTGAAAAGCTTGTCAGAAATAATACAGTGTAAAACGTCTACTCGAATAATTTCGGATAATCAGATTAAAAGCGGGAACCTACGAATCTTCATTTTAACGATAACGGGATTTTATCTACTTTGAAAGAATATTAAAATTTATTTAATAAATTATTTTTTGTTAGTTATTGACAAGTAAAATAGTTTAAAATGTAGTAAGTGTCAGCGAGTTGCATAATATTAGGCAGTTATGGTATAACGGCTTCGTATTCGAAATGTTTGGTGATGGAATTTTCGTCTTCATTCGAGATTTAAACGTTGTTTTCTTACCAAAGGATTCGTGATTTTGCTATGCCAGGCCGGTTTCGAACAAATACGTTATTAAAGATAGGTTCTAATGCACATCATCAATGGAGAGTTATTAAATTGTATATTTGTAATATTCAGTTTAAAGTTTTGAACGTGGCATATTCTATCGATGATTTATTTGTACACATATGATATGGTAAAGAAAGATTACAATTTATTAATACTGTGAAAATACGAGGTTTTATCGATGACGTGTCTTGGAATCTATCTTGAATAACGTATGAGTAATATTTAAATAAAATCTAAGGACGTAGTACAATAAATGGGTTTGTTTAAATCTACCTTTAGTGACGCTATCTTAACTTGTTGTACACAACTCATTGGCGCAACGGTGGGTCGAC
Source organism: Rhagophthalmus giganteus (assembly GCA_036326145.1). Classification (NCBI taxonomy): domain Eukaryota; kingdom Metazoa; phylum Arthropoda; class Insecta; order Coleoptera; family Rhagophthalmidae; genus Rhagophthalmus; species Rhagophthalmus giganteus. The sequence goes on along the minus strand of JARFJA010000026.1, from coordinate 2,337,585 downwards.
CGTGAGAGCTTCAATTAGAACGTTTATTACAAAGCACCTATATTTAAAGTCTGTTAATTGCATTGATTCTAAAGTTTATAGTAATAAACACAATACTAAAGTAAACTAATGTTCAATTATGAGGTATACGTCGTAATATATATCGTACAACTTCGTGTTGCGAAAAATTTCAACGCTTTACATTTTATAAATTGCATTAATCCGTCGTCTGTAGAATTAAAATTGTTAGATGTTGTAGTCGTATTACACACGAAAATTTCGTACAAATTAAGTTAATGCGGCAGTTGGAGAAAATAAAATTAGTATATTTAGAATCAGTTTAAAACCGGATTTTATGTAAATTATGTTGATAGTCGATTCCCTTGTTCTCTTCTAATTATAAAATCGTAAAATCTATGATAAAATTGTATAATGTTCTCTATAACAACTTTAAATCGATTTATTATGTAAAATTAGTCGGAAACGTCTACATTATAACATCTTTAATTTTTTTTTAAATGTTTAATAATATAGGTATAACTGCTGCCGGTATTTCAGAAAATATATAGATAATCTAGTTAAATTAATTTGAAATATTTTTTAAATGTAGTAGGATACCTACCTATACTGATTTTTGTACATTTTATAGCTTCAACCTACAAAATCATTGAATCTAGATTAATGTAAAATTCCCATGAATGTTATTCAATAGATGAATATTGTTAAAATAAATATAAAATACAAAGAAAAATTCAGCTTAGCTTTTACTTCTCACTTTTGATAATTTCCAAATACAATGGATACATCGAAATGGGAACATTAAGCAAATTTAGTAGTATTTTCGAGCACAATTAAAGAAAAACTAATGGGGCTGTTATGAAAGTTATCGTCGAACAGTTTCCTCTTCCGGAAACTATAACGATTTTGGAGCCGGGTTTATAGAATAAATATCTCGATTTGATACGATTTAATCAAAGAATTTTTAGGATTTGTTTATTAATATAGAAATATCGAGCCATGTTAATAAACATTAAAATTAATATTTAGATACATTAAACGCATTTAGAAAATTAAAAAAATTATTATAAAATATCCTGTATATGGGAAAAACGATCGCTTTATTATAATGCAATACAAATTAATTGTCCCCTAAAGGTAATTTAGTTTCTTTTTTTTATTGGACTTAATAATCATTATTATTTTACGATAAACTGTAAAAATAGGCGGTAAACGGGGGAAATTTAGCTCGTGAATCGTAACTCACAGTAAACTCTCGCTAATCCGGAGATGACGGGATCGGGCCCGGTTCGAATTAGCGAGAAAGTCTGGATTACCCGTAAGAAATTTAATACTTCAACGATGGGTTTGGTTACAGTCACAATATTCGAGATTTTGAACACTTTTTTTCTACATTGAACTACTGTGAATAAACAACGGTTAGTATAGGGCAGTTATATTTATTTACAGTATACAGTATTAAAGATAGAGATTTGGTTAAATAAACAATGTTGGGCAGTTTTTAGTGCTGATTCAGATTCTGTTAATTGTTAGGATAATTTAAAATTCCGAACAGTTTAGAAATTATCTGAAAACAACTAAAAATTGCGATTTTTAGAACGACAAATATCTCCCTAATTATAAAAGACATAAAAAATGTTTAATATAAAAGTTACTTGCTTCGATGAAGTAAACTTGAAAATGAGGTCAAAATAAAATTCAAGATGGCGGTTTCCGAAATATTGATAGTAACGTTCTTATCATTCTTCTTACGTTCTTCATATTGGATTTTTACATGTTTAAATAAATTTTTTTTTCTCGTTTCAACGATGTAAATAACATATGTTTGAATAAACAATTACTCAAAATATTGATTGTTTTCATTTTAATTCGAGTACCGAAAACTGTAAAACAAACTATGTTATAAATAACACAGCGAATTATCATAGGAAATAAGTTTCTCAAAAGTTTATTAATTAAAAACTTATTTATTGTAGATACTATTAAGTGGCGAAGTTGGTTGTGAGAATTATTTTATAAATTGTTGAAAATGGCCAATATCGTAATATTTAATTGTTTTGTTTTTAATTCATTTATTATCAAAATAAGTTTCACGTGTATTTGATTTAAGGCCTACTTGATTTAACCCTCAGAATACCGTTAGGGGCCTCGGAGGTCCATTCGTATATTAGTATGCAATAACTTGTTAATACATACATAAATATCTTGTAGTTACAATTAATAAAAAAATGTTTGAAATTCCATTCCCTTCCATTTTTGGACTATTTGTTTCCATTTTTCCCTGTTCTGGGCCATTCTTTGCTACATAAAACCTGCTTGTTTTATTATATCATCTTTCCATCTCTCCATCTTTCCATGGAAAGATGGCGATAAGATCGCGTATTTTTATACTTATGTTAGTTTTCCAAACGTTTACATTAAAATATTACAGTAATAGAGTAACTAACAGAGTAATTAGAGTAACACCAACAGAAATCCGTCGCGAAATATGAAAATTGCTAAGTAAGGTTTTTAAAATGACGGTCTTTTAAATAACAAAGGGTTGAAATTTATGACAATCTTTGAAGGGTGTTATATACATTTTTAAAAATATTTTAATATATTTTTTAACTTTTTTAAATTTGTGGTAATAACAAAATCCTTCAAAATGATTTTTTTCTTAAATACATACCTAGTCTGTTACGTTATAAAACAATACCTATAAAGAACGCCTCCGATCTATCAATTTAATCAATTAACGGATTTAAAGAATCAACCTACAAGAAAAAAACTTGTAAACTCCTAGTATTTAAATAATTATAATCTGGGGATTTTAATTTAATGGATTTTTAAGTAGTTTTAACTAACACGATTAAAATAATATCTAATTATCATAATTAAAAACAACGGTGTTTAGCCCATTTCGGATCCTGACGATTATTTATAATTAACATTTGGAATAATTTCGATTATTTTTAATTTAGATAAATATAGGTAGCGGTCAACGAATTAATCAATCACGAAGATAAATCATGACTTATGCTTGAGTTCCTTCAAATTTTGTAGTCAATTAATATTTCCAAGCTTAATTATCATCGGAAAAGTTAATACCACGCTATTTAACAACCTATTAGAGGAAATAAGCATTTCTGACGTGCGGTGTTTCTAACTTAAAGCGGAGCGTCCGGCGCTTTTATTGTTAGATTTATTTTGCGTTAATTTACCTATTTAAGATTTAAAATTAGTACCTAGTAATGCATTAAAGGATTTTATGTTTTGTAAATAAATATTTAATGGGCGTTACATATAAAAAAATATATTAGTGGAAATTTAATACTCCTATAAAAAACTTCGGTTGAGAAATTTCCAACTTATTAAATTGATTATTTCAGTAGATATGTGTGATACAAAAAAATAAGTAAAATAAAGTGGTTTAAAAAATGAATATTATAAATGAAAGCGATTTCATGATGAATGAAGTGCCTACTTATAATATATAATATATTATTGCGAATGGTAACGTAATAGATCGATAAAAGTACCTAAATAAAATATTTTTCAAATTGTGTCGAGGCGTGAGGAGTTAACGGTTATATTTTATAATTAAATACTTAGCATGAACATCTTTATCGAGCTCACATAGACATCTTAGCACTGGCGATAGAACCTTATTAAAATGTAAATTTTAATTTACCATAAATCGGATTCTGTAAACGAATAATTGGCAGTGAAGAGTAATTTCAATTTCACTATCAGAACACATCTTTTTTCAAAATATCGCGAGTTTACGATAATGACTTTAGAAAAAAAATCAAAAATTATGCTCGAGCGAACGAAAAATTTTGCGAAATAGACACAAAAGACGTTTGTTTAAAAATTGTCTTCGCATGTTTATCAAATAATTTATCGACGTTATAGGAAAATCTTTTAGCAAACACACAAACACGTGGGGTTGTTGGTACGAATTGGGATCGTTGTCCCTGCACTACGCGGGCACGAAAGTTGTTCCAAGACTGGCCGTGTTATTCTGCACTCACTCCGATTTTGCTGCTGCTGCTTCGAATCGCCGTTTTACAGGGCAGATCGCGCAGATTAGTAAATTCTGATTTTTTTTCTTCTAAACATAAACAAAACAGTTGTCCGATCCTTTACGCAAAACTAATGCATTGAGTAATTACACGTCGTCCTAATACAGCGGTGGTTAAATAGACTAAACAGCTGCAAATTAGTTACATCGACTATTATTAGTTTTTAACATCATTTCGTATAGATAATAAGTAATTTTTTTTTATAACACAAACACAAAATGTAATTATCACGATAAATCAATTCATCTACAAAAATTAGGTAATTTAGAAAGAGGCGGTTTTCCAATCTGTGACACGTTGATGTAAATACATTTTTAAGTGTGATTTTCTCGAATATTTGGGATATTCAAAAATAATGTTAAAAAAAATAAAAAAATCGATATTCTCACAAAAATTAGTATTAGAAAGGTTAGGGGTAGCGTATCCTTAGTTTCACTGACAATGAGGTAATTTTAGAAAATCTATTGTACTGATGAAAGTATTATTACGAACATAAACCAAAATTAAATTCTAATGATAAATAAAACTTTTATGTAAAAAAAATTGATTTTTATTCTCAGCTATGCAGCCGAATATCTCAGCAGGCGGCGTCATAGAGAAAAAACAAACTATTTTTGTATTATTTTGACGTAATCTATAAGCTCTCGAAATATTTTGGGTCTTTTAGGTGCATCCGTTCACGATCGAGATGGATGAAGATTAGAAGTTTATATTGGAGGTTATGTAATTTTATTATTAAGGTTATGAAACGCGACTTAAATTACGTTGCCAGTTTGAGCTACTATTGCTTTGTTTTTTAGTCCCGGAAATGATTCTTATCATTTTGAAATATGGCTTGAGATTATTAATTTTATTTATCTTTCACTAAAATGGTTTTAAGTAAAACAACTTTCCTTCTCAACCATTTGATTAATTTGATAAACATTTGATTAATTTCAAAATAATACAAATTACAATATGGGGCGAGTACAGCAGACCTCAGTGGTTGAGCAATGCCACACGACAATTGCGTGGAATTGGAAGGTTTAAATAACCTATGACGCTAATTTGAAATACTTTTTGTAAAAATAAAAAATTTTTTGTCATCTGACCCCACAATATTTTTATAACAGCGTATAGAAAATAAGATAGTACTTCAATAAAAAAATGTAAAAAATATACAGGGTGTCATTTAAAAATAAAAAGTTGCATGTTACTGCTCAGATCTCACTAGGCCCTGATGTAAATAAATATACAATAATAAACAACATATTCTAAAAATCTTTTGTTAAGAAAATATTTTTCTACTATTCAACGAACTATTAATGGGCGTAGGGGGAGTTACTATCTTAACTCATCTCGTATGTTATTGAACATTAAGTCATAAATCATATAACAAAAAATGGTGGTTGTAGGTGCTTAAAATATTATTGTAAAAAATTCGAAAAATAAAAAAATATTATTTTAAGAAATGCCGTACCTACCAATTAATATTAATTTTTATTACTTTATTGCTTTATTTATTACTTTATTACTTTAGTCATTTTGGCTAAAAGAAATTTTTTGGAGATCAAATTTCATTTTCTCGAAAAACTGTAAGGTTTTGAAAGCTGAACGTTTGCAAAATTATTTATCACACTGATGTAAGATGTATCTACTAACATACGAAAAACGCGTGAATTGCAAGGCCGCTTGGATAAGGTATACTTAATATACGAAAAATATAATACGTGGTTCCTTATTTAAAAAAAATAATTATCTCTTCCGTGACAATGTTTTACACATTGCCGTGACCAGGATTCGAACCTGGGTTACTACGGCCACAACGTAGGGTCCTAACCACTAGACGATCACGGCTACAAGAGATTACGTTATTTTATAATTACGGACAGCAAAAGTGAAAGGTTATCGCTAACGTTGACCTGAATAAATGATTCTTCTATACCTAATACTAATATAAAGGTACTTAGCGTTAGTAGGTAGATGTAGATAATGATTAGCATAGTTTATCAAAAAAGAGGTACCTATGTATTATTTCGTGCATTACCATAAGTTTGTAAACTTTATGTTTAGAAATTGTTTTTCAACATATTAAACATAATAAGTAAATGCTTATTATTTTCTCACCTTCTCCTATCAAATTGATTAACGCTAAGATTTTAAATTTTGAAATAGTATTAATTAAGGCGCGTTTTCATAGGTCGAACAACGTTAGTCGAACAAGGAAATTCGTTTTCACACATATACTGAAATATTTGACTATTACTTCTTTTAATAATGGGCGATATTCGATCAGAAACACAGATATAAAAAATACGTTGTGTTTACGATTAATTCGATTATATTAATTGTTTTAATAAACTCATAAATTATTGTATTGTCGATTTTTAAATAGGTACCTACCTAACTTATAATCAGATCAACGTCCTTGTTAATTAGTTATCGCTTTCGCAAAGATCAAAGACGTCCGCAAGAACTGGGAGCACTTTTAATTAGCCGTTTCGTTCGCCTCTGCAACAGTTAGGTATTCAGTTTCCGGATATAATTTTTTCGTATTCGGATTGTATTCGTTTGTTAAAATTCAAACACTTATATTCCTTATCTAATTTCTCAATTAAAACCCTTTAATAAAGATTGATTTCCAATTTTCGTTAATTATCCAATAAATATTTTATTTTTTTGTTTTTCTACAATTTTAAGTATTGTTCCCCAGAACGTACGTGTTTTCGATAACTATTAATAAATTAATTTTGATACAAACCAAATTAAAATATTCTAACTTTTAATTATAGGTAAATTTACATTAATTTTACCTATATACTGTGTGTAACAGAAGCTTGGTACACCCTCCCGAATTTTATTATTTATTAAGATAAAATGTTCTAACTTGTTCATACCTAATGTACTTGTCAAACGTCACTTCTTGACATAAAAATTGTTTTTGACAGTTAAAATGTCACATATGTAGTGCCATTATATTCAGAAAATTATGCAGATTCCAAAAATGTAATAATATAAAAGGTGTTTCATTTGAAAATTGAAAATTAATGTGTTTCGGCGAAACCGGAAGTGGGAAAATCACAATTTTTATGTCAAAAAATTATTTGATGAGTACATTAGATATGTAACAAGTTCAAAAATTTTATTTTAATAAATAGGAAAATTAAGGGGGTGCACCATGATTCTGTTACACACAGTATATAAATATTTGAGAATTAAATAATAAACGTATTATCTAAGTAAGTATGTATGTAAGTATTGTAAAAATAGTAAAAAGGCATTGTGAATTAACATTAAGTTTCGTTGCATGACTTTGTTAAATAATTGTGACGAAATTGCGAAAACAGATTGCGTGTTTACAAAGCTATTAAAAGTTTATATATGAAAACTGATAAAGTTTAACGTCAGGAAAAATGCATTAAAACGTAAAAGTAAGTCTAAAAGTAGTTGGGTACCTACCTACTTAATTTGTATCCATTAACGTGATTCTAATTAAAGACCATTTAAAAAGAACGTAAATATGTCAGATGAAACAAAATTGAAACTCGAAAAACTACATTAACAACTATATATTTAGATTATTTATTATATGTATATTATTAAACAAGCGACTAGATATTATTTATTGAAATATAAAAAGTAAAGTAAAATTTTTCAAGTTGATTAAATAATTTATAGAAAATTCGGAAAATATATGCTTAAAATGTTTTTAATCATGATCCTAGACGTTACATCATATTTCATACCTACAACTAATTGTAAGTTTTCCGATAATAATTTAAATTTCTTGTAGATATTTCACTTCAATTTTTCTTTAAAAATAGCGTGCTTTTAGAATAAGTTTTCAGTTATTTATGATTTTTAAAACTGTAGATAAGAAGTTGGTTCGCTGTGTACCGTGTGAGTATACTCAGTAAATCATGGTTAAGTTCATGTAGAATCAATAGAAATAAGTGCATACATAACCAATAGGATTAGCGAATTTCTACGGGGTGTTCCTAAATTGTTTGGTCATATTTTAAGATAACATTTTTTGCGGTCAAATTAAGATGAAAAGTTTTTATAATCACGATAAAATAAGAAAAAAACTTTGTTTCTGAGATACAGGATGTTTTCAAACATTTAACACCCCCGTATCTCGGAAACTAAGCGTTTCCGGACACGTGTTTATAGAAACTTTTAGTCTTATTTTAACGCAAAGAATAAGTTCTTAAAATATGTCTAATCAATTTAGAAACACCCTGTATATGAATCGATGTAATGAAAAAAGTTATTTAATATCAATTTGCTATAAAGTATTATACTTATTGTTAGTATTATAGTTAGGTGTAGATATGGAACTAGTAGGTTGTAGTAGAAGTAGGGGGACACGCGTAAAATTTTTAATACACCTAGTTTTGTAAGCATCTTTCGTAATTTAGAGATATGAAGAGTATGAACTTAAATAAAATTACCAGAATTTAAAAATAGAATAAACACCGATTATTTTAATTACAATTACCTAGTGTTAAGTTTCCAGGTTTCTGATGAACCAACAATGTTTATGATGATGTGCTTTTGCGTTTGTATCATTATTTTCCGCACTTTTTATTTTTATTATAATTTAACAAATAAACTGTTAATGACAGTAAAACCTTGTACCAACGAGGTACCAGTACTACTATTAAATAGCACCCGCACGCTGTTTAAGGGACCGAACAAAACGAATACATCTTTAACTCTTGTATAATACAAAATATATTTATTGTTATACTTATACACATCGAAAAGTTTTGGTGGTATCTACATATTTCTTAAGTCGGAAATGTTGTTACTGACAAAATTAGAAAGTTACTAAACAACTTCAAACATGAAAATCAACTTGTTTTACAATATGTAAACCTTCTTAATGTTATTAACATTCTTCATAAAATTTGTTTAAATGCGCTGGATTTATGCCGAAAAAGTTTATTAACCCTTACAGGATCATAAGGTTGCTAAGAGTAAATATTAGCATGTAACTGTTTATTTTAGTTTGTTTAGACGTAAAATAAATAAAAATCATAAGAATTTTAATTTTTAATTTTAAAATGGGGAAGAATGTTTCCCTTAGTCGTGAAAGGGTTAAGCGAGAAAGTGTATTAAACGGGAACGTTTTAACAAGGTTTTACTGTACCTATTGTATAGGTATAGTATGCCTAGGTATGTCTAAACCTTTTTGTATGTGCGTACGATTTTACGGCTAGATCAATAGCTCTGCCCTTCCAAGTAACACAACAGTAATAATTAAATAACGACATTTACCTATTCTGACTAAAGTTATTACCGGTTACTTCGATAATGAATACAATTAAAATTAATTGCTCAAAAACAGTTTTCGTTTTTGGTTTATTATTTAACTGCAAAAAATACACATCCCGTTCTTTTTCTTATTCACGTATTATTAGGAATGGTCTAGTTCGTTAGCGATGACAATTTTTATTCCAAAAATGGTAATATAAGAGCATAACATCCTTTGGGAATAAAAACATTTCAGCTTGTTTTATTTACGTACGTTGTCGCAGAAGATAAGTGAATATAATGGCCAATGTTATCGTAAATAAATTAAAATTGCGCAAATACAATAATGAGTAAATGTTGCTTTGTATCTTGAAAAGATCTACATAACTACTTGTATGATTATAGGTAGGTAATTTATGTCGTAAGTACTTACACATATACAGTTACTTATGCTTTAATTGCGTGCTTTTATCCCATTTACTGGCCAAGACACATTTTGTAAAGCAAGTGGCGTGTATGTTCAGCTTTTAAGAGTTATAACAGTACACGAAAATGTATAGTTATATATTTACTATTAATCTACAAAAGTTATTCAAGAATCTGCTTTTAATATTATCTACATACTTACATAAATTACTACTTAAAGTATGTATAAAATAAAACATGCACGATATGGTTTATACCAAGGAATCTGAGAATATTCAGTGCCGTCAGTTCATAAGGTCGTTTCATCGTCAGGACAATTCATCATTGGTCGTTTCATCGCCGAAAATTTTATCCTCGACTATTTTAGCGTCGTTTATTGCAAATGAGTAGATACTTATAATAGTAATTATTGTTTATTATATCTAAGTATAAAATACCATAGGTATTCCAAAGGTAATGCAATGCAAATTTCTATTGCAACAAAATATTTTATTCCGATACCTAAATTCGAGCTCATCTACACTAACCTAAGTTCATCTCTTCGACACTAACCGCAACTCACCTCGTCTACACTAGTCTAAACTCGGATAATCGGCGGCGATGAAACGGCCGCGATGAACTAGCGGCGATGAATTGTCCCATTTCGATTAACAAGCTAGATTTTTGTATGGACCTTGTGTCCCTTCTATAGCGTGTTCACAAAAATTCTTATAGGACGTGAAAAAAGATAAAATTCAGCTTTTCGCAATTATTTCGAAAACTATCAATTTTTCGAGAAAAAAAGGTTATTATCTCTTGCTAATCCGGCCTTTTCGGTAATCCGACGTTTTCAGGTGGGCTCCTTGCGAGTGTGGAGGAGAGAATATGCACTTCATGTCCCTGAGCGCAGAGAAAAGCAATATATATATTTTTGTTGCCTTTTGAGTCGCCCGTCGCGTTTATATTTGAGTTCAGTTTATTTTCTTGATTTGTTTGTCGTTTTTAATAGAAATACTAGTTCATGGTATTTAAATGCGTTTTTTAAATAACTTTTTAGTAATCCGCCATTGTCTGATTTGATATGTGCCAGATTAATGAAAGTCTGCTGTATTAAAAAATTTAAATGGATCCTACAGTTTTTTTTAATACAAGGACTGGAAAAATCCGAAGTAAAAAGAGAAAATATTGAGGAAACCCCTGGAGAAAATGATGAAACTGCGGAAGAAGTATAGGAAACTTCAGAAGTTGAGGAAGAGACAAACTAAGTTTTTCACAATTCTTTTAGATCGAGAACAATATCAATAATACATAATCTCCCGTTTTATTAAAGTCTTGCTGAAATTTAGCTGATGACTGTAGCGCATAAACAGTTCCTTAACAGTCCCAGTTCCAGGACATCTTCTATGTATATCCTAGAATATTGTAATATAAATTCTAAATCACTTTGTATAGGAAATAACTATCAAATAAGCAATCAAGCTCCTTCCTAAATGTTAACAGGATTTTAGTAAATCCGGCAGAAAATCACTATTAACAACATTAATACGAATATACATTTCAGGCGGAATCAGATCCGGATACCGCGGAGGCCACTGCCAACCCTCAATTTATCACATTATTCGCGTGCGCAACATTCAAACTGTTGTATTTCCGATACCGAATTATAACTATGTTCATATAAATTTTTGCTTTACACTGACTTCATTCTCTCGTCTCAAAAAATATTTCCCTTTCGCCCCATATTTATCAAAATGTATTTACAAATTGATTAATTATTTTAAAGACAACATGTTAATTTACGACTATCTTTAAAATTAACCTGGTAATATTTACTGCAATAAATGTACTATAGTTTCTATTATTTATTGTCTACCGTTTAATTAAAGTTTTACACGTTGATCATACTAAGTAGAGTGTCCGTAAAATGTCAGATATTTTAAAATGATACGTTTCCGATACGATGACAAGTAATAGTTTCTGTAATAAATAATGTATAGATATCGACAAGATATATCATTAACAATCAATCATTGATGTGTTTCAATATTTGAAATACCTACTTATATCGTTAACAAGTTTAAAAGATTTAATAAAACGAACGAATTGTGATAGTTATCTATAATGTAAATTAATTAGGTACCTATACGTTTCTATAGAATACAAATTTAAAAAACAAAAATAATAAAGGATTTTAAGTAGGTATACGGTACCCAAAATAAGTTCCAATACACGTCATCAATAAAACCTCGTATTTTTACAATTCTAGTAAATTGTAATCTTTCTTATACCATTTAATACGTGTGCAAGGTAGATCATCGATAGGATATGTAAATTTGAAACGTGAATTACAAATATACAATTTCGTAATTTTTTATTGACGACGTGCATCGGCACCTATCTCGGATATCGTACTTATTAAAACTTAAGTTGTTTATCCTGTTACGACAAAGTTTTATTAAAATAAGTGGCAATACAGAATCAGAAGCTAACGTAAATTGTAATTATCCATATCGTAAACGATTAGTTACATAGAAAATAAACTTCTCATTTTTTAGTCTGTGAGTTATTAAACCAGAACTGGTCAGCGCAGTTAATTAGCATTAACCTGCTATAAAGCACACTTGCAAGTGTAGAACTTGTAGGTATTATCGGTAGGGGTCTCGGAAAATCTTCAATAGGCGAGATTTCTTCTGCGTCAACTTACAAATACAATTTGCATATTAATTGTTTTATGATTGTTGGCTACGACGCAATTTCTGCTAAGGTGAACTATACCGGATCGTGTTGTTTTTTAATTAATGTGTTGGTGCAGGTACGCAATTTCCTTGCTTTACGACATACGTTACATTAGACAAAGTGTATTTCGCCGAGGACGACAATTATGTTCCATATATGGTGTATCCGAGAAATGTAGAGTGCAGAGAGTAGACACAAAAAATTGTATTCATTTGTGTTCCGCAAAATAGATTAAAGCTTTGTTGAAAAAGTTGCCGTAGTTTATTCAGTTCTGGGTCACAAAGCAGTTTCATTTTTTCCTATTGCCGTTAAAGACAACACATTAAATCACTGTTACATATAGACGTTTTAAATTAACTTTTACAGACAGAAGTTAACAAAATAATTTCCGTTTTTAGGTTATAAACTTTTAAATTAATAATTAAACCGATACGTATCTCATTAATTACTACCTGAGTTTATATCTTATAAAAACATCTACACCCATAAAGGGTATAATATTTAAGATATTCAGGAACAGTTATTTAACTAATTAGAGCTAACAACCGAATAAAAACGTAAATGTCTTTGCGGTATGTCGTCGCGTCGATTAGAAATTTGATCAAACATATTAATATTATAACAGATTTATGATAAACATCAGCTAATTAGGTGGGCAATGAAATTAAATAAAATTATGATATTAAAAACGGTCAGTTACGAGTTTAACGTTGGTAGATAACAAGAGGTACTCATACATAGCTATTTTAAAATAAAAATTCGTAATTATATCTATGTGTAATTATTGATAATTGGAAGGTGTTAACTGGCCATTTATGTTAAGAATAATTAATAATAAACATCCAAAACTTAATTAGTTTTGTCTTAAAAGGACTTAATTTTGAAAAAAGATTGAACCGTTAATGTTACAGTAACTGTGAAAATATTTATCTATATAATAATTAAGTAGGTAAGTGTATTATCTACCAATAGTTTTGATTTCTGGTTATAACTTGTACGGTTAATATATTCTAACTATATTAACCAATCAAAACGTCAAATTAAAAAAAAAATCTACCAATAGGAATCTTCTATAGTGAGAAATCGGGCTAATTATAGGTGATAAAACAAATCGATAAAACTGTGCCTCGCTTTTATCGGAGTACGCATGCGTCAAATGAAATTTAATCAAAATATTAAATTCTAAATCGTAAAGTGAGTGAAATTTTAAATAAACGATTTTGTTGTTGTATAATAATCGTTTTCGATAGGTATGGCCTATCCAAACCTATATGCAATTTACGTCATCAACTAAAAGTTACTAGATCGTTTATTTGTAATTCGGTTTAAAGTTTGAAAAGTGACATATTCTATAGATGATTTACTTGCGCACATATTAGATGGTATAAAGAATGACTACAATTTATTAGAACTGTCAAAACACGAGGTACGCGGTGACAGCACTGTGTGAAACGTCATCATCTAGTCAACTTTGTGTTGATGACGTGGATTGCATATAGGTTTGGACGAACTATAGTAATCATACATTAATCTTCTGTAATACAGGCGAGGTTAATTTTATACTCGGGCAAATTTTATTTTTTGGCGACTCAAAACTATTTTCCGTATGAAAATTATTCTCGAATTAAGGACAGGAAAAATCATCTCCACCTCGTGTCGCGATTTTTAATGCTGGAATTATCGAATAATTTTCTTATGGAAAATAGATTATCGTCAAAAAAAAATTTACCCGGTAAAAAATCAATCTCTTGTGTATTAACACAAGATAAAGATCCGTCCGCGCGTATGCCACGGCATCAACGTATTGTCATTTGCTATATCTCCCAAAATTAATTTTTCTCAATTTTCTCGAAATAAATATATCTTTTTGAAAATTACATGTACTGGAGAAATATTCTCAAAGAGCATTTTATAACAATTAAACGAAAAGCAATAATTGTATCGTTTCTTTCCGGTTATCTCGAAAACAATGCTTTTAGACAGAAACTTAACCTAACCTAAATTATAAAGAGAGATGTTTGATTTAGAATTATGTGGCGATTCTAAAACATATTTCTCGTCACCGATTTGATGATTAATAACGGAGATAACTCGGTTTAAACATTTGATCGGCCGCCATTTTGAAACGGGTGGGTCGATTTTTTTGGTTAACAAACTCGTCCTTTGTATTCGTAAGGACAATGTATTGTCAAAATTTCAGCCTTCTACGATCAAAATTGCGATCGTAATCGTGCCGAAGACTTTTGGCCCAAAATGAACGATCATATTTTCATGATCTACCTACAGATCAAAATCGGAGAAAATACAAAGCGGCTCCTTTCGGCCCCGTCATCAGACAATTCGTAATAGCTTTATTTTCTGTGAAAATTCGCTAATAAACATTTATTTTTATTTAAATTAGGTTAGGTACGATTTTAGTCGCTCGACTGAAGTTTTAATAGAGACGAGATGCGCGACTGAAATCGTTTCGTGTAAACGGGGGCCTTGATTATGTATCTGCATTTGTTTTACAGTAAAATTGATTAATAAATTACTATTATCTATTTTTTTATATCTGTCCTGAATATACAAAATATTTCTTCAAGTTTTATCTTTTAATTTCAATTAAAAAAAGTAAAAATGATTAGTAAATTAATGGAATAGAGTTGACAAATTATAGTAAAGAGATGCTATAAATGCAAACAAGCATTTAATTGTTTAATTTTTACAGCATGAAAAGTGCTATGAAAAGTGTAAAAAGAACAGTTTTAATTACCTAATTTCATTAGTTCGTTTTAACTTTCCAGCTGGTGCAACTTAAATTGTAACTAAATATATATATAGATACAGTTAACCGAAAATTAGTTTACATTCATAGTTTGTTAAATTGGAGTGAAATTCTTATACGTGTAGAAAATTTAATATGCAAGTCGTTTAAAACATTCTCCGAAATTGTAGATAGAGTTAAAATCCAATTTAGAATATAAAAATGAAATAGAATGTAAAAATATGCGTGGATGAATTTCTTTATAAAACTCCTCAAAAAGAAAGAAGCTTAGATCCACAGAAAATCGCTATCTTGCTTCACAACCAAGTAATTTCCATGGATTTATGACATGTTGCCTTCTATTGCAAGAAGAAATGGAAAATTTTGTATAATCGTTTATAAAATAAGTTTATAAAAGTTTTGATTATTAAATTTCGATTAGAGTACTTTATATTAAGACAAGTAAAATAATTATCAGCGTAAATATTTAATTAAGTAATATCCTATATAGGGCGCAGGTTGCGATGGCGAATTTTTAAAGTTACGTTCCAAAACCAATTTATTTGTTTTTTTTTGCAAAAAGAGCACATTTTGTCGAAAATTACAGTGTATTATATAATAACAGTTTAAAACAGGTTGCTTTATTTCGATTATTAATAAACTCAGCCTTGTTATTTTGCAAAAAAATACATTATCGGCGTTTCTTATATAGAAACGAAATTACCATAAGAACTTGTTTATACAGAGTGGCTAATTTCTATCTTATTGTAACTTTTTTATTACCAACGACACAGGATTAGTTAAGTTAACAAAATCAATCATTGATAATCCATTGTCCTGTTTTAATTTTTTCAGGATACTTTTTAAAGTTAAAGGAATCTTTTCGAGATCTCTTACAATGGTAAGCTCAGCATTGTCCCTCACCGATTTGAATGAAATTTCGCATACTTATAGAGCACAGTAAGAAATGTTCCTGGTTAAAATTTTAAGACCCACTTTTCGAGCATTTTTGAGTAATTAATTTTAGAAAATTGGTATAATTCCAACCTAGCAGAGTCACGAGTTTAATTTCCTAGCACTCGATTTTGTGATTTTCAGTATTATTTGAATTATATTTAATAGAACTGATTATTATTTAGAATATCTATTTTTATTTAAAATAATACTTATGTCTGTTACTGTTAACAAAAGTATATTATTACTTGTTTTGGAATTTTTTATTTTCAAAACATTGACATGTGCAATATTAAACAAATATTACTATTACTAATAAATAGGCACTATTAATTTTATTTTCTAATATTACTTTAAATACATAAACAACTTTCTTTAGATGTTGATGCAAGTCAAAATAAAACTGGTATGACTATTATAGTGAAAAACATTATCAGTTTTATTAAATATAATTAAAATAATACTTAAAATCAAAAAGAAAAATAGGGAATCGAACCCGTAACTCTCTGCACTGTAATCGCGCACTCTACAATAGGTAAGTGGGTATGTATCGTAGGAACTGTATCAATAATCAAAAATTAATTACTCGAAAATGCTTGAACAGTGGGCCTTAACATTTTGACCATGAACATTGCTTACTATAGTCTATAAGTATGCCAAATTTCATTCAAATCAGTGATGAACAAACCTGATCCTCTTCTTGTCAGAAAATATCCTGAAAAACCCAAAATAGGTGAAATTTTTACGTAATTTTTTCGATAAAATTATCGAAACCTAACTTGATTTTTGATTTTTAAAAGTGTGAACCATTGTTGCCTTAGATTATTTATTAGAAAGTTCGATATCATGTTTTATACCTATGCTAAATTTTTTGGTTTTTGTTTAAAATGAAAAAAAGTTAACCTGTTAATTTAACTTTATTTTTAAAACTTAGGTAACTAATAAATACGAATATTTTAAAACATATGAGAGCCTACAAATCATAAATGATCTCGGATAAGCGGGACCTCTATTAAAGTAACATATACTATATTAATTGAATGTTATTTTATCGACTTGACTTTAAAAAAGGAAACAAATCATCGCTTTTAATTTCACTGGCATGTCATATTTTAGACTGCATTCCAATTTGGCGGACGTGCTTTATAACGATAGTGACGTAGATTAGCAAAGAAAGGTGAGTGAATCGGACAAGGCATAAATTTCTCAGAATACACTAAAAGCAATTTAATTGCCATAAGGAGTTAGATTTAAAAAGACACGTAAAAAATTAATGGCTGAGAAAATACAGTTAAGATCTTACAGGACATTAATTCTTTAAAACGCAATGTTCTTAAGTATACGATGATTGTGGCGGACACTATAAAGGAACTCGGCCCATCAGATATCTCAGAATACGACGTTACGTCGTTATACAATGCAGCAGAAACTTAAACGTTTAACGTTTCGAAGCGGAATGCTGGAAAAGTTTCGTTTTGACAACTTAACTTTTGAGGGATACATATATATATATATCCGTTATTAAAGTTTTCAATAATGTCGCCGAAAAAAGCTAATATTAAGTGAAAAGTTCTGGTAAACAGTAGCTATCGATAAATTCCTAAGTAAAAAATAAAATAACAACAGTGAGTTTATACTTGCGTATCAAGTCTCAATCAACTTTTATTTAATTATTTATTTTTATTATTTGTGGATTTTTTTACCATATGTAGGTACCTATAGTTTATATAATTATGTAAAATTAAAATGAAAAATTCCGACTTTTCCAGGTTTCCAGAAAAATCATGGTACTTATAGGGCAACAATTTCGAAACAATTCTTAATGAAACTTAAAACGAATTTCGAAACTAAAATATAGATACTGACGTAATTACTTCTCTCAATCTTTTGAACGTGATCGTATCTAAAATCTACCTAAGGGCATTTAAAGTCGATTGTTAATCATTAATCAATAACTGAAGGTTATAAATTTCAATTAAGTTAACAAATTGTTATTCGTCGTCCATATAAATTAAACGAATACCGTTACATTAGTAAGAACAACATCTATATCCATAATCTGTTATTCATTACCCACGGGTTTCTAACCCTTGCCAAACTAAAAGTAACAAAAAATAATAACCAATTTTAGATAGGTGTATTGTGTACAATCACAAACAAAAATAATGTCTCTAGTTCGAGTTGTGACAAGAAACATAGGGCTCAGCTTAAATCAGCCAATCGTTTGCCTATTACATACCTACGCTATTGTTAAGTATTGTTTTATGATTTTGGTTCATCTACCCTAGGGCGCACTTTGGAGTAGTATCAACCTGATTAAAATTTATTTATTTGCCTAGTTCTGAAATGATACAGAACAGTTGAGATGTTAAAACACAAATATAATTTATAATAAATATATTTAGAAAATAGAAGATATAAGCTTGGCCCGGTATCCGTTATATCCCGCGGTAGAGCAACTTCAATTATTTATTATTAATTGTTTTTGTTTCTTGGTTTAAAAACAATCACAGATTTTTATAGCATATTATCTTAGACATAAAATAGAATGTGAATAATAAAATTAAGTAGATAAAAATATGCGTTTTGTAAATAGATACCTACGAGGGTCATCCAGAATCTGATGCATGCGTTTGCGCATGCACGATATTGTGATGGTGGGAGGTATCACATTCGTAGTTAACAGTCAGTCGTGGCTCAGTCAGTCGTCTGTTGATTGTATTTAAGGTTGCATTGCGTTCTGGCAGTCAGTGTTGATTTGGCGAGCGATCAAAATGTCTAAAAAAATTGAGCGTGCCGCTGTTTGTGAAATGAGGGCTGTAATTCGTTATCCGAACGCTAAAAATTTGCGGTCAATTGAAATTTTTAGGCAAATCAAAGACGTGTACGGTGATGTGATAGATGAGTCGTTAGTGTCGATGTTTTAATGCTTCTGCATGTTGCCATGAAAACGAAACAAGTTCTTGAAAAGTTTCGTTGGGAAATTCTCGATCATCCCCCATATAACCCTGACTTGGCCCCTAGTGATTACAATTTTTTCACCAAACTGAAAGAGTTTCTGGGAGGAAAACGTTTTCAAGAGGTCACAACTTTTCTTAATGGAATGACGGCAGAATTCTACGATGCTGGTATTCAAAAGCTTGTTAAAAGATACGACAAATATTTGAATTTAAATGGCAACTATGTAGAAAAGTAGCATACGATATGCAAATGTAAAATAAAAAGATTTGCAAAAAAATTTCAATCAGTTAGCGTTTTATTTGAAAACGGATATCAGATTGCGGACTACCCTAGTACATAAAAAAATCAAAAATCATACGATACAAATTAAATTAATTATTTAAACGTCAAAATTTACGAGCCTGCTAGTTATTTAACTTGCATGTTTAGTCAGAAATCTTTGATAATTACGTTACTTGTTAATCGAAATAATTTTACCCTTAGGGGGCGATTGACTTTATTCTAAACAATTAAGGGATTTAAAAATTGAAGAATTTAGTGAAACCGAGTTAAGTGGTGCAGATGATCCTATGCGTATGATCCATTTAGAACAAACGTTTTATAAAATGAGATAGGACGTTATTTAAGCCTTTGATAGTACTCTGCGCGTCATATGAATACCTATATGGTACAAGTCGTGTGAGTCGAAAATTGTATTTTTAGCTGTGTAAGTGTGAATAGTAGTTTTGCCTTAATGGAATTTTTAAGTCAATCTTCTAATCGACTACCCATTCACTGTTTTGGAAATAATTCGCAATTTTTCGATGCTATTTAAATGCCTTGGCCTCGTCACAATGTTAAGCATTATGAAATTGTGACAGACCTTTCATACTGTCAATATGACAAAGCAAATCCGATTTACATTGTTAAAATCTAAATCCACATTTATGCACGCCGTTCGTGTCGTCCGTCGCAAAACCGCACGTCGTAATAAAAATTCTAAATGCACAGATTACAATGGGTCCATTTATGCACCAACGTTTGCCGCTGCGTCGTCCGTGCATAAATGGACCCATTGCAATCTGTGCATTTAGAATTTTTATTACGACGTGCGGTTTTGCGACGGACGACACGAACGGCGTGCATAAATGTGGACTAAGTGTGCTACATTTATATCACGCGTACTGTACGTACCTAATTATTTTTGCACCTCAATTACGAAAAACTAAATAGCGATACCGAAAAGTTATAAAATTCATTAAAAAAAACATAGACGGGCGCATAAAATTCCTACATAATACAATTGTTAAGTCTACGAATGACAATAAGTCTGCAATAAAACCGAAAAACGATCGGTATAAGGCTGAAAGTGTCTTAAAATTACGTTGTTTTGCAATTCCGCCTCATTTTGTAACGCCTTAATATAGGTAACTTAGCATCCAAATGGACGTATTCCGGCAAACATTACTGTAGCTTTTGAATAAAAGACCGTTGTTCAACTTTAAATATTATTAAACAGAATTAGCGATGCACAACCGTCGACGGTCTTGCAGTTCTATTATATAAAACGTAAGTCAATTTTAAAGTGCACTCGACGTAATTAACGGAAACCAAGTCGATGTTTCTACTACATTTAATATGTTTTTTAAGCTTTTATCTTAATGAATTTTAACACATTACGCAGTTCATCTTGTGCACTTTACACTAAGAGAGTCGTTTAAAACCGGCACAATTCAGAGCTTATGTTTTAATGTAGAGGCAAGCTGTAGGTAATGTTAAGCCAAATTTTTTTCAGAAATCGAGTAATTTATGTGAGTAAAAATCGATATCCTACACCTACATTTCGGTTCGGTTCAATCATGATGATGTTTTATCGAAGTATAGAACTGTTCAGTCAATTTGTTGGTTTTTCGAAAGGATTCGAAAACATCGGCATAAAAAATCGTAAACATTCCACTTCCGCGGTCATTCTATGCGATATCCCGAATTTAGGGACTACAAAAATCTGTACCTCACAAAGAAGAAATAATCTGCATTCAAATGACAAAATTTAATGCTTGTAAATGTTTTCGGACACCGAAAGTGGCCTATAAAACGAGCATAAAGACTGGACTCCGCCAGACTGGTATTGCTGGAAATCAATTCGGTATCTGCGGTTATACGTATAGAAAGCAATATCGTTCTAAAGCGGTACAGATAAATTTTAACGACTAGTTTAATTATAAAATAAAAAGTAAACAACTTCGCTGCATTTAATAATTTGTTACGAATAAGTTAGTTTAACGTGTATGGGATTTCCTAATGGATATCGAGATTAATTTGTAAGTTCCGTGTTCAAAATATTTCATTATTTACTCACCACAACGATTTTTTTAAAGCTAAATTTTTGGGTAAATAATTTATATCTATCAAATATAGATAAGAAACGTGACGTAACGTCACTGCGAACTCGTACGGTTCGTTCTTGGTATAATAACGAATTTTTTGAAAGATTATTATCGCGGTATGTACATTTTTCTTCTAAAAAGGGGAATAGCGCGATACTTGGATTATATGTAGTATCAATTAAATGTTACGATTCTTGGAAGTGTTGATGACTCGTACGGAATTGGATAACTATCTAGTTAAAATTGTTGTTCCGTATACTTTGTTAGCAGTTCGAATTAATGAATTTATACATATAATCACGATACCGACAAACGAAATAGACAAGAAAACATGATACAACATATGTTACTATTAGTAACAGTACCTACAGCACGTATACAGGATGGTCTGTTTATGACTGGGCAAAATTTAATCGGTGATGTTTTGGATAGTCATGGTCAGTAAAATTAGTCATAAATAAGATACATAATGTAATGTCCTTATCTTTATTACCTCTTATTACTCTTACAATCCACACACTACTATTCTATTACCCTCTCTACTTATTCTATTCTCTACCCTATATTCTAGCCATTACAATAAAAATCGACTGCAAAATTAAAACGAGGTAAGGTATGGAAACAAAATTATTACCTACAATTTAAATAATATTGACTTCGCATTTGTTGTAATTTTTAAAATTAGCAAATAGAATTAACGAAATTTTTTCAAAAACGACGACCCGGCAACAAAAATAAAATATAAAATACAGTGGTCGTCGCTTATTGTCTTCACTGGTCATAAATCGAACACCTTATCTTTATATGACGTTTACTGACGTAGTAAGTTTGACACGATCGCGATCAGAAAATAAAAATAAACGTTTATTTTGATATAGATAATAGTATAGTGAGAATTAGTATCGTTAATAAATTTAAGCCTTAGGCCCACATTTAGAAATTTTTGAGACTTAGCGAAATAGCGATTATATAAAAATTTGTTCTCTTACAGACATCAGAGACCAAATCTAATTCGCTTTTGCATCTAAATACTCATACGCATAAATATGACTTTATTATACTATCCACGACAGAATTTTGACGCTTTTCTCGAAATTGATCTGCAATTGAGCTGTACTAGAAAGCGTTTAAAAAAGCGACTCCATAAAGACGTATTAATAAGCATAGATAAATACTTCAAAACTAAATTAGGTAATTACGAGGACCGATGATTTCGATGTGGACCATCGTCATCATCGATTATTCTGTTTCACGCAGCCTCCGCGGTTTATTATTAAATAGGTGCGTGAAAAGGTATTTAATTTAAGTTGCTGTAATCTATAACACTATATGCAACGCAAACAAATGCAATTTCATTAATTAAAACTTACAGTTTAACTAAACCTCGGACCCTTGTTTGTTTTGTTTTGGAAGCACAAAACGTTTTAAATAGTTTACGATTCAATTTCCATCACACACTTCGATTTAGAAAACGCCCGGAAAGCTTCCGTTTTATTTTAATTTAAAAGAAACAAACTATAAAACACTATTGTTACACTTTGACATATCTACACGTACGAACGATATGAAAGTACGAAATGCACTGGTTAAATCCAAGACTTTAACGCATGTGTTCGATAACATTCTGTAGGTGTTAGAAATTCCATCATTATCACTATCATTACTATTGTTATGCATAGATTCACGGCAACTTTGGACATTTCATGATAAATTACTATAAAATAGAGATTAAATAGCGTAGGTATGTATTTTTATTTTAAATAATGGTTCAATGGCGTTAATGGAGATGTAAATTATTTATCGGCAGTAATTTTAAATTATCGTTGATTAAGATAATAGATTATGTTAAATGTAAAAAAAATAAATTAAATAAAAGATATAAAAATTGAGATGTTATGCGTTTATTTATGCGTTAAAATGTGCAAGAGAATTGAATTCCAGAGACTTCTAAAGTGTCCCTCGATAAATGCGAACTTCCTAAAAATATTTGTAGGTAAATTACTTTTTATACTATTTACTTATCTACTAATATTTTAAGCATTAGATCAGACGAAATGGCAGCTACAGTGAATTTGACTTCTCACCGACATCTAAGGTCAAAATTAACTTGACTCCACATTTAAAAATAAATACTATGGTCTATATCGACTAGCAAGTATGGTAGAAATGCTATGGTATGGTATGCTTTTCTCATAAAGTGAACAATTGGTCTGGTTAACGTTTATACTACATGTACGCCACAGTAAACTCTCGCTAATTCGGCGATGACGGAATCGGGTCCGGTTCGGATTAGCGAAGGTCCAGATTTCCCAGAGAAAATTTAATACTTCAACAATGGATTAGGAGCCGTGTGGCTCAGATGGTCAGCCTGACGGACTGATCTTCTGGCGCATACACGGCTGCGGGTTCGAATCCCGCTACAACCATGGGCGTTTGTGAACGTAATACTAACACTCGTAGTAACATTATTTAGAATCAACCCCAAAATAGACTGGCTAATTGGCTCAATCCAAAGTCATAAACAATAAAAAAAACAATGGGGTTGCTTCCAATCGCAATATCCGAGATTTCGAACACTTTCTCTCTATACTGAACTACTGTAACTAAACAAAGGAATAAGATAATATTATTTATGTACATAGATATAAGTAAATTGTGTTTAATAAAGGTACCTACCTATAGACGATTATTGCAGTTATATGTATGTATTTAGTACATGTATGTACATGAAAGAAAAATAGGTGAGGCTTATATGCTACACCTGTCAGTTCCTTTCAATCATGAACTTTGAAGTTAACTTTAATTTTATTTAATTAAGTTAATTTTAACTTTATTCGTGAACTTTTAACTTATGATTTTAGCTTTGACTTATGTTTTAGCACGAGTAGAAGAAGAATAGAGAACTAAACTAGTAGGACCGCCTATTTTTCTTTCGCGTCCCGCACTGTACCAAATGGTACCTATGGTACTTGCTTTTAATCATTTTTTACAAAATTTGTTATCTAGAACAATACTCTTCAGTATTATTATTTTTCAAAACCGTGTTATTGGAATTTTCGTACGACCAACTCCAACCGGTCCGAATTATCCGGAGGATTAGAGAGAGAGTTTATGTTATTGCATAACAACTATAGCATAGTTACAAATGTAGCTTCACTTTCAACTTTATTTCTTAATGTTTGTTTAAACAAAGAATGTGATCGTATTTGAGTTAATTACATATTTCTTTAGAAGCAAATATTTTCAATCCATAACCTGGATAATTTCAGGGTATGCCTTACAGTTAGTATAAGATTATAAATTTGCGACCATGTTCATGTGAAATGGCGGGGAATTTGAGACGTGACATATAAACTTATTGTTGATTAACTTATAAGCTTTAAAAAAATCATGACCTTAGGTCAACGGCAACTATATTTTCTCGGGCGTTAGAAAAATGATATCGGCTCGTATTTATGACTCGCGCCGTCACAAATCTCAAATCATAAGCAAAAATATATCGAATCCGATCACATACATTTATTTTATTTTACAAACATTTAAACAGGACATTAGAATTAAAATATGCGAAAATCTAAAAATCAAAAGTTTTGGACATAGGTTAATTACGGTGTTTTTCTGTCTGAAGACATAATAAAGTTTATTTTTTGTGACAAAATAACAATTAAAAGTATGTGCGTAATATTTATTATTATACGTCGGCATCGTTAAAGTATCTAAATATTATTATTGCAAAACACGCCTTTTTGTAAAAAAGATGTACTATACATACCTATATCGTGTTTACAGAAATGAAATCATATCCTTTATAGATTTTCTATAATCCCAAATTGGTTAAGCTTTCTAAGCTTCGGTAAACAAGTTCCTGTACAGTCGAGTCGCCGCAATTGCATACCCACTAAAACTTCAGAAATATTTTCTAAAACTTTTATCATATTCTGTGATTCTTAAACTTTGAATTAAAATTACTCCACCGATAAAATAAATTGAAAATATGAAGTATAGGTATATTTCCTCAATATTAAGTGAACGTAAAACAATAAATATACCTGATATATTCGAATTTTAAAAACGGATGTCGTGCTTTTTTACGCTACGAATTCTCACATAATAAAATGTAGAATTTTCATAGCCTAAAGTTAGTAAGGTACACTATGTATAATACATACAGTAGCGGTCAAAAAGATTTCACACCCTTGCATTTTAAGGGGTAAAGGAGATAACGACTCTTTACTATGCGATCAAACAAAAGTCAATTTATAAAAATTAACAATAAAGTGGTATTTGTCTGTTTACCTTTACCACAATAAATTCATTATGATATTAAGGCTGATTCATTCTTTCGATTCGCTCACGGTCCGGTTACTGTTCGGTCGCGGTCAGGCAATTTGACGTACTATTCACATTACGCGGCTTACTTTCGATGAAACAAAGTGTACTTATAACAACTACAATGTTAAAAAAATTTCATTAGTGATTTCGCCATAATGACATATATTTTGAACGAAGAACAAAGTGCAAAAGGAAACGGCGGAGAAGAATGTGGGTGCATTCAATACTTCAAAATCGAAAAAACGAAGCAGATATTTTACTTTGTATAAAAGTTTATGGAATTCGATAAATTGCTCATCCATTGTAACGACCAATGCACATCAAACGCCTTCACTAGGTACTAATCACTGATTTAGTCCTCATCGTCATCTATTCACAGTATCGGTCTACATACGAAACGGCACAGACTCGGTTCGCTCCATCGCTCAAAATATTTCTTGAAAGAAAAACCCCGGTCATTTGACTAGAGCGTACCTGAACCGTACCCGATAACGTGAATATTTCAATGCAAAATGAATGTTGGAATATTTGACTTGACCGTCACCGGACCGCGAGCGAATCGAAAGTATGAATCGCGCTTTATGAATAAAATGCCGATGTCGTTCAAGAACAAAGCTTGGTAATTTTTAGAAACTTTAAAGATCACATATTTTTAGCGAATTTTCATAGAAAATTGCAACCTGTCTGATGACGGGACTCGTAGGTGCCGTTTTGGCTTTTCTCCGATCTCGACCCTTAGATCACGAAAATACATGTCGTTCATTTTGGGTTGGTCGTGTGTGAAAAATGTTTTGGAATAGACGTGAAATTGTCTACCGACTATGTCTCTTCGTAATTTTTGATAGAATGTACCGTTTTCGAGATAATTTGGAAAAGCGATAAAACATTTTTTTAATTCTTATAAAAATACTCTCCAGAATATTTCTCTAGTAAATGTAATTTTGCAAAAGATATATTTTTTACATGGAAATTCGATAACAAGGCTTGCGCGTGGTCGGATCTTGATTGTTGCAGACAGGAAACCCCTTGGCAGCAATTACCTATTCGACAGTTACCGCTCGACAGTAGCGGGGCACATTCTCAAGCAATTTATCAATTACCGATTGAAGTACCTATCTTTACAGTTTAGAAAAAAAATTGTCGCACTGTTTATCAAACAACTAGCTGAACTAAAATTTAACGGTGAAATTCAATATTGACAAGTCGTGAGTGACGCTAAATTTAAAAATGCATATGGGAAAATCAAACTTCCTTTGAATCGTTTTTTCTAGAGGTTCAATGATAAATATTTCGACACGTACTTATTGCTAAGGATGTCGTTAATAGCGTTTCGTATTATAAAACCCTGTAAATTCATCGCATTATTCATAATAAATTAGTATAATTATGGTATTTTTAAGACGTTTTTAGCAGGTGTTTTATTATAATTTAAGTGACGAATTTCAAATTTTAAAATACGAGATGCTATAGGGGCATGTTTTAACTTTTATTTGCATCAAAATTCAACAATATATCTTCAATAATAACCAAGGTGTGGTAGTAGTTGTGAGACCCTGTTTGCTGCAGCAAAATTCCCTGCCCTTAATTCTTTTACATTTTGTTCGGAACAGTTCAGAAAATGTAAATAGTAACGACTTTACAATATATACGTAATTATTTACAATATATTACATTATTAACAATTTATTTTTTTGAATTTATAAAAGAAAAATTAAAAAACGTTTGCTGTTAAAAAATAATGTCGAATTTTGCACTTTGTGATACAAACAAGAAATAGAAGTATAGTCTAAACTCTGTACTAATCACAATAAACGTTCAGAGCTCTTTGAAAATCACCTGAAATTCAAAATAACCTCTCTTTAGAACATGGCGCGCGGCGTACGTAGCAGTATAATAAAATTGCCAATATATAGATTGTTACACTGTTACTGTTACTTGTTACTGTTTAAGCACGATTTTCTCGAATAATGGTTCGTTTTCTGGAAAGTGAACAAGAGTGCCGTTTTTATTCTAACACGTTGGGGAATCCGGAAAAAAGTTGAAATTTTTAAAGTTAATTTCTGAAGAAAAATGTGATTGAAAATGTCAGTAGCGGTGTATCTTTGTTCCCCCAGTACTAGTATCAAAAGTTAATTAAAATTGTTTTGAAATAAGTAGATATGTAATTAATTTATTAGAAATATAAAACAAATATGATTAAATTTTAATAAAAAATTGCAGTTATGATTTACATTATTTTGGCAAATCATACTCATAAAATACACAAGGTATCCAACCGAACAGTCATTTTTCTTTTTAAAAAATTATGTCTCGTATGAAGGCTAACGTAAAGCCAACATTTTAATATTAACAACTTATGTTAGTAAATATTCTGAGCCATTTAATTTCGTAGCTAGTTGTAAGTTGTATTCTGCTGATGGCAACAAGTTAGACGGTAACGAATTAGTCGCGACCGATTAAAATAGACGTTTTCCATGTTTACATTAATAAATATTTGAATATATTAAACAAAATGTTGAAAAAGTGGCGTGGGCTTTCACTTCATAAGCAATTAAGTTATTTGTTTACTGCCTTTTAAGTTTCTTTTAAGTAGCAATTATAAGTGTATATCGTCAATAATTTTTTATTCCAAATCTTAATGAATTCGAATTTTTTTTCAATTATACTAATGTGTCAAGCATTTGGTTCCATTTTAAAAATTAAATCAATTACTTTCCATTCCTGTAAAGTTAAAATGCTGCAATAAGAAAGTCCTATAACATTTTGTAAAGTTTCTTGAGAAATGTATTTAAGTAAAAATGGAATGCAATTTCAGTGTTTTCCGGTATTATAAGAATGCCAATAGTCTGATTCGATAAATTTTCAGTACATCCAAAGTACAATAACCCATTCTTAATAATCTATCTCTGAAATTGGCGTTGGAAAATGATTCCGCAAAGTTTTGCATTTTCTTTTATTACTTAATTTTGAAGACATACGTATATTCATAAAATTTTATTAAGAAAAACTTTGCATAGGAATTGTTATTTTATAACACTTTCAGAAACAAAATAATATATGTACCTACTTATTATATACTATAGTTTATTAATACATTTCACAATTATTCTTTTTTTATTAACTAATTAGGTAAAGCAAAGTTGTTATACTATTAAGATTTTTATTATTAATACCTACATTAAAGAACAGAGAAATAAATAACATATCCCTTTCGATAAAAGAAAATATGTAAATTCGTTCGTTCCATTTACTGCGAAATTATTAATATTGTCGCATGTAATACAAGGGTATGTTGCACATGCCTCTAAGATACGCGTACATTACGCCGGGGCGGAGTGGGCCGCATCGCAGCGCATTACTCTACAAACAATCATTGTCACACAACAGAGATCCCGGCATTGATTCATTTAAAAGGCACCTCAGTAATTGGTTGCGCTGAAATGCCACCCGCTGCGCTCCGGCATAATGTACGCTTACTTTTAAATCAAAACGACGATGAACGTTCTCGCTCTCGCGTTCTCATAAAATCGCTAATGACATTTGAACTGTTTGGACTATTTTAAAATTCTTTTCTTTTTTTGAAAGTCCATTAATTGTAGATTCAAATGATGTATCCGAATTTTATAATCTCACAATAAGTACCAAGTAATCTCTTTTAATTTCTTTATTCAGAGTAAGAGATATTACCCCGACCGGGACCGTCGTTAAACATTGCTACGGTCGAGGCTCTGAAAATACAGAAGTAAGGTAACTTAACCTAATGAACAAGAACTAAACTAAAACACAATAACACAGCACTAGATCTCTGACATGAGGATAAGCTCTTCCTCGCATCTAGTTCGCATAATTAGAGACCACAGAGAAGTCACCGAGTCCCAAATTTCTTCATTATCTATCATTGTGGCTACGATGCTATCTACCGTTATGCGACTGCCTATAACCCTCTCCAATTCTACTCGTAGAGCAGCCCATCTGCGGCAGAAGAAAAGGGCATGTTCTGCAGAGTCATCCTCATCGTGGCAATCCCTACATACAGCAGAGTCTCTCTTGCCAATCCGATGGTAGGTAGTACCAAGTAATCAAGTAACAAATACCTAACTCACAACTTGGAATGCACTCCAAAAAATCATAACTTATTCTCACTTGCAAGCGTTGTACTGGAGTTTAATTTTAAAAAATATGTACTTTTTAGGAAATTTATTATAAAATTATGTATTTTTTATACAGTAAAATTATTTGAACAATCACTATCTACTGTCTTTATATCGCAGTACTATAAATATAGTCTATTTTTAATGTAAAACCTATTCGTGTGCCTTTATAAAAATTTCAAGATCCAAATAAAAAAACAAAAAACCAAATACCTACCGGTTTAAAATTATTTGAATTATTAAAATTATTTACTGCCTTTATAACGTAGAATTATAAATTTACTCTTACGTGCGTTGTTGCGATCACAGTGGTTGGTGAAATACAGTGAAATATGAGGCGTAGGTATAGGTACGTAATTATGCAAGTTCGCAGTCAATGGAAAAATCAACGCTGAAAATTGGCGAAAGAAGGAAAACGATTACGAGAAAAAGGTAGGAAATAGAAAGAAACATTTAGAAGTTTCTAATTTTTTCTGATAGTCTGTTACAGACAAGTGACAGTCGCAGCGGCAACACTGTTAGTCTGCATTTTACGTAAGTATTAAAAAAAAATTACTTCAGGATTTTAATTTTGTTTAATGTTTTTTGATTTTCTTTAATTTCTCTTATTTTGAGAGATTTTACCTTTTCAATGCATTCGTTTACTGATAAAAAACGGAATTCAAACTTTTGATTGTCGCAACAATTTAGACTGACAACGAGATAATATTTGAATACCTACTAAAATTTGGAATAATCGAGTCAGTTATTAAAATTTATTGCGGTTAGTTTACTTCTAGTTTATATTAACAGGAGTGATTTATTTTATTTTAAATAAGTATTATAGATACAATAATATATTAATTTTTTTTTAAACTATGTATTTAATACCTTATTAATGTTGAATTAAAAACAAATTTAATTTATTTGGGGCATCGTATGTGTATGAATTGTGTGTCGAAAAATTTTTAATGTTCAAGTTTCTCGATTAACTTTGTATTTGACACACGACGTCAGATTTATTGTTAAAGTATTTTTTACGTTTAGTTTATTTTTATTAAGCTTTGTTTCCACGCATGCAATTTTTGTAACCGACAATATTGGCCACAAAATCTCACAACAATGTTGGGAATTTTGTATGCACAGAAACGCCAAAACAACTGTTGGGAGTAAATGTCTGTAACATGGACACGGCGAATATTCCACAACTTTACGTCTAACATTGTGCCCAACGTTGTCCCACACAATGTTCCGAACGGCGTGGAAACGGGGCTTTAATGTTAATATTCCTTATAAAGTTTCTTATGCAACCTAACAAAAAATCTAATCTAAAAAACAAAATCTAATCGTCGTCAGTTATTATTATTAACGAAACATAAAAATATCTATCAACTATAAAAAAAAATGCAACACACATATTCATTTTTCGATTTGTTGTATTAAAAAAACTTGCACACCTACACTTAACACTTCAAACTGGTCACGGCTATTCATTTTAATATCGGATATAAAAATTTCTCGATCATAAGTTATATTATTTTGATTTAATTACTTATTTTAAATTTTACTTATTTTATATTCTAGTTAAAGTCGTATTACCTTTTAAGTCAATCTATAACAGTAAAAAATTCAGCGGAACGTCGTATGTTTAGTAATTTATGATATGTTATATCATTTTATGTTTGTAACTGGTTGTTAGCTTCAAAGACAATTTGACGCTCACCGAAATATGTTCTCGAAATTATTAGTTTCGAAATAAAATGGCTTAAGTATAGAATACGAAAATGTATAAAAGTTTTAGAAATAAGTACACAAATATCTACCTTTGTATAAATAAAACTTAAGTTCAAGTTCAGAGTAATATATTACTAATGTATTTTTCGTACCCTAAACTGTTATTGCCCTTGTTGCTCACATTATTATTATTACTAATCTTTGTCTATATTCATTTGACGGAACTTCAGTGATTGAAATTCTTTAATACAATAAACACTATAATATGTATTCTAGTAGTACGTACATACACACAGCTGCTCGTTATTAAGATCTCTAGTTGATATCAAAAAAGTGGCAAGTATTAGAACGGCCTTTTTGTACTTACGTTGTTGAAGTTGCGGCGCGACGTATGAATTTAAATGTAAACTGTTTTAAGCCTTTTTATAATACACATGGTGGTTCCGTAAGGTATCTAAAAGTAAAAGGCACATTTTGGAAGTCCGAAAGCTCAAAAAAGTTTCTACGAACATATGTACGTCCTAAACATACAGGGTGGTACGGGATGTTAAATATATAGATAATAAAAGGAACTGAATCATGCAATCAATATAATGGCGCTCACCCTATAATTTGGACTCACGCCAACGACAATATGCGATCTTAACACGGAATATTTACATATTTCGTAACACATTATCCATCGGTTGTGTACATTTGAGTCAATTTTTGAAATTGATTTTTTATGGTTTTATGAAATTTATTCTTTAAAAATCTGTTAATATAAAACTTCGTTTGTGATTGATTGTTAGTTCTTTAACGGGTCCTTTAATATTAACAGATTCCTTACAGAATAGCTAAATTTTTTGGTTAATAAATTTTAGCATCTGTTCTAGCACTTCTTTAGTTTTTTGCACACGTCCTACTTCCGTACGAAGATATAATTTGGGACACAATCTAAAATTATGATAATGGTAGTTTAGAAGTGACAGTTTGTATTTACTTACTTATAAAATAATTGTTATTAATTTCGTTAGTAAATTTAATAAATTTAAAAAGTAAACTAACATAATAGTAGGTATTTAATAAAATTATCAATATTGATGAAATATTTCGAACTTGTAATATTAGAAATTTAAGCCGTGGTTCCATCTGTCGGAGACCTCAACATTTTCCCACTCATCGAACTGTACATTTGTTGGCAACTTGAATTCGTTAGTGAAGCTACCAACCTATAAAATTTTGTTAGAGTTACAAGCTACTACTTTTACCGCTGCAATATAGAGGACAGCAGCATCTAAAATGTGCGGCTATTTTATAAACGAAGAGGGAATTTTAATTTTGTACATTATCACGTTTTTCTATAAGAAACGTTTATAAATTACATTTCAAAATTAGATTTAAATAATCTATTGTTTGTAAATTAAACGTACCCATTTATTTTTGAATGAATTGCAATGAAATAAATTTAAAAATTGTAAATTTAATTGTTCTAGAAGAATATATCCATCAAGTATCTATATAATTAATATTTTTATTATTCACGAATATTTTGTTTGTCGTCGTTTAATTTTTGTAGGTACCTATATATTTAGTTAATAATTAAATTTGAAGAATTGTGTGTTGTATAAAAATAATTATGTACAAATGAAAACAACGAATGTATTAAATAATTTTTCTAAAATCCAACAAAATCAGAGCGCTATAAATTAAATAAGCTTCCACACCATTACCTTAAGTTTACTTTAAGCAAAGATTCATATCCATAAACATGTTAAAAGTGTAATTTATTTTTAACCGTTAATAAAAATATGAAGACTAAACTTATTCTGCCGTTTCTAAATTGTATCTTCTTATATTTTATAAATATGTAGTTAGAAAATATTTAAATAGTTATTTTTGAAGCTAGATTGCGAAATGCGCATCTTTTGCATTCGAGAATGCAAAC
Source organism: Rhagophthalmus giganteus (assembly GCA_036326145.1). NCBI lineage: Eukaryota > Metazoa > Arthropoda > Insecta > Coleoptera > Rhagophthalmidae > Rhagophthalmus > Rhagophthalmus giganteus. Next base: position 2,303,992 of record JARFJA010000026.1, on the reverse strand, counting down.
GCATTTCGCAATCGTGTATCAAACAATATTTTTTCGATCAGTACGTAATGTTAGTATGCACTACACTTTTAATAAACATATTTCATACTCCTCTGTATCAAAAACGTATAATTTTTGAGGCAACAAATTTCAATATTCACCGATGGCGGTGCCACGCGGATTCGCGTGCACAGCCCATAGTCGATTTCCGATTCACAACTAGAATATAAGGGTAGGTGACGTTAATTTAATTTTGAATAATTTATTATTGATTTTCTTTTTATGCCACTGTATACCTAAATGAAAAGTTTAAAGTTATAAATACATTATTATTTTATTAATTTATAGTCGTTTAATTCTTTATAATCATTTAAATTATTAACTAAAAATGTAATTTGGGCATTTTAACGTAGTATGTATTTTAATTATTAATTAATTTTGATTTATTTTTTGACGTATTTTCCGGATGTTCCTGATTTTTTTATTTAAAAACTAAAACCTTAATTCTATAGCTGAAATAGATAATAAGTAGATATCTACCTACTTAATGACCTTAACATTAGTCGATATGTAATATGTTTAAATCGTCGCCGCAGGTATTTTTTTACTAAAATTAATATTTACAAAGAAAGTGCCGTTCTATTAAAAAAATCGCATAAATTGTTTAGGTATTGCAGAGCCTTAAATACCAAAAATAAATTGCTGTTATTAACTGCGGGAAACATCAAAATGTTTACGATGCCGACGTCGGATTCAGTTGGGCTCAACGACACCAGTTAAGGATTAAAAATGGGGCAACATGAGTCTTTAGAAACAAACATCACAATTAAAATTTAGATAATAAAATCATATAATCTGTGTTAACAGAGTACATTTTTATGCTATACTAAAAAATCGACAAAAATCAATATGAATAATTGTTAAACATTATTTATTTAAAATTATATCTTTTCGGCGATTGTTAGATACCTACTTAAGTAATTATATTTTAATTCCGGTTTCAAAATTCTAAAATCGAATTAATTTCACTTGCAAATGTTTTAATTATTATGCATGTAATAGAGTTAGATAATCGTTATCAATTACTCCACATGATTAGCCATTTATACACTGAAGCTTCTTCTGCATGCTTCCATTATCTACTATTATAAGTTGCGGTACCGTATAAGGTTAGGTACTATTAAGTTTTTATTCTTATCGCTGGCGATTAATTTTAGATTCTTCTCGCGGAAGCAAATCAAAGAATCGGCCAGATTAAAATTCTTACGAATTAACTAAGGAAATCAATTTACTTGTAGAGATGCGATTACTTAACTTACAACAGCCACAATTACGATTAAAAGTAATTTCAGATGCGTATCAATGTTAAATGACAATATATAAACATATATAGGTATATTACAATAATACGAAAGTACTTATTACCAATACCGAAATTATTTTTATCGTAATAATTATTAAAGCACGTTTTAGAATATCGAGGATGTAGTTTTATCGAACATACAAAAGTAGATAATGACAAAGTTGATCTACGCCGATCAATTACGTATGGGATTAATTTTATAAGCACGTAGCAAATTGTTTTTATTTGGCAATGTAAGAAAAAAAAACATTATTGTAAGATATTAGTATTATAAGCAATTATAGGACCTACCTATACTATAAAGAGAGAAAAGTCTTATTTTATTCGAGGTACAATCTCATACACCGGTCTCACCGTTCCCTTTGTCTCACTCTTATCCATATTGCCCTAATAATGGACTTAATAAACAGCGATTTAACAGGCATGTTGTCAAATTTATCGTTCATTTTTTTGCGAATCACTATAAAAATACAGCAGATAGAATTATTTTGAAGTGAAACTTCTTATGCGACGCCTCGCGGTAAAATGTCAGCCAGGTGAAACAGAAATGCGGTAAAGTGTAACGGCGCCAAGCCGGCGAGACGGCCATTCCCTCTTTCTTTACAAATGCTATGAACTAAGCGTGTACAGTCGTCTGTCTGTCTCGTCACGTAAGAAGTTTCATTTCAATCGTGTGTACAGACAGATTTTTATTATTTTCCGAGGCTCCGTTAGTGGATCCTCTACAATGTATTGTATAGAGTTGGTGCGTCATTTCGAAATCACCCTGTACATACATTTTCAGTGAACAAAATTTAACCTAATTTTTCTTATATTTCAGTTTATAAGCAATCTTGGCACACCCTATTATTCCTAAATAATTAGATACATTGTAATATGATCACTTTTAAATCATTTGATATTATACGAAAATACTTTTTGTTTGGTTAGAAATGTGAGAATTAGACATAAACACATGTACATACATATACTGCTGTTTTATTTATAAATTTGATAAATGGTCGTTAGTACTTGAACATATTTGTATTAATTTTACAAGTTTCTGCTTAAGATACTGAACAAAACGATAATACACAGCTTACTGTTTTAATATCGTATAAAATGTCTACTAACGAAACATGTATCACAGTCTGATTAATTATCTCTGACGTTTTCACATTTAGTAAAATTCATTGCTTACCTAACTATATACTATTTTTTATGTTTTATGATAGGTTAGTGGCCTCATTACCTACAGTTTGTGTGCCTTTTTTAAAAAAACATAATGTTTTAATTATATTAAAACTTTAATTTTGAATAATGTCTCATAAGTAATGTCGCTTTCTATTTCTAAAGATCTATTTTAAAACGCATCAGGCGCGGTGTTGTTTGTGCCTATTGATGTTGGAGGAAGTCGTTTTATTTATGTTTTGTTTCATTATTTGCTTGTCAAAATTTTAATTTTTGTTTGTAATACATTTTAGAAATCTGCACCTGTTTATTAATTGCTTTTGAATTTAGAAATAACATCAAGATTTGTAGAGTAGGTATGGCGAGTCACTCGCGCAACACTTTTGTCAATGACTTAAATTGAGAGCATTTTTACCTATATTTAATATTTTTAATATAAAACATAACATTTATGTATTTAAAGAATTCTACAAATATAAGATTAAAAAATATGTAGATTTAAAACTTGAAGAAGAACAAGCAGCCAGATAGACAGACCAACGATAATTTATACATATTAAGAACACTAAGAGAGAGAACAATAGAAGGAGAAGAAATGCAAAAATTTACTATGCATTAAGTGGAACTGGAGCTGGAACTCAAAGAAGTTGAAATAGAAGTTAATATCAACATATACAATAAAATAACACTACAAATAATAATTGGACGCTACAGGAAAAGCACGAAATTAAAATAAATGCAACAGAGATGAAACATGAGAAGAATAGTAGGAAAAAATAAATTAGATTAAATAATAAACGAATGGAATGGATATCACAGCAGTATTAAACGTGTATTAAATCTCGTTTTAAATTTATTGGCAACGCACCACTACTAATATACAGGATGATTCCAAAATGGCGCCCTAATTCTACAGCGCGTTGTAGAAAACTGTTTTGAACATTTTTTCTTATTAGACAATTGTAAAGGGCACATAGTGTTTATGGAAAATTTCGCACTAAATTGTTGATCAAGATTTTTTTACTATTTTGCCCGGGCTTCGTTGACGGTTCTCTACAACGTGCTGTAGAGTCTGTGCGCCATTTTGGGATTGCCCTATATTTAATAGTTTATAATTTCTTTATTTAGGAAAAGCAAAATGCAATTTCTGCTTTAATAAAATATAACTTTCATAAAAAAGGCGCAGTAAATACTTGGCCATCGACAAACTCAAAACACATTAAAATTCTGTAAAGAATTCAATTAGCCAGATTTATAATTTTAGATTAGGTATAAACGTTTCAGTGAAGTTCACATTTGTAGGTGCCATAAATGGTCGTCTTTGTTACTCTATGAGACGCCGACGTTACAAAGCATTCGTCCAAGAAAGAGAATTTCAAATTAACTCTTCACGGAGCCTCCGGGATGTCCGGTTTTAAGACATGGCCGGTACTAGAATTATTCACATCACGAATGATCTTAGAAACTACGTGAGGCGCTTTTATGTAATTAACAATTACTTATAGGTACGGATTTTTTTTTGACAATAATTACCTTAATTAATCCGGGAAACGAAAGCCATAAGGGGCGAAGGAAAAGCATTCACGATTTCATATAATAAAAGTACATACAAATAATTACCTATTAGTAAGTGTTTTAAAATTAATACAAATATAAAAGCCGCGTGCCTTACCTAATTGATAAATATTAGCGAAGATCAATAACATCGTAAAATATCTGATGAAGATATGGTAAAACAAAGTTAACGGTATATTATTCGATAAATAAAAAAAGTTCAATGCTATATAATAATATGTAAGTAACAGTTAATTGATTATTGTAATATTTCTTTTAGGTGCTTTAATATGCACTTACTTATGTATAAGTACATACATAAAGAAACAGCACAATGAAATGAATTGATTTTAGGTTTCTAAACAAATTTGGTAAATTTTTGAAACAATAGAGTGATTTATATTCGGTCACTTCTGATTTATATTCATTGATATTCAAGATGCGGATGCGCATATATCGCTGGCGGCCCAAAAATACTCGAGACCCTCTTGTACACTTGTAGAATTCGTAATACAATTTTTGGTCGGTCATTTATTACTATGCACTCGAACGGGACAATCAAAATAAGTTACAAATTACCTACACTTGATTCGATTTCGACAAGTATGCGCAAGATAAGGCAGAAATGCAGCATGCAATATACATTAACAAAATGTAAAATGCCTGTAACCGTTTTTAAAATTTATGTTCGCTATAAAGAATATAAGGCGCAGTAAAATTTTAACAAAAGTCTGGTTTTATTATCACTTTAATGTAATGTAGATATATTTGCGAGATTGTCGGTCAATACTTAAAACTGCATTTCCGCTAAAAGATAATTATTTATATGAATAATTTAAAATGAGCCAACTAAACAAATTCGTTAATAATTTAGTAATAAGTATTTGTCATATACTATATGTACTTACTTACATATATACTTATAAAGTATGTAGATTAATAATTAGTACACTTATTACAAATTTCTTCAGATATACAAGGTGTCCAGGAAATGATGGCAAATCTCTTGGGAGCGTATAAACCACGTCAAAATAACGCCACAGATTCCTATAAATTTTTTTCTACGGCGCTCCCCTGCTGAGATATTCACCTTCAAAGTTGAAAAATAAAAATTAATTTCTTTAAATAACATTTTCATTTTTCGTTGGAATTTAATAATTTTTGTTGCACCTACATAATAAATAAAGATGTTTAAGGCAGCAGAACTCTATTAATTGCTTAAATGTACGCATACTTAATTAATATTTTTAAAATAGAAATTAGAAATTGTTTATAAACAAAAAGTTAAATTATTATCTAAATTATTAGTTAATTATAAATATGTATAATTAAACTTTAGGTAATTGGAATCTGTATTATGTTGTCTCTACCTTGATATTAAAAACAACTAAATATGTTTTTATTTAATCGAATAATTGATGTTTTTCTGTACGTCCGATGTACTATTTAAATAAATTTAACTGTATATAAATGTTATCGCTTATTTTAAAAGTCAAAAATAAGTATGATAGGGAAATTTGTAATTAAATAAATAGGTATATATCATGTACCGTTTCTAACAATAAACAGAAAAAGAATTCACACTAAACAGAGATAAAATATTAGCACTTTCAGCGATAAAACACAAAGATAGAACTTGGGGTGTCTAGTTGTAACTCTCATTGACATGAGACTTATCCTTATACCTACTATTTACTTTTAGTTTACCAATTAAATAAGTGTTTGACATATAATTAACGTACTAAAATACACTTTACTTATTTATACGAAACGTTTTATATATTTAAATTATTAAATTCCAACGAAAAATAAAAGTAGGCATTATTTAAAAAAAAGATTTTTATTTTTCAACTTTCAATATCAGAACAGGGGAACGCCGTAGAAAAAAAAATATAGGAACTTGTGGCATTATTTCGACGTGGTTTATACGCTTCCGAGAGATTCGCTATCATTTCCTGAACACTCTGTATAACATTTCTTTAAGATTATTATAATAGCCGAGATATATTTGTTGTAACACAATAAATTAAACAGACTGTACTTTGTACCTTGTATTGGACCTTGGGTCAGTGTTGATAAATTGAAATGTTTATGTACAGTAGAACCTCGGCTAAGTCGAATCAATTGGGATCCGAACCGATTCGGGATAACGAAAAGGCAAAGGCATTGAACGAAACATGTTTGAAACATACCGTATTTGCAGATTATAAACACGTTATCCCACATAACAAACACAACATGTTCGCAGTAAAGTCTACTTTTTGGAAAAGTAACTCGTAAGCTTCTGCTGCGTCAGTTTGAAGTAGTACCGCTTGCGCGTCTTGTTCCTAAATCGGTCCGGATTATCCGGCGATCCGAGTTAAAGGGGTTTCCGACTTAACGAGGTTCTACTGTATCTAAATAGGTGGGAAAGAACAATCTCCAAACCTAAAACTATAGTTTAATGAATTTAAGTAACGATTATCCTAAACTTGAAATGATAACACGCATCGGTGAACTATATGAGACAAATAACCTTATTTTTCTCGTGGGCATCGCGTAATCCCGATGTTGTAAGGCAGCTTGGTACGTTAACTTTAGTGGAAACTGTGATAACTACGGGGTTGCAATTTATGTGACCACAACTTCATTTAATTTCATATTTATTGCCTCTTAATGTACAGTTATCGCACTTTTCTTGTATAGGGGACTTGTAACGTAGGTATCTTATGTATTTTTTAAAACGTACGTAATTAAGTGCATGTGAAGTAAAAGTTATTTTTAGAAATTTTACGGAATCTGTCGCCAAACTGCGATAATAAAATTGTATATGTGCACTTTTGTTAATTACTGTGTAATGATTTGAGTAATTTTTTTTTACAGGTATTAAATATTAACATTAAGCAACCATTTTGAATTGAATTCAAATGACATACCTAAGCATTACACTTTTTGGATTTACCCTAAAAACTTTATACTAGATTACTTCAAAAAGCAATTAATATAATCACAGTGAAAGGTTTATCAAACAAGTAGGCAGTATATGTCACTTCTGGTACACTAATTATTGGGGTTAGAATTATTTTTACTAACACGTATGTATAGTATGTATCTACTTATGTAGCACATAGGTACTAATTTCAGAAAAGACACCACAAACGTTAAGTAGTTACATATTTTACTGAAGATAATAAACTTAGTCATACATGCACGTTCGTAAATCTTTTAGACTTTTAATTAGCATTTGTAAAATTTATATTTCGAGTTAATTTAATTTAGTTTCGAATGTTTTAAAACCGTTAATCGCGTCAACAATTTAAAAATCGGCTTATATTCTTTACAACCTAAATTTAAACAACGTTCTCAAAGTATTAACGGATTTATAACACGATAAACGAAAATTTACAAGTCATACAGGCACTTATAAAGTGAGTTAAGGCTCCTCATCTATAAAAGGCGTTGACGCAGGCACGCCTTTAAATTAGGAAGTTTGATAGCATCGATATGTTTAAATTTATTACGTCCACATCTTCACAAAAGTACACGGAAGCTTGTACTTTTGATCACAACAGCGCAATAAATCAACAATAACAATAAAATAAAAATGTGCAACGCGCAACTGGTTGGAAATAACAGTGACAGAGTTGCAATTGCTGCTCGAGCACCTACTCATGTGTTCAATCGGGAAGCTATTGTTACATTACTTATATAAAAATAAGAATAATCAGTATCTTATATCTAACGTTTTGTATAACTAGCTGCACTTTTAAGCGTCAAAAATGATATGATTGAGTTATAATAGTGATAAAAAAATTGGCCTAAATGGTAATATGTATATTAAGAAAATACAGTTATCGAGGTATTACGTATTCCACAAATTGTATCCAAAATTTACAACATAAACGAAAAATACATTTATTAAACTGATAAATTACACCTAGTTTAACTTGTATTATGTATAAAAAGGAAGAGAAAATAGCGTGAAATTGGAAAATATTTATAGAAGCCGCTTTAGAATTTCATTTTTAAAATATTATTTCGAAAGGATAAGTTATAAAATATTTAGTTAAGGTAATTATTTTGAACAATTAGTGTATAATCTATTCAGAATTGAGACGGATGATTTTTCTTAGGTTGTCAATTCCATGCACTAGTTTTTTAATTGTTGGTACCCTTCTGCAGTTTTGACAAAATGAAAACTCACGTCAATGTTACGTCAATCAGATGAGACTGAGTTACCATATTGTAATTTGTATTATTCTGAATTTATTAAATCTGCTTGTCAAATTAATCAAATGGCTGTGAAGGAAAATTGTTGCACTTGAGACCATTTGAGTGAAAGATAAATAAAATTAATAATCTCAAGCCATATTTCAAAATGATTCGCGAAAATCGCGATTCATAACCTTAAAAATAAAATTACATAACTTCCAACACAAAATTAAATTCACACGGGAACAAATCCAGTTTACATGCACGAAACTGTTAATTTCCATTGTCAACCTTCATCCATCTCAATGGCGAACAGATTATGCCAAAAAATGTATTTAAAATTGGGTGATAAATAAATAACGATGGTAATAAGTAACCATACTATGTGCATAACTTTGTTTGATGGTTGATGGTTATTTTAGTTAAGTTGCTCGAATTGTTGTTTTGTTTATTAATAAAATCATACTATAGGTAGTATCTAGACAAAGATAATAATTTAATGTGAAAATTACTAATTTTCGAAATTAACGTATTTTAGTAATAAGTATTATTTAAATCTGTCGGCGATATTTTATGATCTACATATTGGTACTTTTTTGTCATGTAAAACAAAAATTAAACGACTTTCAATTTTAGGGCTGAATGAATAATGAACCATATATATTACAACAGAGAGTGCAGACGACAACTACACGAATATGATAAATGATACCTACGGGTGTACACAAAGGATGATTCGTTGAGTGCAAGAATACGATTTAAACGTATTTCATTCCTTTATTGTGTGACAGATTCTATTTGAAGTCGAATTTATCGGCATGCTTTCTTAATATACAGGACGTCCCATAGATTCAGTTCGTTACCTGGTACTTGTTTTTAAAGAAACAGATTTTTTTTAATATTGCAAAATTTTAGGACAGACGTTTCTAACAAACTATATTTTTTCAAAATATGTAGCTTCCGGTTATACCAGAAATGATGTAGACATACCGTAAAACGGGGTGACAATGACATTGAAAAAAAGTTGGAAAAATTCTATGGTCAGCAATTGTTTACAGAAATATTTGCACAAGAATGCAGATTTCTGAATTTTTGGGGTGACATTGACCACTTCAAATATTAATATTTAAATATAGACGTTGCTTTATAGTATGATTTCTACTTAATGTTATGGCCATTCTATGGCGACAAATGATACTCCAACGAAAAATGAAGATCAGGCGGATATGACTACTTCGGTATTGCTGTTAGCGACATAAAACGTAAAAAGTTAATTGTGTCATCAGTTTGAAAATTTTTTATAAACAAGTTCTTAAACCGTTACTTGTTTTCAAATTTTAATGTTTTTTTAAAAAGTAGACAACGTAAGATTTTTGCGATCATCCTGTATAAATGCAAGGTGAGTTTGTTAGTTTCATCCATCTTGACTGTTACAGACCACGCCATTAACGATGTTTTGTTATTTTTCTATTTTACGAGATATTACAGCTTGAAAGTTTTCAATCGGATACCTTGTATATAGGGATAGTTGTATAATCTTCAGAGCCGTGCACGATTTCCGAGCTTAAAAGTTTGCTTATTCCTAAATTTATATAATTATATATTCGTATAGTAAAGTTATTAAATGTAATTTATTGTTTATAACTTTCACCTTGTTTTCAAATTATATTATAATATTTCCTCAGTTTAAAAAATTGTTTGTACAATAATATTTATTTTAAATTATGCAAATTACAATGTTTTCGTTACAACGATAATTTTTCTTTAAAATACACATAACCTGAAATATTAATTTGTTGATGTTTTAAAAACAATTGAACTACTATCGAGGTTTTTCGGGAATGTGTAGTAGTTTTTTTAGATTAAATTTTTTATATGATTAACTTGAACAGTTGTTAGAGAAGCAGACGTGAATCTATGTTGCTTTATAGAGCAAACAATTCAACCAACTGCCATACAATTCATTTAACAAAAGAAACTGGGCGAATTGCAGACATTATAAACTTTCCTGCTTCTGTATACAGTTTAAATTTTGTTTAACAAAACTTACCGAACGACCTATTTTTAGATACTTGTTAAATTAAGAAAAATCGTTTATTGTACCAATATAAAGTTTGAAAACACTGTACTGTATGTGGAAGCAAAAATGAAAACAATAGAAATAGTTTCTCGTAGCATCTCGATGTAGAAACTAGAATAAAATTACTATCGTGTGGTTGCAAAATTCTATTATTTATTTTTAAAATGTACGTATAGTTACATATATTTATCTAAAACAATAATGGCGTAAGTCCTGTAATTTAAATTTAATTGACTCTAAAATGCACGGTAGATGCAGTTTGGATTATGAAACTGAGTAACACAATAATCACTACATTTTTTGTAACTCGTCGTGAATCGATTACGTGAAAATAGTTAAGTACGTATACAGGTATACAGTGTGTTCACGGATTAACTTTGCGATAGGTATAGGTAAATGGTAAGTAATTTGGGAGTTTTGAAATGATACTCGGGGAACTAGCCCTGCTTAATCCAAAACTAAGATGTACCATGAAAAAAGTTGAAATAATTCTATACAGGGTGTTTTATTAAAAAATATTTAATAATTAAGGCCATTAATATTGAAGATATGATAAAATGTCACTAAAAGAAATTGTTCAAAATTCTAGTTTGAATTCTAGCTATGAATCCAAACCACCCCGCCTTTCTTTCCGCATCAAAGCGGAAAACATAGTGTTTGGGTCGTGCAATACACGCCACTGTTAACACTGTTCTCATAGTTAACACTTCTTTCGTTTTAAAACATAAGCATGTTATGAATGATTGCAGAGAGATAATAAGATTAATGTTTTGTCATGTCGTTTAATTACATTCTGGGTTTTGCTACTGAAAAGTACTGACTTCCATTATTTGTAATGTCCGCGAGTATAATATATTTGGGACAAAGCCAATCGTTTTCTCTGCAGTAACATTTTGCTATTGTTTGTGTTTCTATTGATTATTTTTGTATCGTTAATTATTCTTAAATTGTTGGTATGTTAATAACACGGTTAGGGATCTATAGATGTATTTGTGGTTTTATTTACAGCAACGTATCCAATCATTGGTTCGAGTTCGGTGTTAACGCGAATTCGTTCGCGGACTATTTGGTTTAAATTGCATTTTCCGTAAAATTTGTCATTTATACCTATTGCAAAGTCAATCGGAGGATACCCTGTTACAGCCTATGTTACAGCCCAAACCCAGGTCATAGGTAATAGCCGGTCGTTATTAATACAGATCAAGCTCTTTGGTCAGTATTCGAAATAATAATGATACAAAATATATAATATTCTCAATTTAGGCCGATCAATATTAATGGCTACTTTGCCGTGGTCAAAAGGCAACTAAAATAAAGTAACTAAATTTACCTTATTAACTTTTATTTTTTATTACAAAACAAAAGTGCAATGAAATGATTAGTGTAGATAAGGCAAGTTTAGACTAATGAAGATGAGATTAGTTTAGGTTAGTGTTAGACAAGTTTAAACTAGTTCAGATGAGATAATTTTAGGTTAAAATATGTACATAACCGCTGAAATGGGGAATGCGAAATCGGGGACTGCTCGAAAAGATAATCGTCGAAGCGGGTCACCCGCGCAAACGGGGTGAAATCGTTTAGTTCAACTTCTTTAAAAAAATCTGCGTAATACTATAAGAAAAATAAAATAAAGAGTTCCATATTTCCTGGAAGTTATTAATTTTGGATTTAAAAATATGAATCAATACTACTTAATTTATGTTTTGCCGTTAACTTGGACATTGTGCCCTATAATTGTTAAATTAATTTATGTGCCGAGTTTTAAAAAAATATTAAATTCACCAATAAATTGCCGACATTTATAATTTGACGATTAATCTATAGAAAAATCAATCAAAAATAAAACGGCGAATTGTACAACTTATTTACATAAATACATATCACAAGTGTTACCATTCATTATTTTAAGCAGTTAAATAACAATAAATCAGAATGTATGAGGAATGAGAACCAGATACTGATAACAACTTTTGGTCGATTTAAATGATAAAGAACTGACGACGTTTTGTGGAACATGTAACAAAATTAATTGCTACTTGGTCTGGGCATAACCAATTTAATCGTAACGGAAATTAGAATACCTGCAGCATGGACGGGTTCCACATTAAACTTTTTGGTTGCGGGCGTGACCAGCTGAGAGCATGACAGTTGCAGGCCGTGGTTCAAGAGATGCACAAGCAACGCACAGACCGAGATCACCCAACCCCAACCGCCTTCTGGGTAGTAGTGGCGACAAAGAAAGCGTCGAGCTTGAACTTGAGTGCTTTTTGGGGTAACTTGACGTGGTTCCTCTGCAGGAGCGGCTCCGGATAGTAATGGCCAACTTCGAGCCCGCGACAGTGAAGACATTACACACCCCCACCGTCAACTCCAACTGCAGGAGATATGCCGATTTATGCACGTTCTTTTTATCATGATGGTCGGATTTTATTTGTAGCGCGAGTTTAATTGTTTTATGTCTCCACTATACAGATTAAAACATTTGCGGTATTTTATTTCACAGCTTTGTATACTTTATTTCGATTGCACGTCACTGGATTTACTTTTTTATTGCACCTCATTTTATTTAATGTTTACAGTTTGTTCGTAATTAAATTGGCTTTTAAAATTTAAATATGACATTAGTTCACCTAATTAGTACCTATGTATCTTTATAAACAAAAACTACGATTAATAAATTAATATATTATTAAATAGGTAGGTACCTAATTTTGTAGTGTACAAAATACAGCTTTGGTTGAAAAACAATAAAACCGAATGATTTATTTTATTTTAAGTACTTATCAACAGATCAGACGGAAAATAGTCGATTTCGAATCGATTTCCCACTTATCTAATTCACAAAAATTATAAACGAAATAAAACGTTTAGGCAGCCTTCAAAGAAAAGTACCAATAATTTTATCGTTACTAAAGTATAATTAATTAGGTATAATTTTTTTATACCTCGCAAACAGTTAGGCCAGGCGGCAAGGCATAAAAAGAGGTCCAATGATGAAATAATTTTCGCTTCATTTACATCTCCTGATAACCATACTAAATGTTTTCCTTGGAGCGAGGTCGGCGTTGATGACCATATATTGGAAAATAGTCGCAGAAATTCAGTATTTTTACGAATATATCCTAAAATATTAACGTTAGGAGAAAAGTACATATTATCAATTATCATTATCATTAACTTTCTCACAAGAAAGATTTTACGAATTACTTTCTAAAGTTAATAATTACAGAGAAACAGTCGTTCAAAGTTGAGTAAGTTTTCGTGACTCTGGAAAAACGGTTCTTTCGTTTTAGAGATCATAAGACGGTAATAAATAATTTAACATGAATGGGTTTCCGTCACGGATAATCAACATTGAATACTCGTTTCCACGCCACCTTGCTGTAGAATAAACGGTGCGATTTTTCAGCGATATCCACCATATTATGAGCTTAAATTAATTTTATTTTTTCTTTGCTTCGACGACGAAGCCTGCTTTTGTTAGTCTTCAATAACAGTGTCCACACTTTCAATCTCTTCGTCTGAAACGACGTGGTCTTCCGTCTCCCGATACATTAGATGATCTAAAGGTGAACGGCGATGGTTTCAGTATATTCTCTTTTATATTTGTACAGGATTGACCACGATCCATTTATCTGCAACCGCAGATTGCCTTGCATCTTTTTGAACATCTGTAAGATATGGTGTTCAAAAAGTAGTGAGAAGCCGGATCCTTGGTAGTGGTAATTGAAACCAGACCATATTTGGAGGTTCTCCATCTCCAGTTTAGTGGATTCTTGTTATTGCCATGTTGCACTTGATGTTATGTTCGAAGAGCATGTTGACGTGCCGCTGTCTAAGTTGGAGGTTAACCCGTGAGTTTAGGAAAAAAATTCTCCATTTACTCTACCACAAGTGTGGAAAACGAGTATTCAATATTAATTACGCGTAACGGAAACCCATTCATATTATTACATGTTTAATTACTTATTGCCGCTTGAATTTACCGCAAAATGAAAGAACCGTTTTTCCAGAAACACGAAAAATTACCCAACTACGAACGGCTGTATTTCCGTAACGATTAACTTTAGTGCAAAAGTCGTACAGCATTTTTGTAGAAAATTTAAGGAGGAATAATATCGATAATAAGTGTTTTTCTCCTAACGTTAATATTTGAAGAAATATTAACGTTAGGAATATGATGAGTACGTAGTATGATTATCGGGAGATGTAAATGAAGCGATTAAATCGAATTCCAGATTTCCAGGAATCATTTCCTTAACCAATTGGTCCTCTTTTTACGTCTCGCCGCCCTGCCTAAAAAATTAATAACAAAAGTTTAAGATAAAATGCACTTATTACCTCATAAATCAAATCGTCTTTATTTTATTTTTGTACAGTAAATATTCCTTAACAAGATCATGGCCACCAAGGAGAATATCATAATAAAAACTTGCTGGGATAACTTTTTATTATTGTGAATTTCATAAGGCTTTTTGATTGATTGTATTTTATAACAAGTGATTTGTAGGAAACAGCTAGACATGTCAAATATGTACTGTATAAAACCATTAAATATGAAGAAAAATGACAAGCTAAACATTTGAATCGCTATATACTTACAATTACGACGCCGTTTTATGTAAGTAGCTTGTTTGGCTAAAGAAGGCTGGGATATGGCACCTAGAATTTTGTACTGCTTTCAACGTCGGAACAGCTTTTTAAATTTCAAGGGTCCGTTTTCATTTATTGAGCGACAAAACTTTTACATTTGTTATTCAAGTCCTGACGTACTATTTCATGTATACGGTTATATTTACAAAACATCAACTACTAGTTATTCATTCCTATCTTTTATATACAATAACTTTATTCTTATTAGAAAATTTAAGCGATAACATCCAATAAATAATACACTTAATACACTTTTCGGTAGCTATAACAAACATTTTATTTTAATATTGGTATTCCTTATTCGTTTACTTTTAAATAGGAGTATTTTTAAAGAAACTTTTCAAAGTTTAAAATTGAACAGTAACGTTTTTCATAGCGTTACTTCCATGTTTTTAATCAAATTTTTTATGTAGTATATCATCATAAACAGCCTAGAATTAATAAAGAGTGACGCTGAAATTTCCAACAAAAGAAACTTGTAAAACCAATAATAAAAACTTTCCTCGCTTGTTCCGCATTTTAACTCATCTCGTGTACCGTTTTTTTTAAATACTAAACTATATACTTACATCCAAAAACATTAAAAAACTACTGTCGTATTCTCGATAAAATTCAAACAACATAATTTCTTATTAAATTAAAATTGTAGTTGAAGTTTATCTAATAATTACATTTACACGTTGAACAAAACTTTACTAAATTTAATTTATATGTTATACAGGGTGTTTCGAAATTCGCGTACACGAAAAGAAGTATGATATTATACAATAAAAACTAAATAAAAAGATAATTTACGATTTTTCAATTAGACCAATACTTTTCTAGTTTTCGTGACTTAAAAAATTTGGAAAACAGAATCCCGCTGCAACCATGGATGTTTGTGAACGTCATACTAATACTAATCAGAAAACCATAAACAAATATTCGACTGACTAATCGATTAGACCAAAGCCATTAATTAAATTTAAAAAAGAAGGAAAAATAGGGCCATTACGAATATGGCTCATAGTGTTTATTTTGAATTTTAAATCTATGCGCAGAAAATAACACCGGAGATGATACGTAACACGGTTCGAGCTCTTGAAACATGATGTTTAGCTGTGCGGACGATGAATATTTTGAACAAATGTAACATTTTCTCCATAAATTTAACTTGTATCTTCTTTTGTTTTTAAAAATTTGTTATCGATCGATTTTAATTTCATACATTTAAAATTGAAAATAAAGACTGTTTCCGTTCGTTTTTGAGTTTTTTAAAATCATTACAACTAGAAAGGTAAAAATCATAAAGGAATTTTTATTCAGTTTTTGTTGAATACATTCCGTATGCGCAAATTTCGAAACACCCCGTATTAGTGCTAATATAAAATATTTATATGTATACCTAAAGATGTTTCTATTACAACAAAACTCTAATTTTCCAAAGTTTTGACTGATAAGTTCTGAAGATAGGTCTACTTAAAAAACGAACATTGTAACAAGTTTTATTTCAAAACAGGTACACCGTTTTTATATAAAGAATAATAGAAATTAATTAATAATTTACAAATAGATTATAAGAAGAGGTCTAACAATGTAATTATCTTGATAATACCCGAGTTATAGGAATCTCAACAGCATTTTATTAATCAAACAATTAATTTTTTAGAGTTAGGTATGTATAATTTATTATATCCGGAATTTGGATTCTTCGTTCTTACATCTTTTTGCTGTGCTGCGATTTTCTCTGTTAATAGCCATTATCTGACTATTCGAGACAAAAATCATCGTTGGTATGAGGTAAAGGTATTTATCAATTTAATGCGCAATTTATCGGTTACATAAAAATACGATCATTTATTATATTGAAATACAATAAATTTTTAATCTAAATTTTTGTTACATTAAAGTTAGTATTACGAAATGAATTTTTTCTAAAATGTAAATAGCATTTGTTTATTTACCATTTGTCCACCGAAAAGTTTCGTTTCTTCACCATCCAAAAAAAAAACAATTCTGGTCGAAATAAGGTTTCTAAAATAAGGAAATTGTTGTGTTATTACAAATTTAACAATTTCTTTGATTACTTCGAAATATCTATGTACACGTCATTATTGACGATTAGACCATATTTGTTTAACAAAAATTGTTGTTTTTCCGCCCAGATTTTAAAACTGAATTCGTCTTATCTGCACTAGTCTAAACTCATTTCATCTACATTAACCTAAGCTCTCCTCGTCTGCACTTAAATAATCGGTGAACAATTTTAGAATCTGTGAATTTTTCATTCGACAAAATTCACCGGTCGATGAATTTTCCAGTCGGTGAGCTTTCCGGATACTTCCTATATAGGTTGAGTACGTCGTCGGCGACATTAATTACGTCCATGACTGTACGTACGAAATGCGTACATTTAAATGTAAAAGCGGTACTGATCACTTTGAAATGGTTTAATAAAATTAATGCGAAGGTACCTACGTTTAAATTAAACTGATACATTTTTATTTTCCTATAAAACTAGCAAATAACTTGCTAATATAATAAAAAAGATGTTCTAAAAATGTTTAAATCTTCTTTTATTAGCGGTATGTCACCGTCAAAGTTGTTTTGTACCTAAGTAGTTTATTTTAATTAAAGTGCGTATTTCGTGATTTCGTAGTAGTCGTAAACCTTTATAGATGATTGCTTTCCTTAATTATATTCTATTATGGGATTAACTTTACGGATTATAAGAAATTAAATAATACGATACCTACGCGCGTAATCTTCAAATATTTACAAGAAATAGTAAGTATAAAGACAGGTTTGTTTTATATACGTAAACATAACAAAAAGTGTAATTTAATATCGTTTATTGGCTAATAACAGGGGAATTTAATATTCGAACACAAAGTTTCCGACACGTTCTAGTATTTCCAATATCGAACAAAAAAGTTTTGATTGAATCTAAAAACTTATCCGAAGCTTGTCAGCACGAAACTTTTAAATCAATGGATTGATTAACATAAATATTATTTAGAGATTTTATATAACAACCTACGTAGGTACCTACCTACTTGATATTATAATTATGTTTAGTAAATTTTAAATAGAACTTCCATCGAGTACCTAGTGATTTGTTCGCCGTATTTAAAATTTTATACAAAAATTCCCAATAAATTATTGGACGCGTACCAATTTTTACGCTAGTTTTTCAAAAATTTCTAAGGAATGCGTAGTAGTGTCTGTGTACTATACCTATACTTATATTTTAAATTGGTTAACGCCGTTTGTTAGTACCTTTAAAATAGCAATAAAATGAAGTAAAGCGATATAATTTGTAACTTGAATAAAATAAATTTAGATATTGGGCGACACATTTAAGAAAACTTATGTCGTTTTATCCTTTTGATGGTCTTTTTATGACTAGTATTTCCTTCGAGCGCAAACGTGCTAAAAGTTTATTTTTATCCTTGAACTTGCCTCATCTGCCTGTCTGTCAGTTAAATTTTAATTTTTATGACCCCCAGGGTTTATTTTTGGATATTTTAAGAATCTCATTAAAATAACATAAAATATTAAAATCTTAATTTTTTTCATCCTGCACCTTTTCACAATTAAAGTAATTTATGCAGTCCCGCATCTATCGAGATTTTGTAAATTACCTAATTGAAAGTCCGTGCAATTTATAATGAATTTGAAATATTAGATAAATTAGTTTATAAGTAAAATACTAAAGATATTATGCTATTTATGCAGTATGTACATTAATGCTTGTTACGGTCGTATCTGTGGGAATGTGAATGTAAGTACGTGCAGTGTAGGTACATCTATTTAATGTTACCAATATATAACCCATATAATACTGACAGTTTACAACAGATACTAAATCGACGTACCTTATACTACGTCTTGTAAAGTAATCCAACCGGCTTATTATAAGTAAAACACATTGATCAAAGAACGGTTTTCTTAACAAAATTCAACAGAGCAAAATGAAATAACGAGAAAGTATTGCCTATTTGAATTTTTCTCTTGAAAACACGTGTAGGTTTTAGGCATCAATACGCAATTACTTCAACTGACTCGGTACTTTTATAATGTAGGCATGCACGCTATACTGCGGGGTTATCTTCTCTTGTTTTTATCGAATGAAACATTGTAACATTTCTCGTGAATTTTCACGCAACATATAGATACTGTTATTGATTTATTACTCCATTTATTTGTTAAAAAGATTATTCCAGTTAGAGTTGTCCGATAAAAATGAATTCAAACATTCGAAGAATTACACACGTTGGTTTGCTAAGAATCCTTTCAGTACCGGTTGTGGTAGGTACCACTATACTTTTCCAACGACCACAATATACAAGACGTTTTCATGAATAAAAAATGATTTTGTCGACATATGTCAAAAAGCGTGCGAAATCATTTCGCACAGACTAGAATGCATTTGATTCACTAACCAAACCACGATAGCCACGCCTTATTGTTAGTTATTTATTTGTGAATTTACTCATTTTCCATAAAGGTCGTTGTAAAAAAATATTTAAATAAATAATTTGCTTCATTTTTTTATCCATAAACGTAAACACTAATTGATTCTCTTCTAGAGATAAATAATAAATATAATTTAAAATAAACATATATCTACTCGTAATTTTATAGGTTTTATTTTTGTACTATTTATTGTACGTAAATGTCGTACTCATTAATTAGATACTTAATTTAATTAGTTTCGTGTTGCGAATAAATTAAATTGAATAGACGATGCAAAGACGGTTCCTATTGAAATCAACGGCAGTTTAATACTGAAGATATATATTTAATCCATAAGGACAGTCTAACGCGAAACCATAAATAAAGTGCTTTAACTAGTTTACTGGTTCCTGAAGCCACGTATTGCTCATGACATTAATGTTCTATATACAACTTCCTAGAAAACAGGTAAGTAATTTTACAATTACCTAGACATTTTTATCGCGACGATTTTCAAACTAACAGCTTAAATATACTTGCTTAAAATAAATAGGTAGGTGCCTTATTAAATATGACGTGCATTAAATTATAATTGCTACCTTCACATTATATTATGTATAAACGCTGTAAATTTAAGTTTAAAGCGGTGTTTACACTTAGCGTGGAGTCACGGCCGTGTCGTAATTAGCATTTAAAGTCGATGAATAAATAACCGTGTGACCACCTTGCAACGCGTTTACGCCTGATTTCAGTCGTGGCTCCACCCGAATATAAACACCGCTTTATTCAACCAATATTAAGGTACGTATCATGGTATAATAACTATACAAGGTAGAATCGCCGAGTGTTCTAAACACGTTCAATCCGCACAGTGACGTCATCCGTGAGTAGAGCGCGTGGCAGGCAATACATATAAATTATAGCCATGCAGGATAGATGGAAATGATATGAAATAGAAATTGACTAAATAATCGATATTTCGTGTTTTATTTAACGACCTTAAAAGATTAACAAACACTTGAAAAATCTAGGTATTTTATTTTTCAGTGCGATTTAGTCTTAACAATTAATTATTTAGTAATTAGTTAAGTAAGTTTAGTAAGACACTATTACATCATGTCAATTTACGTTCATTGCGAGGAAAGCAGAAAAAAGCAGTTTTTCTATCAGAATTTTCACTTAATGCTGATGGTGAGACAAAAACAATTTTAATGGCAACGCCGAATGTTTTATTACGATTGTAAACAATGTACCCGTACCGTCGGTATACGGGAAATGTCTGACGGTCTTATTTACTCACGAGCGACGTCAAACAATATGCGCAGAACCGGCTCCAGATCTTACCTTTAGTAGTTATTATACCATGGGTATGTATTCATTTGAACATTTTACTCCGGACAAACCGGGAGAGATCGTGCACGAACGAATTCGGAATGTCGGTGCGTATCTCCGAGCAGAACAGAACGAGCCAAACATGTCGCTTCTTTTTCTTTTTAGTTCAAACTGATTGAGCGCGACCTGCGCGATCGGTTCGTTGGAAGTAAAATGCGCACAAGAATTTATACGTACCTACCTACCTTTATATTATGTAATAGATGCTAATTGCTTTATGAGTAGGTATCTATACTCGGATTCGATTTAATTTTGCGAGTGACCTTGCGCAGTCTTTGAGTGTTTTTGATGTAGTACATTACGAATATTTGGCGTTTATTGGCATATCATTAATCTACACATTTTTTTAATAAAAGAATAATAAACATGAAATGTTTTTATAAAGGCAATAATTTAATAATTATTTATCAGTAGTAGGTAAATATTATAATAGTCCATTATTTCCGAGACCAAAAAAAATGGATTTAATAATAACCAAAAATAATATTAATAATTTTGTTTATGGCCTAAGTTGGAAGGGTAAATTCCCATATACACTAAATAATTGAGTAATTTGCGGATTTCTCACAAATTTTATGCAATAACTAGCACCTGCTGCGGCATTGCTAAGTTTGTTTTAATGCTCAGCAAAAAATATAGGCTGCAATAAAAGAAGTGCTGCGACAAATAAAACTTTAATTTGATTATTTTGTACTATTTCTAGAAAAATAAAGGGCGGCCTGATAGAGGAATGGATTTTAACGTGATTGATATTAAACTGTATAGGTAGGGGTTTTTAATTTGAATAGCCTATCGCAGTAAAATTACTTATTTATAGTACTTATACAAGTTGCATTCTTTCTATGTAAGCGTTTATAAAATCTGAGCTGATAGATATGAAAATTCTACTTCGAATTGTAAATTTATTTAATTGAAACGTTAAATAATTTATTTTTTACAAGAAATTACGGCCTACTTAAAAAATTAAATAGGTCTTATTTTATTGGTCGGTTAAATATTCGGCCAACTACATCGATAGGCTTCACTTGATTTATAAGCCAGCCGACTGAATTATGTGCTTCTGGATTTCATTTCAAACTTTATTTTTATTTTAATCACAAGAATATTTATTGCCAAAGCTTAATCTTGAAAACTTTCTAGCTTAATTCGAACCCCTTGCACTACCCCCATCAAATTCTGTTTTAAGACTTTTGACTGAAATGAGATCCGGTGGAGTCGCGTTATGGCCACGTTCAATTGGAAATATCGAAAATCTTGGAGAATCGTTTTTTATTTCCACTTAATTTAAAAATGCGGAGGCATTAATTTTAGTAAAGGGGTAATACTTTCTTAAACGGCCATTTGAATTTTAAATATTCGAATTTGAATATCTGTATAAATGAAGTGGTGTTCTGGGCGGCGTTACTTATACAAATCTCTCTGTGGTTTCGACAACTATAAATCCGCGTTGTGCAGAAGAAGCTAGCATATCGTATGATAATTTTGTATAAGTAGATTAAAATATTTTACGTTACAAAATTTACAAATTAAATTATGTAGGTACATTAAAATTCAGCTATGTGTGGAACGTCTACATATTTAATGTAAATATATTTACTTAATGCATAACATTGGTAATTAAACGTTCATTTAATTTCAATCAGTCGTCACGAGAATCTTGACGATTCAATTAACTTTGTTAGACTTTCATAAAAACTGTACGATGATAACTAACGCAATTTAAATGTCAACCCTTATTAATCGGAATTTTTCATAGAAATACGAACTAAATTAAGTAGAGATTAAAAGCTTATCATAAATATTTCATTATGTTGATGCAAAAACGAGCAGTTTTAAAATTATGATAGACAATTAAAGATAACTTGTTTCGTTTTATTAAAGCCGTTGTAAAGAGCTCCATAATTTCTGTGCCGGCCTGTCGAGCATTTGCACGGTCACCGATGTATAAACAGTAGAATGCGCGAGCGATTTTATTTTCATTTTCGCGTGTAGGTAAGTATATTTTATGAAAGAAAAATGTGTTCCACAAATTTAACTATTTCCCATCTATTTCGTTGTTTTTAACTACCGCAAATTCACTTATTTGAAGAGTTTTCTTGACGCAAGGAATTTACTTTTTAGAATATTGTGCCGCAACCTAAACTTGTTATTTGTGTTCCTTGATTTTGTCCGTAATTAATAAAACTTTAAGACAGTGTAAATAAGCATTTAGGCTCTTTTTTAGATCATAAACATTTTTGCAAAACGTATTCAATGATATTCAGAAACAAAAATTTTAATTTACGTTGGTCGCGACTAAAGCTAGTTACAGACATAACTGTAGATAAACTTGACAAGTTTGCTACATATACACTTTTTTGTGCCTTTGTACGAGAATATTACACAAGTATTTGGAATGTACAACGTATATGTGCATATTTTTTTGTTCAATTTGATGTATCTGACAACTGATGTTCTATTTATCTAAAGATATGTAATTAGTTGCAAATGCTAAATTGAACCATGTCTTATATAATAATAGATAATATAAGATAATAGATAATATAACGATATATGTACACTCGCCACGGAAAAAATTGGGATAGTAGAAGCTGAGAATTTTAAAAATGTTTGGTTGTGAATCTGGTTTTAAATAAACTGTTTGTAAGTACAGAAGGATTACTGTAAGCCATGAAATCATTATTGTTACATACATCGACGGGATTCTAAAGATGTGTTAGGTATCGGAAAGGTTGAAAAAGCTTTTTGCATTTTAAGACGATCCCCTACCTTTTAATAAACTTTAATGTAAATCAAATGGAAATCAATTTTTCGCACTTTTTTGTTTTAGATTATTTTTTTATATAATATTTGGTATAAAAATCAGCACAAAAAAAGAAATCATCTCACATCGACGAAATTATCGCAAGACGTCAAAATTATATCGAAAACATTACAATTAATAATTCCTAGTAAACCAATAGAAAAAGGTTAAATAAAAGGTTAAACGTAAATAGAAAGTTTACTTGGTAGAGTAAACTTTGTGAAGTTGGCACGCCGAAAGTAATGACTTTACAGAAAAATGATAAGAACATAAATTATAGGAAATGTTCCCTAGTTTATTTTATCGTATAAGTATTTTTGTCGTAAAATGAACCGCAAATGAGATTCTGGTAAAAAAACTCATTTTTGGCAACTTTTTCTCACGATGGTGGTTGAAGCACAGCATAAATTTACGAGGAGTTTTGATATGTTAGTCACTAAGGCCAAATTAACAACTGTGCCAAGTCTCCACTAACTACTAATTACTTAGGTCGAATTTCTTAAAATGCCTCAAATATTATTATAATTTCAAATAAAACGAAGAAAATACCAACTTAATTGATGATATTCTGAATTATTTATTAGTAAATATTTTATGGAATCGTGTAAGTATTTCTAATTCATTATAGGCATAAACGTAATAGTTTTCTATAAAAAGAAAATTCCAATTTTTCGCACCATTAATTTATAGAAATAAAGCGTAAATGCCAACCTACATTTATGCGACTATCTTTAGTTACTTATAGGTATTTATTTAAAAAAGCTGGAAAGTTAGGGCACGTTCATTAAATACAACTTAGTAGGTAAGTAAAAAAGCTATAAACCGCTAATTCCTACTGAAGACTTGGGGCAAACGATGATCGCTAGGAAAAAAGTAACTTCGACTAACGAAGCGATCTAAGTAAACTCGCCGTGTACTTTATTTGACAAAAAATTCTCGTATGGCATCTATTATGATTTCCAAGAACGTAACAAAAGGAAATAATCGTACGTTAAAAGTTCTTTTAAAATGAATGTGACTGTTAAGTATATTTGTCAGTTATGGGAATATTTAACTAACTTACTATACATCGAACATAAATCGAAGACTGTGTGGCTTTTTGAGCTTTTATCCGCTTAAGGTTTTTAAATTTTGAACGACTTTTTAATTAATAAATTGGTTATAAATCTAAGTTGGAGTTTTTGCCCATTTTGTGGTTTATATGTGCGATTCGTTATTTATTGTAGGTATGTACTTCTCGTGCGAGTGCCCATTGTTTTCTATAAAAACAAATAACTATTGATATGACGTCTTATACATAGAAGAAACTTTCTGGTGGTTTTATTACAACACTATATAAAATTATGCCTTATACTTGAATAAACTAATACTTTTAGTTTTGAAGTTTCTAAATTATCATATATACGTATTCTATTTGAATTTGAAATACATATGTATATGTATAATTAAATACATAACTATATTATTTTAATAACATTTCACAGACAAAAGAAGTGACTTAACCTGAATTCTAGTAACAAAAAATTTAATTCATGTTTTTGAAATTGCCCTTTTGTATGTAATTATTATTGCCACAAATTAAAACATAAAGAAACCTTTCATTATATCGTTGCAAATATAGATCTTAATCATAGATCTGTCAACAGTTGTTAGAACAATCAGCTTTATCGTTCAGATCGAATGATTAGTAATTTTTGAGGAGATTGTATAACTGTAATCCAATCATTTTAAAATGCGATCCTTAATAGATAAATCAAAATTAATATTTAATTTATTAAAAGTAATATATGTATAGGAGCTGTTTTTTTGTTTATTTTTCAAAAATTTAACTGCGGCGCTTTTATTTATTTATTTTTCAGTGATTTTAACGATCGAACGGTTATTAAAGCTTGTTACATTTTTGTAAAACAGTTGATTTAAAGCAAAATTATTATTATTACTTGCCTTGACGTCGTCAAACTTCTTTTTCTTTTATGCGGATGAATAATAAAGGTTAGTCATTTAAAAAATTATTACAACGAATAATTTTATTTTATTTTAATAATACGAGCGTTTACTATTTTTTCAAGTAAAACCATCACCTTTTCAATATAAATAATCAAAACATATGAAAATATAACAAATTTTGTATAAAATTTTTTTGTTTTATCTATACTAAATAAATCGAATTTGTAAATAAGATTAAAAGCGAACAGTATTTATAGAAACAAATTAAAAATTACGATTACCCATATTTAAATCATTGTCGAGGAAATGTTGACAAAGTAATTTTAAATTCCATAGCAGAGGCCTTAAGTTTTTACAATTTTCTCATTATTTCCTTTACGGCCTCCGTTTAAATCTTTTAAATGCTGAATTTTAGATTTACCGCTTTACTTAGAATTACAAATTCTTATTTCTTTCCCTAATATAAATGGAATTGCAAAAAATATTATTTCCACCGCGCGTTTTTGTTTTCCACCGTTCGGGTTTAGACTTTCTAAATCGAATTATTTTATACGTTTAAGCTCTTATAACGGTGCGGCGCGGCGTTTTTACACTCGAATTTTGCATTTAATTTTATTACACCCGCGTTAATAACTCCTATTTAATAATTAAATCGGTGGTTTATTCAATACCTTTAAAAACTTTGAAAAGTTCCCCCATTAGTAAAACGGCAAAATCTTGTGGCCGATTAATATTTTTCATAGTAAAAATTAAATTTATTTAATAAACGCTTAGAAATATTTTCAGTTGGTACTAATTAGGTTCACTAATTTTTAAAAGAATTTGAAATTTACTAAAATATTTACCTATAGAATATTTGCATATTAAATCACTCAGAGATCGTGTAATAAATCGCGGGAATTGAAATACTTAGTTTTTATGCGATATGCGAAGCACGATGCAACGCCAACGTGGTCGTGACTTCCGCGAGACGACTCGCGCACACCAAAATGCAAGCGAAAAGGACACTGTTCTGTTGTGGGCCCGAAGAGATTATCAGTGAGATGCGCCCTCCTGCTGGACCCAGCACACGCTTGCGTACATTTCATACAACGAGATAAGTATGTAATTCTTGAGAACCATGCGGTATGTGATCACGATTTCACATACACCACTGAAAATTTATTACGCCGACTTGTGCGGGACAATGCCTGAAGTGCAACTTCCACCATATTTTATATCAACTTCGAGTGCAATAGGAAGAGCAGATGTTCCGTAAAACTGTTAAGATCTTCATATGAAAAACTTCTGCGAACGAATGCTAACAATTTCCCACCTTTTTATTCGTAACATTCAAACTTATATTATTAATTAAAAGAAACTCGTTTACTTAGAAAAATATTTTAATAAATAGATAATAATTTCCTAATTGTAAAACGATTATGTACACGAAACATTTTTAGATTTTAAGTTTGAAAATTCCTAACATAAAGTTAGGGAGATGTAGATTTTAAAAGTGCGCTGTTTGCGAATGATTAAAATAGTCAATTGGATGTTTAGTCTGTTTTTTCAATTAACAATAAGACTCTGTATGTATAATAAGTACAGTCAAGTTTATATGTTTTGTCCCGCGAGATGTGATCAAGAGGGATGAAGGGTAGTAGTTGTTTTTGAATTGTAAAAAAGGACACGTCAGATAATAAATAAAAACGGACAATAATCTTTTTTTGAGCCTATTACGATAGAAACTAACGCAGGCAGCGCGACGGGACAAAACAAATGAACTTAATTGTACATAATATTGCACAACTAGGGCGGATATTTCACGCGAATGTGATAATTTCAGTCGCTAGACGAAGACGAGCACAAGCATTTTTATTACAAAATTTTAATTTTTGCCTTTTAACGTAGGTACCTATTTTGGTACTTTAAAAGCGACCTCTTTTGATAATTAGTAATAAAAGTATTTGTGCGTAAAGTTATAGCACAATAGGCTAGAAGGCTTTTGATTGACTGAGCAACGTGTGCAATGATTGTACACGAGCTACAACGTTTCTTTATGTACGGACAGTCTATTTGTTTGTAATGGTCAACTTTCGGTAACATTAATGGTGTGCAATTATCCACTTTTCACAGAGGTCGTCGGAATAAAGTGTACCTAGATATATTGACTAATACACACAATTTGAATTATTTATACATATAGGTAATTTAAAATAAAATGTTTGCATTTTTTCTAATAAAATTATTGGTCATTTATTTCAAATTGGAAGGAAACGCGTTGTAATATTATTTAAAAAACGAACTTTACAATCTTTTCGACTTAAATTTAGAAGTTTTTCAATCGCATATTTAAGAATCTAATAATTTTTATGGAAATTTAAAAGTGCATTAGTAAAAATATAAACGAACAACATGACGGTTTTGTGCTGCTCATACATACTAAGATCATTTGTGTTCCTAAATTATAGAATGCGACCATAGAAGGAAGTCGTGGTTTTCTAGATTGCTTCTCAGCAGAATAAAGTGATCGGTATAACATCTCTTTAATAGACGTTGCTTGGGTTTCCTCGCATTTCATATTTTTATGATATTGTATTCTCTTTTATGATATAAGTAGGCATTCGTATTGCTCATCAGTATGGGTATATTTTAACTTGTATAAAAGTGTTTAAAAAAATTAACAGTTCATTTCTTTATGTTTTATAACATCTGCATAATTATAATAATATTAAATCTCACTTCGGCAATTTTCATTGTAAAATAATACATATATAATTGTATACAGGTGCAAAACAAAAAACGCATATTATGCAAATAATAATTGACTCGGTTGATTTTTAACTTAAAAATTTAATTGTAGGTACTCAAAACATTGCAGTTTTCGTTTGACATTTTTGAATTACGTCCGAAAAATTATGTCCGTCGTGTGACGACCGTCTTCTGCACGCACTCTTGTATTGTCTCCTCGATATTCTGCATTGCTCTTTATACATAGTCTACGGCATTGCATGGTGTACGAAACAAACCACATAACATTGACAGGAGTCTAAAAAATCCATTCGTTAGGACATCGCTACTGTAGTAGAAGAAATATTGGAAAAAGTATACAAAATTTCGGGAAGAGGTTGTGAGAAAGCGCACATGATTCAATTCAAAAATATTCAATTGAAACTATATGCAAAACAAACCATAAAAACTTTTCTTTATGTGTAATTAATTTGTTTTTAATTGATTTGAAAAACATGCATTCTTATGCCGCATCCTATATAATTTTAAAACAACAATGACGATTACAATTAAAAATCAAATATTTGAATTTATTTAATTCAAAAATAATGCAAGTATGTAACAATTATTAAATTTATTAACGTTCTATAGTAAATAATGTTATAAATTGTTTGAACGAGGAAAAAATAAATATATTCTTCGAATTTATTAAACAACTTATTGAAGCTGTCAGTTGAATAAAATTCATATTTTATATTCACTTTCATCACTTTATAACCACTTTGTATTCTTAAAATATCACTCACGTATGTCTCTACGTGACTATTTATTTTAGTATTAAACTTCGATACGTCTAACTATAAAAGTAATGAAAGAATTCGTGTTTAAATGTAGAAGATTATTTAAAGGTAAAATACCCATAAACCTGGCTATACTGAAATTTTATAACATTCGTAAATGTTAGGTTACTAATGGGATACTTGAGCGTTATTAAATAATTGAAATCTAACAGTATATTTATATATTGTAGTTTATCATAAATTATCATTCCTAATCTAAAAAACCCTATTCTATGGAAATGTATAATTAAACATTTTTACAAATAAAGTTCAAACATTTTTAAATAAAAAATTGCGCGCAAATCGTGATGACTCAATCTTTCTGCAACAGTGCTTTCTTATTTTTAAATTGGATACTTTAGTTAAATTTAGTATTAGTATACTTCGTCCAAACCTATATGCAACACGTCATCAATAAAAGGTTACTAGATGATGACGTTTCACACAGTGCTTTCACCTCGTACCTCGTATTTTAACAGTTCTAATAAATTGTAGTCTTTCTTTATATCATCTAATATGTGCGCAAGTAAATCATCTATAGAATATGTTACTTTCCAAACTTTAAACCGAATTACAAATAAACAATCAAGTAACTTTTTTTTGATGACGTGAATTGCATATAGGTTTGGATAGGCTATAGATTACTTAACCTACTTAACCTTATTTTATTGTGATTAATGGCCGTTGTGTGTTTTTGTTTTGATTTTTATCCGTTGCTTTATCTATCTACTACCGAATTTACTGTAACCTATTATCTCTCTACCTTTACGTAATCCCTGTTTTATTTTTATATCATTGTCTATATATAACCTACAAAGTAATAAGCAAACGTCAAAATGATATAAACATTAGAAAATCACGTCTCAAATCAAGCTGCTCAACGTAACAGCGATAAAAACTCTGAAATAGAAGGAATGAGTCATCATTTACTTAAGTTTCAACTTTTTCCGTTCTTCTATGAGGGTGCTTTAAAATGTACTTTTAAATAATTAATTGTTGGGTTATTGTTGATTATTTAACAAAATGAAAAAATAGGGAGTGAATAATTTGTATTCCTTTACTTATACAGATAATAAAATCTAATCCTTCAAGAACCCAATTGTTGCATCTTATAACATATTATTATGTTCATTAATACGATCTTAAATGTTAACGTTAATCATCAAAAAAAACTTAAAAAATGTTGTTAAAAGCAGAAAATAAAATAAAACATTTAATTTAGAAACAATGTTAACTTATTAAGACAAAATGCAACAGTAAAAATCAAGGAATGAGGAACTGCTCCAGAGGGTCTAATTATTCACATTCTCAACTAGGACAACCCTTTAATATTGATTAAACTTACTTAAAGTGAATATCGCGGTTTTCAAACTTTCAAATCAGTTTTATTGTCACGTTTTTGTAGAACAGAAACTTACTTAGGTATGTATGAGCAAATAAAATAATTGAACCATTTAGAATTAGCTCCGCCTCTACCTATTTTATTATAGTTTAGTGCAATCTTAGTCTTCGGCCGAAAAATGTCTGCGAATCTCTATTGAATTATTTTTATATCGCGAATTCGAAAAATACGTTTTATTTATGACGATGCGAACGTATATCGTTTATGGTGCAATAAGAGCAAGAGCATTTCGATTTGCAGTGAATTTCTACTAAATTTTTTCCAAGTATACGAAATGAAACAATTTATCTGTAAATATATTCGATCCTAACATTTCTTTTTCTCACTGTATCTGCTTAAGTTTAACGTATGTATACCTATACATATTTTCCTTTTAATTAACATACAGGGGCGGTTTCAATATTGTAATGTCTTGTTTCTATTTGTAAGTGATAAACCTTGGTGGAAAGGAACATTAACCGAACGATTGCTGACTCGGTGGGCAAGTAAACTGCAGAATTTATTCTACGGTTAAAAGAGTTTTATGTTATTACAGGAGTACAAGGCAAATGTGCGGAGTTTATACGTGTCGGACTTTGTAAGAATTTGTTAAAAAAACAATACGCATTCGTATTGCGGAGACGCGAATTCCTTACTTATATTGATATCGGTTCGTCTTATACTTATTAATGCTGTTTTATTGGATGTTTGCTTTGGTTGTTAACAAAATAACTCACGATTTATCTTTTTATTAAAAAAAATCTAGTTAACATTTTATAGAAAACTTCTTTAATGTCTTGATCGATCTAAAAGACAACGTCGGTAATTTTTTTGTGAAAGTAAAAACGACAAACGTCAATTAAAACGTAGATAGTATAAAAGCAGACTAAATTTTTATATACAGGGTGTTTCTGAAAAACATGACAGTCATGCCAGGGCTGGCGGAACAGTGAAAAATAAATGAGGTGACTTGCTTGAAACACATTTTCCCGAAGGTCGTCCGTTTTCGAGATA
Source organism: Rhagophthalmus giganteus (assembly GCA_036326145.1). NCBI lineage: Eukaryota > Metazoa > Arthropoda > Insecta > Coleoptera > Rhagophthalmidae > Rhagophthalmus > Rhagophthalmus giganteus. Next base: position 2,272,480 of record JARFJA010000026.1, on the reverse strand, counting down.
CAGGATATTGAAAATTGTATTTCGAAATACTTTTTTTTCGACTGCATCAAAACTATACAAGCGATACCGTATTGAAATTTGTTGAGTAGCTAAAGCGATTGGAGGTAGACACGTGCCCATATATCACAGAGGGCATTAGTTATATAACGTTTACGACCAACTTTTGTTTATAACTTTTTTGAGGTCAGATTTGGTAAGCACGACAATTGAAAAAACTGAAAAATCATCCAATTTTACATGAAAAAGCTACTTAGTAAAAAGTCACTTAGAATCACCGTTTTCGAGATATGTCATGATTAATGATGTGATATACGCACGGAGCAGGCAACTATAGTAGCTGGATTTTTGTGCAGACCTTCGTTTTGGTGTTCTAAACAGCATATAAAAAGTTCCAAGCGAAATAATGCACGTTAAAACAGTTACACGGGGTTAAAGGTAACAAAAATTGGGTTTTTCGCGAATATCTCGTTTTCTATCGGTCAGATGAAAATATACCTTCATATTAAATAAACTAGGAAAAACTTTTTATCGGTATAGTGACCACAGGAACTACTAATTCGATTTTGGTTTTCTTTTTTTTTAAATGAGAGGCATTTAGAGTATCTTTCAGACGATCCTAAAAAAATCGCGATATGTTGATGAATACCTATTTACAATTAGTTAATTAACAAAAATAGTAACGACGAGTATTCGTTTTTTGTTTTTTTTAAATTATAATTTGAAAACAATTATTTTATTCGACGTACGAAAAATACAAGATACATTTTTGTACAATAAATAAAATACACAAATTTTACTTAAAACTTTTTTAAATTTAATCGATACAAAAAAATTTGGATAAAAACTCGTTATATTATCAAGTCGAATACAAACTTGTTTCGATGTAGAATTGTCTAAGAGCTAGCGGTCAATTTGACTCAGGTGTTTCCGTAACGCTAAAATTTTGTAGAATGATAATTTAATACTAATATATAATAAGAATTACGAATGAGAAATTACGAAAGTGTAAAAAAAACTTCTAATTAAGGTGTTTCTGTAAACCTCAAATTTTAAACCTCAAAATGTAAAAAAAATATTTCCAGGTAATTTCAGTGGTTGCAAATACATGTCGTGTGACCTTGAAGATTTTCTGTGTAAGTTATTTCTTAAGGTGGTCCTGCAAAGCTGAAATTTACAGTTGTTTATTGAATTAAATAAAGAAATTATGTCAAAAGCGAGGCCGTTTTGGCGGTTGCAAATTCCCACCAGGTGAGTATAACTTTAAGGGTCGATGATGCAACCGGGGTAGATTTGTACGGTCGTAATTTTCTTGTGAACGTTAAGTAACTACCGCCTTCCGTGACAATCGCTTCAGCTATCTCGAAAACATTCGCATACCAAATTTCAATACGATATCCTTTGTTGTTTTGATGCAGTCGGCAAAAAGTATTACGAAAGGCAATTTTCAACGTCCTGTATCTCGAAAACGAACGATTTTCGGGCAATCGTGTATTAAAAGCGAACCCCACTGTACTATCACCTCTAGAAATATTACCATGTTTTTTTTAATCACCCTGTATAGTGAATCCATATAAATTTTTGAACATAAGTAATATTAAAACGACGTTCAATACACGACACGATAGCCTGAATTTTTAGTCTAGATTAAATTGTAATCAAGTTTGTAGTTGTAAATAATATTATACTCTTGAATTGAACCAAGTTTTTATAGCCATTTTATTATTTTAGCTTCAATTTTGATTCCAGTCGGTAAACTTTCAACAAACCAACACTCGCTACACAACAATCTAATTTCTGCATCTACAAAATAATGTCATGCACGTATATATTTAATTAAAAAAATTATTACATGTGATAAGTTTGTAGTAGACTTAAATATCTGTGTTAGAATTCGTATTATGTTACAAAATTGTAACCGAAATATTTTTTTAGAAAATCGCCGACACCAAATAAACTTACCTAACTTATGTAAGTAAACACAACCAGTTTGTTTATTTTAAAATAATTTAGAAACTTATAAGCAAGTAAATTTATTTTTCAAAATGATGTAGGTGCGTTTACATAATGTAGGTACTCACTATTAATAATTTTTGCTGTGGGAATAATTATTCTCAAAAAGGTCTCTATAAAGTGGAAAAGCAGTGTTAGTGCAGAATAAGTTTTAATTGGAATTTTTCGTTATCGGTACGACGATCTGGCGTCATAACAGTTTCCATGCTTCTATTTATAATCCGGAACCGATAACCACGCGTAGATGTGAATGCGAAACCTTTCGAGACGCATAACGTTTCTTATCAGCAGATGTATTCGATGGAAAAACAAAATAGTCAATTTATTCTGCTGATTTTATTTATATTGTGAAAGATATACCTATTTGATAGTTTTCTCTTAAAATAATAGATAATTTAGGTAGGTATTACATTTATCAAATAGTTAGGTATAAGTAGTTAAACAAACCAGGAAGTTATTAAAACATATTTTTTGTTTTATAAACCGTCTTGCCTTGTGAATAATTCATAAACAACGGAGTTATATTTAAATCAATATAATTGATGGTACGATTTTGATAACTGAAGGAATTCGATATCAAGAACTCGATCAGAATGAGTTAAATATATACTTCCACATATAGATGTCAAGTCATCTGAAAATAGCATAAAATTTTTACTGCTGAATGCTCGATATCGAGTTTACGAACAGAATATTCTTATTTAATGTAGATAAGGTAAATATTACCAATTAGAAAAAAAATAATTTTGGGAACTGTTTTTTAATTACATATACAGAGTGTTTTATTGAAGGCAGACCAGCCGGCGCAAGGTAATATAGAAGTGAAATTTTATAAAAAATAAAAGTCGAATAACGTAGGTATCTATCCTACATAAAATATCAAAGAAAATAAACGAATACGTGTATAACGATGTAATAAGGAAAACTATAGATTAACACGTCTCAGAATTAATTAAAATTTAACTGAAAACGGTGTCTAAATGCAGTATCATAAGTTGAACATATATTCTGAGTTTTAATACAAGTTGTACGTGTTTCTCCTACACACGGTTATGTTTAGCACAATTTTATCAAATAAACGATGCACCGAGAATGTGCAGTTAATTGTAAAGCATTTTTGATAAAAGCGTTACAAATTTAACGTTAAGATTAAAAAGATTAATGTACTTATACTTATTATAGTCCTTAATCTGCTTCGTTTTCTTTTTTGTTTAAATTTAATTCAATCAGTTCAATATTTTACAATGTTATGCATGGTTTGAATAATATTTTATTATTATATAGATATTACATAATAGATTATCATTAGGTTTTAATTTTTTTTATTTCGTTATAATTGTTGTTGTTAATCACGTGATGATGTATGTACATATTGGAACAATTGCTTTCTAAGCCAGCGATTCACAACCTGGGGTACGCAAAAAAAACTTAATAATGGCGAGAAAAAATAATAATCGACATTGAGTAAAAATACCTCACCTGACGCTTTAAAATGACAGTACCGGTAAATGTGTTTGTGTTTTTTTTTTATGAGGAGTACTCATAACTAATCAAGGGGTATATGGAACAAAAAAGGTAAATATTCCTATTATTGCACTGACAATGAGTCTTTGTCTTAATTGATACCTCGATCGGAACCTACTCTACAAAAACGACTCATGTTAAAACGTTTACATGTTCAAAACAAAAATAATCTAAATATCTTCTTTATTTAATGTTTCTAACAAGGAAACTTGAGGCCTATTATAAATTTCTATATAAACTGAACTGACAAGGAAGGTTAGGTAGGTGGAAATCTCAGAAAAATTTGAAACTTTGCAGGATTGTAGTACTAGTCAACCCTAATCAAGAGACATATTCCGTTCGTGCCCTTATGCGTTTTTTATGCATAATTATTCATTAAAATGTATCACATTAAATTAATTGATTTGTATTTGTGCAAAGCCACCCTTTGTTAATATCTAATATCCAAAGTAACATTTCACCGCTTATCTCTTGAAGCTATCTTGGTTCGGTCAAAATTTTGCCAAAATCATGAACTATAACACGTCTTCTTTTCGAGATTTCCCGAAAATTTTAAATTTCTGGAAACGCGCTTAGATTGTCATTTCTTGCATTGTTATTCTTGAAAAACGACTTTTCAAGTAATTCCGGACCTGTTCATTTCAGGTTCCACCAAAATTTTGTCAAAACCATGGACTGTAATACGTCTTTTTTCGAGATTTCGCGAAAATTTTTAATCGATTTAAATGCGTGCAGTTTGTCATTTCTCGTCTTATTATAGTTGAAAAATGAGTTTTCAAGTAGTTCCGGACCTGTTGTAAACTTTCTAAGTTGGGCCAAAATTTTGCCAAAACCATGGACTATAAACACGTTTTTTTCTCGAGATTTCACGAAAATTTTAAATCGACGGAAATACACTTAGATTATCATTTCTGGCTTTGTTATTCTCAAAAAACTACTTTTCATGTAATTCCGGATCTGTTCTGAGTGTATCAGGTAGTGTCATTTTATCGAAATTATGCAAAATTTTTAATTCTATTTAAACACCTGCAGTTCGTCATTTATTGCTTTGTTATACTATAAAAACGACTTTTCAAGTAATTGCGGACCTGTTCTGAACGTTTTAGGTTCGGCTAAAATTTTGCCAAAACCGTCTTTTTTTCGAGATTTTACGAAAATTTTAAATCGATTTAAATGCGTGCAGATTTGCAAAGCGGTGAAATGTTACTTCGGATATTAGATATTAACAAAGGGTAGCTTTACACAAATACAAATAAATTAATATAAGGTGATACACTTTAATGAATAACTCTTTTAATAAGCTATCAATTCATTGCAGCGTACAAAAACAATACTGAAAATAATAGAGGGTTGGGGGCAGAGATGGCACCCCTTATAATTTTTACCCCTAATTTTTATATCATAATTTAGGTCTCGAATAGCCATTTACAAAAATATATAGTTTGTTGGCGATAGCTCTTGTTGTTCCAGAATTTTTAAGGGTGGATTTTATCCTCACATACTGCATAAGGGCACAAACGGAAACGGCTCTTGATTGGGGTTGACTAGTACTACAATCCTGCAAAGTTTCAAATTTTTCTGAGATTTTCACCTGCCTAACCTTCCTTGTAAGTAGAGACAATCCACAGTGAGTTAGGTATATATGTACATTAATCACGTCATACAGTTAAATCTTAAATAAAATAATCAGTTAACTAAATTTCGCCAAACCTTTGAGATTTCATGACGTAAGCCACTATTCAATAATTAATCATGTCTCGATTATCTCAAATAATTTATAGCGAAACATATCCTTTCAAATAATTACGATGAATAGGTAAATACCTATATCATTAGTAAAACTTTTTCATACGGAATAATTCTAAGTTGAAAATTAATACCTATAGGTAACTTTTATTTTTCTTTTAATCAAATACGTTAAACCTACAATTACAAATAACGGCATTTCGTATTAATTACAGAAAAGCGGCAGAATTTTTTATATATTTAAGTAATTATTATTCAGATTGATTTTAAACGGTCGTGTATAAAAAAAAAATAAAAACCGTTCATATATTATATTGCGATTATAACGGTAATCTACCCTTGACTGCTTGAATTACGAAAAATTAATATTGAACGTGTTAACAACTTATACGGCGTGATTTATCCATTTTTTGTATCGAATATGGACTCCTAATAGAACCGTAAATCATCGGAAACGGTCATAATTTTACGTTGAAGATAAAATAGAAACGAAATTTATACAACGTACCTACTTGGAAAATAATGCAATCACAAACCTAGACATGTTATATACGATAAACTCCTTTAATTTTGATAATATTTGTCAATATAGTTATTAATTATAGCTAACTGTAATTTTTATTGCATAAGTTTCTAACTAACGTAAAATATTAATTTTGTTGATACGCCTGGTTCTTCTACGCGGAATGTTTATTGCGGGGAATATTTTCAAGAAAATAGGTTAAATCAAATATCAAATGTCATAGATAATTAATTTATAAGAAAAAGAACAATTTTTACATTTTACTTAATAATAATAATAATACCTATGTATATTGCTTACTTACAATAAGACCGGAATAATAAATAATAATTTAAATTACATTAATGTTCACATGAAAGAAATCATGATTCATATCCGATAATTATTTATAGGAGTAAATTTTATTTAGTTACTTACGCAATTAACCGCAAACATGTTTTACTAGGTAAGGTAAACGTACATTATTCCGGGGCAGAGCGGGCCGCATCGCAGCGCATTACTCTACACCCAATCGTTGTCACGCAACAGAGATCCCGGAATTAACTCATTTAAAATGCACCCCAGAATTTGGTTGCGCTAAAAGCGACCCGCTGCGCCCCGTCATAATGCACGCTTATCTTAATGGGTTTAAAAGTTGCCGTTAGAAAGTTCAAATATTTAACTAACCTTAATTGTGCATTTTTTTTAAACATTTTAAAGTTAGTACCTAGCACTAACTTATTTGGGTACAAATATTTATATTTCTGCACATCTAACCGAGAGCTAAATAATATCGTTTAATAATAATCAAATTTTTATTTTTTAAAACCAATCTAAATAGTTTTTTTTTTAATTTCCGGGAGTAAAGTTGTCACTCTAGTCTCACTTTACGGACTCTTGTAATATTTTAATACAATTTTCATTATTAGACCACGTTCTTAGTGTAAAAATAATGCCGATTTTTGTACTTTGTGATACTTACAAGCATGAAATTTTAGGGGTATATTCTATGAATACTCCATACTAATCGCAATAAATGTCGCAGGCATTTCGGAACCACCTCATAATTCAAAATAACTCTTTTAATACTCGGGACGCGTTAAAATAGAAGGTGTCTAGGATATGATAGAAATCTTCCGTAGACGTATAGAATATGTCAAAATAAAACTTAAAAGTTTCTATAATTTTTTCCTACGACGCTCCTCAGCTGAGATGTTCGCCCTAAACGTTGAAAGGGAAAAATCAATTTGTTTAAATAACACTTTAATTTTTTGTTAAAATTTAATCATGTTTGGTTTACATCCCTGGGTTTAATCGAACCTCGAAGAGGTTGAAGCTCTTAACTTGATCGTTTCCGTAACATCATTAAGATTAGGATAAAAATCAGTTTGTGTAACAAAAGAACCGACGCTTACTATGTAAAATATTGCCTTACGATATTATCTACAAATAATATATTAATTTAAAAGTGGTTTTGATTGACATATTCAATAACTTCTTGTTGAAACTGTTAAAGTAAAAACCGATACACCTATACTTACTTTTTTGCATTCGAGTTAAATTTAATTAAAATAGTTTAGAATAATTGATGGGGTATTGAACTATTTTAATTAGATAGGTAACTGATAAATGATATATTTTAAACGTAAGTAGGTATGTACTCTTAGCATTAATAAACATTAGACGTTTCAGTTTTTAAATACGTAGTACAGCTACTACTTGTCTATGTTAATGGGGCCATTAAGGAGGTAATACGTAGGAAAATAAGCTTGTTATCATTTTATTTGTAGAAAAACGATGTGATAAGTAGTAATTTATACTCGAGTACCGAATATCTACTACTTTGAACCAACGATTATAAGTAATAGAACGTTTTTTTTATAAAATTTTTCGATACAACGTTTCGCATCGAAATTATCGATATTTTTCAGTTTTTCAAGAACTGCCGTAACTATTTTGGTAATGAACCAATTTTCAAAAACAAACACTTTTTAAGAACATCTTTTTATTGTCGACAACTTTTATATTTACATAATATTCAAAATTATTAAAACTACAAAATTGCGGTTAATTTTTAAAAATCGATTGACAGTTTTCATAATATCCGATTTTAAAATTTCGAAACAACCGCCATTTTAAAGTTTTAAAATTGTATAAATATATATAAAACTTCTAGACAATAAAAAGGGTTCGTTTTTGAAAACTGGTTCTTACCAAAATAGTTACGGCAGTTCTTAAAAAAAAAACTGAAAAATGTCGATAATTTCGATACGAAATGAATTTAAAAAAAATTGTTCTCATTAGTGAGTTCTACCACCCGTACATCGTTGATTTAAAGTAGTAGATACACCCTGTATAGGTAATTGTTTTAAAGTTTATACATACTTACATAATTTTAACTCGTTTGGAGAAACTTTTCTGAGCTCGCTATATTTTTATTTAGTAGCTCTACGTAGTATTTGAAGCATAAGAGACCATTTAGATTACTCTAAAAGTCTAACGCATAGCAGCGTATTCTTCTTTATCTATTTACTTTCCCAACGATTTAATCTAAACGACCAGGATGTTACTTTATTTCTATAAATTACTTATTCGGTTAAATGTTTTTTTAAAAAAAAACGGTTAGTATTTCATAAACCTATGCGCTAAGTTTATTTTATCAAAACGTTATTAAATAATCACTATCTTTAATTGTTCGGTAAATTCAGATCAATAAGTAATTTTAAAGTAGCTTTCGTGATAAACATTAAATAATTAAACTTGTCAAATTATAACAAAACTAAAACTAACAAAAATACACATACTTGCAATTCTTAAAAACAAAGAAAAACTTGTTTTCCTGGTTTTCAAATCAAACTTGTAGTGTAAAAATATAACGAGCAATAATCGATAAAATCCAATAAAATTATACAGAAATAATGATGTAAACAGGAACCGAAAGTGGAAACAAATAGTAGTCTAAGCATAACGATGTCATTTTCCAGGCTATCAAAAAAAATGCTACGCGTTAATACTTTAGTCCCGGTCACACACACCCAGTCTACCGACACGATATGGAAATTAGACGACTGCCTTTATATTATTTGTGACCAATTCAACATCCCTACGCATTGTTCAAAATTGAGCAAGAACAAACGGCTTTCCTTTCGCATTTATTTAAATTCGCAAATGGAGAATGCTACTGGCGATTAAAATATAAGAGTAATAAATATCGATATATACCTATTGTTTTCTTTAAAATGTTTTAACAGCATGGATTTTTGATTAATTGATTGTCAATTAAGTTGGATTCGTCGACTTAAGTTACAATGAATAAGTAATAGGAAAGAAGGTGGGTTTAGGACGTTTCGACGCCGCTGTTTCGACGCGATTGTTTCAACGTCGCCCATTTCAACGCAAGACTTTGGTATGAACTTATATTGACGCGAAGACATGTCGACGCAAAATTAGCCGAGAGATTTAATCTTTCTCGGTAGGTACTTTCTCCGATCTCGATCCCTAGATCGCGAAAATATAGGTCGTTAATTTTGGGTTGGTCATATACAACATATACACTGCATAATTCTTGTAGACGCGATTCCGGTCGCAATTTTAGTAGGAGGCTGAAATTTGAAGAGCGTATTGTATTTACGAAAACAAAGGACGAGTTCGTTAACCAGTCAAATCGACCGGCCCGTTTTAAAATGACGGCCGATCAAAAATTTTAAACCGATTTATCTCCGTTATTGATTATCGGATCGGTAATGTAAATTATGCTTTGGAATTGGCTTAAAATTCTCTATCAATCACGCCTTCTTTCTAATTTTTAATAGAACATACCGTTTTCGAGATAATCGGGAAAAAGTGATAAATTTGTTTTAATCCTTATTAAAATACTCTTGGGAATATTTCTCTCGTAAATGTTATTTTTTAAAATATGTATTTATTTTGAGAAAAATGAAAAAAAAAGAAGTTTTATGATGTACGACATGGAAATTCAATACCGAGGTTTGCGCGTGGTCGGATCTTATTACTGTTAACAATATTAAATCTATATCAGCAATGTCTAAGCGCTAATCTAAACTTGTCTCACCTACATTAACCTAAATTAACCTCAAGTTTTATCAGCCTTTTTGAATAATGATCATCGACAACCAACGAGGCTGACGCTAGTTAAACTTTTTGTAAAAGGCTAAAGCGCGCCGGTCTAATTGAGGAATGGTTAATCATTTTATAAAAAGGCTGTGATATCTATATTAATTCACCTAACGTGCATTTATTTCGACTGAATAGGTACAAATAATAATTTTCACCCCCACTTGTCCTTGCGTTCAGTTGTCTCTGCGTTCAATCGACTCGCATCCAGTTGACCGCGTTCAGTCGGCTGCACCCACTTATCACTTTTTAACATATTGCACAATAAGTTTGTAAATGTTATCGTCTCCGTTAAATACATTCAGAAAAAATTTACCACACAAATTGTTTGTTTAGATTATGTCTCATATTCATTTATATACAATTTTAAGATATAATATTTATTTCCTACCTATGTTGGCAATAAATTAACGTAAATAGCATCAACTCATTATAAGTAACAGAAATAAATAAAACTTAGTAGGTTATCTGTATAACATTTTTATTGCGATTAGTAATAAAGAATTTCTTATATGAATATAAGAAAAAACATTTCTTATATGGGTACATTTTGGAGATGAAAACATAGATTTCAAAATATTCTTTAAGTGAACGAATGTGCCTCAAAACGTGCCCGAAGAAATTTTTAAAGAATTTTTTGCAAGACAGAATTTAACATTATAAGTAATTTCACAAAATTCAAGCTTTGTTTTACCTACTTTTTAATGAACTGAAATTAAATACAGAATAATTACCTAACTTGTAAGAATAGTATTCGATAAAATGATACCCAAACAAAGTAGAATTTTCTATATTTTCTAGCGTTTATAATTTAAAGAAACTTATTTTTAAATATTCGAATGTTAATTGAATTATAAACGAAATGGTATGCCAGCTAATTAATTTAGGGAAATTATATTTTGTAAGCGCACAAAATAAGAATCTATACACAAACGCGAAAGTTATCAAAGAAAGACCAGTAAGACTTCTTTCAAGAAAGTTGTCGGGCTTCGCAACCAATTAAGCGTCCTTACTAAATTGGGCACTTGAATGGGGTAAACGTAGATTAGCATTTAGGAATGAGCTAGTTACACATTAAACACATCCGGATTTGGGGGATTTTATAATCCTACACGCATTTCCGGTTCCTGAACAATGTAACTAATTCCACAAGTATTTCGTTGACCGTCAACCCTTTTCACATTGGGGTTATATTACGACATAATCGATTCTGTCCCGATAATGATCGTAAGCAATTTATTTCAAATGTTGCTTCGCACTTAACGCGACAGTTTTTAAATTAAATTATTTCGCGCGAATTGTCGTTTAAAACATTGAATAAATCGCGTTACACGAGAGGCTGTTATTTCGATGTTTATAAGTGAATTTTGTAGTGCAGTTGATAGATAATTTGCGCGTATACGTGTTAATCGATTATATAAATAATTATTATAATTGTAAGATAACTTCAGGTTAAAGGACAATACCGAAAATAGTAAGACGACCACTTGCACGACCATTAGACGTCAAGTAGCATCAAGTTATTGCTAGAACTGCTGCTGAAACAAGACCCTATAAACGGTAGCTTTATTACTTTTCATATACAACGCAGAAATACGTGTACATACACTTTAGTTAGTTATTTATGATCCATTATGCTACCTCAGTATGGTTAGATTTAACGAACTTTGTATTTAGAAAAAGGCCAAAGGTATTTCCTATGCTACAATGAATACAAGGAATTTTATTAATGGACTTACTTTATGAGGAAAAGCGAAGAATAAAAAATTCCAGGTTTGATTTACCTAAGACAAATGACGAATGAAAATCTACAAAAGAAGAGATATAGTATAGTACAGTAAAACCTGCTTAAAACGACCACGAATCGTTCTTGCAGCAATGGTCTTTTTAAGTAGGCGCTCGTTTTACGTCGTTTAAAAGAAAGCTGAAAAAATACGGATGTTACGTAGATGTTAAAATGTTCATATAAAAACGCTTAATTATAACTTAACTTAAGATTAATTTTTCATCTCTTTAAAGAACGTGTATTAAAAATTGTACAAAATTTGGTGAAATATTAAAAAAGTTTTTCTCATACCAATCAAACGAAACAACAAATATTTGATTTGTTCTTGAAAATATTATTTATAAGGACAAATGTATTTAGAATTGGCTACATTATAAAAATAAAAATGTTCACGAAATATTTATTTATTATCAATTGTACATTATTATGTATATCTATTTAACGTCTTTGTTCTAGTACGTGCGTGTATTATATCCGTGTGTGATGAACGATTACCGAAATAATAAGAGTATTTTATTAAAAAATTTTAGAAACCACGGCATATCCTTATTCAAACAAAAACAGTTCGTGCTTGTCAGTATAAACTAAGAGCTTATGCTACAGAGAATTTATTGTTCGTAATACGTCCAATTTTTTCAATGTCAAGATAAACCGTAGTATATTTCGTCAACATGAGGCTGCAAGAAAATCCTAAAACAAAAACTGTCGCTAGCAACAGAAGCTGTAGAATTGATATTTTCTATCCATGTGATATCAACGATACCAAAGTATGACAGCAGGATGGATGAGAAATCACCCTCTGCCGAGAAGATTGATCACTTCGGTGAGTTGCTAGTTTTATAAACTTGAACTTTTTTTAGTTAATTAAATTTTGTAACGCTTTAAAAGTTGGTCGAAGACAAATATTAAAATCAATCGGTAGAAGTTTACAGTATTCATTTACAAGTGTAATAGGTTATTCATTTGTTGAATGAATTATGTTGAATGAATTTGTTGAATACATATTTTGTTTACCTACTATCTACATAGTTATAAGTACAGCTATAGAAAATTGCATACGTTTTACTTTTAGAAATCTTTTTCAGATACAACTATAGTTTTTATATTAATAAATCAAGTGCATGAAAATAAATCTAGCGAACGTCAAAAATGATTTCAATTTTAAATAGTAATAAATGGGCACATTTACATTAAATATATCGTACGTTTAAGAACGATAGATTTATGGTTGTAATTTGCATACTTCCTTTAACATTTTAAAAGAATTTCTTTTTAATTTTCTTGCTTTTATTTGTGGTGTACGTTAAGGCGTCTTTGTAAATTTCTTCTCGCCAAAAATAAATATGAATGATATCCACTTTTCAGGATTACTAAAACCTTGCGTTATAATAAAAAAAATAAGCGTGTGCGGTTTGTTTTTCACTTGCAATAAAGTGTAATATATTTTTTTCAGTTTACAATCATACGATTTTTCAAGTTGTTTTTAGTACAGTAGGCACTTACCTACCCATAAGCTTAAAATTAAAAATAATAAGATTTTATTTTAGCTATTGACTATAAACAGTTATCATTCATCAACGGTTAACTATTTACATACACTTCGTCCAAACCTATATGCAATCTACGTCATCAATAAAAGGTCACTGTCACCTCAAACTTCGTATTTTTACAATTCTAATAAATTGCAGTCTTTCTTTATGCCATCTAATATGTGCGCAGATAAATCATCGATAGAATATGTCATTTTCCAAACATTAAACCGAATTACAAATGAACAATCTAGTAACTATTTTTTGATGACGTGAATTGCGTATAGGTTTGGATAGGCTGTAGATACATATATTAAGCACCTATGGCCTATCCAAACCTATATGCAATTTACGTCATCAAAAAAAAGTTACTAGATTGTTTAGTTGTAATTCGGTTTAAAGTTTGAAAAGTGACATATTCTATAGATGATTTACTCGCGCACATATTAGATAATATAAAGAAAGACTACAATTTATTAGAACTGTCACAATACGAGTACGAGGTGATACTACTGTGTGAAACGTCATAATCTAGTAACCTTTTACTGATGACGTGGATTGCATATAGGTTTGGACGAAATATAAGTATATTTATTAAATCAAGCTTTTACATTTAAAATTGAAAGTTGCTAAAATTACTTAGGTATCTATATCAATTTTATCAAAATAAATTTTATTTTAGCAACAACATCTTTCGTCAAGGAAATAAACGATATTTTGACACTGCAAAACCCTCGAGCTTTCGGCTCTCGAGTTTTCAATGCTTGTCAAATTTATACTCTTCTCGTTACCGTGCAACATGCAATCTCAATATTATATTACTGTAACTACAGATAAATATTATCGAATGTTCACTAAAATTTTAAGTAGGCAGAGGTAATTACTTGATGCTTTCCTAAAATACAATATTGTTTTAAAATCAGGCAGACTAAATTAAAATCTGACACCTACTTACTTATAATACATTTTAAAATCATGTTAAGGTTTAGCTATCATTTGTTTTGATAATAGTCTACGTGAAACATTTCAGTTATAATGCAAGACATCATTTAATTAATTAAACTGAAGAAAGGTTATATTCTTAATCGTTTCCGAAGATTGATGAAGAATAAAGAAGACAGAACTTTTCATATTACCTAAATTGAAAGTTCTTTTACAATAAAAACAGCAAGCCTACTGATGGATTACTTTTTGATTTCTATTTTAAAATGAAATTGTTTTAGTGTTAAGCTTCATAATTTGTTACCTGCAAATATTAAAGATAAATTACTAATTTTAGAATTAAAATAAAAAAGTGAATAAAGTGTAACAATTAGTACTTAAAACTAATTTAAAAGCCTCTTAGCGCTTTTATTGTGAATGGTTAAATACACAATTTTTGTGATTAAATTTTATAATAAGTCGAAATTTAAACGACAAATTATAATTTGGTTTGTAATAAAATTACATGACAGATACATAGTTATAGTTAGAATATAGGTAATTATGTATATTCAAAAAATTACATTTAGTTGCAATTAAAAACATGATTTAATTGATTGTTAAAAATGATTTCGTTTTATTTTTTTGTGAAAATAATTTTAAAAATATTCAAATAGTTTTGGAGAAAATATAATACATACATTAATATAATAACAATAGTCTTAAAAATAATTTACGTATATTTTCAGACCTATCGACTTTCGTAGTCGATGCGCGAAGCGCCCTCTTAGAGGCAGAAGCTGAATTTTATTATCATTGATTTTGTTATGTCGAGATTTAGAAGATTCAAACCGTTGAAAATGCAGGAAATTTTGTAATTTATAATGTAATTTCTGTTCAAATACAGGATTCTAATGAAGAATTTCGTAAGACTTTCGATAAAATGTACAGTTTTCAAGAAAATCAGAAAAAAGCGATATTTACCTCTGTATTGCTGTGGAAATGCATTATAAAGCGCTTGTGCGCCTGTGATGATTTTTCAAATTAAATATCACCTCAATACAAATTTTCTTATTAAGGCTTAGAAATTATGTCAAAATAATAGGCTTTTGAGAATGTCATGATATACTTCAAAAGAACTTATTATTTTAGATTTCTAATTATATTATTGTAGTCACAAAATACTAAATAAAATTATTAATATCTATAGATTATCCAAACCTATATGATGTTCACGTCATCAACAAAAATTCAGTTTAAAGTTTGGAAAGTGACATATTTTATAGATGATTTACTTGCGCACATATTAGATGGCATAAAGATTTTTAAATAAACAATTTATTAGAACTGTCAAAATACGAAGTACGAGGTATTGATGACGTGAACATCATATAGGTTTGGATAAGCTATAAATATGTATATAGAGGATGGATAAAAAGTCTGGAAACCCCGGAATATATTCCGAATTTTGAAATTTTTCTACGCCAGTTTGTTGGACGGATGAGGCTATCTTTACAAGAGATGTAATTAATAATTTCAATAACTTACCTACATCAATATACACTGCAAAACCCATGCATATGTTATACGGCAAAGAAGATTTCAAACAAGTATTTTTAATAATACCTTAATTAGAATCTACGAAATTTATAATCGTCCACATTGGAAATTCATATCTTGAATTTCTTGAAAATCACATGTTCCAAATAATGGAAGATATTCCGTTATAACAAATGTACAAGAGTCTCTTTAACGTTACAAATAAAATTCAAAATAATCCGAACATAATGCGAAGAGTTTATGAATGTTTAATTTGATGCCGCGATGTTTGCATTTGACATTAAGGGGCTGATTATTGCTTTAGATTTGTCTATAATTGTTTTTTTTAATAAATCTTTTTTGTGGAAAGTGTGCGTTTTTTCCTTACATAAATACGTATTTAGTTGAGCTTGAAAAACTTTGTAAGAAAGATGGATAGATAAAAACTTTACAATACTATTTTTATTCTATTTACTATTTACTATTCAATAATGTTTTATATCTAATTATAAATCGCCCTGTATACAAATTGATGTTTGTTTATTTTTAAATAAAACAATATAATTTGGTTGCGAAATTTATCTTTCACCAATTTAGCAGGAAATAAGATAAGAATTTGATAAGGAAAATTAAAAATGTGCAAGTTTTGCGTAACACAAAATGTAAAATTTGTACGATAGTGCGGTGAACAATTTACCTACATTGCATCAAAATTAAAAATCTATAAATTACAGGTGTAGTCCGAAATATTAAATTGTAAAATAGTTGTCTGCATCTCAGTTATTTTCTTTATGGCGCAGTCGTTCGATTACAGATTTCCTCCGCAGATGTCGCAACGAACATGATCGAAAAATCTTTCAAAATCGTCTTTGTGGGAAACAGTAAAGTAGGAAAAACTTCTTTCTTAATTAGATATAGAAATAACACTTTCGCGGATCCTAACTTTGTTGTGTGAGTATTATTGTTGTTTTTATTATATGAATGGCCGTACATAAAAAATATAGATATGTAAGTAGGTAACTAACTGATTCGATTTTACGGCGTGGAAAATGTATACATAGATAATAAAATCGATGAATTATAATTAATGTATTAAATAAACGAGTATTTCAGATACAATGGCATTTTTACTGACATAAAAGATGGAAAAATACTCTATAGGGTATATTTAGCGGATACTGCTGGTGGAACCGATAATATTCGTTTAAGATCTTTTCAGTATTTTGAGGTACGTTTTCGAATTAATTTTTATCGTTAGAATTTAATAATATTGCAACGGCAATGTTCCATTCAGACAGGAGCCTTTGTGCTTTGCTTTGCTATAAACG
This sequence comes from Rhagophthalmus giganteus, assembly GCA_036326145.1. Taxonomy (NCBI): domain Eukaryota; kingdom Metazoa; phylum Arthropoda; class Insecta; order Coleoptera; family Rhagophthalmidae; genus Rhagophthalmus; species Rhagophthalmus giganteus. The sequence continues at coordinate 2,255,461 of JARFJA010000026.1, read as the reverse complement.
ATACATATTCCTACAACAGTATCAAACAACAATGGATTCCCGAAATAAGACCTTTTATAGACAATGCACCCTTAATACTCGTCGGTAAGTGTAGTATTTGTTGGTATTTTAATTTACACACTGAAATTCGATTGTAGGTACCAAATCCGACTTACGTAATGAAAATAGTATTCATGTTAAACGTGCGAAGGAATTACAAAAGGAATGCAAAGCGGCATTTTATATTGAATGTTCGGCTAAAGACGGTTCTGGCGTAAATGATGTCATTAGTGCAACACTTTCGGCATATAAAAATGCGTGTAAGGTCAGAAAGAAATCTAAATGTACTATTATATAAATAAGAAGAAATTAAAATTTTTACCTTTAAATGTTATCGTTATGAATTGGTAAAATATGTGCGCGTTATCTGGAAATATCATATCACCGACTACGTCACAGCTTGAAACTAATTTCCTTCATTTCTTATCTAATGCAAAGGTACGCGAGATTCCCAAATACCTAAAACTTTCATAGTAGGTATTGACAGCTGTTTAAATTGTTAAATTGTCATTGTCGTTTTACGAAACTAATGTGAACATCTTATTAAGTGGGGATACACGTTAAAAACAAAGGTACGTTTACGTAACATAAATACTAGTTTCTTTAAAGTGGTAATTTATAACGTGCTTTTTTTATAAATTCGTTTAATAAAATTATTTTCATCAATTATAAGTAAGATATTTCAAACGGCCGCGATCGTTTGTCGTTTGTTATTCAATTATTTCTGATAATAATTGTTTGTTTTTGTCAATTCATTTGAAGAGTTTTTAAGCGCCGCCATCAAACGGAGTTTTCAATTTTCGCTATCTCGTCGGATGTGGTTTCGTCCGGTTAAAAATTGAACATGTTTGACAAAAACGATCTTAACTTTTAATAATATTAATTTATAAGAAGTTCTTAAATGAGTTTTAATAATGTTATGTTGTTAAGTTTAACAGTACTTTTGCTCTCTTACTTTACTCTTTGTGTAATTAAATGTGACTTGTTATTAAAATTGCGTTCTAAAAAATCGAAACGTGATAACTATGATTAAATTTGAGAGATAAGTATGATGTAGATATGCGTAATGTGAATAAAATCTAAATATTTTTACTGCATCGCACTGGTGTCTCATGACGATAGGTAATAATAAACAAGTATCAGTTTGTGTATACAAGTGAGGAAATTCTTTCATAGTTCTATGCCACTTTTATTGTATAACAGTTCCAATTTGTTTGTAGCGTGCATTAATTTTTTAATAAGACGCAGTGTAAGTATTAATATTTACCTATATATTGTTTTATAAATTATAAATAAAATTTGAGATTATTTAATTAATTCAATGAATCCAGTCATGGGTAATATCTAATAAATAATTTCTCATTTTTTCAGTATAAGTAATTCTATGTGTTTTGTATCTAGCCTAAACAATTATTTTTATTTGATAGTTTCCATTAGGAAACTATCAAAGACTATCACGTTATCATTAGATAACGTGTAATTCATTTGTGTATTTATTATCACCTGCACATTAGTTCACTCTGTTCGAACATAGGAACAAATAAAGTTTAGGTAAGGAAAACCGGGGTAAAAAGAACTTGGGATATTACATTATTACAAACAGGTTTTATTTATAGTCTGTCTAAATGTAGAACTCCACTGAGGGGTTAAAATCAGTATTTTGTGAAAAATACGCTAAATACTAGTTCTATTGAAGTTGTTTATTGCAATGCTCGTCCTTAAAGGCGATATAAGATAGAGCTAAATAGAGGCTAAAATAGCTTGTAAAAATTCCTATATTTTGATCATTTACTAGTTACTTAATAATTTGAAGAACAAAGGCTGCCATTACATTATCCAAGATTTTTACAAAAGATCTCTCACCAAATCTAGATCAAATTATTCAACTAAATCAACAAAATGTAGATAATTTAAAAAGTTTAGAACCGCCGAATGTTTTAAATAGGTAGGAATTGTTACAAGCTATTTTAATCTCTACTTGACTGTTTTTATATACTGCCTTTAAGGACGAGTCTTGCAATAAGCAACTTAAATGAGAAGAATTTTAGTGAATTTTACAAGTTTTACAAGGTATCGATCTTAATACTTTAGCGGAGTTCTACATTTAGACAGACTTTAAGTCGTTTCTTTTTTAAAGGTACTTTAAAACGCACAAATATAATGTTAGTATTTATCTGGTGGCATTTATCTATGCTCGGGCAACATATTTATGTCAAGGTAGCCTCGTTATAATTAATTCTATGAATTAGGAGTATCTTTTAATACAACATTAATCGTATTAATTACCTGTGAGGACATTCAAATGCGTTTTCCTCGGAAACTGTTCGTTGCAGCGCAATCTAGTAAGAGAATCTTTTCTGTGTATAAAGCCTAAAAATTAAAAAAAGTTACACCCTCAAAATTAGGGCGTATAAGTTATAATAAGGGTGGTTTACTCTGGTCACACCCTAAGGTGCAATCCAAACAATTTCTAGATCAAAATAACTGCCTTCGACCAGGACGTAACTGGCCCAAAAATCATCAAATTTGATCAAACCGCTCACAAGGTATTTTGAAAAAATGAATTTAAATAATCAACTTTAGGGGTAAATTATCTCCTCAGAAGTGAATATTTTACTAAGGTAAATTTTTCTGAATAGTAAGTCATCACACTATCATTGAATAAGTTAATGCTTCTTTTCAACAGTGGCCTGTGTTCTAGTCCAAACAGAGCACACTTTTATAATTTCCCCTTAGCTCTCTATTTTTTCTCCGTAAAAACGTCCTCTGCTACTTCTTCTTGCTGCTAATTAGAAAGGTGCTGAAGTTCTTCTACGGTTAGTTCGGTCTTGTAAACTATTCACCAACGCCTCCACATCCTCATCACTCACCTCCAATATGTGCGACTGTCCGACTTACCGGACACATAATTTCATTCATCACAGACGCCGATTTAAAGCCTTCGAAGTCTCTGGCTGCAACACAATCTGGCCTAAGTTTTTCCAAGCAAAATTCGTTGTTCTGAGAGAGACTTCCTTCCAAGTTTTACCGGCTTCGGCGTATTACTTTCTTCACTGCGCGTGCGGTTCGAAATTAGAAACATCCTTCGAACTTCAGATCGGATTTTTCTCGAATTTAGCATTCGAAATACGAGGCACCACCGCATTAGAAAACATAATGTAGGTAACTACCCATTACTTTAAAATAAATTAACGACGAAAGAAAAAGTTATAAAAATATTTTAACGCATAAAAAATAAGTACTCCTTAGGACATACTTCTATTTCAATTTATGCAGTTTATACAGTCATATTTGAGATTATTGTCACTAAACTTGGTCGTTGAGCTTTTAAATTCAATAGCGTAGGTGCACCTTTATCCCTTATTTTTGTAACCATATTATAGAAAGTAAAAGTTATAGTTTATTGCTCACCCACATAATCGCGTTAAATTATTATAGATACTATATAATATAATACGTATGTCGTATGTATAAAGAAAATGCTTTTACTGGCAGTTTTTTGAGTAGGCAGTTTGTTTGTTTTTTTCGTATTATGTGCGCTACATAAAAAATATTGAATCGTATAAGATGATATTTTTATTCAATAAAACTCAAACATAATAAGTTTGGTAGGTACTTATTCGGTAAGTACCAAACATTTTATGCATAAATATACAGCATCAGTAAAAGTTAATATTACAATAGCAAATAGCTGTATTACTTAATAACAAAATAGTATCTAGGTATCTACAGATATATTTATTTTACTTATCTATATAATATAGATATTTATTTTATAAAAACGTATTTTGAGGTGTAGTTTGAATTCGTTTGCTGGTAAGTGAACAAAAATATTATAAAATATAATTCATTCGTTTAAAATAAATTAATAAGCGCCGATAGTTTAAAGTTTAAGATGCGTTGCTGGTTGTCGTACGTCAACCACTTGCCCACTTGAGGGTTAAATGTAAATATATCGCTAAACAACAATTAACGAAGCAAATTATTAAAATATTTGCACAACGTTTTCGTTATCATTCCGATATGAAGTCAGCAGAAAAATACAATATATTACTGAATTGTTATTTGACTCTATTATCATAGCGTCAAATTAGGTCAGTATAGGTAACACTTTGGGATAGCGAACGGCAGATATATTTCTAAAAAATATTCCTATATGTAGATGACTTTGAACACGAAAAGTTGTTTAAGTACTACTTCTTTCTAACTTTTATCTTCCGTTATGGTAACATTTATAACTGTTAAATTTATATTACTTACACAAACACGTTGTAAGAAGTTACATATTATTATGATGTTGTTTTGTTACATCTATCATAATTTTATAACATCGATAAGTTGAAACGTCCGCTAAAAATGTTTTGTTACGAAAGAAATGAGCCGATAAAATTTTAAAACTTTTCGAAAGCGTTAAAGCCCTATTTGTATAGGAAGATTATCATTTAATGTTTATAAAATGTATACATGTTTACATGCGTAACTTAGAAACATAGATAAGTGGATACATACTTGGTAGAAAGTTAGAATTTGAAAATTAATTATCGTGACGCAAGTAAGAGAAAAATTTATGTCCCCCATTCTAAAAGGATTAATGAACGTATTCATTAGAAGAATAAATTTTATCGTTCCTGACACATCGGCCGAATAAAATGAAGGAAATCCCAGTAAAAATATAAAATTTTTTACGTTTTAGAAATCTATATAAACTGACAAGCAACAAAACACGTATAACACTTTACTAATTTTGTGTTAAGGCGTAAAAATAAATACCTACATTTTGTAAAATTTTAATAAAACAATTGAATGCATAAAAATTATTTTTCAACAATATCTTGTTAAAATGTTCCGATTAATCTTTATTGTTTTTGTGTCCGAAAATATTTAGTAGTAATAGCCCCATCATGTATATCCATTTAATGAAGCATTTCCGACGTAATTAGACACTAACAACAATTAGAAAATAACAAAATCGTTAAAACAGAGATTTGTTGAGAGTGTTTACGAGAAATTAAACAAAATCAACCCTCGTTTCATTCTAAAAAGCGTAAATGCCCGACAGCGTGACGTATACGTTACGCGCGACAAAAAATACCCATACGATAAATCAGCGGTTGCAATTAAGGAATCCGTCCTTATATTTTTTTAAATTCCACTTGTGTAGCCATTTACACGAAAAATGCGTTATAAAGACTTAAATATCACAGTTTAGACGTAAAAATTTTCACTATCATAAATTAAATAGGTACATCTAGGTAGGTTGCATTTTACACAATTTCGAAATAACGCGGTTTAGGAAACAAAAAGCAAAACAGGAATTTTATTTTTACACGGCATATTTTAATGTAACGCGCTCAAATTTCTGTTTGAATTTAGTTCTGTTAACTGTGCACAGTGCAGATAATCTTCTAAAACTAATCTACTTAACGTGTAAAAAGAGAATTAATTAGGTGTAAGGGAGAGTGGGTCGATTTTCAAATTTTTTACGTTACCTACAATGCTTTTGAAAAATCAACTGCACTTTTAATTAGTGGCATACAATGTTTGACTCGTTCTAGCAACGTTAGCTGAATACCTTATACTTACAACTATTATATAGAAATGTAAAAAAATATCAAATTATAAAAAGCTCTCTAGTCTACTACGTCGCCGCAGTACCATATATTTTTATAGTACCTATACGCATTCATTGTTTATAATTATTACCTAAATACAAATAATAAAACTAAAAATATATTTACTCTAACAAAAAATGTTATTGTTCAGCCCCAAAAACAAAATTTCTTTTATGAAATGTAGTCAACATATAGTCGTCTAATTGTAAGTTGTTGTATAATAATTTATAAATAACCGCAATAGAGCTACTTCTTTCAATATATGGCTGCGGAGAAAACTCCGATGACCAATAACTGTGAATTCTGATTCACTCTGCCCCACTCACCCCTATAATGTTTTCAAAAAATAGGTAAAATGTAGAAAAATATCAAATTATAAAAAGCTGTTTAAAAAGCAGCTCTCTAGTCAACTGAGTCCCCTTATTTAAAAATACGTAGTACCGAATGATACCATAATATTTAAAAATATAATATAATATGACAAAATTGAGCAAAACAATGATTCAAAACAAAATTATTAAATAATCATTATTACAAAATTATAACTAGTTATTCTTCTGTACCCTACCTTTGTTACCTGCACTCTAACAATTTACAATTTTTATTAATAATTTTATTGGACTAGGTAATATTGAAAATTCTTATCTGTATTTGTGGTATGAATGGTGTGTATGAATGCACAAATCTATTTATATGACCGCATTATAGAAATCAATGCTGTGGATTACATTATACACCTAATATCAAGCATCGTTAATCACATGACTAATTAAGATATGTACCGCGAACATATTCATTGTTAAATGTATTATACGTTATTCAAACAAAAATGTAACAGGTAATTTGAAACTATTTCTGAAAAACATCGATAAATTAAATAAGCAGTAAATAGTTATCTACAATATTTCCTCATAAAAATTTCCTATTTATTATTGAATTCTAAATATGTTTTCCTAAAGACGTATACAGGGTGTTTCAAATTACTTTTCAGATGTGATGGAGGGCACGTAATGAAACGCTTTTTTATAATAATGTCCGAAAACGCTTTCATATCGAAATAATGCGATGTGAAAGAAAGGAGGATTTAAAACAATCCCAACACGTAACGCAAACCATTTGATTTAATTTTAATTACTTCAAAGTAGCGAAATATTGCGAAAATTATTTAATCAAACGATATACAAGTCGATGCCTTTTCAACAATTTAATATCGAAGTTTGTTGGTCGATAAACAATGGAAACAAGCTAACTACCCATGTTCAATTGTTTCCATATAGTGCTGATAAGCTTATTTCCTTCACGTCATACCCTATTATCTCAGTGCCTTCATATTGTATTATTTCGATTCGAAAGCGTTTCCGAACATTAAGTACTTTATTACAAAAAATGTTTAATTACATCTGAATAGTAGAAATAGTTATTATGAAACGCCCTGTACATTATACCGTTTAATTTATTACGTAGACATTCTTATCACGTATGTTACTAATTCATCATGATGCATTATAATATGTATTATCTTCTTTCATTTTTCAGCGAGTTCGAGACAACTTAAACGGGCACAAGAAATATGTGTAATTACGAAAAATGAACGAACAGAAATCTCACATACGGATGACTGTCGTTGGTGACGGTAATACAGGCAAAACTTGTATGTTAATAGTATATAAAGATGAAAAATATGAAGATTACTATATACCGACAGTGTAAGTAGCTCATTTAGGTAATTTATCTTAGTTTGTTCTATCTATGGCGATTCATTATTATTTGTATACATGGGTACATACCGGGTGACTATAAATTGACGAATTATAATAATTGACTATACACGTGATAACGTTCTTTGAAAATTTAATTTCACGTGATTGTCGCATAATTTTGTATAACCTCTGCTTTTCTCGCAATTTTTTGTAATTATTATTAGTACTTGTTCGTTTTTTATCCTTTATTCTCATTATGTTTCGTTCGTTCACAATGAATTTTACGTTCACAACAGTATACCAGACAACGGTATACGTATACAAACATGTAGGTGTTTCATCGGCACTTACTGCATTTGTATCTGAGTAGTTCCACAAAAATCGGGTAACTTTGCAGATGATTTTAATGACATGTTTTTTTATGTTTAATCTCTTTTTTGTGATGCCTTAGGTGGACAATACAGTTGTTATATTGCTCCCAAAAGTCACTTAATGTAATATTTTAGATTTTATTTAGGAGAAATTCAGATTTTTCTGAAATTCAGATGAAATTAAGTCTTAATGTTAATGCTCACAGTGCTAAATAATGCTAAGTAATCAAATTCTTACATAAATCCATAAACATTCCAAAGAGTATTGCAATTATTATTCTAATTAATTTGATAAAAAATTACATTTGAAAGATAGTAAGTAACAACAGACAATAGGTAACATTTACCCATTTATTATTCTAATATTATATATTATCAAATATTAATTAGTACACTCGGATATTATATTATTAGCATATAAATGCATAAAATAAAATTTTCTTTTATAAAAAAATTGCTCCGCAATCTAGACCAAGATATACTGCCTGAATTATAACAGTCGTCCCTTGAATATTAATTTTATACAATGAAAATCTAGATCATAATCGCGAATACGCTTCTGTAAGACTGATAAAAATTAATTGGTATTTTCGATATGCATCGCAATTATGATAAATTTAGAGCAACGCGTTGTTTTAAATTGTTTTTAAATTCACGATTGGTTTTTACGATAGAATTTAAGACTGTCTTTAAAAAAATTAGTACCATAGTTTTTCAAAATATAACACATCGATTTCTTTTTTTTTTCATAAACAAAAAAAATATGTTAACACAAAATTGATGATACATTAACTTAACACGTTGACTACCACGCGAATTTTGTAATTACTTAACAATAAGTTTTATTTTGAGGCCACGCTACCTAAACGTTGTTTGAGAATTTTAGATCATTACGTTAAAGATTTAAAAATATATTTTACCTATTATAAAAACTTTGACATTTTCCTACTGTTTGAAGGTGGCAAGTAAACAGAATAAATGGTAGTAAGTACATCAATACACTTATAAAAGTGTGAAGTTACGGAAAATTCTAATTATTTTGATTTATGAACGGAAATTTCGATTTTAACGTCATTCTACATTATAGGCTTTCATTTTAATAAATAAACTTTTTAGTTTGGAATATAAGTTATATCTTAATATTATGTAACAATAAAGCCATTTTATGTAATTGTAGGTTATGGTTCCGTTTATACTATATGCAAAATTACACGACACTATAAAATTCTAACTAAATCATGACGACAAATTGGATTAGGTACTTATTACCTAGCAATTTATTATTGAAAATATCATAAAACTTTATTTGCCTTCGTTAAACTAGATTTCCAAATAACGTAGACGGATCACTCACTACATTAATTTAGTGAAACTTAGATTTCATTTATTTGGTAGATCAGCCTGGAATGAACACAAAATCCAGGAAATGAACGTTTCTGCGTTCATTACCAAATAAACGTTTACAAAAAAATATTCAAAATGAATTGATCAATGTTTACCGTTTGAATCTATTAAATGTGAGTAATGTAATAAGTTAAAAAACTACTATAATTATTGATTGAAGTAAAAATAAAAATGAGAGAATTAACTGTTTTTAAATTTAAACATTCAAAAAATACGAAAGCAAAAATTCGAATTACTAAAATACCAAACATCCTTATTTAGTTGTTTAATCTGTTGCTGATTATACAGTGCTTTCATTAATGATTGTAATTCACGTGACTAGGGAATTTAATATTTTGGTGTTTTTGTTTTTAATATCGGCATCTCTCGATTGCGCATACGTTTATACAAATTGATGGTATTACCATTTTAATTATTATTGTATCGTGTTTTTTTGTTCCGCCGTTTATTTTTAATGTTTTGGTTAACACAAACGTTTCATAAAAATCATAAAAAATTAGCTCTTTGATTGCTTGATACTTATTTGATTATCGCTGACTATGTATCAGTTTGGTTGCCTATGCACTAAGGTCTCGTGGATTACGATCATTAATGAACACACTGTAGTTATTAATTAAAGATTCTCTGTCAACTAAATACCTGATTTTAAAAACGTAAGTCAACTTGATGTGAACATAATCAGCAAAATTGTAAAAAAACTAGAATTTGTAGGTAGGTACACTGTCAAAAAATTACTGCGCGACTAGTTATGAAATGCAGGCAACTTATCGAGCACTTCAGCTCTAGCTTATTGTTAATATTTTACACAGGCGGGCAAGATGTTAAACGATCGAGTGTCTTTATTTTTCATTTGATCGTGCGCATTCTTCACTAATTGCGTTTCATTTTTATAAGTACCCTAAAGTTGAAAGTAACAAAGAATGTATTTACTCGTTCGAATAAAAATAAACGCACTCGATCGTTTAATATCTTATTGTCCGCCCGAAATCAAAAAATGAACATGGATTTTTTAGATTCGATTCCTACTCCATGAATGTAATAGTGAATGGAAGAACTCGTACAATTATTTTACAAGATACTGCAGGCCAAGAAGAATATGACAGACTAAGGCCGTTAGCGTATCCAGAGGTAAAGAAATATATATTTTTTTCGTTTTAAAATCATTTTGGTCATCTATAGGCTGTCCATAACTTATAGATTATATAAAAAACAGTAAATAATAAAATAAGCACAACTCAAAAATATTATACGAGTGAATTCCAGTGAGATAAGTTGCAAAAAATATTTATTTATTTACATCCAGTTACTATTGATTTCTGTATATAGCGATGTGTGCTATATCTATAATACTAATTTCATATTTTTTCCGACGACCCTTATGAAAAGTGCACAAATTCACACCATTAAATGTTACTAAAAGTCGAACATTATAAATAGATCAACCGTGCGTAAAAAAACTCGTTAGCTAATCATAAACGTCTTAACCCGTGTACAATAATAGCACACACTACTCACAATCAGTCAATTAAAAGCTTTCTAGCCTGTCACGCAATGTCTTTATGTACAAATAGAGGTCGCTTATAAAGTGCCAAACGTTAACGTCAAAATTCGAGCTCCACTTAATTGCGGGTCAGTTTAATAAACACTTATGGTCGTCGGAAAAGTATAGTATATAACACGTGATGAAAGAATATTTTACGCTTGTGTGATTAAACCATTCGACTTCGTCTTGTGGCATAAACTATCATACTCGCTTGAAATATCCGCCTTTTATCACTAGTTATACAAAGCTTATAGCTATTTCCAATCATTTATAACATGATCAATAAATTATAAGCACTGTATTATCATAGAGCACTTTTTTCAGACGGACGTGTTTATTATGTGCTTTGCTGTAGATAAAAAAGCTTCATATAACAATATTATAAATAAATGGATTCCAGAAATAAGACACCATAGACCAACTGCAAAAATTATTTTAGTAGGTATGTATGCAAAAATAACTACTTGCAATTATCTATGTGCGTGGACAAGTTAAATATCGACACACTTAAAGATTATAAATAAAAAATTTATTATTCAAATACTTAGGTAAGCACAGTGAAGTTCAAAATTAATGTCCCGAATCGCGAGCATTGCGCGAGCAATACATGGCACAACAAACAAATCTACAAAAAGTACTTACGATGTGTAACACGAATTATAAATACAATGTTGCTACTTTAAATATTCAGTTCATAATTTCTTTGTTGTATCGTGTGTGTCCGCGCAATGTTCACGACCCGGGACATTAATTTTGAACATGACTGTACCTATCTGTAATATCCATAAAAAAACAACAATAAAACTAGTGTCATATTAAAGAGCATCTAAAATCCATGTTAGAGCATGGAGCGCCACTAGAATGATAGAAATAAGCCCAATTGAATTACGTTCTTAACACACGATTAGTTAATTGAACATTATAAATCCACTAATAATAATTTCTTATTGGTCAAAACTTTTGATGCTAAAATAAATAGTAAGTTAATCGATCGTTAAGTATTTAATTTCTTTTGTACAATCGGCCCTTAATACTTAAATACTTATGAGTTCTAACTTCATTTTGTTAGTGGGTAACCAATGCCTAATTTGCCTAATGCAATAATTTTAATAAAATTAATGATTTTTGTAGCTACAAAATGTGATCTCAGGGAAGTATGTGAAAAGCCCATATCGACAAAGGAATGTGAAGAACTAATGTTGAAAGTCAAAGCAGATGGTTATGTAGAATGTTCCTCAAAATGGATGTGGAATATTAAGAAAGTATTTGAAGAAGCGCTGATAAGTGTTGTGGGTAAACCAAAACCGCCAAGATCACATAAGCCTATTTGTTTATTATTATAAAACTCATTTTATTTGTAAACACATTACAAAAATTTTGTATGAAAATAATACTCTGCCGACATCGTCATAGCATAAGCCTGTATTTTAAAATAAAAAAGTACGTACTAAGTAGGTACCTACCTAAACAATTAATAAATTACTAAAGTCGAGAGCCTCTCACGCGGTAGGTAAAGAACTAAAAATAGTAGGTGTGCAAGTTTTATAACAACGGCCGTATAAGAAACGTTTTTCATTCTTAACAAATTTGTTTTAAATTTTATATTAGAAGGAAGTTTCTACATTTACTCCTCCAAAGTGTACTTCAGACTTTTCGAAGAACTTAAATAACTATAAAATATCTTGTAACCACAAAGATGAGACGCATATTCTACCGAGTTTTGATCCAAAATATGTATGAATATTAATGGGCCAGCAGCGCCGTTACACTTCCGGGGATTCAAATTTTTTATCAAAAATTTTCCCGGAAACTAATAAATAACCGTGACCTTATCCAAATAGATCAATTCTTAAACTACAAAAAGTGACCTATTTTTAAACTACTATAGCAGGCAGTAAAGCAAATTTGTTAGTTCCGATAATGTTATGGCTGTATAGCGTATAAGAATTATGTTTCACTAGACTCGTGAATGGAGACCTTTTTAATTTTTCTTTGTTTCAAAACAGTAGTAACATTAGTGGGGTGTATACTTTCGTTGTATCGTAAAAGTGTAAGTTTTTACGATTACAAACCTCAGCAACGAATGGTTTGTCACTGAAAATTTATTAGATAGATAAGCGGTTTTCCAAATAAATGAATATAGAACAGATAGTGTTACCGACTTTTTTTTTTAAATAAATTAAAATTTCACAATAATTATTTTTTAATACTTATAATTTACCGATAAATATTATATTTTTAGATAGGTGTGTAGGTACGATCACATGCAACAATAATGTCTCCGTCTTCTATCTCATTTTGCAAAACGTATATTCTGAATAAATCATTATGCATACCTACACCACTTAACTCGCTTTCACGAAATTCTTCAATTTTTAAATCCTCTTATTGTTCAGAATAAGGCCAACCGCCAGCTAAGGATCAAATTATTTCGTTTAACGAGTAACGTAATTTTCAAATAATTCTGACTAAATTCATGTAGGTATGTAAGTTAAATAACTACGTATAATAGGCCTGTAAATTGTTTTCGATGGCGACGTTTAATTTACATTCTATTATACCTATGTATTTCTGAAATAATAATATGTACTAATAGATAAATTGTAAATAAACCAAAATCATAATCTTTTAAACGAAAAATACCTTACTTAAATACCTACCTTGATTTAAGCTAATTGTAAGCCCTACATTTTCTTGTTACGACTCGGACGAGAGACATTATTTTTGCTGTGATAGTACTAAAAAATCTAAACCAAACTATACCTTATTTATCTTATTTACCATATGATACGTGATGACTTCGGTGCTAAAGTGCTATTGGTTGTGAATTTAAAGGCGACAGCCCTAAGCGTGGATCGTTTCCAAGCAATTCCTTGTTATTGTAGATACGTTAAAATGTAAATAATAAAAGGTTACGTACGTTTAATGTGTAGTACAGTAGACGATCGAAATAGTGAACTAATAAAAACCACCGCTATTTGAAATGTAATATAGAAATCGTTCAATCGTTGCACACGCAATCGTGAGTAGATCCGATCCTGTCTAACATGCGTTCTCCGCATGCATTTGTTTATATCTACTGCATAGGCCGGGTAAATAGACTATAGTTTGCTTTGAGAATTTCACATTTCAATAGAGAAAAAAAATAAAATTAAAGTGACGTGTTTTGTTCTTCAAACTTCAAAATACTTTTTATACCTTCGAGATAACGTGAAAGGATTTAAATATATTGAAGCACATCATTATTCAGTACCTATAACAATAAAGATAGGTTCGTAGACAATTTTATTACTCGGTAAATTTTTATACGATTTCTCGAAAAAGTTAGGAAGTCTTAAAGGATTGCGATGCATTCCGTAACAATAAAAACTTCGTGATAGTTTTTGTGCATCTCTTAAACATTTAAACTGATAGTAGCGTCGAGTTCCATTAAATTTGTAATTTAGATTATCTACCTATTGTAAGTACCACTCGATAACAATTTTTGGACAAAAATAAATATAAAAACATACTTAAATAAAATTCGGCGGTTTAAACGCGAGGGACCGAACCGATAAATTATGTTTAAAAAAAAAGTGGGAAATGCAGTAGATATGTAGCGCGAATTTGATAAAAAACGATTGATACGCAGCATCAATATGGCGATTAGAAATGGTTTCTGCGAATGTCTTGGGCGCTGACGTTTAACCATAAAGCGTAAAGAATATGATGAACGATCGTTGCTTGACAAAGTGTTTTGTAGAGAATGTTAAAAACGCGGATCGGTTAATATGTGTTACCCATGAGAAATAAAAAATTTAAATGCGCAATAAATCATGAATCGAATCGAGCTCAAAAAATGGTGCAAATAACTTACATCAAATAATTTCGATTTTGCGTGATATATTATTGCCTAACAAATTATAATTAATTCAAAATTTATACGTAGATAAGCATCAGCGTTCTTGTTAAAATCGAACATTAAACATGCTATCAAATGAAAATGAGGATCCCCTCATTATTTCACTAAAATCTATCAAATAATAAATCACTACATAGTTACTGGGAAAGTGACAAATACCTTGCCCCGTTTCTCATCCCAATGTGAGAAATGTCCTGCAACGCTTAGTCCTCTAGGTCAACGTTCTCCACTAGGAAACAGCTTTAAATTAACATTTCAACAAATGCCAACCCTTATAGATGGTTTTATGCCCCATTGCATCCGAGCAATATTTAGAAGCTCGGATGCTAGTTGAAAATACAGTTGAAGAACTTCATGTTTTGGAAATAATAGTTAACCCTAGTTTTAGGTTTGAATATTGAATTGGGACAGTGTTTTAGACTTTTAGCTTAGCTTGCATAAAATCAACTTTATAGGTAGGTCTTTAAATTATAAAAATTAAGTAAGTAAAACGTTCGTTTTTAGAAATTCACGTATTTTCCGAATTATAATAATAAAAATAAATTGATTATAAAACGAAGTGGAAATTCATGAAGGAACTCATGACGTACGTACGACCTACGTAATTGCAATTAGATTAGTATAGAAAGTTTTAATGTTTTTTTCCTAATCCCCATCCAGTGTCAAGTGAGTGAGTAATTAAGTGAGTATAATTATCTACAATTCTACGCGCATTATAATGTCGTGTTTTATAAAGTGGGTAAGTAACGCAAACGACTCTGCAGATTAAAATTTACTTAATATTTGTTATTTCGTTCCTATACTGTCAACTACATAATATACAGGGCTGCTGATAAGTAGGGAAACGAGCGATTATTTCCTAAATTAAGATAAATAGCGAAAAATGTTGAACACAAAAGCTTTAGGGTTGTTTAAAATCTATTACAATAAAGGAAAACTATTTATAGGAGTGATCACAAAGGCGTGGCAAAACAAAGTTGTTTTTTTTTAACTGCAACACCCTGTATATTAATCTATATTTCAATTCTTCTCGAAATTCTAAAAACAATTCGTATATAATTCGTAGTTTTGATAATTGTTTTTACTACTCTCAAAATTGACGCAAACGGGCTCGAATGTTTGCATATTCATTATGAAAGCTATGCAACGCAGAGAATATAAAACATAATTTTATATTCGTTTGTTTTGTAGAGAATAAAATAGCATAATAATTATACAGGGTTGATTAAAATTTATGAAACGAAGGTATTGAAGGGGTTAGGGCTGAAACCGTCTAAGTGCATTTTTAGTTCAAAATGTCTTAAGCATCTTATTGGACAATTGAAACTTAACTTAATTTTAACAATAAAACAACCCACGTGATTATTCTAATTTTTGTGCCGTTTATGATCGAGAGAAAAAACCACCATAAACAGCGGTTGAAATTATTTTAATTCAAAAACCAACCAAGTGCACTTTACAAGGGAATACAAGCAACTGGAAAATTTCAATTAAACGAAAGGCTATCCTACGCTATTCGTTTCAATATCTCACAAAATATCGAAGATATACTTTAGTGCTTAAGTGATCCATTTTTTGCAAAAATAAAGCAAAAACAAAATTTTTCGATTTATTTTCTTTTCGTATTAATTTTTAATAACCCTACGAAATTTAAGTTGAAAGCACAGAATAATTTATAAACTAAAAAAAATTTTAAAGACTTATCTCACCATTGACTTTTTGTTACTTAGGTGGTTTCAGCTCTAACCTCTTCAATTGTATTTTTTAATAGAAGGTCCTGTATTATTATTGGTTATTTTATAAAAAAACTATTCCAGAAGAGGAAAACAGTACAAGAACAAGTTTTAATAAATAAGACATTTTACAGATTGTACAGGGTGTTCTATTTAAAAAAAGCAACTATGTTTTGCCGAAACTTTGTGATCACTCCTGTATAATCAATTTTTCTTTATTGTAATAGATTTTAAACAACCCTAAAACTTGTAGAATAATAGGTATAGATGGCTAGTCATTCAATAGTTATTAACAAAGATTTAGTATCTGTTATATACGGGTGTGTTAAGATTCTTTTCAAAGCAGTTTGAATGTGAAACCATCATTTTTCTTTACAAAACATGAAATTATTTCAAAAGGACTGATGACTTTATTAGAATAAAAAGTCATATAATTTTCTCGGGAATACAAATCAGTAATATAAATTAGGGTGTTCTATTTAAAATAAGGAAGTTGATACCAATTTTCGGTGTAACCGGAAGAAGCAAAAATCTAAAATGATTTTAAATCGAAAGGGCGTAAGCAGTTACCATTACTTCTAACATTTTAAATCGCAACTCATTACTTATCAAAGTTCTTTGGCGTCGTGACATATACCTGTAGATAGCTAGGTAATAAAAAATATTCTATGATTTCCGAGTATTTGGAAAATCCTTATATTAGTAGTACGCTACTGTATCCTCTTTGAAAGCACTTATTAGCTCTTTGTTTAGAAAATTATTTCTTGTTAGAAAATATAATGCCAGGTAAAGGTAAAAGTACCCAGTCAACCTGATTCAAGCAACTAAAATTTACAATTTTAATCCTCAAAAGTCCTATTATTTTATAAAATATTATTTATAATATACCTATTATTTTAAAATTAACTATCTTTAAGTAATTATAGGTATTTTAAATAAACTGTTATAAAGAAATTTTAGTTATGATATAAACTTGGTAGAATCCTGTAGAATGTACTATTATTAGGTAGGTAGGTATTCTAAACATTTTAATTGCTCCAGGATATTAAGTTATTAGAAAATTGAAAAACCTGTAGGCACAAATTTCTTTAATCGGCTATTATTATATTTCCTTTATGGTTACTTTCCTAATATTTATTCACTCTCTTTCGTTGTACGATTTTGACCTTTTCTTATACAAAAGAAATGCTAAAAATAGATTACGTGCGTAGGTTTCCTGAAATCAATTTAAAGAGATTTGATTCTTTTACTTTGGTATAAATTTTATAAAATAAAAATTTGGCTCGCATTTAGAACTAAAAGAAAATTATTTCGTTTGTTACGTTTCTATACTAAACCAAAGGTTTCTAGAGTTTGAATGTTGTTTGGCGATAACAGTTCGCAATGTGCTAACTTTCAGTTTACAGGTGTTTTTCGTTCGAATATCGTATTTGACATGCTACAGGACTTCGATAACGATAAACACACCGCACTGTTTAAATTAATATAATATTTAATAGTCATCCTTTAATTTAACAACAAAATGAGTTTTTCTAAGCATTGTCTTTATCAACTAAATAAATTACTCCATAATAAAAATGTTATTGAAAATGTGCTATCAATACAAACGTATATGAAACGCATAACACGACCGATTTAGGTACTTTTGTTCAATTTTATGATTGTGAGTAGGTAGGTATCGTTAACGATATTAAATAGGAGTATTTGCCTAATTATCTCGCCGCTAAAAAGGCGATGTTTGTAGCATTCTACATCGCCGAGCAAAAAAGCAGGGTCACTAAGAAAAATGAATATTTCCGGGCAACACAAAACATGAAATATTGTAAACAATTTGGTTCATTTGGAAATGACTAGGAAGATTTTCGGAAGGTTTACGACATGATAAGCTTTATTCTAGGAATTCTAGGAAATGCTTGCGCGTGCGTTAAGTGGAGGTTTATGTTTCGCTGACAACTTTTCAATTTAGTTCATCAGTTATCAACGCCGCAATGAAGGTATGAACCGTCTGTGGCAAGTGTCTAACTTGTGCCTTAGTGTCTAACTTAAAAATAGCCTAAAACCTAGTTGCGCCGAAAAACGACCAATATCCGGTATAAATGACTTTACGAAATCGGAGTTAATGGCGATTTTGCTTCGTAACCGCCAACCGAGAAGCTCGAAATGTGAATGTTAGCAAGTGAACAATTAGGGCAAGACTTCGCTCTGCAGTTTTATCAGAATAGCGGCAGGTCCTCTTCTCTCTAACATGAATCAAACATTTGGCCTGAGATAATAACGACTGGCGACAAGTGCTTTTTTCCGATGAGTCTAGGTTTTGCCTTAGTGGAATCAGATGGGATCCAGAGAAAAATATGCTCAGGTTTGTATTAACAAACGGCTTCATTTCGGTGGTGGATCTGCAATGGTATGCGCCGGGACTACGTCTGAAGCACGAACAGCGTCGGTCCTCATCGATAGAGGTTCTTTAAATGCTCACCACTACATAGCTAAAATTCTCGAGAAATATGTCGCGCCGTTTACGATGACAATGGGCGATGCAGCAACTTTTATGCACGACGACGGTCGGCCTCGCGCGGCCAGGATTGTTGACCAGCACTTGAACCTCGTCGAACTTGTGTGAAACGAATTAGGACGACGTCGCATTCTCCTGTTCCTGCCACTTTCCAGGAGCTTAAACGCATGCTGACCAAGAAATGGAATAGCATTCCTCAGGAAATTATCTGCAATTTAATTGAAGGTATGCCTCGTCGACTCCAACCCCAGTTAGCAATACAAGAGATGGAAACTTATGAAATGAAAATTTTAGAGTTTTTAAGAAATTGTAATTTTGTATGTCGTTTAATAAAAACATAAAATAATGTGTTTGGTATTTTTAATCGTTCTAATGTAAACAAAATTACAATCAATTAATTTCGAGAAATAACTGATTTTTCAAATTGACCCCACTTTTTTGCATGGCACAGTGATGTGTCGCTCGATTTTAGAGTGGTTTGAACCCATAAATACTTTACTCGTTTTAGTACTCAAGATACTTTAGTATCAATTTAGTACTCTTACTCAATTTACTCTTGATACTTTAGTATTAATTTAGTACTCGTCGGTCGCAAGGACGAGTTTGTTCACGGCTAGCGCCTATTTCTACACCGAACGCAGTCTAGTGCAGTTATTTTTTTTCTCGATAACGAAACGTCGTTATATCGTGCATTTTATAACAATCGACATTTCTTCCCATTTGGCTTAGCATAACGTAACCTATTTAAAAGAAAGCATCACAATTGTTGTCCTAGAATCAATCGAATTTGAAAATCGTTCCAAATCATCAAAATTTACGGTACACAATTACTTCGAATTTAATTTATTAGTAAAATAATTTGATCCAAAACACGTGAAATCCAAATATTTCGATAATTTCGCGAACAAGCGCTTTATATTTTTTAATGGAAATTTAAAAGTTTATAAAATACAACTTTAACAGCCGGTTTCTGTAACATTTATTTGTTCGATAAATTATTGGTATTAAAACAGCATATTAAAATATTAATATATGATTGGTTTAAAAACTTTATCAATTTATTGATAAATTTATTTATACCCATTGTTTCAGAAACTAGTAACCATAAGTTTTTTATCTTTAGTTGAAACATTTATAATAACTATACAAACAAAACTTTTAAAAATTTTCTTAGTAAACAGAACGTTGGTAGGTCGTAAAACTTCAGTATAATTAATTATTTAAGATGCTGTATGCTTTTATAGTTTCATTTATCTTCATTGAGTTTATGATTGTGCTTCAGTACAAATGGTTATTAGCATATACATACAAAGCGTAACTGTAGAATTCATTAGTTGCATTAATATTGCAGATACATTCGAATATCCTGAAATAAATAAAACAAGATAGCTAGTATGTACCTACTGTAAAATGCAACGTGCATAATAATTATCTACTCGCATTTGCATTTTACCACAACTTGATCTCTTGGGTATCGTTGTGATTTAATAAAGGTCATTAAAAATTGGAAACGCATTAAACACTTTGTTGTCACATTTTACGTTGTAAACATAAATCATTATTATGATCATATTCCTTGATTGCGTTAGTTTGCGTTGCTTCAACAGATAAAAATATCTAAAAGCTTCATTACGGATAACTTTTTTGAAACGCTTCGCTATCTTGCCGTTTCAATTGCTTAATTAAATGATTTAGAAGATAGGTACGTAATGAAATATTTACTTAAACGGATATAATTAATGATAGGTACTTTTAGATTTTAATGTAAAAAAGAAACAGAAATTAATGCACTACATATCGATGACGTTTTGGTAGAACAGTGTAAGCGCCAGTTTTTTTAAAAATATGTTGTTCTGATAATCTATACTAAAATGAATAATCTGGTAAAATCTGGAAATAACATTTCGTTTTTCCACCAGAAAAATTGATTTGTACCTATTTCCAACCGCTACTGGCTAAGGGTAAAATTATTTTGTTTAACAAGTAACGTAATTTCCAAGAATTTTGAGTAATTTTTGTCGACGCCGACGTTTAAATAATTTTTAATTTCTACCCTATGATTTTTATTTTTGTATGAAGGTATTTATAAAACGCATACCTTTACGTACCTTCATAATTTTATTATTTACATTCTAGGATCTATTATTTGCCCGAAATAACTACAATATTAATTAAATAAATCTAAATATTAAGTAATTGTAGGTAAGTAGAAACGCGAAAAACGTTTTATCTGAATACAATTTATTCGCCATGAATACATATTACGCAGATTATATTCAAATATAGTAGTATATTAAAGTACAAATTTTATAAAGCATATGTTTTTATCGCACTAGTTCAAATTTAAAAAACGAACCGCATATAAACGAACAAGTCGATAAGCTTTAGTATTGTAAACATTCTAATAGAAACAATAAAACTGCATGGAAATTTTAAAACCAATTCAAACAGTTATTATGTATTTGTTTTTGTTTAAAAATGCGTTAAAAAATATATTTAGCTGAATTTGAGCTATTAAATTTGGTAACAAATGCACTAAATAGAGTATGCTTTTTTTACTTATATAATACATTTCGCAAAAGGCAATTACTCATCAGTAAAACTCTTAAATTTCAGAAATAATATTTGTATTTGAATATATAATCTCCTTGTCGGTAGGTAGACCGATATTACTAAACAATACCCAAACTAAAATAGAAAATTCCTTAAAATTGTATAAATTTATCTACATAGATATACTTGAGTTAAATGACTATGTCCATTAAATGAAATTTCTTGAATGTTATTTAAAAAGATATAAATCTGAAAGAAAAAATGAAAAGTAAGAAATATGCGTTACTGTGGTGTTCTGGATTATTTTAGAACTACATAGGTAAACAAATAAATTTTAAGCAGTTACGTCGAAGTGCGTCCGAGGATAGATTATAAATAAACCATAATCTTTTAAAAGGAAAATCCTGTTGCATAGGTATGTAGCTGTACTCGGCAAATAATTGAGTGATTTAAGTTAAGTTCTACGATTTCTTGTCACAACTCGGACGAGGAGCATTTTCATCGAACCTGACTGTACTATGCGGTCAAAAAAATTTCAACGCAGTATTTTCCTATTGTAAATGTGATTTTAGTAATTGGCTAATTATGACAAATATTTAAGTTTGACATTTCATTTCACAGACACTGTCAGATTTATTGCAGTTTCTTTCCCTAATCGCGTTTAACGGAAGCTGAAAAAGGTTTTGCAAATAAGCCAAATAAGAGTCATTAAAACGGTTGTCATTAAAACGCAATTAATAATTAAAATAAAACTAAAAAAAAATTTATTTCAACAGTCGGATTTAACAAGAAAATCTCGCTTTATACTCATTGTTAGGCAATTTTTAGAAAATCAGACACTTTTGACCACAATAGTGCATATGTTCATATAAATTAATATATTATGTACCTATGTTAAACTAAATACAATGTAAAGTAATACAACGCTTACTTTTTATTAATGTTTTAAATGTTTATAATTTTTTTAATAACAATACAAAATTATCGGTTTTACTTAGGTATATACATATTTATTATAATATATATATGTGTAGGTAATGATATATTGTATTTATTTAATTTAATATATTTTTTTTATAATTTTTGTATATTTGCAAGATTTATAAAACCCAAGAATTCCTGATATTTTTCTTCTTAAATCTTGTGTATCGTAATTCTTAGTTCAAAGGTTTTGTAATTCTTTAGTTTATAGCATTCATACATCGTTTTGAAAAATAACCTCAAGAAGCAGAATATATGTTCAAGCAATTTATATGTATATTCGCATTGAAGCAGTTGCTTTATTTATTCATATATGTACATACGTAGGTACCTACTGTGTAAATTGTATCCATATGAAATTTGAAAAAATGTAAGTAGCTGTGTATCTTATTTGTATTTTAAATTCATAACACTATAAGAATTCATCGTTAAGTTTTAAAAATAATTAAATTCCAATTATCTAATTCTCAAATATTAATGATATCGAAATGAAAAATTAACATAGAATTTAAAACATATTTACGAAAATATAAATAATAATATTGTTTGTTGTAAATTAGGTAGGTATTTGTTACGATTGATCTATACAGGGTCGTTGTCATGTATAGAACCAAATCGCTGTTACCGAAACAGTTTCAGATACTTATAGGCTTGAAGTTTTAAAATTTGAATTTGAGATTATTCCGCACATTTTCGAATAAAAAAATCTTTCGTACATAACTTTTGAGCACGGCCACGAATCGTTTTAAATGCCAACATGGGTGATGTGATGTACATCGTTAGAAATCTCATTCTTTTCTTTATCTAACCATCTTAAATACGCAATACAGGGAGCTAAATAGTGCATCAACCCCAGAGGGAAAAAGCCATCTTAAATTTGTTCGGTATTCTAACTTATGTTAGAAAAAATACGACAAGAAAGGAAAAACGTTTTTCCTTTATAAACTTATATGAATAAGTTCGGTTAATTTATCGCACTTTAAAACTAGAAACCGCATTACATTACTTAATTAGTAAAACGTTTTAAAAGTTAACAAAAAGCTATTAGTACCTAGATAAATTAATACCTTAATAAAATTTATAATGAAGGCGCACCATTCTGCTGAAAATAATCAAATGTTTTCATCGACTGCATTAGGTTATTTAACATGATTTAGAAAAGTTCGTGATTTGAAAAATTTTATTTTTCTGGAGTTGTTCTAAGTATTTCGCAGAAGTAAAACTATCTTCGATAGAAAACGCTCGGTAAAATTAATTCAACATATTTCAACAACATATTCTTCACGTCAAAATAAGGGGAAAAGTTCCTATAAACACGTGTCCAAAAATACTCCGTTTCCGAGATATAGGGCGTTAAAATTTACGAAAAGAATAGTAAGTAGAGGTATATTGGTATCTCGTAAACGAAGCATTTTCAAACTTAAGTTCATATGGGCTTATAACGGAATTATAAAAAAAAACGTTTTAAATTAACGCACGCTTAAACGGGTATATGAAATTTGATTTTGTCGTTTATCTCGAAAACGATACGTCATACGATAATAGTGCAAGTGGTCTTATTTTTGCAAAACATACTGAAAAATTTAAAAATGCCGTCAGTTTTTCAATAAACTCAGTGACGTAGAAGTTCTAACTGAAAAATTATAACGATATGCCTAGATCTCCGCCACTGGACGAAACGATTTTTAAATTTTGAAACGTAAAATGTTTTCTTTACCTATAGTAATTTATCGTGCTTGTTTAATATAAGATAGTTTTTATTTTAATACTACTAATTTAAAAGATAAGTAACAAAATAAGACAGACGTACATGAATGATTATTTTCGTTTTACTACATCTTAGAACTTTGTTTGGTAGAAATAACTTTTACTACCATGTGCAAGTTGTTGAGTAATTATGGCGCGTTTGTGGGAAACTTTATAGAGATCGTTAACTGCTCAGATGTGCATACATACATAATTTATATTAGGAAAACGACATTTCAATCAACAAACGTTCATGTTTGAAAGTTTCCTATGATTGCGGGGAAGAGGTTAATGAAAATGACCATCTGCTTGATTCTTCAGTGAATTTGCTTGCTTATTTGACAGTTGTTTGCTATAAAGGGTGATTCAAAATGTATACTACAAAATTACATAGGTGAATAAGACAGTAATGAAACCTCACGAGAAACCGTACGTTCTGTAGTGCACAAATAGTTCCTCGCTGGACATATGGCTTCATAAAGCAAATATTTATCTATCACATTTTCTCTATACACCCCAGAACATTATAATATGAATTCTGAGTCACTCTGAATAGCAAACAACTGTCAAATAAGCAAGCAAGTTCTTTACTAAATGTCAGTAAAATTGTAGTGGGAAAGAAAAACGACACTTCCAATACAGTTTAATTAAATAATTTATTCTTGTAGAATTGTAGTAGCTATAAGAATTATAACTTAAAAATAGCAAAATACCCCCTAAATTATTTTTTATGTTGCATTTTTGTCTCGATAAAGTATCTTTACATATAGGCCATTCAAAATTTATTCCGATGTACGTCATCAATAAAAGATCACTAGATGATGACGTTTTACACAGTGGTATCACCTCGTATCTCGTATTTTTACATTACTAATAAATTGTTCTTTGACATGCAATGTGTGCAGGTAAATCGTCCGTAGAATAATTATGTCACTTTCCAAACATTAAACTGAATTACAAATATACAATCTAGTAGTCGGAATAAAATTTGGAATCACCTACAAGTATTAATTTTTTCTACTATCTAAAGTAGACTTTAAGTTGAAATTTTTATAAATTGAACTTATTATTAACAATACTTTAAACTTCAAAATAACCAGTTTTAGAAATGAATTAGTTTACTATCAATAAAATATTGTTTAAAATGACGGTAGTGGCGTAAAGAACCGCTACTGCAGAAATAAATTTGAAATACGTACATAACTAGGTTGCAGTTATAATCAGCCAAGAAGAACCCTAGAGTCTAGACTAATGACGGTCATTCATTTTCTAGCTTTGTTTATTGTACAAAAATAACATTTGTGCTGCCAACATGACCAACAATAAATATTTTGAATATTTATTAAAGGTTTCACTTTTATCGCGTAAACTTACTTCGAAATTTCTTATTTGTTTCTCGTACACTTATGCTTTGTGGATTTCTTACAGTTAATTTTATTACAGATTATTTAATTAAACTATAGCGCCGTAATTTTCTTTGTTTAGAAATAGAGAATATCAAATAGAATTAATACTTATCGCAACAATAATAAGCAGTTGTAGTACAATTGGGTTGTATTTTACAGGTTATTCCATGTTACGGGTGTCGCCATTTATACGTTTTAGCCATGATTTTATCAATAGCTTAATAATTAAAGCACGTTTTTTCATAGCTATTAAGATAACATTTTGTTTTTATTTTAACTTATGTATTCATTTTTAATTATAGTGTTGCTACTTAATCTATGTTCATTACCAGGAAAAATATATTAAACTGTAAGTGCGCGTGACGGGGGTGTTACGCAATTTTGTCTACTTTAAAACTTTAAATTTTAAACCCTATATGTTACATTTTTACAGCTCCCATCGCACAAAAACCTACGTCACAACACTACTAAAATTTTCTTAGTGGGTTTAAGAGTTAATATGGTGGGAAATATCCAACCGGTGGCAGACAATTAAATTTTTATTTTAATCATTTTTGATAAACTTGATATTTGATAAAATTTATTATAGACTTTAGAGAAATATCAATTATTTAGAATTATTGTGGTCTGCCTCGCAAACTAAATTTCAATAATTTCAACTAAATTTTCAATATGTGACCTACTGTATAAGTAGGTCTACCTACCTACATCGCATTGTTTTTTTTCAAATTATAGTTTTAATTGTCCTTTACATGGATATATATATATATGTCTGCCGATATAAAAATGTATCCAAGTGTGGCAAAATTAGGGGTGAAAATTCGAAGGGATAGCACCCCTTAGGATTTTCATCCCTAATTTTTGTATCATAATGTAGGTCTTGAACGACCACTTACAAAAATATATAGTTAACTGTACATTTAATTACTGATTGTGCAGTCATTGGAAAGTCAAAAATTCATTAAGAAATCGAGCCATGCTATAAAAAGGTAGGATATGGAGGCGGTTCTGCGCATATTGAAGAGGGGATTTGACGTCAATTGTGACTATCCTACATGGCTATTTTTACGTGCTATTACTCATGGTTAACGTCACTGCGCGAAGTTGAACGTGTTTAGAACACTTTAATAGTTATTATACCAGGGAATCGAGTAATACCTACAGTTTGGCGGAACAATATTACACCGATTTCAATGAAATTTTGAAAGGCGACATAAACAAGTACTTAACTTAAATGTGCTAGATGTCATTCAAATTAAATTTAAAAATACCAATTAATTAATGTAAGTAGTAGGTCTGCACAGGTCTGCACAGTCTGTAGTACTAAAGTCAGTCGTACTGAAATAAACCCAAAGACATTTATCTACATTAGCAAATAAATTACAAAAATATTTAAATATTTAAAAATGATAAAATAAGCATCTCGTAATTATTTTGTATATTTTCTATAGGTAAAAATCTCTTACCGAGCGTATTATTTGTAGATAGTTCAGTTGTAAATATGTTGAAAATATAAAAAATAATTATGAGATGCTTGTCTTATCATTTTATTGAATTTGGAATTGATTTAAACAATAGCTGATATAAATAAATAAAGTTGTAAAAATCGCTTTTTGTTGAATATTTAATACCTAAGTCTAACGTAAGTTCGAAACTTGCTATTCGCAATGTCGTCTTTCAAGTCATTTTCGAACCATATCGTTAAAATGAGGGTGAAGATTATAGGTTTACTATGGCTTTTAAAAATTACTAACGGCAAAAATTGTATCCTTAAAAATTTTGTAGTGGTTGGTTTTTAAAAATGCCTATACATAAATTACTTAAAAATATACCTAATATTTTGTAGATAGGTAATCAAAGTAAAATATACACGTACTTACGTACATACCTATATTAGAACTGAATTCATTGAATGATTTTAAAGTTTAAAGTCATAACTACCTGCATGATTTTTTTTAGAGTTTATCTTTTTTGCAATATCGTATAAATAAATGACGACACTTCGCATTATGAGGTCGCTTCGGAGCTTATTGTTAACTCAGTAACAACATGTTAATATTGTATTTAAGGTAAGACGCTTCGTGTAAGTCGCTTTTGAAATCCGCGATACAAGTTTTAATATTTCCCGTTGGGAAAAATGATAGCAATTTGCACAAAGCTCACGCCTGGACGTGGTTAACCTATTTATTCTATTCCCACTGTCCGTATAAACTTACATATTCAGTTTAGCTTTCCTAGTGCTGTATAAAGTTATAAAAATGATACATATTTTTTGTTTTCAGCTATTGAAATTTACATCGCCGAGCAAAGCCATCAAATGCATGCTTCGGTGCTTACTTCCAGATAACGTTGTTTTAGTAGGTAGGTATTTATTTTTTTAGATTCCTCTATTACCGTAAACAGGTTGTAAGTTATTTTTCAAAATTTAAGTAGTAATATAATTCTTAATTAGCTAGTACTATATACAGATTCTATTTACCTAGCATTTCTTATTTAAGTATTTGGATTTAAAATTGCTAGAATTCGCGCTTCACTTATATTTATTGCATCGATAGATACCTACAATAGATATAAAAGCGGTTACTAGAACCCTATTTTCTCCAGTAATTTCTCCGGAGATGCAATATAAAATTTCAGTACAGTGGATGTGCAAAATTGAAACTTCAATTCAGAAACTACATGCTTAAAGTATGGGCATTGGCAAGTTCTGTATTCAATACAATTTGCAATTTTATACAATTGAGAAAATAATATATTATCTACTCGTCGATTATACGGTTTGTTCAAAATTTATTGCTCGTAACATCATACACATTTTATTAAATATTTTGATTTGAACGATATTCGTTTAATACACTATAGCTTGCCTATTCGAAGGCTTTTATAAAAAATACCTGTACAAATTAAATAACAAACATCACGAACACAAAAATATTTAATAAAATTTCTATGACGTCATGAGTAATAAATTTCAAACAAACTGTAAATACATTTTCAAAATTGAAAACTGTAGTAACTTTTCTAAATAGAGATTTTTTAAATAAAATAAAGTTTCGTTATGAACGATACAAGTTTTATTGTGGCACGTTTAACGAAACGAGTTCGGTTACTAGAACGAGGCAGTGAGCGAGTTCTGCGGCAATCAAACGAGTTTCCTTCAGCCATAATCAAACGTGTATTGTTCAATATTTTATTTGCGTCAGTGGAAATAAGTTTCTATTTTATTATTATGCGCAAGACAAATTAAGATTACAAAAAATTTGATAGATTATTCTGCTTGCTGTTATGATTTGCACGGTTTGTTTTTAGAAGAAACCGCACTCGTCGTCAGTCACCGACGAAGATAAAAAAATGATTAAAGGCTAATCGAAAAATGTATAGATTTAGAATCGGTTACAAAGTTACTGTTTCAAATAGAAAACTGAATATCGTACAGTTTTTGTACGTGTAAAAAACGTCGTTTGAAAATTAATGCGTAAGGGTCCTTGTAATTTATTTGACCAAAAGATTTATTCTTTGCCGATATGTGAAATTCAAACTACGGGCTTTTATAATCATGATGTATTTAACGGATCGGCGGCAAAAAGGAGCTTATCTAAGTGGTGCGAGGTTAATAGTGTTGGATTATTAAAATTAACATTTTCATCTAATATATTCACTTTATGTTTCGAATGAATTAATTAAACCGTGAAAATAAAGCGGTGCTTACATTAGCGTGGAGCTACGGTTGTATCGTAGATAGTCAGACATATGTACGTATATTACTCGTTGCATTTAAAGTCGATGAATAAATGAACGAGCGATTACCTTTGCGACGCACTTACGCCAGATTTTGACCGTGGCTCCACGCTAATGTAAACACCGCTTTAAATTATTATTTCAAAATTTCTTAGCTATTAACATTATACACCTAAGTACAATAAATTCAGGACAAAATTATTATAAAAAATAGGAAATCGTTACTATTAAATAAAAAAATAAATAAGGTTATATTAGTTAAACAATACAAAAAAGACTGTTTTTACATTTTAAGTTTTTGATCTAAACAAAGTTATACCTAAATCCGAAAATTAATGTAGGGAAATATTTGATTTAATGGCATCCCACGGTTTCTAACCGATTTTAACGATGCTCATCCATTTAGAAGCGTTTAAATAATAGAGGCTCCGAAAGGCTTTTTTTTTAATTAACGAAAATTTATTTCGACGAATAAAAACAATTAATCTGCGTTTATAAAAAAAAATGTTTTCATTTTGGCTTGTGCGTCTTTTCATCGAAAATCACTATCCACATGCACGCAAAGTAAATTTGAGTGATAGGATATTTGATAGCTGACCCGATCCAACTGTTTTGTGTAGATATGAATAATATAAGTAGGTGAAGAATTCTAAATTATAATTCGTATTTTGTATACAAAATAAACTTCATAAATCAAAGATTTGAGAGATTATTCGAACTTCTTTACATTGATAAATGAGTGTTTTCAAGTATTTGCCTTTTAATTCTAAAGTTTAAAATTTAAACATGAATCTAATATTTTTGAAATTTCGAATGTAAAGAGTTTATTAAAATTCCCATTAGAAAATCTGCATTTACAATACTTACAATTAAATATAATTTGAGACAAAATTTTAGCGTGAAAAATATAAACGAAAATCAGTTTCATTGCATAAATAATCGATGTTTTTCATGACATTAAATACCTAAATTGAAGTTTCTTTTCTTATCTTTAAATTTTTAATTACATTTTCTTTGTTATTATTTAAACATTGAATTTATAATTCGTGATAATGTGCAAGTTTAATATAAAGCAAAGTCAAAACAAAGGTTTAAGGAATTTAACTTGTTGTTAAAGTTGTTAATAAACCATCGTCTAATTAACTGACGTTTTAAGCTGTATTTCCACATACCCTACCGCGTTGCGGTCGGGAGCGAATTGTGTCGTGCATTTTAAATTGTCCAGCGGTATGGTGTTTACCACATCACCTGCTGTTCGAGTAAATGAAATATAAATGTATCCGTGGGCAATTCTAAATGCGTGACACAGTCGAACACGGTACGTTATATGGAAATACAGCTTCATTGTTTTACTCTGAAGTTTAAGTTAAATTATATTATGTGTAACGAACGACCGCTGTTTTCATTTTAAATACTTAAGCAGCAGATAGTGTAAAACTTTGTTATCAGTTAATGATCATTTAAAACTACATATTTTAAGAATAATTAATTTCTGGTTGTGAAATACCAACTTCCGGACAATGCAACTTATGCGATACTGTGTGGTATTGTACCTATTATCCACAAAACTCGCAAAAACAGAAAATTTTATTTTGAGGATAAAAACAAGAAATTTCACTAGGTGTACGTAGTAAGTCGTTGCAAGTTCAAGTTTCTTGTAATGGTTAGTTGCATAATATATGATGTTTACTGCTGTAATTTATTTCAAACGTCGAGAAAACTATGCCGGCGACTACATATTATTATATGTAGGTACTTATGTTCATAAAATATTTACCTAATATATAATTTATTCTACACTAGATATTATTTAAGAATTATTTGTCTGAAAAATTATTTCTAGTACTTAAACAAATAAAAATGTCTACTAAAATTTATATACGTATTCATTCTTAGATTTATTTCCGTATTTTTCCTTGGTATATTTTCCAAAAAAATGAATTAACGACAACATACTTAAATAATCATTCTACATAATCCACTTAATTTTAAAGGAATCGAGTTTGCCTAAAGTATTATCATTAAAAGGAAATTGTTGGATAGAGGACGTGATTTTTAGTTTAGAATCATTCCGCAAAATAAAAGTTACGAAACTTTTCGTCATCAAACTCACCTGCCACGTCGACGGGAAGAACTTTGAATTTTTCGGTTGCGGGCAGAGCGAGTTGCGAACAAGAAAGTTGCAGTCCATGATTGAGTATATGAATGAGAACCGAGCACACGATAATTATCCATCCCCAACCACCTTCGGGATAATAATGGCGTCTGAGTGTTGTCGTTTTACGAGCGTCCAACGGTATATCCGGTAGCAAGCATTCGTTATGTTTGTTACATAACGCGCTAGTTTTATTTTTTGAGTTCTGGCCACTTGTCGTATTTTCATTAAATCTACTGGAAAATTTATTTCCATTCGCTTCGGTATAAATAAGGTCCCAGTTGTCGACTTTTATACTTGGCCTTCTACCAACATTTAAATTTCCGATTGGTCTGATGTCTTCTTCTGCGCGGCTTAATGCGAGAACGTGAAATCTTTCGAAATTATTGGGTTCGCCGTTGATTTCTATTGCGTTGTTCAAGTTCAGATTTCCTGCACCTGAAGCAAAATGAAATGCTGAATTAGTAGATAATAATTAACACATTTAGGAAAATAATACTTATACTCAAAATTACTTTTAAAAGTAATTAGCTATCTTATAAATAATAATAGATACTAAAACTGATATTTATAAACTAATCTAAAAGGTCGATTTTATTGTATTGCTTATAAAATGTCGGAAGAAATATATTTTTACGCTCAAATTATTCACAAGTAAATAAGTAATCTTATACCTTATACAATGCGGGCGGATGACGTTTGTCATCAATCATTTATGTCCGTAAGATTGAAAAGCAATGTATAGATTATTTGTCTAAAGCTTTGTTAACCACTCGGTATCTATAGGGACTTTAAAAGAAATGAAAACATGTTATATGTACAACGGATAATAAATAAGTAGTATCAATAACTACCTACATACATAATTCGACATTTATGGCAGAAATAATTATGGTAGGCTAAAGGTTTGAAATTGGCATAGATATATTCTACCGACGTTTTACCAGACTAGACTACAATTTATTAGCACCTACTGTAAAAACACGAGGTGTGAGTGAAGACGTGCGTCGGAATAAAATTTGCATGGCCTCTAGATAAATATGTTTGTCTTATTAGCACCTACACACGATCGAACCGGACCACCGGACAGTCCGGAGAAAGTGATTGCGAAGAGCAGTCGCATCGTGTTGTAGCACGGATCGAGTCGAACCACGACAAGAAGCCGTAAACTCTCAATTATACCGTAGTTTTGACTTCAAATGTCTTCAAATGTGGAACAAAAAGAAGTTATTGTAGAGTTGTTAGAATGCTACAGGCAATATTGGTGTATGTGGGACGTTAAGGGCGTACGGTCCCTATTGCCGCCAAACGATAATCCGTAGATGGCACTGTTAGTGAATTTTAGAGAAATTTTAAACAGACCATCCTTCTTGATTGAAATAGCCTGCCTCTGTAACGTCGTAAAATCTACCTGCTTTGAAGCTAAGGGTATAAATGTTTAGATACGGTGTTTTTACATTAAAAAGTATTCGAAGACGATTTTAAAATTCGCAATACAAAAGTTAAGATTTAATGTTAAGTACAGGAAAAATCTGAGATTACTGATCTAAAAAACTGATTTATTTAAAGTTCGCTAATAAATAATCTACTTTAATTTTAATTGAAATTAGAAAATTAATTAATAATTAATATTATTATTATGATAACAATATAAATAGGGCGTTCTCGAGGTTATTGAATGCGAACGGATCTCGGTAATTGTATTGTCATCAAAAAATGTTGTTTTTAAAAAAATAGTAGATTTCACATGTGAAAAGTATTACATTAGGAAAATTGTAATTTAAGTAGATGTATTTTAAAAGAACATGTCTCGTATAAATTGTAATAATGTTTAATTTAATTTAATAATGTAAAGTTAAATAACTTTATTAAATTTAAAGTTAAATAACTTTATTAAATTTAAAGTTAAATTAAAGTTAAATAATTTTATTAAATTTTCTTTTTCGATAACTGCATATAAAAAGTTTATTCTTATTGTTTCTGTTACGCGAAATGAGGTATTCTGCGAACGGAATGCGAAATGACAGTTCGGGACGCGAAATATTATAGATTGTTATTATCATTAACCTCAAATTAATTAATCGTAAATGTCAAACTTTCTAATCACATTTTTACTAATTTTGGGACAGTTATCAAAAAAATATTTGATACACGATTGCGAAATGCTTTCGCATTCTCAAATGATTTATTTGCTCGCTAGCGCTCGCAGAAAAACTTTTATTCTCGAATGCAAATATAATACAATAGTAATATTGTATAACTAGTGCCAAAATATCCACCTTTCTGCACGTGTTATATACTATGCTTTTCCGACGATCACAAGTATTTTTATTAAAAAAAATTGAATTTTGACGTTTACGAAAGTTCGTTTGACATTTTAATAAAATGTCATTTTACATTTAAATTGTCATTTAAATGACATTTTAATAAAATGTCAAATTTGATAATAAAACAGTTTATGCGTAAAGTAATTGCATGACAGTGTAGAAGACTTTGATTGACCGTGTGCAATGATCGCACACGGGCTGCAACGTTTTCGATTGGCTAACGAGTTTCTTTACGCACGGTCAGCCTATTTGTTTGTAATGGTCAACTTTCCATAACATTTATTGGTGTGAAATTATGCACTTTTCATAATGGTCGTCGGAAAATGTAACTTTCCGTACTAATAATGTAGGTAATATATCAATTTCTAATATTTTTATTTGTATTACACCACCAAAGTTTTATAAATATGTACATGTAAATAAAGACCATTTATTAAATAATGACGTCAAAAGTAGAAGGTGCCATATATAAAAAAAGGCAATATCGTAAGAACTTCAATTGCAAAATAGTCGTCAAAAAACTTAGTTACAAAATAGCAAGAAAAAAGATCAAAATTGACGTATTCCAATGATCTTGCGAATTCCTCATTGTTAATTTTCTCAAATTTAAAACATTTTATTGGTGCAATATACGATGTAATGAGATAGCTAATCGTGATTAAAATTTTGTTAATCACGATTCCGTTTCTAAAATGTATGTAAAATGTCATATACTAACCGTTTATTGATGTTATAATAAATTATGTCTAAATTCACAATATTGACTTAAAGGACTTAAAAGGAGAACGTTTCGCTTCATTTATACTGTTAAGTGACCAATCCTCGCGTTAGATTTTTAGGTTGTAAAATTTATGATCTTTTACAATAAAAATAGGGAGGTCTAGTCATATTACCCAGTATTTAACAATAGTTGTGGGACGACCCACAACCATTGTCCGATATTGGGCGTCAACATTTAAACCAAAAATTAAAACTTCCAACAACCTGCTTTTGATTATTTATAAAAATTGATGTAAAACGAAAATGATCATCAGAAGTGATTCTTAACGGCAAGACGTGCTAAAATTTCTCCAATTTATTCAAATGATCGTTAAAACACACATTGAAATTTTAAAAATTGCGAGGCAATTATTTAATTAAAATAAGTATTTATTAAGCAAAAGAGCACGTTGTGCCGTAGAGGGAATGTTACGTTACCCACTAGTTATTAATTTGCAAACTTTGGTTACCCCAGTTTTGAGTTATGATTGCAGTAAAATTGTACTTTTTACACATTCATTAAGGTTTTTAAAGGTGTTATGGAAATGATAGATTTTTTTAAGTATTTTTCTGTGAATCAGAACATTGTAATCTATGGAAAACGTAATTTATTTCATGAAAATATCAATCTTTTTATTTGGGATGTACCGCCTTAAAAGCACCGAGCACTGTTACCTATTGGAATTTTTTACAAAATGGAACCTGATGCTCCAATAAATTTATTAACGAAAAAGCTAGAAAATATGCGGAGGGACTCTGGAGTTCCCACGTGTCCGCTGATCCGGTCTGAAGGTGTGTAGAACCGACCCGGACTCACAATCAAACAGTCGGGATGTTTGGTCCGGTCCGATAGTGTTTAAGGGGTCCGATTCGCTTAGGAATGCGTCATTCCAACTCGGTACAGTATAGGCCGTTCAAATTTTATTCCGATGCACGTTATCACTAAAAAGTTAGTAGATGATGCTGTTTCACACTGTGGTGGCACCTCGTATGTTTACAGTATGAATAAATGGTAGTACTTTATTATTGATGAAGAGCATCGGAATAAACTTTGAATGACCATATCTCGTATTTTTAAAGTCGTCGATACGTGATCTGCCGACAAAGGCTCCAACGTAGGCGAGGTCCGACGAAATCGGTACATGT
The DNA here is from genome assembly GCA_036326145.1 of Rhagophthalmus giganteus. Taxonomy (NCBI): domain Eukaryota; kingdom Metazoa; phylum Arthropoda; class Insecta; order Coleoptera; family Rhagophthalmidae; genus Rhagophthalmus; species Rhagophthalmus giganteus. Next base: position 2,219,835 of record JARFJA010000026.1, on the reverse strand, counting down.
GCAATTTAAATAAAGCAGTTTTGTTGTAAATATTATTTTGAATTTTCTGCAATTCGTTTTAATTCATTCCAAAATTGCAAATGCAGCTTATTAAACGAAGTGATCGTATTACGTTATTCAATAGCAGTACATCATCTATGTATAAGCCACTTATATAATACCACGACAGCAAACTAATTGGAAATTGGCAATAATTATCTAAAATTATATTGAACGTTAAGTGCTCGGCGATATTAGCGGTGACTCATATAGAGTTAGCAGTTTAAATTTTAATAAATTGTCTTCATTTTCATAGTGAATTATACAATAATTTAAAATTATTAAGTGTAGTTGACGTGTGTTAATTTTATAGGTAATCTATATTTTAAATGTTATTATAGATTAGGCATTCAAGTTTTATTATAGCATGTTTAGCGAAACGAGTTTGGTTGTTAGAACGAGGCAGTGAGCCGCGTTCTACGGCAAACAAAAGAGTTTTCTTAAGTCATAATTAAACGTGCATTGTTCAATATTTTATTTACGTCGGTGGAAATAAGTTTTTATTTTACTACTATGTGCAAGACACGAAAAGATTACAAAAACTGCTCGGTTTTTAAACAAAATTATTGTGCTTGTTATGGTAACGGTATAATTTTAGAAAAAAAAAATACAATCGCGCGGTAATATGACTGTTAACACTCAAAAGTAGTTTAATAAACAGCCTATAATGACACCAACAAAGACAAATAAATTTAAATGTAGGTACTGACCATGACAGTAGGTTACTTCATCACATTTATACAGCCTAAATTTTCATATCAATATCTTGGTTACCGTCGTCTCACTTATTGTTAGGTTATATTTACAAGGAACGATATCCACCTTAATATAGACGCATGTAGATAACTTAAGGTAAGGATTGTTTTTGTTTAAAAAACATTGTAAAGTAAATTACGACCTATTTAATAAAATACGCCTCCGAAGTTAGCTCCTTATCTTAATACCTTATTTTTCACTTGAACAGCGAATTTCTGAAAATTTCTATTTTATGGTATTATTTTCATTTACCTAACAAGTACCTATAATAGATATTTCAACGATAACAGACTCTCGGGTCTTATCAGATAATTAAGGAAAATGCCACCTTGTAGAGATTTTCACGAAATCTCTTCCTCGTGAAAAACAGGACGTCATAAAACGTTTTCTTTATCGGTGTATTACCTACTGCTAAATATACAGGGTGTCTCACAAGGAGACTACTTCAGGTGTCCCTCTCAGATTTTATTCATTTTCAGATATGTTATAGTACACCAAAATCAAAATTTTTTATCTGCAGAAATGGCCGTTTAAGGGATGAAACTACCGCCTAAAAATGGGGCTGTCGAGTGATTTTTAACGAAACTACCTGGAAAAGTTTTCTTATAATGAGGAATGAAAAACACAATTACCGCGATTCGATGAACAAATTTTACGGGGGTAAACTACCACCAAATATGCCCAAAATTATGAAAAAAATGGTCGATTGTGATCCGATGGCTCAAATTTTTGCCCGAGCAAGCTGTCTATTGAAAGCAAAGCAGCGTTTTTCAGCTCAGTTCCTTGTTCACTAACGACGGAATTTATTTTTCATGAGGTTTTCCTCCGATCTCCGAAATAAATATTTTACCGTTCTAAGATTGTACTATAACTGTACTCCCTCACCAATTTCCAAGTAAATTATCGATGTTAACTACCTTTTGTCCTGCTGTAATAACACAAAATGATATTTGATTATTATCTAGACCTTAATTACATAACAAAATTATTATGATTATTAAGAAGACTAATGTTATTATCGATCGATCATTTACTTAACTCATAATTATATAGATTATAGACATTCAAGGACAGTGTGTTAAAAGTATTAAATTAAATATACCAGACACGTTACACTTTAGATCAAAAACGTTTGGACGTACTTCTTAACAAATAAAAAAGTAATATTATTTATATTGATATCGTACTTGAAAAATTGTGACAAATTATACTTTATGTTTAGATACTATCGAATATTCGATTATTAGTGAAACCGTATATGTCTTTTTACTTATATCCTTCTAAAAATAAAATACCTACGTAACGATTTTGTTCCCCAATTAAGGTGGTAGGTGCAGTTTTCTATAAAATTGGCCAGTGAACAGTGAATTAAGCTTTTCAAAGTGTTTGTGTACGATGAAGATAAAAATACGTTCTGTCGTTTTAATACTTACAGTTTTTGTATGTTGCAGTTTCACTTCAAACATTCTAAGTGTTACTAAAGATATTATTTTATTCACATTTAGTACGCGTTACTCAATTTGTGTCATAAAAGATAGTAACGAACCACAGAATATTTTACTATTCGACGCTTTAACACAACTACGTATACCGCTAATTGTACAGGTTTTAAAAGGAAACTTTGATAACGACGCTTCGTAATAAATCAATATTTTTGTAGTGGTTACATAATAATCGGAAAATTTAGTTACATTAAAAGTATGTTTAAATCAAGTTCCGAATTACAATTTTATCCGCATAAAAAAATTATTTTAATTGTCGTCGATGATGATGTTGTTAGTTACTGGCCATTTACATACGTCACTCACGTAAAAGGCGTCCCGATTATTTCTGTACAAGGCTTACGCGACGATACAATAGATGTATTGGATGTATTTCTACGTAACGCGTTAACACCAAAAAGTTTACGAGTTACATCTTTATTGAATGGGAAAACAATGGTGTCGTGGAATTATACGAATAACTTTCAAATAAAAATGCGCGATTTCGACAATATAATCTGGACTCCTAAAATGGCGTTCGACTCGAAAATGTGTAAGTTTAGGGTGTCTGCGTTTAATTGTAAACCTTTTATATTATTCGACGATCAAATGGAGATTTATGATGGAATAGAATACCGAATTCTTATGGAATTTGCGAACGACTGGCCGATGGAGTTTTCAACTTACAAAAACGCCGAACTGAACGTTACTTTGTGGCCGATAGTGTTGAATGATATAGAAAGAGGTTTAAGTGATATGGGATTGTGTTCACACTGGCAATTAGCGGCGAACGATTTTGATGTGGATATGTCATATCCTCATGGAAAAAACTGTATTACTTTTCTCGTTCCGAAGCCAAAATTATTGAATAAATCCTCGTACGTTTTTCAGCCATTACATAATATGTTATGGTTGACAATATTAATTGCAATAATTATAATAGTTATATTGCTCCGTCTAATGGTGAGCGTTTATTTCAAAATAAGACAAGTCAAGCACCCCTATATGGATATTACGGTGATTATTCTCGATGTTATCCGCTCGGTATCTTTAGGCTCGTTTCAATATTTTATAGGTAATTTTCAGTATAAATTGTTAAAATTTATTTTATTGTTACTAAACGTTCAGTCGTTGTTGCTAGTTACCTCGTATTCTGCTGGATATAACAGCATATTAACGAATCCAAGACACAGTCAACCAGTAATTACGTTTAAAGATATGCTCAATCGGAGGGTTCAATGGGAAAGCGAAGATCCTATGTACGAAGTTATGTTAGAAAAATCGAACAACCCTATAATAAATGAAATAGTAAAGCTCCGATATGACGAAAACGAAAGTAAAACGTATACGAAACGTAAAGACAACGCGTTCTTAGTTCAAAAATTAATGTACGGCTACTTAACTAACACGGAAAATTTCGACGATTACACCAAATATAATTTGAAGATCTTACAAGATTGCATGTTTAACAGTTTCATCGTGTTTCCCTTAGCGAAAAATTCTCCATTCACCCAGTTCATTAATAGTCGCATTTCTAGGATAATTGAGCACGGCTTTATTTATCGCTGGAACGTAGATGTTTGCGAACAACTCGGCCAAAGATATATGTCTAACTTTTATACAGATTATCACGTAACAGTTACAGCTCATAAAGCACTAACGTTGGAAAATATGCAAGGAGCAACTTATTTACTGATCGCTGGTTACGTTCTTGCTATTATAATTTTCGTAATCGAAAAATCCGCTTACATTTTCGATAACATTTTACCGTAATTAATGTTTGCATTTTAACCTGACAAATATTTATTCGTCTACATGTAGGTACCTACTTCTGTTATATTAAATATAAATAACAACACTTTCTAGAGTAACGCGAAATTAATCTTTCGGATTAAATGAGATGTGTATGAAAGAGAAGAGATATGAGAAATGTTATATCAAAAAACCTATTGATTGAAAATCAATTCTGTTCGCTCATCGAATAAAAATACCGAAATACTACATTTGATACGAAATATTAAAATAAACGAGCAAAGTTATCTTTATTTTGAATGAAAACTTATTTTACTATACTACACTTAACCAAAAAAGTACGTAAATACAATAAAAAAATCATTATATTAAGAACTGGCGTTCATTAATTTTCGTCCGAAGTATGATTTCATCATTACAACGTATGTCCAAAGATTACTTGATATTCGAAACCATTACCCAATGAACGTTTATTGGTATAATGACCTTATACATTGCTACATCGAATGCAGTTCATTACGTTAATGAATAATTTGACTGCTCCAATGAACAAGCTTTCTTTGTTTTAATAAATTAATACATAGATAATATGAATTTGATTTATAGTGATAATAGCTGTGTTTATTAGTTTTATCAATATTCTTACATAAATTCAATAAATTATTCCACTGAAATGCAAAGTTTGTTTATTGTATCGATGAATGTGTTTATTAAATAAAGGAATATTCTTGTATTGTTACAATGTACACTTCTATTCCTATTAAAAGAATACAGTTACTATTTCACATTGTAAATAGGACAATGTTTATGTATATTGTTTCTATAGCAAATTTATTTTTTGTAATGTTTCAATTAATTATCGCTCGAATATACCTACATAGAAAATTTGATTATTAGTTCTTTATTGTTCAATGTTGTCGATTGTAGGAAATACACATACACGTATTTTTATGTACACGTTTCTCTGGAATTTGATATGTAATAACACACACAAACCGTTTTTAGAAATATTTTTCTATAACAGTTCTAATATAAATATTAATGTAAACGTCGTGATAATTTTTTTTGCGATTATTTAGTTTCGAGTTTTCAAACTGCACTGTCTTGAATTTATCCTGTTTCTGCGAAGCCGTTAATAATCCTAGATTATTCTAAATATAGAATTAAAAAAATACATAATCGACTGTATTTATACTGTATATTAGTGAACTTAGTCATAGATACGATAAATGTAGTTATTATTTCAAAACGACCTTACGTTAATATGATGTTTTAAATTCATAAATTTTAAGTTATGATGTTAATGTAGAAATTCATAGATACAATCAAGTAATGATTGGATTGATGAAAAAGAGTCGTCGAAGCAATCAAGATATCCATTAAATTATGAAATATGTTCATCAGTTTCTAATGAACATAATAATTTTAATAATTTTTCATTGTATTAATGATCAAAAAGTCAATAAGTGGTGTTCATTGATATTATGTACAATAATTTTTTGAGTGTAACTATTCGCCTTTAAATTTAAACAAACTTATTTAACAAATAAGTTAAACAAATTTTCATAAGAGTAGGTGATAAATGTTTTTAAATTAACGTGTTTATTGAAAACAATTACTAAAAAAGTCAGAGGCGTACGTATAAGAAAGTTGTTGATAAAAAATGACGCTATAACCCCTGAAAATAGACACCCTGTGTGTTAATTTAAATAACGCGCCATGTGTTTATTAGCCTTAATTGCAGCAATGCGAGTGCCAAATTTGAAGTTTTTAAGTTAAGTCGTTAATAATTTATTTCGAAAAAAGTATGTGATAATGTTTTTCTTCAAGGGACTGTATCTCGAGAAGGAGGCAATTTGGGGTAGATATAGAGGTAAGTTGTTGTAAATCGGCTTATTTTTAATTCGGCAATTCGCGTGCTCAAGCGTTGCACAGACCTTACAGTAATACATAAGAAATTATAAAATAAAAACTGAATCATAAAGAATTCGTAAAAGTATTCACAATGACGATTTCCGTATGATTTTCTTATGTTAATATTATCGTTACGTATTGTTTCCAGATGAACAATACGAATGTATAATCTGATTGTTTATAATTCTGTTTTTATTTTAAAATGTCTTATGTCTTTTGCCCGCTGTGAACAAGCACTAACATACTATGCAACTTATTTTATCAGATTACTACGTTAATAGCTTCGTCTAAAAAATAGTTCTCCCAAAAATCCAGGAAATTATCCGCAGTATATATACACGCGAGATACTTTACGACATCAGAATGTGATGTAGATTTATACAGAAAGAGAAAACAAGCTATTTTGTCTTGAGTAAAGTAGGAGTTTGAAAGTTATTATTTTTTGTATGAAGAATAAGGTTTTTTAATGCAAGCTGTTCTGGTTTAAGGGTTTTTAATGGTGATAATTTGTAGAAAATTATACGCGATAAATACGAAATCATAGAATCAGATTTGTTCTCAAAATTGCTGTTTAAGTTCTTAAGTATACATAACTGCCAACTTAAATTGGATTAGTATAATTCTAGGTACTTCATTTTTCTCGCATCTATATTAATGAGCCATTAATGTTAATGAGTCGACGAGTAACGTTTCTGTAATAGTAAATTTAATTGTTTCGTCGTAATGTTCAAATTTAAACCTTCATTTTATTATTAATATTACACTTATTACTTACATTAGCTATTTACTTACATAGTTATTTTACAATAAGTTATGGAATATTGTTCACGAGGTCGAAGACCGAATGTGTAAAAAAGTTTCAGTAAGTACGTGAAATACATATTTCACACGTGTTGCGTGTAAGTTTTTTTACTTAATTAATTAATTTGTTTATTATTTACTACTAATTAATCGTTTACTATTACACGCTCATTTGTTTTCGGTGCTAGCAATGACTCAGCGAACTACTTTTGTAAGTGCATTTACGAAAAGCTAGTCCAGTAATTTTAGGTTTCATTTGTCGAAAAAATCTCGGTTTTCTGGATTTTTGTATACCTAGATCTGTATTTGGATGTTTTAAAAAACGTGTTAAAAGTCCCGATCGATATCGTGCCGGCGTTGCGAGATATTCAGAGTCAAAGGACGCGCACAATGGTTTTTCGTAAATATCTCGCTTCCTATGGCCAGGAGGTCGATTGAAGTTATTTATATTACAAATCTTAAAATTGTTTACAGAAAAGGTTCCGTACATTTTATTCATACAACCAACTATTTTCATGATATTAAGCAGGGAATGTTCCTGACGCAACTTCAGATTCAAACGGTTTCGATGCAGATAAATTCAGTCCTACTCACATTCTAGCGTCAAATATGATTGAAATATTCAATGAATGCGATGACGAAATTCAAGATAACGAAGAAGAATTTTAATTATCTGCAAGGCCCTAAATCTTCGATAACACGGAATATAATGTTCAGAATAACAAATTATAAAATACCGCGTATCGTGGTTTAGACCTACCGGAAAAACCACGTAAAAAAATCAAACGAAGTGGTGCGGAAACAAATGCAATGTTATAAATTTTATATTTTCTCTGCTTAGTTGTGCGAAAAAAATGTATAGAACCTTTTTTGCAGATAATTTTAAGATCTATAATATAACTAACTTTAATCGACCTCCACACCATAGGAAGTGAAATATTTAAGAAAATACATTTTTCGTAACTTTTGACCTCGAATATCTCGTAACGTCGCGCCGGCACGATATCGATTGGGACTTTTAACACGTTTTTTAAAACACTAAAATAAAGGTGTGTAAAAACCAGCTAACTGGAATTTTTCAGTAGATTGGTCATTTTTATGTTTAAAATTACTGGGTTAAATCGTTTCGAAATTAAGATTACAATCGAAAAGTAGTCGTTTCAAAATAGTTTAAAAAAATAAATAGATTTCTTAATTTAAACATGTCTCACCTGTGCTACTTCCTTGATTTTCCGAGTCAAACTCGTCCTGTTCAAGGATGGTGGAAACGGTATCGGTTCTGATATTTCTGAGGGCCGGAGCAGACATTTTAGTAAAGAATTCTAAATGCTTTTTAGAAAGTGGTAAAATAACTCCATTTCTGATCTCGTGAGACGTTTCGTCCGGAGAGGTCTCTGGGGAGATTTGTGAACAATGTAGGTTTTGCTCCGTCTGTTCATATCGTAGTTTGTGATCAGTATCTCCTGTAAAAGTATCTGTAACTTCGAAACTGTCGTTACTATCAATATAGTACGGTTCTGGAGCAGGAGACGTATTGTAAGTCCGACCGTGGAGGTCCACGCGCAGTTGAACCACCGCCATAGTTATTACGGGCCATGTTTTGCTGTGGTTTAGTGTCATTATAACACAAATACGTATATTTCATTTCTTGATAAATATAGAACCCGTATCTGAAATGTTATCTCTTAAAAATTAACCGACTATGATCGAACTTCAACACGCTGTCATTTTTCATTTTACGAACACTTTATTTTAGCTCCACTTTCTGTTCACTAGATAAGAGTTTTTCGATACTTATAAGTTTTGGTTTTTACTTATATCGACTTGTAGACGTTTCTTGCGGCGATTTTTTACTTATAAATTGACACGTCCTGTAACACACTTAGTTCATGCGGTAACTTCACATCCATTTAGTGCTAGACTTTCTATAAAATTACACCGATAAACATTTAGCATACAAATGAGAAACATGTATAGTTTGTTTGACCGCTAGAATATTAAAATAGGGTTTTAGCAATCCCAAATATTTGCCAAAACTAAATCCAAGAATTACGTAATACTATATAATACATTACACGGAAAATACAAACGAATACAATTGTAATTTATATGGAGATGTTGGAAAATAATCAAAATGGATAGCATAGTGGCTTTCTAATTTTTGTTTTATGTAGAGTATTTAGTAATTTTGTATAAATTACCGATGTGTATTTTCATTTATACAGAATTTTAGTTTAATTGTTTCGTTTACCAAAAGAAACTTCAGTTAAATACTTCTTTACACTTAATTTCGAGGCGCCCTGTATATAAAAGTATTAATATTATAATTTCTCGAACATTTTTCAATGTAAAATCTATAAATGAAGACCCAGCAAAATCGATGATTAAGAATTGCTTTATAACCGTTATTCTCTGTAATGCTTGAAATGTGCGTTGAAATATATCTACTTCTGTATTTTTATGACATTAATTTCTTTCTAGTGAGATAGATATTTTCTATTAAATCAAAAAACTTGTAAAAATATTATCTAATTAAAATAAGATTTATTTTTATGTACATATTATATGTATTGGATATAATCTGTAATTTATGATTTATTACAAGTTGATAAATGAAAATAAATTCACAGTGACGTCATCTTTAAACAATCGTGTATTACAAAAAATGAATAATTAATATTTTACATATTTTAATATTTATGTAGCTGAAACGTGAACGCGAAAAAAAGAGAAGCTTAGACGCCTACTTCAAAATAAAATTGGAAGCTCGACTGTTCATAAAACGTTACCAACCACCCACCCACTCGGAGATTATAGAGTTCGAAAACGTTCTATATCGTCATAAATATACGGCTTAAACCCCACGTATAAATACTTGGTATATTCTGTATCAATAAGATACGCTATATAAATATGAACAGCATTAATTCTAATATAGCTTATCCAAACCTATATAATGTTCACGTCATCAATGCAAGGTTACTAGATGATGACGTTTCACACAGTGCTATCACCTCGTACCTCGTATTTTGACAGTTCTAATAAATTGTAGTCTTTCTTTATGCCATCTAATATGTGCGCAAGTAAATCATCTATAGAATATGTCGCTTTCCAAACTTTAAACCGAATTACAAATAAACAATCTAGTAACTTTTTGTCGATGACGTGAACATCATATAGGTTTGGATAAGCTATAGGTAAACTTTCAAATTCAAGCATTTTATAAACAATCGTAACTATTTATTAAATAAACCGGTTTTTATATGTTCTTATTCGTTACTTTTTAACTAACAAAAAATTGCGCTTTAGTTTATTTATGGAACACAATTTGTTAGGCCCAAATTCATAAACGAAATTAATTTTCATTTCACACTCAAACTGAAACACAGAAGTTTTTTATTGGTTGTCAAAAACAACATGGAACGACATATTTGAGTATGAGATGAGAATGATTTTTGTGTATGAATTTATATCTTCTTCTTTTTTAAGATAGGTACTTTTATTAATTTTTTTTTATTAGATATTTAAGTAAATTAATTTTTTTATACCTATTTTTTATTTTTTACATAACTATTACGACAAAGTATCAAAAACGTAAAAAAGTAAAAGTGTCATTAACCACTTAATTTTATCATAACATAAAAGAAAATTTATGTTCTTAAAGGATGTAGCTATAGCCAAAAGTTACAAATATTGTAAATAGAAAATTACAAATATGATTATTTCAATGGTAAATGGATTGAGTAAATTTTGCTCAGATTTAATGATGAATATCTCCAAAATCGATTATTTTTTTTACTTAAAAATACCTTTCCGCCATTCTACAAACAGTAATTTATACCATACATTTTGAAATTTTAATAAATATTGTTTCTTTTTCTAATAATTCATTGGGAAAAAAATCCGTAAAATGAACTATTTTCGTGAGTGTGCCTATACCCTTAATTCTTTATCGGAGTTCTACATTTAGGCAGACTTTACATACATAGAAAAATACGTTTCAATTGTGTCAATTTTCAGGAATTTGATGTTTACATTATACCTCGGTGAAAAACTGACCTATTTGATTACTATACGATTGCCCTAATTCCTATTTTCAAATCTCAAACTACGATATTAGAATGCGATTCTAATGATTTATACCACCACACTATAAACCGGCAAAACTATAAATATAAATCTTGCAATATATTATCACGCACCGAAATTCTTTTTTTTTTCTTTCAACATAAGCTATAAAACCAGTTCTGTTATCGTCATTTTACGTAATATATTGCTAAGTAACTATTGTGGATGGATTTAGAATCAACTTACAAGGGTTACTCTACGCACTTAAATTTAGGTTTCTGAATGTAAAAGGTCTGAACTTCATGCGTTTCAGAATCTAAATACGTGACACGTAAAAGTATTTGAATTTATATTTTTAAACCTGAAATTTCGTATTTTCGACTACATAGATAACATTAACATTTTAACTACATACCTAGATAATAATCGAAACAATAAATTTTCAAAGTAATAATTAATGAATTTAACACAAAACAAAAGTTTCCAGTGCACAACAAATTAGTAAACTATAAAAACAACTAAATTTTTTGAATAGAGCCTGCAAACTTCGTTGACATGTATTTTATGAGAAAAATAAAAATCACCGGACTTTAATTAAATAACTGCACAAATACTCGGCCAAACGATTATTTGAAAAACTTCGTTGTAGTCGTGCTTTAGTTTTTATTTAACAAGCAGAGAAGCAGCTTAACTGATTCTCTAGGACCAGTTTAAACTGTTCATTTCCGCAGTAACAACAATGATAACTAAGAAAAATACACGGTTAAAACTATTTAAACTTGCATTGTACAAGTGGCACTTAGGGACGGTAGTATTCCTAGCTTATTTGCGAAAAAATTACTAGGTAGATAAACAATAAAATCAATTTTTAAAATAAAATATTATGTATAGGTCATTCAAATTTTATTCCGATGCACGTCATCAAGTTTGGAAAGTGACATAGGTTCTTCCGACGTTTTACTTGCGCACATCCCTAGTAGAAACGAATATTTTGATAAGGCCGTGTTTATATTCCATAAATATTTAAATATTATAAATTAAAAAACAAAATTAACACAATATTGTGTTTATACTAATAAATTAATATTTAAAATTAAACAATTTCCTAACGTTGCTTAAATATTGTGTTTACAATATATAAATACAGACATATTTTGAATATTGCTTTAACATAGTTTTATTGAACCAATATTATGCGTGCATCGAAACAAAATTTGAATGGCCTTTAGATAGGTACTTACTCGAATTATTATTTATTGAAAGTATTCCCACAATGTAATCAAAATACATTAATGGACTGTAGTGTTAAGATAAAAATATATATCTTTTATGCAATTTAAGCGTAAAAAAGCTTTTAACGTTACTTAAGGGTTTATTAGAAAGTTACTAAATACAATTTAAAAATGTATATTAACTGATCGTAAAAAATTTTTAATGTGAAGTAAATTTATTTTATCCGTTTACATATAAATAATAAGCTTTCAACGTAATAACAATTATGAATATTTTAGATTTTAATTAAGGACATGGAATAATAAATTTAGGTTAGAAACAAAAAGCATAAGCAAATTACTATTAACTTATAGGAAATAGAACGCAATATTATCTCTACATAGTTATAAGACAAACAACACTTCGACGTACCTAACAATTTGCCTAAGTGGATTTTTTATCTGATAAGAAACAAAGAAAAAAAAGGTTCGATAATGTACGTACCTAATTCAATTTTTTTTTAATTTACACGTTCTTTCAAAAAATGTTTAAAGTTCTCAAATCAGACAGTTCAATTTTATTCATTGTCTTCAATTCCTTTTCTGTATAACAAAATGACTATTTTATTCAATTTGACGGAATACAAAGTGCCTACACAATAGACGAAATTATTCCATTTTCTGGTTTAATTGAATTTGTTAAGATAAGTACGGTAGAATTTTTCAAATTAGATAATATAAGTTATATTTGTTAATAATTTAATAAAGTAGTTATTCTTAGTTATAATAAATTTTATTTAATAAATTTCGAGTCATTTTAAGTCGATACTTTTATGGAAAACTCTTTCAAAACACATAAAATCCGTTCAGAAAAATTCAAATTTATTCGAAAGGAAAGCGTATTCGATTCATATCCCGACTGATTTCTTTTAAAGTTCAAATCAAATTGGTTACGTTCAATCTAATTTTAATATATAGGTAGAAGGAGCCATTGATACCTAAAACTAATTTTGATTTACTGTAACATAGGTTTCTTCGTCAATAAAGAGAGCTTTTGACAAAAATCTTTAAAAATGGTTCGTTAATCGTTAACATTTTATACACAGTTTATCGAACATTTTTAATCTACTTTTTGACATTCTACCCAAATCTGAAATTGAAATTTTAAATTTCCTAAAAAAACCACACAAACGCACATCGATATCCGCGATTTTCTTTAATTTCTAGTTTGTCGGTCATTTTCTTAATGTTCCTTAAGAAATAGGAATACTATTGACGTAAGTACGTAAGTACTTATATATGTATATGTATAGTAAAAATTGGTTACTACCCCCCAAGTATAAAATATATTTTTAAATTATTTCAGTTTAAGATTCATTCCGTTTACAGACAAGAGTTTCAGCCAAATTTCATTTAAGGAAAAATGTTTATTTTGGCCTTTTCCAGCCACTGTTTCAGTCTCCTCCGTACGTTAGAATCGCCCTGTATAAAAATTGATAATTAAAATGTTGTTCGTATATCTTACGTAAGATCTAATACTTGTATAACAAAGTGGGTTAGGTATCTTAAAATAAATAAGCACATAAGGTCAATAAGGTATAGTTAGGTCATTATTGATCAAGGCAGCTACATATATCTTCTCTATCTTCCATAATCTTTGCTGTTAACAGAAATTAATAGAGAATCTGAATTAATTTAGGTACTTACGTCGGTGTCGTTGGTTATAATATACTGTAACAGTTAACAGTAAATTAATTGGTAAAACTTTACCTTTATTTACCTAACATAAGCGAATAAGTTGTAAATTAAAATTCATTGATCTTTTTAACAGTTTCTTTTTAAAGATTTTGCAGCTTCTTACTGAAGTTACAGTGTTTATAAAATATCTATATTTTGTATCATTAATTCTAAATACTATAAGAGAATAATCCAAAATTAAAAATAATAGATATAAAAACGTTTTAAGTTTTAAAAACTTAGTAAATAATGTTATAAGTACTTATGTATTTAGGTAGTACATTTGATGTAGGTACCTACATAATAATTATGTATTTAACGTTTTTCGTTAGGCTTTGTTATTTGTTACACTATTTAAACTTATTGTTAATGAAAAACAGTATCATTCAAATTTAAAACATAAACGAAGCAAATAAGTTATAAATATTAATTATATAGGTATTTAGATCTACAGTCGGGTGCAAAATTAACGTCGCGAATCACGAGCATTGGACGAAAATACACGGCACAATGAAGAAATCTACGAAAAGTATTTACAAGTAAGACAAATTACAAATACAAGTTGAACATTAAATATTCTGATCATAATTTGTCCGTTGTGTCGTGTGTGCTCGCGTAATGCTCGCGATTAGCGATAATTTTGGACCTGATTGTACCTTAAATTCTATTTCCCATTTTAATGGAAAATTGATAAAAGCCGAATTAATTAAAAGACTAAATCTAAATATTTGCATATTTATTTTTAAACGTGACTTTACACATTATCGGTGCTTATCTGGATAACAGCCTAGATCTATTTTTAACTAACCTTACAATTGAATACGTACATTGTATGAATGCAATCAATATATCTTTTCAAAAGTAAAACAATATCTAATCAAAATTCAATGGAATTTACGGTCTCGACCATAAAAATCAGTTTCATTAAACTGCAAGTTTTCCACAAAGGAAATGTTGCCCCATGAACGCCTTTAAAAGACGTTCATCTGAGTCGTTGCTCATAAACTTTTGTCACGAGCTATTAGATGTTTAAGGATAGCGACAGAAGACTAAGATGAATTCAACTTTCTTACATGTTGACATTTTAAACGACATCAGACCTGAGTTTTGGTCTATAGTAACAAAAATTGTAACTAAGGAAACTTCTTTTCTTTCTTTTTTTAAGAACTTTTTTTTGTTTGAACCAAAATTATACAATAATAATATAAACTTTACATCCGCCTTTAACATTTATTTTAAGTTGAAATACAGGGTGGTCCATAGCAACGGTTTTTATTTAAATGAAACCATAATTCAAATTACCTATAATGTAAATGTAATGATGTAAATTAAAATTATTTGCCAATTAATGAATTGCCATTTATGTTCTAAAAATTAAATCGCCTAAATGACGCTCGGCGTGATTACGGCACTCTTCTAATCTTGTTTGTAAGTTTTGGAATGCTCTAACTTGCGTTTGTCGTAAGATCAATTGAATTGATGAGATCAGAAACAATACAAGTCACGATAATGTAATCTTTCAGGGGATACAAGAAACCATTTGGAGGGTCTAATTTGGAACTACTTAGAGCAATATGTATTGTTTATGAACGAATTAACATTGTGATATGTAGCTATAAACAACTTTTCAAATTTAAATAATTTGTTGAAGTATAAGAGATAAAAAACAAAACTTGACTTATGTTGTTTCTGCACTAAGTGAACACGTTGAAGCATTTTGTGGTAACATAATGTTCAAATAATTCATTTTTTTATATTACAAATTAAACAAACAGATACAAAAACATAATGATCAAAGAAGAATGGGCATTTTGGTCTGTACTGCCACCAACAGCAATGAGATGCGTGTCATCTGAAAGATCTCGTTACCTCGTTCAATTTTTATTACGACAGGTCAGATCGAATGTGCGGCAGACGTGAGGTATTGGTATTTTATAGTTATTGTTTTTAGCTATCAACCTTATTTTCTGAGCCTCCACTTGTTTCAAAAACTATTTTTCAAACACTTTTAAGAATTAAGAAATTCAACCAAAACTTTAGGGCACCTGTAGTCGCTGGATTAGTGGCGTAAACTTTGCGCTTAAATGTCCCCACAAAGAAAAAGTTAGGAGGAGATAAATCCGGGCTCCTCTGGATGGCCATGAAATGTCTCCTCTTCGGTAGATCAGTTTGCCTGGAAACATGCCTTTCGTCACGTCCATACTTTAGTTTGACTGGCACGTACACGCGACACCCCCTTCGCTCCTTATCGCGGCTCGTTTTCGAGTAGCAACGGTTTAAAAAAGCCCGTCGCAATGGACCACCCTGTATTTCCTAGCTATTTAAAATGACGAATTATCAAATTTGAAATGTAAACATCTTAAAATTATAAACGAGAAATAGAGTGTCGGAATTAAAGCAACTTCATACATAATTATAATTTCCGTTAAGCGTTTAATTCGAATTTTAGGAAGCGAAGACCTATTACGTTAAATAATGTTAAATAATTCTAAGTTATATTACAGAACGAAGAGTGTATATTTATAAAAGTAAGGGCCAATAAGTAATTTATTTTTCACTATATAAATACAGATTTTAAGCAGTAATTATTTATTGTCACCGACAGTGTTAAAATGTTGATTGAAGTTTCTACATGGGTTGTTTAAAGTTTATTGCTTATGACGGTATATACATTTGATTTCTTGAAGATTTAATTGATATTTGCACAATATATTATTATCTGCGCATTCTAAGGCGTAAATAAAAATATGTGAATTAAATAAAACAACTATGCGACGTTACAAACAATAAATTTTGAATAAACCGTATATTGTATGTATTTCAATGTTAAAAGGTCGATTGTACCAATGAATCTTTTCAGGCGTAACTTAAATATAAATTGTCTATATAAACACAATGGTATCTAAGGAAAATTAAGAAAATTTTAAGAAAGATTGGTGCAATCGGCCCAAAATAATTTTGAAAAAATGTTCCTATAAGTGCGAAAGTATTGAAAACCGTACGATTGTACAAATTTGTATATACACGGCGAATATGAATTAACTAAGGGCTTAATCTACTTAAAAATAGGTATATATTTCATTGGCGATCAATAAGGTCAAGAGCTGAAACTAATTCGAAATTAAATATAAATAACGATTTTATATATACATTTTTAAAATATTTAATATGTTTGTATAGTAGAATTACCACGTGGATACATATCACATTGTTAAAAATAAATAACTTCAACTTTAGGTAAAGTACTCCCACGTATACTAAAAGAATTTTTATTGGGAGCGGAATATTTATGCTTGTGTCAACAATATATCCATTTCAAAGAATACTAAAAGGTATCTATTATATAAAAATGCCTCTTTATATAGGTATTCACAACTCCTCCGCAAATATAGGTAACAACCTACACTTAAGTTTTTTTTCGTCTTTTTTATATGTAACTTCCCGAAACTTTATGAGGCAATTCTTTTACGAATAACTCCTTTTTATTTCGGAACACTTTCATTGTCTTTTACTTAAAATTGAAATCAGTAATGAGTAATTATTTTTATTTTGGATTGATAATAATTTCAACGTATTCTAAAACAGAAGACATAGAATAAGGTATGCTATAGATATAGGTTTGTAAATTAATCTTTGTGTGGTTATTTCCAGGCGGTTGTTAAATCATAATAATAGTAGACCGGTTTGTGTTAATATTGTGCTTGTTGTGTGCATTGAATGAAGAAATTTAGCAACCTATTTTATTTGATAGAGTAGAGTCTGAATTGTAGAGTGCGAAATCACTTCTTGACCACTTCAAAATCTTGTCTTTTGCCCCCACCATCCCTTAGAAGATAAATATTTCAAAAGGCGCTCTATTTTCTCGCTTATCTTGAAAGATAGAGCTCTCGTTTTAAAACCAAAACATGAAAAATTTCATGTAGAATAAAAAAAGTCTATAACAATAACGACTGATTTTTCAATATTACGCGAGTTAATAAACATTGGTAATTATTCCTGAATTTAATAAGTTTACCTCCAAGATGCTTCAAATAAAATTTATTTCCCACACTTTTAGTTTTAATATGATATATATTTTTATATAATTTCAATTATTTGAACCCTGTAAAAACCACCAAGAACGTGCGCGTGTAACGAATAAGTGAGCTGTCTACGCACGCCGCGTAGACCGACACCGATCTCACAAGTGCTACTGACAATGAGTGGTCAGCACAGCCCTGGGATAGTTGCAATAAATATTATTGAAGTTACATAGTAATTAAGGATTCTTAATTTTGATATTACATAATTATGTAGTTATTTATCTGTAGATTCATACCTACTTAATTTTAGATACGTGTCAGGTATAAAATAAAGAATAACAAATAAACAAAAAAAATTCGAAAAAGAAATTAAATAGTATCAAACGTTTTTGTCAATTGGTTTTGTTGTTGTCTTTTGGTATTATTTGATCTTCCGAATAAAAATTTAACCTCGTCATGATGACCGGCTTTAAAACTATTAGAAACCTCGTGTATTGTTTTTTGTCAATGACTCGTTTTCGACAAGAATTTGCAGTGGCTCTCAATCTCCTGGGTTACGCGTACCGCCCAAAGAATATCGAAAAATTTCGTACCACCACCCTTTATAAAAATTTCGGCATCCAAATAAAAAATACAAAAAACCAAATACCTACTGGTTTAAAATTATTTGAATAATTACTATCTACTGCCTTTATACCGCAGAATTATAAATTTACTCTATTTTTAATTTAAAAGCTATTTGTGTGCCCGTCAACATTGAAAATTTCCCTATTACATACCATAAACCAGATAAAAATTTAATTGCATTTTTATGCGACGGATAAAATGCAAAGTAACTAATAAAACATGTGCGCCACTTACTCGTAAGATAACTTATCGGAGTACGAACAAAGAAATAAGTGTTTTTAAAATAAAAGCGGGATTTCCTAGTACCCACATATAAACTCGAATCCATTTATATATAGAATTCTGGCAAAATCGCTTCAGATCTTTCGCGTTAGTGGTACAGAGCGGTAGTGTTTGTTTCAGTAGTTCGAATTTTAAATTACATTGTCGTATTGTTTGTGTGTGGAGGAGTACTCGTTCGATTAATTAGGCCTTTTGCATCTGAGTGCGCGAGTATTGTGTTTTCTAAAAGGATTACAAACAAAAAGGATTAATGCGACGAGGAAAGGTAGGATCTTTCTTTGTCGACTAACTCTCCATGTATTTATAAAGTGTAAATACATGGGCTTTTAAGCTTTAACAGAAATTTTTGAAAATCGAGCTTGATTAGACTCTTGGATAGGGACTCAGTTACGGTTTTGATTAGGATTTCCCTGAAAAATATTCGACGATCCAATTTCGCGAACGAAATTTTATCTTAGCACGTTTTCGCAATCACAGTGGTTGGTGAAATACAGTGAAATATGAAGCGTAGGTATAGGTACGTAATAATGCAAGTTCGCAGTCAACAGAAGAATCTATGCTGGAAATTGGTGATGTGGCAAATTGATGACGAGAAAAAGGTAGGGAATAGAAAGAAAAATTTAGAAGTTTTTAATTTTTGTTATAGTCTGTTTCAGACAAGTGAGAGAGATTATCTCTTATTTTGAGAGATTTTGCATTTTCAATGCATTCATTTACGGATAAAAAGCGAAATTCAAATTTTTGATTGTCGCAACAATTTTTAAACAATTTAGGCTGACGAAACAAAATTTTACCATCTCTTTATTTAAGAAAAAATATTCTAATAATTCTAGTTTTTTGGTGGCATTGTTTTAATTCTCCTTGTTCTAAATTTCTCCCTTTTTTTTACTAAATATTATAAAGCTTTCACGCAAATATTGTAGTTATTTTACTAACAAAGTGAAAATAAGGCATTGTGGGGGTAAAGATACGATTCAGTTAGTTTTCTGATTACTTATCTACTCAAAAATAAGGAAAATTACGGAACTTACCCCCAAAATTGCAAAAGCTAAAAGGAACAAATTTTATTTGAAGCATTTTGGCCGTGACTTATAAGTTTAAAAAAAAATTACCAATGTTTATTGAGGGTTGATATTTGAAGTGCGTTTTTTCGTAGTATCTCGCTTAATGTTGAAAAATCAGTTATTATTGTCAGAAATGTTTTTATTCCCCATAAAATTTGTCGTGTTTTGGTTTTAAAACGAGATCTCTACCTTTAAAGATAAGTGAGATGGCAACTTTTGAAATATTTACCTTTTAAGGGATGGTAGGGAGTAAAGACCCGATTTTGAAGTGACCAAGAAGTGGTTTCGTACTCTACAATTGACCTTCTATCAAGTAAAATAGATTGCTAAATTTCTTCATTTAATGCATACGAAAGTACACAAGCGGGATTACTACAATAATGCGCCATTCAAAGATTTAAAATGCTGTAAATTTTTCTACAATTTTCGCTTTTTCGAAAATTAATAACTTCTAAACCAAATGCCCCAAAAATTTGAAACTTTGCATTTTTCATCATCTTCATAGATGTAGTAGAAATACAAAGTCGCAAAATTTAAAAATACGAAGATCCAAAATTATGTTTTATTGGTCGATTTCACATGGAATGGCCCTTTAGAAACACTAAAACAATTACAAATTTTACGTCTTTCATACAACAGAGTGATTAAACTTTTACTACCTACATATACGTATATAAAAATATGTTCATTTTAGTGATTCGCAATTTTAAACCGTACCTAAGCAGTAAAATTCTAATCAAGTTCCTTTAAACGACCGTATCAACAACAAAATTTCATCATAAAAAATGTATTCGAAAGCAAATAACCGACCAACTTATCTTCTAACAATAAGAGAGCCAAGGAAATAATTAAATTGAATGGCATTTTACGGTCGGATCATGAAGAACTGGCCCATTAAACCTAATTTGTGACCTCGGCAGTTTTCAAATTCTCTAGGGTCAAGGGTGAGTTAAATTAGAATTAAGTTCACGCTATTTCGTTTATCTTGAAGATAACGCGTGTACGGTATTTAAGGTTAAAAAAATAAAATTAAATCTTACAATTGAATACAACTACGTAACAACATATAAAGTAACAGATGTTTTATTGTACTAACAATACTTAATGTTAATTTCTATTCAGTTACATCTATACAGGGTGTAATTTTTAAAGTACCAATGTGTTTATTCCAAAAACGGTAATCTGTAGGGAAAAAATGTTCAGAAAAAAGTTATAGTTGATGAAGGGGGACGTCCATTTCTGAATACAGTTCTGAAAATGTTTCAGTAGATTTTCAGGATAATGAAAAGCTACATTTTTTTAAATAGAATTTTACCCCTTTTTTATCACAACGAATAGCGATGTAGAGCTTATCCAAACCTATATGACATTCTCGTACGAGGTGACAGCACTGTGTGAAACGTCATCATCTAGTAACTTTGTATTGGTGACGTAAACATCATATAGGTTTGGATAAGCTATACGTATGTATAAAACAGCCACAATTATCAATCGCACCGTTCATCTTGATAAAAAGAATATTAGGAGCTTCGATTAGGAGCAATCTATCAAGGTATCAGTTAACGATGTCCTTAAGAAGGTAATAGCGTCCTTATAAATTACGTAGTCTATCTATCTTGCGTCCAATATGTTACACCAAGTCTATTTATTAAAAAAGATTTTTGTTGAC
The DNA here is from genome assembly GCA_036326145.1 of Rhagophthalmus giganteus. NCBI lineage: Eukaryota > Metazoa > Arthropoda > Insecta > Coleoptera > Rhagophthalmidae > Rhagophthalmus > Rhagophthalmus giganteus. The sequence continues at coordinate 2,198,412 of JARFJA010000026.1, read as the reverse complement.
AGTTTCCTTTTATATAAATTACAGTTTTACAATGCAATTATTGTATTAATATTATTATTAAAGTGATCTGATAATAAATTTTGGTAGTTAGTATAGTAGATACCTAAGTCTTAAATATAAATTATATATTTTAAATAAACGTTTTAACCAATATTTCTAAAATTAAAATTAAAATTTATTGCAAAATTATCTTCAATTAAATACGTGTTATTAGTTTTTGAAACTTTTTAAACGCTTCTGTAATTTAGTCGTTAGTTCAATAATGTCAATAAGATATTAATTTATACAAATCTATATGCTACAAAATAAAATTGAATACCTATACTATACCTATGTAAATTTTGTTAAAAAATTTTAAAACTAATCACAGGAAAGAGATTCCGCAGGAAAACAAGTAAAACAAAACAACAAATCTGGCAATTCTTTTGCGTAATCCTAACGTTTCAGAACCATAAAATCTCTCTAGTTTATCCAGCAACATAATAGTTCTGTGAAGATATATAAGTGTACGTATGCTAGAAATTTAAATTAAAATAGCCGCACAGTACATTATATTGTTTGTTTTTTGAAAGCAAAATGCAATTAAAGCTATTATATTACGTTAAAAGATTAATAAATCCGGATTTTGATGGCGCGGTTGCTCTTATTTATACGGAAGTATCTACAATAACTATTTCTGAACCGGAAATGTATATGTGCCGCTTTGTTAACATTTCAGTAACAATAAAATTGGGTTTTCATCAAATTCTACTGCTATGGTTATACTATAGGGACAATCTTTATACAATCTCTCTACTTTTCTTTTGTTGTGAGAGTTTCGTAGAAATAAGAACACAAACAGTAAATAATTTTCAAAATTATTGAACCTTAGTAAGTCAGGCACTGATTAAATTTGTGGTTTTAATACCTACTGCATTATAACTAATTGTAGTTAACTATTATTAGTTATCTAGGTATAATTTTTATTTTATTTAAAACTCTTGGATTTTTTCGGCCAATTTCGATTGATTTTTGCTATAAATCGAAATTAAATAATAACGCGTAATTTTTTATTTGATCATTAAAATTCCCAATTTTATCATTAATTCAATCAAAATGCTCAGTATTGAATGTTTTTAAATTCTATGAAAACATTCATATCAGAGTGTATCTATTGATTTAACTCAAAACCTAAAAGAAATCTTTCTAAAACTGTAGTGTATATGTTTTAGATTTGTATTACATTTTCTAACAAGTACCTCCCTATAATTACTTTTCGACTCATTGTCAGATAGGCCAATCGAAATAATATTTTAACTCTAACATTAAATTTATAGGTAGGTAGCTATTATAGAAATAAAAAGTTTTAGTACCTGATTTTCCAGTAAATATTTACTGCACAAAGTTAATTCTTGTAATCTTTCACTTTGAACCAAACAGTTTTCTCGTAATTTATCAAAGAGTTATTTAAGCGCCCTCTTATGAAAAGTTACCGTCTTTAAAGTTAATTTACTGTTGCCCCGAAAGCGCAGAACTGAAAATTGATACAAAAAGTTAAGTTTTCTAGATCACAAGAAAACTAATCCCTAGCTTTATAATGTGTAAAGTTAACCTAAAGAAAATTCTAGTTTTATGAAGAGAGCTTATGATAGAACTTTTAAAGTTATTTACTATATAAAAAATTTTGAATTAACGGCGGCGTTAAGAAATGGTACTAAATTATTCAAAATTGTTAGAAATTCGATAAATTATAAATTAAGTTTTAACGCCTCGATTTTGTTAAACGAAAAAGCTATCACAATTAATATTATCATAACGTTGATTAATTACCTACTTATATTTTATTATATGTATAAACTTAAAATATTAATGGAGAAACTGTTTGAGAATGTTTACCTTTTTGATTAATATTCATTATAAATTTATTAAAAAATTAATTTATTTATTGCTTTCTTGCAGCTGTAAAATTTTATTTAATGCCACTTCCACAAAATAATAAAATGAAATATCGATCTCTATAATTATGTATACAGTTTGTCCCAAATTGAGCAGCATACCACGAGTATCTTTCTTATTATTAAAGGTAAAAGATTTGGTTAAATGGGCGATGTTGTTCAGTTTTGAGTGTTGTTTCAGATTTCGTTTGGAAAAACTTAAAATTTCGAACAGTTTAGAAGTTATTGCAATAAACTGGAAATTGCGATTTTTTGACGTAAACTTAAAAATGATGCCAAAGTAAAATTTAAGATGGCGGTTTTAGAGATATTGATAATAAGTTTCTTATCTTAAATGGGCGCCATATTGGATTTTTACATGATTAAATATAATATTTTTCCTCTTTTCAACGATGTATAACAGCATGTGTTTGAGTAAAAAATTGCTGAAAATATTAATTGTTTTTATTTTAAATCGAGTACTTACTTATTGTTAGCTCTGAATACAGATAACTATAAAACAAACTTTGTTATAAGTGATACGTAAATGATCTGAATCAGCACTCAAAACTGCACAACATTGTCCATTTAACCAAATCTCTTATCTTTAACAATAAGAAACCCATATAATACCCATGGTACACTACTCAATTTGGGTCACACTGTATACACATTTAATTGTGATTGGTTTTGCTTATCCATAAATTGCCTTTTATTAAAAAAGTTCAATAAAAATGTGGGTCGAACAACACTAGGAGGCAGGTAATAAATTTTGTATTTTCCTATCGATTCATGTTAATTCACTTTTTGACAATTCAACATTTGATACCACAGAGATGTGTTATGCCTATTTTTAATAAATATTGAAAAATCGATATTACCCAATTTAAAATTTAGATTTAGGTATTATTTAAATGCAACAATTTATTAAAATTAATTGACTAATAATGAAATAACTAATAATAATTGAAATAAAATTGTCATGAAATGAAAGTGAGGCGTCTAAATTTGTTACTCGTTTTATACGCTTTAAGTAAGCTAAATATTGAAGAGTAAATTACAAATTGAAATAGGAGTAAACTTTTAAACATTTTGAATCCAATGCAAATAAAGGGATGTTGTATACAATCACCAAATAAAAACTAAACGAATAAAGTAAAATGGGAAACCCTATTTTGAATCGGCACTAGGCAAAATTCTTTTCGGCTTATTTACAATTTAATGCTCGTAGGTACCTACCTAAAATTCAGGAAAGCCTTACACCCTTCATCTTTTGTTAGTCAATTATTGTTGAGTTTAAATTAAAATTTTTAAGATTACAATAGCTAACCAATTCTTATTTCCGTAAATTAAAAAGCTTATGAAAATTTTTAATTGTCATTTTGAAAAAAAAAAGAAGTGGTAGTTATGAAGGCGTTCGTAATGTTTTGGAAAGGTTCCAACTTAAGAAACAACAGTCTACTAAAACATTAATTACCTATAAAGAAGCTCGTTAGTGTGTAAGTCGTTTTACGATTCTCCTGCGGTTCTATGGTATTCCGTCAACAAAATATATAAACGCCTTTTAAAAGATAAAAAAATTTAAGATGTACCTAGTTACGTTGGGATAAACCAATCGTATTATAATGAGGCTGCCTTATCCTGGAGAACCGTTTTGTTGATCACGGTGGTCCCTACATGAGGTAATGAAATTCTGGACTTTATAGTTTCTATTAATATTAGTAGGACTGTAGCGTAACAAATGAGCTACAACTATAACTGCCATCTAGAAACTAACTAATCCTAAGCATAGGATTCAAAAAATATGCACGACATGTCACTGTTTAATATCATTATCACAATATTCTGCAAATATTGTGTTTACAGCCATACATTAATATTGTAAGATAAACATTTTCTCAATAATTGATATAATAATAGTCACACAATGTTAGATTAACATATTAAAAACGATGTTAAAGCAATACTCAAAATATGTCTGTATTTACTTATTGTAAACACAATAGGAACGTTAGGAAAATATTTAATTTTAAATATTAATTTATCAGTATAAACACAACATTGAGATTAATGTTGTTGTTTTAATCTATAATATATTATAATCTATAACTTAAGCGTCCTATTAACTTCCTCTTGCATTTTTATTTCCAAGCAATTAGTCATATTCAAATAAAATGAAGATATTACAGGATTCTATTTTTTACTTTAACTAGACTTTAATTTCTTATAAAATGCCAAGACGGCCTCGGAAGAGCTATAAGTATTATATTACCAAAAAAAGTTGAAAGCCGATAGGTATTGAAGTCGACAGTGGGATTTTTGGACATTTTTAGGTTGGCCTACTGTAAATAAACGTAATCCATAAAACATTTGTCTGCTCTTCGTCTGCCCATGTTTAAATATAATACATTTTTTACTCAAAATAGTTCATACTATACTATATCCTTAAATATTTACTATTTCGCCTGAAATACCCTGTATATGGTCAACTTTCTACCGGACTCTGCATATATTTTTAAATTATTACCTATAGATCTTCCAGGAACGACAAAAATTAGGAAAATACCTTTAATTGAAGTCATCTATAGTCTCAATAAAAAGAACGGTTTGCGTTTGAAATATACGATACGATACAAAATTATTAAGTTTTACTTAATATTTGCGAAACTAACAATAAATAATTGGAAACCATTTCCAAAAAACAATTTTAAAGGATTGTAAAATTTTTAGTCAGTGTTTCTTTGTGATATGATGCTATTTAAAATAAAAGTAGATCGATATTGTTTTCTATTTTTGGTAACGTAAAAATTCTATGTTTGACAGTGAGAAAGAGAGTTAATAGATCGATTGACATGTGCATCTGAAACTGACAGCAGTTTAAATAAGTGCATTTATTTAAATAGATTAATATGTTTGAATAAATGCACTTTAGATAAGTGCATTCGCTGTCACCACATATTATTGCAGATATTGGCTTTGAAATGCATCGGTTTGTTATTAAATGAGTTTAGATAAAGTGCTGTTATACAGCTATACCTGCATCTTTTGTAAGTAGTTGTAATCTAACTAGTGGATTTAAAACAATAAATTAGGTAATTTACGAGATTGAAATCATTCTATTGTGGAATAGGTTAAATAAAATCAGTAAAAATGCAATTTTTATTTAAAAAAGTGATAAAAAACGAAATATTTTAAAATATGGATATTCCACATTTTAAATTGCTGTTATCTGTACCAAACATTTTCCAGAAAAAGTATATTAAAATGAAATTTATTTATTAAATTTATATGTTATACCTACTACAGAGTGTTTAATTTATGATTGACCAAATTTAAGTCAGTGATGATTTGCGTTAAAATGAGATATTTTCTTCCTTTGAATAAAAAGCGGTTCCCTATAATATAAAAACTTGATTTGGTATATTTAAACAATAATAACAGTTTATTTGCTTCTTTGCAAAATCGGATTTCTACGAAGGGTATTTTCATGGGAGACGCACAAATTTGAAATTTATTAAAAGTTTCTGTAAATATAGGTACGGTAATTTAAAAAAAAAACTTATAAAACAAACTTAAAAGCAATAATAAATTTGAATATAAAAATATTTAAGGGGTTAAAGGCCGATTCTCTACAAATTGAGCAAATTACGGTCCGGATAAAATCGTGACGTAAATAGTGTTTTTTGTATAACCGATTTATGGTATTTGTGCTTGTCTTTTAAAAATATATTAAAAAATAATAAATTATAAATGTAATGTTTAATCACTGTTTGCTAATATTGCAGCACTATTCTTAGTAATAGCTGTTGTGGTATAGCAGATGTTAATAACTTTTGGGAAAATAATTTAGTGTGCGAATTCCAAACAAACTATAGAAATTTGGTCATTAAAACCAACTTATCGTTATAAACGGATTTCACTGTATCTCTTTTATTTTTTACAATTTGGTTAATATTTCGATGTAGTTTTAGCTGACATAAGGTTTGTTCAAACATAAAGTTTACCGTACACCACACCTACCAGTTCCTTTCAAGCATGGGTGGAAGAAGGGCAGAGGACTAAACTAGTTTAGGACCGGCCATTTTTCTTTTGTGTCCCACACTGTATATTTATTTCTTTAGAAAAATGTATCATAAAACACTTTCAAAACCGTTAAAAACGTGATATTTTTAATAAACTGTAAATGAACATTTAATATGTTTGAAATTCCGTTAAATTGTCGATTTTCTATTTATAAGTAGTTTGTTGTACTACAAAATGTTGTCTTTTTGTTAGTATACCTTATCTAAGCGGCTCGGCAATTCACGTCATCAGTAAAAAGTTACTATGATTGTTTATTTGTAATTCAGTTTAAAGTTTTAAATAAGGGACATATTCTACCGACGATGTACCTGCGCAAATATTAACGGTGTAGACTTCAGGAAATCAAAATATTTAATGAAATGGGGATGAAGTCATTTCAAACTTATCGTGAACAACTTAAATCTACTTTAAAATTTCTAAACCATTTATAAACGGTAAAATGATTAGCGATGTTTTACGTCTATCCGCATAGAAAGTTTTATAAAGTGCGGGTAATGAAAATCAGATTATGAAAGCTTTTTCGGGTAAATATTCAAATTTATAAGAACATTATGTACCTACTTTAAGTATTCGATGAAAATATATTAAATCATCATTGTTTATTAAAAATTGGAGAACGTTAATGATGACTACAAATAAATAAGAGCTACACTACGAATTCGAGTACGCACCAGATGGAGCATAAACCTAATGATGAGGGCAGTAATCCCTATAACACCTACATACACAACACGATCGATGCTTTTTTATTATTTTATTAATAGTACGTATTTCGTATATTTCCGTAAACTTACTTCAACAAGTGTTTATTTTTTACATTTAAACTAAAACTTCAAACAATTAAACATTAAAATTATGCACAAAAGTATAATATATAACAAGTAGAAGTTATTTAATCAACTAAAGTTGTACGTCTGCCGTCTCAATTTTGTACCTGTCATGAATACCTTCAAACGCGCCTCGAATTTATATTTTAAACTGAGGTATAGGTACGTGTTATATTGAAAACTTTCGAAAATATATTTCACCGTTACCAAAAAGTTTTAATTCATTTTATGAGTTATACCCTACGTTTGTATGGGATGTAGGGGGTTACGTCTTCGTAAGTTATGAACGCGATTCGACAAATTTGTGAAAAATAATTTCGAACGGGACGACTGAATTAAATTACGAATGTCGCATTGTTTAGTCACGCGACTATGAAAGTGATGAATCGAGTTCAACTAAAACGTAATTACCTACCTATACAATAATTATGAATAAATACTGTTATACATACTATATCGAGTAGGTACGTAAATTATATCGACAAGAATTAGAAAGCCATTTCAAACATCCTGTAAATATTTAAAACTATTAATACAAAGCGAAACATGAAAGTTTACCTTTACATACATAAAATACCTATAAATGTTAAACTTTTAGTATCAAAATGTGTTAAACTATTTTATAAATTGCATTTAGTGCACGTTTTGACTATTTACACTTAGGAAAATCACTTTGCATTGTTTTAAGTACATAAAAACCATGTAAAATTATGCCTGTTGCGTACGTATTGGAGAGAAAACACCAGCATTCGGAGTGACATCGCGAGCGGTAGATGCTGGAGCACACTGAGCTTTTCAAAGAGCTTTCGGAGAAGCTCCCACGTGCATCTACACCCGCGCAGCGCAAAAACAAAAACCCCACCCAGAAACATCCAATCAAATATTATTTTAAGTAAATTTAACTTCGAAAAGCTCCCTGTTACTTTTAAGCGAATTTTAATTAAACTGAGTAGGCTTTGATAATCAGTTCCAGCAATTATGAGTTGAACGACCTATTTAATACCTGTAAGTTATCATCAATTATAAAAATATCAAATAAGCTTAAATTTGAATTAAATAAAGTAGATATTTAAAACATTATCTTTTTTAAATGTTATCTACTGAAAGTTGCCCATTACGTTACAAAATAGGTCAGCTGTGCGTAATGAAACTCGTTAGCTAATCAAAATCGTTGTCGCCCGCGCGAAATTATTTCGCACGCTGCACTGCTTAGCCAATCAAAAGGCCAAATTCGATAAAATTTTTGCAAAAACGCTCACATCGGCCACGTCGAGCTTATTTATGAAATGGGTCGACGATGAATCCTGAATGGGTCTCCTGCGATGAACTGGCGGCGACCACGTATATAATTTAGAAGATTCTGATTTACCGAATGAGAACAGAATAGTGCACCTCCGTATTATGCTGTCGCCGTTCAAGAATTTTCAGATACAGTAGAACTCCACTTATTCGAACTCCAGTCGTTCGAATCGTCAAATATCCGGATCGATATCAGGAAATAAAAAAATACATTTTCTACGGCAAAACAACTAACTTTGTTGGACACGTTGACCAATTACCGATAGTCAACGACCATCCCAATTATCCAGCATTTATTAGTTCGGATAATTGGAGTTCTACGGTATAATTTTTCTTAATAAATGGATCGCAAGGAGGGAATCTATTGAGTGGTCACCTAAGTCACCTGATTTAACGCCTTTAGACTTTTCTTATGGGGCTACCTAAAATCTAAAGTTTATGTAAATCGACCAGATAACATAGAGGACCTAAAACTAAAATATTCGACAAAATACGTTTATAAATAAGTTTTTAATTTAACGACCGATTCCACCAATGATATCCATGGAAATACAATGGCATCCAAGGAAAATTTAATACAGTCAACTCTCTCTTGAGTGCCACTATCAATAGTGCCACTTCCCCTGATTTTCGCTCGAGCTATACCCCCACTCTTAGGTAGCTCTCGAGGCCTGAATTCCCCTCCGGAATTCCAATCTCTCTCCATCAATAGTGCCACAACGAAAAGTCGAAAAAATATAGTTTTTATAAAATACAAATCTTTATTTTATGTTTGGCACGTCTTTGGCAACAATTAAATAATTATCAATATTATTATTATAAATATAATTATAAATTAAGTATTTAAAAAGTTATGTCAATTTAAAATTATAAATTTAAATATGAAACATCGCAAATGTAGAACACAACTGATTACGAGTTTTCTTGCATCGTTGCGAGTGGCACTATAGCAAGAGAATGATGCGAATGGTGCGAACAACTTCGAGCGGTGAAACATGCAGAAAGTGGGGGAACCGCTTTCCCGAGAAAAGTCCTCGAGTTCGAAACATTTTTGGCACTCAAGAGAGAGTTGACTGTACTTAAGTTACACTTACGATTTAGGATTCATTGGTGCAATCGGCTATAAATTACCTTTGAGTTCGTCTGGCGTAGAAATAAAATCGGGGAGTTGTCAGCCGAGTACGAACTTGGACTAGTGACCAATACGCGCTAACAATAAGTATAAATAATTTCAAACCACTCCAAAATCGAGCGGCACAACGCAATATCATCCGCCTGCTATTAATAGGGGTTCGAACAGAATGATTGGCAGGACTAATTCTACACCGGACGAACTCTAACTAACAATAAATTATAGGGAAAGTCGCCACCAAACTATCTGATTGATTGTTACAAAATTTTATATGTGGCAATAAAGTCGACACAACTGTCGTTAATAGCCCAGTAAAATTAGACGTTAACTGTAAAAAAATTATTAAACAAGCCGGATTTTCGTGCGCACCTTTATTTTTATGTTTTGCACTAAACCTTAAAAATTCCCTTCGATAGCGAGTCCACAAAAATTGTTATAGGTGGTGAAAGAAAGTAAAATTCAGTTTTTCGCAATATCGCAATATTTTTAAATTACATAGTATCTCTGTATTATGGTATGAATACCTAATCGAAACTGTGAATTTTAATTTCGCAAATTTTAGAATGCAAAATTTTAAATTAGTGTCATAACATGCTAGGTACGTACCTACCACAAACTATGCATATTTTCTAGGAAGCGTAGGTACTTGATGAAAGTTACTAGAGCTTCACTGAATAATGCAACTTGTGACCTAGTCAGAAAAACACTTAATTTATAAAGCGCTCGCTTTATCAAAATATTCTAAACTGTTTTTAGGTATATTCATATTCCACTTTATAGCAAAAGATGAATAAGATTGTTTACAAAGCCTTTAATTGCGTTTTCTTTTAACGAACGTCAATATTGTTTTTACTTTGTTTTACTGAAATTAAAATAATAACCTACTTATTATTTTAAACACGTAGATAATATTATTTATTGTAAATAGATAAAGAAAGTATTCGCATAATGAAATAAAATTTAATTAAACGAACGATATCAATTTAATACCTACTGTATAAAATATTTTCTAGATATCAAGTTCAATGAACGCATATACAATTAAAATTTCCAAGGTAAACAAAAACAATTAAAAACCCTGCACATAAAAAGTTAATTACCTACGTATTATAACGTAAATCGAATGATTAATGATTGATTACAAAGATGTTTATAACTTAATATCAAACACATCGTACAAAACTCATGCACAATACCTCGTTTTTCTTACCAATTTCTAAAGAGCTCCGCACTTTCCCTGTCATCAATTATTATATTTCTTCTGCTTACACGTCGAAATAAACCCGTTTACTTCTTATAACCATTTCTTGTTATACTTTAACGTTAAATTGTAAAATAAATTTATTTTTCGAGATTTTTGTAATTTAATTTAATTCAAAACGCTGTAAATTACAATAACAATTTTAAAATACGAAGTGGATGGCTACGAACAAATTTAGAAAAAAACCAGAAATGTCTAAATGAAGCTAAGTATGATAAAATAAATTTAATTTTAATTTAATTTGTGCCGGAAGTGTAATTACGAAACACGGTTACATTATCCGTAAGTAAGTTGTGTGTGTCTAACCACCCAAAACAACAAACGCGTAGGACTTACAATATATGTCATCGTATTTCGTTCAAGGATAGTATCTAAGCTCCGTTAAATTCCGTTTTTTACTTTTTATTTCTCATATGGGCACTAATCGTGCTCAGGCACTTGTTTCCGCGGTGCTGACAAAGTAGCATAACTAACCGTTGCTTTCATTTCTTACAATTGTTTGACATTGTCAAACGTCTATGGTTGCAAGAGGATTCGAACCCCCGACCGTTGGTTTACTAAACAAGCCATAAAATTGTTAGTCCGACACCTCCTACATGCTCTCGATCACGTGATCGAAGACATTGGTAAATATGCTATAAAAGAACGATTTATTAGTTAAAAATCAAGAAAAAAGTTTTTCAAAATATGATCTTTAAAATTAAGGAAGTTAAGTACGTTTCCGCGAACGTCGAATAATTTCCGCATCATTATCGATGCTTCGAGCCGTGTTCAAATACTCCTAAACTACAAAGCATTGAAAGCTGAAACTTGGCTTAAGAGCTCGTCTATATGTGTATGATATGAATAAAATCGCAGACCATGATGGTTTTAGAATCGTCGATTTGATGTGGTATTTAAGAAATTCGTGTTGTAAAATGATTGCGTAAGCTTAAAATATCAATAAAGATATTAACGGTAAGTAGACAAACTATTTCTTTCGGAAATGTAAAACGATGAAACTAAAGTAATAAAAATCGAAAATGTTAGAAAAAGTTCTTCAATATTATTTGGTTATTTGTCTTTGTGAATGTTTTTTAAAGTCGTTATACCTGTAACTTGTTTTCAAAACTATGCAACTTTATTTATACCTGCACGTTTATTTATTGCAATTTCTTACGATCCAAATAATTCTTTGAGGATACGTAGAATTCGAAATAAAAGAGTTAGAATATATAGCATATATTCGTATGTATGTATAAATAATGGAAATCGTTGTAGGTACATATAGTGAAACCTTTCTAAGACGATCACTAACGACTTTCTAAGATCTAAAACTGATCTTTTTTAGAGGTTGTTACCTAAGGGAGAATGACAACATTTTTGTACAAACATACATTTTTAATGTGTTTTAATGCCGTTAGTGTAATAAAACAAGAAATTTTTGACATGTTTTCCTTGTTGTACAAGGTTCTGTATACATGCATATTTTTGTCTTTTGTTTTATAAAATATGTTTTATATACAGTGATCGGCATAAAGTTGGACACAATGGAAAACTTTTTATTTGAAATTTCTTAAAAAAATTTATTTTTTGTAAAAATCTCTACATACTTCCAAATTCAAAATACACATGTCAAAATTTGCATACAGTCTTTCGTATACGAGACACGTTCAAAAATATGAAATCGGCTCAAGACTAAAGTACCTAATTTTTGAAAATACACAAATATGTTGTAAGAGAATTGTTTTAGAATTGCAGAAAGATGTCAAATACGAAGTTATAGTCACTTATTTCAATTTGTTTTTACTTTTCGGTTTATTTTTTTCCTTTCCCTGTATGAATTACGTAAAATGAATTTATTTAAAATTGATTTATTATTGGGTAACATAAAAGTGTGCTATCGAATGCTTAAAATACTTATGAAGCGACCTTATCGTACTTTTATTTTGGTTTAAATACTGTTTTTCTAAAAAGTTTGATATTCTGTTATTAATTAAATCATTTTATAGTTCCTGAGTTACGGAACAAGTTGTTTTAACCCTTAAACAGATTCAAAATTTCTCCTAGGGGTACAGCTAACGGTTCATCCTCCTCTTCTGATAAAATGTCTTCGGCGCGGTTTAAATTGTTGTAGTGACAAGAACTTCTTTTTGCCAATCCTCCACATTTTAAATTTCTTTATCTTCATTAAATTCAATATCAAAATCGAGGTTTGCTGGTCCCAATTAAAATTCACAAATACATAGATTCTAAACCTTAATTTTCGGAATAAGTGGTCGTTTAAACAAAAATTTGAGTTGTCGTCTTAGACAATAACGAGCCTTAATAAATATATTGTTTTAAAACTGTTCCTACAGATACAGATCGCTTTTAGAGGTGTTCGCTGCGAGAGATTTAACTGTATTTAGTAACTTATTAGAACTCTTTACATAAAAAATAAATTATCCACAGTTAACAGTTACTTTTGAATACGACCGCAGTAAAAATGATCTGTAATAAACAATAATACTACTATGTTTAATATTTTGCATCGTTTGTAAAATAAAACACCAAATAAAATGTTTTAATGTTCTGACGTTTAATTTGCTGGCGTAAAAGTTTACGTTGCCAACAACTTTGCGACGGCGACGTTTTGTTACGCTCTCATTGTGGCCATTCTATTGTGTTATTATTTTTTAGTGCCTCATGTAAATAGGTAGCTGTATTTAATGTAATTAAAATTTGCTTGCCGCAATTTTTGTTTCGAACTGCCTTTTACCTGTCAATTAACATTTAGCCATAAGTTTGAAAGATTTAATTTAATTAAATACTTATCCAACTGTAAGTATAAATTGTACAATATTTTTTTAAATACCGTCATATTTCGGCATGACATAACTAACATCATTTAAAAAGGTTAAGCTATTGTTTAATTTCAAATATAAATCACATAATTATATTAAGAATTATTCGTCATAAATAATACCTAAAGTTCATCCAACGATCTGAGACATTGCGTCATTATTGAAGTCTCTACATGGTGACGTTTCACACAGTGTTGTCAAATTATTGTAAACGTAAGGTAAGGTAGTTAATAATACAAGTCAGTGAGCAACTAGAAAGTTCAAAAACAAGCTGGTAGAACAAAGACAATGGAAATTTCTACGAGAAATAGCACATTGTCACTAACCGATCCTACTAATATGCATTGCAAGTACTTAGTAACAACATCCACAACAACGTATTTCACTTTTCGAATAATGTTCTCGATTAAAATTAAAGGACACGTCTGGGTACCGTCATTAAACAAGCTGCAATATCTTTATTTTCTATGAAAATTCGCTAAAATCCCAATTTTATTGATAAAGCTGATAAAGTTATTCAGTTTTATTTTTTATAACCACGATTTCATTTTGTATTCGTTTTCAGAATCAGTAGTTCCATAGCTATATAGATTAGGCTATAAACTGTTAGGCTTTTGACTGTTTAGTCAAAATGTAATGACTATTATCAAAGTTTATTTTACCCGTTATGACAACGCAGCATTTATTTTAAAAATTTTACAATTAAGTAATGTTGGATTATAAATTAAAAAATTAAAGTTCAAACTAATTAGGCACCACATGTCATCACGACATATTAGAACAAAACACGTTCCATTCCCAGTCATTTTCTACGACTCGATGAGTTCCTCCTATATTTAAAGAAAATCTAACGAAACGTTATCATGACGCGTTTTCGTTCCGGTATTTGCCATCATCGCGTAGGAGTGTCTTGTTATTTGTGCTAGATAATGAACCGCTGTTTGTTTATTCTTGAAAGAACATCAGCAACATAAATCATTTTTGTTGTATTTTCGTAATTTATAGTGTAGTTTATTGTGAGTCGTTCTGATGACGAGCATTTTTCCGTTTAAAAGTGTTTACATGGTGTAACACATACATACCTACATATACTATACTCATTATTATAAACATAATGATAATCGTGGTAAAAACAATGGACGTTGAATTATAAGCAAAATGTACAAAATTGAAAAGAAATAGAAAATAACACGAGGCAATTTACTGAAACAGATGTTATCGAATAAATTAAAAACAATTAACAATAAGCCATAGAAATAAAGAAGACGAAATTCATCGCAGCCAGTTCATCGCGGTCGTTTCATCGCCACCGATTCATTGCAGATTATCTTATTATTATTATAAAGTATAATGAAAAGGTTAATGCAGATGAGGTGAGTTTAGACTAGTGTTGATGAGGTGAGCTTATGACAGCGATAAATAGGATATTTTTCAACTTTAATCTTGTCTAACAGTGTAATTTTATCATCTAACCCCACAATAATTTTATAACAACATATAGAGGAAAGATAGTTCTTCCAAAAAAAATGTAAAGAATATACAGGGTGTCACTTAAAAATAAGAAGTTGTAAATTACTGTTTAAATCTAATTAGGTCATGAGATAAAATAAATATACAATAATATACAACATATCATTCTAAACAACTTTTGTTGAAAAAATATGTTTCTAATATGAATATTCAATGAACTAATGGGGGTGCTAAGACAGCTCTAGATAGATGTTATACAACCAACAGACTTTTAACATTTTTTAAACTCGCATAAGACAAATGTAAGTAAAGGATGGCATTTTTTCAAAAACTAGATACCTACCTATCGGAGCCTCGAGGTTTCAAAAAACACTTAAAAATACTTAGCTATTTTCTAATTAATATGAATTATTACAAAAATTATAAAAAAGCAGGTGAAGATGGTTTCAGGTTTACCTGACAATGAGTTTATTACGATATCAGATACCATAGAATATACATACAAATTTAAAAGTAGATGCCTTACGGCAAGAAAATTCTTTAAATAAGTGAAATTTGCGATCACATTGTAGTTAAAAACAACGAAATAGAGGGAAAATAGTTGACTTTGTAGAGCATATTTTCCTCACTCGCATTCAATTGGCAATATATCCACGGAAGTGAAAATAATATCGCTTGCGCATTCTACTGTTTATATACTTATGTTTATATCCGTGCGAATACTCGAGGGTCAGCGCAGAAATCCCGGAGCTCTTTAGAGCGGCCTTAACGTGTTTTGTAGCGCTAAACCGTTTAAAAAAAGCAAACTATTAATTTATTTAAGCTATCAAAAGATGCCCTCATCTCAAAAACGGTTAAAACGGATTTGCGGACTCATTAGATATAAGACTTTTAATTTGCTTTTGATCGTAATACCTACTTGTATGCTCTTAAGATCTTTAACCTTTTTACACCCTGTACAATTATCTAGATAAAGAAATATCTACTTATACAGTTTTTGTAACAAGTAGTTGCAGTACGGTATTATATTTAAGTTTTCGTGTTATTTAGAAACTGCAACATTTATTGACTTGAACTGTGTTAACGGCTAGTATTACAACAATTATGCTTTTAAGTTATATACATGTGTATGTATGTATTAGAATTACTCGATTTTTTGTTATGATCGTAATCCATAACAATAAATAGGTAGGATAGGTACTTACATACTTATAATGTAATCGAACGAGAATTTATTCCAGCACACTTTTGTTTCACGTGCGCAGTAATTTTTTTTATATAATTCTGTAAAAAAATGGTATTTGACGAATCAGATCTCACTTCTCAGTAAAGCTGATTATGCTAATGCTCAAAAAATATAGAATATAAAGATGATGGATATTTTATTTATCCCTAAAAATTTGAATTTGCAGTTTTTTGTCGCAACCGGGTAAAAATGCAAATGTCGGATTTTAAACGCAGCTCCTATAGAGGGTACGAGAAATTGTTAGTTTAGACGTTTAGACAATCTTTACTTACGACACTTTATTAACTTTGAACTATAAAGCCTATGAAGTCTGTGTACCTAGTATAAGCTTTTAAGCAAATGATGAAGAAGAAAGAATTAATTACCTACATAATTCCTATTATTTCGTTTACATTTTTCAAAATGCCAAATCGTAGTAATGGTAGGCGTGTCACATAGGTAAGTACATAAATATCGTTGCTTTCCATTTAATAGTTTTTAAGCGTTTTTAAATTCGGGTAAAAAACACATTTTTTAAAACATATGTTGCTGTAGAAACTTAACGCCTTCTTGGAAAAATATTAAATTAAGCATACTCGTGTAGGGATAAAGTATTTTTGGCAGGCAGTTGGTTTGAGTGAAATCCATTACGTATTTTTCGAAATATGAGCTTTCAAAGTCAAGGTACAGAACTTTTTACTTTTATAATATGTATGTTTATGTCTATTTTTTATTGTTAAAACATCGCCGTTAATCAAAAAGTGGTGTTATAGCGTATTTATTAAAAATAAAAACTTATCTTAAAATTACACCAAGATCTAATTATCGCTAATTGCAAATTAAATATGATGTATATCTGTCAAACTATAATCAAAGAAAATCGAATATAATAGATATATGAGGAAATAATAATATAAAAGTTTCTGCAAAACTTTGTTTTATCGGAGTAGTTTCAAGAAGACCGAAAAAAATCCATTTAACTGTCATAACACAATATAAGCACCGACAGAAAGGTATAAAAGCAATATTAGATATCTCAATCACTAAATAAACAAGACAATTTTCCTGTTGTTATATTTGTATCGGCCTATATTTAATTTGTACACAAATCAACTTTTTATAAATAATAAATAAGTACTCTATGACAAATTGATAAATTTGTAATCTTTCATGAACAAATATACACATTACATCGCTACATCAAATTTAGTTAAGAAAAAATACATCTATATAGTCTGTTTGATTTATTGTATCATAACAAATATTTCAGCTACTGTAAGAGCCTAAAAAAAAAGATGTTATATGTATATAACATTATAAAGTTGCTTAACTGTCTATTTTCAAATAATTTTTCCAAATCAGAAAAACAATTAAGTATCAAATACTTCAGATAGTATAGCAAATACATTCCAAATTTTAAATAGAACGAATTCGTTATTATTTGATATTCTGAAACTGTAAAAATTCCTTTTACAGTGACATGTTTCACATGTTATAGTTATCTCATCAATTAAAGACATAAATCGATAATTAAGTAACAACTGCATGCTTATATATTATACTTATCGTAAATTTAATTAGAGTAACATTCGGAACAGTGGGATTCCTCAGTTTTTAGATGAACAATGTCACAAACAATACGTCATAACAATGAAAAATTGTAAAAAAATCCAAAACAAGAAATCTAGTAATTATTGGGTCACAATTTCCATTTCTCGTGAAATATCCTCGATTAGATGTTTTTACATAGTGAGGAAGGTGCTACATTCTGTTGAAACCACACATTATATGTCGATGTTGCATTCATGTTGAATGAAAATCGTAAATCATTTTAATTGATTTTATCGCCTATTTTCGACAGACGCATATTATCATAAACATTTTATTTTTTAATTGTATTTTTATAGATAAGTGTAATTAAAAGAAAATCGTGAAATCTAACTTGTAATTGATTGATAAATCAAACATAATGTAAGTACACGGAAAATAGCTGTTGCGATTAAAATTAAATTAAAAAGTTAATGTTAAATTTAGTATGACAAACAATTTTCAAAACTGAATCGCACTCAAGCTAATATTGACTAGAATGTCTACATAATATATTAACCGACTTTAAAGTTTAATGTGACTAACGTTCTATCTAAATTTCAAGATAATTAAAAAAGTAGTTCTCTTTAAGCTATTGATTAATTTGTAAGTGCGTAGGAGTATAATTTTGCAAGCTTATTGAATGAATGCTTGAACAATAATTTTAGATTGTTTAAAGATGCTTTATACAAGCAGTAGTATAATATAAAATTTTGAGTTCATTAACATGAGATGACAACGCTTCAACGTTAAACATTTAAAATTCAAAGACAATTACCTGAAAGCTTTACAATCTGTATTACCCAGCTAACAATTTTTAAATTTTGCGGTGGATTTCTGTTGGTAGTACTCGTACATACGTCAATGTCAGGTTAAATAACATAGGCAGTGACGTACTGCAGTAAATGATTAAATTAAACTAATAATATTTTAATGTAAACATGTTCAAAAATAACATAAGTGGATAAAATACGTGAAACTGGCCGTAATTATTTATATATGTAACAGCAGGTATAATATTTCGTTACTCAAACAATTCAAAATTCCTTTCACCTAATTTATCGCCGCTACTGACTGCAAATGTTTTCATATGATACCAATAGAAATCCGTCGCGAAATTTAAAAATTGTTAGCTGGATATACCTGCAGACACAGTCTGTCCAAAAACGAGACTCGATGTGACTGACTAGAGAGTTTTATTGTTAGTTGCATGTCGTTGGCAAGGGAAGAGCACGGAAGAGAACTAAAAGGTCGTCTAACTAGATACAGATATTTGTAATAACTGGTTAGTACACTTCGTCCAAACCTATGTCCAATCCACGTCATCAATAAAAGGTTACTAGATAATGACGATTCACACAGTGCTGTCACCTCGTACCTCGTATTTTTACAGTTTTAATAAATTGTAGTCTTTCTTTATACCATTTAGTACATGTGCAGGTAAATCATCGATAGAATATGTCATATTCCAAACTTTAAATCGAATAATAAATAAACAATCTAGTAACTTTTTACTGATGACGTGTTGCATATAGGTTTGGATAAAGTGTATATAAAGATATTTTAAAATACAAAATTTTAGATTGTTTCTACTCTGTATAGAAGAGGTAGCGCCACGTCAAACCTCAAAACATTAGATGTCACTTAACAATTTGCACAAATCTTCATTTTGTGGTAATAATGACTTATTAATTTTAACGTTTTAGATAATTTCAATTTTTATTGTTTTCCTAATTATTTCAAATAAAGTTTCTAAGACCACCTTATATTGGATAAGAAATAAATAAGTAAAGACAGGAACCAATAAATAAACATACCAAGGAATGAATAAATTGCTAGATTTATAAATATGTACCTATAAATATCTATATGTGACATACCTACCTATGGATAAGTGTTTTAAGAGATAAAATAATCGAACATCGTAAAAATTAAAACTCGTACTAAAATTTAGTATATAGGTTTAACTCCACAGAAGATTTTTATGAAAGTACATATGTAGAAAACATTTCATTCAATTTCTTGTAAATATAACTCACTTCTTGCAATCGCTAAATGTTTGTTTGCGCCGATAAAGAAACAACGAAGAGAAATGGTGAATTAGTAGAAAAAATAAAGCAAATGTCCTAGTTGTTCTCCAAAAGAGTAGTTTCCACATCTACTCACGAGGACATTAAACAGAATTAACCATTATCCGGTCAACTTGAACGTTTCGGATTCTTCAGAGAATGTTTTTTGTTATATCTTTTTAAAAATATATTTTTTGTGTAATCTTTCGGTATCTAATAACATTTGTTTTTATATAATAATGGATTTCTTATAGATAACGGTTTATTTAAAATATGAATATTGAAATCATTTAAAAGTTTTCAGAAAACCATATACCTACCCACTTAAAACAATTGCAGAATTTGAATACGTACCTATATAGTTAAAAATATGACTTCTAAAAGACAGATATAAAAAATTCTAATTCTGAGAGAGTGCATAAAATAGATCAACAATATAGATCATATTCTATCTTTGAATTACTCTGATTATAATTTTCTACATCCAAGGTCATGCTTTAAACATTGCCCGCAAATTATATAGAAATGGAATAGGATAACTAGATTTTTAGGTCAACTTGCCTTGGTTCTACCAAGAAATTTAGTTATAAATTTTATACTGTAATATTCAAGAAAGTTGTAAAAGTAAAATATTATAGAGGTTACATAGGTATTATAAAATTTTTAAACCTTTCTATCTCAACTTCTTTTCCATTTTTACGCAACAAACCCTGATAAATAATAAGTATAATCGTAGAATTCGAGTTCTTATAATAATTTTACAATTTATACCATTTAACTGTAGTATTTATACTATGTATTTAAAAAAAATTGAAATTTATATTTAATAGTAAATAGTTAATCGAATACTGTTGGAAATCTAACAATAAGGGTTAAATTATAAAATTTATCTATTTGAATTGAAATTCTTGTATTATTATAAAGATATGATAAAATGAAATTGATTTAAAAATATTTAACAAACATCTAGTACGTACCAAAATATTTTCATATTAAAGTGACAAAAATTCCATCATATTTTTTCCAGAAGATTAAAATATCCTGTTAAATGTTCCGGTATGCAAATATCTGAATAATTATGCTTTAGAACTGGGCGAATCCGGAAGTAACTACTAGATACGTACAATTATATGAAAATATTACAATTATATATTTTTTAGTAAGTATGTAGCACTTATTAATGCAAGAAATATTATGCCTTTATAATTTTTTTATATTATTACACAATTCTAGCATAAATTCCCGTAATTTAATAATATTTATATAGGTATCTAATGATTTTAGGTAAATAGTAATAGAGAATTACTTTTATTTTGATTTAATTTTTACGTAGATACAAGAATAAAAGGTTTCGTTTCATCGAGATCTAAGAAAATTTTTCTACAACAATGTTAAATTATAATATAAGAATGGTGTTCAAGTGTTATTATTGCGCACGTGCTGTACAGGGTGGGCCACATATTGTGGAGCATTTTACAATCTTAGACAGCAACCCAATATACAAATATCATAGTAACGTCGATACACAATACTAATTCAATAATTAATCAATATTTCGACGATTCTTGCCGATTCTCCTTCGATGTAAATGTATGTGTGGGTCTAACGATGTACAAATTTTTATGATTTATTTTTATGCTCATTATTTTTGGTAAAATAGACATTTTATGTAGGTACTTATCTACAGGGTGGTCCAATGATAGACATCAGAAATAAAAAACTAAATAGAGGAGATGACTACCTATCAGGAAACTTTCATGTATGTCAACCGAATATTTATAATTTTCGCGATATTGACGATTGGTGAGTGCAACCTTTCGTTGTCCATTGAAATGATATCTGACGTTTCGCTGATCATGCTGCCAGCTTCTGCAGAAGTTTTCTAAAGACTGATGTCTTCTGCTCCTAGTTAAATATCTGTACAACGTTCTGCTTTCTTGAGCAACCTGTTGAACTGTATCCGTCGCGGTTGTTTGCGCTTCTCGAGCACTAACGACCAAGTTTTGCTTAAGTTATAACCATCTTCGCTATAACAACTTTAATCGCGAATTGTACGAAATTATTACCTATAAAAATTGTTCAAAATGTTCCTCCTTGGGCTCGAATGCAAGCATGACCCCTGTAAAAAATTCTGAACCTTTTGTAATTCGAGAAAATAATGTTAACGAGAGAAATTTATAATAATTAAAAAATATATATCACTTTTTTTTGACATGATCGGTAGAGAATTTTGTACCTATTAGACAATAGACAATTCGCTGTCCAAATTTCAATCTCCTACGATCAAAATTGCGACAGGAATCATGTCCACAAGAAATTGATTATATATAACCGATATGACCGATGACATATACCGATATGACATGACCGACCGAAAATGAACGACCTAGATTTTCGTGATTTAGGGGTCGGGATCGGACAAAATCCAAAAGGATACATCTGGGTCCCGTCGTCAGACAGGCTCCGATAGCTTTATTTTCTATGAAAATTCGCTAAAAAATGCGATGGAAATATTCTTTTGACGCGAACCTTCATCCATCCTCTATAAATTTAATAAAATAATAAAATGTATGATTAAAGTTTTTACTTTTATAATTTGTAAGTATTTATTTATTGCTTTAAAACTTTTTAACGGCTTTATTTTTACGTAGACATAATGCCCATTACTTATACTACGCTTTAAGGGTTTTAATGTAGGTATAACTAATGAATCTGAAACATTTTTTTCACAAGAAACTTTCTGCTAGTACCTACTACAACTATGTCGTGTTTTTGGCGTCTTAGTTAGCAAGAAAAATAATGTTTGGAGACACGAAATGTCAAGTTCGTTACTCTACGGAACCGTTTATTCCGAGTTTTATTACCGGTCGTCCATATTCTCTCGAAATAGCCTTTTTAATTACGATTTAAAGATAGTAGGTACAACATCAAATGATAGATAAACTATACCTAGGTAACTTTTATTATCCAATCGCCCGAGCCATCGTTTAACGGTAGATCTCTCGATCGTACTTTATTAAATTTAATTATTTTTAATTATCTACTTATAACTGTTAATGTTGAAAGAACATACCTTATATTTATTACGTACTTATTTTGTTATAATCTAAATTAAGAAACCACCAAATTATACTACATTATGTCTCTGAAATAAGAGATAATATTTTAACAGGTAATAGGTGGCGTAGAAAGAAACACAAATACGCAATGTGAGCGGTTCCAATAAAAACTTTTTTTTGGAAATCTGAAATCTAAGGAATTGCCTAGTATAGTACGGATTTGTCTTCGTAACTGCTGCGTATAGGTACCTCCATGACTTAAACTAAGCACTTAATTTATCTTTGTTTATGTTAGACGATATTTATGTATAAGTTACAAGATGACAAAAAGCGCACAAATATTATTTTATTGTCCAAAACGATGACAATCAAAGTTACGAGCAATGACATCTTTGATTTTTTATAAACAGCGTGCGGTAACAATAAAACTTGCTTTACCGTACTAGTACCAAAAGTTAAGATCAAACTTGTACCTATTCAGGAAGTTTTAGAAATTTAAATCGCTCTCTATCCTTGTTACCTAATAAACATGATGGCGAAATTAAAATTTGAATCGGCCTGTATGTTAAACCTATTAACAGAATTAAAGACGACTCTGGAGACTAAAGCGCGAATTTTCACCTTTAACACAACACTATATTTTTTTTAACTACAATTATTCGTCACTGCTAATTTAATTAAGTACAAATTCGGCCACTGTAATCGCTTTTAAATTTAAAGTTATCTGATGCATATTTAACAACCGTAATTCGGAGTTTACTCTAAATGCAAAAAGTTTTAATCACTTCGCAGATTTCATTTACGTATTTGATTCACAATCTAGGCTAACAAGTTATAATTGTTTCGGATATTTTGCGCTGGTTACACAATTTTAACA
This sequence comes from Rhagophthalmus giganteus, assembly GCA_036326145.1. Classification (NCBI taxonomy): domain Eukaryota; kingdom Metazoa; phylum Arthropoda; class Insecta; order Coleoptera; family Rhagophthalmidae; genus Rhagophthalmus; species Rhagophthalmus giganteus. The sequence continues at coordinate 2,174,785 of JARFJA010000026.1, read as the reverse complement.
CCACCAAATCGATTTTAATACAAATCAAGCATTTTCTTGTATTAGATACAAAAATAACAAAATTAAAAAAAAGCTTTTATAGATACCTATTCTATCTATTTATAAATAGATAAATATTTTCGTATAGTTAATAATATTTTAATAAGGGTGATATTCTTACGATACTTTACGATATAGAATTATTGAAAAACGAACTCAAAATAAAATATCTGTGATGGCCAAGATTAAGTGGATTTAGTGGAAAACTCTGAATACATAATTTAAATGCCATCAAAAATCCATACAAGATTAATGACTGCAAACCGAAAACCCAAATATATATAACGATTATACTTTGAGATATTTATTTACATTTTATTGAAAAATATAATTGTATATTAAAATTATTACCTATATAATGGAATATTTTATTTACGACGAAAAACTTCACAGTTTCCAGTATTATTTTTTATTATATTTATTTATATCGACAATACTTAAATATAAAATATACTGCGATTGGGTTAGTTCTATCTGATACATAAAAAACTACATTCAACTTTTACATTTTTTTCTATGTAACTGGAAGTAGAAAGTAGTACTTATCATAATTAACCTATTTTAATGAGGGACATTTTCACCGTTCTTTCTAATTGAGGTTTAATGTTAAGCGCAGTTTAAATTGAACGTTACGTTTCTCAAATTGCACAGTTACTCAAATCGGCGTTAAACGTCACGTTAATACGTTAAACGGCTAATAAAATTTCAGTTTCTGATTTTCTAGGTTTAAAATACCATTAATTTATGTAGAACCTAAATAAATATAAATAAATAAATAAAATGGAAATGAAAGATGAATATTGTAACGAAATTACTTTAATTTATATATTTGCGTCATTGAATTTCGATATTTTGCCGGAAAGTATCATTTATGTTGACGATATTGTTGTTATTTTGCATAGAATAGATTTCTGTAAATTGTTACAATAAACTGTAATGCGCAAATATCCTCCCATCGAATTCCCTTTCCGCTTGCCAATCTCTCCTACGCACATCTACCGACCGAACGGTATATAAGTGGTCACTTGACAAGAGACGAGGAAGAATTATCCGAAAGTTTTTTCAGGTAAGATCGAAAGGTACGGTACGTGCGAGGCAACTCGCTTGAGAACATTGGCTCTGGCTCTATTTGTGCGAAAAGTATACTCGAACCGGTAAAAGCCGCATTGACTTTGAAGGTGATACCACACGGTCAAACACTTCCCTGCCGAGTCCGCCTTAAACGTTCACATTCCGAACTGAACCCAATTGTTATAGGTTAGCCGACCTATATCAATCTATTTCAGAACATTGTTTATTTATTGTTTTTGTTGTGAATGGACTTTTATTTTTGCGCAGAGCTTTTCTGTTATAGTTTTTGACACTCTAAATCGTAGATTTTTAACCGCGTCTTCACTGCAGTTTCCCAGGTATTCCGTAAAACAGGAGAGTAAATTTGACGCCCGAGCAACCGAACAACAACCCCGCGAGAAAAAAAGCGTTACAATATTTTAAAACGTTACATACCTATAATTGTAGAATTTTAACACATAACCATGAAGTGGTTCCACACATACAATGAAGTGTCGATCTGGTTAATTAAATGCACAAAAAAGACATAATTTTATTCTAACAGTTTTGTAAACGACATATTCTTGATTCTACATAACTGTGGGCACCTACTTAATTTATGGAAGTTCTCAGCAATTGATACCTGATTAATAAAAAAAATTAAAAAATCTTTAGTTTCAAAATATATACGATTAAAAACTTAACTGTACTGACAATGAATTAACTATCAAACCATAATTAATTCTTAATTCCCTATAATTAATAATAATATTTCAATTGAGGATTTAGAGAATGATTAATTACAAGGTTATAAATGATATAGTTTTAAAGACAAACAAAAATGTGATTTTTCTTTATGATCATTTTCAAAAGAACAATAATATTGTAATTTAATAATAAATTACTGATTAGTTATTAAACGATGCGATTAAAACTTGTATTTAATTTTATGTTCTTTTGTTGCCAATTATGTATTTCGATTATATCATAAAAACAAAAAATATGAATTAAATTTTGTTTTTATTGAATCTGAAAGATATACATATTTATTACATTGGTTATTTTACAAATTGCAATTACTGTAGAATCATAAATTAGAATACGAATATTAGATATATTGTGAAACAATATTGCTTCGAAAAGCAATTTTGTACCGGGCACATATGTATTCGATGCTATAGAATCTGTTTCAACTCGATTTAGGTAAGTATTTGAAAAGCATAAAATACGAAATTTAATATAAAATAATACAGTGCGCAGATGATTATAATTCTTGTTCTGAAAATTTAATTTGAATTATGAATAAAAGCTCATTTAGATGTCAAGTTTAACATATTGCTATTTAAATAGGTAGTCGCTAAAATACAAACAAAAATTAATTATACGGTCTGTCATTTCTCGTGAATGTACTTAAATAAATTTAAGCCACAAATAGCAATTATAATTTAATTTTCAATTCACTTCACTTCGTCTGCACCTACTATTTACTCTATTATTTACTTTATGGTTATTTTAATGCTTACAAATAAAATTGTTCAAGTTGATATGTCACTCGCAGGACCTAATCATTGAATTTTGTTTAACGTTTTTCACGATAATAAAAACAAAATCAATAGGTATAGATATCTATATTTTGAATGCAACGATTTAACAACAAGGTTTCTGTTTAAAATTTCTTACTTACGTAAATATACCACGTTTGTTTTTTTTTATACGAGCTATACCTGTCTCCCCGAAACTCTTCTTTAAACACCCCAATTCCCACCAATTTCTGGACAATTAAATTCGGTGTACTTTGTACACTGTATAAGAGAGATTCTGAGCGTAAACTTCAATTTAACGAAGAAACATTTACGAAGGTTATAGTAGATCTATTTTACTTGATAGAGGGTCAATTGTAGTGTACGAAACCACTTCTTGGCCACCTCAAATCTGTGACCTTTACCCTCCACCGCTCCTAAAAAGATAAATGTTTCAAAAGGCTCTATCTCACTACTTATCTTTAAAGATAAAGATCTGGTTTTAAAACCAAAACTTGACAAATTTAGTGCGAAATACATTTTTTTATAACAATAAAGACTGCTTTTTCAATATTAAGAGATATATTACGAAAAAGCGCACTTTAAAAATCAAAAAATAAATAATTGGGATGTTATTTACACTTTACATGTGTGATATGCTGGCAATAACAATAATAAATCATTTCGTATAGTGGCAGAGATCTAGGCATACCATTACAGTTTTTCAATTAGAACTTCTACGCCAATGGGTTTATTGCAAAGTTGGCGGCATTTCTAAACGTATCAGTGGTCGCATTCAGGGAATTGTAGCGTCGAAACACTGCAGCGCCGTAACGCTTTATCTTGCCTGAATAAACATTTTTGGTACTAGTTATTTTTCAGCTTTTAATTCTTAGGTTGGCAATTTTGTTTGTAAAACACTCAAATTTTTATGTAAAACTTACCTTGTAATATCTTCAACCTTTCTTCTTACGTTACTGCAAGGGAAATGACTTCGTCTCCGAATTGTAACGTTATAAGCCATCTTTATTTTTTGCATAAACCAAAACATACACAAGCAACATAATTTGTTAGGTTAGAACGCATGGATGCGTCATTGCTTTATTTAGTTATAAAGCGTTAAAGCGGAATATTTATATGCTTTAATGCTTTACTAAAGCGCTGCAGCACTGCGAGTAAAGCAGACACTATTCAGAGCATCGCTTCGATAAAGCGCTACAGCGCTACCGTTCCCTGAATGCGACCAATGTGTTTTGCAAAAATAAAACCATTTGCATTTTCATCGTGCGACGCATCGTTTTCGAGATAAACGACAAAATTAGATTTCATACCCATTTAAGCGTGCGTCAATGGAAAGTTGTATTTTATAATATCGTTTCCACACTTTGAGAAGTAATAGTAAGCATCAGGAAAAGAAAAAAAACTTGTATGGACAAAGCTCGAATGTGGTTCGTTTCCGAGACACGGGGCGTTAAAATTTCGGAAAACCATCTAGGAAACGTAGCGTTTTCGAACTTTAGTCCATATGGACTTTTTCTTATCTTTATGCTTATTAGTAATTTCCAAAGTTTGTAAATAATATTAGGAAATACATTATAAATCACGGAAATAAACCTCGTTCGAAATAATTGATGTAATCAAACAATTATGGATTCCTAACTCAATTATTATCTACATTTAAAATGATATTGTTATTTCAATTTCAACTGTATTACTAATTTTTACGTTTACGGTAGGTAACTAGTTATATTAGCACTTTATTAAAATATTTGTAATGTATTTAACAATTAAATTTTATCTATAGATCTATATACATCATAAATGAAATTTTTTTATATACAGGATGACTCTAAAATGGCGTACGTTATAGTGAACCGTTAATAGAGCTCAGGAAAAATATTAAAAAATCTTGATCAATAATTTAATTAGAAATGACGATATAAAATAGAGGACATAACCTCTTAATTTTTAACAATTTTGAAATATGACATCATAAACGTTATTTGTGCCTATTATTGTTGTCCGATAAGAAAAATGCTCAAAACATGTTTTACACATAATTTCAATTTTTAAAATTGCAATTTCTTTATGAAAGTGTTATAAAAATGAATTTGGCAACGATGTTCTAAAATTAAAAAAAAACAACAAAATTAATCTAAGTATTTGTCACTTTTGACGACAGATAATTATTTGATCGAGTCAAGGGAGGGAGGGGATTGGTCTAATCTTAAGATTAATTGAATTGGTCTAGGAACTATCCAACCTGTCTGACGACACGTCATCGATAAAAGGTTAGGTACTAGATGATGACGTTTCACACCTCGTGCCTCGCATTTTCCAGTTCTAATAATTTGTAGTTTTTCTTTATACCATCTAATATGTGTGCAGATAAATCATCGATAGAATATGTCACTTTCTAAATTTTAAACTGAATTACAAATACAGTAACTTTTTACTGATGGCCTGAATCGCTAGGCCGAGGCGCTTGGATAAGGTTTAGGTACTTACCTATCTTTTTTTATTCAACCATACCTTTGATTTATTTTTACAATTAAAATGAAAAATAATAAATCCAAAGTAAACGTTACCCAATCAAGTTAATAACAGTTAATTACTACCTACCTACTAATAGGTAATAATTTTAAAGGTTATTTAAATGTTTAAATTATTGTCTAGGTACAACTCATTGGCAGTCGCGTAATGACGTGCTACTAAAATAATAACTTGTCTTGGTAATAAATAATACATACATAAGTAAATGGTACTTTAAATAATGGCCGAACTAATATAGAACAGATTTTATAATTCGATCGCAGTACAGATACCACTTTAGGAGCCGTAAATGTAGGTAGGAATCTGCATCAAGATTACAGAAACGAATCATTGTAAAATTGCTCTGACGTCGACCGACGCAAGCAACCAACGTCACGACGCCCGCCCCTCAGAAAGCGGGAGCTTTGGCGCAAGCTTTCCGCGCAACGTGCGAACCCGGGGCAGTCAGTGAGTGACATGATAGCATCAGCACGTCTCCATACCCAACACCATCCGTTCGGAGAGACATGTATCAAGATGAACATGGACACAGCAAACATATTTTTTACGGTAAGCTGTATATTGACATTAGATCAAACTAATCGATATACACACCCTATAAAATTTTTGTCGATACACTATTAAAGCACCCAAAGAATGTGCCGGTATAGGGGCGGCGACATAAACTGCGTATTTTGTGAAAATACTCGAATTACCCGAATAAACATAATAGAAAGCTTTATTTATTAAAAAAATAAAATAAAACGTAACATCATCTGTTCGCTTTTGGTGGTAAAATGAAAATTTTCAATTATTGTAGGACCAAACTTAAATAAGTTTGTAATTCAAACTTAAAATATTTGTAAAATTTTAAATAAATCGCTACAAGATAATAAAATCGCGAAATGAAACTTTTTACCTACAAATGCATAATCGAAATAGTTTTCCCGTTTAAATTGCGATTTTGTTTTATAATATAGAGGGCACTGCTCTACAATATTACGCATGCAAGAAGTTCGAATGCAATTGATTCCACTTAAATTTTCAATTGTTTAGGTGATGATTCAATTCTATTAAGTATAATCAGTGTTAAACGGTCTTAAATAAATAAATATGTATACGCTAATTAAAAAACTATTTTAGTAGGTATCACGTATTCAAGAAATTCAAATTTGATATTGACCCTGGCTTGACCTCTAATATAGATGTATAAATAAACATACAACTTATATTATAAGTTATACATATAATATTATTACTTATACATTCAATATTAATTTGCACATATTTCGAGTTACATTATTTTATAGAATATAATACGAAAATACTAATTTTGAAATAATTGATATCGTATATCGTTGTGTTAGTTAAATTATTATAATATATACAATTACTTAATTGTTTATAACTTGTTACAGATAGCACTAATAGAACTACTATAAACATTTTTTATCATTTCAAAACTATTTCTACTTTACTACAATATTTTCCTAACTAATTATGAATAACAAATCGATAATTGGTTTAAATTCAATAAGTACTTATTACTTAAATATTTTTGTGGGACGATTTTAAATCTGCTTTATACTATTTTAAACACTTTTCAACACACAAACAGTTTAATAATTTTAAATGCTTAAAATACAATATTTTAACTGTTATTGTATTCGTCGTGCATCTAATTAAAAAATTGAAATTGTTTCAACGTTCCCATTGTAGTTACTACTCATTGTTAGAAGACAAACTACAAATAAATGTTTAAATAAACTGCATTATTGTACCCTAGTATTTAATTTATAACGATATAACTTATTTAACGATTTGCAAGAAATATAATACTTATTTGTACCTACTCATTTCATTTTCCCACAAAAACAACGTACCTATATTATATTAATTTATGATTGAAGCGAATAAATATGTTCGTGTCAAAATAATTTAAAATAATTTTAAATAATAATAAAAAATAATAAATTTAAAAAAAAAAAATAAATTTTAAAAATAATTTTAATATTATTAAAATAATTATAATTAATTAATAATAATTAATTAATTATAATTAATTATTTTTAAAATAATTATTTTAATTTAATAGAAACATCCAAAACAAAACAATTGCTAAAAAAATGTTGAAATGAGCATTTTGAGAACGATAATCATAGAAAATGCATACCTAGAAAGATAGGTAGAACCTACAAAAAGAAGAATGGCTGAATGTAATGTCTACATCGCGCCAGTAGAGCGAGATAACACGAGACAAATAAAATATCACGAAATAGGAAACCGATAGGAAAAAAATAATCCAAGAACACCAATGAAAAAATGGATCGAAAGCTGACAGCCAACATCTGAAGACAGTCCATTGAATTAGTGCGAATATAAACAGGCCACTGTCTACAAAAAAAATAGAAAAAAGAGTTAAAAACACTCAAAACAAACGCAACTCGACTCGCGTCTCGTGACTTAAATTATCACACTCGCATTAAATATTCGCCTTTCGGTACTAGTTATACAATATACTATTTCGTATTTATATGTTAGGCTGTGCACACACCAGAATGGGCACGGGCGTGGGCGCGGACACGGGCGCGAGCTTCATCCTAAATGCTGTGAAAACATCATCGGTTGAGATAAGATGAGGAAAGATTTTAGAATGCATTTAGTATTAAGTTTGCGCCCGCGCCGACCCCGCTCTGGTGTTTGCTTAGTTTTATTATCTATTTTATGTTATGTTGCTGCGTATACAGTTTTAGAATATCAAATAAGAAATTTCGAATGAATTTACTATATTTATTTAAAATATTTTGATACCCACTCAATTGTTTTCTTGACTTTGGAAAATCAACAAGATCAACAGGACAGTCGAACAACTTCCATATATATAAAAGGCCTTTTACATGATCAGTTCAGTCCTCAGTTCAGTTTCCACTTCAGTTCAACCGAACTGAACGCTTCTATATTTACGAGTCAGTTCAGTTCTCAGTTTACGTTTACTAAATGTTGAACTGTCGCTTTCCGTTTCATTTCCAGTTTAAATTTCAAGTATCAGTTTTGTATTTACACATCAGTTTGAAACTGAAACTGAGACTGAACTGATCGTACAAAAGACTTCTAACAATTTTTGATATTTTTACAATAATCAAAGTATTATTGCGACAGCAATAAATAGACTATATTGATTATTATGTTTAAATCGAATTAATAGCAGAATGGCAGATAGTTGTTTATTAATTGAATTAATGTTGTCGAGTATAAATTAAACAGCGAATATTTTAAATGAATTTGTTATTAGCAAACGTTTTTTTAAATTTTCAACTTTATTTAAATAGTCTTTTGACCTACTTTGGTATTTTAACCAAGAAACAAGTGATAACAAGGACATTCGAAAAACGTTTGGCAGTTTTCTGTTTTAATAAAAACTAAAAGAAAGTTCACAACTAGAATTTTGATAGAGTTTGAAACTTTTATCTCTAAACACATTCGCGCTTAATTTTTTCGTTTACTACCTACTTTTGTTCGCGATTAGTTTTAATACACTAAAATTAATAAGTATGGAGACGCCTAAAATTCTAAAGTGCGCAATTATTAATACAATAGTTTTTAAAAAATTATGTTAAATAAAAGTTTCAAAGCAATAAAATGTGCATTCGGTGTTGGACATTCTTATGAAAATAAAAAAAAGTTTGTACAGTCAAGTTCATATGTTTTGTCGCGTCGCCTGTTTTAGTTTTTATCGTAAAAGGCTCGAAAAGATCACCGTCCGTTTTTATTTGTTATCTGACGTGCCCCTTTTTACAATTCAAAAACAACCATTACCCTTCATCCCTATTGATCATCTCTCGTCGTTCGTTGGCCTGCGGATCACATCTCTCGAGACAAAACATATGAACTTGACTGTACCTCGCAGTATACAGTAACAGATAAAATTAATAACTTAATATATTACTTCATACTTTTAAATGGTCCTAAATTTTCAAATTAAAATACCTACCTACATAACCTCACCATATTCACTAATAAAATTAACTGATTTCAAAAATTTACAACAATAATCCTACATACTTAAACTGCACAATCAAAAAACATTTACCCGCATTATAATTTTGCGCATTAATTTTCATTTACCTATATTACCATTAAATATGTAGGTATACAGTTTAAAATAATGGTTTAGATTAAACCAAAAAATGCAGTGAAAGTCAAATAAACTGCTTTAAAATGTCTAACGGGCCATTATTGAAAAATGCAACGTTAAATGTTACTTTAAATGTTATTAATTGGGTCGTCAAGATGCGCAGGTCAGCGTTACAATCTTTGTAAGAGACGGCGATCGATGTGGAAAACTCCTACACAGTACAGCAAATCGAAATTTTTTACTTATTAAAAATTCTACTTGCTTAAACTTCTATTTACCAGTTATTGTTAACTGTAACATTGTAAATACTAAATTTAATAATTTACGTACATTATTTAACAAAATTAACGATTTTCAGACCTTTAAGTAATTTCAAAGACGGGAAATCGAAAATCTTTGGTATACTTACTTTGGTTTGATACATTTATTTTTATAATCGTTTTTCATTTTCAGTAGAATTGTCCATATAAAGAAAAGATTGTTTCAAGACAATGTTACAGAAGAAAATGCTAAACAATTCAGATTTCATATAAAATAACCTAATTCAATTGATACATTTTTCTACAAAATAAACACCTCGAGTTAAATATCGTTTAAATATTTAAAGAATCACCATTTCTTAAAATATCTTCAACAATACAAAGCCCTTTGCTGTGTTCTTTACTCACAATTTTAGATGTTGCTTGAAGAAACCTCTAAATAAGGACATAGAAATGTGTTTTCAAGAACAAAATCGATAATTTAATATCCTCGCTTTTCCACGATATTTGCTGCTTTTTCGTTGACGTATCAAAACTCCGCCGATAACAATTTTCTTTAAAAGTGCATTTCCATGTAGAGCTACTTACATAAATGAATGTTTTTGTGTTTTTTGTTCGACAATCCCTAAACTTTAAATTTTGTATCAGAAAAGCTCAAAGATATATTTGTTATGTAAAACAGTACCTAATTTACGAAATGCATATTATGTTTAACAAAATATGGTTAAGGTTAATCATATCGTCTCTTGTAGTAATGCCGATGATACTCGAAATTTTAGGCCTCTTGACTCGAAAAGTATTTAATGGAAATAGTGTTATAGTATTGTGAAAAGCTCTCGAGATAAGCTATAAGAACATGCAATGAAAACAAGGGAGTTCTATTTAAAACATTGAAGGTGACCTTTACGTAATCTTGACAACACTGACCAAGGTCATGCTAATACTACTATCTGATGCATAATTAAAAACCTTATAACTTTTGTCCGTAATATTTTTCTCTAAAATATCGCATTTACGAAATAATTGGATTGTCCGAGAGGTCCGACTTGGAATGGGACAATTCAGCGCCGCCGATTCATCGTAAACCGTTTCATCGTCGGACATTTTATTGCCCATTATTTTATTATTATTATAAAGTGCAAGGAAAAGATTAGTGCAAATGAGGTGAGCTTAGGTTAGTGTATAAATCGTTTAAGTTGGTATGTAATTAATGTTTTAAATATAAAGAAATACGGTTTTTATACTTACAACCAATTATTATTAAATAAATATCTTTTACTAAAGGCGATATTTTAATTAATTATTTATCGACGATAAAATAGTTAAGGATAAATTTTTCGTCGATGAAACTACTGACGATGAAATGCCGGCGATCAAACGACCGTGATGAATTGGCGGCGCTGAATTGTCCTAGATCCCTGATATGTACACCGAAGCTTCCATTCTTGTAAATGACACAAATTATTTTTTTATTTAAAAGTGTCGTTTTCTGTTCATTAGTAGGTATCTTGGGCTGGACGAAGAAACTTTAGCATGCATAAAATAGTTTTATTATTTTAATTAGGTATCTAGATATAAAAAGTAGGCACTTTTAGCAATTTTCCATAGTAAAGGGTGATTCATTTAGAGGTACTTTTTTTTAAATAAAAAAAAAATGAATAAAAACAATTTTATTTTATAATCTTTATCATATAAAAGAACCATTCTTTACAATTATTTCTTAAAAATAATTTCTTTCAAATGTTGTCCGCGACTACGGTTAACAACGTCCATTCTGAAGTTCCAATTTTCAATGACGCGTGTGAGTATTTCGAGTGGTATTTGGCCAATGACTCGAGTAATATTGGCCTCCAATGCCTCAATTGTACCTGGCTTATCCATGTAGACTTTGAACTTTACATAGCCCCAAAGGAAAAAATCAAGAGGTGTGATGTTACATGATCTAGCCGGCCAATTCACTGGTCCAAAGCGTGAAATGATCTGTTCGCCGAATTGCTCTCGCAGAAAAGCCATGGTTTTACGGGCTGTATGGCAAGTGGCGCCATCTTGTTGGAACCAAATTTCGTCGAGACTACGGGCTTCAATTTCTGGCATCAAATAGTCTGTTATCATGGCGCGATAACGGTCACCATTTACAGTAACATTCCGGCCGGCCTCTGTTTTGAAGAAATATGGACCGATCATTCCACCGGCCCATAAACCACACCAAACAGTTGTTTTTTCTGGATTTAATGGCAGCTCTTGAACCTCTTCGGGTTGTTCATCACCCTAAATACGGGCATTTTGTTTATTCACGAACCCATTAAGCCAAAAATGGGCCTCATCGGTGAACAAAATTTTTCTCGAAAACAGTGGATCTTCTGCAAGCGTGTCAAGAGCCCAACGACTAAAACGGAAACGATTCGGAAGGTCGGTTGGCTTCAGTTGTTGCACTAGTTGAATTTTGTATGCTTTTAAAGAAAGATCCTTACGTAAAATACGCCAAGTTGTTGAATATGACGGGCCAAGCTGTTTAGAACGGCGACGAATCGACCTTCACGGTCTTCGCGTACACTCTCCGCTACCGCCCCTATATTTTCTTCACTACGTGCTGGATGTGGTCTATTCGGTCGAGCATTATCCAATAATGAAAATTGGGTCTCAAACTTATTGATGGTAGAGCGAATTGTGCGTTCGGTAGGCCGATTATGTGGACCATAAGTTGCTCTAAGCGCCCGATACACATTCCTCGTAGAACGCCCATTTTTGTAATAAAGTTGAACAATTTGTAGACGCTGTGCTGGGCTAAGTCTTTCCATTATGAATTGTCAAACACTACTGAACAGGAATGCCACTTCAGTTGACACGACGCATGCGCAATCTGCAATTAAATCCTCATCACAAAAAGTACCTCTAAATGAATCACCCTTTACCTACACTGTTGATCGTGTTGTTGAGATATGTTGTCTCTTATACTTAGAATACTTCTATGGATCTTATTTCCAAAATTTTCGGAATTAACGGTGAGTCAACAAACAAAACATTTTTCCTGATAAATTGAGCTAAATAATCCTGGTAATTAATTAAACATGAACGGTTCGCTTCATATTGCTTCTCTATTAAGTTGATTTTGTAACACTTCATTTTTTCAACACTTCACTTGCACATATCGATTTGATTTCTTCTTTTTTTTCTACTATTTTTAACTAAAATTAAATAAAAATCAATAAATTTAAATATACAAATTATATTTCGTTTATACAATGAGATTTAGAACATTAGAACCGATAATAAACGAGAATGGCAATTTTTACCAATAAAAATACAAAATATTCAAATTCAAATATTTAAATTCAACACACTTTGGATAGTATACGTACTTACTTATTTCTATTTTGCTACCTATTGTGCTTGTTTAATTGGAAGGAACACATAAGCATTCTGCAGTAAAAAATGCTACGATAATTACTTTTTATTAACTTTTTTTAGTTTTAAGTTGAGATTTAAACAATTAATTTTTAACATCCTTCACTAACAACATACACATACAAACTAAGCTACTCACAAACTTCATAGACTGTGACTCAACAGAGATATCTAAAACGAAAATAGATTTGTGCAAAGCACATTATTTTGAGGCTATTTTAAATAATCATATTGCGTTTTGGCATAAATGAAACGATCTTTGTCCGAATGCGTATTTCATTCGGCATTTCGGAATCTCTGTAATGCTCAGAATACTTTGTGATCGATTAAAAATCAACTAGATTTACCTACATTATTTAAGATTTTAGAAAAAGCTCGATATCCAGGACACGTTGTGGTCAGTTTTTCGCCAATCGAGCCATTTCAGATTTAAGTAAAACCCAACATACACAACCATTTCATTATCGGTCGACATCCTTTCGTTGCATTTTCTACAAGAAATCGTCGTTATAACACGAATTGAATTGTACCTAATATGTGGTTACTTATTTTACACTGGTTGTATTTTCGTTAATTAAAAAAAAGTGCGCTGAACAATTCAGTTCGAAAGTTTTAAATAAATTCCATAATTTAACCTAATTTTCGTCTTTATAATTTTAAAATCCAAAGGGACGAATAAATTATATAATTCGTTTATAATATTGTAATGGTATTCATTTATTTTTTGGTTTAATTCTTAGAAAACTAAGGCCACGACTACACGACGCGGTTTTTATCCGCAACCGTGGCAGTTGCGAACCTATCGATTTTAGGTTTATGTGCAGCGGTCGAACTCTCACTATTTTACATAAAAGTATATTTTTTGATCCTAGTATGTAAATAAAAGTAAGTATTACGGACAATTTGTTGACGAAGTAAATTAACCATAATACATTTTGATACTGATTCGATTATTCTTAAAAAAAAAAAAAAGTTAAGAATTACTTTTAGCAAATTTTAGTATTTAAATTTCGTCTCGTTGTAGGTCTAAATTGTTGCGATAATCATAAATTTGAATTCCATTTATCTGTAAACGAATGCATTGAAAATGTAAGATCTCTCAAAATAAAAGACATTTAAAAAAAATCAAAAAACATTAAAAAAATTAAAATCCTGAAATACATTTGTTTTTAAAATATTTACGTAAAATGCAGACTAACACAGCTGATGTTGCGACTGCCACTTGTTTGTAACATACTATAAGAAAAAAATTTAAAACTTCTAAATTTTTCTTTCTATTTTCTACCTTTTTTTCGACATCATTTCCCCCCTATCGCCAATTTCCAGCGTAGTTTCTTCCGTTGACACTTTATAAGTACATGGAGAGTTAGTCGACAAAGCTAAATCCTACCTTTCCTCGTCGTATTATCCTTTTAGAGAACACAACACTCGCGCACTCGCACTCCAAAAGGGCCTTATAAACCTAACGAGCATTCCTTAAAGGCACACGCGAATAATACAACGCCGTAATTTAAAATTCGAACTACTGAAACAAGCACTACCGCTCTGCACCACTAATGGGAAAGATCTGAAGCGGTTTAGAAGGAATTCTATATATAAATGCATTTGAGTGCTAGGGAATCCCGTTTTTATTTTAAAAACCTTCAGTTTTTTATTCGCACTTCGATAAGCTATGAGAGTAGCTGACGCGCATGTTCTATTAGTTGCTTTGTATTTTATCGTTTGCATAAAAATGCGATTAAACTTTTATCTGTTTTATGGTTTGTAATAGGGAAATTTTCAATGTTGAGGGGCACACGACTAGTTTTTAAATTAAAAATAGAGTAAATTTTTATTTCTGCGGTATAAAGGCAGTAGATAGTGATTATTCAAATGATTTTACTGCATAAAAAATACATAATTTTAGAATAAATATCCTAAAAAGTACATATTTCATTTGTGAGAATAGGTCCGTGAATATGGGATAATAAAATGTACAAAAATTAAAAAGGTCGTTTTATTTCAAATTAACAATCAAGCACGACACTGGATAAAGTTCATTCGAAAATTTAATCCGTTCGCCTATACTTCCATGAGTTTTCGGTGCAAGTTTTTCCATGTTTGTGCAATAGACGTGTCCTATCGATTGGGAATCACAAAAATACCTCATCCAATTTAAAAAAGGGTTACCAATGGGTTTTAGGGTTATTCAATGCCACCATCAAACGGCCCCAAATTTTTGTAACAAGTGATTTTTACTTAACTCGAACCATTTTCGAAAAAAATGCGTGGCATTTTTTAAACGACTCATCCTGTATTCTTGAACGTTTTTTTTATATAAACGTCAAATAGGTAGTGAAAAAAACGTATAAAAAATTGTAATGAACTCCTAGAATCCTGCTTACCTGCTTATAATCGAAAATAATTTAATCAGTAGGTGTCGTATTATTAATCGTGTATTTATGTTATTTGAACATCCGCGTAACCGTATCCAATAAAATCGAATTAAATATAATTGTATGTATCAAGAAATGTAATTGTATGTATTTATCAAGAAATGTTGGTATTTGCATTTAAATATACAGTTTATATTAATAATATGTCACCGTAAGTATATATACGGAAATTATACGCATAAAATTTAAATAACGTATGTAACATGTCTATTGCAGCCTAGTTTATAGTTTACGTGCTATAATTAAACAAAATGCCCTAAATCCAAAAGATGTCCTTTTATGTAAAAGATTAGCTTTTAAACTCAATTATTGTATATACTTCTCTACGTAGGTACCGATGTGTTTAATAGTCCAACAAAATGACGTAACATTATTTTAAAGGTCACATAATCACTACATGATGGTATTTCAACAAGGAACGTTTTGATAACTCCCTCAGGTAGAATTATCTAGGAGTATATCGTAAATTAAAATACATTTTTAGCAATAAACAATACCTGTAACGTACTGTGGAGTTGATTTTATGATTATATATATTTTTATGTGTTTACTGACTACAGCGCAAGCTTTTTATTAGTCATCAAAAATGTAGCTAATTAGGATTAAACAATGATTATTACGAAACGTGAATTAAACTGTTTATTTTAATAATAAACATGCATCAATAGATACAGTAGACACTTATAAATTTTGATTAATTTAATGCAATAGCTGTTATTAACGCTACAGCTACGTTTGAAATCTGTAGACCATAAAAAAACTTGTCAACGTGCCTTTTAATTTCTAAAGAATCATAATCATCAATTTATAATCATAACGAGTTGATAGTTAATATTGTAAGATGGTTTAAAGTACGTTTTGTAATTAACAACAAATAGTGATCTCAAACTTTAATTAATGAAACACGCAATAATGCAAACTACCAAAATTAAATTTGATTGTTCGTGCGAAGTGTAAAAATAGAGTTACCTTAATCTGTAATGATACCTACGCGATACATGCTATATTACAATTTATTATTATTACGATTCTAAACTAATAGACCTTTCATATTCGATTTCTGTAAAATTGTTTCGCCTTCCCATTTCATATATCAGCAGATGATAATATTGTGGAATGGACAGGAACGACGAACGCCTGTAACGCATTTGAGCCTAATTTCAACACCAATATCGACTATTATTATTTTGTGCAGGTTCAAACAGTAATTGCAACGTTTTAGCCAAACATTGCGGAATCGGACTGTAAATATCTAATCTAGTACGTACAAAATACTGGCGCTAAGCTTAGGTCATACATTATCAGTTGACTTAAACACCATAATCTGGCTTGCGTGGAAAAATTGTGCGAAAGAACACCAATACATACATATGTACATTTTGCCCCAATTTCACCTTAAAACTAAAATGACTTTAAAATTTAAAAGTCTGTTGTTACTATAGCGACATATTGTTGTAACAACGATTTAAAGTTTCTTTAAATTTGCGCTTCAGCGCCATCTTTGTACGACTCGTTAAAACATCGTAAATCACGAAAAGTTAAAACGACTCCTTGTACCTATAGTGATCACTTGTTACCGTATTTCAATATCCTTGTTAATTACCAAAATATTCGCCTGAGAAGTTTTGTGTGAACCACCCTTTATAGTACGTGTCTTACATGATAATAGGTTGTGCATCGGAATAAAATTTGAATGACCTATACTTAACAATCCAGCCATCCAAACAAATTTTGAAAGAGCCTGCAGACACTACTTTATAGATACCTACACGCGTGCAGTTGGCTTAAAGGATTACTTAATTATTATATATCATACTTTCATATTTTTTGTTAGATCGTGTTTTAGTTTTTAGCATAAATGTTGTCACCAACTTTATATTACATAGTTACTAAATTATTTCAAATTGTAAATTAATGTCTAACTCGCAAATTAAACTGATGACACAATTCGTTGAACTTAATACAAATTATTACAATTATATGCTAATTTGGGTTGTCTACAAAGTCATCAGGGTGGATTAAAACAAGCTGCATTACATAAGAACATTAACTTGTTTCAACTCAATAGGTACTTTATCATAGAAGTCAAATGTTAATAAATTATGTATATGACGACAAACAATAAATTATAATAAATGTAAATGCGTTTTGATTAGTTCATAAGGTTAAAGCGTGATATAAACATTCGTAATGTTTATTAAAAATTATACGCATTTAGTTAATAGACAGACTTGGGGTAAATTTTTATTATAATTAAACTAAATAAGGTTTACCTTATTCGATACCTTATACATATACCTTACGTGTATACCTTATTACGTGGTACGGAAGAAATGATGAAATTCAGAAAATTATTCAGATTTCAAAAATGTGATAATATTTAAAATTATTTTCATTTCATTTGAAAAACGAAAATTGATATCAGTTTCGGCGAAACCGGAAGTGGAAAAAACACAATTTCTATGTCTAACACGCAGTATACTGTTCATTTCGTTTAACACCTTGTATCTTGAAAACGAAGTATTTTCAGACACATATTTCTAATAACTTTTTCTCTTATTTTGACGTGATGCATATATTCTTAAAATATGTTCGATCAATTTGTGAACACCTTGTATAATAGGAAAGTTGCTGCATCAAAGGTGAAATTATGAAAGACCATACTATCTTAACTAAAATACCTACGAAAATTTGTGTATATTATGTTAAATTCTATTAAATACGCATCAAAGGTAAAGAGAACATGCTCTCGGTGGCGGTTAATGTGAAATTCCGTCAACTACATTTAGTTTCCATTTAATAACGAAAAAGTGAACGCACGATACTCATTCGTCGTAAAGACATAAAGGAATTAAATAATATAATCCTGAGCATAAAATAAAAATTGATGAATTTAAAATCACAAATTTAAAATTGTAATTTTAGTTTAAAACAAATTATTTAAATTATGAATATTCTAAATATATTACGAAAAACCAGTACTTCTATAATTGCTCTAATCGCTTTTAATATACATTTTGGCTGTACCTCAATCCAATTAAGGTTCTTGGCAACGATCAGATAATTTTACGATTAGGTAGTTTATGTCCCCAATGCTCCACTTCATAAGACATCTAATTGAAATCGAAGTACATACGTAATTGTTTATTTTAAGTGATTATTTTATAAACTACCGTTTTTAGTAAAGTGTAGATTCAAAAACACTTTTTTTCCCAAATTTTTCCAGTATTATTTTGTAACTTAGGTTTTAAATCAACCTGCTCCACCTTTCAAGCTGGAAGTTTATGAACTGTTATTTTAGTTTGTTTAAACATCCCGTTATTAAATATATCATTGTAATTTATTCAAATCGCAAAGCGAGACAAATGTAGAGGTTATATTTTTAAGCATTCCACGTGATACATCTCGCTAGCTATTTTGGTTCGGAAGGCGCCTAAATTTCCAGCAGTTCTACACATTCGGGCATCACTAGTATTACAATAAATTCTACGGCGAAGAAGTTTAGTTGGAAACGAAAAAAAAATAATAATAAACACAAAAACAGCAATCATATCTAACATAAAAATATATTCTTCTATATTTATTACCTTTTAACTAGACATAATTTTGTTTTAAACAATTTTTAAATTGCTTTATTTTTGGTTTATACCTATACTAAATATGTTTTTACATAATTATTTATCTTATACGTAATTATTATTAATTACTTATCTAAATTATTGTAAAGTTGTTTATCAATAAGTAAGTAAAGATTACTTTTCAAAATAATTTTGTTAGGTAGTTATTTGTATAGGTATTGTATTGTGTATACGTTCAGAAATTTAAATAAATTTTAACCTTTTGTTATTTAAAATACAATCATTAAAAAAAAGAATACCGGAAGTAACCTTTTTTTAATACTTCACTCAAGTTTTACCACATATAAAACCCTGTGCCATTTTAAATACTAAAAAAGCGGTCGATTCGAATAAAAACCATTCCTTTGACCATCAGAGAGGGTTTGACGCAGTCGCCGTTTAGGCTATTACTAATAAATAAAAAATACGTTTCTCTTACTTCTTGTTTAAACATTTTTATAAGCGTTTACGGCATGAACATCAAATTAACAAAACAATTAGGTTGAGCAGCACCCATCGCCGTACGTTTTTGTTTAAAAAATATTTAAAATAATATTTACCTATCTTGGATACATTTCTAAGTATAATTTTTTCAAATATGGCTCATTAATTGGAATTTCAAAAAATGCTCTTAATTTTAAGATGTTTAGAGTATCAACAAACGTTATTAAAAATTTAAAAAGTTGCTCATCGGAAAACGCTTGCGATTAGAAAGGTTAGGGGTAATGCACCATCGGTCTCCCCGAGGTGATATTAAAAAATCTATTACCTACACTGCTTCAAAGACCTTTATTCGTCATCAGTGTACAGGTACCAAAAATTATTAAATTCCAATTAGATATAAAAATATTGTAAAAAGTGTTCGAGGTGCATATCTTATTCGTCGTAGGAAAAAAATTATAATAATGTATATTATTTTGACGTGTCTATGCGCCCTCAAGAAAGTTCCCACCATTTCCTGGACACCACAGACTATAATCGAAACCTAAAAAAGAAAATCAAATTTTTGTATTATTTTTATTGCGTAGCTTTCCTTTATTTTATAGGCATTAAGTACACCTACTTCAATCTATTTTCTAACTATGTATGTATATGTATTTATTCGTCCAGCGTAATAAAATGATCTGAAATTCTGACGTAAAAACTACGAAACATATTAAACTCACGAAATTTTAATTAAAGATTAACCGACAAAGAATCTATTATTTACTTTCCGTATACTAGGTAATTATTAACTTCAAGGATATCTAACGTTTAAAACGTTTTCAAACTCAAAAACTATGTAAAATTAAGTAAAATTTATTACACGTGCATTTTTTATTAAAATTTTAAAATAATGGTACCTATACAGGGTGTCTCTGAAAGGTCTGTACAACGCTTGACCACAGATTTCTAAACTGAAAATATGCCGATTTGCCGCAACTTACCTAGTATATGCCAAATTGCATCCTTTTCGAGATACAGCTCCTTGAAGGAAGACATTATCTTAAGACTTAACTTAAAAACTTTAAATTTGGTACACGTATTGCTGTTGCGAAGATTAACAAACACACGGCGCGTTAATTAATTTAACACAGAGGATGTTTCTTTTTAGGGACCATTGCCTCGGTTTTTTACTAACAACTTTTTTATACGTACGCCACTGACTCTCTTGGGAATGTTTTTCGAAAGACAGCTTAATTTAGAAACTTTTATTACTCTTATAAAAATGTAATAACTTGCATGGTTTCTCCATAAATGAACAATTTTCTTGACATAGATAGCAAAAAATGGTTACAAATAGTTGCAAAATTTAAATGTACCCCTTCGATGGGCTGTATCTCGAAAAGGATGCAATTTTTAATAAGTATACATAAGTTTTGAATAATAAATCGGCATGTTTTTAGCTCAGGAATCTGTGTTCAAGCATTATACAGACCTTTTAGAGACACCTCATAGGGGTCCTTACGGGAGGAGACCTTAATAGTTAAAATAATAATAGATACTCCTACTATGCACACCTGCCTACGTTAGAAAATTTAAATGCAATATTTACATCTAATAAATGGATAATAATCGATTGCCAAATTTTTTTTTCTTAGCATAGATAAAATTAAGTACCACCTACCATTATAAATGTTTCCTTAAAGCTCTTACACAAGTATCTGGGATTTTACTTAAAATAATCCTTCGCATTTTATTTTAAAACTTCGAACATTCGATAGGGTACCTATTTGAAAAAAAAACATAATTTTCAAACTATTAATTAGTAAGTAAGTAATTAAAATTGTTGTTAAATAAAATTATATCTTCTCAGCTCTCTTCTAATAGAAAGCTAATAAATGTCCATCTATACGACCCGAGGAATCTAATTAGGGTTAGTTTAAATCCAGACTGTTTATTGACATTGGTATTAAAATTAACCGAACCATTGCCATTGTTTGGAAAACTCTGAAACCGAAAAGTGGGGAGCAAAGTTCGCGGCGCTTTTACATCCTAAGTTTAGTCAGTTAAGTAGTGGCTGTGTTCGGTAGTAGTATCTATTAGATAATGTTAGATGCCGTCAAAGAATTTTTGGGTTGCACATTTGTTAATGCAATTAAACAAACAAGTCATCAAGGTATGACCTACAAAAATAATTTTGTACGATTCCCACTCCTAAATAAAATTGTATTGAATATTAGACAGTTACCGAAAAATAATAAGTATATCTTACAATCAGTAGCTACCTAATATTTATTTTAGTCGATTAAAAAATACTTACGTATGTTTAAAAATATGTTTTCGCGAAATATTTGTGTTTTATAATTTTATAATATTTGTACAGATCGTCATTTAATGGCTTGTTAAAAATATATGTTCAAAATTTGACGTAAGTACATAAGTACTATTCATGAAGATTTGCTATGACCTTATTGAAATTGCAAGTATTCTAAAAATTAAAATAGTGTGTATTGATTTTGCTAATTTTTAAAATTAATTATTAAATATGTGACAAAAATTTTATTAATTATTTATTTTTACTTACTTGCTAAAACTATCAATGACTATCATTAACAACAAATAGCAGTTATACCTAATATAAAATACTTTCAATATACGGACATATAAAGAGACTTACTTACAGAAATAATAAATTCATAAAAAAAAGAAACGTTTTTATTAAAAACATTTTTTGCAACTGAAAACAAAATACGGAAAATAAAGCTTTCTTATTCTTGTTATTAAGTAATAATTTTAATATTTATTTACCTGTATATTGCAATTTGAATTTTCGTTGTTAAAATGAACAACAACAGAGTTAAAATCCTCATTATTTTAGAAGTCGATTGACAATATTATTAATAATAAAGCGCAATCGGTCACGTGCCTAACAGTAACAAAATTCCATCGGCAATTGCTCGAATTAAGCTTAATAATCAATTCGGTTAGTAAAACAATAATAATCTCGTATTATGGTCGCATGAATTTTTACCAAACTTATTAATTAGAAGTATTATTCATCGATTACCTCTACTTCAAACTCATTTTTATACTTATTTTTAACGTAATAAAACGAATTCGAAACCAATCATTTTAATTCGCAGATTGTATTTTTAAGGAAATAATAATGGGTTTCCAAAAGAAGGCTTACAATTTCGCGGCAGGAGCTCCATTTGCAACGGAGATGGTTACGGCGACGGCGAAGGCGGTGGTTTTGAAGACTCAGCCTCAGCAGGGCCAGACAAGCTGGAGGGACCCGGCTCAATTGAGAATGACGCTCTTCACCTCAAGAGACGGGTGGGACTCATCAGTGGGGTGGCTTTAATTGTCGGGACAATGATAGGTACGAATATTTAAAATTTTATAATTTTTAAGAAATTTTCCGATTTTCAAAAAATACCAATTTTTCATGTAGATACCTAACATTTTTATATATTTTTTGTTTTGTATGGTCATAATTTTATATCGATCAGAAGCAGTCTACGTTTTTAAATAGCTATAAATCTTATATTGTAAAATTGACATCTATAACTATTTATTCGTTTACGTTTTGGATCAATATAATAATTATTGATATAGGTAGTGAAACAAAGCGACTTCAAGCTCAAAGTTTACTTGTTTTACAGTATTTACTTATTTAATATTTTGTTACAACTTTCACCAGTTTAACTAGATAAAACATTTGTCTGTGTGGGTTAGAATATTTGTCAATGACATCCAAAAATGGAATTTTGCCAATCTTAAAGTATTAAATTATATTATTAAATTATTATTACAAAATTACAAGGTGTTCAAAAAATCGCTTTTATCTCGTAAACGGTTGTTGAACCATTGCATCGTCTGCGTTGATTCGTGTCAGTTAACATTCTATCAGGTCTGTGCAATCGATTCAAAATTAAAACTATAGGCGCTTGCATCAGGAACTAATGAAATCTATTATTTATGGTTTAGAACTTTAATATTTAGGGACCTAAATATGATGGTCTAGAGTTATTCAATTACTGTAACAGGACAACTTAAAAAAAAAACAACACTAGGATCTGACTGAGGGACCTGCCCTAAAGTCATTAAAAAAAACTTAAAGTAAACTAGAAAAGAATTATTCCGAAAATATTTAATAATGTTGTTAATGAGGGAACGACGTATATTTATTTTAATAACTATTTATTTGCCTACAATTAGGTACACAACAACGTTTTATTTTCATATTTAATTGTTATAATCTAACAGTTTATCAACATATAAAAACAATTTCACTGTTATTTCTTTAAAGTTGTCAGGTTACAAGGTTTTTTTTGCGTTTGCACAAACCTGATACACGAAACAACGCGATACCGCTGTTGATCCAATGTATGCAAGAAGCCCTTTGAAGATAGCGTCTTGCCATCATACTAAAAAATTAATAGGTAACTGTTTTGCATAAAACTAATTTGACATTTGTTGATTCGTCAAAGCCAACTCTACTGGTACTGAATTTAGTAATACTGTCAAATTTCCATATAATGAACTTTTATAGAGGCATTAAAATAACATTTACCAAAAGGTGTTTTTCTATAATATGTGTAGATAACGAAATTTCCCTATAGCGAATTTATTTTCAGGATTTATCGACTTAGTTATGTAGAAGTTTAACTGTATGTATTGGGAACTTATGCAAAGAAACAAAAAGTTTAAATCGATTTTTCATGAAAACTCAAATGAGACGTTTATGATCGCAATAAAAAAAATATATTTAGGTACCTACTCTAACAGATTAAACATTTGAAAATTAATTAATCTGTAAAGTTTGATCTTTTTTTTATTAACAACGTTTTAAAAATATTTGGAAAACATGAATAACAAGCCGCCATCTTAAAAGGGCTCTAACCGTCTTAGGAAACGTTTTCGAATAAAATGATTTAGCTCAAATCGGTAGAAATCGTTTCTAGAATCGACGTTTTCATTTGGCAAGAGTGTTTCTGGACACCCTGTATTAAAACTGACTTTAACTCGTTTTTGATCGTATTATATGCCCTTAATCGTTTTAACCCTGTTTAAACACCTTGTATGTTTTAAATTCGAGCCGATTAATTACAAATTATTTTAATTCGTTTATAGGGTCTGGAATTTTTGTCTCCCCATCCGGTCTTTTGGAAAGAACTGGATCGATTGGGATGAGTTTTGTGATATGGATGGCTTGCGGATTGTTATCCCTCTTAGGTAAACTTATTAGTTAGATAAGTAATTAATTAATTACGTACATCAGTGTTTCATTCTATAATTATTAACTTTCCCAGTAAACCATTTTTAAATTTCGCAGCGGATTTCTGTTGGTATCGCTTAAAAACATTTATAGTCAGTAGCGACGATAAATTAGGTGAGAAGAATTTTGAATTGTTTGAGTAATTAAATATATTCCATTGTAAATAATTACGTCAGTTTTACGTATTTTACTACTTATGTTATTTTTGAACATGTTTACATTAACATATTTGTAGGTTAATTTAAACATTTACTACAGTACGTCACTGTCTTTGTTGTTTAACTTGACATTGACATTTATATATGAGTAGTACCAACAAAAATCCGCCGCGAAATTTAAAAATGGTTTACTGGGTTAACAACTGACCACGAAGTATGTTGCTTAATTTTAAATGAAAATTTATGAAGTATGAATGAAGTATCTTTTAGTAAGTTAAAGGTTATCGTGCGTTCACATAACAACCCTTTGTGAATGTCCTCTGCGACATGCTATTTGTTCACTGAACAAATCAGTTAAGTTAATCAAAACTCAACAATATCTAAAATTTATCGAAATTATAATAATTATAAGTAAAAATTCGAAAATAAATAAATTCTATAATATGTACAGTGGAACTCCGTTTATTCGAGTTAATGTAGACCAAGCTTACCTCGGATAATACGAGCTGCCGAACTATTGATTCATAACCTATATTGCAATATGATTGTTAACACGTCCGATAAAGTATACACATTAAAAAAACTAGTTAAAAAAGTGCATTTTGGAACCATAAATAAAGTTCTCGTTTTAATATATTATGTACTTACAAACTTTAATTTATTGCACATTGCAAAGTACAGTAACTCAATATACATATTTAAAATATCTAATAAACCAGAAAGAACAAATTCATAACACTTAATTATGTATACCTACTATATTTGTTTTTCTCTCTCTTTAATTGGCTCGGTGAATACGGACGCTCGGTTAATCGAACCTCGGATAAACAGGGTTCCACTGTACATGCGTTAAATGTAATAATTGCAAAATTATTCGGAACAAGTTAAGCGGTAAGTACAAATCAGTAATGACTAATCTTATCGTTTTGTTTTCTTACAAACTGCTATATTCTTAAGAGCGATATTTATTCTCTTTTTTAATTTATTATTTAAACATGTTCATTTTTATGTTACAGTTTATTTGGTTAATTTTAATTAGGTACTGTTAAACTGATTATGTGTACCTATCTATATTATTTGCATAAAATATAAATCGAACACGTCATTTTCAAAAGTGATCGATAGGAAAGGGGGGGTCAGCGTTTATCTATTGTCTAGTGTAGTCAAGTAAGTAAGCTTAGATTAGCGTAGGTGAGGCGAGTTTAGCCGACTCGGTGGTCGAGTGGTTAGGAGACTAACCTCCCTGACGGGTCCTGGGTTCGAATCCCAGTACAGGAGGTGAAATATCCCCCTGGTAGGCTTGGATGCCCCCGGGGGGGGGGGCACTAGAAGTAATGCCTAACGACGGTTCCTGGTGTCCTTTGGGGTGTGCTACTAACAAAAAAAAAAGGCGAGGCGAGTTTAGACTATTCTTTATCTCTCAAATAGAGCGTAATTTACACTCCCAAAGTTTGAATAAAACGTTCACTACTATATCTACATAATTTGAGAAATTCTCCATTTGAGCAATTTTAATACATTTTAAGTTTATTATTAATGATTTATTGCATATTTCAATAAAATTCCTCTTATAAAACAGTATTTTTCTATTGCCCTTATTCGCGGATTTTCAATGCATTTCCGTATCCGCGGTATTTCATGGGAACGCATTACCACGAATATGGAAAGTTTACTTTATAAGTATATAATATACCACATACTAACTAAAATAAATACTTGAAAGTCCGTGAACTTGGTGAATTGTTTAGAAGCGTTAACGCTGAATTTTTATATCATAAGTGCTTCCTTTTCTTTCATGTTCCATATTTTTTTCTTGCCATTAAGCTTTTAGAAATCAATAGATAGGTACTTAGGTACCTAATAAAAAAATAAGTGATTTGCCAAATGCCCGTAGTAAACCACTCCTCACCTATTAGAATGTTTTTCTTCATGATCGTTAGTGCTTTTATGTTTTCCTAGCGTAAATGCGTTTTAAGATAAACATTTATGTAACAAACCGATACTTCTTAGGCATTGTTACTAATACCTAAGTTGTTTTAATTTTGATTTAATTAGGAAAATACTTTACTTTTCAATTTTTGTTGAACTTATAGTTATAACAAGTCCCAAAGTATCCATATTTAAATGAGAATTTTGATAAACAAAATTAATAATAAAATTTGAAAAATTAATTCCAGCTTTGTCTACATTACAAAATATACATCACCTACATTTGTATTTTATTTATTTATTTTTATTTAATTTATATTTTTATAAATATTTTAGTTCGTTTTTATATTTTACATTAATTTTATAAAATACTCCTAACATTTCTATTTTTAGAATAATACTCCTATGCTATGAAAAGAACGACGATTCAAAATTATACTAGTATCATTATATTATAAAAATATAGATACATAAATATATTATAAGAGTATAATGTTTATCTTGTCTGTATGGTATTTTTAATCTACCATGATAAATGATCGTGGTACAATAAACTTTGCGAATATAATAAAATATAAATGTTTATTTAAATAACCTATATATTATGTTAAGGCTATTAACATCATTGACTTCTAAACATTTTGTTATTTTTTAAAAATAGGTATATTTTACTGTATCATCATTTTTATTCTATTTGTTATCACAAAATAGACGTGTACTTTAAATATAGCTTATCCAAACCTATATGCAATCACATCATCAGTAAAAAGTTACTAGATTGTTTATTTGTAAATCGGTTTAAAGTTTGGAAAGTGACATATTCTATAGATGATTTACTTGGGCACATATTAGATGGTATAAAGAAAGACTACAATTTATTAGAACTGACAAAATACGAGGTACGAGGTGACAGCACTGTGTGAAACGTAACTAGTAATCGTAACTAAACGTGATCTAGTAACCTTGTATTGATGACGTGAACATCATATAGGTTTGGATAAGCTATATATGTAAACACAATGTTCGAAATCTACTTTTATACTACTTAACAATAAACCTTTATAAAATACAAATAGATGAGTCAATGAAGCCGAAAAATCGTCGAAAAATTGTGATAATACTTTTTTTTAATGCAAATTCTCAAAAAAATTGAAAAAAACTATAAGTAATTATTATTATTTATAGAAAGTTGCGATTATTTAATTGTCGCAATATAAATACTTGAGCACGACAGCCGGAATATTTCTGATTGCAAATAATGTAGTACAACAAACATTTAAAAAAAAAGTTTCGTCAAAATAGGTTCTGTTCTTGTAGGTTCCGAAGTGAAAACCTTTATTGACTCGACTAAAATTAAATAGATTTTATTTAATAAATAAGTTGGTGCCTACCCTGTTTGATTTATTAATAAAAATCGAAACCTAAAATTTTTGAAATTGTAAAATCCTTACATAGTACCGATACAGTTCGGCTAATGTAACGTCCGAAATTTTCGGCGCAGAATTCCTACGCCATATGTACACTCGAATCGCAATTGCCTTATGGTATAATAACTGTACAAGGTAGGATATCCGAGTGTTGTAAACAGGTTCAATTCCGCGCAGGACGTCATCCGGAGAGTAGTAGCACGTGTAGAAATGTAAAAGACTACTTTCAGGCAAGTTCAATAGTTTCGCATTTCAAATTTCTCTCACAATCGTCATTTTTAAAACGTTTCGAACAAACTCTTGAATTGTTAACATTGAATTTGTCCGATAAACAGCACAAATGAACACAAAACAAAACACAAATGAATCCACTTTAATCTCAATTCTGGTTCATTACGAAGAAATCAGAAAAAAGCAGTTGTTTTGCCACAAGTTTTACTTTGGTTGTCAGAGTTACAATCAAATACCGCGCACCTCATATTAATGATGAGACATAAAAACAATTTTAACGCCGAAACTACGTTTTATTATACTTGTGAACAACGTACGCGTACCATCGGTATTCGGAAAATGTCTCACGGTCTCATTTACTTTCCTAGTGACGTCAAACAATATGCGCAGATCTGCCTTAATATCTTACCTTGTTTAGTTATTATACCATACTTACATGCTAGTCTTACATCGTTGTTGTCGGCGTTAGCATCTGTTAAATTGTCCATGATGGAATGTAAAACACGTGGCGCTACTTATTGCACGGAACAAATGGCAACGGAACGATGCGCGGTGACGAATCTTACTAAAATTACGCTGGTCGTACAGTTGGCTCCTTTAATTTTGGCACCTCGTACGGGACTATATATATACGTAATTGCGATAAGATTACCTTGCCGACTCGAGCGGGTGTCATTAATTTAGGAGCCCACTGTACAATAGGTACTTATCGTGTTACAACTATACATAAAATTTGTGAAATTATCTGTTTTGAACTACCTATACAAAAATAAATTCCTTTGTACCTATAAAAATACGTTAAAAGCTTTCTGTCGCAACAAAAATCTAATTTAGATCACTAAACTCATAAACAAGTCGAATTATACACACCAGGGAAATTTTTACAATTTTAAAATCTTTTGTTTACTCAATGTATTCATGTTTGTGTGTATTTTTTACATTTCAGTTAAAAATATATACTTTTAGTAAGTACATCAAGTTCAAAATTAATGTTCCGAATCGCGAGCATTGCGCGAGCGATACACGGCACAACGAACAAATCTACAAATAGTTCTTACGATGTGTAACACAAATTATAAATACAATGTTACTGCTTTAAATATTCAGTTCATAATTTGTTTATTGTATCGTGTACTCGCAAACTCACGACCTGGAACATTAATTTTGAACTTGACTGTACATATATTTTTAAACATTTTATTAACTTTATTAGTTGTTCGCGTAAGTTGCTCACGTGTAATAATCACAATATTAGGATATATATGATTTACATGACTTGGAAATTTTTAAAATACCACCTGAAATATCATGAAATTATCAAACTAAACAAACTATGTTTTAATATAAACGCTGCATTAGCGGAGTTTTTATAAATGTAACACCTTCTAATTTAATAGCGGAGCTACGTATCTTCGTGCTATTGTTTCCAAATAATTTATTACAGGTATAACTGCCAGAAAAATGTCGTAAAATTTATTTAAGTAAAGGCGTTGTGTATGTAGAATATTTATGTAATAGTAGCAGTTTTTGATAATTAAGGAAATAACTACCGTGTACCGAAATAATACTTACAAACAGTGTTTTCTACGCGAATGCGTAAAAATACTTATTACATGTTGTTAGATACTTATTATGTTCTTACATTTTTTTATTGTAGGTAATTATTTTTTCTTATGCCATGAATGTTTTTTAAAAACTGTTTAAAATCGCAATATACAACAAACTCTATTAATTTACTTAATTTATTTAAACAATTTGCCAAACAAAGACAAATACAGAATATATACTATCAGTATTAATTTACGTTGTTTTTACAGGTGCCCTAGCTTATGCCGAGCTAGGCACTATGAATACGTCATCCGGCGCAGAGTACGCCTATTTCATGGATGCATTTGGAGCACCACCTGCCTTTTTGTTTTCCTGGGCAAGCACTTTAGTACTTAAACCATCACAAATGGCCATTATTTGTCTAAGTTTTGGAAAGTACGCCGTCGAGGCTTTCGTAAGCGAATGCGAACCTCCAGATATAGTTGTGAAAATGGTAGCCTTGTTGGCATTAGGTAAGTACTTTCACACTATATTACAAAATACTAAATGTACTCGATAATATCTATGGTATCAAAATATACAGATCGTCGCCAGATCGAGTTTGCGATAAATATAAAGGGCCAAACACTTAATCGTTTGTCAAGTTAAAAATCTATATTGTTATTCAGGACGTTCAAAAACTTTATTGTATTGTTCAGATAAATCAATAGCTCAAAATCGGTATAATTTGTGGGTTAATTGCCAAAGTCAGTTATTTGTTAATTTCCCGAAATTACAATGTTAACTAAAGAACAATGCATACGGAAGGTACGAGGTAACGTCACTACGTTAAACGTCATCATCATTAATGACGTCCATCGAAATAAAATTTAAACGACCCATAACAAAAAATTGTCCATTACTTGATTTATATTTTTGGCGACTATTACCTACAAGAAAAAAATATAAAGATAGTAATTAACATTTTATAAAAGATTTTGGGCAAATTTAAAAATACTATCTGAGTCGCTACAAATGAAATTCAAGTGAATGAGTTACATCAGAGGGTTGGTAGTGGATTAATTCAGACTCAAAAATTAATTTTAGACGTCAGATCGTTTGATTTTCAATTAATAGTTTACTTGTAAAAAAACGAATAACATTAAATACTTAGCTTTTAAACATGCTGTATAATAAATCTAATTTTTTTACTTGGCAAACTTTGTTTTTGAAACAAGCAGAAGATTTTATAAAAAGAATACAGTTACAGTACAGTACAATAAAATGTTTGGTCTATTTTACCTATCGCGAACCCGATGCGGGGACACACTGTATACCTACTCATAAACGATTTTTTTACATTTTAAATAAAAAATAAATTTTTCTGTTCCTTCATTTTGAAGGAAGAAAGTGCTTCTTTGTCTTTCTATGGTGGAAAATGTAATCTTCTCCTTAATTATTGGGGCGATTTTGTAACAAAACTAATCATTTAAAAGCTCTGTAAAATGTGGTAACCATAGAAACACGTAAAAATATCAGCTGTAATTGGTTGTCAATGGAATATTGTTAATGGTTTACAGTATCTTTAAAAATAACAATTTTGTTACAAATTTTACTCAATACATTCAAAACGCTTTTTTGTAATTTTGTGAGGCATTAAAAAGTGTGAATTTATAGACAAAATTATATACAGTGACCGGCATAAAGTTGGACACAAATGGAAAACCTTTATTTGAAATTTCTCAAAAATTTTTATTCTCCGTAAAAATCTCTGCTTAGTTCCATATTCAAAATACACATGTCAAAATTTGTTTTTTAACCTTCGTGAGCGAGGGACGTTTAAAAATATGAAATCGTCTCTAGAGTAAGATACCCTTATTTTCGAAAATACACCTAAATGTTATTTGGAAAAGTTTATTAGAATCGAAAGAAAATATCAAATTCGAAGTTATAATGGCTTGTTTCATTAATATTTTTTGCGTTTTAGCCTTTTTTCCGTTCCCTGTATGTATTACGTAAAATGAATTTATTTAAAATTCATTTTTTTGGGTTTTTGTCGGTAAATGTTTTATATCTACATGCTGACCGCTCCATAGCAATTTAATATTATCGATTGATAATGTGTTTTAAGATAAGTTGGTCGGCGAAACGTCGATGGAATGTTTTGTAAAAAATTAAATATTTAACTAATAGATGACTGGTTTTGTACATTCCTTCGTTTAACATACAGTCCTGACCAGGCCAGCAGAAATCTATACTCGATAAAAGTGTACTGTCGAATTTAACTTTCAGTCACATGATGACTAGAAACGATCATAATTGAAACTACCACTTAAATAATCGAATATTTTGTGTCCAACTATAAAAAGAATACACAAACATGTCGTCCTAAATAAAATTTATTGTGTAATAAAAACAAGAACAATGCAAATGATAACAACGATACAAATAAAAAAATATAGCTTGACAATTTTATTCTACATATTTCTAAAAAGAATATTTTTTAAAAAGTGAATATGATTTCGTATTCGATATCATCTTGTAGGTAATTGTAAAGGAACTTTTCGAAATACCTTTTTTGTATATTTTTGCAAAATGAGGGTACTTGAATTCAAAAATAAGGGTCTTGAGCCGATTTAATATTTTTGAACGTCCATCGCATACGAAAAGCCATGTCCAATTTTGGACAAGTGTATTTTGAATTTGGAATTATGCAGAGATTTTTACGAAGAATAAAATTTTCAAAATTGGTCATTGTATTGTATAGGTAAATATCTCGGCAACATGTGTTATTTCCTCCCTTATTTTTTTAATGCCCGACGCGAAGCGGGGAGAACATTAAACTTCATACGTGTGAGTAAATAACACAATTTTTTTCCATGATATATAAATAGCTATTTTTATAATGCAGAAAATGGAAAAAATAACAGTAAAACTACTTACCTACCCATTTAAGCAAATAATTGAATAACATTTGAATTATAAATCGCTTATTCTGTTTTGTTATCTTCTTTTTAAATTATTTTGGACCTAACTATAGGAACTTGTAAACGTTTTTATTTCTCGTTTTTAGAGAAAAAGTCATTATTTATGAAGAGTTTTGCTTAGTTCGAAAAGTCCTTAGCCATAATAAGAATGTCGATATAACATTATTTAAAAACAATGAAACATTAAATTGTTCAAGAGTAAGGTACGAATTATTTAATTAAAAATGAAAAATGTTAGAGGAAAGGTTTACTCCTAATCTCAGTAAAAGTACAAATATGAAATTTCAAAACTTTGTCTCGAAGTTGATATTTTATCTATGTTAAAATTTTATGCAGCTGTCCCAAATTAAAGAAAGCCCATAATTTATTATTAACAGAAACAAAAATATGTATGAACAAAAACATGAATAAATATATTGCCCTTCCACGTCTACACACTTTTCTATTCTTTTTCTAAATTCTTCGTAAATTAAATTAATTGCATGTTCATTTATTTTTCGTTTTAAACGGTGTATATTATTATTAATATTAACCGCATAAACCTTTTGCTTTAAGTGTCCCCATAAATAAAAATCAATTGGGGTAATATTAGGTGAGGGTGAAGGTCATGTTACAATAATGAACCATCCAATCCATTTATTAGAAAAACTTCTACCTATGTGTGAGTCTCTCACACTCAAACGTTTTTTTCAAAGCAAATGTATAAACTTTGAGACAAAGTTTTGAAAGATTAATTTGAATTTCTATTGACATTAGGAGTGATTCTTTCCTCTAACGTTTTTCATTTTTGCTTAAATAATTGGTACGATACTCTTGAACAGTTTAAGGTTTTATTATTTTTAAACAACCCCATTTGTTATATTGACTATGACAAAGAACTTTTTAAACTAATTGTAAGCAAAACTCTTCATAAATAATGACTTTTTCTCAAAAAAACGAGAAATAAAAAGGTTTACAAGTATACATAGTTAGGTCCATACTGTGGACTTACTGATGAAATTCGATAACCGAACCATTTCGTATTTGGCGAATTATCGATTCTGTTGCTCGTCGTGAACGATGCATAAAATTAAAAGCCATACACCCACACAAGATATGTCGCACTAAATGAAAGCTTGTAAATATTTAATGTAACTATGCCAAAGTGTTTTAGAGCTCCTTTCCAAATCGGTTTTTATGCGTGATTGGCTTTCAATTTGAAACACCTTAGTTTAAATAGTTCGAAAAAACTAATTTTATTTCTTATTGGGTAGGTACTGTGCACTTCATAATTTGAGATTTTTACTGTATCGTATACGTAGGTATATATTTTTGTGGCAGCTATTGATTATTGCCAGCAGCTATTCAAACACTGTACTGCGCTCGTTTTTTTTTCCAAATGTGCTTTACACGATCGTTTTTGTAAACTTCACCAGTTGTTAAAACTAGATTAAATTACCTACGTACGTACATTAATTAAAATTCGTGGAAATAATTCACGTCCATAATCTACAACGTTTTGGTAGAAGAACGTAACCCACATTTTTTACGAAAATGCGTTATTTTGACTATCTTACGCATTCTAAGGCAAAGCATCTGTTAAAATCTGGTAATAATATTCCGAATTTTTCCACCAGAAAAATCGATTTCTATTTCCGTGAAACGTATCTGCTTATAGCTGCGCGACAACACAAAATGTGCGCTCCTGTAAAATTGACTTTATGTGAGTTACGTCCTTCTACCAAAACGTCGTCGATATATTTGAGTTCATTTTTTATTTAATTAGTTATTAAGAACCATATTTAAATCTCTAAAGAAAAATGCATTCTATTGAAGAAATACCCATGTGTAAACCGCCAAATACTCGTCGCCTGGATAACCGGTATTCTGCTATATTTTAAATTAAGCGGTTATATCAGTCGAAGTGATTAGAAACATACAAATTCCTAATACCTATTTGTGCTTATTTTTAGTTTTTTAATTGTACCAATAAAATGCGACATGATTGTTAAAAGGAAAACTTGGTATTTTTGATATCAATGCACATTAAAACCTTGTACAACCTACCAGCCTTCTAATTTTCCACAATGCAAAGCTAATTTTAAATAAATGTTTCGAGAAACGATACGAAACTTATATCAACTTAAATCAATTGTGTCGTCTTAAATGAAATATTTTCGCATAATTAGCAAACACGCTCTATTTAAAAGACCTGCGTCAGCAGTACAGCAAAATAACTAAAAAGTTTGTGTATAAGCAAAGGTAGGTGTATCTTATATAATAGAAAATGTTCATCTTATATTCATCCAATACCGTGAATTATTCATGCTTTGAAATATTTACAAAACTATGTAAAATATGAAATATTAAGTTTATATTAAAGATGAGATCAATGTTCCGAATATCTAATTTTATAACTAATCGTAAGCGGCATGTAGGTTTATGAGAACAAACGTCATATTTCAAATAAAATATGAAAACTATTTTTAGAACGTTATTTTCAAAGTAAATCAGTTTACTGCAACTAAAAAAGGGTAAATCTATACCTATCTTACATACATTATTTAAAAAGAAACGAATTGTAAGAGAAAAATCGTTACATAGGTACACAATCAATATAAATTATGATTGTAGTAATTTTTATAGAACCCCAAAACACGCATTTATTATATTCTAAGGCTTATTGTTAGATATTTGTTATTTTAACATAAAAGTCTAATTATATATAGGAAGGTACTGTTTAACTAATATAGTATTTTATCAATAGTTTCTTTATTGTATAATTTAGGTATTTATTTTAGTAAATGTAACACAACCACCTGTTTTTTAATTTTTTAATCTAACGAAATGTAGATAAATATAAGTTTATTTTATTTTAACAATGTGAAAACAGTTCTTAATAAAATTATGTACTTATTTACATCGCAACAACTTTATCGCGTTTTCGCAAATTAAAGTTGGAATAAATTCAAATAAATAGGTAATCGTGAGTGAAGCAGAACGCACGCCAATTTGCTTTTTCTGTTTGTAAAATGTTTATCTATATTAAAAAATAAGTAAATTAGAGTTTTTCGATACTTAATTTATTAGGAAATGATTGGTTAATTACTTAAATCTCAATCCATCATTTAAAATAATCGTTCCTTTATAAAATTTGGCATCAAGAGAACAGCTACATATGTAATTTAATTAGTAATTGGTTGTTAATTGTGAGTTTCGTATTATATATCTTATACCTTTTAAAAAATTGGAACTGGTCACACTTACAACATTGTGAGTTAAAACGCTCTAAAATGTTCTATTATTCACGGATCATTCTCTTATCGCGTATGACTTGTACTCGTATCGCGTACTCTAAAATATGATTTATAATGCATTTGCAGTTCATTATTATTTGCAATAGTATTAATTTTTTATTAATTAAAATACATCATTTCCAGAATTATGCAATAATTTCTAATTAGTTATAGATATACATCCGGAATTATAATTTCTTCAATTTATATAATTTATATATTTTTCCTTTTGCAGTGGTCATTCTGTACATAAACTGCTATAGCGTAAACCTTGCAACCAGTGTACAAAATATTTTTACAGCAGCCAAGTTAGTTGCAGTTCTTATCATCATTATAGGAGGAATATACAAAATGTGTGAAGGTAATACGGTTGTGTATAATTAATTAATCTCGTAGCTCTATTATACATATAACTTGTTAAATAGATACGTTAATATGAGGTAGATATGATGGGTGCCCATTGAATCTGAAAATTGTTTACTGTTGAAATCAATTTAATTTATGATAATACACACTGTTCAACTTTTAACTTTTGTTTTTTTTACAAAATCAAAGTTAGCCGTTTTTTATAAATTTTTGGTCGTTCAACACGAAAATCACATTTTAAATACTTTCCTAGCTAAAATTTCTGAATTTGAACCGAGTAACTCAGGACTAGTTCAACTCGCCGTCGTATCAACACCGCGAGAGACAAATTTTCGTTTTATTAAAATTATACAAGCAGTTGTTTTAAATGTGTTTATCAGTGTATAAATTCACAATATCGATGGTTTTCCTGAGAACTTGGCGCTTTCAGTGATGAATATGAGCAATTCCACAAAAACATTTCTGCAATGGAACAACGATTCAAAGGAAAGTGGAATAGGTACTGCCGTGTTGGCAGATTTTTGTCGGACGCTCCCCACGTGCGGCAGGTAACAAAACAACGCTTATAAAGAAGGCGAATTCGTCAAATGTTAAACCTAGTACTTGGACATCCCATTGAAATCTATGTTAATGTACAATGTGTGCCCGAATTGACTTTGCGATAGGTGTAAATTATAAATAATTTTGGAGTTTTGCAATGATGCTTTGGAAACCAGCCCTGCTTAGTCCAAAACTAAGATGTGCTATGAAAATAGTTGAAATAACTCTATACAGGGTGTTTTATTAAAAAATATTCAATAATTAACGTCAGTAAACGGATATTAATATTAAAAATACGATAAAATGTCATTCAAAGAAGTTGTCACTGCATAAATCGTTTAACTTTTTAACTTTCAGCACCCAAAAATCTACTTATAAAGAAAAATTACTTTCATTCATGTAAAAATTTCATTGTTGAACAGTGTTGTACGGTACAACACGAAAGCAATTGATATAACTGCAGGCTGTTGACAAAGAACCTATTTAACAAGGGTTAAGTGTGTTCAGGTCGCTTAAAATTATGTGAATAGAAAAGTAATTTCTAGGTTTATCGTTTTATTTCCAATAATTCTCGTTATTGTATATTACTTAAGGACGGGTGTAATTATATATTTACGAAAAAAAAAGAATTATTTTTAATAATAACGAAAATGGGTTTCCAATTTTCCAATCCATTAAACTCGGATTTAATTTTTTTTTGTAATTAAGTCATACTTATGACATACGTATATTGAATTACCTAAATTATTACTATCACTACTGAAAACTATTTAATTACCAGACTATAAATAAAGTTAAGTCAATTATTTCTATGTCATGTCCAGCGTGTATATTATAGGTACCTACGATTTAATTACAAAAAAAAATTAAGTCATTTAATATTCGAGTTTAATGGATTGAAAAATTGGAAACCTATTTTGGTTATTATTAAAAATAATTAATTTTTCTTTCGTAAATATATAACTACACGCATCCTTAAGTAATATACAATAACAAGAATTATTGCAAATAAAACAATAAACCTAGAAATTACATTTTTGTTCGCATAATTTTAAGCGACATGAACACCCTTAACCCTTGTTAAACAGATTCTTTGTCAACAGCCTGCAGCGATCTCAATTGTCTTCGTGCCTTTTGCTAACTATGTAAATTGGAGTATTTCAGCAATAAATATTCTATGATGCTAGTTTAGTTTTAAACAAATGACAAGTTAATATTAATTTGTGCATACTTAAAGCGTCATTTATTTGTAATGCTCTTTAGGAAACATACAGCATTTACAACATCCCTTCGAACACACAAAGTTTTCCATTGGAAATATCGCAACTGCATTTTACACTGGTTTATGGGCTTATGATGGATGGAACAATTTGAACTACGTTACAGAGGAAATCAAGAATCCATCCAAGTAAGTACTTTATACGTGTGTACAAATCTGGGAACACACTGATGGCACTGATTTCTACTCGCGGGGATGTAAAAATATATAATAATAAGTAAATATATAAGAATTCACCTCTAAGTTTATTTGATATACCAATTACAAGCCAATAAATAGCGGCGGGCAGATAATATATCTTTATTTGAAATGTGCTGCGAGAGCATCTGAATAATGCGTCACGTATCGTCCTATGTGTACTAATGTAAAATTCCATGCCAGCACGTGACGTGTCGGCAGTGTGTCCCCCAGCTTAACTGTCCATTTGTAAACCAACGGTATAAGTAAAGAGCTCGTTAATACTTTTCTACAAAATTTTAGAAATAAACGGTTGCAGCGGGATTCGAACTTGCAGCCGTGAGGACCTAGCCGAGTAATAGTTCTCTAGGTCACCGCGACCCCTAAATTTCTGTTTTTGTACCTTATTAATCGTATAACATTTTATTCAAAATTTGTGAATTATCGAATCCAGGACAATTCAGTGCCGCCAGTTCGTTGCGGTCGTTTTATCGTATTTTATCGTCGACAAATAATTAATTAAAATTGATATCACCATTAATAATTGGTTGTAAGTATAAAAACCATATTTTTATTTTTAAAAACATTGGGTGACACAACATACCAACTTAAACAACCTACACGACCTAAGCACTCACACTAACCTAAGCTCACCTCATTTGCACTAGTCTAAACTCACCTTATCTACAGTAATCTTTTCGTTGCACTAATAATATAATCGGCGATGGAATGGCCGACGGTGAAACGGTCGACGATGAATCGGCGGCGATGAATTGCCCCATTCCGG
This sequence comes from Rhagophthalmus giganteus, assembly GCA_036326145.1. Classification (NCBI taxonomy): domain Eukaryota; kingdom Metazoa; phylum Arthropoda; class Insecta; order Coleoptera; family Rhagophthalmidae; genus Rhagophthalmus; species Rhagophthalmus giganteus. The sequence goes on along the minus strand of JARFJA010000026.1, from coordinate 2,135,405 downwards.
AATTATTTAAGTATATAGCTGTAACTTAATAGAAAATTAAAAATCATAATTTTTTTTCAGAAATTTACCACGAAGTATAATTATAGGCATACCGCTAGTAACAGTATGTTACGCACTGATCAACGTTTCATATTTAACAGTAATGTCTCCGTTAGAGATGATTACTTCGGAAGCAGTGGCTGTGACATTTGGTAATCGACTGTTAGGAGTAATGTCGTGGCTTATGCCTTTGTCCGTGACTATTTCAACATTTGGTTCGGCAAATGGTACGTTATTTGCGGCGGGACGACTGTGTTTTGCGGCAAGTCGCGAAGGACATATGCTGGACATATTGTCTTACGTACACGTACGAAAATATACTCCTGCACCCGGACTTATTTTTCATGTGAGTTAGTGTACCAGAGTTTGTTCGAATGTCTTTAATTGACTGAACGCACTTTCAGTCCCTGATAGCTGGTGCGATGGTTTTATATGGAACAATCGACTCGCTGATTGACTTCTTTAGTTTTACCGCCTGGATATTTTACGGAGGATCTATGGTAGCCCTTATGGTTATGAGATATACTAAACCCAATTATCCAAGGCCCTATAAGGTATACACTTGATTAGTTCGATTGAAAATCCGAATTGATAGTGAAAGTAACCCACGTATCCTATAATGATATATACGAAATGGACGTTAATATTATTTTACTTATTAGGTTCCTATCGTCATTCCGCTTGTGGTGTTAGTGGTCTCTGTCTACTTGATTATTGGCCCCATCATAGATAAACCTACCATCGAATATTTATATGCCGCCATGTTCATACTCGGTGGAATGATATTCTACGTTCCATTTGTGCACTACAAAGTGCGCATTCCGTTTATGGGTAAGATATTTTATTGCCATTCGCTCGCCTTAAAAAGCTGCTTCCAGGCATCAGTTATCACTTCATTCATGAGGTGAATGGGAATACATACTTCAGAAAAAACTCATAATTTTGTCAGCACTTTGTTGGAAAGAAGATGGAGCTAGGTAAGACGATGGGAATTCTTTGAACTCCCATTGTGCTACTTTCATCTTTTATTAACTTCCCAATAGGTATACATATTATCTAATATTTCTTTGATCAGTGCTTAAGACCTTATCTTTAATCACCTAATGCCGTGTTGCGTAAGAAAATGGTGGGACACGCAATCGCCATATACCGGTTTAAACAAAATCGTTTATTGTTACAGATGGTATTACGGTGTTCCTGCAGATGCTGCTAGAAGTCGCCCCGACCCAGCATATGATCGAGTAGATTTCGAAGCCACGTATACCTAAAGTAATAGCTCAGATAGGTGTGAAAATTAGTTATAATAAAATCATGGTTACAAGTATCCAAAACATAACAATAATTATTATAAAGTATAAAGCGGGTGTAGACGAGCGTCAAGTTTACTTCAAGACTGTAGATATGACGAATGTTTTGTGATAAAGTAATTTACCTCCAATTGTAAATAGATAATAGGGAGGTAATCGATGGAAACGTATGACATATCACGGTGAAGTAGACGGGCGATTGTCTACAACTGTTATATCGAACGATTAATTAGTTGCCAAATTATCTTGGAACCATGAACCCGTAGATTGTGATTCTGATATTGTTTTAAAACGAATAATAGTTATTGTAGGCACTTATCATTCCTTTTGCTCGATATCGTTGATTACTCGAAGAAGTTATATTTTATACGAATTTTTGTAAGTTGATATTTTAGCAAAAAGTATCAATTATCAGTTTCACGATAACATTTGGTTTAAACGTTCCAATGATTTTCCAAGTGCTCTACATTTATTTGTATATATGTAATACATATAATATGCACCAATCATGAGTTTAGAATATTTTGTAATCGTTTTTTAGGTAATTGGAAACAACTAAGAATTAATAAGTTATCAGTATTTTGCTCAGTTGCAACTGTATCGCACTGAAGGTAGGAAATATGTAAATGTAAACTTATACTGATCGAGTTAATTACATTTGCATGTTACTACACCTGCACCTATTTCTTAAGATAATCGTTACTTCCTATACCTAATTGGTTTATTCGTCGACAAGTACCCCATATGTAAGCTAACCTACTACATCTATGTATAGTCCATGTTGAAAATGAATATGGCTATAATTAAATATCGGTACCTGTGTCTTGTTACCAGTTAATTATATATTTACATATCGTTAAAATTAAGAATAAGCAGGTGAGTGACCACCTTTAAGGCTAAAAATTGTAATTGTACCATCTCAATGACGTGTTACCTAAAATATTATACGGAGATACAGTTATTTTTTAATTTCTTATATATTACATCAAGGGCTTATTTTTTATAAAATACTAAAATAAACATCTGTTGTAATTCAATGTAAATGTAAAATGCAATATAGCTTTATATTGTTAAAGAATTATTTTATTATTTACTTTAAATACGTCGCATTAAAGATATTAAAAACTCGAGTTTTTTATGTAGGTAGGTATTTTAAAATAAATTTCTGTAGACAGAATTGAAACATTAAAATATAAACTTTGTTTTTAGTGTTGTCGTACCTAAAATATTAGATATCAATTTTTGATTTTCTTGAGAACATAATGATACAAACACATAAAAAAAACTTATTCAATGAATATGATTTTATAAATTAGTTGTTAAAAAGTGAAACAAACGAAACAATAATTAAAAATAGCAATGATATATAACTTCTGTTGAATTATTTTATTCGTTCGGTCGTTTAAGATTCGTTACATTAAAAAACCAGCAAACGACCCAGATTTTAAAATAATTCGAAATGCTAATTTACCCAGATTTTGGTATCAGAAAATTTAACACTTTTATAACGATGTGTGCTGCTCGGTAAAATTTTAAAAATATATTAGACGAAAGAAACAAGACAAGACGCGGACAATTGGCTGTCCCATATTTGAGCTTTGAAAATCTGCTCTCCCGGGGCCTTATTATCGACGAAAACATCGATATTATTTTGAATACAGTTGATTTTAATTGTCGTTCTGCCAGAAAAATTACAAAATAACTAATTTAAAATAAACCTTTACCTATGTAATTATAGATTTATAAGGGAAAACTTTTGATTTGTTTAAGGATTAATCATTAAATCTTGATAATTTCATCTTCCATTTAATTTATTTGATACATATTTACCATAGAAACAATTGTTATAACAAACGTTTCCATGATAAACATTTGTTAAATAAATTTATTGGGAGATGAAAAAGTCGGCCCTTAATGTAAACAACTTTAACTGTTGTAGTAAAATGTAGAATCTGTTTCGTGTAATGTAACCATTATGTATTTTTAAACAAACGAGGGCGGTACTAGCGACATCTGAAAGTAATTGTCATAACTATATTTAACATCTAAATGTGTTTCTAACCTCAATGTTTATCTGCTTCTGAAGTAATTTTACTATACTTGTTAAGTTCTCTCTTTCGATGATAATACGTTGAAATAAAAAAATGTCGGATGAAACGTCAGAATTTATTCCTACACGATCTTCTATTATAAACAAAAAATCGGTAGAAAATTTTAAAGTAGTTTCCTACTCTTCTCATAAAAAGAAGGCAAAAGAAGATCAAATTTTACACAAAAGAAAAGAAAACGGCAATAATAAACAATCGTTCAATATGAAACGTGCTCGACACGAAATAATAAAGTTTGGGATGTCGGGATTTAATTCGCGAAGAAAGGAAGAAGCAAAAGTTCAGTTAGCGATTAAATTAGGTGAGTTAGAATAGGAACATTGTATTTGAATCTCAAAATATTATTTTTATACAAATTTTTAATATTCAATCAACTACTAAACCATTTCAATAATTTTTTGGTCGAGTGTGTGTATAGAACATGAAAGTGTATTAATTTATGAAGTACTTAACTATTTTATGAATTTAATTACAGTGTAATCTCGATTAGTTAGTTCGGATTAGCGAAATTGCACTGTAATTATTACCTATAAATATCTGCAGTATTTTATATTATATTTGTAACATTGCTCAGGTATTTTTTGTATGAAGTATAATTATGATTAAAGAACAATTGGCCAAATATTAAAAATTTTATTAAACTAACAAAATATACTAGTAGTTCGATTTGTATTCAGTTAAACTATTTACTGTACCTACTTTATAAAAATTTACTGCAGGTGCAAAGCCACGTAGAAATAAATGTGTGAATTACAAAGAACTTCTAGAAAAAAAGAAAAGGGAAAAGGAAAAAGCTAAATCTATTTCAAATTTTCAACAGTTGGGGAAAAATCAAGTGGGCAAATCCACGGCAAAAGGTAAAGGATTCAATCATAAAACAAGAAAGCAAAAGAATAATTTATTAGATGCATATGGAAAAGTTAAGTTGGGTAATAATAAAAAAGTATGAATTTTTAAAATAACTTTTATATTATTTTATTTCAGGTAAAAAGAGATAAATTGGTTTTAAGTTGTATGTTTTAATACTACAATAGCGCATTATTATATACCTAAGTGATAAAAGACGTGTTAATTTTTATATTTTAAAAAAAATTGATATTTTAATACAAGTTATTGTGGCAAATTATTGAAAGACTGAAAAGTCCTAAAAGTAGTAAAATTAAGACAATTAACGATGTATGCAAGAATCATATGTTTAATTTTGTAGATGCCTAAAAATTTAAATAACAGTCAGTCCTCGTTTTATGTCAGACAACATTTTCATACCATTCATATTTACGTCTATGATTCGTTTTACGTTCTTGTAAGAATGTTGATAAGTATGTATAAAAGAAAATCAATAATAGGCAACAATAACAGTTTTCTCGCCTAGAAATGTTACAAAAAATTCAAAAGAATAAAAAAAAACGAAACGGAAGCCTTTAGAGGACTTTTTACCAAACAAATATAATTGTCTTACATTATTAATGTTATTTTTTTACTGTGTGCATTATTTTGTTTAAAGATAAATTTCATAAATAACACTAATGCATTTCTTTCACTTCTTAAAAAATGCTGTTTTTCCATATCTGAGAACCTATAACTACAAGATTTTACATAAAAATGTATGAAAAAATGTGTCGTTTTACGTCACTCGTTAGTAGTAACCTGACGTAAAAGTGAGAACTGCCCATGGTACAATAACTATTACGCTTCGTCCAAATCTATATGCACACGTCATCAATAAAAGGTTACTACGGCCTGTCCAAAGCTATTTGAGGTTCACGCCATCAATCGTCTACCAAAACCGTAATATGAAATTTCCTAACAGTTCCGTGTAAAAATGATGCGATAATTTAAAAAATAATTGGTATGTGCTGTCCAAATCTATATGCAATTCACGTCATCAATAAAAAGTTACTAGATGCTGACGACACAGGCAGTGATGTCGGATTGTTCTAACGCTTGTAAACAAAAGATCTAACCTCAAATTTTCACATTCGTAAACAATGCTAAAGTTTCGATACAAATTATTAGTCGATATACAGACAATCCGTTACTGCAAATTGTAGCTGTTGCTGTGTTAACTGTAATTTGATTTTAATAAGTGCGTAGTGTGGATTTCCCGATGTGTTATTTACACTTGTTGTTTACATGCCAAAGAAAGATTAACAAGGTACGTAGGTCCTAATCATTGTAAACATAATACAATAATTGAATTGATGTTTAGGTAGACGAGTTACTTTCGGGGTGATGGGCTGTCTTGTATTCATGCAATTATAGTAGAACCTCAATCGTCACCTTTGATAAACCAGAACATGTAAGTACAAATCAATATTATTGATAATAATTGACACTTTTATCACTAACTCGAGCGACTGCTTCTCCTACCGACAAACATTGCAATGCATTTTGTTTCAGGGTGATCGTATGTAGAGGTTAAAGCCATCGGATCTTCACTTGTTACAAACTGAAGTCTTGCAACATGCAGAAAGTTCATGAATGCATAGTGAATTAATGTAACACGAAAGCAAGACACCTCAGCGAGTAATAATTACACACGTTAATTAACCAGAGCATGGAAAAGAAATGAAATACATTATGGCCGACGACAATCGAGAATAATCGATAATCGCTTGTTAGATTACATATTGCGTTCCTGAATAAGTGTACTGTGCTTTTGCAGCGACAATGTTAGACATGCACATGTTAGACGTATGTACACAGGAAGCTCACATTTACAGTACAAAAGCAAGATAACGTGTACCACTGAACGTTATATAACTAATATAAAGCAATAAATCTGAATGGTCATGCATGGTCTTTTATAATAATTCATGTAATACTAAAACTCCATGTAACTTTTTTACATGTGTATTATTCCAAACATATGCATGCAGGTTATTTGTAAACAGAACCAGACTAATGACAATTAGGAATAGCATAATAAAGTGTTATTGTACAATTTGTATCAGTTTTATTACAAGTACAGTACCAAAATATATCACAATCAAACCAATGTCATAAATGAAAAGCAACAAATACTACAAACACAACCAATTTGAAAATATACATAGATAACAGCTTGTAAACTTAAACTACACACACAAAAGAATGTACATAACTAGAACCGTTGTAGATTTCATGTCGAGCAAACCGTTGTGATAAGACGCATTATCCATGACGATCAAGGATGGTTCCTCTAAGGGCTTTAATAGCTGTTCTTCAAACCACTGTAGAAAATTACTAGTATTCATTTCCCGTGGTAATTGCTAGTTGTTTTGGAATGAAATAGAATTTGCCTCAGGTACAAACCCATTTACTGTTCGGTATGTACTACGATAATATACATCAACTAACTGACACAGATAATCACTACAGTATGTTTCTAAACTACCTTTTCATCCTTTCCACCTTTTACAGTATTATGTTGCACGACTTATCGTTGAACCCATTTTAACAATCCATGTTGCTTTAAATATACACATATTGTAGTGGGATGTCACTAGTTGATTTGCCTCATATTCTTGTAAAAATCTCACTCTGTCAGCGATATGATGCAATTGAAATAATGTTCACGATTACAGTCTTTCTTCCACTTAAATGCCGTTATTGTTATGTATTTATATTAATAATACAAATATCTTGCTAAAATATATTTTTAGTTCTACACACACAAAGGATAACCTTGATCTGCTCCTAGTTGGTATTATAGTTTCCTTCCATTATTACGGACAGTTATGTAGGATTTTTGCTAAGTTGCTTGATCTACATCGAAAGCTTTGTCCCTCAGTTTTGCCAATAACGAGTCCAACGTTACACTCATCCCTATACACATATACGATAACATCACTTTTACAAGTCATACATAACTTACGTGCGTAATACATCTCATAAATGATAACACGTAGTCTGCATTTGGTAACAGAGTCAATGGTAACTACACTTGTTGCACGTGGCTTGCGTGTAGTAGCTGTGGACGCGTACATACCTTTTGAACTGCATTTAATGGTAGTAATTGACCACCTTCTTGCCGTTCCTTTCTCAAAATAGCCTACTAAATTAAATATCTTTGTCATATTTCGCGGTGGATTCCTGCAACTAAGGCGCAACACGTGCTTTAGAATGGGCGTAAATATTAGCGTCGCATTTCTGATATATTTCTCGTACGCATATGCCGCAAATAGACATACGGACGCAAAGCATGTTATCAACGTGTTAGATAAAGATAACAACATACAGATATGTCGAAGAATGCAGATTACGCAGATATCGGTAGCGGTCGGATAGAGGTCCTTGTATTACCAATTACTTTTTAAATTATCGCATCATTTTTACACGGAACTGTTAGGAAATTTCATATTACGGTTTTGGTAGACAATTGATGACGTGAATTGCATATAGATTTGGACAGGCCTTAATACAAGGACCTCTATCCGACAGCTACCGATATCTGCGTAATCTGCATTCTTCGACATATCTGTATGTTGTTATCTTTATCTAACACGTTGATAACATGCTTCGCGTCCGTATGTCTATTTTGCGGCATATGCGTACGAGAAATATATCAGAAATGCGACGCTGCCAAATATTTTACGCCCATTCTAAAGCACGTGTTGCGCCTTAGTATGTGCAGGGAATCCACCGCGAAATATGCCAAAAGATATTTAATTTAGTAGCCCATTTTGAGAAGGAACGGCAAGAAGATGGTCAATTACTACCATTAAATGCAGTTCAAAAGGTACGTAGTGCGTCCACAGTTACTACACGCGAGCCACGTGCTACAAGTGTAGTTACCATTGACTCTGTTACCAAATGCAGACTACGAAGTGTTATCATTTTATGAGATGTATTCCGCACGTAAGTTGATGTAATGATTTGTAAAAGTGATGTTATCGTACCTTATTGTGTATAGGGATGAGTGTAACGTTGGACTCGTTATTGGCAAAATTGAGGGACAAAGCTTTTTACGATGTAGGTCGAAACAACTTAGCAAAAATCCTACAAAACTGTACCGTATTGTAATAGGAAGGAAACTATAATACCAACTAGGAGCAGATCAAGGTTATCCTTTGTGTGTGTAGAACTGAAAAATATAATAACCAATATAATTTTAGCAAGATATTTGTATTATTAATATAAATACATAACAATAACTTGGCATTTAAGTGGAAGAAAGACTGTAATCGTAGAACATTATTTCAATTGCATCATATCGCTGATATGAGTGAGATTTTTACAAGAATATGAGGCAAATCCAACTAGTGACATTCCATTACAATATGTGTATATTTAAATGAAACATGGATCATTAAAATGGGTTCAACGATTAAGTCGTGGCAACATAATACTGTAAAGAGGTGGAAAGGATGAAAAAGGTAGTTTAGAAACATACTGTAGTGATTATTCTGTGTCAGTTATGTTGTATGTATATTATCGTAGTACATGCACGAACAGTAAATGGGTTTGTACCTGAGGCAAAATTACTATTTCATTCCAAAACAACTAGCAATTACCACGGGGAAATGAATACTAGTAATTTTCTACAGTGGTTTGAAGAACAGCTATTAAAGCCCTTAGAGGAACCATCCTTGATCGTCATGGATAATGCGTCTTATCACAACGGTTCTAGTTATGTACATTGTTTTGTGTGTGTAGTTTAAGTTTACAAGCTGTTGTCTATGTATATTTTCAAATTGGTTGTGTTTGTAGTATTTGTTGCTTTTCATTTATGACATTGGTTTGTTTTTGATATATTTTGGTACTGTACTTGTAATAAAACACATAAAAAATGGAAAAATAACACTTCATTCTGCTATTCCTAATCGTCATTAGTTTAGTTCTGTTTACAAATAATCTGTATGCATATGTTTGCACTAATACACATGTAAACAAGTTACATGGAGTTTTAGTATTACATGAATTATTATAAAAGACCATGCATGCATATTCAAAGATGTAATGCTTTATATTAGTTATACAACGTTCAGTGGTACACGCTTTTTCTTGCTTTTATACTATAAATGTGAGCTTCCTGTGTACATATGTTGGACAAATTGATCCTGGAAATGCATGGTACCACTTCGTCAGAAAAACATGCATATAATAAACGGTTAGTTCTCAAATCAAGTAATTAGTAACAACTAGTTAATTACTACCGAATGAGGTGTCTTAATTTTGTGGTAACATTGATTTACTATACGTTCACGAACTTTTTATGTGTTGCAAGATTTCAATTTGTAACAGGTGAAGACCCAGTGGCTTTAACCTCTACATATGTTCGCCCTGAAACAAAATGCATTGCAGTGTATGTCGGTAGAAGAAGCAGGCATTAGAGTTAGTCATAAAAGTGTCAATTATTATCAATAATATTGATATTTACATGTTCTGCTTTATCAAAGGTGACGATTGAGGTTCCACTATAATTGCATGAATATAAGACGACCCCCAGAAAGTAACTCGTTTATCTAAACATCAATTCGATTATTATATAACGTTTTACAATGATTAGGACCTACGTACCTTGTTCTAATGAATTGTATTAATCTTTCTTTGGCATGTAAGCAACGTGTGCAAGTAACATATCGGGAAATCCACACTATGAACTTAATTAAAATCAAACTACAGTTAACCCAGCAACAGCTACAATTTGTAGTAACGTATTGCCTAATAATTTGTATCGAAACTTTAACATTGTTTACGAATGTGAAAATTCGAGGTTATATCTTTTGTTTACTAAGATAGCGTTGAAATAATCTGACACCACTGTGCCTGACGTCAGCATCTAGTAACTTTTGATTGATGACGTGACCTCAAATAGCTTTGGACAGAACATAGATGATGACGTTTCACACAGTGTTGTCACCTCGTATTTTGACAGTTCTAATAAATTGCAGTCTTTCTTTATACCATCTAATATGTGCGCAGGTAAATCATCGATACAGTATGTCATTTTCCAAACTTTAAACCTAATTACAAATAAACAATCTAGTAATTTTTTTTTGATGACGAAATTGCATATAGGTTTGAATAGGCCATAGGTAAGATATCGGAGCGGTTCTGCGCATCGAGATGTGACGTCACTCGTGAATATCAGAAGTTTGATATTAGTTTTCGAATACTACGTATCTCACGGATGACGTCATTGCGCGAATTGAACGTGTTTAGAACACGGATATCCTACTTGTATAAGTAGAACTAATACCTGTATTCATCATTTAGTAACATTTTGTGATATTAGTTTGGCAATGTCTAACAAAAATAGGAGCTGTTGTCTACAATTTGTATTTTCGCAATGGTTGTTTGGAATAAAACGAATAGAAATAACGTACTAACTTAAATCTTAATTTTTTTATTATATATTATAATAAACAAATAGTAGTTAATTAGAGTTAATAGGTAAGATTATTTACTTGTAAGTTTCTTTGAACTCACGTTTTATTTACTATTGTTTGAATGCAATATTGAATTTTAGGTATCTTGCCTGTAAAATAATTTTTGATTATATTTTATTTCGGTAAGGTATTTTTTCGATATTATGCTGCCATTGGGTGGTGCTCCTGCAGTTCAAACTTCAAGCAGCATGCAGCAAAGCAATATTCAGAGTTCGAACTCCCTCACACCAACTGGAGGTTCAAATAAGTCTAGTAGTAATTTGGTAAGTTTGTTTTCCATGCAGGTTATTTGTAATACACGTTGTTCAGGTACGTGCAAAGTACTTTACAATATTCAGGTTTTTTAAAAGCTACTTAACCTCAAATAACGTTCCATATGCCAAAATTGTTTTATATTAAAAACTATATACATATATCTACAAGATTTAATAATCTGTAACGTTATAATATTAATGTATATATTTTTTATTACAGAAACCAAATTATACTTTAAAGTTTACTCTTGCGGGGCATACAAAAGCTGTATCGTCGGTTAAATTCAGTCCAAATGGTGAATGGTTAGCAAGTTCATGTAAGTTGAATTATATATTAATAGTAATACTTAAAATGAAGATATTTTTATTCCAATGGCTAGAAAAGGCCAGTTGCAGAAAAGAAACGAAGGACTAAAACCATCAACAAGTAATTAAATTTAGACATTACTAAACTGTGACTATCTCTATCAAAACAATTATTGTATCAATTGTTTCTGTAGGGATGACTACAGTGAAGTAATAGCTAAATGTAATCACTTATTTATAAATAGGGTTTAATTTTAATGTTAATTTTTAACGTTTGATTAAGTTGTTATTTTCATGGCAATCAAAGTTCTTAACAAATAGAAAATTAATATTAACGAACATAATAAACAATTAACTAATCGATTATTACATTTAGTTTTGTGCAACCATCTTTAATCATTGTTTAATCCATTATTATTCAGTTACAATCTGTATCAGTTTCGGTGTTGTGTTTAACCATGCCATTATAGAATAATTTACATTTTCAGCCGCAGATAAATTAATCAAAATTTGGGGCGCCTATGATGGTAAATTTGAAAAAACCATTTCCGGTCACAAACTTGGGATAAGCGACGTAGCTTGGTCCAGTGATAGTAGACTTCTAGGTATGTAGAAATAATAGGCTATTAAAATAATGAAATAAATATTACTCCTATTTGTTTAATATGGTTGTAAATGTAAGTATTGCGCAATAATATTTAAAGTCAGTGAAAGTCAATCGTTGTTTAAGGTATAATTCTCTTTTTTTTTCATTTTAGTATCGGCCAGTGATGACAAGACGCTAAAAATTTGGGAATTGTCATCGGGAAAATGTTTAAAAACATTGAAAGGCCATAGTAATTATGTGTTTTGTTGCAATTTTAATCCACAATCAAACTTAATAGTATCGGGATCGTTTGACGAATCAGTAAGGATATGGGATGTTCGAACTGGAAAGTGTCTTAAAACTTTACCTGCACATTCTGATCCTGTAAGTGCTGTGCATTTCAACAGAGACGGTTCTCTTATTGTGAGCAGTAGCTATGATGGATTGTGGTAAATATTTAAATTCTATTCAATGTTATGTAGTAAAAAGTAGTACAGTGGAGTTCTGTTAATCCGAACTAATTGAAACTGAGACCTGTTCGGATTAACCGAAATTATTCATGTAATACAGTAGTGATTAGTAAATACAACATTTTTAGTTTGTTGTAAGCTATAAGTTTGCCATATTATATGTCTGATCATGTGAGACTTACTGACTTTATGAATAAGCCAAGCAATTAATTTATGTAAGTATACCACCTATTGTATTTTTATCATTTTTATAAGCGTAATATCTCGATTCAGTGTGTTTTCTATATATTATTCCTTTTTCATTTGACTTCTGTATTATTCTTTTCTAACTTGCTTTTGTTCAGATTAACCAGATTTTTGGATTTGCATGATTCAGATTAATGGGACTCCACTGTACATTCAAAATTTACTAAAACAAGATAGTATTTTCTTTGTTCTTATTATCATCCATTTTTTTTTCATATTTTAGCCGTATTTGGGATACAGCATCCGGACAATGTCTAAAAACATTAATTGACGATGACAATCCTCCTGCATCATTTGCAAAATTCTCGCCAAATGGAAAATACATATTAGCAGCAACATTGGATAATACCTTAAAATTATGGGATTATTCGAAGACAAAGTGTTTAAAAACCTATTTAGGACATAAAAATGAGAAATATTGTATATTTGCTAATTTTTCAGTTACTGGTGGTAAATGGATTGTTAGTGGATCAGAAGATAGTATGGTTTATATTTGGAATTTACAAACAAAAGAAATTGTACAAAAGTTACAAGGCCATACAGGTAAATGTCTATTTTATAATAAGAACGACACACAGTTATTTATTAAAACTTTTAACGGACAAAAGATTTATTAAAACACATCAAATATATATAAAATGTATTTTGTTGAAAATCTAAAATTATTCTAAATACTTACCTAAAGTATATATGTAATACAGTGAAATCCCTCTTTTGCGAACACCCACAGGACAGCGCAAAATATCCTTAAAAGAGGGTGTGACCGCATTGCGACTATCTAATAGAAATAACATGTAAGTAATGTAGATAAATATATGTTCATGGAAATGTTCCTTAAAAAAAAAACGATATTTACATTAGAGGGGTTTCACTGTATAACCATTTATCTACGATATATACTTATATGTAAAACTATTTACAACAAGTCATGGTAACAAGAAATGAAACTTGATTGACTATTAATAGTGTATTATCTAAATATAAAAATTAATAATATTAATAAATTTTATTAAAACTACTTGCATTGATTCAAATCATGTAAAAAAATAATTAAAAAATAAGATGTATTTCTTATTTGCAGATGTAGTTTTATGCACAACTTGTCATCCAACAGAAAACATCATCGCTTCTGCAGCCTTAGAAAACGACAAAACTATAAAGTTATGGAAAAGCGATACATAGCCCATATTTTCAACTTAAATTTATTTATCAACATACTGTTGATTAATTTCCTCCCTTTTTTTTACTTACTTTAAGCTCTAAAATAGAATATTCTGAAGTTAACTCGAAACTGTTATCATTATGAATACTTGATGAAAGCTGAACAAATTTCAAACTACAGAAAAGTAATTTTATATTAATGTAATTAATATTTTAAAATATAGTTCAGTTATAATTGTCTCATTGCATTTTCTTAAGTAAATAACTCTTTTTAAACGTTTTTATAATAAAAAAATTGTATACTTAAGTATATTCTAAATTACATAAATGCAAGCAGTTGCTGTTTAGTTTTGCTTTTACAATATAACTTAAGTTTTAGACTGATTTCAGTATAAATCTAGAAGTATTACTTTTGTACAGTTTAATAAATATCTACATTTTGTTTACAGCATAGTTTGTTTTATAAAAGTGTACTTTTCAACTTGTTTGCACAAATAAAGATATTTTTTCCATCTGAAAAAATTGTTTTAATTTGGTACATCATATTAGTTGAATCACATAAGAAAACTAAACTAAACTTTTTGATAAAAGCATGAAAATGAAAAACCTAAGCTAATCTGGCATTTTCAGGTCGGCTCCTTGCAAGCGTGTACGAGAGAATATGCACTGCTCGTCTCTGCTATATTATGTATTTTCTTTATATAGTTTAGTGTGTCCCATACCGAACGAATCGAATAGGCTACTTTAAAAGCACTGAAAAGTTCAATCCCTTATTTTATAAAGGCGAGCTTAAACGATCAATTCCGTATTACACGAGAACTTTACAAATTACTTTCCACTCGTTTTTACAACTATTTATTTACTATAAGTTAGAAAAAATATCAATAGTAAACTTATTGTAGAAATATTAACAGATAACAAAACGGCAAAACGCAAACACATTGATAAGTGTTAAAAAATAATGTTTTACATAATAAGTGTATCTGACAAGAATCAACGCAGACGACGGTTGATTGAATAGCAAATTTCAAAGCCGCTTAAATTGTTTGTTATTTTATGAAGAAGCATCATTTCTCATAAAATACCGGAAAACTAAAAATATCTTGGAAACAGTTATGTTTAGATATAGAAAATGCAATATTCACTTGAAAGATGATGTAATTCTACATTATCACATGTAAATGAAAATGTGATCTGAATAAATAAGTTATTGTCGTTTTAATTTTGAAAAGTTGAATAATTTTTGTATGAGTTAGGCAATAAATAAGCAACGCGTTCAATACATCAGTGTATTCGTAATTTACGTCTAAAGTTTGCTATACTTAAACTAATTCATTAAGAAGATATGATTTTTTTAGTACAGAGTTGCATTTGACAAAATCTCACATAAAAACATTTATTTTTTCAAAAACTTAAGTGGATATCACCTTAATATTTTTTGACTTAAATTTATATGCTTAAGTAGAATATGCAAAAAAAAGTAGATCGTTCTATTTAAAATAATAAAGTTGGATGTTCTACCGCAATATTGGATCACACTCTATAAGCAAAAATAATTTTACCTAATGCGACTCTTACAACCAGCAAACTTATCTAAAATATTTTTTTCTAAAAAAATGTGTGTGTGTGTGTGTGTGTGTGAGCGTGTGTGTATGTGCGTGTCACACACAAACACGCGCGCGCGCTCACATACACGCGTTTACACGTTCATACACACAGACACATACACACGCGCACATACACACACATGAGCTTGTGTCATCTATAGAATATGTCACTTTCCAAACTTTAAACCTAATTAAAATAAACAATCTAATAACTTTTTGTTGATAACGTGAACATCATCTTGACTTCTTGTCATCGGTGACTTTATTTTTCATTTAATCGAGCAAATATTTCTCTTATTGCGTTTCATTTACATATAAGTATTCTAAAATTAAAAGCAACAAAAAATGTAGGTATTTACTCGATGGAATTCAAAATAAACGTTTAACATAATACCTTATTCGTCTACGTAGGCAGAGTTGAAGTGCTCGATAAGTTGCCTATATTTCATGACTAGTTCGAGACAGTAATGACAGAGTGTACAAATAAACATGGCCTATCCAAACCTATATGCAATTTACGTCATCAACAAAAAATTACTAGATTGTTTATTTGTAATTCAGTTTAAAATTTGGAAAGTGACATATTCTATAGATGATTTACTTGCGCATATATTAGATGGTATAAAGAAAGACTACAATTTATTAGAACTGTCAAAATAGGAGGTACGAGGCGACAGCACTGTGTGAAACGCAATCATCTAGTAACCTTTCATTGATGACGTTTTGCATAAAGGTTTAGACGAAGTGTATATATAAGTATTTTTTGTTGTTAGAAATTACGTTTCTATAACACAATCGTAATTTTTAATGCCCATAACTGTCATTAATTTCATCAGTCATTTAATTTCAAAAGATATGGAAAATAATTCAAAACGTAAACTAACGATGCCTCCACGGCATATACCTTATTTAGAGAAACATCGAATATACGATCTATTTCATGTATGTATCTGGCATTTATTAATAATGCATATTTACAGTACCTATTATTATTGATTAAGGAGCTCGCTCGTGAATTAGTGATTCAACAACCACCAGATCACGTATTATTCATTAAACAAATTTTATATCAAGCTGCTAAAAATACCGAGGTATCTAGAGTTATCATTTTGTCATCTCCTAACATCAATAGGTGCGAAATAGCAAGTCAAATTTCTCACGTTACCAAACAGACTGTGGTTTCCGAAAGTAACATCATGGTCTTTTTTCCAGAGGTCAGTATTAGATCATCAGCTATAACGATTTTGCTGGATTGCGCAAATAAAATTGCGGAGAAAAGGACTTGTTACAGTTGTTGATCTATACCTTTGTACTTTATATTTAAATCACAAATAATGAAATTTTTTATTTCTTTATAGAAAAAACGAAGCGATATAACACCATTTATGTTGGCCAAATGCTTAGGTCGTTTATTAAGAACAGAACAAAAGCAAGGATGGATATTAATTGGTATTTACCTGTTTATTTGCTCTTTTTATTTATTTTATAATTAAATCAAACGATGTTGTTGTTAATCAAAGTGAAAGTACCTATTTTTAAAAGTACCTAGTAAATATTGAAGTTTAAATTTTTTGTTATAATCGAAAATCATTTAACAAATCATTCCCCGTTGTTATATGTATACACAGTGTTTTAGAATTTAGGTTACAGAAAACGAACAGTTTTCATTAAGTAATATGTGTATCTGTTCGTGTATCGACGGCGGTGTTACAGTCTACAATATTGTACTATCGGACTGTAGATAATTTTCCATTTTCTGTTCGATTTTTGATTCTCTATTGGCTGAACGTACGGGCAACATTTCACCCACTCATATACATGGCCAATAGTCATTACGCTACGACGACTGTAACGTAGCCTGGACTAAAACACCCTGTATACAGGTACCGTAAATTTCTGATCAAAATTAAAATCCAAAAAGTAAGAAAATCGAAATTAATCGTTAGACATTTTAATTTAAATACATTAGATTCCGCTTAATTGAATCAGTCGTTTAAATTAAATACATAATATTCTTCCTTCCTCTTCTAAGTAGACTATTTAGCCTGTTCACTAACTAGTTCAATAAATATCGATATTTGATTGGCTAAAATTTAAAATCAGTACACTAAAATAACATTATGATTGGTTAATTTAAAAACTTTATCGATTAACAAATTTGTATTGTTTTAGACACTGTCCATTAGAGTCTGAAAAATAAACTCATTTGTATATTTTTCAACGCACCTAATAAATTGTGTTTACCTATAGCGAAAACTTCCATAAACGGACACTCATTGTAATTACACTTATATCCTGTTACGGGCGGTGTCCGGTTAAGAACCCTTATTAACTTAGGAACTCTTAACTGGTATTGTGGGTCCAATTAGACTGGACGTCGTAAACACTTTGATGATATTCTTGTCATTATATATTGAAGTACGGTATGCGCCAAAATATACAGTACTGGATTTCGCGCAATTCTCATGTGCATGTCCGTTCATCGGTGTACTGTTGCATCATCATTACGTGTTGTTAGTAGTGCAAAGATCATTGTGCTGTGAGATTGGAGTTGAAAATGGGTCTCACGACGGAGGAAAAAGTTTTCATCGTCGAGTATTATTTGCGCTCGTACGGAAATGGCAATCAAGGCGGGCCGAGTTTGAAGTTAGTGGCGGAACAATATCGCGAACAATTTAATAAGGCAATACCAAGCAATACAGTTATGCTATCTATCGTTACGAAATTTCGTCGTATTGGTAAGTGTATTGTGTTAACGGAAGGGAAGGTCTGGTAGGCCAGAAACTGTGTCAACAATTGAGAATTATGGACGTGTCCCCGATCAGATTTTGGAGTTTCCTAAACGAAGTCTTCGATGAACGTCCTTGAAAATGAACATCAGCAATATGCCCTTCGCCGATTGTTGAATTTCCGTACAGAATTCAGATTGGACAACAATTGACGAACCAAGATATGCATACCAGGGTTGTGTATTGTGGAAGACTTTTGGCCATTGTGTACGAGGATCCAGATTTCTTGCGCAATGTGTGGTTATCCGACGAAAACCACATTCACTTGGACGGTTTCATCAATCGCCAAACAACTCACTTCCTTGGTTTTGAGCGGCCAGACGTTATCGTCGAGAAACCGCTACACAGTGAGCGTGTGCCGATATGGTGTGCAGAGTCAACACACGGTACGATTGGTCCGTATTTCATTGAGGATTGAAGTGTGGCGACCAGCCACACCAGCTCGACAGTCTTTAACAATGCTGCAGGAAATCTTTGCAGGACGAATCATTTCCCGTGGGACCGATTTCAATTACCCATCACATTCCCCTGATCTTATACTACCTGACGCCTACATACGGGGAATGTTAAAAGAGAAAGTGTTCAGCTGTGCAGATCCAATCAGAACTATGTCTGCATTACGTGAGAAGATCGATTCGGTTTTCAGGAGTCTGCAACAACCTGTGTTCGAGAATATGTTTGATAATCTGCGTGACCGTTATGAATAGTGCCTACTGCGCGGTGGCGCACATTTTGAACATTTACACTATAGAAATAAAAATAATACAGAATAAAAATAATACAAAATAACAGCTCCAGTACTGTATATTTTGGCCCATCAATTATTTATTGAAGTTGTTAAAGGTTGTTTTATTCTGATAATATAACTATGTATGTACAGTAGGGTGCAAAATTAATGTCGCGAATCGCGGACATTGGTCGGGCAATATATGACACAATGAACAAATCTAGGAATAGTACTTAAAAGGCGAGTGAAAACAAAGTTGAACTTTAAATATTCCGCTCATAATTTGTTCGTCGTGTCGTTTGTGGCCGCGCAATACTCGCGATCAGCGACATTAATTTTGCGCCCAACTGTACATATGTACTTACCCAACGTGATTCTATTAAGTGGCGTCTACCGAACTTATTAGAAATGAGGCATTCTGTTTTTAAAGTATATCGATAACGCAATTTATTAACACAACTATTAATGGTATAAATGATAGAATTTTTTTATGTAACTTTAACTGAATATTTTCAATTTTAAAATAAAAAGGATAATCACAGGAATAACTGTTTTAGATTGTATTAAAACGGCCGTAGAAGCAAAGGCCATGTTGCAGGAAGGAATTCTTCCAACGCACGTAATTTATCTTATTTCGCCATTCAATCCCCCATTAAATGAACTACTTTATTGTCACGTTCATGAGAGCTGGCCTGAATATCGGAGAGAAATGATGAGTGTACGAAATGCTTTCAAACATTGTTTGGTGGTAAGTTATTTCATGCGTTCGCTATGTATTTAAATAAGTAAGGTGTATATTATGTAAGTACCTAATTTCTTAAATACTAAATAAGTATACTATTTTAGTAGTTGCCTAATTTAAAAATTACAATTACGTTTAATAGAAGATACTAACAATAAGTTATGAATCGGAAATGATTTTTATTAATGAATATGTAAGTATACAGAATGTCCAGGAAATGGTATAGAACCTCTTGGGAGCGTAGAAATCACGTCAAAATAATGCTATAAGGTTTTATAAATTTTCTTTCTACGGCGCTTCCCTGTTAAGATATTCACCATCAAAGTTCAAAAATAAAAATCAATTTTTTTTTAAATAAAAATTCTAATTTTGTTGGAATTTAATAATTTTTAGTGTACATGCGTAATAAATGACGGTTTTTAAAATAATGCAATAGGTCTTTTAATATTAGCTCAGTGGAACCAGGGGTGCACTACCCCTAACCTTTCAAACCTCAAAAGATTTCAGAGATTTCAGTTTTTAATTTTTAATTCCGATTTCACAGACATTTTAAGCTAAAAAAGGTATTCTTGTGTAATTTCGATAAAATGAACTATATTTGAAAAAATCGTAGATAAAGAATAAGAAATGCAGAGTAACTATCCCAGATAAAATTTTAATTTTTTTTTTCAACGAGCACATAATTTCTGTACGTCGGTCATTGTAAATAAAGAGACCTTGTACGACGAAGCTCAGTTAAGTAATTCGAAAGCTCAGAATATGTGAATCATTTTTGTTTTGGCTAACTTATTAATGAGAAAGTTGTCTGAGATCTACAATAGTTGCAGTTTGAGTAAAATATATTTTACGTGTTAAATATCATATTGACACGGATTCTAAAGTCTTACTTCTTTTATTCGAGAAAATAATTGTCTGGGATACTCTCTATCTTATTAGGTATTTAAGTGTGGTTTTCTCGAATATAGTTCATTTTATCGAAATGGAACAAGTGTAGGAAAACATTTTATTCTAAAATGTCTGGAAAATCGAAAAATGTCCTTGAAATTTTAAATCTTTAAACCTCTAAAAAGTTTCGAGGTTAGATAGGTCAGAGGCAGTGTACCCCTGGCTCGTCTGAGATGATATCAAAAAACCTATTACACAGTTTAAAAGACCTTCATTCGTTACGTAGATGTAGCAAAAATTAATAAATTTCAACGAAAAATAAAATAATCATTTAAAAAAATATATTTATAATTTTTTAACTTTGGGGGCTGAATATTTAGACAGGGAAGCGTCGTAGTAAAAATGTATTGAAACTTGCGGCTTTTTGACGTGATTTATACGCTCCCGAGAGATTTTACACTATTGCCTGGACACTCTGTATAAAATTTCTATTTTTAATCAAAATATTTATTTTTAGTATTTAATAAGTAGGTACGTGTTGATATTTAAGTACTAAATAAATATAAATATACTTCATTACAGGAAGTTCATTTAGAACATCGAGATATTTTGGGTATTGTAGAACAATGTGTCGAAATCATAAATATTAGAAAAGACTTCGGAGGGCCAAAACAACCTAGAGTTGTATTATTAGGGCCCCGAGGAAGCGGAAGAAAAACTCAGGCAGCTACGCTGGTCGAAAAACTTAAATTAGTTCACGGTAAAACGATTTATTTATTTTATTTTTTTTTAAATTTATTTGTAGGTAATTCCAATTTTAGAAATAAAATTAATAGGATTTAATCAAAATTCTATAGTATACTTAGGGGGGAATTATTCCGACCGCTTAAATAAGATTGATAACACAAAGAAAACTGTTTATGCTAGGAAATAAATCAAAAGTAATATTTATTTTCTTATTCCTTAGTTTCACGATTATATATGGGGTGGGCCACACAACGTGGATCCCTTTACATTCCGATGTGAGATTGCTACCCAATAAAAAAAATTATATGAAAAGCTGATACATTTAGAAATAATAAAAATTAATCAGAGTTACCATTTGCTCTTAATGTTTCCTACCTAAAGTACATGGCCCTTCTCGATGCACTTTTTCTTTGAGCACTCTTATAAAAACAGTCATCAGTCAACAGTCAAACGTTAACCCGATAACTGAATTCGAGCTTATCAACCCACGTTTTTGTTTACTTAGATATTTTAAAGCTATTACTATGTAGATTAAATTATCGTTTAGTATATTTTATTCATAAAACCGTAAGCAAATAAAACTAAAATAATATACAGCGGCAGCGTGTGCAAATTCTACTTTTTACTAGCGTTTGCTATTTTTTATTTACACAATGTTAAGCTTTAACTTAAAAATTACTAGTGAAAGCGTTTACTATTTTTTATTCAAACCACCCATTGTCTATAAAATTAAGTATTACACTTATTTGATTTCAGTCAATTTCGAACATATTCTTTGTCAAGCATGGATTTCACAATCTGAATTGGGAGAACAGCTTAGGGCGTGCAAGGACCGAGTATGTTTTCAGTCAAATCTTCTAGCAAAAGTTGTCGATGAACGAATACTTCAGTCTGACTGTTTGGAAAAGGGATGGATTTTAACAGGATTTC
This sequence comes from Rhagophthalmus giganteus, assembly GCA_036326145.1. Taxonomy (NCBI): domain Eukaryota; kingdom Metazoa; phylum Arthropoda; class Insecta; order Coleoptera; family Rhagophthalmidae; genus Rhagophthalmus; species Rhagophthalmus giganteus. The sequence continues at coordinate 2,113,128 of JARFJA010000026.1, read as the reverse complement.
CGTTTACGGAGAAAGATTTTAGATACCTGGATTGTCTCGATACGCCCCCTAACAGGTATCATTGGAGAAAGTTTAAATAGGCTATACCTTCATACTTAAAGATATTTTATATCATTATCATTGCAGTTTAAACCATTAACTTCTCTACTTTTCTGTTTTCTCTTGATATTACACTTCTTTTCTCTTGTTGTTCGTTTGTCTTGTATTTCTCATATTTATTTAAAATTGATCACGTCAATGTTTCTTTTGGGGCATCATCCTCTATTTTTACACTTCTTCTTCTAGATTTATACTCATTTTGCTTGGGTATATACATGAATTGCCTATTTTATGTAAAAGCTACTGTCCAACGTCCAAACTAGGGCGTGGCGAAAAAAGCACCCGTCTCTAGCGCAACTCGGTTTGGGGCGCAAAAGCTTAACATTTTTAGGTTAGGTGGGCGCAAGCTCGACACTTGCCACAGGCGCTTCATACCCTCCAACGAGGGTATAACGCCTCGTATTGTCACACTATTTATCCAATATCGAATAATACACGTTTTAAATAATATCTCCGTTTTTCAAAAGTAGGCATTTACATAGATAACTGTAGATAGATATATTTATCAAGTTTTGATTGTTTTAAGATTCGGTCTTAATTTTTTTGAACCCTTATACCGTGCTAAAAATTAAACATTTTTAGAGTTATATTTCTGGATTGCGATTTAAATAAATGCAAGGAAAGATTAATTAATCGAAGAATAAATATTTATACTGGATCTATTAGTACTTTACCCGATGATTCTGAATTTATTCTTGACAAGACGTTAGCAGTTCACCCTAAAGATACCAGTGACATTATTGATGCGGAGGCAAGTTACCTACCTACATTTTTTTTTATTATAATTGAGTACATAGTTGAAGTAATTTTTGGATTTACAATTAGTTAACCTATTACTGTGAACAATACGGGGCCCTTAGAAAGTACTGCGGTGAAACGGCTAGTGTCGTAAATGCAGATCAACCTCAACATCGGGTTTATGAATATATATCAGCAATTATTGTTAGAACACTTCCTGCTTGTTCTCCTAGAAATCCATGGCTCTCGGAAAGAGAGGAAGATATACCATGCTCAGAAACATGTAGTTGTGACTCTAGTAATGCACCTATACTTAATAGTGTTGTAAATCAACTTTGATTTGTTAACACTAATTGTATCAAAATGTAAGGTATCTACAAATACACTATAAAAATAATCTATAAAGAACATTAAGATGCAAAGTGTTTGCGTGCTATAATGTGAAAAATAAAATACTACCTTATACGCCTGAGAAATGTCCGCACTTTTTAACTAAAAATTTTAATGCAAATTTCCAGACGGGAACATAAGACGGGTCATCCAGTTTCGATGCTTTTTATTGTTGCATTAAAGATTCATGAATCAAATGATCCCCCTTCCTATTAGATATTATTACATAGGCGATTGCACTTATGCTCGCACGGAAAGCCCCTGATAATAATTCCTGAAGGACAAGGATATGTGTAAAAAAAGAAAAATAATAGGATAAAAGGTACGGACAAACATAAAATTGCAAAAAAAAATACTAGTACTGGTCAATATTTTTTCTTTTTATTCCTTGCTGAAAATCAAGGTGCTGACGTTACGTGAACGCGGACATATATGTGTAACGTATATGTTCAAAAACACTATGATTTTTTATTGCGAAAGGTTTCTTCAAAAAAACTCGATAAATGTTTTTGTATCTTTTATGTTTCGACGAGTAAATAACGGAACCTTCCAGGTATTTTTTGCGTACCTAACTGTACGCAAATAAATAAAAATATATCGTTTAGCAATTAATAACGTTATTAAATATTTTCAGAATAATTCTTTTCTTGTTTATTTTACGAAAAACATATTAATTGTATTTTTGGCAAATGTAAAGCGAAAAATATTAATTTTTTAATTTTAAACATTTCAGAAAGTTCAAAACCATAAATTATAAGATTTCATTAGTTCCTGATGCAAGCGCCTCTAGTTGTAATTTTGATTTGATTGCACAGATCTGATAGAAGTGTTAATTGACACGAATCAACACAGGGTACGATTTGAAATAAAGTCCATCCACAACAAACTGACCATGAGACATTTGCGTCACTTTGAAAAGTCACTAGATGATGACGTTTCGCACAGTCCAACGTGATCAGCGTTTTGTAAACAAATATAACTTAATTTTTAGATTAGGTTATACATACATGTTAATTAAATCTAAAAATTAATTTTCAGTTTCGCAACGAAACTTGCGGTTGTTAACGTGGCGTTTCAAGTTATTTAAGTTGTCTAAATTTCGACAATTTTGGTTATTAGTAATTCACAGTCGGTAGACTAAATATTTAATACCTATATTACGTTACATTATAACAAAGTTTATAATGATATGCGCACGTTAATGAAATTTCGTGGTAAAATATTATACAATATATTCGAAAAGTTATTAACATTATAAAGAATGTAAAGTGAAAGTCTATGCCATCCATAATTCAGAAGTTTACGAGAACTACGTAAAGTTTTTAAAGGTCAAATGACATTAAACGCAGCCTTAACTGTTGCACTTTCTGCAGCAGTTTTGATAGCTCTTTGTGAGTACTTGTGATACAGTACTCGTGTTGATGTGTAAAGCATTTACTATCTCCCAATAATTGTGTCTGTTAAGAATTATAATACAAATTTCTTCTACGCAATGTAACGGCAGTAACGGCTGACCATTGTCATGTTCTCTCTCAAAATACACTCATGTAATCTGATAAAATCTGGTAACAATATTTCAATTTTTTTCGCCGGAACAATCGATTTGTATTTCCGTGAGACGTATCTGTTTATAGCTAGGCGACAACATAAAATATGCTCTCCTGTAAAATTTACTTTTTGTGGATTAAGTTACTCTGCAAAAACTGCGTCGATATATCTATTATATATATCTATTGGCAATATTCAGTTTAATGTTTTGAAAGTGGCATATGCTACCGACGATTTACCTGCACATATATGACATGGCAAAGAAAGACTGCAATTTTATTAGTATTGTAAAAACACAAAACGTGAGTGATGACGTGCATCGGTATAAAATTTGGATGGCCACAGCTATTATTTTTTTAAATTATACCCACTTAATTTCTAAATGAATGATCACAATTTAACGAGAACAATTAAGTATTATACGTTTCCGGCTTTTGTGCTCAGTTTAAATTTGAAGAGGATTCCCTTAATTTATATGAATATAATGGCGAGAAGCATTAAACGCAGATGCCATTTGGATATTTTTGATTTAACAGTAATTAGTAAACGTTTTTACTGTTTTAATTACTTACTACGAATTATTTAAATAAAATTGCTACATAAATGTATAATAAGACAGTATACTACACAAACATTTTTAAATAAATTAGATAAACAGTGGAAACAGTGAATCAATTAAAGAAGCAAATATTATAATCACGTGATATTGTTAACTTGTCATAAATTGTTTCATTTAGATCGTGTCATAACCTACAATTGATAACTGCGTGAATAATTATTTTATTGAACAATATTTGTATTTAATACATTGAAAATTGAGATAAACTTATAATTTAGTTGTGGGCCATTCCACGTGAAAGTGGAATCAGGCAAATTTTAAAATTTGGTTATTTAACACCAATTTTTCTGGTGGAAAAAATCAAAATGTTGTTACCAGATTTTAACAGATAATGCCTTTATTGCCTTAGTTAGAACAACTATCATTTTCGAAAAAAGTGGCGCTTAAGATGTTCTGCCAAAACGTCATCTAATTATTGTCATAAACGTTATTTAATGCAAAAATATTAACATTAAAACTAAAAGAAAAACTTAAACCAAAAAATACTTTGGATTTTATTGAATACGTTACATAATAAAATAACTGTATGGTCGTAGCGCTATCGAAAATCGATCGAGGAAAATTAATGCAAAACCTTGATGTAATAAGGGTTCTCCAATCCGGTGCTACTAACGTCTCAGCTTCGGAAATCAAGAATTTCAAACAGCTATATTTTGTCATCTACATAAATCTAAAAAGGCAGTTAATTTTATGTAGGTAATAAACAGTATATCGAGTTTTAAACTATTAAGTTATAATTCAAATATTTTCATTGTTTACTTATTGTTTACAAATAATGTAAAAATAATAAACAGTAATTTATAGATAAATACTCAGTAAATTGTCATTGAAAATTAATTGTATTAGATTGTTTTTAAATTTTCTGAATTTCAATAATACTGTGTAACATTATTCTCTACATAGTACTTAATTAATTTAAGTCATTTCACGTTTCCACTATATTGTGCCGCACTGAAATTTATAATTTGGAGCCAGTACCTAAATGTTAATCAGTTTCACATTTACTTTTTTAAATTCTACTCGTTTTCCCTGGATCTGAAATTATTTTACTCGTGTATCCACAAACATATAAAAACTTTTTTCTCAAAGATTACTCTATTTTTGTTATTGGTTTTTAATGTTTGTGTTTAAAAATTAAAGACACAAATACTACAATTATCTAATGTAGAATTTAACTATTTATATAACAGGGGTCGTAGTGGAGTTTGATAAAAAATATGCAAATAGTGACCGAACATTTTTAAAATATGTACGAGCGCTTTTTAGGAAATTTATTCTAAAGCTATGTTCTTTTATGCAGTAAAACTATTTGAATAATCATTTTATAAGCATTTATACCGCAAATTATAAATTTACTCTATTTTTAATTTAAAAACTATTCGTGTGCCCTTAAGCATTGAAAATTTCCCTATTACAAACCATAAATCAGATGAAGGTTTAATCGCATTTTATGCGACGGATAAAATACAAAGCTACTAGTAAAACATGTACGAGAACGAACAAAGAACTGAATGCTTTTAAAATAAAAACTGGATTTCCTGGTATCCATATAATAACTCGAATGCATTTATTTATAGTTTTGAGCTCGTGTAGTGAAGTGTAAATCAGTAGTGAAAAGCAGAGTATAGTGCAAGAATAGCCACGTGAGGGTTGTGTGCAAAAATGTCACAGAAACTAAGATGAATCGCGGGAAACATCTGAACTGATAAGCATATAGTAGATTAGGACATATATAAAATGTTAGTTAATCTAAAGATTAGGTACATTGCCAAGTTAATAAAAAATAAAAATAAAAAAAATAAAAAATTTATATATAGAATTATAACAAAACGCTTCAGATCTTTCATGTTAGTGATACAGAGCGGTAGTACTTGTTTCAGTAGTTCGAATTTTAAATTACGGCGTCGTATTAAACGCATGTGCGAAGAGTGCTCGTTCGGTTTATAAGGCCTTTTTGCGTGTGAGTGCGAGTGTTGTGTTCTCTAAAAGGAATACAAACAAAATCGATTAATACGACGAAGAAAGGTAAGATCTTTCTTTGTCCACTCTCCATGTATTTATAAAGTGTAAATACATGGGACTTTTAAGCTCTAACACAAATTTCCTGAAAATTCAACTTGGTTAGGCTCTTGAATAGGGACTCAGTTAGGGTTTTGGTAAGAGCTCCCCTTAATTGAGGTTAAAGTGGATTCATTTGTGTTACCGGTTGTTAACACGTCAAAGATTTGTTCGAAACATTTTAAAAATAACGATTGCGAGATAAATTTAAAATACGAACTATTGAACTTGCCTGAAAGTAGTCTTTTGAATTTCTACACGTATTTCAAAGTGGTACTACTCTCGGGATGACGTCACTGCGCGGAGTTGAACGTATTTAGAACACTCGGAAATTATACCTTGTTTAGTTATTATACCATGGATATGAATAGTTTAAATTGGTAGATATGTAATTGATGTTTGAAATATAACAAATACGATTTTTACGCATAAAATCAATTATTATTAAATAAATATCTTTTACTAAAGGTGATATATAACTAAATTCTAATTAATTATTATCGACGATAAAATAGTCGAGAATAACATTTCCGGCGATGAAACGGTCGACGATGAATTGGCGACGATGAAACGGCCGCGATGAACTGGCGGCACTAAATTGTCTTAGATCCCATCACGGCTCCTCGGCACACATTTTTACTCAAAATATTTTAATGGAATGTAAAACATTTTTTAAGTTCATCTTAAAACATCTTTTTATACTCACTCCGATATAAATATTATTTCATGTATAAGACAAAAATGCAATAAATATACCTATAAACAATGAAAAATATAGAACAAATATCTATTTAGAAACGTTTATCAAAATATAGGAAATGTTAGACATTGCCGTTTAAAAATATAATTTTTGGGATCTTTGGTCTAGGTAGAAGTACAAATACATTAGAAAAACCTTTACTATTGTTGATGTATATTCATATTTTACTACAAAATAAAAATAAATACAAACTGGAATAGAGACCATTCGAAAATGCTAAGAAAAATGAAATAATCTTAGCTACCTATCACGAACAACGGCAACGATTACGAATATATTTTAAAACATCGACAACGATTTATTTTAATTAATTATCCTAAGTTATCTTAAATATATTTTGGCATGTTATCATATTTTAATTTATCTATGTGAAGGTCAAAGTGAATAAAATATAATATCGAAAACTTTTATACCAACAGTCCATCAATTTATTGATCTAAATAACCTTATTCATAATGAACGAGTTGAAAATTTCAGTAGAGTTATTCTTAGATAATAAATAATTAAATTATCAAATTAACATTTTACAAGAGTTACAACAAAACGTTTATTAAAATGATGATTATTTTTTGATGTAGCGGTTTAATAATATTGTTCGATTTCTCTAATTTTACAGATGTTTGTTCGCACAATTTTTTTTTGTTTTTAAAATAGTTATTATAGCCAAAAAATGCTCAGATATTAATTATATTACGTTTTAAAGATACCTATTCGTACATTCAATAATTCTGTGAAACGAATGAGAAATAAAATATTGCAAAATATGCTAGATAAATTAATAATAATTTGTTTTGAACAATAGAAAGGTAAGTTTCAATGGGCACTTTCAGGTTGTTCAGCGGCTAGGTAGCAATTATATTATGTAATTGGAGAATATGAAGAAATAAACCAATCGGATACATTTGCTATCTAATTGTTGGGATTTTCTGAACGCGCCCAATATATGTTGATATTTCTACTAGTCGAACAAATCTTTTTATAGCTTCTATTTTGACATTTATGTTAGTTATTAGCTATTTGAACTTAATTGATAATGGTCACTTTGTGATAAATTGGTGTACGACCATACGATGGTAATGCTATAAATCTTATACAATCATTTTACAATCTTTTTTTTTGAGCTTTTTACGATAAAAACAAAACTACGAACTTGACTGTACATTCCTACTTACATTTTATTTAATTCAATTGAATACAATATTAGGCGTATTCCAGTCGACTGATCAACTTACTCATCTGATTGCCTGATATCGGATGAAGAATGTATCGCTATTTATTATTGAATGTTATTTTCTCGAAATAGTTAGGTTTTGGTCACGTTATCGAAAGGTAGCTTTGAACTTATTTAACCAAAATACCTTTATACAAAGTGTCACGGTTTCTGAGATAAAGCCAACTTTGTGATTTTATTAAATTACTGCAGTTTTAGTATGATTAATTTTAATTAGACACAACTGCAAACTTTTAATTTTTGTAACTTTTATTTTAGTAGTCTTTGATATCTGTTCTATCAAATAAAATCACTTGATACACTCTACATGTGATAAAACAAAATATTTAATAAAATCACAAAGTTGGCTTTATCTCAGAAACCGTGACACTTTGTATAAAGGTATTTTGGTTAAATAAGTTCCAAACATACATCCTTTCGGATATACGTCGGTGAACCAAACACCCTGTTATAATCGGGTACGCGAAATGTTTAAAACGCAATAATATGATGAACGTCGAACTCTTCCGAATTCAACTATTGAACAGTTCAACGAGATGCTGCCACTTTGCACACGAAACCGCACGCGAAACCATAGATTTCCTAAAAGGATTTTTCGAAGATCCTTTGAAGACCAAAAAATGGTAACATGACCAGACTTATTTCCGGTCGTTCTATTTATGCGTAAAGGGTCGCATTTTCCGAGACGATCTTCAAGCCATTGAGGAATCGAAGAAAGAATTTCTTGAAACAACAGCTTCCGTCGACGAACGCATGTTCAAACGAGTCTTCCAAAATAAAATTCGGCGCATTAAGCGTTCTTAGATGTTAAAATGAATTCAAAAAATAACTTCAACAACAATAACTCTGGTGTGCTTTTGTGACTTATGTAAACGGTCAATAAAAGTATAAGTAAACGAACGCGGTTTAAATTGAAGATTTAGTTACGTACTGCGAAACGCTAAATGTTTAAAAAAAATTTCTAGAAAGGAAGAGACCGCCTTTTCCAAGTAAAACTTTTATTTCTTTCGAAAAATTAAAAACTAAATGCACCTAAGTAAAAACTAGAGAAAAGTTAGAGTAAACTTCGACCTCTCACAAAGATGGTGCCGTTGTTCGTGATAATAAATGATCTTAAAATAGTTACAATAAATATTCTATAGGTATTTTAACTATATATTTATATAATAAATGTATGTATCTTTAATAGAATAATTTACTAAACAGCCATAGACGCATATATACATTTAACATCGATACGATTATTTGCTAAACACCAATTTATAATCACGTCATCTCGTACTGTTTTCTATGCATCGGACTCACGTCAGTTTGTGGTGTATGCATTACCATGGGAATATGAACACTGCTTTGATAATTTCGCGAAGGTTGATATCCTTGTTGTTGCAGTAACATTTGTTCCTTACTTTGTCTGTATTGTTGATACTCTCTCGTTTGTTGATATTGCATCTGCTGAGTGTATATTTGTTGTTGAACGATTAATTCGCCATTCGAAAAACTGGAAGTATTACTTTTTGGAAGGGATCCGTATATTTTATGACTCGGACTGTATGTGACTTGCGGTTGTTCGTAAGGAATGTGTTTAACCGAAACCGAATTATTTTGATATACCATTTTAACGGGACTGCCGTGCTGATTGTAACTTGCATAGTGTTTGGAAGGTGCTTGATACGTTTGTTGACTAATATACATCGGACTTAGTGCTTGATATTGTACCGCCGAAGAGTAAGTCGTAGGTTGCTGATATACAGGGTTGTAAGTAGTTTGACGATACGTCGGTTGCGTAACGCCATACGATTGATGTATCACGTTAGGAGATATTTGGGAATGTGTTCTTTCGGCCACTCTAATCGTTTCCCCGGGACGTATCGATACTTCGGCACATCTGATGCCATCTGTTCCTCTGAACTTTTCCACAACTTTAGGTCTTCGAATTGGTGTCGAGGGTAGAGAACGCGATCCGGCACTTGCCGTTTCCCAGTCTTTCATTAAACTACGCAGTCTTACAACCTCTGCCGCTTTTTCTATTTCACTAGCGGCGTCGTAATCGGGCCCCTAAACAAAATATAAAACTTTTATAGCCGCACACGGTAAAATAACATTCGAATCTCGGTTCATCTATAAAATACACATCAAGATAAGTGTAAATAATTTTTACTTACTTTTTCGATCTTTTCGTCGAGCATCTTAAAAAAGTTTTGCTGGCTCGAAGAAATTTCCCTGAAATAAAAATAATTGTTTATATATGAACAATTTTAATTTGGTAACATTAGATATATCCGCGATTAATTGAAAATTAAACTTTAGTTATTATAATGAAAAATATTACAGTATGTACTCTACTTATTGTTAGTTATTTTCAAAACTAAGAAAATTGCTTTTACACTTTAGTAAATATCCAATCCATAATGCAAAGGAAAATTTCGAACCATGATGAAATTCTGTAAAGTAAAAGTAAAAGTAGTAGTAAAGTTATGTAAGTAAAAGAAAACAATGTTTACGTGTACCTATCGCGTTATCTGCTTTTGTTCATGACGTTCCATTCAGTTTTAAATTTCTTTTCGATGCACGAGGGAATGTTATGAAATTTTCGCGTCTCGTTTATGCCACAATTTTCTGCGTTATTAGAAAAGGCGATGCAATTTATAGCGTCAACGTATTATTATCTGCCGGCGAAAATTTTGTATTTATCGACATTCAGTCGTCGAAGAATCTTTTGTATAAAATATACAGGGCGTGCAAACGTGTGTTGCCACATCTGCACAGAAATGTAAAAGTATTTAAAAAAAATACGTATACTATAAACAGTATTACCAGGGGAGATAATCCGTGACGACATAGCAGATCAGAAAAGATCCTCCTCATCGTCAACCGCAAAAATTCTAACAACGTTGTAAACGTTTTATGGATTAACGTATGCTTTAACAAGTGATTAATGATGTCTGGGACGACGAATTGTGTCGAAAGTACGTTTTTGGAGAAAAATCACGTAGCGGCAGTTACCCTCTACCGGAAGCGTCGAAGCGAGGAGGATTCGATTCTTGATCTCGAGACGAAGCGGACATCTTATCGGAAATTGACATATTTTAAATATTTTAATAATGTATTGGCGGTCTGATTGTTCGTTTAATTCTCCTGTCTTTTTTGGAGCTTTTAATACCTAGTTTCTTTTAAAAGGTCTTTAAAAACACTAAGAGACACTCTTTAAGACTATGGAAAGTGAATAGTGTTACACGGTTTTTTTTCTTCCTTGGCTGAAGTTGCTTCACCGGTTGGTACCCTGTACTGCGACCTATTATATCCCCGCTATATGTGTGCTTATGAAGGCACTCTTACTATTTCAAAGAAAGTTAAGATTTCTCCTACAGAAATTTTCTCCATAGCATCAGGTTCCCGTGCCTATTTTTAATTCACACAAACCCATCTGTTGAAAACAGAATTAATAATTTTCTCTAAAAATGGCGGAAATATTAAGGCCGTTTATGGTGAAAGGGGACGACTAAGTGTACAACAAAAATACATATGTATACAGGGTGAATCGTGTAAAAAATCGTGTCCGGTAAATTTACCGCCGGAAAATTCATCGCTCCGGAAATTATTATTAACTTTTAAAGGGGGAGAAACTATTTACATGATTAGTCTCATTTCAATAAGTTTGAATGTGCAACTTTTTGAAGCACATTATATTTTTAGCACATTTATAAATTATATAAATTTTTAGTAGGTAATATATTATTTGAAGAAAACCTGTTAACGTTATCCAGGAGACACCACGTGGAGGTCAGCTTACTAGTCTCCATCTTTTTTTTAAATATTTTTAATATTTTTTTATGTGTAAGTTTATTTTATTAAAATCAATTTATGTTAGGTATTAAATTATGATACGTAGGTATTTAAGTAGAGAAAAACCTCCAAGCCCTACGATAAATACCGTGACTGTGTTCAACAGTTACAAAGAGTAGTTTGACCATGTCACGATGCGGATATGAATATTTTCGATTACTTACGTGGAATTACTCATAATATCACATTTTAAACATAAATTGATTTTAATAAAAAAACTTAAAAATATTTAACAAAATAAGAGGGAGACTAATAAGCCGACCTTCACGCGGTGTCTTCTGGGCAACGCTAACGTGTTTTCTTTAAATATTACCTGCTAAAAATTTACAGAATTTCCCTTGCTAAGTATTTCAAAAACTCGCACGTTCAAACTTATTGTAATGAGACTAATTATGCAAATAGTTTTTCACCTTTAGTAGTTAATAATATTTTACGGAATGATGAATAATATTACTGGCGATGAATTTTCCTGCTGAATTGAATTGCTGAAAAACCGACCCTAAATTACCTTTCTTTAAATTGGATATCTGTGATGTCCAATCGATAGTTCGTAAAAAAATTAAAGTTTTATTTTCGAGGTATTTTCGAGGTAAAATTGTTTTATTTTTATAATAAATGCCCAAAACGGCCACAATTTTGCTGTAAACAACGTTAATCGTCATAATTACCATTATTGGAACCACATAAACCTCATTAAATCACCAACGTCGATGGAGTCCTAATGTTTAGGCTGGAACCATTGGTTTTCGTTTAATTTGACTTTTTTCTTTGCTAGCATACTTACAAGTGTTAGGTTTGCTGAGTTTTTGACTCACGATTTTCCAGATCTAGTGGAAGACTCTAAGTGACAGAACTGAAATGTGACTTCAATTGGATGGTACACTTGCTCATTTCGAAAGAGTTGCAAGGGAACAATTAAACTCTATGTTTCCCGACAAATAGATTGCCAGAGAAGGTCCTGTGTCTTTTGCTGCAAAGTCACCTAACTTGACCTGTATGGATTTTTACCTCTAGAAAAAAGTGAAAGAGCTGACATATTTTGAACGGCCGTCTGCTCGGAAAGACATAAATAATAGAATCAAATCCATTTTTGAAAACATTGGAGAGTTCCACAGGATACAAAAATGTCTGGAGCGAAATGGTGGTCATTTTGAGAATTAATTATGAAATCAATTTTAAACTCCAAATTCTTCTCAACTTCTTCTTTAAAACTCAAATTCTCAAAAAATGTTTACTTCCAAAACTAAATTTTTATTTTGACTCGTATGTTCGAGAGGAATGATTATTTCGTCGAAAAATACCTTTAAGTAAAACTTTTTAATTTTTTTTTTGCAAGGTATTAATTGGGCATCACAGAAATACCTAATCCAATTTAAAAAAGGCAACTTAGACCTATAACTTCAAAACCAATGAGTTTCAGGTAATGATAGATTATCATGATAGGTAATGATCAGCGAACATTATTTCGCAATTGTTCATTGTTAATAGTTGTATATGCCAAAAATAATTTGGTGATAACTAAATTGAGTCTTGCAGTAGTTGTATTGATTTTCCTAAGCCCAACAGTACCACTTCGTATAAATATCACGTTTGTATTTTCCACTTATAATGGAACTTAATTTAGATTTAGTGTTTTTGTTTCACAAAATTCGAATTTAAAAGTATGTAGATTGTATTCACATACGTACATATCTACGGTCGTTTGTAAAATATATTGAAAACGTTCAGTATTTCAATAAATTCAAAAGTGAAATAAATCTTATTAAACAACATTTAAAATAAATATATTAAAAACTTACACTTGTGCAAGCAAAGGACCACCGAAAGGTTTTACTTTGATTGTTCTTCGTGAATCACAGTCGTCTAATTTTTCATTCAATTCAGTCTCGTTATCAATAACTTGTTGCTCTTCAGGTTCGAGTTTTGCTGGAGATACTGTAAATAAAATTTTTACTTAGTTATTAAATTTAAAATATTTGTAAAACGTGATAAATTGTGATGTAATGTACTTATGTTAGAAGAAAATTGTTAAAAAAAAACACCTTCAAATTAATTTATTGTCTAAAATACCATATATGTAATAACATATTTCTTATAAATACCTACTATTCTGTAGGAAACTGTATCTGTAAGCTCTTGGGTATCGTGCTATTTCTACTTTAAGCTGTCGGATCGATAGCTACAAGATATGTATAACGCACCTCATAAAAAAACAACATTCCTATCTATAACTTTAGAAACAAAAACTGCAAAGCATACAGCTTATTATTTTATACAATACATAGTTAAATTGATTTCATTTAAACGCTATTTTTGCGAAATTATTGATTTAATTACTTTTATAACACGACGACCTGTTTAATGAGTAGGTATATACATATATGCGCACATATGTACAGTGTGGCGCAAAATTAATGTCGCGAATCACGAGCATTGGGTGCACAATACGTGGCACAATGAACAAATCTACGAAAAGTATTTACAACAAGTTAGACAAATTACAAATACAATATTCTGATCGTATTTATTTTGAAGCAGCTACTTACATAAAAATTGCTGCTATATATAATATCATAAATATTACTTTTCTACGATTAATTTTCCATTATGTACCACAATATCGATTACATTATGAATAATAGGACACTTGAGATAATTTATAACGGCGGAAGTATGTTTGTTATTTGTATCCGTAGCCCAAGTTAAATATTTGTTTCGGAAGAAGTATTTACATTCAAGTTCCATTATAGACGGCAAAAATCGACTTTTCAGAAGTACACTTCAATATTTGCAAAAACCAAAAAAGTAAAAACCGAATTAAGTTTTATTTACCTAGGCACCTATATTAATACGTAAGAGAGTACATCGTGTTAGTGTAGACCAGGGGTCGGCAACCTGTTTGTCCTTAAGGGCGCAATACTAAATTTGAAAATCACCGAGGGCGCATATTTTACAGATAATCAACAGGTATAAATAGGCATTAAAAAAACAGATTTTTTATAACTTTATTTTGTTGGTGTCATACATAATGATACATATAATTCAGTGTGAAACTTGGGTGTCCATATTTTCAGCTAATTTAAAAATCGATCGGGGGCGCCATGGCGCCCGCGGGCGCCGCGTTGCCTACCCCTGGTGTAGACAATTAAAATATTAAAACTACCTATGCAAATTATTAAAGAAGTAAAATATATTAAAAAATAATATTTTAAATATAAATGTTTACACATGCAAATTTTTTGTTCAGCGTGGGGAATGTATATATTAAATAAACCATAAAATAATGTAATATGACATAAGGTTAGTTTAAAATTTATTGCTCATGACGTCATGCACATTTTATTAAATATTTATGATTTCTTCATGTTCGCTTTATTTAATTTATATTTTTATTTGCGCCTTCGAATGTGCCAGAGAAATTTATTAAACAAATATCAATCAAATCTTCGGAAAATCAAAATATTTAACAAAATATGTATGACGTCATCGTGAACTATAAATGTTGAACAAACATTATTTATACACATAAAAAATTAATTTTAGTGTAACTAAACTAATGTTTAAACAATATAATATAAGTATGATATGAAATATATTTTATAATATTATCCAATGTAAAGCATGTTTTATTGAAGCAGTTTCGAACCAGTCGTAGCAATTTTAGATTAAATCTAGCGTACAGGGGAAGTTATAAATTCTCACTGTAGATCTATACTCGTTTCATGCTCGAGTTGATATTAAAATTTTACGTCTTCAATACAATGGCTATAAATAAATGTTTGTATTTGAATTTTATAACGAAGAACGTAAAACAAAGTTTATTCTACAGGATGTCTCAAAAAAAGTGCGCAGATGAAAATGGTAGAGTTTTTTTATTTGACCCCCATTTTATTACAATATGTTACATTCAAAAGAAACATTAAGTAAAATATATTGGACAATAAATAAATCGGGCTTGTTAGCAAGTAGAGGGCGCATCCACTAATGTGCCCCTTTTTTTTACTAGTTGGAATAAAAGACTAAGATTTTAAGCACTTAATCACAGTTACACACTAAATCGATCGACGTTATACGTTTTCATCTGCGCACTACACACGATTGTTTCATTGGTTTTTCAGCAAGTTCATTAGAGTACCCTATTAGTCTATTTTTGTATTTCTTCATGCATTTCTATATTTCCTTTTCTACATACTATATAGTGCAGGTTCTTAGTGTAAAAATAATGCCGAATTCTGCACTTTATGATAGAAGCATGAAATTTTAGGGGTATATTATATACATTATACTGACCACAATAAACTACAGAGACATTTTGGAAAAAATCAATTTATTTAAATACCTAACACTTTTATTTCTTATTAAAATTTAATCATGTTTGATTTACATTCCTAATAACTGAAGTATTTAATAAAAATTTCATAAATTTTTTTATACCACTTCAGGGGCAGCACTACCCTTGACAACACTACCCGTGACCCTTCCAATCACATTTTCTGCTAACCATAAAATAATTTTGATTTTAATTTAAGGACATGCCATTATTGATTTTAAATAAGGAGAGTCAACAACTGTATATTATCTTATTATTATCCGTTGTAAGATTCTGGCCTTTTTAAGAACAAACAGATCGATTTTTCTACATCTGACGTGAGATGAAGGCGCTATTATGGTTTCAAGTTTGTTTTCATCAAAAAAGACGTCTAAAGTGAACGCAGATGTTGTGGTCTATTATATTATGTAGAATTAGATTGTTTTCTTTATTATGTACCGTCTTTGTGGTTTTTTATTATTATATCACTTACATAAATGATATGTTAATTATGCTACATATATCGAAAAGACACAAAAAATTTAAAAAAACTTGCAATCTTTAGTATATAATACTTATACCAGCAACTTTGATAAAAACTACGGCATTATGAGTTGTGATAGTGGTAACTATTTCAGGCTATTACAGTCAACAATTTTTTCAAATTTGAAGGATAAATAATACAACAATCGGTTATAGTATTAAGTAGATTGGTGGAAAAACCAATAATAGTATATTGTTAAGTTTTATAAGGCATAAGGCAGTTTCATAATGCCTTATGAAACGTGTGCTTTTTACTATTTTTTATATTTTGCCCCGTTATGGGCGCAGTTTAAATTGAATGTTTCGTTTGCAACGCTTCTCAAACCAACATTAAACGTCACTTAAGGCCAATAAAATTTAAGCTTCTGATTTTCTAGGTTTAAAGTATCTACCATTATAGGTTCCTTTTACTATTTATTTTATTCTCAGTATTGTTGTTTGTTAGACTGTTTTTGTTATGTTCAAATGTGTATAATAGTAAGGATTAAACATTATTACTACTGGAACGACGTTTGCGTTGTTTAAAACTGTGTATGTTTACATTTTTCTAGTACATTCTCCTTATGGGCGTGATTGTGCCTCCACTTCCCCTACATAATAAACAGTATCTACCTATTTCAACTTTTCAACCCATCTCTCTCGTCTTTTTTATATTACACTTACTTAATAGAATAATAAACTTTTTACTTTGCACATAAAAACTTGACATAGAGGAATAAAAAGTGCGAAGTGTGCGGTCTAAAAATACCGCTAAATTTTATTGAATTTTGACGTCCGTTATTTTTGCGAGAAATTTATTTTCCAATAATATGATAAGAACAAAAATGTCACTTTCAGTTTTAACGACACTAATTTTAGAACCATACATGTTTTCGTCAATAAACTTACATATATACAGGGTGAATAAAACGTAAGGAATAATGATACTAAAGATTTTATTAAGGGTTTTAGAAAAAAAATGTTTTAACAAAAGTTTGATATCCAGTTTTTTACTACAATTTGACGATGTTCATTTATTTTATTTTAAGTTATGTCTTTACACTGTGACATCATCGACGTTTTTTTTTTAAATGGCAACTATTTTTTTATGATGGAATTGGATAGTATTTATTTTTCTCTATACGCCCCTCTAAAACTATTGTAAGGATGTATAAGCTGAATATGTTATTTGCGATTTGAACTTGTTCCTGCATTAACTGTTTTGTTACGCAGAAATACTCAACGACGCCATTTACTTCTAACAGGATAGAGCCCAACCACATTATGGCATCGAAGTTCGAAATTATTTAAATGTAATTTTTGAGAATAAGTTGGTCGGTGAAAGAGTGATCGGTACGACCACCGGACTTAAAACCGCTGAATTTTCTTTTGTGAGGTCATTTTAAAATTACCGTTTACAACAACAGACCCCAAAATTTAGAACAATTTAAAATTCATATTCGGGAACAAATACAGGTAATACCAATTGAGGTGATATGGAATGTGTTTTCAAATCGAATTGCCCATTGTCAGATAGTTAATGGTGAACAATTTGAACATCTGTTCGCTGTGTACATCTGTGAACATCTGTATTGCTGTGATAGCAATTCCATTATAAAAAATATAGTTGTCATTAAAAAAAAACGTCGATGTCACAGTTTGAAGGCATAACTTAAAAAATAATAATGAACATCACGGAACAAACTTTTCTTAAAACCTTTTCTTTTCTAAAACCCTTAATAAAGTCTCTAGCATCATTATTCCTTACTTTTTATTTACCCTGTATATGTAATAATAAAATTGTTTTAAGATCGTTAATGACTTTTTATCATACCTACAAAATAGTGATCCATTTAATCATTAACGTAACCAAACAAAGATTGCGTTAATAATATTTAAAAACTCTGTTTAATTACGTTTCCAGATAGTTTCGGATCAATCATTAGTATTATCTATAATAAATATTTTATAAAGAATGACATATGCTTTTTACGCCTCTCGAGTAAATAAATAACAGCTATATCAGAGTAATTCTGTACACATTAATTTTCGATTAAAACGTATAGAAGTGTTCGTCGGTAATAGTGTCACAACCGACATGTTCGTTTTAAAACTAATTTTCTTATTTTTGACCGTATGTGCAATTTCAAGGAGAAGTGTTAAGAAAAATGATACAAGTTTGTCATTAAAATCGAAGGTAAGATATATTTAACAGTAAGAAGGTTGTGATTCTAATAAACTTTCTGACAAAAATAGTTTTTTGAAATGAACATCTTTTAATTTATTTCGTGAACTGTAAACGCATTTTTAAATAAGTAATAGTATTGAATTCCATTATTTATTTACTTTTATGAAAGGGGTTATTCAAAAAGCTCATCGTGCTCTTTAGGGGGGGGGGATCTCGGATCGTGGCATGAGGGCTTGGGAGGGGGGGGGGATAGCAAATAAATGACGTTACGGATATTGCAACAATGCATGCTGACTTTGTATGAAAATTTTTGAAATATTTAGGGAGTCAGATTGATACTATGACGTTAATTTTCTGGGGGCAGGTAAGAATTTCATGACATGGGAGAAGGGCTAAAAAAGACCCAAAAATACGTGACGTCGTTTTTGAACGTCCCCAAAATAGAAATCGCTTCTCTTATTGTAATAATAAAAGTTGACGAATTACTGATATGAAATTGCCGCAAATGTATTCTCATAGTCCCGAAAAGAATGATGACTCGTGAACTTTCGAATTCATCGGGAACGCTCGGAATAAGCTCGGAAACTATCGAACCACCGAAATTTGTTAAATTATTAACGCTGTTTAACGATGTAGTTTAAATTTTTAAACATAATTTTAAAGAAAAAAACGTGCTATTTCACACAGGTTTATTAAAAATAAGGGTTTGCGTTTCAAAAAAGTATAAGTTGTGACGTCACACCCGGTATCTATTTTTCATTTATTTCCGCTATATCGCGATCGTTGAAGTTTATATTTTTTACTTTTATTTTTGACAATTCTGCAATTTTTTTTGATATTTTTTGACTTTGTTCATTCACATAATCTTCTATCATCTTTAGGATCTTCCTTTTATCGTTGATTTTGTTATTCAATTCCATGCAATTTCATTTATTTGTTATCTTTTCAATCATTATGTTACACTTTTCATGTTTTTGTTTTTTTCTACCGTTTACCAAGTAATTGAAAATCGGCCCTTAATAGACATAAAATAGTTCGATTTATTAATTTCGATACGGAAAACCTGCAAATTTATTATTAAAAACGTTTGATTTACAGATACCGTTTACGTTGCAAGATTTTCGTGGTAACCGACTTCAAACAGTTACGCCATTTATATCTGGTACAATTAGTAAAGAGACAACACTAACGTTTCTCATAATTACTTTATTTATTTTTACAGATTCAACAGAACAACTTACAGATATTTATTCAAAGAATTCTAGGCGGACGTCTGAAAAATTCAAGGAAGGATTGCCTCATAAAAGTTGTCCTAGCTTAACGTCTACCATAAATATTTGTCCGGAGGGCTTTGAAATATTAGACAACAAGATATGTTATAAGATTGAAGAAAATCAACAGTATCCGCCATCTTGTCCTTATCCGTATCCACTGCCATTTAACTTGATCAAAAGCTATTTATGTAACAATTTCTACGAGAAAACAGTTTGGGTAAACGCATACAGGAACGTTACCAACGACTTCCTTAATTTCGAATGGGTCGAAAATGGAATGCTATACGGGATAACTCTAACCGAAAGATATTTAAGCAACCCCTACAACGTATCCAACAAAAACTGTATCGCTTTTGCTAAAGGACAACTGCGTCGAGTGGATTGTTCTGCAAATTACACTTCCATTTGTTTTTATGAAATAGATCACCTGCAAAGATCGGGCTTGGCTACTCTCTGCCAGAAGTCTATATACGATCACTGTATACTTAGCCATTACAATTTAAAAGAAGTTAAATGCTTTTGTAAAATAGTAAATCGATTACAGCCGTCGAAATATCAATTTTGCGATGCCCTAGCTGAACTGTATCATCCATTTCAGACGATGTTATTCTTGAGATATTTTACTCTTACTAACTTTCTGGATTGTTGGATTGGTTTAGGAAAGCGACAAAGTTTTGCTTTACCTTACGTATGGGAATCCACGGGCGAAACTGTGACCTACACGAAATGGGCCAAGTTCGAAAATTGCACTAATGGTAATACCGAGGGAGCGTTTAAACTTGATTTTGAGCCGTACGGTGGGTGGACTTTTACGAAGGACAGAACATTGGATTGTGCAATTTGTGAAGTTAAAATTGTATTTAAACAATGCTCGATAGAACTGCGATACGTTGCTTCTACGAACCAGATCGAAGTACGTGTAGACAATCAAATGTCCATCAGTACCTTGTATTATTTCGGTTTACATTGTTTCACTGATGCTAATAGCGAAAATTTTAAGAGAATGCTCCTTTTAAGAGATAATGTTCGTGGAAATCACGAAGAATCGACGAGCATCTTCAAAATTTACGATATACCGAATCATCCCAGTAATTATTGGTGTGAAGCTTTCCTGTACACTTCAAGCGATACAATTATTAAAAGTAACGTAATTATTGCGTACAATACACAGGTAGGTTATGGAAACGAATTTGTAATTTCGTTAACCGTTTACATCCCAAGTGGATTAGATCCCGCCATGGATAATACGCAAGAAAAAGTTGTTAAAATAATATTGGACAACGTTCAAAAAAATTATGGTGAAATAGAATCTTTGAGGCCGATGAGAGGCAATTTTGATGAGGCAAAGAACATAATGAACATGATAGTTCATCTTACCACAAAGAAGTCTAAGCTATCTTTAGAGTACGAATTCGAAACGTTACACAAGATGTTTATCAAATTAGACCTCGAATATCCAAAAACGAACGTAAAAGAATTTTTAAGCAGCGAAGTGTGTCTCGGCACGACTTCATCGACATCCGACAATAAAATTTTGCAATGGCCCTCAACAAGAATAGGAGCTACAGCCGTGCCTGTTAATACGTTGTGTCTTGACAAGAAGAACAACATGAAGCCTGTCATTAGAAAATGTGTAGGAGATTTCGTATATGGCGCTAAATGGGGTGACCAGATAGGCGATTGCACCAAAGACACAATATATTCCGATACGACAATTGAATTATTCGATATTTTACATAGTAACGCCACCTCGCCAGAAAATGTAATAAAAGACCTCGTTCGAATAACGGAAAAAAATGATAATAATCAACCGATAGACGTGCATTTAATATCTTCGATTTTGCAACGATTTTCCTCAGAATCCGGGAACGAAATCGATGGTAATAGTTTTTCGAGCGTCATTACTAACGTAATGAATTTTAACAAAACCACTTTGCGAGAATCTCAGTCTCTTCTGAATTCGACCGATAGCATTTTGGATTCTATAGAAAATTTAATGAATAGCAAAACCTCTACGGTAATAACGTCCTCGAAATTAATCACGCAAATAACGGAGTTGAAACCGGGAAGCGTAACAGGTGCTGCGTTATTTAGAACTGACTTAGAAATGGAAGATTTAAGCTCGTACGTTCTCGTTCCGTTGTTTGGAAACATTTCTTTCGACGCTTTAGTCAAAAATGAGAATCTAGAAGCGGCAGTGATACTTCCCGATGAATTATCGAACACATTTCGGAATAATTCGAATAAATTGATTATTAAAATATTTTACGACGACACGTTATTTAACGAGCTCGGTTGTAGTAACAGTTGTGAATCCGGCAGTCGAACTAAAATCATAAGCGCGACAATTCCCGATTTTCTAAATTCGTTTAAGTATCCGCTTAAAATGCTGTTTAAGTCGCCCAAAAATTATTTAAATGCTATGAATTGTTCTCATTGGAATTACGGAATCGATTCGAATATGATGAGTGTTCACGGAAGATGGAAAAGCAACGATGTAAGTCAAAAAGTTAACGAATTGTTGGAAATGTGTAAATTTTATCATATGACCCATTTTGGCCTCATTTTACAAGGATTTTCAGGAGCGAGTCAAGATAATAATCATTCACTGGAAACAGTAATAGTGGTCGGTTCGATATTATCTTTAATAGGAATAATTCCGATATTCCTCACGCAATATTGTTCAAAAGTTGGAGAAGCAGACCGGGAAACGTCGTTCTTATAAACTTTTGCGTTGCCATAACAGTCGAGATTGCGTTGACGTTTTCGTTATACGCTGTTAAAGATAATGGGGTGATATGTGTAACGATCGGTGCGAGTTTGCATTACGTGGATCTTTCCGAATTTTGTTGGATGTTCGTTATAGCTGTGTTGCAGTATAAAAGATTTGTTCTGGTGTTTCAACCTCAGGAGGAAAGACTTGTCGGAAAATGTCTACTTTTTGGATGGCTTACTCCGCTAATCTTGGTAATAATTACGGTTTGTGTTTCGCCAAATAATTACGGCATCAACTCGTACGGCTACTGTTATTTAGTGGGCAATTATTTTATTTACACGTGCGTCATACCGATTATTTTAATTTTGTGCGCGAACACAATTTTCTTCGTATTAATTATGTGGAATGTATCTCGTCATACTTTAACGACGTGTTCGCGTATCAGTCACAATTATAAATTAGAAATACTGTTGGCGCTATTTTTATTTTTTACGTTAGGTTTAACGTGGTTTTTTGGAATCGCAACAGGTTTAGGAGGCGGAATTTGGTTTAATTATATATTTTGTGCGACAGCCACGTTACGCGGGTTGATTTTATTTTTATTTTTCGTAGTCGGTAATAAGGAACTTCGAATATTCTGGAAAAAGCGGATTAATAATTATATTAGTAGCGAATTACAAGAAACGATGTCTCCTAGATGTTCACATAGCGGTATTATGTCTGGAAAATAGTATGTTTATCTATCAGATTGTAGAGTAATATATAAGTTAAGTTATTATTATTATTGTTATTATTTTTTTCAATTTTGGCCACTAGTCGAGTAAATAAAGCTGAGAAATCGTGAAAACTTTGGAACCCACAAGAGCAACCTCTACCATTTGCACTACCTCTAGCATTTCTAACCCCAAAATATTTCAGAGGTTTAGTTTTTAAATTTTTAAAGTCATTTGCGGATTTTTCAAACATTTTATGGTAAAAAGGTACTTTTGTTTAATTTCGATAAAATCAGAAAATTCTAGAAAATCATACTTAAGTTGGGTTCACACCTGTACAATTTTGTTACCGCAATTTTATTGCATTTACAGCAATTGCATGCAAGAGTAGCGTAAGAGCTGAGTATAAACATAACTAGCAGAGTAACCAGAGTACCCCTAAGCATTGTAATCTCAATAATATTCAAAGATTTAAGTTTTTAAATTTTTAAGATTATTTTCGAATTTTCAGACATTTTGGAATAAAAAAATACCGTCGAATTTCGATAAAATGAACTACATTCGAAAAAATCACATTTAAATAATAAGATACGGAGTATCCCAGATAATTATTTTCTTGGATAAAGAAGTAAGACTTTAAAATCCGTGTCAATATGATATTTAACATATAAAAAATATTTATCTGAAACTGCAATTACTGCAAGAAACATTCATTAATCAGATAGCCAAAACAAAAATGATTCACTAATATCCTAAGCTTTCGAATTAACTAACCGAGCTTACCTGTAGATTCTGATTTAGGCAATTTAATATACACATTGATACTAATAATTCATGAAAAATTTCCAGTGGTGTTGCAATAATTAAAAAAATATATATTTTTTCTAATCTATAAAATGTGTCATGATACTTACCGGTCAACGAAACAAATAATAGAAAATAGTTCTAAAAAGAATCGTTTTTATAAAAATTTCAGTAGAATATAAATAAATTTAAACAGGAGAAAATAAGGAACATAAAAATACACGCAACGAACGGCTATGGCGAAACTGACAAATAAACTTTAAAATGCATCTAGTGAAAAGCATAAAATCAGTAAATTCCTAAAATTGTATTTAAAATTTTCGGCTTTTTCGTCAATCATTTAAAATCATTCTGTAGCTATTTATTGCAATGGCCAACGGTTAGTTAGTTAGATGTGTGAATTTGTGGCCGTCGAAAAAAATAATTAAAATTAATTATCTGGGATACTCTGCATTTCTTATTCTTTATCGATGATTTTCTCGAATATCGATTTTTTCGAGTTGGTAAAAACTAAAAATGTTATTTAAAAAAATTTGTATTTTGTTGTAATAATTGTTTAAACAATAGGTATACTTTTAATAAGTACTTTTGAAGTATACTTTGAAAAAAGAGACAACATTTTAACAGATAATAGATGACGTAGAAAGAAACGTAAATTCGCAATATGGGCGGTCCTGACTCAAAACAAATATTTTAAAATCTGAATGCAAAGAATTGCATGGTACGGATCTGTAAATCCATGACCTAATTCAAAATACTGACTTTATTTTTGTTTATGTAATTGCTCTTGTTTACAAGGATCGCAGTCGAGTTTGGTAAAAAAAAAAATGCAAATAGTGATTGAATTTTTTTTTAATATATAGTATTAGTTTTTAGAAAATTTATTGTAAAACTATGTACTTTTATGCAGTAAAATAATTTGAATAATCATTATCCTTTATCCATTATGCCTTTATACCGCAGAATTATAAATTTACTCTATTTTTAATTTAAAAACTATTTGTGTGCCCTTAAGCCTTGAAAATTTCCCTATTACAAACCATAAACCGGATAAAAGTTTAATCGCATTTTTATGCGACCGATAAAGTACAAAGCAACTAATAAAACATGTGCACTACCCACTTTCATAGCTTATCGGCGTGCGAACAACGAACTGAATGTTTTTAAAATAAAAGCGGGATTTCTTAATATCCAGGGCATTTATAATTCAGGGTATTTTAATTCTGGCAAATCCGTTTCAGATCTCTCGCGTTAGTGGTACAGACCGATAGTGTTTGTTTCAGTAGTTCGAATTTTAAATTACGGCGTCGTATTATTCGCGGGTGCGAGAAGTGTTCGTTCGGTTAAGGCCTTTTTGCGTGTGAGTGCGCGAGTATTGTGTGCTGTGTTGTGTTCTCTAAAAGGATTAATACGACGAAGAAAGGTAAGATCTTTCTTTATCGACTAATTCTCCATGTATTTATAAAGTGTAAATACATGAACCTTTAAGCTGTAACACAAATTCTCTGAAAATCCAGCTTGGTTAGGCTCTTGGATAGGGACTCGGCTAGAATCTTGGTTAGGACTCTTCTCAAATATTCGACGGCCCAATTTGGCGAAAGAATTTTTATCTTACGCGCGTTTGCGCAATTACGGTGGTTGGTGAAATACAGTAAAATGCAAGTACGCAGTCAACGGAAGAATCTACGCCGGAAATTGGCGATAGAGGGAAAACGATGACAAGAAAAAATTTAGAAATTTATAATTTTTTCTTATAGTATGTTACAGACAAGTTGCAATCCCAGCGGCAGTAGTATTTGTTTGCATTTTATGTAAGTATTTAAAAAAATATATATTTCAGTATTTTAATTTGATTTTTTTATTTTGAGAGATTTTACCTTTTCAATGCATTCGTAATTTGCAAAAATTAATTTTTAACGTTTTTTTTTTAAGAATAATCGAGTGAGTTATTAAAATTTATTGCGGTTAGTTTACTTCCTTTTTATATTAACAGGAATAATTTATTTTATTTTTCGCCTACCCATTCTTAAAATTCTCATAGGTGGGAATTATTTTTAATTTTATTCTTAGATATTACTTTGACTTTTGATTATTTCATCTGCCATTGACTAAAGGCGTCAATTCTTTCATTATTTGTAGCAAAGACTAAAAGATAATTAAACATTTTAATTTATTATGGAAACGAAGTATAACAACAACTAAAGGTATTTATGGCAAATTTTTATAATAATTGATATTTATTACTTCTTGTTTATTTCTGTCAGTTGTTTCCATTATTGCTGGACAATTTAGTTGTGCAGCGATTCGGGAATTTTCTACTAAAGGTTATAAACGAATTTGTGAGGGGAGAATCAATTAGAAAATTTTGTAAGGTTGGCATTTAATAATAAAATTAATTTCTACCCTTAGCCTCGTTCCCAAAACCATTAATTTAATAGATGAGACAATTATTTAAAGTTGTTAGTGTAAATTGTGAAACGTTAAAACTTTTCGGTTAACGAAAATGTTATTCAAATCGATATACATCTACGTGTACTTTTTACATAGGTAGGTACCAGTTCCAAGAATTTAAAGAATTCAAATGTAAACGGAATATTAATTAATCACCTAATGCATGTATGGATAAATAATTCGGCAAAGCATTTAAGAAAATCAATTTCAAGTCGTTACGTTTAATACACCTCACCTTTTTCTAATTGTAGGTGGGTAGGTAAGCTTCTTTGAATATTATTGCCGTCACATGTTATAAATAATTTTTTATATTTTATTTTTGTTACAACGCCATTGATATTCCATTTAGCTACATGGATATATATTATATTTAAACATTTATTTTTGTTAAAAAAATGGAAGCAATAGGCTGAGTCATTGTATAATCAAAAAATTCGCCCCAAATAAAAAAAAATACAATAGATTTATGTATATCTAAATGTGCTTAATATTAAGGATGAAAATCGTTCAAAAGATTAACAAATATCTCTGGATAGAATTATAATAAAAAACACATTACCTACCTTATCATCAAATTTTGTTTGTGATGAGTATGGCTCAATAATTATTCTTAGAAATTAATTAAATAAAATTTGCTATTAAAGTTAATGAATTTTATACCCACGCGAGAAAATAAATTTTACACAATTTTCAACAGTTTCGGAAGAATACGATCGCCCACGTCGAAACCATTGTATTTATTAATTAATAAACTGCCTTGATTGGCTTCATTTTCTTATTTATAAAATAATAAATTTGAACTGCAAATACACCTAATAAAATTTTATTTTTATTAAATTGCTCGTTTTACTTTATAACTCATTTTTGTAAATTAATAAAAACATCAGGTGTAGGTACTATCACATGCAAGGATTATGCCTGTCTTCTATCTCATTTTACGTGTCTTATATATCATATACGCATACTCGCACCTCTTTGGTGTGATTCGCTTTCACTTAATTCCTCAATTTATAAATCCTGTTATTATTTAGAGTAAGGTCAACCGCTCGCTAAGGATAAAATTATTTCGTTTTTACAAATAACGTAATTTTCAAAGAACTCTTACTAAACATGTAAGTTAAATAACTACATACAGACCAGTGAATTTTTGTAGACGTTTAAATAATTTTTAAAGTCTACCGTATGATTTTTAATTTTCGATTTTTAATTTTTAATTATCAATATGTTAGGTAAAATTATAAAACGTATATCTTTACCTGCGTAATTTTATTATTTACACTTTATTGTGTCTGAAATACTTTACAATTAATTAAATAGGAAAATCTAAATTTTAATTAGGTAGGTAGTATAAACATTACAGAATAAATAAAATATTTTTTTATGTTATAAAGAAAACGACAAAAAGTCAGAAATGATGTAAATACAATTTTGTAAATATTACTTAAATATCATTTATTGAAAGTTATATTTTTGGACTTCAGATCTAAACAATATTAAGTTCCATAATAATTTACTATTTCAATAAATTTTGTCGTAGATGGTTGCTAATTAACGCGTTTAGTTAGTTATCAAAATCGGAATTGGAAGCCTATTCATCCTCTTCTTATTTACAAATAGAAATCGGTTTAAAAAATACAATCGTTCAAAATTTAAATTGCTCTCCTATAAAGTTTAAAAAATGTGATTTAATACATTTTGGCCCTGAGGTCCAGATTTGGGTTATAGCATTTCAAGTGTAAGTGCGTTTGAGGGTAGATTGTTGATAAATCATTATTTTTTAAAAGGAAAATGCCTACTTAACTGTAGCATAGGTAAATATATTTATTTAAATTTAAAAATGCAGGTTTAGTGCCAAAAGGTAGTGCGCCGACTCAATATAAATAATCGTAATACATGTTACAATATTGATGGTTTTATATAACTAGTTACGAAATTTATTTTATCAGTGGATATATATATATATATATATATATATATATATGCGATATATATCTATGAGCAATAATAGATCTACATCGAAAATCAATTGTTAAATAATAAATTAAACCAATTGTATTCAGGTATAAATGTAGGTTAATAATATCTATATATTATTTATCAGTTGCTTATCCAAATCTAAAAATGTTCTTTATTCATTATTCATTCTAATGACTTATTTTTTTACTTATCAGTATTAAAAAATTAAAAATATTAATTTAATTCGATATAGCAATATTGTAAACATTACTATTATCATTATTGGGTACATCGAAACGTTTCGAAAATACATATTCTAAAATCTGTCTTAAGTATTTTCTTCCAATTTTTTCTATCGTTAGAAATTTCCGTCAAATTCAAAATATGTCGATTATTTAAATTAAAATTTCAAATAGGTCCCCTACCTACTGTTTGACAGGTTGTTGAGTAAAGCCGTACAATAAATCTTGTTACCAACGAAACCTATTTAGTGCCCGTCGGAAGTCATATCCTCTAATTACGGTTAGCCCAATTTGATAAACGCAAAGCTACCCTTACAGTTGATCGATACATCCCCATGTTAGTCATCAACTTTAGTTCATTATTTTTAATCGAAAATAAATTGGTTTAGATTCTTTAGCGTAACACGAAACTTTAAATTACTTCGATTGAAGTTAGTTGACAACCATCAATTGCATTTTACCTAGTACGTATATATCTACATTAAAATGTCTTTATTAAAAGACAACTTTATTTTAATTACGTACATTTATTTTTAAATTACTAGAAGAAAATCAAATTTATATTCATTTGTTATTCATTAGTTATTAAACTGTTATTATTTGTAAGTTATCACAACGATCAGAATAATGATCGCGCCAGAAAAAGCCTTTACAAAAAGCTTGTACAGTAAACTCTCGATTATACGTGTTAAATGAGTAGCGGAAACGTACGGTTACGGAAAAACACGGTTAATCCGTAGTACAATAATGTATTTTACTAAAATGCGAAAATTTGTTAAGTACTCCATAACAAACATTGACAACTTATAAAAATGTGTTTTATTTATACCAACATTATGATCAAGAAAATGTCTGCAAATAAAAAGCATTTCAAAAGTATGAATCATTATCAGTAATGACCTACTATTTCACTGTTCGTTACGCCATTTCAGTTGATATTATAAGTAGTGTATGTGTGTCGCGATTTGGTTGAACAGTTAAACCGACGCCGACGCACGGTTAAACCGCACACGTATAATCGGGACTTTACTGTATTTACATTAAAGGACCTGGTTGAGATTTATAGGTAAAAAAGTTCGTATTTCACAAAAACAAATTATGCCGATCGATAAACTACAAAGAAATAGAAATACCTATCACATTTTTTTGTTTATGTCAATCGAGGCCATGGTTCGTGTGCTATAGGGGCACAAAGTTCATATTTAAACAACGAGTATATGGGGAAATGCAATTTTAATAATCGCTTAAAAACGGCACTGGTACCCAAGTTCCTAGTTTGATACTGATATGAAATATTCGCCAATATGTGACCTTAAACAAATATAAGTTTCAGAATGGGGCACTACTCAATGTTAAAATACAAACTTTGTGCCCCTATAATTCACCACCTCGACCGACAAAAACAAAAAATATGGTATTTTTATTTTTTGTGGTCTATCGATTGTCGTAATTTATTTTTATAAAATACGAACTTTTTGCCTATTAACTCAATCAAGTCCTTAAGTCCACATTTATGCACGCCGTTCGTGTCATCCGTCGCAAAACCGCACGTAGTAATAAAAAATCTAAATGCACAGATTGCAATGGGTCCATTTATGCACGGACGACGCAACGGCAAACGTTGGTGCCGTCGGTGCATAAATGGACCCATTGCAATCTGTGCATTTAGAATTTTTATTACTACGTGCTGTTTTGCGACGGACAACACGAACGACGTGCATAAACGTGAACTAACACCATATCTAAACCCCATTTTGTGGATCTAAAAATTAATCGCTAGAAGGTATTTAAACTAAATAATAACATTTTGATATTTCTCGTAATTTATTTTAAATTTCATCCTTAAAAAGGAAGTACTTACAATATAAATAAGCATTTATAAAAGTCTGTAAGTATACTAATTTTGTTATACTAATAAAAATAAATTTCAAATACGCAATAAGGTACAATTTCCTGTAGGTATAAATTAAAGTGCCGTTCATACAAATCCCGTTTCGCTTATTGAATGTAATAAAAAATTATCCAACGTGAAATACGCGGAAATTATTCCATTTCTGAGTTTACATAATAAAATAAATAGAAAAATTTGACTAAACAGCACCTATGTACCTACGTATTACGTTTGAAACGCAGATTTGCGACCTATTTATTGATTTTTGAAAGAACCTGCCAGAATTAAGCTCGAAATTTAATTTAGCCGTCGAGCTATTTTTATAAGTAGTAAAATTGCGCGTAAACAAGAATTTTCCAGACCCCACATTCATTAAAAAAATAACTTGTTTCGATTAATTTTTTTCTCTCTAAATTAATAGTAAACAAATATCTAATGGAATTATTTATTATATGGGAAAGCTAATCAATCAAGAGTCAATCAAAATTATTAAAAAATACGTAGCATTCACGACAACTTTGGACAACCAAGGATTTGTAAAAGTTTATTAGTTAACGTAAATAACCCAATTTGGATCTAAATTTATGTCAGACTGCGACCTATAAATGAAGTTACATGGTTTTTATGAAAAGCAATCATTAATTGTTCACATACGCATCGTACATACATCGCAATCGTATGCATACTTTTGAATAATAAATTGTGAAAAATATAAGAATGACTTTTTTATTAACTACTTTCGATTTACTGCTTTAAACAAACTGTATGTTGGTATCTCTAATCCGAACACCTTCCCTTTCAAATTAGTTCGGATTAAAGAGGTTTTACTGTCATACTTACATGATTATTTATTGTAATATTTCCACCAACAAATTTAAACATCATAAGACATTTATGAGCGAAATGGCGCTAAAATGCGAATGTAAAATGCAAAAATTCAATGTCGAAAGTAACAACCTGTTTTTTACTGAATTACTTACATCATTTTATTGTAGCTAAGAGTACGAAAAAGAATATTTTAGGAATGCCATTGTTTAATTGTTAATGTCAAAGTTATTGTGTTAGTGAATAACTTTTTTGTTAAAATATAATGGTGTTGTACAGTCGGCTACTTTAATTTTGACATGCCTATGTTTAATACCTGTTAGTCGTATTTAGAATTGCATTTTTCACTTGGCTTGTATTTTTATTTTAATTTAAGCTATTCTTTAATAATTTCACGTGCTCTTTAATACGACACTATTTGCTTTTCTTAAAATTATTTTATTCCATGCTAATTTACAATAAAAAATTGAATTTTAATGATAATCACAAAAATTAACCTTTAGATGTAACTATGGACTATTGGAAAACTTGTTGCAAAATTTGAGGCAAATAGGTTCGATCGTTCCCAAATGCAACCGAAAATACCAAACGTACATTTAATTACGTTCTGAGTTGTTAGTTTTCTTAAATTTTTTAATATTATAATATTTAAAAAAGAAATATTTTACAGACCAGTTTTACATAGATAAAATAAGTTACAGGAACGCATTCAGTTTAATGTATTTTCATGGGAAGTATATTTAGCATCTGTAACTTTATTGTTCGGAAGTTTCTCGTTTTCCTGTTGTTGTTGTGTTTGTAATCGGTGTCTACTATATCCTACCTTAAATTAATGTTATTCCCTAAAGTTATATCAGTTGTTTTATTCAAATATGTACACATCAGACAACTATAGCTTATCCAAACCTATATGATGTTCACGTCATCAACAAAAAGTTACTAGATTGTTTATTTGTAATTTGATTTAATGTTTGGAAAATGACTTATTCTATAGATGATTTACTTGCGCACATATTAGATGGTATAAAGAAAGACTACAATTTATTAGAACTGTCAAAATAACGAGGTACGAGGTGACAGCACTGTGTGAAACGTCATCATCTAGTAACCTTGTATTGATGACATGAATATCATATAAGTTTGGATAAGATATACTCTTAATATAGGTACTTACATCGTTTAATTAAAAATAAAATTTACGCGGAATATTGTTAAAATTGTTTTATTATAGGTCTATATCGTTTTTTTTTTATAATAATGGGCGCATTCAGCCGGGCTAATCGCGGAAAGTAAGCGATACGTTATAGTAACTGACTACGGCTGAAGGACCTTAAGTTATTGCGATAAACACATGACACAACTGATGTCGTGTACGTTAATTATAAAAATAGAATAAAAATCGAAATTCAACTAACCCGCTGTTTCAGCGCTAAGGAAGCGCTTTTCCGACTGAAAGCGCACGATGTTTAAAATACTTCAACGTCGGTTTATTCACTTATTTTACGTTAGAAACAAATATTTGACATTTGAAAAAAATAATCGCGGTGTAGATGTAATAAAAAATAATAAAGGATGCCAACATGCCATAGAATTTTGGCCTTACGATAATCAAAATCAAATTAGTTTAGACCAATTAGACCAATGTTTATTAAAGCTTTTTTCATCCTTATGACAAGCCTTGCTCGATCCCTTATTTGAGCCCACTATTTTAAGACCACTCCGTATATTTACGAAAAAATAATAATTTATTTTTAATAATAACGAAAATAGGCCTTCATTTTTCCATTTCATTAAACTCGGATATTAAATGACTTACTTTATTTTTAAAGTTATTTAAAGTTATTTAAAGTTATTGAAAAATAGTGGATGATATTTATTTGTTAATATTTAATATAAAATTTATTGACAACTGAAATTAAATAATTTAATATTCACTCCTAAATATAATTATGATCTATTTTTAAATTTATCTTATCCTTGAACTAGTTTTCTCTTTTTCCAAATTAAAATGCTGTATTTAAGATCTAATACTATATTACGCCCTCATTCCCCGACTATTACAGAACGTCTTACTAAAAACGTTTCTTCTAATCCATCTTTCGTTCTACTACTACAATATAAAACTATAATATTCTCAAGAGCTTTATTCGGTTTTATGATTTGAAGAATTTCTTATAAATGTAAGTTCATATATTTCTAGATACAATAATTTTAAAAGAGCTACTGCAATTTAAAGAAGTATCGTTACAAACTGCAAATAATTGTTTGTTCTATAATTATTTAGATATTGTGTTATACGGGAGAAATCCGTTCGCATGAATTACGAGTAAACCCTTCGTAATTAAAGAATTGTACAATTGCTAAAAAATATGCAGAACTAGTCATAATTACAATGCATTCAATAAATAAAAAATATTCAATTTCTTTATGAAGCACCCTGTATGTAGAAACGTCAATGACGTCACGTTTCAAATTGATCGACGTCGTAAAACTGCATTATTGTTATAGCCGCCACATTTAAAGGCCATTCAAATACTATTCCGATGAACGGATTGCTCAAACGGAGTGATGGCGAGTTGGTGCACCATTTTGGGATCGTCCTGCATATTATTATTTTATAATAACTAAATTTAAAATTTGATCTATAACAGTTTCGTTCATTTATAAGTACGTATACTTTATTGCTTTTTCTATATGGAAAATTCACTTATTTATATTCTGATGATTGCATTAAAATTATGTTTGTAAGTAGATATATACGTAGATACTCTCTTATATTATGTGATAAATAAAAATAATTATGGATAAAATTATTTAGTGTATTTTGACTATTATTTTTACGCTTGGTCAATTTTGATATATTAAAATTTTACAAGCCTCGCTGGTTGGAATTTGATCACCTTTTTGCCAAAACAAATTTTGTGACATGCCAACAAAATATCTTTGGTTCTACAAGTTTGAAATTTTGCCAATTTCGTATAAATTTTAATAGGATATAGAAAAAATCATTAATAGTTAGGTAAAATACATGAACTGGTAAAAAATTAATTTTATATAAGTAATATAACTTTTGTTTGCATCAATTTATAAAATTAAGGGTTGTTTATTTCTTATGATAGCAAGGCTTAAAAATTGGAATTTTATTCGTATATTTGGTGCCAGAATATCCATATTATCTATTTACATTCGTTCTTTTGACGCAAAATGTAAATAATTTGTAAAATGTTTCGGATAATGAAGAAAGTTATGAGCTACGAAACCGTAATTTTATATAACATTTATTTCTTTATAATAAAATTATTTATATTTTACTATTATATCGGCCTATTTACAAATTATATTCATTATATTATATATAAATATTTTGAAATGTGTTTATTTGAAAAGTATTGTAATTTTCTTGTTTGAAAAAACTTTCCAATCATTTCCA
This sequence comes from Rhagophthalmus giganteus, assembly GCA_036326145.1. Classification (NCBI taxonomy): domain Eukaryota; kingdom Metazoa; phylum Arthropoda; class Insecta; order Coleoptera; family Rhagophthalmidae; genus Rhagophthalmus; species Rhagophthalmus giganteus. The sequence goes on along the minus strand of JARFJA010000026.1, from coordinate 2,078,521 downwards.
AGTTTCCATCATTTTTAAATTTCTAATGAACTTCAGGCACCCATAAACTTGCAGGAAATCCACAACACAGTAAGGAAACGTTCTATATTATCTTTAGAAAGATCAACGTATTATTTTATCTTCCAAAATGAAAAACCGACACCTACGTACATTATATAAACTTTAAAGTTAAAAACATTCGATTAAAAAGTTAAAAAAATTAATTTAAAATGTTAATTTATTAAATGTATAATACGTTCTTGTCACAATGTTTTTTTTCACATTTCTAAAAACCGCTAACTGTAGATTTTTAAACTTTGTATTGACTTATTAAAAATAAATAAATAAAATAGACAATAATACAATACATTACTACTGCTCCTTATATAATTTTAAACAATATTTAATACTTCTAGGTACCTACTAATTATTTAATAGACATGAATAAAATTAAACATTAGTTTTATATCCATACGTCGGCGTCGCGTCGCGTCGACTGCAAATCTTTAAGGCGTGTTCGCACTAATTATATCCATATTTTATTAATATAGGAATGGTTATGCTCCACTTGTTTATTTTAATTGACTTAATGCCTGAACTACACAGCTATTTGCAGTAAAATATGGGTTTAAAGCTACCCACGGGGTATATTATAATGTCAAAACATATAAATCTTAACACTGTACTGTCTATAATAAATATATTTTACGTTAAAGTTAAATAAAATGATGACTTAAAGGTACGAGAATGTATATTTTCCAACAAAGGATAGTTATAGTTAACCAGTAAAATCTTTACTTAATGACAATTTTAATGATTGTACACATATACAGGGTGACCGGGAGTCGGGCGAATTTGAAACAAATAGTATCTACTCCGTAGATTTTCAACTTGAAATGGATTTATTTTTACAAAATTAAAGATTAACGCATGCCATTTGAGTTAATTATTCAGGTATGAAAAATAATGTCATTTAGGTTTTTTCGAGGTCATCGGCGTAACAGTGACCGTTAACTCGGAACGTTACATTTTCATGCCAAACAACTTCTTCTTACCAGAACTGCGACGACGACAAATAAGCAGGAGAAATGTTTATTTTCAGGAGAATGGTGCTACTGCGCATACCACCAACGCATCACTAGAAGTTCTTTGAAGCATATTTCCTGGGCGCCTCATTTCACGTTTCAACAATACGCCATGGTCTCAAATGTTTCCTGATTTGTTATCGTGTGATTTCTTCTTCTGGGAGTAATTGAACACAGCCTCACACCCTCCGTACTTTGCATGAGCGTAAGGATGCCATCCGACAAGAAGAGCTCATGATTAAATATTACTAGTACTTGTTACTAATAATAGAGATGTAATTTAATAATAATATAATAAAAACATAGTAAATACTTATTATACTCGCGATTATAACCATTATTCACTCGAATAATTTGTTCACTCGCCTACGGCTCGTGTATTAAATCTTATCATTGTAAATAATGGCTATCATAATCAATTAGTATCGAATCAATCAGTGCTTTGGTAACTCGAATATTGTAGAGCTCTGTAATTAATTAATTGACTTATACCCCCATTTACGTTGATATAAGTAGGGGAACGTGGGACAATGTGAAATGTGTTCGCCAATACATAGATTGACGCAACATCTATTTTGTTTTCATGCTATTAACCACTTTGTGGATTGAGAAATTCGCGGCAGTGTGTTGGAGCACACTGGGTGTGTGTGTTACTATGCAAGTACCCGTTCCTTCAGAGTAAGCTCATTACTGCATCATAGCAATTACTTCATGAGGCGCAATGTGAATGGGGCAACGTGACATATTATTTCACTCATGGTGAAATGGTACCGTTCATCTGTATGACACGATAACATTAGATTTAAGGAACCAAAACATAAAAATATAGTATAAAGAAACGTCTGGGGCCAGTTACACAACAGCTGATCGTCGATCAATCACCATAGAAATGATCGTCTAAATAATTGTTAACATGACAATTGACAGAGACTCAACGGTGATCGGTTGCTGTGCAACTAGCTCCTGGTTTCACTTTGCTCCATATGCAAACTTCCGTATTTCCCGTGTACCAACAATTGGGGTGAATAGAAACAAAACTTCATGTTTTTGTTATAATTCAAAAGTAATGAGAAAACTAAAAGTATTATGTTTGTTAAACAGATTCCAAAGTACAATAATTAAGCACTTTGATGTTGGTAATCTTGTTCAATGACCATAGCTGACTGAAGAAAAAAACTTTGGTTGCAGGTTATGAATTCAGTGTGCTTTAACTTTGGCCGCTATGGGGCAAAGTGACATTTTTTGAATATGTTTTTCTTATTACGATACCCTTCAAAGTATAAGAAGCAATGACTCCATTATTATTTTTTATTATGTAGTAGACATTATGACGTTAAATAAACATCACTTATTATGGCCTTTTAATTACAAATGTTGCTGCATTGTTGTTTTGTGTGTTAACTTATTCACTTTGTCCCATATGTTGGGGCATATGTTGTTTATGTAAACCTGCAACAACTACACAAAATAGATTGAATAGATTTGCCGTTGAAATCTTGTTAAACTTAATCCGCTCTCCGCAGAAATTATATTATGAAACAATATAATTTACTTTCTTAAAACTTCGTTAACAAGCGATATTCTTTGAAGTATATTTGATGGCAAAAACAAAATTTTAATATTTTACGATTTTATACTTTAACCTTGTTTAGAATACCTACCTTCCTACTTTACGTAATACTTACATGTTATAGAAATTAAAATATAATAAAATAGAATACTACAAGCTTTTCGGCAGTTGGATATAAACTGATACAATTTTAAAATTGTTGTCAATGTTCTAAACCATTATCGTTTCCTTGCTGTAAGGGCAATCCTTACTGACTATATTGATTTTTGTATACAACAGCATATTGTTTTACCTACATCTGGTTTATGCAACAATAATTTCCTGTATCACGAATAGAAACCATAACATAATATTATACACATCTTGGTATGTAAATAAAGCTGTACTAACGTTACAGCTGGTCTAACGTGAATTCGTTTTGTAAAAAAAATGTGTTCAAATTATTTAAGTCTACCCGTGCAAAAGAATTATGTACCTAATTTATTTGATTTCGAGTTACAGCCTAAAATCGATTTTTTGACTACCTATTTTAAATGGTTTTCATCATTTCAAAGATCTCATTCCGTGTTTACAATTTAAAATATTTTATCAATGTTCTTAATTTATTTTTTTACGTAGAATTCAGTGGAGCGCACAGTTTTTTTTCTATAGGGTGCCATTTTCGAGCTATAATACAAAATTGTATTTTTTAAATTGCAATCACTAAATCACATTTGGCATCTACAGAATGAGAATTTCTTAAGCTTTTCAAAAATATATCTAACTCAATAGGTTTATTTTTAAAGATTGTGTAATTATTAAAAATTCAGTCAAATATATTAAACTTGACATCACATAGCTATGAAAATAACAAGAAACTAAAAAAAAAGAGTGAAAGTTACCAAAACTAATTTGTTTAATTAACCACATTAAACATATAAAAAATGTTATATTTGTTTATTATTTGACCTACGTATATGAATAAATTTAAGTGTAATTTATCTTTATATTGTTTATATTCATTGAACTTTAACGTGAAATTATGAGGTAAATTTAACTTTACCATCGAAGTGAAACTATATGAAAACATAGAAATAAACTTCGAAGGATCGATCTAAGCCAAAGGGGTCAAATCTGAGTCAAAGGACGAGCTATAATTGCCTAGTAACTAATACTCACTTGTTATTTGTTTCGAAATACTTATATCACTTAAATATTTACTATTAATGATAGTTACTGATTTCTTAATATTTAGTATTCTTTTTTCATGACTAGGTTGACGTTAACTTCAATAAATTTTGTTTAATTTTCAATAATTATGTAATATTGCAAGATACATAAATATATTGAGTTGTATATTTTTGAAAAGCTTAAGAAACGCGTATTATAACGGTGTCAAAATCGATAATAGTTGTCATAGTCAACACTTTTTTAGTGTTCAAAAGGCACACGATTTTATATGTGCTGAAATTTGACCGAAGTATTAAAAAAGGTTACTTCCGGTATAATTTTTTTTTAAATAATAGTCTTTTAAATAACAAAAGGTTGGATTTTATACCAATCTACGAAGGACGTTATGAACATTTAAAAAATGGGACTTTTTATGCTTTATTTATTTAAACGACCATCATTTTAAAAAACCCAACTAGCAATTTTCAAATTTTGCCCCGGATTTCTGTTATATGTTCTGTTACTCGTATATAAATGTCAATGTCAAGTTAAATAACAAAAGCAGTGACAGTTACAGTTACTGTAGTAAATGATTACATTAAACTACTAATATAACTTTAATATAAACCTGTTCAAAACTAATATAAGTATGATAATACGCGAAATTGAGGTAATTATTTTCAATGACGATGTATTTTCAATGTATTTCGTTACTTAAACAATTCAAAATTTCTCTCGCCGTATAAAACCCTGTGCCACATTTTAAACATTAAAAAAGCTATCGATTCGAAAAAAATAATCTTTAATAATAAATATATAAAAAAATAATCAGGAAGGATTTGACGCAGTCGGCTCTCGTACTACAAGTTTGAGAAATAAAACGAAAACTTAATTCTTCTCTTCTCTTAACTCTTCTCTTTTTGAGGGGTGTAACTCCAAATGTTACGTTTTAGAAAAAAATCTTATATTAAAGAACCCCCTTAATTTTCAACAATAAGGAATCGTCCGTTGAAATTTTTTGCATTATTTATGAAACACCCTGTATATTATTGTTAAACTTGCACTAAAACTTTTCGATATTTGACTAAGTGGTTCACGGGCAAAATATTTTTGATTAATTATTTCTTATGCCACATCATACAGGTTATTATTGGTATGTTTGTGATATAATTTGATGTTTACTAAAAAAGCCTTTTTTCATTGCCCACATTTTTATTTTAAATTTTAGTTGTTATGGCTGCTTAATCTACAATGAATATAATGTGAATGTGTAACGTGTAGTAAAGTAAAAATTGTAGGACAACGAAAAATAAATAACGTACCAGACTTTTTGGGACTGTTTCTGTTCTTGTACTTCTTGGGATATATATTAATTTTGCTGTGCCCACAGCCCATGTCTGTACACTGCACTACTTCTTAGGATTTCACATCGCAGGTGCGTTGCAAGGGAGGTTGCACTTGCGGTTACATTTTCATCGTACATTATGTCGCATCACCGGTGTGATGATAGCATAACGCGCCCTTTCGTGTCGACCCATTGTCCGTGAATTTTTAATGAAGCCGCCATCTGTAACATAAATCGATTGTTAATTACCGAAGTAAACTGACCAAATATGATTTATGCCCCGCTACACTACCTTTATTAACCAAACGTTCTAAATGTTTAATAAAGGTAATGAAATGATACCATAATTACTTAATGGCCTTAAAGTCTTCTACGTATGTAGTATATTCGAAAGAAAGGAAACGATCCGAGTGATAACGTTATGTTAAAAATATATAATGGCAATTTAAAATAGGTAGTAATTACGGTAATTGAGATTATATTAATCGTCGTTAGACGACTGCCTTTTAAGTTTTATTACTAATGTTAGCCGTATAATACACAGAAAATTTGTGGTTTATCTTAGCAACATCTCATTTTGAAATAGTAAACATAAAAGAGAAAACATCGTTCGAGAAAATATTGTTTTTCGGTCGTTTATCTTTAAAGAAAGCTACTACGACAGAAACACGGATATATTTAAGTCCAGATGAATAATCTTTGAGGTTTACATACTGACGTCAGAACGGTTACAGTTTGACACGTTTAATAGATCATTCAAATCCATATGTAGTACCTATGTACCTACCTATACCTACAACAATTTTTTCATAAATTAATTTGTATTCCAAAATGTAATATTACATGCATAAGTAATAACCTACATATAATCTGCATTTAATAACGTGTACTTTAATGTAGTTTAAATTAAAATGTTATCAATAGTACAGTCAGAGTTTAGAAAAAACACATTTGAATGACAAAAATGTGGAAATTAGTCCATTTGAATTCAATTGGATGCTTTGTGGAGATAACAAAGCATCGGAGGAAGAACTCTCTTATTACTATTCACTTGCTGAATATGAAATATTTCGTTTAATATTTAAGCATTCTAATCAAAGAAGGCCGTCTAAGTTCATCCATAATACGAAGAATATAAAAACATGAATATTACGAGGAAATTAAAAATGGCGGGATTTAATTCAATTAAGAAGGAAAATTTAACAAAACAGCATTGAAACTTACGAATGTAACATCTGTTTTTCATTATACGTTACGTATCTGTACGATATAGTATATTTCTATATACAGGGTGTATAAAAAATTCGTTTACAACGTTTCAGGGATGATAGAGGAGAGAATAACAAACATCGTTTTCATGTGACAAAACTTTGACAGATGCTCCATGTTTTGGCTAAGTGACCCGAAAGGGTAAGTCGCTTGATTTGCTTCATAGCAAAAAGTTCCGGGGCAAGACGTTGTGCATTCGTGTACTCACGACATAAAAATAGGCTGGTTTTTCCTTCATCTATCACCTTCGAAACTTTGTAAACGTACTTTTTTGATTCCACGCAAGTCGAGCGACTTACCCTTTGAGACCACCTAGCGCAAAAACATGGTTTTTTTCCTCCTCTATCGTCTCTGATTCGCCGTAAACAAACTTTTTATACGCCCTGTATATCCGGTATTTTTAACTTTGTAATAATTACTATTAGGGTCGTTTTTAATGAAGATAAATATCAAATAATTTAAAATTTAGTACTACTTGTTTAATATTAAGCATCTACTTAATTGTAAATCGGTACTTATATTATTTTATTAATTATTATTGTCACAAAGCTATGACGATTGTAATTTTAAAATAATAGGTGTTTTACTTATCTACGCAATTTTTATTTTTACTTCTTTAGGTAGGTATATCATGTTATAATCTATTATCACTGTAATTTAACTGTTTGAATATATTATTTAAAAATGATAATACTCACACAAAAATAATGGCATAGTTAATAACCCATCGAGCAGTTTACGTTTTCGTTCTTAAGGTTTATTTAAATAAAATATACATTCACTTCGACATTTTTTATACTTTAAAACTAAAACAGTCAATTTGCATAACTGAAACGTAATTTTATACTAAAGTGTAGTGTTAGGATGTTTGTAAGTAGTTGTCACTACACACATACGTATACCGGGAATGTTAAGTATATACCTATATGGGAGATAAGTTTGTAGGTAAGTACATTTTAGTCGAAACTGTATTCGTGTTTCTAACATTCTTGTTAAAATTATTCTAGAGCAACTATCTTACTTAGTGCTAGTGTGGATAATTCAGAAATAAATTAAATTCCACGTTTACCGAGATAAATGAAAATTACGCGTACCTATGGCCTATCTAAACCTATATGCAATTTACGTCATCAAAAAAAAGTTACTAGATTGTTGATTTGTAATTCGGTTTAAAGTTTGGAAAATGACGTATTCTACAGATGATTTATCTGCGCACATATTAGATGGCATGAAGAAAGACTACAATTTATTAGAACTGTAAAAATACGAGGTACGAGGTAACTGCACTGTGTGAAACGTCATGATCTAGTAAACTTTTATTGATGACGTGGTTGCTTATAGGTTTGGACGAAGTGTATCTATTATTATTAAGTGTAATTTTTATATGTTCTTGAACATCAATTCCGAAAATAATAGCAAAATTTGTCACTTTTTTATAACTGACTTAAATACCTACTTGTTTTTATAGTAATTTAAGTATTAAGGTAAGTAAATGCCTTTTACCGGTTGAGGATATGTTTTTGACACACCCAACCCCGCAGGATCTAACAACGTTAGATCGGGTGATCATGGTGCACATTTAACGGATTTGCTTCGACCAACCCATCGGTTACTTCATAGTTTGCACAGATTAACTTTCATTTTTGAATAGTAACGCCGATTTTCCGCAAGAAACTGCAACATGGTGGCTGCGAATCGCAGGGTGACGTAGCGCAGAAAGTTAGTCACGTCACGCTGCGGTTCAACATGTGAACCCAATTACCTACCAATATGTGATTCACATAAAATCGCCATGAATCGTCCTGCGTCGCCCGCGTCTCATTTTACGCCTGGCATTAGCAGCGTTTTTATAAAGCTATTTTCACCTACCTATTGATTAAGCGAAGCTGAAGGAAACCAAGAATTTCATTTTTGTTTGTGAAGTGATAATGTGTACGTCAGAGGAGATTCTACATCGTTATCGGGCAATTTGTCTTTTAAATTGATTTTCTTCCCAATTTTTTCCGACTAAATGTTCTTTATTCTGTTTTGGTTACTGTAATTTTTGTTACTCATATCAATTTTCCCCGTCTATATTGACTTTCCAAACTTTCTACAAGTCGCTGCTTGCTCTTGACGCTTCGTGGTTTTCACTTATTCGTCAACGAGCAGAACAGCGCGCTACCAAGCAGCAGTGCTGCGAGGCAGTGCTCTCCAAATAATAAAAATTTTGCTGCTTCGTGAGACGGTGCGCTGCATGGCGAGAACACTCTTCACTAGATGCATTAAGACAGCAACATAATTTTGAAAAAGGATTCTGTAACTTCTTCAAATACAAGAGCGAAAATTATCATTCTTGACAATAAAGACAAGAAGTGATATCGTTTAAAAAGTATTTCGAAGGCCTATTCAACCATAATTTCTTTTGTATTATTTTCATTAGTTTGTTGGTTAAAATAAATACTTACATGCCAAATTTTCAAGTCAGTATACTATCTATTATTACAGATTAAGGGTTGGTTTTTCAATCGCCAGTTAACTCTGTTCATCTCATGTGGTGATTGACTGGTGGTCAGAGTTAACTGGCGATTATTTACTTCTTTATTTTAATCAGCAAGTCAATGGCACAAAAATATTATGGTTGGATAGACCTTAGAAATACCTTTCAAACGAGGTGCCACTCGTCATACTTATGCTCCCATTTAAAATTGGTGGGCAAAAAGGCACCGTGACGCCATCGTTTGATAATTTTATCACCAGTTGCTTGTAAAATGGTTGTTTCTATCCCTTCCTAAACCTATTCCAAATTTCAATCATTCAAAACCAATTTCAATTTCTAACCATGTAAACGATAAATGGGTAGGGGGAGACTTTAGAAAAACACTATATAAAAAAATTGTATGATACAATACGAAAAATATTCTTTGCACATTTCGGAAAATTTAAAAGTAATAGCTCTTACAACTTTACAAGAACGAAGGGTAATGGCCAAGGTTTCTCTTCCTAAAGAACAAGTTTGTTGGAATAAGCAATACAAAATCAAAAAGAGGACATTTGATGGTCCACAAATAAGAAAGCTCATGAATGATTCAGCTCGAGCGACGCTTGAATAAGTTCGAAGTAGCTACGTAGTGATCATTTCAAAACTTTTCTAGAAAATAACGAGTAGATCTACAAAGAACTGGTTAGTGAACTTCTTAAATGTTTACAAATAACCTTTGAAAATCTTTTTTTTTAATTTACAATTGAAATGAAGAAAAATTGAACGTAAAAAAATACTGCCGAACAAAAAAGAAACGCCCCACAATCCAAATAAGTAGAAACTAACTAAAAGTGTATTTTAAATGTGTTAACTGTTAGAACCAGTCATAAATTCTAAATGGGTTCTATTCTATAAGTTAGCATAAATATAAACAGGAGCTTAAATATTCAAAATTAATTTAACAACATTGAAAGTTGTTTAAATAGAAGCTGTTAAGACAAATTATAACTGAATTTAGGTGTTTCAACAATTAGATTGTTTAATAAGAACCCTCGTATTCCGTTTTGTAAATAAATCTACGCTTTCTAGGATGGAATAATTAAGTTATGAATAAATTATGGGACCTTTTAAGAGCATATTCATTGCGAACGTAAATTTTAAATAAATAATAGGTGTGACGAGTTTACGAATTACATAAACCACACAAAGTTGAACTCACGATCAGTTTGCAAAGTTTAACAATCTAATATAGGTAAGCATATAAGCTTTTATCGTAATATGTATTCTGTTTTGTACTTTTAAGTTATTTAAAAGTAATAAAAAGTTTTCATTGAGATGTGGAGATGTTATTACAAAAAAATATTTTGAGCCAAACTAGAGACAATTATTTTTAGCAGAAAAAGCACTAAAAAGTAGTAGGAGTGGAATTTTCTATGTCGAGCAGTACAAGTATCAGAAATTAGTGAGAAAGAATCAAAATAAAGGTATTCATTTACTGATTTATAAATAAATTCATTTTGAAAAGATAAGCAGTTAGATATTGATTTTAGTGAAGACAAGCGGTTAATTTGAAATGCTTTTGCGGATATTTTTGAAGGGCATGTGTAATGTTTTTACCCAAGGAACTACCCCTACGTGAGTATACTACAATATGTACAAGGCACGAAGGGCAATATTTCTGGAACCTACGTCTTCGCATAGATAACTTGAAGCGATGAATCACTAAAAATGCATTTAGGTGCCTCGATTTATTTTCAAATAAGCCTGCGTAATCAATAAGCACAGCAAGAGCGCCCTTCAGTATACTCCCGTAATAGAACAGATACAAAAGTAAATGGAGTGCCATAGATAATATTCGAATTGATGAAAAAGTATTAGATGGTGAAAAAGTAAAGGATGTTTTTCGTAGTAATTAAAAAAAATGAAAATAGCGCATCAAAATTTCATCAGAATATTTTAGTGTATGTATCTAAAACTTGCTATTTTTTAAATGGAAACCATAGCTGGACTTTGTCATCATAAATAGTTGATAAGTATAAGTCAACAGTATAAGGGACGTTAGAATTATTTTTAGCACCAATTTCTTAAATAAGACTTACTGCCTATTTAAGCAATAATACCAATACGTATGACTATACGTTATTCACGATAGGTTCCAATTTTGTCATCAATAAAACCTCTTATTTTTAAAGTACTAATGTATTGTAGTATTTCTTTGCCATGTCATATGTGTGCAGGTAAATCATCAGTAGAATATGCCTCGTTCAAAACTTTAAAGTGAATATTACAAATATAGGTACAGTTTAGTAGGTAACTTGTTATGTAAGACGGCATTGGAACCTAACGTGTATAATGTATAGGTAATACGCCAGAAAGGCAGTTAAGATGGTTTGGACATGGATGTTAATGGAAGAGGAGAACCTAACAAAAAGGTATGTATATGAAACCAAAGTAAGTTACATAATACATGGAAAGAATAAAAAATGGAAAATCAAGAAAGGCATGGAATGAAGAGATCAATGAGGAGGCGGAGAACGGCATAGGTAGCGTGAAAAGGAATTAAGCAATTGACGCAGGACAAAAGGAAATCAAGGAAAAAGTTTAAAACAGAAAATTAAACTGCACTTGTCTTACACTTAATGATAGAAAGACATAAGACTATGAATGTTAGTAAAACCGCTTTCCAAGTCTGAACCCGACTATAGTGCTTTTTACTATAGCACAGTAAAATTAAATTCGTTTATTTTCTTAATTCACGTAATATTTATTTATATAAAATATTTAAGATCTACAATTTTGTCTTTGGCGTAAATTAATTTAAACAAACTGTCAAAATTACGTAGGTAAGTACTATATGTTTATATGCTATATGATGCGCATCGCTTGTTATGTTGGTCAATGACGTCACTACAAAAAATTGATCGACGCCGACGCGAAATATTTTGAAATCTCTCAAAATATTTTACAATACTCTTCACGATTTAATTAAATCGTAATGTAATGATTTAATTTGATTATGAAGCCATAAAGTGCAATAAATGGGTTAGTACCTACCTGCCTATCTAAATTTAACGGCTATGCGATAAACCAATTTATTAATAAAACAGATTAAAAATAGAATGTTTATGATTCATTTATAGCGTACTAGAAAGTTTAATAAATAATGTAAGTAAGTATGTGTATTTCAATTAGGTAACTATTTAAGCATTAATCGCGAACAATTTATTAATGAAAACCTAAAAATACATTTTTTATTACAATAATTTATATATTCGTGTTTTATTTCAGGTTATTACAATGAATATTTTAACAATGGATAATATCATAAATAAAATTTATTTATTAGGTATCTACTATTTATTTCCAGAATTATCTTCTATTCGTTTACTAAATGAAGATATTGTTATTTGTGAAAATACAAAAGAATTGAAAATAATAGTAATATAAGTGCCTAAACTGTTTAATTATCATTATATAGCTTACATGTGTATGGATCATGCGATTGTACAGTAAATATTGATTAGACCTCCAAACAGGGATATTGTAGGAAATATAATTTATTTTACCTATGTAGGTGGTAGAACCTACAAACGATGATGTATTTCCATATTACATCTATTGGGAATCGTGCATGTATTTAGGTATATAAACATACATTTAGGACATAGCATCAGCAATTATCTAAACCTAAAAACATAAAATTCTACTGATTACTTATCTGATTATTGATGGCAATTTTAAAGAAAACGATAACTTGATTAATTTAGCATAGGCACTTGACATTTTCGCCGTGCAGTAGACATAAACAATTATTACGTACATACTACATATGTATATACCCGCTATGTACACCTATAAAATCATGTAGCACACACGTTGAGGAGTGGATCCGAACCTGTGTAATATTGTAAGATGACATCTTTATCAAGAGTTTTCTGCATGCATTTGTTTATATCTACCGTATAGGTTGGGCGAATAGACTATAGATAGGTACACTGAACGAATTAAAAATTGGAACAAATTTAGTTGAGCATTTAGTTTCTTAAACATCCTCGTTAAGCGGACAATAATATAAACTAAGTAATCGGTCCCGTAATATGATAACAACAAATAGTTAAAACAAGATACGGCCAATCCGTTTCGAGCAACTAAAACGAAGTAAATTGTAGTCTCATGACTCGTTCGGTTGCTTAATTCGTCGAGTGTACATGCAGTGTTACTTCGTTATGCCACAGAGGGTGATTTTAGACTCAGATCTGAGTTAAAGGATCCCCCACGGTATTTTGAAAGTGGTTATAGTGTAATACTGTCCCCACATTCTTAGACGACACGAGAACTTAGAGAACGCAGGTCTGAGTTTGGAACCATCCCCGGCTTTATAACAAGGGAACACTGTACTTACACACCTTGTACGGCAATGTCGTGACGAGGGCGTGACGAAAGAGGCGCTCGCCACGAGCGTAACTAGGTTTAGGGCACAAAAACGTAAAAAAATTTAAAAACTAAAAATAAGTAAATAGATATAAAAGTTCGCTATTTTATAATGTATTTTTAAATTTTTGTCATTTTTGAGTTAGGGGGGCGCAAGTTAGACATTTGCCACAAGCAAATGGCACGTTACGGCGTTGTTGCATCGATAACAACTGGTCAATCTTGAAATTGCTAAATTTCATCAAAAATGATTAAATAATGATGTGCAATAGGGACTCGACGTCGGCGTCGAATCTGTTAATGGATAATATGTAAATAGGTAGGTAATCTACATATTATGTATGTACAGTCGGGTGCAAAATTGATGTCGCTGATCGCGAGCAATGCGCGGGCGCACACGATACAACGAATAAATTATTTATTATCAGAACATTCAACTTTGTATTTGCAATACGTGGCAATCGTCGTAAGTAGCTTTTATAGATTTGTTTATTGTACCGCGTATTGCCCGCCCAATACTCGTGATTTGTAACATCAATTCTGCACCCGGCCGTACCTACCTAAGAAGTAAAAATATTTTTCAATGACGGAAAAGTCATCGTTAAAAATTAAGTGATGTCATAAACAAGAAATTTTTTTCAGGATAAACTTAATTTTACTTATAAACCAATGTTTTGCGGAACGGAAATGAGGTGCGTGTTCCAAATTTAGCTTTTAACCCCTCAGCACTTTTATATCAAACAAACACGCATGCATAGACGTTTTACCTATGTCTTATTTCGATTGTATCTATCGCAATACAGTGAGCGAGTGCAACGTATTACTTATATAAATAATTTCATGCTCACAACATTTGAATTTGTTCAAACTGTATAAATGTAGTCTTAAATTATATATATTGAATATATATTGCAACCTAAAATATCATATTATACAGTATGCTGATAAACAATAAATGTCGACCTATTATAGTCGACATTCTGGCAAAACCCAACATTCGGCTGAAGAACAGGCAGGCAGACGATTATTGAACAATAGGTGTTCGCAGATTATTATTTAACTTTGTCGTACTTCAACAGTTTACTAATAACATTTAATCCTTGTAAGCACAACAAACATGACGGGTCGTACTTAGGGTCATTTAAATATAAGGCAGAATTAATTATAAAAACATAAACGTCAGGAAAGCAGGACAAATTCGATTCTTAATAAACACTTACTTATTTACAAGAAATGTAAGCAGTGACTGCAGTTAAGAATTAATTAAAATCATTGTATTTTTGAGATGGCTTTAAATTCCGTCGCTGAAATTTACAGACAGCGAAAGTTGCACCAAAGTGCAACTGGAATTTCTTTAACACCTATTGTTCAATAATTACTTAACTACCTGTCGATCTTTAACCTTTATGTTGGGTTTTGCCAGAACGTCTATTATAACAATATTCCAATTTTTTCCACCGTTAAAATGGATTTGTATTTTCGTGAAACGTATCTGCTTACTATGTTACGTCGTAACCCAACGGTATAAAATGTGCTTTCCTGTAAAATTTAGTTTTTGTGGGTTACGTCCTCCTGCACAAACTCCGTCGATATGATCATCATATTGATATAAGAAAATACAGCATGAAATAATTATAAACCTTTCTATTATGTATTAGTGTACATTTATATAATCATGACAAAAAGTAAGTGTGATTGATCTTATATTAGCAAAAAGCTCAAAATGTACAAATAGTTTTTAGGGTATTCGCAAAGTATCAACAAAAACGATGACGAAGCCGAAAGTTTAATCGATGTGGGATAGGTCATACTAGGTCATTGTGCTCCAGCATCCCTTAGCGAATTAAACAAGGGTATCAAACGTTAACCCAAATATTTATTTGATAATAAGAAGACTTAGGAATTTAGATATTAACTATTGCTATGTTACATACTTTATCGGAATTTTATGAATGTTGAACTAAGAAAAAACCTTTTTGTATACTTGCTCCCCTAAATTAATTATGAAATTATAGATATTTATATTACTGTTCGTAATTACAATAGATTATAATTTGTTATCTCTGGTTATAAGAGTCGCACAATGTAAAATTATTTTTCCTATACAGGGTGTTTCAATATTGCACTTTATTATTTTAAATAGAACGTCCTACTTTTTTTGCATATTCTACTTAAGTATGTAAATCGAAGTTAAAAAGTATTCCAATGATATCCACTTAAAGTTTATCGTTTTTGAGAAAAAAAAAGTTTTTTGTGAGATTTTCTTAAATGCAACCCTGTACTAAAAAAAATCATATTTTCTTAATGGATTAGTTTAAGTAAAGAAAATTTTAAACGTACATTACGAATACATTACATACATTATCTATACCTAAACATGACCGTTTCCAAGATATTTTTAGTTTTCCCGTATTTTATGAAGAAACCAACTATCATTTTTTTATTTACTTACTAAACACATAAGGTTATTTAATTAAAACAAAAACCTGTTAAAAAACGAACAAAAATCTACAAATAAATATTAAATTTTTAATTATTAAATTAATAATATTAAAAATTAATAGATCACATGGTAAGAATGCCATGCAAATCGTTTACTTAGGAGAGTGAGTAATGTACATTAAGAAAATCAGGGCGGCTGTTCGGATTAGCGCGATTTTTATCGGATTATCAAGACAAAGATAATCGAGTTAAGCGCTGTTCGGATTATCGAACACTATTTTAAATATGATTTATTTCTATTTCAAAATTGTGCAAGGCGACTATTGTTCGAGAAATAGGAATAACGCGTAGAGATTTGAACATGTTTCTATTCTTTCAACATATTTCTCGCAGAACAGATGATAATTTAGAAAAGACCAGGAGGCAAGAGACCAATGAGCAGATCGCCAAGCCGATACCGATGGTTAGACAAAATTAAAGACATAATTGGAAATAACTTACATTAGAGCAAAATGTAAAACTAGCAGAAAACCAAAATTACTGGAAATGTATTATTAAAAGACATTCGAGCTAGTTGTGTAAAACACGATTTTCGGAAACAATAAACACGACAGTAGGAGGAGGACATATGTATATGTAGATAAATATCACCCAAATAGAACAATATGATTCATAACAAGTAATATATCGTATTATGTATTTTAATACAGGTAATTATTTTATTTTATTTGTTTACATATTTCAAAGGCAAGATATGGGTTATGCTGTATTCGCTGCAAAATTTTCTACTATCGGTTAATATTTCCGACATGATATGTAACACATGGCATCGTGAATACTTGTTAACGAACATTGTCAGAAAAGTGACTAGTTTTGAAAATTAATAGATATTCGAAACGATTTATTTTTGCCTGTTAAATTAAAGTCTTAAGACATTTGTATTCCTTAAATCTTGGCAGCTTTATATACAATATAAAAGAAGTGCCGATAAATATATAACGTCATGATTAAACAATATCTATTATGCACTACATACCTATATCTATTTAATAAAGTAAAATTTACATTTAATAAATTTATTAAAATAATAATTTTATTTCTATACACAAAATGACTATCTATGGATCAAAATTCTGTAAAATTACTGTAATTTGTCTAATTTTGTATTTTATTTTGATAATACAAAGTATGTACTTAGTATGTATTTCCTACTAATTTGAAATAAATGACAAGTAATTTCATTATAAATTATATGTAAATATAAATATAAATTTACCTACACTGTTAGGCTGGTTTCAGACGGTCGATACAAGTATGCGATTCTCGTATGATGGATACAGAATTAACATTACAACATATGTAGCCTTTCAAACGGTTGATACGCAGCCGACAAAGAATCGTCTTGAAACAGGCCTTAAAGATTATGTTTATGTATAAATCTTTATATTGAAAAATTTATAATTAACTTCCTAGAGTTCGTTCAACGTGGAAATAAAATCGGGGAGGTGCTAGCTGTATACGAACACGGCTTAGCGATCAATGAGCATCAAGTATAACTTATTTCAAACCACCCCAAAATCGAGCGGCACAAAATTCAATTTTTTTTTCTACTTTTACTAAATCATGTGCGTGCTATTAGGTAATAAAGATTGGAACAGAATGATTGGCAGGACTAATTCTACACCGGACGAACTATAATAAATAATTTCAGTTGTGTGCATTTAAAGCATTCTCCATGCGGTCCGAATTCGGCGGACCTCGCCTACTCTGTAGTCTTGGTCGACAGATCCCTTATCAAAAGCTTTAAAAATACAATAGATTATAGACCATTCAAATTTTATTCCGATGTACGTCATCAATAAAAAGTAAAAAATTACATTTTATCGATGATTTACCTACACAATAAGAATTGAAATACGAGGTGACGCCACTGTATGAAACACCATCATATAGACCTACACCTCACGGCTACGGGTTCGAATCCCGTTGCAAATAAGGATATTCGTGAATGTCCACAAATTCTAATATTCAATCAGTAATAAGAAACTTATATACATAGTTGCAAAAATTTCTAGGTACCTAACGATAGATAGATACAAAAACCATAATGGCATTAACTAAAATCAAATTCATCGTACTTCAAATTGAAAACCATTTTACCTTCGTCTGTCTATTTTAAGTTCTTATTTATCTCTTAACGATATTTTTGCTAGAAACATTAGATATGTGTGTAAATGTTTTGTTTATGCTTGCTGCTAACTTTGCAAGATATTTGTTTTTATTTAAGTATACTTGTTATAATATTTTCTCAATCTTTTATACTTTTTTAATATAGTATTGAAACATAACCTATTCGTTATCAAGTCGGCAATATTCAGATTAAGCAATTTAATAGGGAACTTACAAATATATAACAACTAATATACAAAATAAATAGGTAATCATTTATCACTTCATTAATTAAGGAATAGGCTTAGTTCAGATTAAAGACAACCCAAATGTGCTGCTGTAGGATAGATAATATAAATGACCGTTCTAGTGGAAGAACCAATCTCATATAATCGCGTACTTTATCCCTTCCAAGTTAGGGTTCAGATAAATTAAAATTTTATTACCTACGTACAATTTCGATTTATAAGTATTGAGTTTTTCGAGGCAAATAAAAGATTTTGTGGTCCTCTCAAAATAATATCGTTAATTTTATTCGTTTTCGTGGGCGTTCATAGTAAAATTCCCGTAAAAACAGAATATAGCTACCGCTTTCCTAATAAAAATTAATTTAATAGTTGTAATGAAAAAGTAAAGTATAATGAGATAGTTAGAGTTGATGTGTATATCAATCTTTCAGTACCTATACCTATTTTAATTTTAAGGTTATCGTTTAGGTACCCTACAGTTTAGTAATTTTTACGGTAATTTTTAAATTAGTATTACATACCATCGTTTGCCTTTTATTGATGCTTCTGTTTTGTGTTGTAACTATTTGAATAACTTTTAATATCGATACATATAATTACCGATATATCAGTAATATAGAATAGACGTTTCGAATTATCTATATACTAAACCCCAAAAGGTGATGAGCGCTGATTGGAACAGATATGAGCGTGATCGTCGATAAAAGCTTATAAATAGGTTTCTATCTTTGTCTTAATTACATCTAGCGGGTGTCCAAAAAGTCTTTTAATCTTTGTTAGTTGTAGAAAGATAAATGCGTGTCTTAGATTAAATCATCTCAGAAATGAATTCCACAGCCAATCAAAACCGAAAGACTTTTTGGAGACTCGTTATACCTAATCATGGTACTAATGTTTAACATCCGTTCTTACCAAATTCATAAATTGATGTCGCAAGACTCGTACTTTGGTGAAGTTGTGTAATCAATGTTTAATATTTACAGTAAAACTTCTCGATAACTGATAATCGCGAGACTGTAAGTACTAGAGCTCGTCTAATTTAAGATTGACAATGGCAATCATTATAGTTACTAGATAGACAATGCTGCATTTAAAAAAAATGCACTAACTACATATATAGATACATATATAGTAACTATTGACATTCCCAATGTTAAACTGGACGAGCTCTAATTGTAAGTACCCGTTATTAAAAAGTATCCACTAAAGGAAAATACATAGATAAAGAAGATAAACATACAAAATAAAAAATAGGAAAGAAAAATATTAATATACCTACCAAATAAATTTTTAACTTTATTATAACGACGGCGTTTTGGCAGAACAGCGTAACTGACAAAATGCAAATTTTACAGGAGCGCACATTTTGTGTTGTATTTGTAAATAAATACCTCCTAGAAACTGCATACCTATATAAGTAATTCGGGACACGTTCGTACTAAGTATGTACTTATTCTGCGATGCAGTCACGTAGGTGCGTGAAGTTGGCACGTCATTAAAAGCACTAACGAAAAAAATTGTGCCAATCGTTTGTGCTTTGTTTGTGCACGTTTGTGCACGATATAAAAATTTTGCACGACACGCCGTTTTCGAGTTATTCAAAAATCAAAATGACGTGCCAACTTCACGCCCAGCACGTCATTTGGAAGCACTAACGAAAAAAATTGTGCCAATCGTTTGTGCTTTGTTTGTGCACGTTTGTGCACGATATAAAAATTTTGCACGACACGCCATTTTCGAGTTATTCAAAAATCAAAATGACGTGCCAACTTCACGCCTAGCATTTGGAAGCACTAACGAAAAAAATTGTGCCAATCGTTTGTGCTTTGTTTGTGCACGTTTGTGCACGATATAAAAATTTTGCACGACACACCGTTTTCGAGTTATTCAAAAATCAAAATGACGTGCCAACTTCACGCCCAGCATTTGGAAGCACTAACGAAAAAAATTGTGCCAATCGTTTGTGCTTTATTTATGGACGTTTGTGCACGATATAAAAATTTTGCACGACACGCCGTTTTCGAGTTATTCAAAAATCAAAATGAAAAATCATTTGAAAACACAAACGAAAACAATTATGAAATCGTTAGTGGTTTGTTTATGAACGTTTCTGAACATTGTAAAATTTTATTCAAGTTTTCAAAAATTAAAACCTGATGCTTAACACGTTGTCGTTGAAGATACATACAATCAAAAACAATATTACAGCATTCATTAGTAGGTATACTTTTAGTAGGAAATACTTCTTGGAATATTTGTAACTATCGGGAATTTTAAATCAGCACGTCAAAAAATATTAACTATTTATACAAGCTCGTTCAAGTTATGTAAACATACTCTTCTACTGAAAGTAGTTGATTTTCGTACAAGTACAAGAATGCAGATCATATCATATCTATTTTCTTAAAACTTGTATGTAGGTATATTTACTGTCTTTTTGAAAGGAGATCCTATTTTGAATAGTAACATTATCTTTAAATTTTAAATAATCAGGAGAGAAACTGGAAATTTTAAAAACAATATAAAGTAAGATAGTTCAGGACTATCTGGATTAAGTTAAAAATAACGTACAACGATTAATAATTTCTAATAATTTAAAAACACTCATTATATAAACACTTATATTTACCATATAACTTAGGTACAAAAACTTATTAATATTAATGGTAAGATTAAATCTAAATATAAGTTACTAACGATAAGATGCACTGTTCTACTAAATCCTAGTCTGAGAAGATTTCTAATTAGGTAGTACCTATAATCAAAGGTAGTACACATACCTATAATCTCGACATCATACTGATTATTATATTTACTATGTTCAAATCTACTTTTAATAATAAAATACAAAAACAATGAAATAACTACCTACAACATAATCAAATATCTAACAAATAAAAAATATATTTAACGTAAAACCATGCATTTATTATATGCACAAGTAGATTAACTTAATATTTACTTACAAACTAATAAAATTTTAAAAAAAATTAAATTTAAATCGACGTTGTAATATAATTTTGTTTATTTATTATCAATAGAACTTGAAGTTTGTTCCAACACATCGCCAATTTGCGAACCGTCCGACACATGCTTTCAACCAATTAGAATTTTAGAATTTGACAGTTGAGTAAATTCTAAAATTCTGATTAGTTGAAGGCATGTACCAGACAGTTCGCAAACTGGTTTGGTGGTGTATTGGAAAAAACCTGTATCTGTACCTCAGAATAAAAGTGTACTAAGGGCCGATCTTTCCATCTCCTGATAAATTTATCTGACAGATATTTACCATAGAAACGTTTGTTCACACAATTGTTTTCATGGTAAATATCTGTTAGATTTTAGCTGAAAATAGAAAGATCGGCTTAAGTCACATTTTAATTATTACATAAAACTGTTTGATTTTAAACTGTTTTCTAACCTATCTTAGGTGTTAAACCAGATAAGTAGGTTGTTTAAGCATGTAGAATTTACATTTATTTCTATCTATTATTTCTATTTATTTCTATCTATATCTTTATTTCTATCCGCATATAAAATCTAACATTTATTAATATACCTACTCATTTGGTTCTTCGTCGTCTGTATTTCGTCTATATTTTTTTCGTTCTAATTTTAAGTACCTATACCTCTATTTAATGTAGGTATGTGTGTAAATAAATAGTAGGTAGGTATCATTGAAGGTTAGTAAGATTTGTCGTAAATGGCGCAATAGGTATGTGCAAGTTATAACACGCTGGTAGGTCCAAAACGTTGATTTTCTGCTTTTAAATTTTGAAAATTGCTGTACCAGTACGATTTTTCTTGAAATTTATCTACCAGCATGTAGAGCAAAATTTAAAATATGTATCCTAAAAATTTCATACAAATTAGTTCATTAATAAAGGCGCAAAATTTAAAATAGTTTTGCAGCTTTGTATATTTCCCCTTATTAAGCAATGAAGAGAATAGTTACTTTAATTTTATTCCCGTATTATATCACACTGTACATAAATTACATAAAATACCACAAATATCTATGGCAAAAATGAAATAATAATTCACCGTATTTCTATATCAAGGAACTTTCCATTACCGCAGAGGAACACATTCCGACGAAATAAAAATATACGATTTTGATAGGTAGATGTACCTTTCATAAACTTGCTTATCAGTATCAGAAATATCAAATAGAATTTTTAAAGATTTATACAATTGTAATCTTTATCTAAGAAAGTTGAATGTACACTGCTTAAGTAGATTTGTTAATTTTTAATTTCTAAAATTTAAAAAAATGGTAATGGTCAGTACGGCCATACTACTCCGTACCGCCTAAATAAACGGCCTACCATGCTAAAATTCTTCGATGATTAGAAATATTACAAAATACTGCAATATTGTTTTTGATTGTACATACTTCCGACGACGACGTGCTAAGCGTCAGGTTTTAATTCTTGTATAACTCGAAAACGGCGTGTCGTGCAAAATTTTTATATTATGCATAAACGATCACAAACGAAACATTAACGATTGCCACAATTGTTTTCGTTTGTGCTTCCAAATGATTTTTTATTTTGATTTTTGAATAACTCGAAAACGGCGTGTCGTGCAAAATTTTTATATTATGCATAAACGATCACAAACGAAACACTAACGATTGCCACAATTGTTTTCGTTTGTGCTTTCAAATGACTTTTTATTTTGATTTTTGAATAACTCGAAAACGGCGTGTCGTGCAAAATTTTTATATCGTGCACAAACGTCCATAAATAAAGCACAAACGATTGGCACAATTTTTTTCGTTAGTGCTTCCAAATGCTGGGCGTGAAGTTGGCACGTCATTTTGATTTTTGAATAACTCGAAAACGGTGTGTCGTGCAAAATTTTTATATCGTGCACAAACGTGCACAAACAAAGCACAAACGATTGGCACAATTTTTTTCGTTAGTGCTTCCAAATGCTAGGCGTGAAGTTGGCACGTCATTTTGATTTTTGAATAACTCGAAAACGGCGTGTCGTGCAAAATTTTTATATCGTGCACAAACGTGCACAAACAAAGCACAAACGATTGGCACAATTTTTTTCGTTAGTGCTTCCAAATGACGTGCTGGGCGTGAAGTTGGCACGTCATTTTGATTTTTGAATAACTCGAAAACGGCGTGTCGTGCAAAATTTTTATATCGTGCACAAACGTGCACAAACAAAGCACAAACGATTGGCACAATTTTTTTCGTTAGTGCTTTTAATGACGTGCCAACTTCACGCACCTCAGTCACGTGGTTAGTGTGAAAAACGGAGTTGTACGGAAATTAGATAATATCCTTGAACGAGATACCATAAAATATCATCATAAGTGCTTACTATTTTGCGGGACCACTAACACAATTTCCATACAGACAATTAAAAGTACCGTAACCACGTTTCGTAATTGCATCTCATTGTCAGACATTGGTTAAATGGTTGTTTTTCCATTATTTTCACACTTTGCTTTTGTTGTGATGGTGACTGGACGTATGGCAACCTGTCAAATTAGGCTTTTTCAAGTACGTCACGGCGCGGCGGGTACGGTTTTTTCACGTATTTACAGAAATACAAATCGATTTTTCTGATGGAAAAAATCGAAATGTTATTACCAGATTTTAAATTGACAATTTTTACAGATTTAATTTTAATAATTCATTTTCGGTTAAGTCGTTCTGCCAAAACGCCGTCGATATTATAAGACCTCATATTTCTTGTCGGTTTCAACAAAGAATAAAAAACATTTAAAGCTGTAATTTCATAACTAAAATAAGATGTTGAATAAAAACATTTTGTTATCTTCGTTATAAGACATTGATTCGCATTTTTATATAATCTCGATAAAACAGTCTCGGAATTTTGTGGATTACTTACTTCCTAATTCGTCGTTTCCATTTTTATTACAAATTACCTACATTGTAAAAATTGAATATTTATTTAAAATAAATACCTGATCGATAATATTTTAAATATTTATTTATATTGAAATATATATTACCATAAGTAAAATAATAATAATAATAAAATTATACTATAACACCTTTTGTTACTTTTAAAATACCTATAAGTATATATTCCTATCTACTTACATAATACCGACTTAAAAGGAATAGAACATTTTAAAAGGGTTCATTTATTATTTTTCATGTTCTGCACAATCCTTTCCTGAAATTAACTTACATAACCCAAAGGGATTATTACCAAATATACCTTTAACATCCGTTTGAAGGTTGTTTGTTCGACAACAATGTTTTACAAAGCGCTTTTTGTTTACTTTTTTATAGTAATATTGTTTAGAAGTTGCATAAGTACATATTATAATATTATTTTTAATAAAAATTAATTTAGAAACATTAAATACGAATTTATGTGATTGTACTGTGATGTAATAAAATGAATTAAGCATATTAAAAAGCAATAAATTACTTAAAACGTAGATATTAATAATTCCGATATTAATAATAATAATATTGCTGAGATTATTATTTATATATAGTAGATACGGCCTTTGTTATAAGAGGTACTATACTTTTAAGTAAACGCACTTCACGTTAAAAGCCATATGGGTCTTTTTCGCCTTAATAGGTAATACCATCTTTCAACACTTCCTAATTAACAATAAATGTAAGATAGTTTGCAATTTCTGAACAAAATAACAATATGTATGCTGCATTATTCTTTAAAGGTAAATTGTGGAGTGTTCGTACAAAATCAGCATATCCACTTTTGTGAAAAATTTTGTAGTGTATGTATGTAGAATTCATAAACCGTAATTGTACATATACAACGTTATTCAAGATAGGTTCCAATCCACGTCATCAATAAAACCTCATATTTTAAAGTACTAATAAATTGAAGTTTTTCTTTGCCATGTCACATGCGTAAATTGTTTTTTGTGTTATTTTATGATCTTGGGATTGCTGCCTATTGATCACAGACTTTTACCTATTTATATGTTTTTATATTTGGTTAGTAGGTTAGAATCACACTGCAACCGTGTACGTTTATGAACGTAACACTAACCAAAATTTACTAACAAAATTAAGCAGTCAATCCCAAGATAGATTGGCTAATTGGAGAGTTAAAAGTCATAAAAAAGTGTAATGAAACAGTTAATGTAGATGACCTCATTTACAGACCTCTAAACTGACCACAGTTTAGACTAGTGCAGATGAGGTGAGTTTAGGTTAGTGTATATGTTACGTATCAAGCTAGAAATTGTACATTTCGCACACTGCACAGCGATTTTTGTACCAAGCGTGAAGTGCACAAGTCGTTTTGTACTAAGTTTAAATTATTGCACTTGGTACAGCGAATCTTGTACTGTTCGCACTCTGCACAGTTTTATTGTACCAAGTTGTAAATTTCAAACGCACATTTAACTTGGTACGGCAGTTTTTGTACAAAGCTCGAAGTAAATATTGTTAGGCTATACCTATAGAGTTGTAAAGAGTAATTCATAGCTGTGCCAAGCTTATCGTCATTCTTATTTCAGTCATTGTAATTTGACATTTATTTTTGATCCATTTTAGGGATGTAAATCCGTTTCACGTCTTTGAAATTTGAATTATTCCTTGTTTAGTAAATATAATTTAGTTTTTGTGTAAAAACGAACACGAAAAAATCTTTCTTCGCTCTTTTCGTTGAAAAACAACATGTGTCATATTTTCACTGTTCTTTGATGGAATTCAGTTGAGCTTCAGTTGAACTATCAAAGGAATATCATATTTTAACAAAATAAAAGTATTTACCTACTTTCAAACACAACAAACGAATTCTCGCCCCTTGTGGCCCTCCTACGCTTCGGTAACAAACACCTACGACGTTACGGATTTAATAAACTGAGAATATTTATTAAAATATTTATTCTAATTTGACGGAATAGAGACTTCAGGATAGCCAACCAGTTAGTATAAAACTCTACAGGCGCTTCGAAAATTTTTATTCCTGATTTTGTACAAGAACTATTGTACCAAGTTGAATGTGCGTTTGAAATTAACAACTTAGTACAATAAAACTGATTGGAACAGATATGAGCGTGATCGTCGATAAAAGCTTATAAATAGGTTTCTATCTTTGTCTTAATTACATCTAGCGGGTGTCCAAAAAGTCTTTTAATCTTTGTTAGTTGTAGAAAGATAAATGCGTGTCTTAGATTAAATCATCTTAGAAATGAATTCCACAGCCAATCAAAACCGAAAGACTTTTTGGAGACTCGTTATACCTAATCATGGTACTAATGTTTAACATCCGTTCTTACCAAATTCATAAATTGATGTCGCAAGACTCGTCTTTGGTGAAGTTGTGTAATCAATGTTTAATATTTACAGTAAAACTTCGAAATAACTGATAATCGCGAGACTGTAAGTACTAGAGCTCGTCTAAATTAAGATTGACAATGTCAATCATTATAGTTACTAGATAGACAATGCTGCATTTAAAAAAAATACACTAACTACATATATAGATATATATAGTAACTATTGACATTCCCAATGTTAAACTGAACGAGCTCTAATTGTAAGTACCCGTTATTAAAAAGTATCCACTAAAGGAAAATACATAGATAAAGAAGATAAACATACAAAATAAAAAATAGGAAAGAAAAATATTAATATACCTACCAAATAAATTTTTAACTTTATTATAACGACGGCGTTTTGGCAGAACAGCGTAACTGACAAAATGCAAATTTTACAGGAGCGCACATTTTGTGTTGTATTTGTAAATAAATACCTCCTAGAAACTGCATACCTATATAAGTAATTCGGGACACGTTCGTACTAAGTATGTACTTATTCTGCGATGCAGTCACGTGGTTAGTGTGAAAAACGGAGTTGTACGGAAATTAGATAATATCCTTGAACGAGATACCATAAAATATCATCATAAGTGCTTACTATTTTGCGGGACCACTAACACAATTTCCATACAGACAATTAAAAGTACCGTAACCACGTTTCGTAATTGCATCTCATTGTCAGACATTGGTTAAATGGTTGTTTTTCCATTATTTTCACACTTTGCTTTTGTTGTGATGGTGACTGGACGTATGGCAACCTGTCAAATTAGGCTTTTTCAAGTACGTCACGGCGCGGCGGGTACGGTTTTTTCACGTATTTACAGAAATACAAATCGATTTTTCTGATGGAAAAAATCGAAATGTTATTACCAGATTTTAAATTGACAATTTTTTACAGATTTAATTTTAATAATTCATTTTCGGTTAAGTCGTTCTGCCAAAACGCCGTCGATATTATAAGAACTCATATTTCTTGTCGGTTTCAACAAAGAATAAAAAACATTTAAAGCTGTAATTTCATAACTAAAATAAGATGTTGAATAAAAACATTTTGTTATCTTCGTTATAAGACATTGATTCGCTTTTTTATATAATCTCGATAAAACAGTCTCGGAATTTTGTGGATTGCTTACTTCCTAATTCGTCGTTTCCATTTTTATTACAAATTACCTACATTGTAAAAATTGAATATTTATTTAAAATAAATACCTGATCGATAATATTTTAAATATTTATTTATATTGAAATATATATTACCATAAGTAAAATAATAATAATAATAAAATTATACTATAACACCTTTTGTTACTTTTAAAATACCTATAAGTATATATTCCTATCTACTTACATAATACCAACTTAAAAAGAATAGAACATTTTAAAAGGTTCATTTATTATTTTTCATGTTCTGCACAATCCTTTCCTGAAATTAACTTACATAACCCAAAGGGATTGTTACCAAGTATACCTTTAACATCCGTTTGAAGGTTGTTTGTTCGACAACAATGTTTTACAAAGCGCTTTTTGTTTACTTTTTTATAGTAATATTGTTTAGAAGTTTGCATAAGTACATATTATAATATTATTTTTAATAAAAATTAATTTAGAAACATTAAATACGAATTTATGTGATTGTATTGTGGTGTAATAAAATGAATTAAGCATATTAAAAAGCAATAAATTACTTAAAACGTAGATATTAATAATTCCGATATTAATAATAATAATATTGCTGAGATTATTATTTATGTATAGTAGATACGGCCTTTGTTATTAGAGGTACTATACTTTTAAGTAAACGCACTTCCCGTTAAAAGCCATATGGGTCTTTTTCGCCTTAATAGGTAATACCATCTTCCAACACTTCCTAATTAACAATAAATGTAAGATAGTTTGCAATTTCTGAACAAAATAACAATATGTATGCTGCATTATTCGTTAAAGGTAAATTGTGGAGTGTTCGTACAAAATCAGCATATCCACTTTTGTGAAAAATTTTGTAGTGTATGTATGTAGAATTCATAAACCGTAATTGTACATATATAACGTTATTCAAGATAAGTTCCAATCCACGTCATCAATAAAACCTCATATTTTAAAGTACTAATAAATTGAAGTTTTTCTTTGCCATGTCACATGCGTAAATTTTTTTTGGTGTTATTTTATGATCTTGGGATTGCTCCCTATTGATCACAGACTTTTACCTATTTATATGTTTTTATATTTGGTTAGTAGGTTAGAATCACACTGCAACCGTGTACGTTTATGAACGTAACACTAACCAAAATTTACTAAGAAAATTAAGCAGTCAATCCCAAGATAGACTGGCTAATTGGAGAGTTAAAAGTCATAAAAAAGTGTAATGAAACAGTTAATGTAGATGACCTCATTTACAGACCTCTAAACTGACCACAGTTTAGGCTAGTGCAGATGAGGTGAGTTTAGGTTAGTGTATATGTTACGTATCAAGCTAGAAATTGTACATTTCGCACACTGCACAGCGTTTTTTGTACCAAGCGCGAAGTGCACAAGTCGTTTTGTACTAAGTTTAAATTATTGCACTTGGTACAGCGAATCTTGTACTGTTCGCACTCTGCACGGTTTTATTGTACCAAGTTGTAAATTTCAAACGCACATTCAACTTGGTACGGCAGTTTTTGTACAAAGCTCGAAGTAAATATTGTTAGGCTGTACCTACAGAGTTGTAAAGAGTAATTCATAGCTGTGCCAAACTTATCGTCATTCTTATTTCAGTCATTGTAATTTGACATTTATTTTTGATCCATTTTAGGGATGTAAATCCGTTTCACGTCTTTGAAATTTGAATTATTCCATGTTTAGTAAATATAATTTAGTTTTTGTGAAAAAACGAACACGAAAAAATCTTTCTTCGCTCTTTTTCGTTGAAAAACAACGTGTTTCATATTTTCACTGTTCTTTGATGGAATTCAGTTGAGCTTCAGTTGAACTATCAAAGGAATATCATATTTTAACAAAATAAAAGTATTTACCTACTTCCAAACACAACAAACGAATTCTCGCCCCTTGTGGCCCTCCTACGCTTCGGTAACAAACACCTACGACGTTACGGATTTAATAAACTGAGAATATTTATTAAAATATTTATTCTAATTTGACGGAATAGAGACTTCAGGATAGCCAACCAGTTAGTATAAAACTCTACAGGCGCTTCGAAAATTTTTATTCCTGATTTTGTACAAGAACTATTGTACCAAGTTGAATGTGCGTTTGAAATTAACAACTTAGTACAATAAAACTGTACAGAGTGCGAACAGTACAAGATTCGCTATAACAAGTGCAATAATTTGAACTTCGTACAAAACGACTTGTGCACTTCGCGCTTGGTACAAAAATCGCTGTGCAGTGTGCGGAATGTACAATTTCTAGCTTGGTACGTAACATATAGATATAAATCGTTTAAGGTAGTATGTAATTAATGTTTTAAACAAAAAATACGATTTTCATACTTACTACCAATTGCTACTAAATACATGTCTTTTACTAAAGGTGATATAAAATAGTCGAGGATAAAATTTCTGGCGATGAAACGGCCGACGATGAATAATCCCGACGAAGAATCGACGGCGCTGAAACGGCTGCCATGAACGGGCAAGATATAAATTTTGAGTTTAGGTAAATTTTGAGTCTTGAGGTATAATTCTCTAAGTTTCGTTTTAACCTAGAGTGTATTTTTTCGTATCCTAGTTTATAGAAGGTCGCACTTGGGCACTTGTTTAATTTTGGCAGAATCGTGTTGTGATCATGATATTCTTCAATGGTTAACATTCCTAGTTCATAATGAAACTGTCCGTTAGTAATATGTATACCAAAGAACGCCGACTGGTTTATGTAATACTGTGAAACTTGTAAAATTGGCCGCTTGCTAAAGTTAACGAGATTTGAACGGAACCAGCGTTGGTCAACATAGATTTTGATTTTACTGTATTAAGACTGTAAGACTTAAGAATTAGTATGACAAAGCTGGTACAGTTACTTTCGAGAGTCGGTTATTTAGTTTCTTTTAGGCTAGGCGCTGATATGTAGGCGCTATCAGTTGCGTAACAGTTTGATCGCATCAGTGACTACCATGTGACAGTGTGCGCACATGCAATTAATATGCAACTGTAAATTTACAGTTGTATTTGTATTTGTGATAAACAATTTGTATTTTAACACAAATTATTTATTTGCGCAACCGTGTGTAACTCTTTTATATCACGCATGTTCAAATACGTCTGAGCTCACTTGTAAACTAAACAGATACATTTCTGGAAGTTTTCCTACATAAGAAATCGCTTTTTTTTCAGTTAGTATTCTGGTAAGTGGTGTAAGATGGTAGCAGATGCAAAAGTTCGTCGAAACTGCCAACACTCATCCAATAATAATTAAAAGAACTTCTCCAGATGGGCTCATAAATCTTGATATGTAATTAATTTATGAAATTGATCTTTAATAAATCGTTGATATAAAATATGATGGCGCGCACACATGCAACTGTTATGCACTGATAATCATTTATGCAATCAAACTGTTGCGCAACTGAAAATTGCATGTCAGCGCTAGGCCTTAAGATTAAATGTTTTGTTATGCATTTGATATGATTTATCGTTAGATTCCGTAACTTAAACCATCTGATAACGGTGTTATACAGTTGCAACTTGAAGTTCCACTCCTTCTAAACCTAATAAGACGGTATCGTCAGCAAACGTTGCGAGTTTGCCTTTGGTGTTAGGAAACAAATTATTTTCTAAAATACGAGTATCAAGTATATTATCTTATATAAAACTGGATTACGAACAAGAAATACCTATATGATATTTTATAGAGCACGTAAGGGAATTCTTCACAATAGCCCTGTAACTTTTCAATCAATATCTATTGTTGCTGGCCACCCACATACTCCCATCAATAAGCTTTAAAATATTAATACTTGCAATATTCTTTAGAAAAGCTATATATATATATATATATATATATATATATATATATATATATATATATGTAGGCACCTACTTAGATATATATTATTATATTTACCGTAAATTTTACTCTAGAAGTTAATTAAAAAGTAGTTATTGTTAGTTTTTATAAAACAAACACCAATACGTTAATCTAAATAAGATTATTAAAATTATTGGAACCATTGGACCCAGACCCAAATAGAAATGGACCCAGTATAAACAGTAGAATGAGCAAGCAATTTTAATTTCAGTTTTGTGGTAATATCGTGAGTAAGAAAAATACGTTCTACAAATTTAAAATCTATTTATTTCATTATTTAGCTTTATTTAGAGATTTATAATAATTCTCAATTTTAAAAATTCGTTTACCAAATATCGCATTTTATAGAATGATTAGTTAAACGTTACAAAAGACTCCCCTCGAGGCTTCTCACCAATGAAGAATCTATTTCTATTGCTTTCTCAACAAATTGTTGTTCACACGAATGTTACATTTATTCAAGAACTAGGCACGCTTTTGTTTAAACGATTATTTTTCCTTAATTTTGGAATTTTACCATTAACAACATTAACATTTTTTATTTACTTATAAATATTTATCTTTTTATTCAATTTTTATCCATCGTCAAAAATGATCAGTAGTCAATTAATTAGGTATATTAATAAGATTAATTTTTTATTAGTTCATCAACCTAATACTTTTAAAACATTTACGAAAATCTAATTTGGTATATTTTCAAAAATTTTCATACGACTCACATTTTTAATATATAATGGAATATGAAAACAAGTTTATCTTGGATATTATATGAAATTTATATTTAGAAGAAGAAGGTTATTGAAATGAACTAGAATTTATAAATAACTGGGGAGTCGTGTTTTTAGAAATAGAACTTTACATATTATGTGCTGTCAAACAAAAATTAAAAGCATGCACTTACTAAGGCTAACTTGTCCATTTATTGTAAGACATAACAATTATTATCTATTTATTTAAAAATACATATATATATGTACAGTGTATCCACCAATGGATCTAACTATACTTGTAAACTTTTTTTATGTCTTGCTTTAAAGAGTTTTGTTTAGTTTGAAATGTCCTTAGCCATAGTCGGAATATCGATATAATCATACAGGGTTGTTTAAAAATAATGAAACGTTCAATTGTTCAAGAGTAAAGTACCAATCAAGTAAAACTGAAAAATGTTAAAGGAAAGAATTATTCCTAATGTCAATAGAAGTTCAAGTATGACATTTTAAAACTTTGTCTAATAGTTGATATTTTGTCGACAATAAAATTAACGCAGCTGTAGGTACCAAACTAAAGAAATCGCATAATTTATTGAATAACAAAAACAAAAATATGTATGGACAAAAACATAAATATCTAATAATACTTTACATGATACCTTCCCACCTCTACACACTTTTCTATTCTCTTTCTAAATTCTTCGTAAACTAAATCAATTGCATATTCACTTATGTTGGCTATCGCTTCTGTTATTATTATTTTTTATTATTTGAATGACCAGTCATCTGAACTAGGCCTAACTGTTCTATATTTTTGTTTTGCTTATTCTTCTAAATTTAGTATTTATTTTTAAATCCGAAATATTACTGACAACGAGTGAATGTATATTATAAATATATTAATTATGTTTTTACTTTTAAAGTTCTTATAAGCAACTATTAATAAAATAATAATCAATATTTAATCGCATATCTATTTATTATGCTACACCTAAATAACTCACCCAATATGAATTACAAATATTGAACTTTAGTGTCATTACTCAAATTGAAAAGCTCGACAAGTTGTATTGTTAATTTTAGTTGAAACTCACAGTAAACTAAAACAAACAATAGGTATTAATTTTGCTTATACATATAAATAATTTATTTATGCTAAAATATAAATTTAATGGTAGAACTCTGTTTGTTCTAGTTTCATAAAAGTTGAGCTCAAAGTTGGGAAAATAGAACTTATTTTAGTTATCTATAAAGTAGGACTTTAATGACCATTTCGCGGTAAATTCAGCCTCACAGTTAATTATTTACTTATACGCACTCAAAGCGAAATTCAGGAAAAATCGAATTTAACCCATCATATGTTTATTTACCCATCACCCTGTATAGGTAATAATGTATTTACGTTGTAAAACCAATTTAAACCGTTGGAAAGTCTTAAACCGATTTTTCTTTTTAAATAGGTTAATAATTCATTTTTTTAGAAGCTTAAAACTATCAGTTCGATAAGTTTTTACTACTTTATGAGTAAGAAGCGCTTCGATAAAAACGCTTTAATTAAATTGAAGCCTGGCATTCATTCAACACCCTATCAAAAGCTTGGCTTGCGTCCAAAAACGTAACCGTATCGAACTTTCTTCCTTTCATTTTCAATTCAATTTTATTTGTCAATATACATAGATATACGTAAGTGTATGGTAGTACATACAATAATAAAATCTGAAGAAATAATCAGATAAAAAGTAATTAGGAGTTATTTACATTGGAATTCCTTGTGTCTGAATAAAATTTTAAATCCCAAGTCAGTTTTATTACGAATATTTTTGCATTATCCTTCAAAAGAAAATTACTTTTCAGACCTATTTGATATTTTGTATGTGTAACAATAACTTTATACGTCCTTTATATGTATGTATAGGTACAACTGAAAAGAAATATCAAAAGTCTGTCGGAAATTTTATGGATTTGCTATACAACTCGTTATAATCCTTTCATGTAGGTATTGAAAATAAAAACAAAATGTCACGAGCACTTTCTGTTTGTCGATCTTAAATCTGATCAGTATTATAACGATCCAAAATTAATAACATAGATGATAAAAATGTCAATAAACATCAATGATATACTCTTGTTGCATGTTGTCGTTCCTCTTGGCATTTTTATAAGTAACCTATAACTTTTTGCACTAAAACGAGTGTAACTTTAGAATGGCCTTAATATTCAATACAATTTTAAATCTACAAATGTTCACCTATCTAAAACACTTATTTCAAAGAATATTCCAAAGTATATACGAAATCCTGAACTTCCAATTGTTTATTT
The DNA here is from genome assembly GCA_036326145.1 of Rhagophthalmus giganteus. Taxonomy (NCBI): domain Eukaryota; kingdom Metazoa; phylum Arthropoda; class Insecta; order Coleoptera; family Rhagophthalmidae; genus Rhagophthalmus; species Rhagophthalmus giganteus. The sequence continues at coordinate 2,044,020 of JARFJA010000026.1, read as the reverse complement.
ATGTTGGCAACATTTTTTGGCAAACAAACTAACAATAAGTGGTTATATTGACAAGATGTCTTTTAATAACAACCCATGCATATAATGTATATACTTACTGTATATGCATGTATATTAAAATGGTTGAATTCAATTTTCAACAGTTTTTAAATCTTAAAACAATTTATTTCAACATTCTGGAGATTTGTTTTTGTTTCATTAATATCAGGTACTCCCTAGAATGTTTTTCCAATGTGAATTATTTATGGTATTGCCGTACGTCTAGATTTATTGTGCATCTGTTTTTTATTGTTAGACATTATTGCGGTACAACTTCGTACGTACTTACATACTTGGCGCTACAGTTTATTCACAATTTTTTGGGCCTGAAAGCGACTCCAAAAATAATTTATTACTTTTCGTCACGCCTACTTAAAGTACGTAATTAATTTTCGTAATAAAAATGTTAAATTAAAAATTTTATGTTTTTTTTACTTTTTAGTAATTTTTATTTTATTTATTTCGGGAGGTTAAAACCTGTAAGTATGCTTTATGAACAATCAATGTTTATATACCGGGTGTTAACAAGATCACTAGCACCTCTCGTTTGCCCCTTAGTTTTAAAGCTACCGAAGTGTAACTCGGCGCAGTTAATAAAAATGCCAATTTTGACATGATGTATGATTTTTGGACTTCCGGTTTGGTCGGAAGTAACATCAATTTTCGATTTTCAAATAGAACACCCTGTATATTTTTGCATTTTCGTAATCCCGGTTAAATTCTGAATAGGTTAACACAATTTTGGTGAGAAATATTTAGACTATTTTCTATTTATTATAACAATTTAAAGTAGTTGAAGTGTTTTGTTTTTAAGTTGAACAGTGAATGGATTTTGGGTTTGACGATATACCGTTGGATTGGTTTTCTTTCACTTTTTAGTAATTTTTATTTTATCTATTTTAGGAGCTTAAAAACCTGTAATGACAATGAAACAATCAATATTTATATATGTAATGTGTATATCTTAGATCAATTTGTCATAATATGATAATCTCTGGTGTATTTCTGTACCTTGCCTGCACGCTAAAATTCTCTGTTCTATTGTTATCTTTTTTACAAGTCGTTTATTAGGATCGATTCGTTTGTTGAGGGCCTCTTACCCGTTTGGGGTCCCAATAAATATTTTATACAATAATATCTGTTGTGGCCACGAACAAGCAAGGAACTGTCAACAGGCGAATCGACTCTATTTATTTTTTATCAATTTCTTACAAACTCGTATAAAAATTGTAAACAGGTTGTGTATAATTAAAAATTATATCGACAGATAATTTTTATGCATAATTTAATGCCGAAATCTCGTTACATTTAATTTGTATAGTACGTATAAGTGGTAATTTATTTATAAACTTTTAATTGCAAAATAACCTTGAAATTATGCGATTTATTAAAATTATGTTCCAAAATTACATATCTAATGGCATTAGCTTTGCTAATATCAATTTTCATTCAAATTATGTGTATAATTAGGTAAGTAGGTAAGTAGGTACATATTAATTGATCATTCATTTCGTGTAAACCACAAATTATTCTGTATTTTCAAACAAACTGGTAATTCGCATACATAACACACGGAATATAGCCATAATAACTGGAGAAACAATATAAATATCTACTCAAAAATTCATTAGCCACAGGTTTGTTATTTGTTTTAAATTTAATTGATTTTCAAAGTGTGGCTAAAGCCAACCGATTATAGCTATTTCATAAACACACAAAATCAATCATTTATAGGATTCTACAATCGTTTATTTACTACTTCTGCTAATATATAAAGCACGCTGAAAATTTATAGTTTTTATTGCTATGCTATGGTTATTTTCAAAGAATTGAATTAAGCGTTCACGTTTCTGTTATTGGGTGTTGTAGGTTTAATAATCTACTTATGTAAAGTGTACCTAATCTTTGTCTTTTCTATAAATGAAGCAATATTTTAATAGACAGGTAGTCGTATTCTAAAATACGTACTTACACAAGTTTGTGTTTTTTCATTTTTTAGGTGATTTATAATGATTTGAAGTAAATCGCAGTTCCTAACCTATTCAGAATTCACCCAGGATTCCGAAAATACAATAATATACAGGGAGTTCTATTTGAAATATAAAAACTGGAAATTCAAAAAAAATCACACATCATGTCAAAATATGGCATTTTGCGTCATTATCAACTGTTCCGAGTTTCATTTCGGTAGCTTGAAAAACAAGGGGCAAAAGAGGGATGCTAGTGAGCCCGTTGACACCCGGTATATTAACATCATAATATCTATCCATCTATATTCTATAAAATATAAAAGTAGACAAACAAATAATCGAGCAAAACAATTTACTAAATACTTATGTTTTATTAGTACTTCCAAAAATTAAAACCTTATTCCGCTCTGCAATATCCTTTTTCGAAATACATTTAGGTTAAAAGCCAATAATGTTCGCACTACATAATGTAGAGAGCTTTGTAAACTGAAAATCGAGTTTAAATGCTATTACAGAATGATTTACTCAAACCGTAATTTTATATAAACTCGAATTAACATTTTCTATTATGGGATTGTTAAACAGTCGCTAATAATACTGAATAAATGGATTTTACAGCCGCTAGTTGTTATTGGTCAATTAAATCGCTTAACCGTATTTCCAACCTGGCAATAATTTTTAACTACCTATGTATATATGCATCCGGTTTAACCGAAATAATTTCACAATCAGAGAAAGAAATGACGATCGAAAAAAAAATTAGGTATGGACTATTTATTTCAAATGAAAATAGGTATTTAAATGTGTAGCGTGTAAATTATTTTAACTGTTTTAATGAAATGTGTTTTTACTATTTTTGTGTTTTTTCGTCAGTTAGCAGACGATAATAGCCTTAACTGATTATCTGAAACGGCCCCGATCTCTTTAGTTTGCTTAAAAGGGGATTTACTGTCGGAACGATTTATTTTTAAAAACATTTTATTTGAATATAAATAGGTATGTACCTATCTATATATAAAATTAGTAAATAGGAGTAATTTTTATTGATCTTCTTGTACGCTGCGCGTCATATAAATGTAGTACACTTAGATTTTGTCAATGTAAATCGAACTTGCTTTGTCACATTGACAGTATGAAAGGTCTGTCACAATTTCGTAGTACTAACATTGTGACGATGCCAAGGCCCTTGAATAGCAATTGCGAATTATGTAAAATGTTTCCTATACACACAAGTTTATTTGTTAATAAGAGCCCAAAAGTTAGTCTTAGGTAGCTATCGTTAGTCCTAAAGTGTAACAAAGGTTGTTAATATATATACGTCAAGAAAGATTTATTTACACAACTAAAAAACACGACTTTCGGCTCACAAGACTTATATCATATTTATACTAGTGTACTACAACTAACAACAATAAATTATTAAAATATATTATACTTATCTACATAAAAATGCCTGCATATCACATGCCTCTATATATATATATATATATATATATATATATATATATATATATATATATAGTGTGTGTGTGTGTGTGTGTGTACAGTCGGATGCAGAATTAATGTCGTTAATCGCTAGCATTACACGAGTATATACGACACAATGAACAAATCGTGATTAGAATATATATTTAAAGTTTAACTTTGTATTTATACTTTATTTCACTTGTCGTAAATACGTTTCGTAGATTTTGCGACAGTACTTTTGCACCCGACTGTACATGCATAATTCATATCTAGTTGTATATTTTGAACTTTTTATTTCGTTCCTCGATAGGTTGCGTTGCTTTGAACTTCTAAATTTAGATATTCTGTAATGCTATCTTAAATTATATACTAGCTGCGAAAGATATAACTAGTAGCTTAATTGGACTTATTCTCCGTTAAATCTAAAGTTAATAATTACTTAGAAAATAACAAATAGCGCTTGATTTATTAGTATTCCAACAAAAGATATTAATAACTAACTGCATAATATAGAGAAGTTAAAATAGTAAATAAATAATTATGATTTAAGTATTTAAAAACGGTGACCCGACAAAATAGCTTTATACATAAAACAGCCTAATGCAAAATGTAGTTTCTATTTTACAATTATTAGATTACAATTTTATTAATTATTTTATTAAATAAAACATAAAAATTAAATGCATTTTTTTACATTAAAAAATATATATACAAGGTCTTCTTTTTACTACAAAAAACCGATTTTTGTTTATATTGTTAGCGTAAAGCCGCCTACACGCTAAACAAGCGAATGAGAGCAAACATTTACTCGCACTCGCTTTTTTGGCGAATACGTGCTGAACACGAGAGAGCGAACGTTTGCCCTTATTCGTTCGTTTGGCGAGTACGCGGTTTAACACGTATATATCGTTTGTGCTTCAGCGACGGCACGAAACGCGCGCTCCTGTAAAATTTACTTTTTGCGGCTCAAGACCAAAACTTAGTGGCTTACTTTGCCAATTGTGACATGATAACAATGTGTCCGTTTTTTGTTTTTTTTTGTAATTACTAGCTTTAAATTTTTATGTTTATTAGCCTCAAATTTTACAATCGAAATGATGTAAGAATATCCCGAACTTAATGACATCCACAAACGTGCATGGATTATGGACGACTCGAACCTCAGACCGCTCCCCGCGCCAGAAGAACGTTCGCACGACCGATGCGGCTCTTGCAACCTATCTAGTTTTTCGAAAAATTCTAGAGCAGAAGTGCCTACTCCAGGCTCGGAAGAGACTTCTAATTTATTGCGAGACGTCTAAACTTCAGTGTTCAGAAGATAAAATTACCTACACAGTGAATTCCTCAACTTACAAACTTTATTCGTTTCTCGACTTAATTTCTCAGTCGATTAGTTCGTAGCTCGATTAACAGGGTCAATGGGTTTTTCGAAAGTTTTGAATTGTTTGATATCATACAATTTTATTATTTGCAACAAGCCGAATTCGGACAACGTGACGATATTTCGAAAGTAAGTCGCGAGGACACACTGTATTCTGTTTAGCAATTTCGGTTGTTTGAGTTAATTTGCCTCAATTTATCATGTTTTAAATGCGTATTTGTTTTTTGTTTATTAAATCATTCTTAATAAACGGTATTTTGCAACAAAATGCCCTAACTCACACTTGGTTCACTGGGGTTTTCTTGGTTACTAGGTTTTGTTACTTAGAACGTTCATTCTAATGCTTCCTACAGCAAACAACGATAATTTCCTCAATTTTCAGACGAATAGAGCCGTTATCATCAAAAATTTTAACCCACTATCGGAGAATAGTAATCTTGGAAATTTGCAAAAATCGGTCTACTAATTCTGTTCGTTACCAGTTTTAGGTCGTACACTTCTACTTGTGTGCATAATTTATACGAATTTGCTTTGTCTGTTTGTAAAATGTTTCTCTATATTAAAAAATAAGTAAATTCGAATTTCTCGATATTTAATTTATTTTAACGTTTTAAATGTTTTCTCATTTACGGCAAACAACATGTGTGTGTGGGGTGGAGGGGGGTTAGATCCTTGTTTCAAAACACCGTCCATGTAACTATATTTTTTATTATACTCCTATTAATATGATTTATTAAGTAGATATTCCTATTATTTTGCTGCAAATATACCTAAACAACCCTTATTTATTTTACATTTAGTAAAATTACATTTGAATATTTTGGCGACTAACAAAAATGATTTATAATTCCATTTTTTATTCACTTTTATTCACTGGTGTAAATAAAATAAGATATGCAACGTAATATAAATCTTCTACTACTACTAGTATTTCTTTTTAATTAATGGAATAGACTGTAGCAGAGAAATTTGTACACATTTCAGTGTACATATTTAAAGTGCTTCCAGATATTTATACTACACGTAAGTACATACATACCCTACATTGAATGTAGTTATAATTGCCGTGATTAAAAATGTCGAAATAATTTTCGTTCCACTGATATCAGCAACGCGACGCTATTAATTTCTAATGGAAATTTTATTAATTAGTTATACATATTTCCAAAATATTATGATATGTGGATACTATTTTTATCTGCGTTAATTTGAATGAGTTGTTTACAGATAGCTACTCATTTATATAACTTTGCTTATAATTTTGTCCAGTTGATGCTATTTATAAAAAGTACCTACGTTAAAATTTATTTATAAAACAAGATGTTATTAAAATTTAATTTTAATTTAATCATCGGTGATACCTATTCTATGTAAACATTATACCTACATTTTATAATATTAATCGTTTTTTACATTTAATTGAAATTAATTCTTCAAATTCTATTTTTGTTTGCGACGTCTTCTAAAGGTCATAGATTTTCTTTCAAAAATTTGCACCTTCACATATGCATATTTGAATTATAGCTAACGTTAAGTTTAACATAATTTGCCGAATTTTTACAGCTACGTGAGAAAAATCCAAATATTTTTTTTATTAGAATCGTGACATATTTTCAAAGAAAATCCAATAAAAAATCGCTACTTACTTCAAAATAACTGCAATATCCAGATGCATTAAGGACAACTAATACAAAACGCATTCACTTTTACGTTTATAAACTAACACTTACGGTAAACGAACTAAAATGCAAGAAACATAAATTGTAAGTATCAAAATTAAATGTAAAATAGCCACTTCCGTGTTCTAAAATATAAAGAAATCGTGTAAGTAATGTTTTAATTATTATTTAATTAATAATCAAAAAACACGACACGCGCACTAATCATAACAGACTGATCATGTATGATCTGAATAAGAGCACACGATAGAAATCAGTCATTTGAGCGTCCCGATGCTGTTTCGACGCGGACGCGCGTCTTCACGAGCATAATCGGCCAAACTCGAGGGCAGATCGACCCCAACAGCTGCGTCCGGGAGTCAGCTACCCTTAAAGGCTCCCACAACCACCCTCCAGTAACCCCTTTACCGCATCCTTGCCTACCTCCGACCACACCGGAAACACATGATGTGTCACCAGGTTTCATGCTCATAAAAGTGTTATTCGTTCCGTTTATATGCATTTTGCAGTTCACCTGCGTAGAAATGGGATTTATTTCTTTTTATTCGAATCACAAAATAAATGTGTTTTATGAAGCTTTTAATCCCCGTAATTTTTCACCCCAACAGTTTCAGCATTATATAATATGTATATATACCACTTCATTTCATTTAATTACAAATTTGTCCCCATATAGAATGCTTTATAAATTATAAACGAAGCTAAATTAAATTTTAATTCAAGTACTACCTAAAATATCGATAGACGAAATGACATTTCTATAAATAAGGTACTACCTGAACCCAATATGGCCTCAACACAATTAAAATTTCCTAAATGTCCGATCGTTAATGTTGTTAACGTAAAAAAATGTACTTTTGAACGCATGAACGCATGTAAAAATCAATGTTTTTTTTTATAAATAAAAATACAATAACATTAAAAAAAATAGGTTAGGTAGGCCATATTGGGTTGGGGTACCTACATTATTACCTATAATTTAATCCTAACGTTTCTAATATGAGCTTTACGAATAGTCCAAGTTGTAATTGTAACTGTAAAAGAATGTCGACTTCTGAACCTTCTGGTACAAGCACGAAATTTTAGGGGTATATTCTGTACCCCATACTGATCATAATAAACGTCAGATCCATTTCGAAGTCACCACTTAATTCAAAATAATCTCCATTTAATAATCGGGGCGCGTTACAATACAGGGTGTCTAGGAAATGATGATAAATCTTCCGGAGACGTATACACCTAGAACACGTTAAAATAAAACTTTAGGTTTCTATAAACTTTTTTCCTACGACGCTCCTTGCTGAAATATTCACCCCCATAGTTGAAAGAGAAAAATCTATTTGTTTTAATAACATTTTTATTTTTTATTAAAATTTAATTGTGTTTGATATATATTTGGTTTGGAGCAAGGATACACTAACACCGACCGTTCAAATCACATTTTTTTCAAGAGATTAATTTAAAAAATGCAGTTTAATTGTAGGACTTTCCCGAAATTTTAGAATAACAAAGGTACTCTTGTTCATTTTCCATAAAATAAACCATTTTCGAAAAAATCCCACTTAAAAGATAACCTTGCATTCTGTAACTTTTTTTTTAACTGTAACTTTTTCTGTAACTCTTTAGTACACGGTGTGCGTAGCAGTATAATTACCAGTAACACGTACCTGTTACCCTTTAAACACGATTTTCTCGAATATGGTTTATTTTATGAAAAGTGGACAAGAGTACCTTTTTTATTCGAAAATATTAGGGGAATGTGACAATAAAGTTAACATTTTTTAAATTAATCCCCTCAAATAAAATCTGATTAGAAAGGTTAGTGCTCCTTGCTCCCGGTGAAGTGGTATCGCAAAATCTATGAAATTGTTTTGAAATACTTCATTTATTAGGAATGTAAACCAGATCTCTAAAATTTCATGCTTCACCACAAAGTGCAGGGTTTATGCACTTAGAACCTGGACTATTAGATAAAGTTTGGTACATGAAACTTTTATACAAATTTAAAAAACACTCCTGCTCACCCTATGTATGTTAAAGTCTTACTTAGAAGGTAGATATTTTCACGTCAAATATGAAAAAAAATATGATAAATAAAATAAGTCTTTTAGTTAAAAGTTATAGTTAATATAAGTTATTTTTGTTACACATTTTACAAAAATTCCATCTCTGGTACATTTTGTATTGCAACAAATTGAATATATAGACAAATATATGTAAAGGGTACGTTCATCCTTGAACGATATGTCCAAATATGGTATCCCAGTTATGTACCAGATACATAGGTATACAGGGTGTCCCAAAAGTAGACGGTTAAATGAAATGTGGCAACGGGAGAGGTCATTTCCAACCAAAATAACCATATATGTGATCCATCCATTTGTTTATGGTTCGAAAGTTATTGTAAAATTTGTATTTTTCTGCGAAATTGGCTACTGCCAATCGGCTACATATCAATGCAATGTAGCTGATGGAAAGGGCCAAAATAAACATTTTTCTAAAATGGATTTTGACCGAAGCTCAGTAACAAAGCTCATGCTCATTGATGGACAATTGACTTACTCATGGATTTTTAACTTGTTGTAACTTTCTCGTTACTGAATTTTGGCTAAAATCCATTTAAGACAAATGTCTATGTCAAACTATATCTATAATACCTACTAGGTTAAGAGGTATAGCTTTCTATTGATCTTGAAATATTGGGTGCATTCAGCCGGAAAGCGCTGCCTTGCGCTGGAACAGCGGTTCAATTGAACCGCTATTTATTTGCGATTTTTTATTTTATTTTTACAGTTGACGTATAACATCAGTTGTGCCACGTGTTTATCACAATAGCTTTAGGTCGCGTCGTTCAGCCGTAGTCAGCTACCATAAAGTAGCGCTTGCTTTCCGCTGTTTCAGCGATGAGCCCGACTGAATGCGTCCATTGTTTAAAATATTTATTATAGAGATGACATTTTGGTATGTTAAATTTCGATACAATTTTTTATCGTATTATAAGAAAGTCCGCCCCCATAGCGTACAATTAGCTTTGACACCACCCTCGATCTTCTATACCACCAATACAATAAATGAGGATTCTCTCATAAAAATACTACTTTTATTTTAATCATATCTATAGATTTTTAATTTGTTTAATAAATAAAATGATAAATTGTTGAATTTGAACGGTTTTATTATAAGCTTGGAAATGACTTCATGATGTGAAACAAATATTCTTTGATAATTTACTAATGGGACTGGAAAGTGTGCACACATTACATTTACTAATGAATTCAAGTTGCAAGTAAATTACATTATTTGTTGCTTGATTATAGTCAGCTCTAGGCTGTCAGGTTGCGTCGCGTCGGTGTCTGCTTAAATATAATTACTAAGCAACGAACTTTACACGCGTAAATGTCACGTATTAGTAGTACGTAATTTAAAAAATAAACTAGAAGTAATATTTCTTTTTATACCGCGAGGTTTTATGAAAATATAATTACCAAAAAAATTAAATTTGTAAGTAATCTAAAGTCATAAATATAGAAATGCGCTTTCCACACGTTATAAACATCAATACAAAGGAAGAATACGACCCTTCCAATGTATCTCTTGAACTTAGTTGCGAGGTGAATAGAAAGGTATTCCCAGAAAATCTAAATTGGGGAGACACAGACTTTCCTTCTTTGGTTGTTATTTGTGTATGGGCGATTTCCAAATCGTTTAAAAATAAACAGATATTTCATAAACTGCCCGGAGCTGAAAAAGATCTGCTTTTAGAAATTTTACCGACGAATTTACCTCTGGCTCTTGTAGTGCCACTGATAAAGGTAAGTTTCGCTATTATACAAATGATAATTAATTACTTTACGTTAATATTAAATAGAAATTTAATACAGCACGCAATCATTTTATTGACCAATCTATTTAGTAAACTCGAAAATAATACGATCGTTTGTTCATCGATAGGTTCCAATCTCGTCATCGTCAATAAAACCTCGTATTTTACAGTACCTACTAATAGATTGTAGTTTTTTTACCATGTCGTATGTATGTAAGTATGTCACGTTCAAAACTTTAAATTGGATATTAAAAATATATAATGTAGTAACTTTGTATGCATGACGTTAATCGGAACTTATCGTGAATAACGTATACTTTAATAGAGTAAAACTTTACTTAACGGACTTCTTCTTTTAATGGACTTCACTTTTAAAATTCCCGACATTTTCCTAAAAAGTCGCATTGATTTTGATGAACTTGAGTTTGGATAATAAATCTGATACTTTGTTAGCAAAAACGGTTCAATTTATCCAGTTTTAAATTCGCTAATAGTATTGCGACTTTTTAGTAGAAGATTTGAAAAAAACCTACAAGGCGATCTTCCCAACAAAACTTAACTTCAAAACATTCATAGAATCAATTATTATTATAATAGCGTTAAAAAATGATAAAAAATTGTTTTTCAATCTGTTTTCCTTTGGTCTCTCGAGTGTTCGACAGTGAAAAATTTTATTAATGTGTATTTCGATAATTTTTTAAAACCACAACGATAATATAATGCATAAATAACAAAATAGGTATAACAAAAACCGCATTAAAAATGCTTTTAAAGAAATTACCGAAGTGCGAAATTTTTAATTAGTCAAAGTACTGTTAAATGTTTTCCACCATATTATTCATAACTCACATCGGTTTATAATGATTAAAAGGGTGTTTAATGAAGTGGATATTTTAAATGAATAATATTCATTGTATTTGTGAATTCTTACAAAATTTCAAATATCGTTTAATAAAATCACATTTGAATAGCACAATGTCGTAATAAATTCTTTTAACACAATAAGTCGCCATCAAATTTTTATCTACTATAACAAGTATAGTCGATGTCCTGGTTAAACCCAACATAAAGATTAAAGATCGGCAGGTAGTTAGGTGTTTATTGAACAATAGGTGTTAAAGAAATTATATTAAGCGTTGCCTCAACTTTATCTGTCTGTAAATTTCAGAGACGACTGATTTTTAAAAATCAGCCAATCAGAACGCTTTCCGCATTTTGCAATTCGTAATTTGCATCTACATATGAACCCCGCTTAACATTTACAATAAACCTGTTTTCCTGACTTTATAATTTTATAAAACAAGGGCAGTTGCCGGTAACGCGGCGAGATTTTACGACACAGGCCGTTTTTGCACGCTCGAAAATAGTTTGAATTTTAAAATCGAATAACACATTTCATAATGCTATAATTTAAAATATCTGTATTTCTATATTCTACTATGGCCTATCCAAACCTATATGCAATTTACGTCATAAAAAAAAAGTTTGATTGATTACTAGATTGTTTATTTGTAATTCGGTTTAAAGTTTGGAAAGTGACATATTCTATAGATGATTTACTTGCGCACATATTAGATGGTATAAAGAAAGACTACAATTTATTAAAACTGTAAAAATATGAGGTAAAAGATGACAGCACTGTGTGAAACGTCATCGTCTAGTAACCTGTTTATTTTTTTTAAAGTCGTTAATTAAACAGTGACACGCCCCGTAATTGGCTTGCAGGTCAAATTTGGGAAGAAAGATTTTATAAAAAATCAAACGTTTATTTTTGTATCTTTTATAATTGATTTCTACAACTCGATTTTCAGCCTCTGGATATGGGGGGGGTCATAACCCCCCCCAACCCTTCGATGCGTCAATAAATTAAAATTAATTTAGAAATGTGTGATTATTATTAGTGGGAGAATCATGGTGTTATTAGCAGATTAACATTATTTTATCGAAATCCAATACACGAAGTTGTAATTTTTAACATTTTTGAATCTAACATAAAATATAAAATTAAAAGCAGATACCTACATACCTAATATACTGAAAGAGAAATTAATTTAGATTCAATAAATCTAAAAGGAATTTGGGTTTGTTCCATTAAATTCTCCAAATTTAAATCAATTATATAAATGATTTATACCCGACTTAATTGATATAATAATCATCCCTCATCCTATTCAGTTTTATATGAATTCAATTTAATATAGGTAGGTACAGAGAAAACTCTCCTGTCTTTCAGATTTAATTGAATCTTCATCGATTTTAAAAATATTTTTTTCAATGAAATACGCTTATTATCGTTAAGCACTTTAACCTATACTTATGTTACCCATTATTCCCTATAATTACAAACCGAAAATTTTAAATTACAATATAAGTAAATATTGATGTAATTTAGTTTTAATTTTTGTTCCATATGTGTTATTCTATTGGGTCGATCATATACACAGGGCAAGTCGTTTAAAAAATGCCACGCGTTTTTCTAGAAAACGGTTAGAGTTAAGTAAAAATTACTTATTACAAAAATTGTAGAGTATGAAAACGGTCGTTTGATGGTGGCATTGAATGACCCTGAAATTTATTGATTTTGGAGTTACAGGCCTAAGTTATCTCTTTTTAAATTGGATATGGTATTTTTGTGATGCGCAATCGTTAGTTCGTAAAAAAATTTAAGTGTTCTATTAGAGGTATTTTTTGCAATAATCATTCATTTCGAAGATAAAAGTCAAAATAAAAATTTAATTTCGGAAGTAAGAATTTTTTTAATTGAAGTTTAAAATTTATTTATTTTTCATAATAAATTCTCAAGATGGTCTCCATTTTACTGCAAATAACGTCAATCGGCATAATTACCATTATTAAAACGACATTAAACCTCATTGGATGCATATTTTAGGCCGCTACAAAATCGCTATGTGTATTTATACAGTTGGCAATTGATGCAAATCTTAGTTGTCGTTCCTCTGCTGAATAGAAAGAAGGCGTTCGTTATATCTTTGTTTTCGCAAATATATGACTTTACAAGGTTCAATAATCCATCGAAACAAGAATAATTCGCCCTTTAATAATTTTGTAAATTAACAGAAGATGTTTTTCACAATTTGTTTGTGAGGTTCATATGTGAAAACTTGTAGCGTTTCAGTAGCCAGTAGCTCAGACTCTTACGATACTTTTTCACAGGATGGTTTAAGAGCAATTTACAACATTATAACAATTACATTATAATTATTACATTATAACAATGGTCAGTTTTCTTTTTTTTGCGACATTCATACTGAAAACCACAAAGAAATAACATCGACTATGCACCTAACACACATTTTGTGTGTATATTGATTGATCTGTTCAAGACTTCAATCCAAAGCCTGCCAAATTCATAACTGTTGCTAATCGGTAGATGTGTGCTGAACCTTCAGTTCGTCGGACGATCCTATAGTTTTGGATTTTTTCGCATTTTTTGTAAACTTTAGGTGGTTGTGCTTTCGACTCCAAATTTTGAACTTTTACATGACATAGTGAATTAATCTAGGTAAACTAAACAATAAGTCAATTAATATTCCTTAATTTTCGCATCAACAACAGTAACAATTTTACTAAATAAAATAATTCAATTTTGTTTGTCTAAAAATATGCAAACACGATGAAATTATAATTACGTATGTTAACAGGAAGAAATTTACTGGAAGCGTAGATATCTCGATAAATTTAAAATAATAACGGAACGACTATATAAAGATTGGAACTGGAAACGTCTCTTTATAGAAAGGTATATGCAAGAGGTTCTAGAAGAAGCTCAACCACAGTATAAAGACGAAGAAACTTTCATGGATTTGACTAAATTATGTTGTCCTTACATAAAACGTCTTATAGTTACTCAATTACAAAGTTGGAAACCACCTTTAACGTGGGTGAAGGAGCAATATCCCGAAGTGTTTCCCCTTGACCACATAAATTTTGAACCTGTCTTAAAAGAACTTTACAACATCGAAGAATTCAATATTTCATACGGTGCAAAGTCGGTCGGGGAAAGTTTTAATTGGCATATGTTTAAATTGTCCGTTCTAGATACGAAACGTTTAGGGAATGCGATTTTAAGTTTAAAGAATTTGAGGATATTGAGAATAAATAGAAGCAAATTAGAAGACGCCCACTGTCAAGCGTTAATGCAAGGTTTAATTCAAAATAAAACGCTAATCGAATTGGATTTGTCACATTGTCAAATTAGAGACAACGGGGCTCTTTGCATCGCTAAAGTAATGATGGTACACCCAACTTTAGAAATTATTAAACTATGCAACAATAAAATTAAATCAATCGGTACTCAGGGAATTGGTTTCGCGCTATTACAAGAATCTTGCTGTCCTTTGAGTCATCTAGATTTAAGACTCAATCATTTAGAACACGATGGCGTTATGGGTATATTGCGATCTCTTGTCAGGGGAAACAAACCCCGAGAATTAAGTTTAGCAGCTTGTGGTTTTGAAGAAGATACACCAATTCGTGTGGGGCAAATGTTAAATATCAATAAGACATTGGAAGTTCTCGATATTAGCAGCAACTGGTTTGGCGAGGAAGGTGGTGCTGTAAGTATTTCTATCACTATAATCATTTAATGTACTACCTTCATATATATATTACTCGAAAATAAGACCCCATTTTTAACAAATTTTCATAGAAAATAAAGCTATTGCAGCCTGTCGTTTTTTGACATGCGACATAAAAATTCGATACCGAGGTTTGAGGGCGGTCGGATTTTTTGCTTTAATATATAGCATGGTCTTATAACCGAAGGGGTCTTATTTTTCGAGTAAATACGATAATAATAGCTGCATCCTTACTATTGTTATTACTTTTACGTAAGTAAGTAATACATATCGCATCATTTGAATAAACTAATCCACTAATAGGTACCTATGTTTTGTATATTTTTTAACTTGAAATATATATCGTCGTTATTTTAAAGGCCGTGCTACGAGGTTTACTGAATAACAGAATGCTGAAATTGTTAGATACTAGAGAAACTAATATACCAAAGCATTATCTTTCTGCAATACAAAAATTGTTAAAAAGAAATCGACTCAACGAAGATCAAGTTGAAGAAGATGAATTAGTTGAAATTTGCGAAGAAACCCTTGAAGAAAACGAAAACGAAAACACGGATATGTCTGAGGAAGCAGGACAAACGGAAGAGGTTACAGAAGAAAACGATTCAAATAATGTGCGAACGTAAATTAATGTATCAAAGTTTTATATCAATATATCAATATTTCATCACTTTCGTCATTCTTTTACGTGGAAATGAATGTTTCCGATCAACGCCGAAATGAAAGAGTCCCCTTTCGCCATGGAGAACAAGGCGCCTGCCACGAGCGGAAGCGCCTTGGGGATATTTTTGAGTTAGGAGAGGCGCAAGTTAGACACTTGCCACGGGCGCATCTTACACTCGTTACAGCGTTGTTCCCAATAATAAAGGGCCCAAGCTTAATGTTTCGAAGTGCATCAAAATATTTCGAAAAAAACCATGAATAAGGCGTTCTTTAGATTTAGTTAAATACGTAGTTTAACGAAACGGTATGTATTTAGTTATTTTCGTTGTCTTTCTAGGTGGAAATCAACATTTCTAGCAAAATGACTGAACTAGAAGTGTCAAAAGGCAACAAAATTTTTCTCGAAAATCATAAACTATTGAATAACAAAAGGGCTTTTTTGAGATTTCATTAAATGTCGATGAGTTCGACGAAATGTGTATTTTTCATTTTCGTCACTTTTTAGGAGAAAACTAAAAAATTTAGATGTAAATAATAGAAAAACAGCTGATAAATAGCCGATAAAGGGCTCATTCTGACCTGAAGTTCAAAAATTTGTTTCAAAATATATCGATCCATCGCGAAATTTCTAGTTTAGGTTCTTTACTACAAGAAATGTCTCTGTCTACCAGCAAGAAAACATTTATTATTTTTTGAAATGTTGCAAAAATATGTTTGAACCTTTACAAAAACGTCTTAATGACCAAAATAACGTTTCAACTGCAGTAATATTTTTTAAATGTACCAAAAATATAATTTTGCTGGTTTGGTAGTACTGTAAAAATATGGGGTTCGAGGTGAACTGCTGCATAAAACATCCTCATCTTAAATAATTTTTTATTGATGACGTCCATCGGAATAAAATTTAAATAGCTGTTAGTTGGAGGCAAATCAAATAGCAAAAATATCTAAATAAAAATATTTATTGAATTATAAATGTGTAAATTCTTCTAAATTGTCAGAGAATATTGTAAGAACATACTCTAACATTTTCATAAAAATTATTGGTACGGCAGTATTATTAGACTATAAATTCACATCACAACTTTAGAAAAATATAAGTAACTTCTACAATTTATATACAAAGAAAACAATACTATAATACATTAATTATGCAAAATAATTGTAGAAGTACAATAAATATGTTAAAAAATATAACAAAATACTATTTTTAAACTTACATCTAAAATATAATAACAAAAATTTGAATAATAGATATTTATGAAAATATATTTTTAGAAGTGAATGGAAACAACTTTTAATGATCTAAAAATAACATTAAAATCATATGAATTAAAACTATTATGACCAAAAAGATGGGATAAAGGTACTTAAGTTGTTACGTCGCAAAATTTATAAAAATATAACTCATACCCGTGTGCACAATTGCTAAGAGAGTGAATTGTACATATTTTATTAAATTCTTGTTTTCTTAAAGATTAGACTGATATTTGTTTAACATATTATCTCACCAATTTTTAGAACTAAACAGAAATATGTTTTAAGTACAAAATATCAAAAAATGTGCAATTCACTTTAGTCGCTATTACGAATGAGACATAAATAATTTTATCCATTCACTGCTGTACAATTCTAACTTGAATTAAGTGGCCATGTACTCTATACATATACAATAATTTAATTAATAATAAGTTTAACAATTTCATTAAATTACCCAAACAATTTGTTTTTCAAGTGCAAGTACTAAAAAACAGTATATCTTATAATTAAATACATTTTTATAATATATAGCCACCAACATATTCTTAAATATAAAAAAATAAATCAGCATGGGTAGTTCAAGAAGCGTTATAAAACCCAACAAAATTTACTTCTATAAAACAACAAAATAATACACCTAGTAAACAATAATATACTATTTTTTTACATTTCCGTCAATTACAAAACATATTTTCTTTAAAAAATAATTTGAAAGTAAAATTTAACGTTAGAAGTAAATGCAAATAAACAAATACCATAGAACTAATCGAATAATTGAATATATAAAAGCAACCATTAACGAGTATGTAAGTAAGTACATTTAAAACTATGCGAACAAAAATGTAATTTTTAGGTTTATTGTTTAATGAACAATAAACCTAAAAATTACATTTTTATTCGTATTATTTTAAGTTATTAACAACCTTGAAAAAATAAACTACCAACAAAATATTACACATAGGATTGATAAAATTATTTCAAACTGTATGGTATAATACAAGAACCAAATTATTTAATATGGCAATTATAAATTTGTTATTGTCAGCCTTATTGAAATTGTCATGATTCATAATTAGTGAATGTCTGCACTATTTCGTATAAAATTAAATTTATTAAGTCAACCGATTCAATCTCGAGTTTCAATACTAATTTCAAGATGCTACAAACAAGCTGCATGATAATTCCATACCCTTAAATAAATATTGCTAAAGGTAGGTAGCTCTATCAAGCAGACTTTCTAATTTGAGATCATTCATATTGTTTAAAATTACCTTCCAATTTTATAAATTATTATTTTTGGTTTACGTAATATTTTACAACAAAAAATCATTATCTAAAAATATAGTTGAAACTATACATATATGTATTGGATACTTTTTGTAAAATTACCTAACTGAAATAAAAGTAGTACAATATAGATATTCGATAAACATGTTAAACTTAATATCTAAAATTTATGTAATTCAAAAACTACATAGTAAAAATTACACTAATGAGCTAAAACTTCAGTTACAAAAATCGATTTATACTTATTAAAATAAAAAGAACTCTTAATTATTTAATAATCACAATTGTCGATATAATCTATCAGTCACTTATATTATTGCACCGTTTACCTCAAACTTGTGTTGTTAGCATCTCCATAATATAAAGATAACCATTTTTATCAACAGTAAAAAATGAGGTAAAATCTTGTGAAGCAGAAATATATGTAGAGAAGAGTCCACGAACTTTTATAGCGGACAGAAGATGGGGTTTATCACTTTTTCCTTCCTTTCCATACCATGCGCCAAGATTTAAATTGGACATTCTGGTGGTGGTATCAATTATTAAGTTCTTCTTTGTGGAATTAGTACGTTTTCTGTGACGGTCTCTGGAACAATACAATACTTTTAAGAATTTGAAAAATATGACTAAATTATATACAGTAAAACTCCTATAAAACGACCACATGTGGTTCTTCTAAAAAATGGCTTCTGGTAGAATTGGTCGCTTTAGAAGATTTATTTTTTTAAGTTTTGTTTCGTTCTTAGAAACTGCGGTCGGTTATTGAAGTGGTCAGTCGGAGAAGTTTTACTGTATTTTGCTTACTTGCAAATTCATCCTAGGAAATATTTATTATTTATATATTTATTTATTAACTAAATATTTTAAAAGAATTTTATAAATACTGTAAAGACTATGACTCATGTAATGTTCAATTAAAAATCGTTTATTTCAAATAATTAAACTTAATCGAGAATTGACATCAAATAAAAAAAAGAGCAATTCCATGTCAAATCAACCAATGACGTGCACATCACCATCTCGAATTTTCAAAAAAAATTAGACACATTATTAGGTAATGCCAAATTTTAGATTTTTAGGCCCATGTATTCCCAAAAAATTCGTATATTTCAAGATACATGGCAAGTTGCATAAATTAATGTATCTCTGTTAATATGGAATCTAGAGAGTTAATTTTTTTTATATTTTATTCAGAGAATGCAAATAACGGTTTTTCAATATATAATTATTGGACATTTTTATTTTCTCGATTAAAATACTAAATCGCGAATATTTCAAAAAACGATACTTTAATTTGTCGAATTTTTTTCGAGTAATTCTTACATCCTAACTTGGAATGACGATAGAATTATAAATTATGAATTTTTTTCTTCACGATTATCTGAAGTAATTATCCAGCATCCCACGTACATAAACTTCGCACTATTAGATGAGTACTAATTTATCATCTTTTGTTTGTTTTAGAAAACATGTGTTTCAATATTAAACAATTTATATTTTTGAATTTATGATAGAAAAATTAAAAAACATTTGGCCGAAAGCGACCCCCTTATAGTTCAGGTTCTTAGTGTAAAAATAATACCAAATTCTGCATTTTGTGATACAAGCATGAAATAAGAGTGTATTTAAACTATTTATATAAACGTCAAAGCCCTTTGTAAGTCACCTTTTAATTTAAAACAACCCCGCTTAATACTCAGGGCACGTTATAATACAGGGTGTCTAGGAAATGATACATATCTAAAATTGATGTAATTCAAAAAAGACATAATAAAAAATTACACTAATGAGCTAAAACTTCAGTTACAAAACTCGATTTATACTTATTAAAATAAAAAGAACCAACTTTATATAATTTTGATTGATTTGACATGGAATTACTGAAAACTTACTTATTTTGGAGTGGTTCGGGCATCTTAGTTAAATCCCACCATGCTATTTGATCGCCGACGCTTATAAGTATTAATGCTGGTTGTGGAGAAAATAGGAGATACCGTACCCACGATTTATGTAAAAATAAAGTTCCTAAAGAAATTTTCGATTCAACACTCCATATCTAAAAATTAATCCAACATATTATCCCAGTAATAAATATTACATTTAGATTATATTACCACAATATTGCCATTATCTTGCCCCAAGGCCAAAATTTTACCATTGTGAGAGAAACGACAACTTCTTAGAGCGTCGTTCAATGATTTTTCCTGATTTAAAGTTAAAATAATGGAATAATTATGTACAGTTACAGAATAAATTTCGAAGCAGCCATCGGCCAAAGTTATTGCTAAAAGGGATTGGTCCATCGAAAGTGTGGCCATCGTTACAACTCCGCCACAAGTGTCATTTTGATATATTTTATTTCCAAATAAAATACTACACGATCCGTCTTCAACATTCCAACTTTTTATAATACGATTCTGGGAAACCGATAAAAATTTGCCTGCAGCATTTATATAAAAACATTGAACGACAGGCACAACTGCCATTTGTTTAAAATTTAAATTCAAAGACTTGAGCGGAGGCGGTTGAACTAAGCATAAAGCATGGCCATTTTTATATATCGATACCCATCCGTTTTGTGCTGTTGCAATTAAAATGTTTTTCTCAGAATTAATGTTATTTTTAATATTGTTATGATGTTCTGAATGGTTTGTAGTTTTAAAATATTTCAAAAGCATCACAGAATCGTGCAGCTTCATTAGTTTCTCATAATGACGGTTTTTATAATCATATTCAATTACATCTCCACTTTCTAACCCAATTGCAACTTTATTTCCACAAAGAGAAAATCGAACAGTTTTTATGGGACTTTCCATCCTTTCCGATTCTATGATTATATTGTGACCGTTCATCAATTGTACTTTGTTTAGAGTATTAACTACAGCTATACGAGGAACTCCAGAAGATGCGTTCCAAAAACAATCAAAAATCGGAAGTAGTTTGGCAATGTCCGAATTTTGTAGTGTTGGTTGAATGTGCCATTGCTTCACAGTTTTATCATCCGATCCTGACAGCAATATATGAACTGCGTTTTTAGTATCATCATAAAATGTATCTAGGCACACAACAAGTCTAAAATAGTAACAAAATAATTTTATTTAATATACAGTAAAGACCACACATTTCTATTTTTAATAAACAATTGGTACCACTCTAATCGTATAAAATTAGAGAGCATATTAAATTTAAAAAAAAAAACAAAAGAAAAAACAAATACTGACCCTTTATTATTCAATATTTCTTGAACAATCTTGGAAGTACCAATATGCCATATTCGAATATAATAATCAGTCGAACCAGCAACCAAATACATTCCATCGTCGGTCACAGCACCACACAAAAAACTAGCTTGATCTCTCTGATCTAATTCATTGGATGTTGGATTTAGTACGGTGTATCCAATTTGATTCCACGTCCATATTTTGATTGTATTATAGCTAATAGCTATCAAGGTCGTTTCTAATTCAGGTACAATTAGAAGAGATTTAATATCGACTTTATTATTAAATTTGGATAAAAAGTCGCCATTCTGGGAATTATATAAAAATATTGAACTATCACAACTGAAGATAATGTAGGAATCGTCTGCAGAAAAAATAACACAACCTGCAGGTTGCCCGTGGCCGGCTATATCACAAAGTATTGCTGGATTTTCATTTAGTATATCCCAAATTAATACCCTTCCACTAAAACAACCAGTTACCACGTAATTTTCAGTATCATTTGAATACGATGCCGATATGATTTTATCCTCGCTATTATTGACAGCGAGACTGCAAGTTTTACTTCTATCTACTCGTCCATTAGTGCCGTAAAAATTAGTCCAGTTACGTTGTTTTATACGAGGCGATGGTATGTTCCTGTGAAAACCTATAAAAAATAAATCCGACAATTGAAAAGTTTGATACAAGCTTTACCTATGCCTTACCATTTTCGTCGAAAGTTTCTCCATTACTGTTTCGTAAGACTACTCCGTCGAGGCTCCAAATTTTAGCAGTGCCATCGTGCGATACTGAAAGAAAACCATTTCCATAAGAACTGAGTTGCAAATAAGTAATTGCGTCGGTATGACCAGAAAAAACATAAAGTTTTTGATTATACGCTTGCTCCCATAACTAGAAAACATTTAGGTTAGTGTGCGAATGTAAAGATGTTAAAAATTATTGTACATTTATATCGCCATTACTCATACCGACAAGAATTTGATTTACATCGACGGTAAAGCACGCAGCAGATACGTCCTGTTGTAAATCCAAAGTGTGTGTAAAATAGACACTTTCCTGTGGAGCTCTAGAAAAGGTTCTATTAAAATCGCACGAAAGCGCTAATTTTTAATTACCTACTGTAACTGTAAATAAAGACTCTTTGGATTTTGTTTAGTGATGTTTATGGCAGCCTTAAAAATACAGCTGTCTTTGTCTTGACCTAATCCACACTGTATTATGTCGGTATCTTTGTATTTAAATAAATCGTGGCCTTTAGCTTTAACAAAATTGATATATTCGCTTAACTTAGCAGTAAGAGTCGTGTCCTAAAAGAAAATCATATTTTAATTCAATGCTCGTAAGGTATAAATGGTTTATAGTTACATTTCGAGTAATATATGCTTTATAAAGTTGAAAATCCCTTAATAAATCGGCAATTCCAATTGCTTTTATTTTAGCACCAATAAAATTGAGATCAAAGTATATTGCAAATTCATCGTAAAGTTGAGCTTCCTTCAAATGATAACCGATATATTGAAATATATAATTATCATTAGGTAAGTTGGCAAAATTATTGTTGGTAATATGCTTGTATGCATAAATTAAGTTTTTGTGCTGTTCGATCATTCGTGACACACCTAATATTTCTTTGAGGTAGGCTAGAAAGAGATCGTGAACACCGTACACGTAACTGTTTAATTCTTGGTTGTAGTATGACACAATTAAAGATTTATTTTGTAGTTCTACTATTTTCTCTTGTACCGCATATACACTATTTAGATTCCAAAGTGTTTCCATAACTTGTGGAGTAATGTTTACGTCCTCGACAAATATCGCAAAATTATAATATAATTGTTGTAATTCTGAATTTAACCTTTCAATGCAAATACTTATTGCGCCAAATAATTGAGCCTTCAAACTGAAAAGAAATAATTAAATTGAATATGGCATATTTGAATGTTTAACTATACTTGCTTATAGTCTTTATTCGTTAATCTATTAATGTAGTATTCCCAATGGTCATCATTTTTAAGTAAATCCTCTTTGTATGGTTCTAGTAATGATCCAATTAAAGAAATTAAAATAGGCTCGCCCTTACACAAGTAATGGATTTTAGCAGCTTGCAAAGGTAATTTACCGATGTCAGTTTGAAGCGATTTTGCAAATAATGATAATGTTTCATTTTCAGTAAAACCTCCCTTCACCTTTAACAAAGTTATGTTTATTATAATTTTGATAGTGATCATATTTGAAATGCAAAATTCTAATTAGATATAACGATAAAAATAATACTAAAATTAGAAGCACTTTGGAGTGATAATCATCCTTACATCACCATCTAATGGAAGTCAAATGTGGTTATAAACAAAATGTAAAATTTGCAAGAAAAAGCTTATTTTTATAATGGTTACTTGTAAATCTAGATCGCAAAATTAGAGTTTGCCACTCAAACAAGGTAGTGAACTTGTTTGAGTGGCAAATATTTTAGCACTCGAGATACGCACGTGTTTCTTTCTACGATTTCTCGGAAATGTCAATTTTACGTTTGTCTCCTACGACAACGAACAGAATATTTGAAAGTATTTTGTTGTTTCACTCTTACGAAAAACATTAGTTGTGTGTTGTCACGTAGACGTGCAAAATTTGACTTTCCACGGAAGTCGTAGAAAAAATAAATATTTTACCTCCATGTATACAGTGTTGTTTCCAATAATAATATCTTTTACTTGTGTGGTAATAAGAGTTTTACAGCCAACGTCAAATGCTTCAGTAGCTTGTCGTAAAGAAACATTATCTAAAATAAGTAGTGCATCTCTGAAAGCTCCAACACACAAAATATTTTTAAGGGCCGTTTTTAATAATTGAATTTCGACCACTGTATCTCCTTCTTGAGTTATAAAAGATGCTGGCCTTGGTTTATTATGTAAGTCTCTCGAATCGTTCAATAGTATTTGAAGTAGTCTGTAAATTTAATGTTTTTACCAAACAATACAACAAAATCTAGTTATTCTGGCACATTATAAGCATCATTTTGTTAAACAAATATGTAAAAAATGAAAATTTGTTTGAAATTTAGCTACTTTAAATGTATGTTATTTTGTAGGTATATCTTGTTTATACATATGTTAAATTATTGCAACATAATAAGTAACAAACACGTTGTGCTTTCTATCGCATAGTTGCCAAATTACTGACTGAAATGATGTGCAATGAGTACGTACTAATTATTTTTGTTCATTTTACTACAACAAAATACACCAGATGTTGTAAATGATGCAATGTTGGTTTAAAATAAATGGCGGAAATTTAAAAATGTTTCAAAAAGAAACATTTGTAAAGTCCTATTGTATTTGGTATGTTGCCAAGTTTGTTATCAGTTTATTAAGTGTAGTGTAGTACAACGATTACACTCGCACTAGAAGGCATAGCACGTTCCACAAAAAATTCTCAGTTAGTAAAGAATGCGCTAGAACTCATCCATTTAAGTTTGGGAGTGTCAATCAAAATAGTACAGTTTGAAATTTTTTAAAGTGGTTCTTATTTCCAACCAATTTTCTCTTGTGGAATTAAACAATATTGCAATTTTAAGTTGATGTAATATTTTCTTTAAATGCAAATGTCATTTCGTTTTAATTCGGTGATAGAAAAAAGGTATACTATTCTCTTCAATAGTATTTGGTAACATGAAATACATGAAAATAAAATAAATTGAACTTCATAGTTTTCTAGATTTTTGCATTTCAATAACATGTAAGAAATTAAAAATAACAAACACTAGTTAAAAAATGAGTTAATACATCTTCGATTTAATTGAATAAATAAATTTGTATGTTATGTACTTACAGATTCATGTGCATAGGTAACTGTTCAACTACTTTTATTTCACCAAGATTTATCCAGAACACTCTGTTTTGAAAATGATTTTGTAAAAGATACGGATCTTTAACGGCAGCGGCAGCCAAACATGATTTACCGCTTCCAGTCATACCGTGCAAGACAATTCTCTGACACGGTTCTAGCTCTCTTAGATGTCCACGAAGATTATTCAACTATAAATTAATAAACAAAATTAGTGTAGTACATATTAAAGCCACTCTCGTGCCAAAACCACAAAAGTGCATTTTCACATATGTGCACAATCATACTATCAGTTTGTTTTACTATTGGATAGTAAAACAATAAACATAAACACCTAATAATTTAGTAAAGGATAAAACATATTTTTCGTAAATTCAATTAACTTTAAATGATAACTGTCATACATTGAAAAATTTCACATTCGTGATTTTGGGAGCAATGACACAATACTTATATTAGAAAAAAGGGAAACCTACTTAAAAAGAATACTAACCGAGTTAATCCAGTTCTATTAAAAGCAGCATGAAATTGTACAAATAATATGAATAAAGTACATAATACCACATATTCAATATTTAATTAATATTGTTTGGTTTCTTAAATTTAAAAAATAATAAAATCTTATATTTGTCTACCTATTGTACATGCAAAATTAATGCACCGTTGTTGAAGGTTTCTTTAAATTTCTATAAAGTGTATACACAACAAAAGCCGATTTACTTTGTTAAAATAAATTACTTAACTGAGCAATTAATTATTAGGGTTGGTTTTTCAATCGCCGATCAATACCTAACCATCAGTTAATTTCTTGTTCGAACAATGACTTTTATAACAATTGAACGATAGTTAGCATCGATAAATTCAAAAACCTACCCTTAGTGTTGGTTTGCAAGTAAAATAATTTGTTATTATCATAGATCTGCAATGTGTATCTATTAGAACAACAAAATAAACTAACTAACAAGTCTACAGTGTTTAAATATCTGTATACACAAATTAAGGCACCATTATTTATGCAGAGACCGTTGAAAACAGACAAAACATATTCAATATTATTTAATGCATCTAATCAAAAACAATTATTGAAATATTGCCCTTTAATCGTCTTCTTAATCTCACATTGCATTTGTAAGTTGAAGCAAAATGTGACTTTATTGAAGAATTTATATTTTTAATATATACCTACTTAGTGCTCAAGTTAGATTTAAAAAGGTGCATATCATACCGGTGCCGTTCGATTTACGTAATGAGGAGGCCTCCTCGGCACATTGCCCAATACAAGTGTATCTTGAAAAGCATTCTGTTCTAGTTTATCGGAAATATCGTTACCGTTATCATTACAGTCTTTTAAAGCTTTAAAAAGCCAGTCGTAATCTTTTCGTAGAACATGTACAAAATTATCATAAGCCCGATTGTCTTTTTTAGCTATTATAGTAAGAAGAGAGGCCACTTGATCCTTTCTAAGGCTCTAAAAATAGACAAAGAATAACATAACCTAATCGTCCCTTTAAACATTTAAAAAGATCACTTGCCTTATTTCTTACTTCCTCCAAATCATCGGCAGTAACTGTTTGTAAAGAATATAAATCATCCAAAATATGATCAACTTGCAAGTCTTTTATTATTTTATCCCTTTGTTTGCTAAGATTGGCTCTTCTTATATCGTCCATTATTAAAATGAAAACTAAATAATCTTATGTAAGAATAATAAATAAATTAATAATTAAATCAAACCTTAATTTCATTGTTGCTTATCTCAGTCTTTCTTGTTTAGTTTACTAGGAGTATAAAAAACTAACTAAACAATAGTCACAGCACCCTTATCTGTGACCTCGCCTGATCTACAATCGTACGTCAACAATGATATGACGTATGCGCAGGTGTGAATAGTCTGTAGTAAAAAAAAGGGGAGATGCAAGTCTGAACTTGTTTACGTTCGGAAGTTATTTTATCTCTTGAAACAGTAACGAACTCAACATTTTTTATTAGAAAATCTGTAGTCGCGCTTACACCTATAAGATATTTATGTATACCTACTAATTTTAAGAAGATTATCGCTTATTAACTATTAAAATCGATCTTTGGCCAACCACAATGCAGATTTGTCACTGGCTATTTTCCAATTTCTTAGTTGCTTAATCCGGACCTGTATAAAAATAAAACATTATTACGAATAAGTCAATTTAAGATAAAATTACTCAAATATTTAGGTTTCCCATAAATTTTGCTAAAAAAAATATAGGTACATATACATAAGTCTATACCTATGTATTGGTATGATTTTAAATGTTTTAATTAAATTATGATTTTATTTACTTTAGATACTTGGATACTTATTTTACAATTTTACAGTCATACGTATGAGTCATTGCAATAGATATACATATACCTATTTAATCATGGTAGAGGTTATTGCCTACAGGCAAATATTTATTTGGGCACTTATGAAATTTGTTATTTATGTATAGTAAGGTACAGAGCGAGTCATGAGGAACTTTAGATACTTCTGCGGTACTTATGTAAGGCCTATTAAGGGAAGTATCAAATGTTCATTAAAAAGTGACTAGGTACTCCTTTTCGTTATTAATATACAGGATGATTTATGAATTTTAACCAACATGCTATTGCTATGTTCAACATTCAAAAACTCCACCTAAAAAAATTCAATTGGTTCACTTCGTATTAAAAACTTCACCCTGTGTACGGGTTTTTAAATTGTAATACTGAATTTTTAAAGTGTATACAAACCGGCAGTAAAATTCGTGTATTTGAAATTTTTAATTTTAAAATTTTAATAATGATTAAATTTAATAAACTACCAAATTTGGCTAATTTCGAAGGGATAATGATTAAAAGCAAACACTGCTAATTGTAAATATATAAACTAAAATAAATTCTACAGAAGTAGTTTTTGCTTTAGTTTCTTTTCTAATACCTACTAGTATTTTGCCAAATTTCCAGGGCTAACTTTAATAATTTTTAATTTTTCGTTTGTAAAGAAAAACCGCCCTGTAAACATTTCGAATTTCGAGTTGAAAAGTTGTATCTCGCAAAAATAAAATGGGTACCTACCACGAAATTTTGGCCATTTGAAGTTGAGAGTTCTTAGGTATGCAGGATGAAAAATTGATTGGTAATGATACATGCGAAATTATAAGGCCCTAAAAATTATTGCCCAAAATGATCTAGATATCTTATAAGAGCCTTTAAAAAAAAATTTTTCTCAGAAACTATTATTGCGAAATTTTAGGGTAGGTGTACTTATTTGTATGATATTACAGAGGTACTAAAACCAGCATCTGTAGTACCTATTTTTTGTGGGACACTCTGTATATATTATATAGTAAAATATGAAACTAGAGAATAATAAATTAAAATAAGTAATGTAAAAAATATCTTATACTTAGATGTTAGTTGATTTTTTGAGTCTTTTACCTCCCCCCCCCATGTCACACCATGTCATGAATTCTTACCTCACTCGAGAAAAGAACGTCACAGTATCAATCTGACCCCCCTAAATATTAGAAAACATTTTCATACAAGGTCAGCATCCACTACTGCAATATCCGTGACATCACTTATTTGCTACTCCCCTCCCGACAAGCCCTCATGTCGTAATCCGCGAACCACCCTTAAAGAGCATGTCGTCCTTTTTGAACGACCCTAACACGTTGGAGTAGAAGTAACTTTCTTATTATTTATTACAATTGATTTATTTTTATTATTCTAAATATTGAAATTTCACAATTTACAAAAATACTTGACACAAAATATAATTTAAATAACCCACAAAATCATAAGTCACTGACCATTACAAAATTTAGAGGAAGTTGTCCATCGGATTGATATTGCTATTACTTTGAACCTATTGACTCTTTGGACCCCCTTTCGTTTGGGATTGCTATATTGGCACCTGGCACAATATTCACTCACTGGCTGACTGCCCACTGAATCTTCACTGATGACTGACTGATCTTAACTCGAACTGTCTGACCAACATTATATTAAATGCTTTTGATGATAATTTTACGCATTCTTTTACGGTTGCTTCTGGAGTAATAACTTGATTTAATTTGCGCTTTCAATCGAAAATTTGCTGAATTAATTTTCTTCCTCAATGCTTTGGATCGCCGTTTCAATTATGTCAACGTCCATGTTGAAACTTGATTTTGATAGACAACAAAATTTATATCCTTTAACCCTATCAAGTCATTATAGCAGTCACCAATTTTTTGTCAAATATTCCTCATTATAATCTATAAGTATCGATATTTTCCAAGGAATATAAATAGGTAAATATTTGAACATGCCTATACTCCAAGTTTTAAATCTTGTAGATTACCTATACCTCTCATTTGGTTATTATGCTAAAGGTTGTTGGTTGTCTTACCTCCATCTACGTTAGTTGTGTTGCATAACATATTCAAGTGCATCATCAAGATTGAATGTATACCTCTATAATTATAATACTACCTACGATACACGCAACTTTATTTTTATAAAAGATAGAAAGATGGTTAAATTAAAAAAGTTATGCACAATTTTAATGTAAATGAAATGCCTCTTACAAATAAACTTGATTAAGAACCTGAAAATTAGAAAACATTTTAACTTATAAGGAAATTTTTCAGTTTTGGGTGTTTTTTTCTCAACAAATATTTCAACACATTATTTCAATCAGATGTGTAACAAACTTATATCGACGGTTGACCTATGATATAAACCCTGAAAAAATTACGACCTTAACTTAACGGGGATTATATTTTTTCTAAGTTTCAAATTTGAAATTGTGTAATAATGATTTCATATATCACACAAAAGAAATGCGTAAGCAGTTATGTGTACAAAAACTATAGCGAAAGTGCTATTGTTTCGTATAAGATCAAAATCAACTTCTAACAGAGAACTTTTTGAACGGCCTTAATCGATATGCCGACACTTTCAAAGTTTGATTTTCAAAAACTTTCTTTGAGTTTTAGAAATAATTAAAAGTCGCCTACTGTCGAAAAGAAATAGGAATATCGTTGAGAAGTTTATCCCCTAAAGACTCGATTCAAGTTATAGGTATAAAATAAAAATTGTTTGAAGTGTACATATACGTTTTGCAAGATAGATTCCAATACACGTCATCAATAAAATCTCGTGTTTTTACAGTGCTATTAAATCTTTCTTAAGTCTTTCTTATTAAGTCTTTCTTTGCCATAATAATATGTAATATGTAATATGTGTGCTAGTAAATCATCGGTCCTAACGCCTATCGGTAGGCATGCCTAACTGAATTTAAAGATAATGTGCATTGGAACCGATCGCGAATAACGTATACATTAATTTGATATCACTCTTTCGACGTGTGGTACCAATTTTTCATAAACTTTATTAACAAAGCCTAGTTTTATCAAGTTTTATCAACGTTTATTTAAAAATAAACAATTTTGATCGAAATTTATATTACTTACTAATAACTATTAAACGGAAAGTAACGATATTTATGTACATGAGAGACGGAACCTTATATGATAGTTTAGTGCAATTTTTGTGAAATTTTGTTAATTAAAAAATATCTTTTGCCACTCCGATTCGCTCATTTGAAGAGATATTAAAAAAATTCTCGCGTACACGTGAGTGGACAAAGAAGGTAAATTACCAAGTAAAACAGTTAATATAAAAATATTAATGTTTAAAGGCTCCAGATATTATAACATTTATAAACAATGTGCGACGCTTGTGTATTTGGGCCGGGGTGGAATGAACTGAGCTATATCGCGCCTATCATTACTACAAAACAGTATTATGAATAATGTAAAGGAAATAATGGGAATTATGTAATTAATTCTTTCTTTTGCACTATATGCGTAAATGACGTATTGGCAAAACGTATGAAAGACATACACGACTGAAGTTTTGGTGTAACACTGCTTATTCATTAAAAAATGCTTATAGATATATTTAGAAATACACATATTAGTCACTTACTGGGTAGAATGCTAATATTGTCTCTCGTTTTAACAACAACACATTATATAATTTTTTATAAAAGCGTAACGAATTATTATTTAAACAAAGTAATCGGTAATTGTGATGCGATGTGATGATTTGACTTTTATCGTCCCCAAAGGCACATTAATTAGAGAAATTAAAATTCAATATACGTTTACATTTCCTTACAACAGAACTGAGGTACCACAAAATCTCCAAAACGGCTTTACGTAAAAAACTGAAATTTTCACTATACAATCTCGAATAGTGCATTAAAAATGGACCCAGTAAAAATTTTATACAATTTGGCCCCACCGTTTTTTATGATATAAGCTTTCAAAATCAGCCGCCAGAATATTTTACCATAGAACTATAGATCAACATTGCCAGTTTTCCTTCATTTCAATAATCCCATCTCCTTTAAAATTACATAACTAATAAACACATAACCACATAATGTCATATTGTTTTGATATTTTTACGGATGTTTCAAATTTCACGTTTTTATACATACATATAAGTATAGTATAGTAAGCAATAAGTACAGCTAGTATAGTTTCTTAATAGCTTTTTTTATACTAGTCGCAATCAGGGCGCAAAAGCAGCGTATCAATAAAAGCACAGTAAAATCTAATTTTATATCACCATATCGGTTCCACATTGATCAATAACACCAATATGTCAAATGGAACATGTGCTAACATAATTAACTCGTGACCACTGTTCAGTATTGAATTTTAAAAGAAAATCACGTTCAAATAAATAGAATAATTTAATAATACCTACATGTTATACATATATTATCTATATATCTACACGTAAAAATTTGAAAATAAACATCCATCTGTTATTAAAAAAATGTTTTGCTTAAATGCAAATTTTTTAAATTAGTAGAAATGCAATTAAGCGGGATTTCACTGCCGTTAAAAGTTTAATAAAGAATAAATGCGCCCACCCCTAATGCCTTTGTGTGACATATATATATATGTTGCCAACCATTCCGTTTAATTACATTTCAGATTATGGAATCCGTTAATCCCTGTATTGCTGTGAACATTTTAATTAATGCAACGTACCTACTAGTTGTATAATTTTGAGAAGGGACGCTGCCTATTTGAACTATCTGATACCGTAACTTTGATTTTAACGGTTAAATTATTCTAAGTTGATTATTCTACAAGTAATTTCTATAAAGTTATTATGTAATGTGCGAATAAAATAGAAAAATAATACTCCTATAATAGGGATGGGTTCCTTATTATAAAATACGGATTACAATATTTTTGCCTATTAAAAATAAACTATAGGTATCTAACATAAGTTTTTATAAATAATTTTATCATGAAATTACTTAATTAAAATTGAAATTGCAATTTGGAAAATAGGTAATTATCTAATTAGTATAGATTTATAACAAAGGTTAAAAATTATTTGAGAAAAAGTATGCAACACCTAGATTTTACCGCTCGCATTCTTTTTAAAAATACGAAAAGCTGCACTGTGCCTCAGCTCAATATTTACACCAAAAGAGTCATTCAAACTCGTTACATCTAAGAAATACATATATGAGACTAAATAACTACAGCTTTACAAATGCTATAAAATAGTTAATCCACGTGCAATGAGTAATCCTTTGCTCCTTTAGACCCATTTCACACGTACCCGGTAGCCGGCTACGTGTGAAATGGGTCTTACTCGTCAATATCGATCTCCATTGCATAAACAGTTTAAAATAAGTAGTACAGGATGTCTTTAAAATAAGAGATAATATTTATACATGTAATAGGTGGCATAGAAAAAAAGTAAATACACAATATGAGCGGTTCCGACAAAAACATTTTTCTTTTTTTTTTGGAAATCTTTAAAGAAGTACCTAGTATGGATCTGTCTACGTTATCTGTAGCGTATAGGTACCACCATGGCCTAATCCAAGCACTTATTTATCTTTGTTTATGTTAGGCGATATTTATGTATACGTTGAAAGGTGACAAGAAAAGCGCCGGCTTTCACTTATGTACGATATAAGTTTGATGACCTAAATTGTTCTTGATTATAAGTGAATGTTCTATTTTTAATAAATGCCTGTATTTCTAGTAATATTTTCTGTCCTACTATGCATCACCTATTATCTATGTTTGGCCCATACATTTATCGAAAAGCGTTGCTGAAAACGACTCTATCGAACTATGTGAGGGTTAGCATCGGTCCACTTATGAGGATTATGATAATTTAATAAAATGTCATCCCTCGTAAATGCCAACAATCGTTGGTAAACCAGTAAAACTCTAGTTAACGTGTTTGTCTCCGAAGAAACCATGTCCAAAAACCAACTATTTTGCTGGACGATCATTATTTGTTAATTGTTGTTTTATCCGTTGTTGTTAATTTTTTGATCCGCCGTATTCACCTGTTTCCCTATAAATACGTTAATAATCATGTCTGTTAACTCTTACGCGGTAAATCCAGTCATAATTTGCGTACGCTATCACACAATACTAACGATGCCGATTAAACAGACGCAGATTAGCATATAGCCAGACTATGCGGTTAATAATTTTTAGGGATATGCGCAAACGTATCCCGTCATATACTGGATGTTGCTTTAGTATCATTTCAGCTATTGCGTGCTACCGTATTATCTCTTATTGTAAAGACACCCTGTATATCGTATTTCTAGAACGTATTTAATTAATCAAATTATATAATTTTTAGTATGTACTTAACGATATCTTTTCTATATTGCCTTTTATAGCTTCGAACGTCTCTACTTCATGACGCCACACAACACCGACGTTTTATTTCGGTAATCATCTTGTTTGTCTCGATTTCAGCAGCACTTACGTCATTAAAATGCACATTAATTTGTTAATAACTTCTACATTATCACCAGATGGTCTGGTTTTGTATTATCTTCTTCCTTCATAACAATAACTTTTTACGTTTGCGTTCATCTGCTGATATTGTATTAAATACATAAAGAAATTGTTCCCATCCTCAACGTTTAGACACGCGTAATAGCTACTTCCTTTTACAAGATACTTATGTACGTTTCAGTTAACTACCTAAATACCTAAGTATATTTGTAATAAATAATTATTAACTATTAATAGTCAAAAATAACTAAGTATCTGATAACTGTCTTCCCTCCGTCCATACGAAAGAATCTGTATAAGTATCTATCTCTTATTTACCTTACTTCAGATTCTTAATAAATGCTTACTTTTTGCTTATAGGTAGTGTAAGATTATGGTGCAAGAACCGTGGCGCTGTTAAAAATTTCTTGAAAAAATTACTAGCTCTTAATTACTTTTGAAAAAGGAAAGTATTATTATCACTATTTGTAAACTATACATAGTTATCGTACCTATGAGACCGATAAAAAGCGTAGCGAGTAATGTAATAGAACATATCTATAGTGTGTCCAAAGTAAAAGTTCATTATTTACTATGTTTCTACCTGTGGTACATACTATAACAACCCATCGAGTTGTCACCTGCATTAACTTAACTGATGAAAATTTCTTACGCTTTTTATAATTTATAAAGTTGTTTGTTATTTGCAATGTTTACAATCATTAACAGTCTCTTATAAGATTCCTATTGTTAAATTGGTGCGCTATTTTAGGATCACCCTGTATACAAATTTTAACTTAAATTGATGTTTATGTCGAGCTTTGCTTTTTTCAAACCATTTTATTCCTCAATACGTATAGATGCACAATACTTTTATACCTATATCTTCACATCAATAAATCTAATGTCATAAGGTCAGGACTTCTGGGACATCGTAAAATCGATCTACTTTTACCTGTGCGATCCATTTAGAAATTTTCCCATTTGAAGTAGATGACTAATGTATTATAATATGAATGTGTTGTTGAAAAATTTATGGTTCATTCGCGATAACTAACACATGTGAGTTTTACACAATTTATTAAATGTTTTAATTTCCCGATGCCCGTTTTATTTAAAGCATATATTTTTATTTACTTCTAACAATTAGCGAAATAATATATTAAATAAATGCTAATCAAATTATCAAGAGATAAAAATATTTTAAAAATGTGTATAACTTTTACTGCTAACTATCGCGAACGAATTACATACCTATTGTACAAAATGCCTCACTGAAAACAAAACAGATGTGTTTTGGAAAATATAATATAACTTTTCCGACGACCACTATGAGAAATGTATAAATTCACACCATTAAAATATTTCCAAAAACTGACCATTACAATCAAATAGGCCGATCGAGCGTAAAAAGCTTGTTAACCAATCAAAAACGATGTATAGCTTTTCTCAGCCAATTAAAAGCTTTCTAACCTGTCATGCAATAATTTGACACTGGACGCCAAATAGTTTTATTACTGATTGTAAATAGAGGTTCGTAAAGTATTGTAGTACTATACAGGGGTCGTAGTGGAGTTTGAAAAAAAAAGAATGCAAATAGTAACCGAAAATTTTTAAAATAAGTACTTTTTAAGGTATTTATTATAAAATTAAATATTTTTTATGCAATAAAATTATCTGAATAGTTACTATCTACTACCTTTATACTGCAGAATTATAAATTTACTCTATTTTTAATTTAAAAACTATTCGTGTGCCCCTCAACATTGAAAATTTCCCTATTACAAATCATAAACCAGATAAAAGTTTAATCGCATATTTATGCGACCGATAAAATACAAAGCAACTAATAAAACATGCGCGCCAGCTACTTTCAGAGCTTATCGGAGTGGGAACAAAAAACTTAAGGTTTTTAAAATAAAAGCGGGATTTCCTAGTACTCGAATGCATTTATATATGGCTAGACCGCTTCAGATCTTTCACGTTAGTGGTACAGAGTGGTAGTGCTTGTTTCAGTAGTTCGAATTTTAAATTACGACATCGTATTTTTCGTCGGATGTGCAAAGAGTGCTCGTTCGGTTTATAAGGCCTTTTTGTGTGTGAGTGCGCGAGTATTGTGTGTTGTGTTGTGTTCTCTAAAAGGATTACAAACAAAAAGGATTAATACTACTAGGAAAGATAGGATCTTTCTTTGTCAACTAATAACTCTCCATGTATTTATAAAGTGTAAATACATAGACCTTTAAGCTCTAACACAAATTCTCTGAAAATTGAGCTTAGTTAGGCTGTTGGATAGGGACTAGGTTAGGGTCTTGGTTAGGGTTCCCCTCAAACATTTCG
The DNA here is from genome assembly GCA_036326145.1 of Rhagophthalmus giganteus. Taxonomy (NCBI): domain Eukaryota; kingdom Metazoa; phylum Arthropoda; class Insecta; order Coleoptera; family Rhagophthalmidae; genus Rhagophthalmus; species Rhagophthalmus giganteus. The sequence continues at coordinate 2,007,621 of JARFJA010000026.1, read as the reverse complement.
CGAACGAAGTTTTTAATTAAGCAGGTTGATTGTATTTTATTTGTATTTATTGAATTATAGATACAATAATATATTAATTATGAAGTATTTGTAATTAGGTTCAGTATCGGTCACTCTCTCAGTCACATTGATAATAAAGGAAGCAATTTTCTACACGCATACCGAACGTATTATCCGTAGCCTACCATCCAGCTCGATGGGACCTCTCTATACTCCTTACAATTGTGTAGCAAACACGCACAATGTTTACTGTTTTGATTTTTCTTTAACAAGTCATACCTAGATAACTTTTTCGAATCGGGTTGATATAAGTTTTTTTGCTTAAATTACTTAAGAAGTTTGGCTGATTCTCAAGGTACACCCTATCCTGTATTTATAAGTAGTGCATTTTATTCCATATGTTATGTATAGACTAAAAAAATTGTTCGTAATAGATGAAGTGGTCTAAAATTAACAATCATTAGTTTAATTATAGAAATTTGAATCACTTTTAACAAGAATATTATGTATAATTATAATAAAATTGAATTAACTATCAATTATTTAATGAATTGAAAAAATATCTCGATAACGTTAGTTTGTAACAAAATCTTTCCATTATTTTATATTTAAACCATTTAAAATGATAAGTATATTATATCAATTTCCGTTAAAAATGTACAGCAAGAATATATGTCTAACGATTTTTTTTAATGCTTTACTGACACGAAAGTATGATCTATAGCTTCCATTCATTATAATGTCTACATTGTCTTTGTTTTAGGCACGCTTAATGTAGATTATGCTTACAATTAGCTGTCATAGTATATGCAACATAAAATAATTTTCCAATCGGCTCAATAAATGTTTATAAAATGTGTGAAATTACAACATGCACATTTAAAATAACGATGTTTTTAAATATCCCTTTAAATTATTGATTATTAAGCTACTAGATCTTTAATTATGCTAATCCCTATACGTGCATATAAAAACAAGTTTTCCTTGAAAATCGCATGAGGAAGCTAATTTGTCTGTTTTACGACTTGTCGCCAACACGAAAGTGTTATTTTATCAAAATATCCATCTACTTCTGCTACGCAAATCCCTACTAGTAAATGCAAACCTACCTGTCTAAAGCGTTTGATCAACATAATGAATGCTTCAGCAGCGTATTTTCTTTAGAATGAAAATACTTACTAGCAGGGCATTTTCATAAATGAATAATTATACGAATTTAGTTTTAAAAGAATACAAAATTTCAAATTTATTGGGTGTTTATTATAAATAATAAAACAATTGTCGACTTTCGCTTTAATTTTCAAATTTTAATTAACGATAGTATGAATATGTTTAAAACATCTTTTATATTTTTAGATTTGCATACATTTAAACATGAGATTTTAGAAGTTACTGTAGACATAAAAGTCCAGATATTTATGTATTATGTACTTTATTTCGCAAATAACCGCCGTTCAGTTCTATAAATTCCAATTTTAGATTTTACTGGATGGCACATAAATTTTATTGAGAAGTTTTCGTATCAAAAATGTAAGTTTGAACAGTCGAACAAATTTATTTTTATATTTTGAGTTTCCATACTAATTCGCTTAGAAAACACATAATTTCCTTATAAGAGATAATAAGTTCGCAAACTTTCTTCTGAAACAAACAGAATGATAACTTAACGTTTTTTTTACACTTGAACGGCAAAGAAGATTGTACAGCCTATCCAAACCAAATGCAATTCACGTCATCAAAAAAAAGTTACTAGATTGTTTATTTGTAATTCGGTTTAAAGTTTGGAAAATAACATATTCTACTGATGATTTACCTTGCGCACATGGTATAAAGAAAGTCTACAATTTATTAGAATTGTAAAAATACGAGGTGCGAGGTGACAGCACTGTGTGAAACGTCATCATCTAGTAACCTTTTATTGATGACGTGGATTACATATAGGTTTGGACGAAGTGTTCACTAGGTAAAAAAAAACTGTCGCCTATTCAGTCATGGTAGTTAGGCAACTTATTAGGCTCCTGAATTTTAATTCCCCATTTCGAGTGAGCCGAAGTTGAACTAACATTATTTTATTCGATCAAATAGGGCAGATATAAATTGTCCTAACTTTTTAGCGCCCTGCATTCACACGCATCGTTTTCTTTGTTCTGTTTAATGTGGTGTGGGAGGGTTGCACGAAAATGTGAAACAAATTCCTACGTGCAACAACAGGAATGTTTCTGGTTTCAAATAATTCAGTATAACAAACATTTTAAAAAAAGGTTAATCAAAATCGATTCTGTTCTTGTTGGTTCCGAAATAAAAACCGAATTTGACTTGACTAATAGAGTACATATATTCAAAAACGTATCGTCCGCGTTATCCTATTTAATGTCCGCTTATTCAAAATAGAAACCCGAAGTTGGAGAGCTTAATAAGTTGCTTAACTCTTATGATTCGATTGGTGACAAATCTTTTCTACCATATTGTACTTTAAAAATGTGCTATTGCACTTTTTAAACGCATTTCATATGGATTTAGTATCATTTATATAATTTAATAATAAATAATTAAGATTTTGTGGTAGGTGTCTAATAATGTCGCACAAAATATATAGATAGATATATGTATGTACATATATAGTAACATTATTACGACATTCCAAATTTAAAAGCACGAATAAAATTGTGAAATTAAGGGTAAGATGATGTTATAGTTCTTAAGAGAATAATGTATGTATTCTTCGAATCAAAATTATACTGCGATCTCTTGGCAATATTCCAAGATATCAGAAGTAATCAATACGGAGAATTAAACACATTAATAGTTTGTTTTTTTTAAGTTCACACATATGCTAGTATTTAGAATTAAATTATTTAAAAGCAATGCTATACATGCCACTTAATTATACCTTAAATTGAAACTTTTTTACGTAATACAGGATGTCCCAAAAAAATGTATACCTACCTACCACTTTGAGTGACTTGTTAGAAATCTTGTTAGAAATAAAAGTCCGTCTCATTCCTAAACTCTTGAAAAGAAAAAATCTCTGTAGGACCATAAGGTGTGTATGTATTTAGACATAAGCGTTTTTCCACACGAACGTCATCGTCATTTAGACGATGAACCGGCGGCGATGAATCGTCCCATTCCCCCTTAATATAGTTATGTCGCTTTGAATTCGAACTTATACTTACTAATGTTATAACTAACATTTTCGGAGTTGTTTTTAAGACAAATAAATCATCCGAATATTTATTACTCCTTTTATATGTTACAACATTACATCGCAACAAATATTCCTTGTCGATTTGCTTCTTATCGACCTTCATTTTTTACGAGTCTCATATTTCAATCCCCAGAATGTGTGTAGTATATTATACGTTTCTATTTCTAAATTTCCCATTCTATTGTTGTTTGAGATAAAAGCTACTTTATTGCTTTTACTTTATACGATGAAGTCGAATAAAAAACTAATTTTCTTTAGCATTAAGAAGCTGTTTATAAGAAACAGTCTAAATAACGACGATAAGTTTGCTTAGAGCTTCTCACCTAAGTTTATCGGATTTCAAAAGTTGCCAGTTGAAACGTCGTCTTTTGGGGCCTAACTTTTATAGAAGTTTTGTGAGTGTTTAAGCACTTTAAGTTGATTTGAAAAGATACGACTTATTAAAGTATTCTTGCTTGCATTGTAAATAACATTAATAACTACGGCCTATCCAAACCTATATGCAATTTACGTCATCAAAAAAAAGTTATTAGATTGTTTATTTGTAATTCGGTTTAAAATTTTGAAAGTGACATATTCTATAGATGATTTATCTGCGCACATATTAGATGGCATAAAGAAAGACTACAATTTATTAAAACTGTAAAAATACGAGGTACGAGTTGATAGCACTGTGCGAAACGTCATCATCTAGTAACTTTTTGTCGATGACGTAAATTGTTTATAAGTTTGGTTAAAGTGTATCCGTTATAATACTTTTTTGTAGCTTAGTTTTATATAATTGTATTTTACTTTACAAGAATTCTTTGGCTCACAAGGAAACGTTCAGATAAAGAAAACAAGTTTTGAATTCGCATGCCTGGCACTGTGCCATGTGCACTGGTTAACTCGCACATAGAATTATCGCCAGACGTAGAGACTACTGTTTAATGCAATATGCATTTTCAATTTGACATAAAAACAAGATGATTCGATTGGGATAAAACTTTCCAAATTTACTAACAATTAAATGGGCCATAACCTCAAAACATTTGGAGGCAATCGGTCTATGGTATGAGTGCCAAGTGACCATGGTTATTGAAGCCCATTTTGGTCAAGTGAAATTTTTGGCGAATTAAAAGTTAGGTCACTTTTTTTTTCATATTCTTTCTGGAGTGGAACTTTGTCACTTACCGTATTATAGGCGTTACTTTGTGAACACTGACCTTTTTTGGGAATGAAAAAAGAGAGAGGTGGATCAAAACCATGGAAATATTCTGATAAACAAATTTTGACGCGGGAGTGATATTGTTTTCCACGCAGAACTTTTGTACAATCTGAACATAATTGCAATATTTAAATCGGAGGAAGGATGGTGATTGCTCGTATCTCAACGGAAATAGTGGATTAATATATTTTCTGTTTCGGATAGCTTTCCAATTTATAATATTCATCACAAAATAATTCTCTTTGTTGTTCAGAAATAAGTTCATCGCAATTAAATCTACACGTAAAACAATTGATAGCTCTAAGATTTAGTCTCACAAACTTGCTTACCAGATCGATTTACATACATCTTTTAGTCAGACGCAAATATTTTACTGTAAATCGTTTCCAACAACTTTTATTAGTTTTCTCCACTTCGTGTTCTTTTACCATCGGCTATTTTTCCGCGTAAATTGTCCTTATCTGTGGCCTTCGATTCATTTTGTTAGTTCCTCGTCACTCGCAAGTTCATCCTCATCGGATGGTACGTAGGGTTCTGAGAATATGAAACCTGTTGACCACATTTTTCAAAAAAGCAGAAGCACGAATAATTAACCTCAAAATATCACTTGTAAACATAGATAAATAATAACTCTAACGCGAATAACTCGGTTGTAAGGAATGGAATGATTATGATGGGCAAACTCAAACAGAACTCACATGTGTTAAGTGTTCACTTACCTATCACATTTAATGTAGGAACACAGACGTGGAAAGTGTCCTAATATGTATTATTTGTATAATCTAATGGTGTACATAACTCATTTTGTGAAAAACTTAGAACATTTGTGCGCTACATCATCGATATATCTAATATTTATATACAAAAGTTTAAAAAACTAATAGTTTTGTAATTACGCAGATAAAGCAAGAATAAGTGTTTAAATGAATTCTAACTAATTTTACAAATTTACTATTTTTATAGGTAGTCTTTATAAAATAACTTTTTACTACTTTGTGTTTTTGAAAAATGGAGTATTTGCTAGCTTTTTATTGTAACTCTTCAAATTGTTTGCTAAGTAAATCGCCGTCTTGATATATGAAGTAGGTCAATTTTTATTTTGTAGGTCACTTATTTAATATCCTGAATAAAGCTTTTATCCATTGACCGTATTATAGCTTTGTAGTCGAATGAAAGACTAAAAACATATATAATCCTGAAGTTTAACAAGTTTTAAGAAATTGTGTAGATACAAATAAAGCTTAAAACGTAAATAGAATATACATACTTATTTAACGTTTTAGCACTACTTATTAAAAAAAATAAGAATTTTTCTCAAGTTTATTTACAGTTAGTACATGTAATTTATACAATTTTTTGACGTGTTAGAGATATCATTTTTACAAAAATCGTAAATCTTGTATAAATGTATAAGTACTTATTTGTAAGTATGTACATTACTCGTTTCGGCAATTTAAATAATTTCCAAATTATTATTTAAAAACATTCATAACACTGCACTGAAGGGCGAAAATTATAAAAATCACAAAAAAAGAAGTAAAGTCCCCTGTTATGAGATACCGAGTTTATTTCACGTGATTACCCTAAGTCTATGAAGATAATTTAAAAATACGACGGATCATTTTGAAGCGGATTTAATAAACTTTAAGGTGCTCCAATATAAAATTTAACTTAAATAAGTAGGTATTAATTTTTCTGAAAATTACTTCCCTATAAAAGTCGAAAACGTATGATCCTAAAATAAGATTCCTCGAAAAATCGCAATAAGGTGCAAAATACATTAGTGTTGAATTAGAACACTCATTTATAGTCAAACTGTACAAAAAATAATAAATATCTACCTACCCAAAATTTATATTTTTCTTTAAGACATTCATAAATATGTAATATTATATATTATTTATATATTCATTTATACTACGAATTTCAATCTCTCCCTCCACCTTCCCCTTCAAATCGCCGTCAGAATGTTCTTAACAATTTTTTCTATGAACCTTCCCTTAACGTTAATGGTGCGTACAGAACAAACATCTAACCGACTAATAACTCTTCAGAAACTGATCAGTATCACCAATTTGTCAAGAATTCATTTGTTGATTAGTGTTCGCAAACAGCGTGTTCGTTCGGTCTATACATATCTTAACATACCTACCTATTATTTTCAATTTTTTGCCTTTACTGAGTATATATCTAAATTTCCGTTTATTTACCGCATTTAAGCTGTTGAAAGGCGATAGGCAACACAGCATACATTGAGGGTTACGGACAGCCATTCCGTTTTCTTGTGTCCAATAGTTTACATAAGCAATTTACCACATTATCTTGTATTTTTCTATTACTGCATGTTGCCAAATATTTATTTATAAACAGGGATTAAAATCACACTGCAATGGAATTTAACAATACCCAATTTCACAAATTTTCACAACGACTGCACGCGTGATCTAACAATAAGAATGATTTTTTTACTAAATAGATAATAATAGGAAATTTTTCTTTATCGTAAAAAAATAAAATCGTCAAGTTCGAGACGTGTATGTATTCATTGCAAAATCAAAATTTAAAGTACTTACTAAATAAAATAAATATACTTACCTACATATTTATAATTAAACTTTACGCGTAAAATAAAGAACGTTTTTTCGTATAATAATCGTTAGCGATTAATAACTAATTATACACCTTATTAGACCTTTCAAGTTCATTTAACGTTTATTAATTTCGATATTATTATTCTTCACATTAAATTTCGTTTGCACGCTATTAAGTTTAAAAAGTACTTTTCTGTGGTTCATTAAACTTTATTCACACGCAGTTCACAACTACATTTTATACGATGGTATTTTGAAATAGGTATCTACGTGCCTACAATAACTCGATTTCCAATTTGAAATCAAATGTAGGTACCTATTAAATCAAAACGCTACCAATAAACATTTTAAACGAACAATTAAAATTTAATTTACAATTAAAAGTAAAAGCTTATTAAATTTGTGGTAGATACGAATTACAACTATTCTTTCATTATTATTATTTTTTTAGTGGGTAATTGTATATTATAATAAACTGCAATGTATTTCTTTTACCTACACATTAAAAAAGAATGTAAGTTCACTTAGGTACCCAAATATGTTTATAGAACACGAATGTATGTCAATAGAATTTTATTTAGTATAGTAAGTTTTACAATATGCAAATGTAGGTAATTCCATATTTTTACTATGATAGTTATAATAGTAATATCAATACATACGATACTATTTTAGTGTTAAATTCGATTTAATAACAGTTATGACTCTTCATACAAATTTTAATTCTATGGTTTATATCTTTAAGAGCATAAAGGCTGCAGTTTCAAAAGATATTCATATTATTTAGGTACTATCTCTAATTTACTAATACCATAATACTGCGTAATTGAAGGAGCTAAACGGTTATTAAATCTTCGAAACAAAATTTACAAGACGGCAACTTAAAACAGCGTTTATGCTTATCACGTCTTGTTGAACGGTACTTAAATTTATTAATAACGATTTAATACAATCAACCTATGCCAGTAATTCATTTTTTTGTAACTTATAACATTAATTTAAATGGCATTTGATTGCAAATGTCCTTTTCAATTAAGGACCAGTCTTTCGATCTTCCGATTTTATCTAACAAATAACTTACAATGGAAACCTTTATTGAAATATCGATTTCCATTGTAAAATATTTGTCAAATAAGTTTATTGGAAGATGGAAAGACTGACCCGAAAGATGTAGAACTACTTAATTAATTAGAGAAGAGCGTCGATATTCAATCACGCTCTGGCGCTTATTTACTAATGCAAGATTTCAAGCCAGCAGAACACGTAAATTATGGTCTAGGCAACTGAATTTTTTAAATTGAAATCTGGAATAACACAATATTTCGATTTTAAGGTAGATTCATACGTTCAACATGTTGAACGGCCCACATGCGGTACAATCTACGTACTGAAAATCGCATAAAAATCATTCAGACCGTCGGCGTCGGGTCGTAACGACCCGAGTTGTACTGCATACATTTCGACAGATTGTATCGTGTATGGTGTTGCAATACTGTCTGCAGTACGACGCAGTCGTATGGTTCATTTAACTTGCAGTACGAGAATATTATGGCAAGTTCATACTGCGAAACCATACAATCGCGTCGTACTGGAGGCAGTACTGCAACGCCGCACATGTACGATTTGTCGTAGTGCATGCAGTACAACTCGGGTCGTTACGATGCGACGTCGACGGTCTGAATGATTCTCTATGCGTTTTGCAGTACGACATCGACAGATCGTACCCTATGTGGGCCGTTTTAGACGCTAGATACAATATTTTCGATATTATTCACATTAACAGATACTTAACTCGACAAGCAAGACATTTTCGATAGTTGACGATTGAAAGAGTGAAAGATTACTTGAAAATAAAAACCATTTAAAATATTTGAAGTCAAAAAATGACAGAGAAGACTCGATTAGAATTAGGGGTCGTGGTGAATTACCAAGCTTACTGCTTGTCTAGTAAAGCAATGACTAGGAGTACGAATCCTGCTGCAACGCAAAAAACATGAAAGTGAAGATTACGTATATTATACATTGTCGGTACTGGTGTGATCACCGAGATAACAACTGTCTAGGTACGATTAGTACCCAAATGGATAACCACCGGGGAACACCATATCTCTGCGTACCGATACCGTTGCATCAATAGTATACCTGGTTGTATGGCGGAGTTCTAATGTCATACAAAAACAATGGGATTAGTTAGCAAAATATAAAATTCTGATTGGTTGAAATAATTGAAAACTGGCCACAGCCGACTGCACGATCGAACTTAGAATATCACTAAAATACACTAGAATATCTCGTATCTACCACGTTACGTGTCTGACATATTGAACGTTCGTCAATATCAATCGACCTTTAACCATTAAAAACAAATTAACCCATGATATACTTACTAAATCTAAAAGAGCTAAAAGTAGGTGCACTCAAAGAAATATCGATTTTTATTTATTTTTTTATGAATTTAAGGTTTAAAACGTTTTTAAACTTAAAATCTAGTCTAGACCTACTGCACGTGACAAACATTTAAACATTTGTTTAAAAACAGTGTTTTAAAAGTGTTTCTAAAACATGCAAACAAATGCACATGTGTTTTAGCGAATTTTCATAGAAAATAAAGCTATTGCAGCCTGTCTGATGACGGCACCCAGACGTGTCCTTTTGAATTTTCCATCTCGATCCCTAGATCACAAAAATATAGGTCGTTTATTTTCGGTCGGTCATATATAAATAATAAATTTGTTGTGGACACGATTCCGATCGCAATTTGGATTGTAGGAAGCTGAAATTTTGACAGTCTATTGTCTTTACGAAAACGAAGGACAAGTTCGTTAATCAGCTAAATCGACCAACCCGTTTCAAAATGGCGGCCGTTCAAAAATGAAAAAAATTCCAATCTCCGTTATTAATCAACGGATAGGTAATATGAAATATGTTTCAGAATTGGCATAAAATTCTCTACCGATTATGTCTCTTTATAATTTTCGATAGAATGCGTCGTTTTCGAGATAATTGAAAATAAGTAATTATGTATATTTTTTAATTCTTATAAATTGCTCTCGTAAATATTATTTTTCAAAAAATGTATTTCTTTCGACAAAAATTTTAAAAAATGAGTTTTTTGACATGTGACATGAAAATTCGATACTGATACTTGTGCGCGGTCGGATCTTTTATTTTCCGTCGAGGCTGGAAAACATTAGCACGTGTTTAATTGTTTGCAAAAGTTTGTAAACGGGATAGTGTCTGTTAGTACTAGGCGTAAGTTACCGATATATCACATTTAATTTGTACTTACTGTGGACATGTTTTTGATTGGTATGTTTGAATTTCGAAACAACGATTACAAGTTTTGTAGTGCAATAATTTAATATGTTGAATGAAATGTTATTTTTGTTGGAATGGAATACGTAGGAACTTTTGAATTAATATGGTTTTATTTAAACTAAAATGCAAAATTGTTAAAATGATTTAATGTAAATAGGTACTATCTATTAATATCGTACGTGACGGAGTTATCGCCGACGCATACACGCGTCTTATCAGAACGAAGGCCACTTGAGACGAAATTTATGAGGTTTATGTGCGATTCGTAAACAAGGTTATAATAAAGTTTGTTAAATCAACAGTATTGCTTTGCAGTTGAAAGCGAATTTGTTTGAAGCCAAGGTAATCTAGTGGTTAAACGTAACCGCATTCTAAAGCCTCGTTTCCACTCATACAATTTTCCACGAAATCTCACAACACTGTTGGGAACTTTAAATACGTGGAAATGCTAAAACAACTGTTATGAGCAAATTCCTGTAGCATTCCGACATTGTGCCCAATATCGACAAAATTCCACACAACGTTCTGAACAATGTAAGAATAGAAACGAGACTTTAAATCAACAAATTTATTCGTTGTCGACTTTTCAAGCGCAAAACACTTGACTTTATCTGCAATTTTGTTGACTCTTTAACGAATATTTCTTTGAGCGTACTCACTGACAATAACGTAAATGATTACATACCTAAATATCTACTTTATTAATTTATTCATTAATTAAAACTGATTAATTCATACTCGCGTTGAAACAAAAACGATATAGATAGGTATTTCGTTTTAAATAAATTAAAAAATAAATTGATCGGCAAGAAACCCGTCACCAAAAATATTCACCATATTTCACAAAAATCTTAAATATTTATTAGTTTAAATCGATATTGCAATTGACTTGAAAAACCATTTATTGTTAATATAGAATGCACAAATTAACTAAAAAGAAAAGACAAATAAACTCGTAAGTAAATGAATTTAAATTGAAAAGGAACAAGCAATAGCGCAAAAGTGTTTTTCTTTTTCTAATTCAATAAAAATGAAGGTGGTGGCTGTTTTTATGACCTTCTGGTAATTGTTAGTAGGGAGTATGTCCTCCACAAGCCCGAATTACGCCATTTAAACGCCATTTATCGATGCATGCTAATGTTCTTAACAAGAAAATTTTACATGCCAGAATTAAAACCGTTAGACTGTTTCGTAGATAACTGAGTAAACATCTTAAAGCATTGATAACGAAAAAATATCTTTATTAACTTCTTATTTAAATACTTATAAAATATAGATACGATTTAGTTGACTTTTATAAAATATTTTTTGTGGGTGGTCGGTTTTTTCGCCGGTCAGAGCATAAAATAAGATCAAGTTTTGAATGATGAAATCTACTAATAATAATATAAGCGGAACGTAATATGCAGGTTGAGCCATTTAAAAAACGTCATGCGTTTTTCTGGAAAATGATTAGAGATGGGTAAAAATCACTTATTATAACAATTGGAGAGTAAGAAGGGGCCCGTGTAATGGTGACATTGAATGACTTTGAAATCCATGGGTTTTGAAGTTATATGCCTAACTTACTTTGTTTTTTGTTGGATGGGGTATTTCTGTGATATCCAATCGACGGTTCGTAAGAAAATAGAAATAATTTACTTGGAGGCTATTTTACGAAATAATTATTCATTTCGAAGATACAAGTAAAAATAAAAATTTTTTAATTAAAGTTCAAAATTGATTTATTTTTTATAATAAACGCTGAAAATGGTTGCCATTTTGCTGCAAACAACGTTAATCGGCATAATTACCATTATTAGAACGACGTTAACCCTCATTGGATGCGTATTTTGGATCACCAACATCAATTGAGTCTTAATTTCTGGGCTGGCATCATTTTTTATTTTTCTATGGTAACACACTTTGTTAGGTTTGTTGAGTTTTTGACTCACGATTTTCCAGATCTAGTGGAAAACATAAAGAACTGGAATGTGACTTCAATTGAATGGTGCACCAGCTCATGTTGGATGAAACTCTATGTTTTCCAACAAATGGATTGCTATAGTCTTTTCTTGTGTCTGTTCCTGCAAGTTCGCCTAACTTGACCTGTATGGATGTTTACCTCCGGGGAAAAATGAAATAGCCGGCATACTATGAACGGTCTACTACTTGCGAAGACATGAAGAATAGAGTCAGAACCATTTTTGAAAACGTTGAAGAGTCTAAGATATGATACGAGTCTTTTCACAGAAGGTTTACGGAACTGTTTGGAACAAAATAATGGTTATTTTGAGCATTTATTATGAAAATCGACTTTAAACTTCAATTAAAAAATTCTTACTTCCGAAATAATCTATTGGGCATTGCCAAAATGTTTTATACAATTTAAAAATAGGTAAGTTGGGGCTATAACTCCAAAAGTAGTGGGTTTCGAGTTCATTGAATAGCACCATCAGTTAGCCCCCTTTATACTCTACAATTCTTATAATGAGTGATTTTTATCTATCTCTAATAGTTTTCGAGAAAAACGCGTGGCATTTTTTAAACGACTCGCTCTGCGTCTAGGTTTCTAATAATACGATTTTCAATTTTTAAAAAAATGTTTGTGCACTTTAATTTTTAAATGCGTTCCCATTTACTTTCTAAGGCCCGTAAAATTTGTAATCTAACAAATTAAAATTCAGTTATAAAAACTTAGAAATTATATAACATCTGTTTCATCCTTGTCGCCTTATAATTACATTTAAAAGTTAACTCCGCCAACTTGGTAATTATTAATTTTCCTGCTTGAAAATGTTAAAATTGCTTTACATTATCATTCGGGACGACAGCTAGCATTTAAATGAAGAAAATGCACTTTGGATCGATTGCGTACGGTTACTGACGCTTTTGTTAAGTTTCCGTGTATTTTAAGCTTTACGAGGGAAAGCGACGTGCGTAATAAATCTTTTTGAATTTAGAATTTATATCGATTTTTTTTATTAACTGCTAGAATAGGTATGAAATAAAATATTTTTAAGCTTATTTCGTTCGAATAACGAAATTTGAGAGTAAGTCGATGCTGTATTAGAGTGTATTATTATTTACCTACGTACACCTTCTATATTTATTAGTATTATTGGTGTCTATTACTAATTTAAGCACGTTTACTTTTTTTTGTACAAAAATGTTTGCATTTATTTTATATTATTCTAAATCTATAGTTCTGCCCTTTTACCCTAAACGTTATGTTTAACAAACTATTTTTTAATAACGAATATTTTATTTTTATTCGATTACAATTAGAAATAATCAGTAACTTCTGCGGCGCTACGTTTGCTATGATTTAACAATATTTTTACGAAATTCAACATTTTTCGTAAATAAAATATGAAATTATTTTACAAAACAGTCGGGTAAAAGCTTACTTATCGCCGTTACTGAATAAGGTTGATTCAACATTAATATAAAAAGCAAGCGTAAGTATTATAGGTGAAGTATATCAATCTCTCTTGATTATTATTAAATATATTTTAATTTACGCTTTCGCTTAGATTATTTATCGGTTCATTATTTAATGTTTATTAGATATCCATTTATGTTAGTATATACAATTTATGTAAACATTGGTTCTTTAACGGGGGATGTAATAAATATTCTTGTCGTTTTGTATTATATTCGAACACGCGACTATCGCAATCGATTAGAATTTGGGACAGGAATCACCTTACAAGCAACAAGTAAACTTTTCTAAAACTGATACCCCAGAAAGAGATCGTTCTGTTTAAAGCGCTCGGCGCGTTTTTGTGACTATTTCGGAAATTATAACGACTAAGTAACGATTTGTACTTTAAATAGCACAATTTACATACCGGTATTAAAATTAGCACTTAAACATTCGTTTCTGCTATATATATATACAAATTTACTTATACATCCCCAAGTTCCTATACTTTAAGATAATTATATATTAACAATTTCTCTTGATAATACTATATGATATAATATATATATATATATACGTATTTCTTCATCAGTTCTAATTTATGTGAACATGCGATATGAAAGGTAAATTTAAATATAATTGGTCGATTTCACTACTCTCGCACAAACACGAACTCGTTATAATGATTCCAACGGTTTTCTTCGGCGTCTACTCCTGGTTTCAGTTCTGAAGCATTTCCAGCTGTTCCAGAGCCACAACTTCCGACCATCTTGAAACCTTGCTCTATCAACATGTCGAAGGCTTGTTCTAAGAACGAGTGTTTAAGGAAGAAGCGGGAAGTATAACGTTCGGATTGGCCATGATCTGGATCGCGACTTTCGTTTAAAGTTTCACCAAATACATCTCTACATAGGGCTACTCTACCACAAACCAAGATCCTGGAAAGCTTCCTGAACTTGACGTCGGCCAAGCCGTCTTTGCCGAACTGGAAGCTTCCTCGGTAACCCACGGTAATAACACCTGGAGGTCTAGAACGCGAGTTTTCCGATATGGCCTCGACGAGGCCCGGCAGGTTGTACTTTTCTGCTTCTTTTTTTAATCGCTCGCGTTCTCGGAAGCATTCCGGAAGAACCAGACCGCCGTCCCGTAAGTAGTCTAACACGTACCGGAAGAGCACTCCGTCTCGATCCAAAAAGTAACGGCCCTTTGTATCTTTCACTGCCGGTTCGCGCGACGTGAAAATCGCTCCGAATTGAGAATCCGGTTCTTTGGTGAGAGTTTCCAAAGTGGTGGTATAATAAACGCCACCGACGTTGAGTTCCACGACGTCGGAGGACGCGGTTTCGCCCGACATATCTCCCAGCCTGCGTGGGCCACACTGGGGGCCCCCAGACTCAGCCGAGCGTTCCCTGCCCGCGCGCCTGTGCTTTCATTTTGGCAACCCCCAGTTGATTGTAACGTTTACTAGTTTTCCCTATATTAAATTGTATTTACGTTTAACACTACGGACAAAATTGCAAAGGAGACGCGTGTTTCCTATATATCGCAAAATAAATTGCATCCGATCATCTTGGTTACTCGAATTTGGTGATCAATACGCGTTCCTAGTTCCAACCCTCCGCGCGCGCAGCGTTCTCCCAAAATGCACTATAAATAACCCCTAACTCATTCCAACTCTGTTGCTTTACCGAACTATCCCACGTTATAGTGACCTCGAGCTTCGCGGATTATGATTATCCTTCCCACATTTTCATAAGTAATAGAAAATGTTCCTTAAATTAACCTCCTAATTTCTTTAAATATTAATTAAGTAGCCGCCTAAACTCTTTACTCGAAAGAGCCAACATCAAACTCGGCGTGGGCACAATCTTCGGTTATTGGCTACTTGCAAAAAAAGCTTTTTAGAGCTTTTTCGATTTTAGAATTAGCTACGCATCGAGAGATAATTTTATTAATTTATATGTACGTTATAAACTGCAATTCGATATGCCATGATAAGTGCGATTGGTGATCTGTCACGCGACGTTGGGTAGTTATTAAATGGCACTCGACCGTTAGCTCGGAACAATTTTAACGCTTGGCGTTTGAACTGGATTATTGAGTTTCTCTGTCTCCGCTATTTCCGATGTATTATGTATCTCGCCGTAGTATTGTGTTAACGACATTGTATAGAAATTGTGATTAATTAAATTTCTTGTTGTTCTTAGGGTTATTGTGAAATGCACTCTGATATAAACAAAACAGTACGAAGGGTCTAGCACAATAACGGAGATAATTGAAAACGTCATTTTTTATTCGACAGAAAAACCTGTGGAAATTTATTTCAAAAATTATAAATTGCGTTGCTCCGATCAAAACAATTTAACAGTTCGTCAGTAACCTGATGATATCCTTCAGAACACTTTAAAATTAAAAGCCTCCTATTTACGATTAAGTATAAATACCTACATTGCGAGGTATAGGTACTTAAATATAATTAGTTTATATTTAGAAGTTCTTAAGGCTGCTCTTGTTACCTTCAGATGGGCAATTTTTATCCGACCTGCATAATTTATGGAAATAACATCCATTTTTAAATATAAAAACGAATGTATTAATATTTATCATAGAAGCGCTTGTTGAAATACTAATTATTATTTAAGTTAAAAGTCGAATGAAAGTTAATTGAAGATGACCCTTGATGTTATATTTTTGACATTACTCGTTGATTTTAAATGAAGTTTAATTGAAAATTAAAAATTCAAGTTTAGATAATATAAATGAAGTGGTTAATTTTTTAGAATGCAAAGAATATACTTATGATTTTATGTATAATACCTTATAAAATATGAAACTGCGCTTAGTTATCTTCTTCTATATCCAGGGCGTTTCAGAATAACTATTCCTACTTTTCAGATGTGATGGAGAGCCTATAATTAATTTGCAATTTAAAATTGGTGATCTTCGCCACCATCGTTTTTTTTTTTGAATTTTTATTAACTTTTATTGAACAAAATAATTACAGTACAGGTACAAACATCGTATATAGACTGTCTCGAGACAAAGTCTCATACTGCCGATACAGTATTTAAACAAATTTTAGACAATCTACTATACAGGGTGTTTTAGAATTTCTCGTCACTATTTTAGGGATGTGTTCTCTAGCACAAAATAAAGAAAAAAGTTCATATAAACATATGTCCCAAATTAATTTATTGTCGAGATACTGAGGCATTAAGCTATTTATTCAACAATAAAATATTTAGAGTAACTGTTCGGAGTGACCTCCGTTTTGTTGAATGCAGCAATCAGCACGGCGAATCCATGCTTGTCTGGCAAGTTTTATAGTATCAGGACGACCTTTGATAATTGCCGCAGCTTTCACGATGCGATGTAGAATAATAACCATAGACCACCAAAATAATCTAATGGCGTTAGATTGGGAGATCGCGGTGACCATTTAACAGGTTCGTTTCGATCAACCCATCGGTTACCAGATGCTGTATTTAAATAATCAGTAACAATATGAGAAAAATGAGCTGGGGCACCGTCATGCATAAAACAAGTCCCCTTGCCTAATGGCAATCGGAATCTCTTCTAGAAGTTCATACAGATTATTTGACAAAAAATGCAACCAAGATATTCCTGAAAGCCTTTGAAAAAGAAGGGGCCGATGAGATTTTCACCGAGAAGACCACACCAGACATTTAATGATAAGATATGTTGATAATGCGTAGTAGCAGTCGTATGAGGGTTTTTTACGTCCCTAAATATGAGTGTTTCAAAAATTAGTAATCCCATTTCTTGTAAAGTAATTCATTGGTAACCAGCAGGCAGGTCAGGACGTTAGAATCTCAGCAACATTGTCGAATTAATCACTGGCAGAAATTTCTGTGCTTATGATAACAAATCTTGCGCAGACGTAACGTGAAATGAATATGACATGCAATTGTTATCCATGGCTATTTATCTTTAACGTTCAATATTTAGGTAATAAATTAATTTAAGACATATGTTTATATAAACTTTTTTCTTTATTTCATATTAGAGAACACATCCCTAAAATGGTGTCAAACAATTCTGAAACATCCTGTATATACACATTCGCGAGACATGTCTCTATTTGGTACATCATCGGGTAATCAATAATGACGTATTTCCCATGAAGTACCTACTAGAAATGTCAAAAATTGCACCTTTAATTCTGTACCGGTGCGATGAGAATAAAAGGGTTAATTCAACTTAATTTTTTATTGCGCATTTATACGTAACATAGCAATGAGATGTGCGAGTTTACTCATTTTGTAGAGAGGTTCAAACTGTGACTGAAACTGGTTCTAAGCACGTAAGTTCTTCAAAATGCGCCCGAGGATAGATTGTAGATAAACCAAAATCATAATCTTTTAAAAGGAAAATACTAGCTTAACCATAGCACGGGTTAAGCATAGCATTCGACAAACAATTGACCGATTTAAGCTAACAATAATTCCTACGTTTTCTTGTCACGACTCGGACGAGGATATAATCTTTGTTTGTGATTGTACATACGTATATGCATAATTGTATAATTACAACGTTACGATATTAAATATATATACGATGTTATTTTTCAATTTACCACAATCACAATCGAAATATTATTTTACATTTTTAAATTACATTTTATGCCGGTATTACGTTATATTTTGAGTTACATGGTAAATTAAAATGTATTTTTAGATGAAATTTAATTAATTTTCGGTTCTGTGAAAGTGGAACCGTTATTAACTCGAAGTCAAATTTAGAAAGAGACATTCTTTGTAAGCGCATAATAAATATGAGAATAAAATATATTTCTGCTCCTTGTCCGATTCTAGTCGAACACAAAGAGAAATTATAATTGCTTCATTTTCTGAATAGCTACTCATTTTCAAATGGAAATTTTATAACTCGACGCTTCAAAAGTAATTTTTCTTCCGTAAAATGTTGATTGATATATTATTTTCATAAATTCCCGCAAAAGCGGCCCTGTTTTTGCAGATATTTAAAACGGTTCGTTTTTTAAGTGATCGTGCCTTTCAATAGAAAAACGTTAGGCTTATTTACTTACATGTTTAATTAGTTTTTATTTTCGATATCAATTTAATGCCAATTTATGTTCAGTTTATGCAAAAAAATTTTACTTCGATGCCTAAAATTTGTTAATAAAAAGGGCATTTCTTTGGTGTGAATAAATTGAACAATCTGTATTTGATTATCTATACACGTAAATAAAAACAAATAGGTCAGTACGTAATTTGTTACATCTCCAAGTATTATGACTATTTTTTTTTGGTAAAATGATATTCCTTTGATGTGAGACAGTAAGGATAGGTATTGATTTTCTTTTGTTAGTGTGTAAAAATGTTTCTTTCGCTTGATCGAATTTGAATGCTATTATTCGTAATTTTGAAATCGCTTGACTTGAATTCTTCATCATTTATAAAGAAAAAGTTCCTTACGAATTTCTTTACTTTACTCAAGTGTTTTTCACTATATTAAATTCGTATAACCTTCCGTATTTACGATTAGTTATTATATTTTGTTTATCGTACGGAAACGATTCTATCGTAGATTAGAGAGTTAAGTTTAGTTTCGCAAATAGTATAAATAGAATAATAGAACAAAATTTAAGTTAGATACCTACCTATAATTTGACATATTTTTATTGACAATGGTTACAAGGTAGGTAAGGGTAATTGCATTAAACATTAGTAAAATTAAAGCTTGTAGTCAATTTCTTTGTCGATCCTTAAAAGCAACTTGAAACAGTGCTCTTTCATTATTTTAAGGACCTCATTTAGAGAAGCAAACTTGTTCTTACCTACACTCGAGAAAACTTGAAAATTAGCTAGACAGTTACTTCACCATATTTACCTATATGTCTAATACCTATCTATATCTACCTATATGGAAAAAAACGTTGTATTTTGATACAATTTAAGTACAAAAGGAATACTTCAAATATTTAAACGTTATGGCGATAATATTAATTTAATATCCTATCGGTTACCTATTTTCTTTTTATAACATGCCTACAGCGGTATGTGGCTTAAATATCAAATGTTTTAATCGCTACAATAATCATTAACTATCTTCCAGTAGAAAAAAGACATTGGTATCTTTTATTCAGAAAATTGTAAAGATAGACTTCATGTTTATATGATAAATTACGGTCATCGCTAAGTTTTAATAAAATAACTTGCGTTTACCCACGACTTTATCTGCGTGGGATTCGAAATATTCCAAGGAACATGTTCTACAAACATATTATTATTAAGGTAATATGGAGAAATCGATTAAATTAAAAAAAAAACATTGTACTTTCCCCGTTTCGTGCCCCGAGGAGTGGAATTTGGAAAAATATTTTCTTAGTGGGTGTCAACATCATAAAGTAAACGTATCCTCCAAATCTAACGTTTCTAGGACTAGTGGTTGAATCTGGGTGTTGTCAATAAGTCAGTCAATAACCCTACATTTTTAATCTAGAAAAAATAATTAAAAAATTCTATCTGCTATATTTTTGTAGTTATTCGCAAAACATTGAATAATAAATTTAGCAACAGGTCTGGCAAATGGTTGTGTCCATTATGATTATTGTTTCTATGCAAACCAATTAAAAAAAGAAATCAAAACGTCAAATAGACATTTCAAATAATTGATGTGCAGACAATTGCTCTAAACAAATGCTCGAAAACAGTTGTTCGAAAAACAATTGCTCGAATGGAAAATTTTTCGAATTATGTAGATTAGTAGTGAACGTTTTATTCACACTTCGGGAGCATAAATTACACTCTATTTGAGGGTACACATTCGTTTCATCTGACACATTCATTTCTAAAGCGGGCGGAAGGGGAAAACTAAGGGGCGAAGGAGAGTCGGTGTTTCGCCATTATTTAATGCAATCAAGTAAGTCCACATTTATGCATGCCGTCGGTCGCAAAACGACACGAAATCGTAAAATTCTAAGAGCACAGATAGCAATGGGTCCATTTATGTACGGATATCGTAACGGCAAACGTTGGTGCCGTCGGTGCATAAATGGACCCATTGCTATCTGAACTCTTAGAATTTTTATAACTTCGTGCCGTCCTGCGACCGACTGCACTGACGGCATGTATAAATGTGGGCTAAGGGTTGGTTTTTCAATCGCTAGTTAACTCTGATCATCAATCAATCACTATAGAAATGATTATCGAAACAATTGTTTCTACGGTGATTGACTGATGAGTTAGAGTTAATCATTGATTGAAAAACCGGACCGTAGCTTAGGTTAGTGTAGTTAAGGTAAGTTTAGACTAGTGCAAATCAGGTGCTATCCTTTTGCAGTTTTGACAAAGTGAAAACTCATGTTAATGTTTCGTCAATCAAATAAGGCTTAGTTGCCATATTGTCATTTGTATTATTTTGAATTAATCAAATTAATCAAATGGTTATGAAGAAAAGTTGTTGTACTTGAAATCATTTGAGTGAAAGATAAATAAAATTAATAATCTCAAATCTAATTTCAAAATGATAAGAATCATTAAAAAACTAGCTCAAACTGGCAACGCGGCTTAAGTCGCGATTCATAATCTTACATAACCATAACATAAATTACATAACCTCCAATACAAAGTTAAATTCACACGTGAACAAATCCAGTTTACACGCACAAAACTATCAAATTTCCTTGGCCAACCTTCATCGATCTCAGTCGTGAACGGATTATATCTGTAAGTATTTTATAAACCTGCCTACTATTTTATACAGGTCAATTCTGTAGAATGCTTCCCAAATTTTTTTATTATGAATTACGATTTATGGAATTAAGGTTTTATGTATGGTAGATATTGCTCCTAATTTAAGTACGTAAATACTTTTTATAGATTAGGTAGGTAGATACTAACATAAATACGAGGCGCGTTTTTTAAGTAAGTACCGTTTTGGAATTAAAAAAAGACGTGCAAAGATATCGCAATAATTTAATTTTTACATGAAAGCCTGTACCTTAATCTACTTTTCTACATAATTTCCGTGAATATTGAGGCACTTGTCATAACGTGGCACCAGTTTTTGAATACCCTCCTCATAAAATTCTGCCGCCTGACTTGTTAACCACTGTATCACAAATGTTTTGACTTCGTTATCGTCTTGAAGATGCTGACCACCCAGGTGTTTCTTCAAGTGCAGGAACAAATGGTAGTCGCTGGGCGCCAGATCAGGGCTGTATGGAGGATGATCTAGAGTTTCCCATTTAAAAGATTTGATGAGATCTTTGGTCCGATCATGTGCACAGTTTTTTGGGACAGAAAAGGAGTATTGCTAGTGGAGTTTCTGCCTCGTAATGAGACAATCAATGCAGCGTCTTATTGTGAGACATTGAACAATCTGCGTCGTGCAATCCAGAACAAAAGACGTGGCAAGTTGAGTAAGGGTATCGTTTTGCTGCATGACAATGCCCGTCCACATGTGGCTAATCGGACCAAAGATCTCATCAAATCTTTTAAATGGGAAACTCTAGATCATCCTCCATACAGCCCTGATCTGGCGCCCAGCGACTACCATTTGTTCCTGCACTTGAAGAAACACCTGGGTGGTCAGCATCTTCAAGACGATAACGAAGTCAAAACATTTGTGATACAGTGGTTAACAAGTCAGGCGGCAGAATTTTATGAGGAGGGTATTCAAAAACTGGTGCCACGTTATGACAAGTGCCTCAATATTCACGGAAATTATGTAGAAAAGTAGATTAAGGTACAGGCTTTCATGTAAAAATTAAATTATTGCGATATCTTTGCACGTCTTTTTTTAATTCCAAAACGGTACTTACTTAAAAAACGCGCCTCGTAGTTTAAATGGATTTCTCTGAATTAGTATATTTTATCAAATGTTTACAACAATAGGTACCAATAAAAAGTATTCTAAATTATTTATATTTATGCCGTTCTTACATATACTTATACATGGATAATACATAAAATAAAAATTCTTAATTAAATGTTAATTTATAACAATAAGAATATTAACTTTGGTGTGTTCGTACACTGGTACAACCATCAATTATTATTATCAATCTATAAATCTAAATTCAGGAAATTAACTTTAAGTCGTATTTAACAGAAATGCTGCTTTTAAAATACACTTTTAACGCAGGTGGTGTATTGGTTAGCATAATTGCTATTCTAATCGCGGGTCGACCGAATCCGGGTTTCCCAGATTTTTATGCGCCAAAAGCTTTTCTTATAAAAGAATTCATACATGAATTGCATATATAAGTAATTATTTAATTATAAATGTTTTCGATTGCCTTTTAAATAATTCCTTCGTTACCGTATTGTAGAAATTTAACTTATCCAAAATTAGTTATTTTTTGTACTTGCAAAAAAATCTAATTCTAAGAAATAATGTAAATAGGTACTTACTCCTAATAATTAACAATGTATAAATTAACTCCATGGTTTTCGTGATAAATGAGGCTTTTTTGATTAAAATTAGCAGCAATAATCAAAGAAAATTCATATTCATAAGAAAACGCGTTATTTCTGATTTACAAAACGCTTTTTTTTATTCATTATTTAAGAGATTAAGATATATAATATGCGCCAATTAAAGCAGTTATGCAGTTGTAAATTACCAATTACGGTTACAAATTCTTGTTCATTTAGGGTTTTTAATCGAATTTTTATGAAACAATTATAATCCCAGTAAGCTTTAATAAATGTTGACAAGGAACGAATTTTTAATTACCTAGCGAACGCCTTGTTTCAGTTCAATAATTAGGTATTAACTAACAATATTAAATTCTAAATTACAAACAATATAGGAATGGATACTTATTAAATTATAGTATAGGGTGCGGCAGAAGCAATAAGCAACGCCCGTAGCGAAGCGCCTGTGGCAAGTGTCTAACTTGCGCCCACTTAACCCAATAATAGCCCCAAACCTTGTTACGAAGTAACAACTGATATTAAGGAACTAAACATCAAAACTCCTTTCTATTTCTAAAAACGGACGGAGTAATTCCAATATCAAAAAATTCGTAATAAAACGTGGCCGACACGTGCAAGTTAAAATAATATATGCTGCAAATAAGTATAGTTTTAAAGTTATAGGCAAATCTAGTAAACTCGGAAGTCGATGTAATTATTGTATAATTTTCTAAAGCATTAGGTATGTCTTATGTTGGACATTCAGATACACGTAAATGTAACGTTATCGATTATTAATCACTAATGGCCAACACACGCATACAACGAGGTGTAAAAAACTGTGGACTAATCCCATGTCTTGTGTTTTCCTTTGTTTCCTTTGTTCCTGTTATTTGTTATTTGGTTAATTCGTCTGCGTTAAATAAATGTGAATTTCTACCATCTGTTCGGTTCCTTGGGGCCGTTTTGAAGTCGAATAAAATAAGGTAACAAGACTCCGGACATTGATTTATACGTCCAAATCAAGAAAGCGAGAGGTTCGACACCGTCCGAAACCCAGGTCGACACTTCGACGCCGCGCTCCCGCTTGGCTGTTTTCCCCAGAGACCTACGGGAAATGATCCCTCGGGGGCCTGGAACCCTTCGGCCTTACAAAGTTTAAGTACCTCAGAATCATACATATATGCGAATTTGTTTTTGATTAAATATTATTTCTGACATTATCGGTAATCTTATATCCACGGGTGCCTTTAAAAGGCTTCCGGTCGCAACCTAGTTGATCCGTGGCGAGCGCCTCTTTTGACACGCCCTCGTTACGGCGTCGACAATAAGCGTGTTTTAAGTGCAATTTATTCCAATTTCTAATACACAGACCGGTATAAAATTGAACACAAATGGCAAACATTTTTATTTGAAATTTATCAGAAAATTTTTTCTTCGTAAAATCTCTAAATAATTTCAAATTCCAAATACACAAGTCAAAATTTAAATATAACCGTTCGTATACGAGAGACGTTCAAAAATACGAAATCGACTCAAGAGTAAAGTACCCTTATTTTTAAAAATACACAAAAATGTCAATGTTTTTAAGAATTCTTTGTTATTAACGATATCCCCTTAGAAAAAGTTTTAGTTAAATCAATATAATGACTTATCTCTTTAATCATTTATAAATTTAATCTTCTATTACACGTATACTTTTACTATATATCGTAAATAAATGCCAGTCACCTATTCAAACATAAAAACTGTAGGTTTTCTTTTTCCAGGAAGTCCGAAAAAGTTTCTGACGGTTCCTGTAATTTGTTATCTTTTCTGTCCGTTATTAGTCCCGAAATCAAATAAACTGTCTAACTAAATATTTAGTTTTGGCTCTTTAGAGTTAGTCTAATTGTAACCTAGGTGAATTTTTTATAACACGGCAGCGTATCGTCATTCAAAAAAAAAAAATTAAACATGCTTAAAATTTTACGTGTGAAACTATAAACCGTTTAAATAATAACTGTATCATATGTCTTCTCTAGAATTTCGTTCGTTTTAATTAAACTACATAATTTTTATAATTTAAACTACTACATTTCATACCGGTGTGGCGCGACGCGACGCCGACGTTGAAAATTTATAGTATAACAAACAAAAGTTAACAAACCTTAGTTTTTGTTAAATTGTACGGTTTCAGATTCGTAACGAGCACAGAATATAGTCGTGATTATCTTCCCAGTAGATTTAAACGTTTACAGCACCGAGATAATGCGCTTGTATTGTACTCTTTGTTCTTACATTATTCGTGTTCCACGGTTTATTTCCATTAAATTGAGTTTTGTGTAGCATGGAAATTAAATCAAATTAACAGTACTCAAAAGACCATAATTTAATAATAATCAAAAAGAATAATTGCGAAAATACATACCTACCTAACGATTTTTCAATATTTTAATTGAGTTATACAGATAATTATATATACAGTGAATTCGCGATAAGTCGAATATTCGGTTTTGACGAAGTTTTCATTTTATTTAACGAATTTCGGTTTATTTGATAAGTCGAAGTTACGATAATTCGAACTTTTTGTTGGTCCCGAGAAAGTCGACTTATCGCGAATTCACTATATAATAAAATTAATACATATTTTAGTAGATTTATAGTAGCGAAATACGTAATAATAATTTTAATATAGGTACTGTTCTGTAGTTTAATACACCGTTTAGTTTTCATTCTACATTGAATATTTTAATTAGTTCAAATATTATTATACGATAATAAACTGAATAACCATTGTTTAATAAAAGTAGATGTTTGTAGAGTTCTTTGTTGAAAGTAGGTGGTATATTTAAGAAAATCTCCTTTGTACTTTACCGTTAGTTGCAAAATTGATTATAACTTTGAACAAAATTAATTTCATTTTTTATAGCCATAATTAAAAGCAGAAATCATATTACAAAATTACGTCGTAACGCTGTACGTTGTACGCTATCCCCAAACTTATAATTTTAAGGAGTTGCACTTTTTCCAGATAACGATTTTTTGATCATACGCGAAAAATGGTCTCCAAGGTATAGTGGACAAAATAGGCTATCCTAACTGTGAACTGCAACAAGACGATAATAACAACGAAGGCGACGTTCTCGGCTTCATTCCAACGATAACAAAATTTTATTAAGTATCAAATACCTCGAGAACTTTGAGAAAATGCTTTTCGTCATTTTTTCATGTCCCACTATTTTTTAAAACATTAATGCCCTGAAAAACTCGGTGTTAACTTCTCACGGTTAAAATATTCAGCAGATAAATAATAAAGATTACTTTAATGTCTAAAATACACAGGTTATTTATTTATACGCAGGTCCATTAACTTGCCCCACTTAAAATGTTAAGAAAACCCGTATTTTTTTAACTTTAAGTGGGGGCGAGGGGCAAGTTAACGGGACAACAGTGTATGAACAAGTGTTGACAAATAAATATTACGTATCTATCTTTTTTTTATAGATATCCGTAAATATAAATTATGTAAGTAGATAAGTACTTAGTACTTATTCCGCTTATAGTGCGTTTTTTACTTGGTTCCTTAAATAGCGTTACAACGAGATTATGCATAACAGAAATACATTACTTTCATTCCGTACAAAACTACTTTTGAAGTGTACCTTAACAGGCCGTTTAGGTGACGTTACTGCGTAAGCTCGACAATTTTGAATTCGTTAGTTGTTTGTCTCGAGGAACGTGTCCTCGTAATGCTGTTCGTATGCTGTTTCGTTCGCCGACCCATTCCGCTAAGACCAATGATGGTAAACCGTCTCGATTGTTTATTTAGGTAAATGAGTTGACGTGATGCCAAACATTAATTTTCCATTAAGCTACCCAATGTGTGTGATAGATGATTAGCAAATACGAACCGAGGTAAGGGTAAAGAAGTTGTGTTGATAAACAATGAGTTATTACACCAGCTGGCGATAGCGAATTCGCCAGTTCATTTGAAATAAAGAAGTTTACGCCTGGTTAATAAATGCAAACACCATAAAATATGAATATTTACACAACTGTTTTTCACGAGTAATTAATGTGTTTATGTACCTATAAAAAATGCATTTTCTCGGAAACTAATTACTGACTTAAATTTAAAAAAGAAACTATCATTGTAAAAAGAATTAAGAGACCTTTAAAATGGCGTGTCACTTAACCCCTACTCTAATTTAACATTTTTGAGTGTGCTGTTGAGAATTTATAATAATAAGTTCTCGACGTTTATTATTTTTTTTAAACAGCCTTAAGTTTTATACAACTACCGGTGGAAAATTTTCGTTGGGATAAAATAACAAATATCTGAAACAGCAAAAGTTAAATAAAATACAGATACCTATAAGTAATAATTAAGCTTAATAAATAAAACTGATCGCGGGAACATTCTTATGATCAGTCAGAAAAAAATACTTTTAAGTTAAATTTAGAAATATTCTAACAATAAATTTTATAATTGCAAAATTGCTAAAATGTTTATTACCTACATCGAAATAAATTTCGGCGAGTTTTATCGATTAACGGCGATAACGTAAAGAAGTCTTATTTAATTATGAATGAAATTTAAACTAAAATCATTTAATATTTAATCGTAAACCTCTAGACGAAAACCTTCACCCATGAAAAGGGTACTAAGTTGATATTATTAAAGATAAACCTTTAACCTAAAACTGTCAACTTGTCGTAGATATCTAAATCCGATGTGCTTTTCAGAGCTTAAGTTCTTGAAAGGTCGTGTTACTTATGGATATGAAAAGCGGGTCTTCTGTGAAAACACATTAAAAAACGTATGTACATACACAAGTAGCAAACATAAAGAAACGCTTAAGGCTGTTAAATGATGGCCAGTTCGCGTTAAGGACTTGAAAAATTTTCTCCTATACAGCAAAACAGAAGCGGTTTGTTTGAACGTTAAAACCGCCTTTTTTAAAATTGGTTTACGTAAAAGGTATTTTGTAGATTAAGGCTTTATTAAACTGAAATGTACGCCTATAAATTTTTCTTGTAAATTCCTTTAGAAATTGCCTAATTGAACTAATTTTGTAGATACGTTAATATCACCTGCATTCGGCCGAACGCGAGCGTACTTGTTTTTTTTAAATTTTAGTTACAATAATTGCAAAAGGTCTATTTGAAATGAATTCGAAACTTTTAACGTTTTGTTTCGAAGCGTAAAATTTTAGCCACCGTTCATTATTTAAATGTTAAATCCTTTTATGTGTCCCGTTAATTTCTCTCGTCTACTTTCTCCAAGTTTCCTGTTAATTTCTCAAGTCGGCAGAAATTCAATAACGGTTCAGGGTTCGTTTCAATAATGAAAGTATAATTCTCTTTTTCGGGATCTCCTGTCACAAGTCAATATTTGAAATTATATATTCTAAAGTTAATATAGACTAGGTTGTTCTTTAATATTAACTTAATTTTATTATATCGAGATATTCTTATTATTAATTTATAACACATTTTGAACACAAGTATTTATAAGAATTACTTTTATCTACAACTTAAACTACCGAAAACATTTTCAAACGTAGGTAATCAAAGAAAATTTATAAATACATATAAATAAAAGTTTTATAATAATATCATTCCTAATAATATCATCGCTCATATCTCGTATTTTTACAGTAGTTACTAATAAATTGTAGTCATTCTTCGCCATGCCATATGCGTGCAGGTAAATTATCGGTGGAATATGCCACTTTAAAAACATTGAACTGAATATTACAATAATATAATATACATAATACGTAGTAACTTTTTATTGATGACGTGCACCGGAATAAAATTTGGATGACATAATGTATAGTTTTAAACGCACAATACTTATATCCCGTATTATTATAACACTGACAATCAGTCTTACGACAAAAGATAACCTGGCACATAATAACCGTAAAAAGCTTCGATTTTACAAAGTTTATAACGGAAATAAAAGACAAAGGAAATGGCACAAACAAAAATACTTTCAAGATACCAATGAAGGCACGATCGGATTCGGCGAGAAAGAACATTAAAGGATAAAAGGCCGAGCTTTATTAAACGACGTCAAAAAGAATGCGAATCGCATGTCAATTAATGATTTTTTTAAGAATAAGAAGCTAAATAGCCATAATGAACGAAACACATTAATATAAATATAGCATTTTGTCAGAAATTACATTAGACATTCATGGACTTCTATGAAAAGGGCAAAAAGCGAAACACCATATATGTACCTAAAATAAGACGTTATGCTTATATTTTTTTGAATTGTTTCAAGAAAACTTAATAGAGAAATATTACCTAATTTATTTATTGCATCGTCACGAAAAATACTGTCCCTACCGAAAACGTTTCATAAGATAACTTTAAATAAATCAGATGCGAAACTATACTTCTTTGCTGTTTTACATCTTATTTAAAATCGGTATTAAACTTATTTTTGCAAAATGGATTAGAGTACTTATATATGTTAAAACAAATGTATTTAAATCCGGGCAAGTAAATTTTGTTCAGATTCAGAAAAAAACAAAATAAACTTTAGAAATACGGAATAAAATAAGGCGTCTCTAATTTATTTTATCTGTGTTTACATACTTTATGTTTACATACAACATACAAATTTATAAAGTTACATGTATGGCAAATTGCGAAAAGCTCTTAAAGAGAAGCACTCATATCACAGTAGATATAAATATGTAAATATATTCTACTACCTATAAACATTGTATGTTACGCCGCGCCGGCCGTTGAAAGTATAAGAGGAAAAACTCACAATCATACAATCAGTATAGGTTCATTATTATCATCCTGAATTATCTATGTTCCCATAATGTCATGTTACATAAGACGAGGCACCGACAACTGCATTCCGTAAAGCGATAATTAAATGTTCTCGTGGAAATGTAATTGTCAGCTTTTTATTTTATATAAAATGTAGAATTGTAAACCTATGTTTCAGTTTATACCTAAACACGATTTAGATTTTGTATTTGGTGTAACTCCGTGCAATTTAAAATAAATAAATTTAAAATAATTTTTTTTTATTCAAAAATTTCGCGAATAACATTTTTCGCGTCGTACTTTATATTCAGTGTGTTTCACTTTCAATCCAGACACCTGAATAACTTTTTTATTTTTGAAGCAATCAATGTAAAATGTTTACAGGTTATTTAGTCCGTTAAGACGCGTCTGTGTCAATAGAATTTTCTTAAGATCAAAACCTAGCCAACTGTGATCAAAATAAAAATTAGTGTTTCAAGTAAAGTCATATTAGCGATTAAAAAAAGAACAAACAAGTTGTTGCAAATCACAAAAAATACTCAAATACGAAGTTTCGCTGAAAAATTTTCATTTTTGTAATTTTTCGACATTTTTATTCAGTTTCTTCAATATAATAAGAAAATTAGACAACAGGTAAACGAACAAAATTTTAAAACGAATACAATTTTGCTATTTGTCTAGGCATTTAACATTTGTCCAGATATAAGTTAGTCATTTGGTAAATGCCAATAATAAACAACGTAAAAGATTTAAATAAAAAAATTTATTGGTAAGTATTACGTATTGTAACAAACACAAATAAAATATTTGAAACTGTAGTAAATACTACTTACTTATGTGAAGAACAACGAAATGAAACAGTTTATTATTTATTACAAATGCAAATAATTGAAATTAAATATTATTTTAAATAAAGTATATTATTATTTGTGAATATAAACTTTATTATATGTAGTTATCTACTAATACCTACGCTTTGCCTGCTGCTGAAAAATATTTTACTTCTGGTCGAAACTAGCGTGTAGATTATCTTTGATAAAGTTTTGTTTCTATTATTGCTTAATTGATCATTTTATTGCAATTAAGTAGCTAATAATGTAATAAACCTAGCTTTTTAATTTAAGACTCACTATTAGTATAATTAAACACCACTACGACTGTATAATATATTATGTATACCTACTTATACAGTTATGAAATAATAATTGCTTGTAATTTCACAGTGCACAACATGCTATTATTTTTTAAAGGTCAAATTACTATTTAATATACATACCTTCTGTTTAATGTAAAAACCTATCAATAACTCAAATAACTAGTAACATTGAAAAGGCAACAGTAAAAAAATAAACAATTACGAGGTTTAAATTTTTAACGTTTGAGGTCATTTTCGGATTCCTTGGACATTTAAGAATAAATACTTTTGTTTAATTTCTATAAAATAAACCACATTCGATAAAATCATACATTTAATTATTTAAGTGTGGTTTTCTCAGTGTGATATGGTTTATTTTATCGAAATTAAACAAGTACTTTTTTTATCCTAAAATGTTCGTGAAATCCGAAAATGATTTTAAAAATCTGAAAACTTAAACCTCTAAAATAGTTTGGTGTTAGAAAGGCTAAGGGTAGTTCATCCCTAGGGTGATATCAAAGGACCTATTAAAACATCGAAAGGATCTTAATTTATTATGCATGTACACTAAAAATTATTAAATTCCGACAAAGAATAAAAATTTTATTCAATGAAATTGATTTTTACTCTTCAACTTTGGGGGTGAATATCTCCCCTATTAATAATATTTACCTATAGAAATTTTAGATATTAAGTTGACGTGGTTTCTACGTTCCTAAGAGATGTTTTACTATTTTCTGTTACCTGATAACATTTTCTGACACCCTGTATTTTATTATAATAATTGGTTAAACAATACAAATATTTAAGTGCGCCAACCGGAATGTTTCTAATTTCAAATAATGTAGTATAACAAACATTTTAAAAAGTTATTGTGAGTTTCGAAGTTTTCACGATTTTTCGGTTTTATTTGCTCGACTATCTATCATTATTTTACTGAATAATGATCGATATTATATTATAGTTTTTTCTTCCAATAAAGGGCGAATAAAGATAAAAATCTGAAACCAGGACACATTTAAAAAAAAATTAATACATACTTAGTTTTCATTTGGTAAGTAATATTAAATTTCATGTACCTACCTAATTCTTATAAACTCGGAAAATGCAAAACTACAGTTAGCAATGCCTACATTTAATTTCCACGCTGATCTTGATTAGCTTTTAAATTGCGACTATACAACGATAAAATCTATCAAAACACTACGTGCAGTAAGAGAGTTAAAACTACATTACAAACATTACACTTGCTGAACATTTAAAGTTTAAAGGAATATAAATTCCAGAAAATAAAGCGTATAAATTTTCTTTATATATTTTGATTTAAAGATAGTCGAGAGTTTATTTAGGTTACTAGGTAGGTATACTTTTTCAAACAATAATTATATTAAGTTTGATCGTTAAAAGGTAAAAGTAGGTAACATTTGGGTTTTTCGATTTTTTATATATAAGGCGAGTATGAGCGATACATGAGCGGAACAAATTTTACAAGTATGTAGGAGAGATTTTTGCAGTAAAGAAGTATAATTCCTAAATACCTATGTCCTAATTCGCCCAGTTGCGAAGCTGCAAGAAATCAACGTTTTTCTTAATTAAAATTAAATTCAAAAGGTAATATCAAGTACAGGCCGTCAAGTTTAAAAATTTTTAAAGGGAGATTTTAGTTGTCCTGTCGCCTGGCCTGCGAGGAGTCCCAATTTAAATCCTCTAGATTTCTACCTCTGGGGACATATGAAACAGTTAGTATACAATACTGAAATTGACACACACGTGAACAACTGCGTCAGAGGATTTTTAACGCGGCCAATGAAATTCGCAACAATGGTTGATATCATTTCGCGGGTCAGTAAAACGCACCTTGCTGATATTATGCTTTATTTAGTGAATTTGTTTAGTTGACGCACGGAGTCGGACTGACGCAACAACCCTCGAACAATTTGCTAGGTAAAGAGGTGTCGCCAGTCTCACTTCTCGCTTTACAATACATATGAATGGTCGATTCCTTTATTCGTAGAGCTGGTGTTTATATTAGAGCTCAAGGAGCACACAGTTTGAACAGTTTTTGTAATACTGTGATTTAATTAAATATTTTTTATACAGTTTATCCAAGTTTTTCACAGCTACCGTTATTGTTAAATATTTGTGTTTATTAACGTTGACGTTTTTTAACGTTGACTTCTTGTAGCTTCACAACTGTGCGAATTAGGACATAGGTCCTTAGGAATTAGACTTTTTTATGTTAGTAATACACCCCGGAAAACACACCAGGAACCGCCGTTAGGCATTACTTCTAGTGCCCCCCGAACATCCACGCCTACCAGGGGGATATTACGCCTCCCGTACCGGGATTCGAACCCAAGACCCATCAGACGAGAGATCAGTCTCCTGACCACTCGGCCACCGAGTCGGCTCTTGTAAAATTAATATTAATATTTATACTTGTAAAATTTGTTCCGCCCGTTATGACTCACCCTGCATACAAGGTAAGGCACGATGAGTCTTCGTTAGATGAATATAGGAAAGTAATAAGATTTCCGATTTGAAATTTTGAATATAATAGTTTCTGGTAACGCCCTTTCAATTTAAAATAATTTTAGATTTTCACTTTTCATGTTTTATAAAAAACATGACAGCTGCGGGCTATTACAAAAAATAACTAGATACATTTCGAAGACATTTATGAATGTACAGATTTAAAATTTTAGGTAAGTATTTTGGAAAGTATGCCGTAACATTTTTTAATTCTATTGTATTGTAAACTGTTAACAAAATAATAGCCAGGATGTATTAGAAATTACTTCCCTATAACTAAATAATATGTAGTAGGTAAATGTCATATTAAAATTTATAAAATTGTTGTCCTAAGTAGGGACCACTGGTGCATCGATGGTGTAGTTTTAAGGGTTATAACCCCCTCCAATGAACGTTGACTTCCTGACATCAGATTGCGTTAATAAAGAGTACTTAACCTAAATTAAAAAAATAAACGTTTGTTTTTTCATAAAATCTTGTTCCCCCCGAAACTCTTCTCTACTCCCCCTCTCCTCGCAGCTAATTTTTTAGTGCGCCGTTGACACCTAAATAATTACCTATAATTATATGAAATAAAAATTTGGCACTTGTAAGTATTTAACAATAACAAATATTTGGAACAAAGATTCTATAAACGAGATTTTCTAACAGTGTATTTTTAAATTAATGCAAACTAAAGTTGAAACGATATATATGTATAATTTAATTTAATAACGATTATATCTATAAAAAAATCGCAACCATAAAAGTCGAAGTTTAATTTAATACGTTACAATTTAAAACTGTTAAAGACGTAATAAAGATTTTTAGTATTTTTTAATAAAAGTAAATTTTGAACTGCAATAAACCCAAAGCTGTATTAAAACGAAATGTTAATGTAGGGACGAAATACTGTTTATATGAACGGCGGCATTGTTATTATTGCTATAATTTCATTTGAGGATATCAAACAGTTCTAACTAGGCAAAGTAAATTAACCGTTAATTTCAGTTTATGGAATTGTTGACTTAAGTTTGTGTACTATGTATAATTATATTAAACCTATTGATTAAATTAAATTAATTGATTTGTTTATTTAATGCCAAGTAATATTAATTTAAAAAATAAACTGTATATCATGTTGCCGTTGTTGTTTAAATCACTGTTTTATCATAATATTAATATACTCCTACTTTTTTTTTAAATTTATTTTAATATCCATGATTTTCTGAGATTTTAGGTACTAGTTCATAATATTCGATTAATATTGTAGATATGTACATAAATTACTTATATTAGAGTAAGATTTAATGCAAAAAAAATTTTATCTCCATCCGAATCCGTTCTACGGGAAAATTAGGTACTTTTATTCTCTGGACAAAAAATCATCTATAAAACTATAAAATCCAGTTTTACGGCTTTCCTTATTTTACGTTAAGATTGTGAAGGCTATAAAAATATTTATACATACATACATATAATAATAAGGAGTCTTATATACTTACGTATATTTATTAGGTACTTATTTATTAAACTAAAAACGTTTATGACAATTTTTAATTGGTATGAGATTTATTTATGTGTAATCAAGTATTAAAATTATGTACTTTTAAATACGCAAATCCTCCCTGCTCCAGACATAAGTACTGCTGAATAATATTTTCTGTAATTCCTCTAAAAGTTGCGACTTTATCTGTAAGTTGTAGAAGAGTTGGTTTGCGTTGTTCAGCTGTATGTGGTAGTTGTTATGGCCGACCTTGCACAAATCCAACTGAAGATATCACCGAAAACATTTCTGTTGACAGTGATGAAAATATCGATCAAATAGATTTCTTAGCGGAAGCTGTAGAAACGGAAGAAACGGACACAGAAGCCATGGAGATCGAGGAGATTCCAGTAGAAAAAAAACAGGAAAGTTAATATAACACGTTTAACAAAAATGTGGATTAGTACCTCAGCGGTGTTGTGGAAAAGAATACATTTTATCAATGACCTACAGTGGCGCAACTTTGTAAGTCACTTTTCACTTTGCGTTTACGTTACGTTTTATTTATTGTCTTATGAAAAAAAACTTAACTCGTGTGTTCCGTACTAAATTTTATAAGCTACAAATTACATCTGAACAATATTTGAATCAATATTTTGCGAAATATTTTCCAAAAACTTTTTGTTGTCTCGTTTAATCCACATAAAAATGTTTGCACATATGGTATTGATGGGGCTTTTGAGATATTGTTTAAAATGTCAATGTGTAGTCGTATACAGAAATCCAGCCGGTTGGAAATTTCTCCACAAACAAATGCTAATATGACTGGACTATAACATTGTCGGGTTTTCCAGACATTTTAAGATAAAACGGTCCCTTTTTCTCATTAAGATAAAATGAGCCATATTCGAGAAGTTTATAGACTCTTACTTAAAAAGTGCACTTTATATATATATATATATATATATATATATATATATATATATCCACATAGGTATAAGTTTTTTTTATTTGATGACCTCGGGAACGTAGCCCATTGATCATAGGTATAAATAGGTATTATTTTAATCATTTTTTTAAACAAAAACATAGAAAGATGTATACTTGGCTTCTTTAATTTCAACACCACGCCACGTTCGAAGTAATAAAATAATAAATAAACATCGAACAAAATAATCGTAAGTTACTCTAAAATCAATAAGTTGCAGCCGTTTAACTTTCTCAAAATCGGCGTGCTTACAATTCTAGAATTCGACTTTTAATATTAAACCTGTCTTAAGGACACATTCTGTGACTAATTTTCAACGAAACGTCGGCAGAAGAATCTCTATTGCTAAAGCTAACGAAACTCTAATATTGTTAAACGCCCTCTGAAAGGGAACATAATATTAAATTTGGCAGAGATATTAACTGGAAGGCGAACTGAAAAAGCTTTCACGTAATAGCCGAGAAAATTTGATTAGCATCCACAAGTGGTACACAACGGTCTACTGATAATATTATTATACTAAAATATATAGCTAGCTATCAAACAATACACGGTCCCCATTGTTTGCTTCATGTGTTTTAAGCATAAAACACTAGAAATCGAAATCGAAGCTAAATATGGGCGTTTAAAATATGGAATTTTATGTTTACAAAATTATTATTGTCGAAGAAATATTTATTGTTAGTTATAATTTAAATCAATCGAAAACCAATCGGTGTTTTTGTATCCTAATATTTACAACAAAAAGTAGGTATATTTATTTCACTATCGATAACCTTGCATGTAGATATTTAATTTGTACTACCAGAAACAACATAAAACTGACCAACTCACTACATCGTGATGCGCATTTTTATACATGGTCGACCATAAAAAGTTTGCGAAAGTCAATATGACTAACGATAGCCGTATTATATGAGTCACTTTCTTTATCGGTGAGTCATCACTCAAAAATGTTGAACACATTACATTGTTTCGTTTCAGAGAATATTTGATGTTTTGTTTATCTATGAAGATTTTGTATAGATTTAGTACAGTTGTCCAATCACGTGCAATGAAAATGTCTGTTTTCTATCTTATTTTGCAAAACTTTCACTTGTTACTGAAAGTTGGTCATTCCAAACAAATACTTAGCCAAGCCGTGGTAATGGTGTTCGATTAGCCAATCAGAAAAAAACCTTTTAGGATTGTTCTATGTGAACGTATTAATGGTAGCAATTTTGAACATTTATTTTAAGAATTAGTCATTTAAATTTTGTTTTTGTTATGTTATTACAAGTATATCATGTCGAAAATTGTCCATTTATGAAAAAACCATGCAAGATATTAAATTTTTCTAAGAGTAATAAAAGTTTCTAAATTAACTTGTCTTTCGAGAAAAAAAATTCTCAAAAGGATCAGTGGCGTACGTATAAAAAGTTGTTGGTAAAAAAACTGAGGCTATGGCCCCTAAAAATAAATATTCTGTGCGTTAAATTAAGGCGCCGTATGTTTGTTAGCCTTGAGCAATAGCAAAAGCAATAGCAAGTTTGTTAGCAATACTAAATACTGTACCAAATTTAAAGTTTTTGAGTAAAGCCGTTAATAAGTTATTTTGAAAAAAGTATGGGCTGTATCTCGAAAAGGATGCAATTTGGAATATAAGTAAGTTGTAGTAAATCGACATATTTTCAGCTCAGGAATCTGTGATCAAGTGTTGTACAGGCCTTTTAGGGACGCCCTGTATGAGAACAAATCGAAACAAATCAGTTTATATATGTATATATATAAAATTTAAAAAAATATATATATTTTACAGCTCATTACCTATACATTTAAATTTGAATATTCATAGGTTTTAATTAGTTGTAAAATGAAAACGTTACACGGCATGTAAATTATCCGTGTTTGATATTCCCACTGTTCCTACTCAAAAATACATTTTTTTTTACTTGATTTTTTGTTTCATAATTTTTTTTACCATTTAAGATTTATAGATATTCATATCGTTTACAGAACTGATTTTTTAAAAATAGCTACTTATTAAAGGAAATAGGTTAAGTAAAAAAACATTTAACGGCTGATGGTTAAAAACAGATTTTTGTTTCTGTTATTCAAGGAATCAGCTGTTTGGTAAATTTTAGCTGCTGGTTGTTATATTGAAATAAAAATATAATATCTACTTTAAAAGTGGCTAAGAGGATAACTGTAGTAGAAATAAATACTTAAATAACTCATTCTACGTTAAATTTCTGGAACCTTTTTCCTCTGTTTGATTTATTGTGTCGCCGAAAATATTTCGGTTATTGCAAGAATTTGCAACCTTCTATTTTCAATTATTTTTCAAAATGAGAAAAACAATTGAACATCAAATGTTTTAGATATAGCAAAAACATTCAAAAGTTTAAATGGAACGTACTTACATCACTATTCTAAATCTGTCTGAAATTTCCTTTACAACGATATCACACATGTTATTATCTTATCAATTATGTAAAAGCATAAATCGGTAACTAATTAAATAATAATTACACGCTTACATGAATTATTTATGTACATTTGGAAAAGTAGGCGGTAAAACTAACGAAAACCCTTCTTATTTTAGACTAGCTTGATAACGCACATAGATCATTATTCAACATAAATAGCTATCTATGACATAATAAAAAGAACAAAGTAAAAATCCTACCTAATTTTATTGCTGGAGGTATAACAGTTTATTGGTTATTGGTTTATCTATTTCGTTTAAAATACGTATCATCGACGTTTCTTACATTGTGAGGAGGTGCTGCATTCTATTGAAACCACATATCGTATGTCGATTACCTATGACCTATTTATGTTGCACTTATGTTGAACGAGATTCGGAAACTATGTTAATTAATTTCATCGTCTGTTCTTAATTAATTAAAACTTTATGTCTTTAATTGATTAGCTAACTGTAACAGGTGACTTGTCTTGTGGAGATAATTTATATGCAGTTTAAGAATATTGTTAGATCCGAGTTAAATTCTTCACGATAAATTTAAATTTGGCACTACTTCGCCGCTCGTGTACGTCGCTCATACGCTAGTCTTGGTGAAATGGTACTCAGGACAGGTACCATAGGGATGCCAAGAACAAACCGTTTGACTTTGGCGTGTTACTAATTTTCTGTAAAATCTAATAATATCAAATAATAATGGGTACCTACGATCCATTTAAAATTTTCTAACCTATTTGATATACCATACTTACTTATCTAAAATATCCGGTGCTCAATTGTTTTCGTGATCGTGAAAATAATTGAAAATAAACAGCTGAACAATTTTTAAATAAGCCACCTAAACTCAATATGACTAACTAACCTATATATTTTTTAATGCTGTTAATGTAAAAACATTGTGAACGCATGTAAAAATCATTTTTTTAAATTTAATTACTATATTGAGACCGTATAATGTAATAGGTCATATTGGGTTCAGGTACTTTATCGAATTTGTCGATATTTTTACAATAGCCGAGATAGCTGTTGTGACACAATAAATGAAACTGACTGTATATCTCAACGTAAAAATAAATATATTTTCGCATAATGTTTTATACAGGTATGTAGGTAGGTATGTATTTTAGAATATTTAACCTTTGTTTCTCTTTCATATCGCGCGTTCTCGGTTATTACATTTCGTGCGCACTGCTGATCAAAGCAATCTCTGTAGGAAGCTAGTCAATCAATTACCACATTGAATCCTATGATAGGCGCATCCATCTTGAACTCATTGATCTGTAACCGTTTTCATCGCCCGTCTATTCGAGAAAATGTGAAGTGAAATGTGTAGAGCTTACAAGCAAATAGCTTCTGTTTGTCAAGCCTAAGGCCGTAGGGCTGACGCTTCTGCTGGCAGATCATTAGGATACGTGACAACGAAAGCACCGAGGGTGTATGGCATTGCTATCATACTGCAACCTTCAGATAAGTAGAAACGGAAATTGCTTTTAGATTTACATGTCCGTGCATAAATTATTCTATAGGTATACCTATGTATATTCAGGTGCACGAATATTAAGTAGATACATAATTATTTCTACGAATACAGTATTAATATTGTAGAAATGTTAAAAGAATTTCACTTAACATTTTTAAGTTTAATGTATTACACATTTATAGCAGTTTATTATGATAAAAATACACGTCTAGAATATTTTGGCGCCAAAATGTCCAATTCCGTAAACGTGCATGTTACGAATAATACTTTAATTTATTTTATCAGATTTTAAAATGTTACATAATTTAATTGTTTGTTTATCATTTTCTATTTGCAATTGACATAGAGTTATTTAATAGATACTTATTAAAAATAGGCAAATACTTATCTTCTTATTTCTCATAAACAAATTGCTACTAAAATAATTTTTCTCGTCCAACGAAATCACGTTTTGCCTTATTTAATACTCAAGAGACGCTGATCGATATTGAATGCTAACAGCAGGTGGAAACCAAAGTGGTAAAAACATTGAAAAATTTAACACATTCAATCCCCTTATTTAAAAATTAAATCGCTAGTCCCTCGAGTTGGAAATCCGAAAGCTACGGGCGAAAAGTATCGAAAAAGATTAAAAATACGACTTAAAGGGGATCAAAGATAAATTATTGCAATTAACTCTTGCCTGTTTAATACAAGCTTTGTAATAAATTAGAACCAGTAATATATTCATGTAATGTTACTATAAAAGAAACCGTATTATGACATAATCGTACATATGATATTTAATTTACTTATGACGATGATTTCAGATCACAGTATGCAGGATAAATAAAAAAATAAGTTGATTCAAGAGTAAAGTACCTTCATTTCTCGAGATAGGTACAGTCGGGTGCAGAAATAATATCACTAATCCCGAACATTTCGCGGTCACACACGATACAACGAACAGATTATGATCAGAATATTGAATATTCAACTTTATATTTGTAATTTGCCTGACATGTCGTCAGTACTTGTCCTAGATTTGTACACTGTGCCGTGTATTGCCCGCCCAATACTCGTGACTCACGACATTAATTTTTCTCCCGACTGCACATGAAATAAATGCGATTTGGGAAAGTTGTTAATATTTGATAATATTTAATATGGAGTTACAACCACCTAATAGTCTAGAAGCAAAAGTATGTCTTTCTCGCTTTGCATGTACACTCAACTCTTTTTTCACACGGTAGATCGTGTAATAAACCGTGCAAAAAAGATACGTTTCCAAGAGTAAAATGGGTACGTTCCATGTTATTCAAAAATCGTGCAAGATGAAATAAAGAACTATATTTAATTCGAAAACCATGCAAAAAGCTATCTACTTAATGAAAACTTAAGATTAGTAAAGTTAAATTCCTACAAATTTCAGTTATTAACTAATTGTAAAATAAAATTAGTAACGCATACATATAGCAAAAAGAAAGAATACAAAAATTAAATTAAAAATACTAGAAATACTTAACTGAAATCGTTTCAGGATAAGGTGTTAGGCGTGACTAACTACTTGAAACAACCTAATTGCAATTAACTACGACACGTTGCCATACGTCCAATACGTCCACCACAAAAAATAAAGTGCAAAAATCATAGAAAAACAACCATATAACCAGTGGTTACGGTATTGTTACATTACCTGTAAGGAAGTAATGTGTCTAACCACCTAACAAACGCGAAGGACTTACACGTCCTCGTATCTCGTTCAAGGATAATATTTAACCTCCGTATAACTCCGTTTTTTATTCAAATCAGTGACTGCAACGTAGAATAAATACATTATTTGATACAAACGTGCCCCGAATTACCTGTATACGTTGTTTCCAGGAGGTATTTGCTTACAGTTAAGCTACAACGTAAAATGTGAGCTCCTGCAAAATTTACTTTTTGTCGCTTACGACGTTTTGCCAAAACGCCATCGATATTATAGTTAATAATACAGGGGAATTTCAAAATAGCACATCAACAACCTATATACGTGTGTATCCTTGGAGAAGACTGTTAGTGGAGCCTAAAAAACATGTGCTGTATTTTTTTAGATATTCGCAAAAAATGATTAAGAATAAAAAAGTTAAGTCCTCTACTTTTCCTTTTCATTTCACACTAAATTTTTGAGCAAGATTTTATTTTTTTTTCTGGACTCCATGAGCGGCCCCCTATACGTAAACAATAGTTGGTGCGCCATTTTGGAATCAAACTGTAGATATATTATATATATATATATATATATATATATTTATTTATTTATGTGTGTGTGTGTAGTTTATTCAAAGTTATTAATTTATTACGTAACCAAAATCAAAATGTTGTAACGTAGAAAATGGTCATAACAGAAAAACAGTTTAAAATCTGATCAAGTGAAAATTTAATAAAAATGTGTATATATACTTATGTATATTATGTAT
Organism: Rhagophthalmus giganteus; assembly: GCA_036326145.1. NCBI lineage: Eukaryota > Metazoa > Arthropoda > Insecta > Coleoptera > Rhagophthalmidae > Rhagophthalmus > Rhagophthalmus giganteus. Next base: position 1,965,199 of record JARFJA010000026.1, on the reverse strand, counting down.
TATGTAGGTAAACCTATACCTGATTATAGAATTTATACTTGTTTTACCTGTAGAGTAAGTAAAACAATTAAAACTGACTGTATGAGTACCTAAAGTATAAATGTAAAGATAATTACCTAAGGCAAATATCGATTAACGCTCGTGTTAGTTTATAAAACTAATACTATAACCCTCTATAACATCAGTAGCGGCGTTAAGGTAGGAACGGATGAACGAACATTGTTGTCTCGCCTATTAATCTTCCGCCTTGCGTCATATAATAAATTAAATAGCGTTATAGGCACCTGCATATCGATTATAATTTAAGCTATCACAATTTATTTAACGACTCTATTTTTATATTATCTAGTTAATTATTCCTAATAATAAGTAAAAGTTTTGTAGATATTTTGTTAATATGTATTCGCGAAAATTTCACTTCAGAATGCAGGTATGTTGAGAATGATTATATTGTTTGAATGTATAACTTTTTAAAAATACACACTCGGTTGCAATACTATTGCATATTTTCCTAAACGATTAATTATAGTTGCTTATTATTACATCAATAGACGCCATTCTTTCCTCGTTCCGGTGTTTTTACTAATAAAAATAATTGTACCTACGTACAATAATTGAAAACCTCACAATCAGTACAAACTTTTTTCATTTACATAAGTAGGCACTTATTAATTTCAATTAACCCGTTCTTTGTCTCTATCTTCCTCAGTTATAGACTTCCCTAAGATTTCTGCACACTTCTCGGTTCTTTGCTCTATTATACCAATTAAATCCTCCAATTTTCTCTAGATCGTCTTTCCATCGTTATTACGGTTTTCCGACTTTTCGTTTTCCCTAGAGTTTTCATCTTATAATTTCTCGCGCCATCTATCATTTTTAGAAATTGAGTGTTCCGCCCAATTCTATTCCAAACAAGCAGTTTTATTTTGTTTATGTCTAGTCCTATTTAGGTACCTTATGGTCCGTCACATTGACACCAAAAATTTTTCTTTGATTTTTGTACTCTCTCATATTATTTCTAATTCATTTGGTGAAGACGTTTCCGTTCGACATGCAGTTATTAGTTATTTTATATCTATAGGTAGGTATTTTTTATACGTAGATAAGTAAATCTTCCTGATTTATCAAACTTTATAATAATAAACTATACAGCATTCGGTAGAAAGTTGGACACGAATGGAAAATATTTGTATAGCAAGTTCTTACATTTCTCTTTTCCTGTACTATATCAGTTTCCAGCGAAGATGAAAGATGGAACGTCAATTGCAACACTACCCAGAATACTTTTTGTTTGCAATATTACACACATTTCACTGTAAAGAAATTCACTGATCATTATAACGCAAAAATGAGCGTAAGATAAAAGTCGAGAAATTGAACCGCTGAATACCTGAGGACCTAACTAAGTTCCTATCTAATTATAAGACTAACCGGGAGCCTAACCTATCCCCAATTTTGAAAAATTTGTGTTAGAGCTAAAGGTCATGTATTTACACATTATAAAAACATGGAGTTAATCGATAAAAAATATTTTAACTTTCTTCGTCGTATCTATCTTCTGTTATATAAATCTTTTTTGTAATCCTTATTTGAGCAATCAAAACATACACGCGCCCACATACACAAAAAGGCCTTATAAACACTCGAGCATTCCACGCACCCGCGAATATTATCGACACCGAAATATAAAATTCGTACTGCAACAAACACTATCGCTCTAAATAACGCGAGAGAACTGAAGTCATTTTGTCAGAATTGTACTTATACCTACATCTATTAAAGTTATTGCGTAAAGATTAGAAATCCTCGTTTTTATTTTAGAAAGTATCTATTCTTTGTTCGAACTGTGACAAGTTACGAAATATGGTACACGTGTTCTATTATTATTTGCTTTGTATTTTATCAGTCGCATAAAAATGCGATTACCTAAACATTTCACTGGTTTATGAGTTGCGATGGAAAATTTTCGATCCTTAAATGCAAACAAATGATTTTTGAATTAAGAATAAAACAAATTTCATAACTCTTTGGTAAAAAGGCAATAGATTTTTGTCGAAAATAAGTTATTTGTGGATTGGCTCCTTTCTGCAGAAAGTGATCCAGTTAAAAATACAGATAAAAACAAATAATCCATTTTATAAAAATGTATTATAGCATAAAAATGTTACAATAAGGTTTTCAAATGTTCCAACTTAAATTCTAATAATAACAACTGTATACGAGTTTCGCCCTTCAAAATGAGTCTTTGCTGCTTGTTCGACTGTATGTGAATAACAAAATTCTTGTAAACGTACAGAATGGGTAGGCTTTAACGTCCGTGGCTGTAAAATAACCGTATAAGACAGACCTAAACAGTAGGCAGCTTTATCCCTGAACGTATGTTAAATTCGAGACGAAATTACAAACTTATGAAAGTTTTAATATTAAGATAAGTTATGCACAGTGTGATACATATATTACATACTTCGCTTATACATATATATGTAATAACATTTTAATAGGCATAACCCTAAACCCTAGAAATTTCACTTGGTGTAAGGTTTCGGTATAGAGTAAAAATATCGACGGAGTTACAGTTTTACAATTGATCATTAGGATTTACGAAAATAAACGAAAAATTAGTAATACTTTAATGAAATCTTTATACACCATAACGACGCAGAAGGACGTAACCCATAAAAAGTAAATGTTACAGGAGAGCACATTTTGTGTCGTCGCGCAGCTATAAGAAGTTACATTTGAAGGTATAAAAATCGATTTTTCCGGTAGAAAAAATCGGAATATTGTTACTAGATTTTAACAGATGGTGCTTTTGCCCTAAATGCATAAGATAATTAGAATAACTAATTTTCAAAAAAGTGTTGGTTACGCCCTTCGGTCAAAACGCCGTCGATATGTAGAAATTAATGGAATGACAAAAATTTTCAAAGTCAAAAGAAACCATTTAAAAGAAAACTTTTTAAATAGGTTTGGTTAGATTGTATGCGGATAAGTACTTGCAATTGTAAACCCTTGGTCAAAACTTAACGAGACTTCATCTTGGTGGTTGACCAAGGGGCGTAAGACGATAGTTAGTTGACTGTAACTAGACAGAAAATTAACTTGTATTTTAATTTCCAATAAAATCAGTGATTCGCATACTTTGAACGAATTGAAAACGAAAGATATTTTGACAGAGTGACGGATATTTTCTCAAAATATGAGCTAGTCAGGAAAGTGGATCGAAGTAAACTATCAAAACAAGAATAATACATTGGTGGAGCGAAGAGCAAGTGCGTCATTATGCCTTAGGCAATCTTGTTGTTAGTGGCGTTGACAAGACATTGCGCGATAGTTTGTCACCACAACCAGTAACATATGGGAAGATTGGAAGGCAAAATTGAAAGAAACCTTTCCACGCGGCCAATCGCACGTAGTGCAAGTCGCGCTAGAAGTACAAAAGCATAGAAGGCAATTCAAATCAAAACATACTGAAGTATCTGTACGAGAAAATAGCTCTGTGCAACAAGGCCAAAATGGACGATTCAAAGATTATGGTTGACGGATTATTTAATAACCGCTCTAGAGACTTGCTCGGGCCATTTATTTAGTATAAAACTAGTTTTGAAAGTATTAAACCGATTAAAAGCGTGAGTAGAAAATTTTAACAACGCGAACTAAAACAATGACGAAGGAAAATGTATGGAAGACGACAAGAAACAAGTTGAACAACGGTGCGTTAACTTGTTTTTTGTACAAAAGCACTGGGCGCAAAGAGAAAAATTGCCCAAGAAGCAAGATATTGAGGTATAACACGAATACTGGTCATGTATATGGTATGGTATATTATTTTAATAAAAAGACTGTTAAAAGCATACGAAGTGTATTTCATATTTAATTTTAATAAAAAAGTTTTCGAAAGATTTACAAAGTATTTCCAGTAATGAAGATTACATAGGTAACTGTCACCTTCTAAAAATTATTTGATACAGAACAAAAGCAAAGTGAAACAGAAGTTTATAGATTTTTAACGATACAAGAATATAAAAATAATCACATTTCAATTAAATAAGGGACGTTCGGATCCATTTTAAATGTGTGGCTATATCTGCGAAGACAATATAATTTGTTTCATCACACACCAATTTATTTTGCAAACCAGCGCCCACGGTTACCATTCCTCTCAATTGCCATACCGGTTTTGGACCTTCTTTCAAAAATGACAAGGCGCTTCCAGATTCACCAACACAGATGGCATTACCTGTAATTATATTTCAATTAAATAATTGGATCGAGAATATTTTTATGTTCATTATTAGGTTCATTATTACCTTTGTTATAACCGGCGCAGAAAGCTTTGCTTGATAAAAATGACGCTAAGTCTGGTTTAGCATTGGTGCAGATGTCAGAAGCGACCACCTTCAGAACGGCATGGGTTAGTTTATTAGTGTAACGACCGTCACTATCAAAACCTAAACCAGCAACCACGCCTTCTCTTCGTAAAATGGATTGCGCATTCGAAGATTCTTCCCATAAACAAACTGGTCTAACGTAATCCGTGATCGTTGCAGCTTTATCCAATCTGATAATAGCCAAGTCATTTTCTAAATTGATCGGATTGTAACCGGGATGTACAGTTACACTAATTACGTGAGTTAATTGCACTCCTTTGTTTTCCGCATCGGTAAAATGTTCGCCCAGATGAACTGTAAGTTTATCCGGGTGAAGAGAAGCTCCGGAACTCTTTGACGTAAGGCAATGGGCAGCCGTCAGTAAATGGGAGGGCGATATTAAAGTAGCAGCGCATATCTTATTTTTTTCGTTTAGATAAATAAATGCGTTCCAGGGCCATTGTCCTTCCGAGGATTTCTTATTAGCAGAAAGGGTTCCTGGAAATAGAGGCACCGTTCCGCATCCAGCAATTTCACCTGCCGTTGGGCGCGACGATAAAAAGTCTTTATTGTTCAAGTCCCCTAAAAAGAACTCGCTCGAATGTTGACTGTTGCTGTTCTCTACCCAACTGAATTCCCTGAAACATTTTGTAAATAAATAACAATAATAATAACACGTCTACGTATTTAACAGCGTTAATGTATGTATGTATATTGAGATCTTTTATAAAAATAAAAAATAGAATATTCTTTTATAAATAATAAATAAGCACCTGAAGGGACGAATGTCCAGTAAGTTCAAATATAAATCCGTTCACGAAAAAAAACAATAATTTTTTATAAAAGTTAATTGCGAAACGACGGTACCTACATATATTTATAAAGCGATATTGTAAATATTATATTTCTTTAAGAAATTTAAACAATTTGAATTTACTGCGTGGGCGGAGTTAATAACGAAATCGTTTGAAATACCCATTTGTACCACCTATTTAATTTAAAATGTAGATTTAACTTTTTACCGTGAATTTAATTAGACTTATACCTTATAGTAATAAAAATTACACTGTGAAATGGTTTTAATTAAGGGCTTTTGTAGTTGTAAAGTAACTCTCATGAATATATATGGTGTAATTATACTACCTACATCTGTAGAAGAGTTATATTTCCACAGAAACTTAATAGTGGTCTTTTAAAGGGTAATTTTATCAGCAGTTAATTTTATAACATTTTTCATGCCCATGAGTATAATACATAATTTTACCGCAATCTTTTTTATTTTATAAGTAGGTAACGTTTATTAACATTTAAAATGTTGTAACTTACAGAATTTAAAAATAAACGTGTTTATTTTGGTCCAAACGCATCAAAGGTTTTATGTATTTGAATACGAATCAACGTCTACGGTCGTGGTCTGCGGCAGTTTGTTCGAGATAAAGTAAACAGTAGATGTAAACATCAAAATAAGGGTCAAAATTATTGACTCAATAAATAAGCACTAATTTAAGTATGTATCTTTTGGGGAATTTATGTGAATTGATGTAGATACTATTACAAAATTTCTTGTTTTAATTCAGAAATTACTTCCGATATTTTAAAAAATATTGAATACTTCTAGGTAAGTATTTCAATTAGTGCTTATTTATTGAGTCAATAGTTTTGACCCTTATTTTGATGTAATGTAATATGACTGGTAATTGTAAAATCGGTCCTATACGAAGTTTGATCAAAAAGAAACGGCAATTTTTGAATTTCGCGGGCTGTGTGTTACCGATTGAGTAATTTTTTTGCCTCAGACTGGTAGCTCTATGAACGACGTGCGTGTCAAGTTTCGGCACTATTCAATGCGTAGTTCCTATTTGACAGTTAAAGGTAAGCGTACATTATGCCGGGGCGGAGCGGGCCGCATCGCAGCGCATTACTTTGCAACCAATCGTTGTCACGCAACAGAGATCTCTGCATTGACTCATTTAAAATGCACCCCGGTAATTGGTTGCGTTGAAATGGGGCCCGCTGCGCCCCGGCATAATGTACGCTTACTACTAACTCCACTTTTGTGACGTTCTGCGATTTTTCGATCAAAGAATTTGTAACAAAACGTACGGTCAATAAGGAGTATTACCTTGAAGTTTTACGATTGCATGAAAATATCCGTCACAAGAGACCATAATTATGAACCAACAACTCTTGGATTTTGCATCACGATAATGCACCGACTCAGGCTCTATTGCTCATTCGTTCATTTTTGACCATTAACATGACCACAGTGCTGCAACAGCCTCCCCGAAGAAGATCAAAAGAACATCGAACGGACAACGTTTTGACATCGTAGAGAAAATAAAATAAAAATCGCGGAAGCAATTAAACGCCAACTCAAAAACCGAGTTCGTGAAGTGTTTTGGACAATGGAAAAGACGTTAGCATACGTGCATTATATCCGACGGGGACTATTTGGAAGGTGACAAAATCGAAATTGATCATTAAATAAATAGTTTTTAAATAAACAAAAAATTGTCGTTTCGTTTTGATCAAACCTCGCACGACAAACGGTACATAACAGCGTGCCGTCACAGTGTGCAATGTGTGCGACGCACACAGACGTCGGGATAGTATAGGTACAAAAAATAGTGTTTTGTACACAGATGTCGTACACTACCGGGACGCCTTTGTTGCGAGAAGGAGTATAAAGGCCCCAACTAAAGATTTACACACAGGCGCCTGACACTAGTGATGAGTATAAGTATCAAAAACTTTAAAAATATTTTTTCCGACGATCACTATGAAAAGTCTATAAATTCACACCACGTTATGGTATAAATAATGGTGAACATGGTTTAACCATGTTACCGAAAATTGAACATTATGAACAAATAGATCGACCGTGCGTAATGAAACTCGTTAGCCAATCATAAACGTCGTAGTCCGTGAGTAATTATTGTACAAGCTACTCAGCCAATTAAAGGCCTGTCACGCAATATCTTTACGCTCAAGTAGTTTTACTACTAAATAGAGGTCGCTTTTAAAATGTCAAACGTTAAACGTCAAAATTGGAGCATCCACTCGATTGCGGATCACTTCGGGCCAGTTGTACCACAGCCAATCACGATAATCACGCTTTGTGAAGACAATCGTTTCTATAGTGATTGACTGACGTTTAACGTGATCGGCTGTGGTACAACTGGCCCTTAATAAACACTTGAGGTCCGAAAAGTATAGTGTAGAACACGCGATAAAAGAATATTTCATCACTAATTATATAATATAAATAAGTACCTACTATAAATGCAACTAGTGGAGAATATTATAACGTTTTATAAAATTTGGCGGGGACTTGTCAAAAATGCAAGCGTAAGGCCACTGGCGATCACATTAAAATCTAGCAACGACACGGCGTTATATACGGTGAAGTGGTCTTGATTGGTTTATTAATCATAGTGTGGATCCAAAACTAATTATTTGGCAGTTTTCAGTTTTATTTAGCGGTTTCAATTACTTAGTGCAATAATCGCCAGCGGTGACGCTGGATGTGGGTCACACCGTAATTGTTCAAAAATGCCGTGGTCGGTGATTTTAATAACGGAATTCTGGATAGATGTTATAGTCAATTAAAGATTTTTCCCCTCCCTTTAACAAAAAGGGATAAGTTTATTATAATGTTACCAATTTAAAAGAATGCACGACGGTCGAATTATATGTAGGTTTTTCCTGGCGGAGCCGATAGCGTAGTCAGATTTGACCGTTCTAATTCACGGACGGGGTCAGGGGTCAGCACGCGTCCCTAACACGACCAACGATAAGACCTAGTCAGATAAGACTTTATATTTATTGTTGAATTTAGAATAGTTTTAGATTTTAGGGCAATTAGTTAGTTTTATTTATTTCGACGTTACTAAACCCAAAAGTTCAGGGTTGCTTTTGGGGCGAATTTTAGTTAGTTCGGTTCAACCCATAACTAATGAAAGGAAAAAATGTAAGGAACATCTTAACTCGAAAACTAGCCCACGCCACTCTCACTGAGCTGTCGTTTGGCACCTGTTTGTTGTTATTAACAAACTTAAAGTAAGTCGCAATATATCCAGGATTACATATCTCGATTATTTTTGAGAATTGCCCCATCGAACTTTACACATTCGTGAGGGTATGAAATTCTTCACAGGTTAGTGGTAAATTATTAACGATATTCCTTTAGATTCCTTTTTTTCTTTTATAGCACTATAGGTATTTTTTTAGCTATTCTGTTAGAGCTTTTTATTCTGTTTCTGATCGTCTAAACCAATATGGGTTTTACGTTTGAAACTTTTCAGTAAAAATACAATTTAAAGTTCAAGTGTAGGTTTGCCATGGAAATAAGTACCTAATTGATATTTGAGATTTGTATCTAATCGGCGATGAAAACAATAAATTTTTTAAAAAGTATGTTTCATAATTTTCTTAATTTAATTGACCCAGATAGAGTCCACTTGGAAATCTTGAAAACCACAAAGGAACTTGTGCGAAAAATAATGTCTGTATTCAAAGGTGTTTGACTTTTTGTAAATATTCTTAAATATGTAAGAGAAAGATTCACGAGTTATATAACAATCACCTAAAATTGATATAAAGTAAAATACGATGACAATGAAGATATTGTAGGACAAGAAGGCATTATGTATAGTCAAGTTTATATGTTTTGTCCGGTCGCCTATGTTAGTTTTTATCACAAAAGCCTAAAAAAAGATTACTGTCCGTTTTTATTTGTTATCTGACATGTCCCTTTTTACAATTCAAAAATAACTGCTACCCTTCATCTCTCTTGACCCTCTCTCGTCGCTCGTTGATCTGCGATCACATCTCGCGGGACAAAACATATGAACTTGACTGTAGGTACCTAGATCTTTATTTTACAAGAAAAATTATTATTATTAAATTCTAATCAAAAGAAAACTATAATTTTAAACATTTTCACGGAAAACTTATGAAAAATACAAAGAATACATGATAAAATTGATAACAATGTTTCGTAAAAAGACAATTTTACCGATGTAAAGAAAAATATAGAGATGTAAAAACTAGTTATGAAGTTGTTTCAACTATTGCAAATGGATAATAAAGACACCTATGGATGTAAAAAATTGTAAATAAAGGCTATTGTAAATTTACAAAAAGGTTATATTTGAGTAGATTCAACTAACTTTAAATTCGACAGACTGAACTCGCGGAAATTATTCCATCAAGGAAAATCTTTTCAAATTAGCGCAAATTGAATTAATTAATTACAGTAATAATGTACCGGGGAAACGCTTTTTACGATAATTTCTTTAGCAAATATCTGTCGGATAAAAATTATCTGATGATGAACAGTTCGGTCTTTAAAAGACAAATTCACTACTATTTTTGTCCAGCCCTTATTTTATTCTCTTATTTAAATTCTAAATTCTTACAAAATTGTAATTACCTACCCTAAAATTTTCCAAACATATGATTTGAATAAAAAACCATTTATCGTCATATTAAAAATACAAATCGATTTAGCAATGTAAGTATTTGAACTCAACCGATATCTATGTTGTTTCACGTGTGCTTCGAGTTTTTCTAAAACAATAACACGCAAAGAAAAATGATACCGCTAAATTTGAAAAGTATATTTTTACGAACCCGCACCGGGACTGTTATAACTGTTTACTTTATCTCTTGTAGAGCTGCTGCCTATCGATCCGCCACTAGCAGTTAAGTTTTTTATACAACGGAATGCGGAAATGAAATAAATTTTAAGTGTGCTGGGAAAGTCGGTATACGCGTCCTCCTGAATATTTGCATTTGCAACGCTAGAAATGCTTTGACGCATTTTCATACACCATTAATGCGCAAATTTAAATTGCAAATAGAAATATATTACTTACCCGTCATGTTCTGGACATACAGTCCTGGCATTCAATCGGAAACCGATCAATTTAGGTGCTTTATCGCCTTCATATCTGAGGGAAATACGAACTTTAACCGGTTCGCCCGCTTTCAAAATAAAATTCCTATTCTTCAATAAGTATTCTTGGTTATCCCTTGGAACTATCTCTCCAAAATTATTCTGAAATGTAAACAGAATTAATTTTATTGAATAAGCCGCAGGCTGATTTATTAAAGCAGGAAAACAGAAGCACTTTGAATACAAATTGGAAATAAGTAATATGCCGAAATAATTTGGATTTCTTAGATTTTGGATTTTTAAATAATTAAAATTTTGCATAGATAGGTGCATAGTTAAAAACTAAAAGAATTTTTATTAGGGTATACAGAGGGTGTTTCATAATATGTGATCCTTTTTTATTTTTTTCCATTTCGATTATTTATTAGCAACTATAATATCAACTTCAATTCTTCTGTTTTGTTAATATAAAGAAATACTTATTACACTTGTAATACAAGTTAAGTAGTACTTATGTACAAGTTGTACATAAATATACAGGGTGATTATTAATACATGTGAACTAATTAAAGTTCACATTTCAAAAATGGTCCAAGATAAGAACCACTGGTCAGACGGGCTTGAAATTTTGCGCGAATACTCGTGAAGCAATGGAATTTAGTATGATGATAGTTCAAGATAGTTCAAAAATTTGTCGCCAAGAGGATAATTGGGGTTTTATTGCGGTAGAAAGCAATAAAACAGTAATAAACATTTAAACATTTATGAGTGACATAACAAATGTCTAATATGCTACCCTTTGCATTCTGATACAAACTGAATTCGCACAACAGCATGTTCAACAGCTCTAAGTGTTTCTGTAAAGATACGTAATTTAGCTTCCCCCAATGAAAATTACTGCGAAGTAGCCGCTTCGTTGATGTTGCGATATGCGATGGAGCTCCATCTTGCATTAAAATGGTGGTATCTAGATACGGACGCAAATATTTGAACTTATTTTTTTTCTTTACGAAATAAAATTCCATTGCTTCACGAGTATTCACGCAAAATTTCAAATCATTCTGACCAGCGGTTCTTATTTCAGAACCATTTATTCTTATTGTAAATTTGAATTATTTATTTATGAGACGGGCCTCTAGTTTGCAAAATATAAGTAATTTAAGAAACGCTAAATATATACATTATCTAAAAGTAAAATCTATTTTTTTTCTATCTTCAGACATTTTATATTATGTTCTTCAAAATTTATTATAATCGAACATTTTATAAATCACACGTACTAAAATATAGAAAATGTTTGATTTTTAGGACTTTTAGTCGAATAAATTAAAATATGTAAGTATGTGTGTTTTTTAAAGTACCTACTACGCGTATGTGAGTCTATGTATATGTCATATTTATGTAAATGTAATTCCGCAAATTGAATGGAATTGTAAATTAGCTTAAACTTTTCCAATTTTCAAATAAAAAAGTTACTAAAAATTTAAATATACATTATTTAAATTAATAATTCAATATTTCAACAAGTCTCTTAAGTGTAATAAATTTTTTGCTTAATTTTATTTTGGTGGCATATTGTAGGTCTCTACACCTGTACATACGACGGCATATTATAAGTAGTTACATCTCCTTTAAAGTATAATATGATTAAGCTGCTACTACTTGAAAATTCATTTAGATGATTTTGAGAAACATAATAAAAAAAAACGACAGTGGCAAAAAAACGATAGCTTTGATGTTATAGTTTAAAATAGGTGCGAATGTTTTATTTATTTGGTTATGTAAGACATAAGAAATTAACGGCAATTCAATAAGTAATCTGAATCAATACGCAGAAGGTTCAAACGAATAACATCCTTATTTATGTATTTTTTTATTATTAGTAACAGCGATATGTAATATATATGTTGCAAAGAGATGGGCTAACTACGTACAGTACTCGCTAAAACAAAACAAAATAAAACGTGTGGTTGTCAAGGAAATTAATGTCAGTTATTTATTCTTACAAATAAGATTTGGTATATGTACCTTGTTTGCTTTAAAAATGAAAAGTATTCTTCTGCTGAAGTCGCAGATATGCATTTAGTGTACGGTTGCTATGCATTTGGCATTTATACAAATAAATAAAATTAGTTTCCTTGACAACTATGTCTTTTCTTGTAGCTTAAAAAATACTCAAAAGATTTGCTATTTGTCGTTTTTCGAATTTAAACTTAAAATTGCTACAACTTGGAAAGGACTAATCTTTCAATCACATATGTATAAAAATGTATTTGTTCGTTTTGGTGAGTACTGTACAAGTATGTTTAGGCCACCTTTTTTGTTACATCCTGTATTTTATGTAGCTATGTTATATTTTAAGTGTTTAATGTAATTATTCATTTGTATTAATGTACGCTTACGTGTCAATTTTATAAATATAATACTTGCGTATGAAACATAATTGTTAAAAATCGAATTTATTTTCTTATAATTTTCATAAAAAATATTACGTAGCTACATAGGGTATTTTTTGTTACATAAAAAGCTCCATTGTATAAAACGCACACTTTAAATATTTATAAAAATTAGAATAATTAACCAACAGTAGATAAATCAAATAATTTAAAGGTGTTTGAATTTCTAGCCCATTCTAGATTAATTTTAAACAGTGGTATAGTGGTAAAACATAAAACTGATGGGTTCATTCCAAAATGTGCCTTATCCGTTTCGTCGTAATTTTCACCGCATATGAAAAACGATCTGCGAAATTGTTAAAAAGCTTATTATGAATCAGTTTATTCGTAATTGTAGACTTTAATTATTAGTTAACAGGCTACACATTATTTCTTTACAGCTTTTTTATTTGAATTTTATTTACGCCGTCTCGAATAGTACCTATTTTTGAATTTATCTCTACAATAAGACATTTTCCAAAATGTCAATTACCCTTGTAATTGTCCTTTTTTTGTAATAGAATACAAAAATATAATTCAAGCGGCATAAGGTCCGGTGACCGTGGCGACAACAGTACTGGACCGTTTTTCTAATGCAATTTGATCAAAAATCTTGTGTGCAATAATCACACATAAATATTTTCTGCAGATGGATTAGTCAAAATTGTCCTCGCCATCATCCAAATACAAGTCCTGGCCGGCTTTAGTTGGCCCATCTACTAAAATTACGATTTCTTTGGAAATTATTTAACATAATGTAAAACTAACTGCTACTTTATATTTGTTGAGTTGAATATTGACTTGATTTGATTGCATATTGCAGTAAAATGTGTTCAATATTTATTTTTTTAAGGTAAAATTAATATTAGTAAAATTAAAATTAAATATTAATAATAATAATAATTAATAGTAGCTTTAATAAAAATAAAAATAACATATTGTTGCATTTCACTTGATTGAGTGCCAGCAATTGAGAATTTTGGAAGTGGGTCAACCGAAACTGGCCGGGGCTCGTAAAACATCCAGTTTTAAGTATGTTTGGCAATTAATTTAGAAACGCTTCTAATCGAAACGTATATGCCTTTTTCAAAATACTGTTTTTGTACATATCGATAAGATTCCTACATCTATAAATAATCCTTAATTTGACAATGAAAACTCTCGAGCCTTCGGCTCGCGGGTTTTCGATGCTTGTCAAATTTACACTCTTTTCGTCGCTATGCAACAAACACTTGGGAGTTAATCGACAAATTCGTCAGGGAGCTAAGTAGGTATATTTTTTTAAACGCAACGTTGTTAAATTAGCCCAAACATAATATTATAAATTTTATTTACCTCGACATGAAGACTTTCCGTGGGAGTATCGAAAATAATGCGAATCCATACTCCTTGCAGCTCGGCATCGGAAAGAAGAGTAATGTCTCCGTCCCAGTAGCCTGGCTTTTGCGATACATACTGGAAAAGCTCGGGACATGGAGAGTGAGTATGAGCGCTAATACAAATCACCAAAACCCCAAGGCAAGCCGCGAGATACAGCCACATCTACGAGAGAGAAAATCAATATGTGTCGCTACAATTCTTTACGACTATGATTGAATTTGGGAAAATGCGATTTAATAAGCATTCCCTTCCTTTAGGCAATAAGGAAGGATTTTAATAGGAACTTTTCCTCCGAAGTTCGTAAAATACACGGAAATTTAATGTCAGTAATTTTAACTTGAAATCGCTGCGTGAGTTCTTTTAAATGTATACCGCCTACTATAATTTTTTCAAATTTATTTTGCATTTACATAAAACGATATTATATTAAAAAAAATTGCTCGATGTTTTAATGGCGCATTTTTTAATTTTTTACACGAAGGTATATTTGCTCAGCGAACGCATTTTAAATAAAAATAATTATTTAAATTAAATTTTTTTATTATAATTGCTTATTTACCCGCCTATAAAATATTTTAAATAAGAAATAGAATTAAGATTAATAGAATAGAATTAATAGAAATAAGAATTTTGCATTATGAATATCTAATATTTCTATTATTAATTTCTATATTTATAATTTCTATATTTCTATATTTCTATGACTATACTAATATTATATACTAATTTTATATATAATATTTATAATATATAATATATTTATTTATAATATTTTTATATAATATTATATACTATTATTATACTAATATACTATATACTAATGATTTCGATTAAGGATTCGATTATTACAACCTCCCAGAAATCAATTAAATTGATTCATACCCATTTAAGCGCGCGTTAATGGAAAAATTTATTTCATAATACCGTTTCCAAGCTTTGGGAAGTAATAGTAAGCATTAAGATAAGAAAAAGTGCCCATATGGACTTTTACGTTCGAAAATTCTTCGTTTCCGAGATACGGGGTGTTAAAATTTAGAAAAACTCTTAAAATATTTAACACCCTATAACTCGGAAACTAAGCGTTTTCGGGCATTTCTTTATTACAAAAAATTGTTTAATTATATGTTCTACAACACATCTGAAAAGTAGGAATAGTTATTCTGAAACACCCCGTATATATTATTCATAAAATGTTAGGAAAATCATCAAATACTCGAGTGAATGAGTATTTACTTATACATATCAGGATTTTATACGTTAAAAACAACTTTCAGCTTTAATTCAAATAAAACTTTTTTCGCGAAAGCTTTGAAATATATGTAGGTCTGGCCCTAAATTGAATAGATGTAGGTAAGTAATAACTGATAAGGGAACATATTAAATTTTACAACCTACATTTACGCATCTTTAGGATTTATATGGGGTTTACGTGACTCCTGAATATCACCTAGTTTAGTAGGTTAACAATCAATCGTATCAAGGTAAGGTAGGTTACAATTACTATAGTTATGATCATTTATCGGTAATCATTTCCTTGAGTATTACTGATGTAAGATTTAACCGTTTCAAAATAAGTAAATTTTCTGATAAAAAAAAACTTACATCAAAATCAAATTTAATATAAATGCAAGTGCCCCCGCTCTTCACGTCTCCGTTGAGTGCGGATTCGTTATATCGCGAACAATTCAGTAGCAGATAGGTACATAAATTTAAAAAAAAACAAATTTTACAAAACAAACGCAGCAGGCAAAACAAGGAACACTTGATTCTTTTTTGCAACGCGATAAATATAAGTAATTTTTTCAGTTTTATTCAGTTAAATTATTTTTGATTATCGTTAGGTAGCTGTTAATTAATTATAATCATATTTTCTTTAAAAGTGTTGTTTATCTTTTCAATTTATTTTTTTTTAAATTCCAGTTGATCGCGAAAATTCGCTTATCGCGACTTCGTCTAAAACCCCTGCGCTCAACTTGTACCCGGTTACTCGTACCTAAGTATATGGGTATAATAATTAATTAAAGAAATTTCTTTAATAGCAAATACATTTTTAAATTCAAATTCACGATATAGCTGTACCTACTTATTTTTATATAGCTAGGTACTTATATACAACCTACTTATTAGGTACTTATTATTGTATATGTATTTATATTTTAAATGTATTACCGACTTAAAAATTGAGTTAAAAGGTGTATTGTAAAAATCTGATTTCACTATTCTATTCCTCATCAAAATTAAATCACCAAGAACCAAATTTTCATTTTTGATATTTTTATTGATTTGCGAGTTTTTCAAATAAGCGCCTCACTTGTCGTATCCAGTAAAACCTCTCATATTCGAAATAAAGGGGGTTGAATACATTTCAGATAAAAGAAATTTGGGATATGAGATATACAGTGTGTCCCAAATTGAACAGCATATTATCATGGGTATCTTTTTATTATTAAAGATATAGATTTGGTTAAATGGGAAATGTTGTGCAGTTTTGAGTGCTGATTTAAATTCCGTGTCAAAAAATTTAAAATTTTGAACAGTTTAAAAGTTATTATAGAAAAATCGAAAATTGCGATGTTTAAAAAAAAACCATATCTCCGTAATTATAAAAGGCCTGAAAAATGTTTAATATTAAAATTTACCTAATTTGATGAAGTAAATTTAAAAATGAGGTCAAAATAAAATTCTAGATGGCGATTTCTGAGATATTGATAACAAGTTTCTTATATTAAATAAATGACATATTGGATTTTTACATGATTTTTACGTGTCAAAAAATTTAAAATTTTGAACAGTTTAAAAGTTATTATAGAAAAATCGAAAATTGCGATGTTTAAAAAAAAACCATATCTCCGTAATTATAAAAGGCCTGAAAAATGTTTATCATTAAAATTTACCTAATTTGATGAAATAAATTTAAAAATGAGGTCAAAATAAAATTCAAGATGGCGGTTTCTGAGATATTGATAACAAGTTTCTTATATTAAATAAATGACATATTTGATTTTTACATGATTAAATAGAATTTGTATTCCTCTTTTCAACGATGTATAACAACATGTTTCGAATTAAGGGACATAGCGACACGAAGTGAAACGATTTTTTCATACCCTTAATTCTCGAAGAATTTTCATGGAAATAGGTTTTCGTCGAAAAAATCACTCGGTAAAAAATTAACCTCTTGTGTATTAATACCCAATAACAGTCATAGCATGTTGCCAGAACTATAGGTAATTACCGTCAGATTACTGAAGTAAACAATGCTAATCGCGGTCATTACTTGGATTGAAAACAACCGAGAACACCTTATGCCGTTATCATTGAATTTAAAGTTAATATAAGCAGACTATTTTATTGTATGTATATAAGTTTATACTTATATTCTTTTATAACTTATATACTTATATTTGTTTATACTTATATTATTCTTAATACTATAAAACATGTTAATTTAGACTATTCTATATTAATTTAAACTAATTCACATAAGCACGCTGTTATGGATTTACGTTATGTTACATATTGTTTTAAAGGAAATTTTGTGAAGTTTTAGAATAGCTAATCATAGTGGGTACGTTCCATTTAAAATTTTCAATCTGTATTAGCTATATTTATCAATAAAATATTTGATGTTCAATCGTTTTTCTGATTTTGGAAAATTATTGGAAATAAACAGTTTAACAATACATTTTCTAATAGGATTAACATTTTTTTTTGATAATTAATTTCTAGAACAATCGAGATATCTGCTGCGACACATAACATCATGAGCAGAATATAAATAAAAGGTTCATTAATCAAATAACGAGTATCCAAAAGTCTTTTAGACTTGGTGAGCTGTAGAGAGATAAAAGGATGTCTCGGTTTAACAATAAGTAATTTTATTACTATAACAAGAAATAATTTATGTCTTGATTTAAAAGTCGAGGCACGCTTTTAATATTTCCACAGCCAACCAAGACTGAACGATTTTTCGGACGCCCGCGTTCGTTATAAAATAATACTTAAATTTGAAATGGGTTTAATGAAAATGGCATTTAATTAAATTGTTACTTTTGAAATATAATATAAAAATAAAAGCGTCACCATCTCATTGTATCGGTTTGTTACGTTGTTGGCAAACAAAATTGAATCTTGATGTTCCTTTGCATATAAATGAATACAATCATTACATCGACGGCGTTTTGACAAAAGGGCGTAAGCCACACTTTTTGCGAAAATGAGTTATTCTGACTATCTTATGCATTTAGGGCAAAGACATCATCTGTTAAAATCTGGTAAGAATATTTCGATTTTTCCACCAGAAAAATCGATTTGTATTTCTGTATTAGATATCTGCTACGCAATAATATAAAATGTGCGTTACTGTAAAATTTACTTATTGTGGGTTACGCTTTTCTGCAAAAACTACGTCGATATTATCGTTGTACAAAATAAATTAATCTTGAGATTAGGTATTCAATCGAATCTTTAGTTACATTTACAACAAAATGAATGTTAATAATAAACGAAGAAATAGATCGGTCAATTGTTTTAATATTATGTATTTTACAAAATAGACTAGATATCCATTGAAATTATCAGTTCTGAGAATTTCAAATTTAATTATCTAGCTATTAATTAAATTCCTACTCGCACGGTAAATGTCAAAGTAATAGGAAGTGGATCCTTATTGATGATCTAAATGAAAAATATATTTTTAATAGTAATCACAGCAAAATGCCAAATATTGTCTCAATTTAAACACGACACTTATTAAAATCTTCCAAAAACGAATTACGATATTTAAATGTTAAATGAATAAATTTATAAACTTTATACTAACAAGCAGATAAGTATTTTCTATTGCTTTTGATGATTATGAAATACTGTTTTTCGATTACCTATTTATTATAGGAAGATTTAATGACTAAACTTATAAGAATAACACGCATAAATTATACTTGATTACCTATTAAATATCTACTACATATTTAACATGACGTTTAATTTCACGGGATTTCCATAAGTTGGACAAGATTTGTATTCTAGACAGAATTTATTTTAAATCGCGCTTTACTTTTGCGATAACAGGAGACTATTATCGAAAAATACATATATACATACAGTATAATATGTGGTACCTACATATATACATATGTATATTACTGCGTTACAAATTTAGATAAATAATCAAGTTCAAAAGTGATAATTTAACGAATTGTTATTTTATTCAATGTATTATTATTAAAATATTACGTTATCTACCGAAATTAAAAACATAATTTCGCGCCGACAGTTCCTTTATTTGTAAGTAATTTAGTTTACCGATATTACAAAAAATTAATGTTGTTGCAGTGATTGCATTTAGGACGAATTGGAGGGATTCTGTCGCCCAGTTAAAATCAATGTTAGAAACATTGACCTAAATACTCGTATAGATTATTAAAATATTGAAATTTGTGTGTTACGTAATACGTACGTATCATCCCCTTAAAAAATTAATTAATTATTAACAATACGTCACACTTCCAAATACAACAAACGCCGTTTCTTTTTAATTTCATATATGTATAAGTAACCTTGTAAGTGCATTTTTTGAGTTTATACCCAAGTATTTAACGATCGTTATTGAAATGATTAAATTAATTTTCGCTTTTTTGAAATCTGATCGTAACAGAATTATAGGTATTATGAAATATAATCGTATTACCTTGTCTATATCAAATGAAGTGAACCGTTCGAAGGCACAAAATAAACAGAACTGAATTTAATTGATCTATGGTAACATTTTTATTTACTTCAATTTGTGGTGTCCGGTCAAGGTTACTATTATCCATTCAAACCTGTTGTCCATGTTGTTTGTCTTTGGCGTAGGAATCCCGGCAACTACTTTGATTAACTATCTTTATTTGCAGTTTCCGAGAAAATTGGTTTTCCCGCTAACTACCGTGTGATCGAACAAATTATTCGATTAAAATTTAATGCTTTCATAAAAATTTACAAGGTAATAAATTGCTTTTCAAAATACAAAATAGTATCTACGGAGTCTATTCTGTAAAAATCTGTTATTTTCAACAGACTGTTAAATATCGTCGTGGAAATGTATGAATTAGCTCGATTTTCTTTTTAATAGGATTATAAAAATAACGGATTTGTTACAGTATAAAAGCCTGATAATATAAAAGTTAACAAATTGTTAGTATTAGTCATTCAAATTTTATTCCGATACACGTCATTAATAAAAAGTTACTAAATCTGTATTTGAAATTCGGTTCCCAGTTTAAAAAGCGACGTATTTTACCTGCACACATGGTTTGGATGGTATGAAAAAGACTACAATTAATTAAAATTGTAAAAATACGAGGTACTAAGTGACACCATTGTGTAAAATGTCATCATCTAAAACCTTTTATTAATGACGTGCATCGGAATAAAATTCGAATGGTTTTTACATTATTTTTACTTATAATGATAAACATTCGTGGTATAAATAATATATTACATTTATATGGAACACTAAATCAGTTTACTTATTATAATGACATTTCTAATATGTGGCGGTGATTAACCAACTGTTAGTGCCTGCAGAAAAAATTCTATAAGTAGGTATTTTTTAAAATAACACTCTTTTGTTAAAAGCTAGAACGTATTTACAAGCGGTTGGTGACATTATTGATACGTTTTCAAATAAAACATTATATTATTTAATTACAGAAACAGAAAAATTTACTTGCTCACCTATACATATTGAATAATCTAGAAATCGAATTAGGTTTCCATAATTTGACTCAAATAAGTGGCCGCTAAATGATTGTTAAAACTAACATTAGAAAACGAAAATTATTAATGCAAATTTTCTATTAAAATTTTAAAAGTAATTAAGTAGGTAATAGGTACCTATGTATCGCAAACACAATAATAACAGAAACATTTTACGTAACTACCCTACGAACATGTTGCCACCACCACGGCATCGTCATTTAAATTTCATACATCATTGCTTAGAATTTTAAAGTTAACTGTAATTAGTAGGTATCGTGTTGTTGTTTTTACTTTAATGTGTAGGTACAAGTTTAATTAAATCTTTTAATGAGAAAAAGTAGATATTGAATTTTGTTTAAAAATTTTAACTTTAGAAATATTCAACAAAAAGAAAACATGAAAACGGTAGTACCGATAATAAATACCTAACAATTTAATTAAACCGGCTCGGCTGCCTGTGACAAGTCACATTTTTATCAATTTAATTTAATTTAATTAAAAGTGCGAAATACCTATATAAATTAATTCTTATAAATGTAAACAATTCAATAAAAATATTTTTAAAATACAGGGTGTTTCAGACTCACTCCCCAAGCCTATATCTCGATTATTTCTGAGAATTGCCCCATCGAACCCTATATAAATAATATAAAATTCTTTACAAATTAGTGGCAAATTATTTATGCATGTACGATATCTCTTTATAGGTTAGCGATTTAAAATGCGATTTAAAGTTCAAGTGTAGGTTTGCTATGGAAATATCTAACTGATTCTTTGTAATTTGTATCTAATCGGCGATGAAAACAATAGAGTCGCCTAAGCTCACCTCGTCTGCACTAATCTAAACTGACTACATTTTGTTGCACTTAAGAATGGTATGAGAATGGAAAACGTTCTCAGTAAGATAATCGGCGATGAAATGGTCGACGATGAATCGGGAGCGATAAAGTGGCGGCGTTGAAATGTCCCATTCCGGCGTTAATCCGACATTTATAGGATCGAAAGTCTGTCAGATTAAGAGAAACTCCGGATTACCCAAAATATAGATAAATACGCATAATTAAGGGCTATCTAATACGTAAAAAATCAATTCTGATTATAAATCTGGATTATATCTAATTAAAGTTCAAAAATCGTCATACACTGATCGCGGGACTTTGTATTTCATTTTTGATACCTTTGTGTGTGGTATAATCATTTATTTCTCGGTAACCAATGAGAATAAGACTCATGTTTATAAGAACCATTTTATTAACTTATCGCATTCCTGTATTACCCCATTATTTTCTTCATTTATCTATCAAAAATCACCATTTTTCAAAAAATGTCAGTTACATACGTATAGCTTCCTTTTTCATTCACCGGACTCTTCAACTACAATACATTTTGACGATTTTTGTTCTCAAACATTTAATCGTTTTTTTTTGAATAGGTTATTTATATAATATTATCTTTCTTTTTTTTGTTAAACACAATTGTACTTCAATAATATTTTATGAGCTTTGAAAAGCATCGACAATTGTTAGGTAAGTACTTATAAATGTAGTGACCTTCGTTCTGTTCTTGAAAATTATGTATGAAGTAGTTATAATCTACGTAATAGCAGTATCGATATTATTGGTGATGATTACCATCTAACCCTTTACTTTTACATAATTAACAGTACATAAGCGTAACGATATCGTGACCTAGATTTGATCGGGCTTAATACTATTGAATTACCAAATAATTTCTTGTCGAATAATAATTTTATATCATATAGGAAACAGACCCTTTAAAACAATACCAATTAATTAATACTGATTATTTCATTAGGTATATCTACAAATAAAATAAAATAAATTTAACGAATTTTACACCGTAACTGTAAATTTTACTTCTTTTCAAGGTAAGTAACACAAAAATTCGTAATATTTTTAATTAATTAAGTAGATAATTATAATTAGGTCAGTGATTTGTTTTACCCTAACACGCGCGGGTACACGACAAAATTCATGGTCCTTCTGTTATGTCCATAAACCAAATTTCCCACGAGTTTCAATTATTGAAGCGACGCTACTTAATCGATGTAACCAACCCCGTAGTATAAAACTTTACCAACATGGTATTCCAATTTATAATAAAAGTGGCTTCTGCTATGAATGTATCGTCCTAACACGTTACGGGCAAGGTTTGAAAATATGACGTGGGTATCGGTTAATTTAATAAGAGGGTTTGTAAGACAAGTTACCAATACAGATAAATTAAGGTGGCTATACGAAAATAACGTGGTATCTAGTGTACGTATAACAGTGTACGATAAATTCAATTTAATAGAAAACTTCAGGCTTCATCATTGGCCATGCGTTTTGAGTGTATGGTTTTTTCTAACATTAATTATAACGTAAGTACCTAATTAAATTTAGTTTTTAATTTTAATTTACAGAGAGAATTCAATAAGCTATTTAACGAGAAATGTAGGTAACTATGTCATTTCAAATGTAGATCAGTAACGAGCGCGAGAACAATATTATGAGCACTAGAGGGTAGATAAAATAATTTTGTAGAGAGCTTTTTTCAAGTCATTAATTTACTAGAGTTCTCGTACAATTTAAAATGATTCTATTTTTAACTACGTGCAACGGCTTCAAATTTTATTTTTGTAAAGTTGAATACAATTACATAAAATAAGTGGCTCTACTTAAATACAATTAATAATTAGGAGTAAGCCGTTGAAGATTATAATTTATATATCCCTTCAGGATATACGCGTATTAAACGTAAGCTATAATAATTTCGCTTTCGGTGCGGTACAAATTTGTAATACCCTTGACTGCCTAACTTTGACCCTTTGAGGGTAGGTCACGTTATCGTAATACAATAGGTAAAATATGACGATATAAAATTTAAGCTACAATTCAAATAAGTTACAATGCCTAAATAATAAAGTACAACATTTTATGAAGGTATTATGGCAAAATATTTTCGTTTGCTTTTGTGATCAAAGGTCCAACTTTACAGTTCACCGTTGCATACGACAAAATATGCTTTTTAATTAAGTTTCGGCTTTGCGTTTAAATTGAGAAATTTTAAAACGGAGAATCCTACGAGAATATAAGTTAGCTACCATTTAAACAAATACTTAACGAAAAATTAATAACTATTATTATTGATTAGATATGGGTAAATACCTAGGTAGGTACTTAATGCTAATTATCTCCAAAAACGACATTTTATAAACTTGAGATTTTAATGTAGCGAAAGGTGAGTAGGTATGATTTTCCTAACACAAGTTTTTTTAAGTGGATATTTTTCATATTAGGAATATAGGTAAAGATTTCGTTTCATGCCCGTATATTACCGCATTAATACGTTAAAATGTAAATTGCAATTTATTTAAATTTGAAATAAACTTGAATGTGTAGAAGAGTGATGATTTGGGTATTGAAATAGACATGTATGATTATCATATACCCTTAATAACTAGTTTCGGTTTGAGGACGACCAACGTTGTCTAACAAGGACATCACTCAACTGTACCTAACACGCCGATTTTGATGAAACTTTAGGGAGATGCGATCTACACACAACAGTAAATAAATAGTTTCCACCTTTAAACTTGCCGGAATGAAGAGCTATCGTTTATGAGATATAAATACATAAGTACGATCTTTAAAATAGTGTAATAGGTTTTTGATATCACCTTAGGGGAGTCAGGGGTGCACAATCCCTAACATTTCTAACCCCAAAATTTTTTAAAGCTTTAAGTTTTTAAATTTTTAACTACATTGAAAACCCTGAAAATCTTTTAACTATACCCCGAACCTACCCTTACACTAGAAACTTGGTTGTGCGAGAGTGCGCAAAGAAAAATGTAAATTACCACCGTTCGAATTGGGTTGCCTCTGGCAACCGCTACATATTATTCGTAAACGGGAAACTACGGCCTATCCAAACCTATATGCGATCACGTCATCAATAAAAAGTTTCTAGATTGTTTATTTGTAATTCGATTTAAAGTTTGGAAAATGATATATTATATAGATGATATTAGATCACATATTAGATGCACATATTAGATGGTATAAAGAAAGACTAGAATTTATTAGAACTGTCAAAATATGAGGTACGAAGTGAAAGCACCGTGTGAAACGTCATCATTAAGTACCCTCTTATTGATGACGTGAATCGCTTATAGGTTTGGATAAAGTGTATAACATTTTGATTAAAATCGGGTTGCAGCGGCTTCTAACACGACAGTTACCCACATTAAAATTGTATCTATAGGGAACTTCATTCTGACAATTTCTGGATTCAGTTGCCGATGTTTCTTTGTTTTCGTAACATACGAAACCGTCAGTTGATAACAATTGTATTGAAGCGTTATTTGTGCTCTTAGTTTATAGGGGCGTTCAATGCACATAGCGCTACCAGTGTATCGCTTTACGCTACGTTTTGTAGCAATCTATTTCCACTGAACGACCATTTTTTGCTACATTTCTGTACAAATTTATTTAATTAATTTATTTAACGCTCCATTTTGCACTTCGTTTTCATACGTATCACCATCCTTATTCATAATTCTACTTTTGAGTACCTCTAACCGAAGAATAATAAGGTTATATTATAATAATATTTCAGGCCGGTATTACACTATCAAAGGTATTTTTCAAATATGTTATAAAATTAATTAACTATTGTTAACATTACATCCTAATATAACTTACACTTATAAGTTATTATAGCAACGCGACGCGACGTCGACTTCGGCAATACGCAATAAAAAAGTAATAAAACCCTACATCTTCGAACTCGATGCTTTAAACTAAAAATGTTTCGACGGTTACCTATAAGTGCTAGTTACACCAGCCATACGCAATTCCGCTAAAATTACTTTTTCTAAATTTTTATTTATGTTTCTATTACAATTTTATTTTTAATTTATGCGTAGTGTACATTAGGTAGATATAAATCGGATTTCCAAAATGGAGTACAGTGCATTGTAGAAAACATTAACTAATAAAGCCTAAAAAAATAAAAATTCGCACAACGAAGGTAAGCGTAAATTCTCGGGCGTAGCAGGTCGCATCGCAGCGCAAAATGCGTACTTGGTATACTATGGCATGCAGGGTCGCAGCGCATTGACGGATTTTTTGACCAAAAACACGCTGCCGATACTTATCTACATTTTAAGTATTTACAGCTTACGTATTAACGTCGCTCGCTCGTCTGGAATCTTCAAACAATCGCACTCAATTCCGTCTGCTATCATACATTTCCGACGGGGCAGGCCGGGCCGCATCGCATGCAAGGAAAATCCGCCGCGTAATTCTGCGACCGCTCCGCTTCGGCACAGTGTGCGTTAGTTCATATAAAATGTACAAAAGCGATTCGAGCGGATTTCTGCGCTACGATGCAATCCGCTGCGCCGAAATAAGTACGCTTTCAAATTGACCTATAAATTTGACAACTAAGTCTGGTAAATGGTTGTGTATTAAGGTGACTGCAGACCTAAAAAAAACTACATTCAAAATTCTTAAAAATTTCATAGTAACTAATGTAATACTGCGCTAGCGTATGACATATTCGCTGCGCACACGAAATAACGTACGCTTTCACAAAATTGACCTTGATAAACTGTATGTACAAGCTTTGTTCTGGTAAATGCCAGTTGTTTTGTCAGTTTTCAGTTGTTGACTGCCATGACCTATTAAAACTACATTCGAAAATTCTTAAATAATTATGGAAATTAGTAATGAGTGTTATACTTGTAATACTATGGTCAAATTTGAAAAATCGTACAGTTTTATTTATTTTCATAACAGTAGATAGGTACTTGCTTTGATTTCAAAATTTTCTCTTTAAGTGAATACAAAATATTGTAAACGGCATATATGCCAGTTAGATTATGCCAGTTTTCAGTTTTGTTGATGTTAAAAAATACGACATTTTTGCACATTTTTTATCAAATTATATAAATGATTGAAGTTTAATATTTAAAATTCCATTAAACCGGAAATGGTCGATTTTCTCTGTTCACTGCAGTTTATTGCACTAGAAGATATAGCTTATCCAAACCTATATGATGCACGTCATCAATACAAGGTTACTAGATGATGACGTTTCACACAGTGCTGTCATCTCGTACCTCTTATTTTGACAGTTCTAATAAATTGTAATTTTCCTTTATACCATCTAATATGTGCGCAAGAAAATCATCTATAGAATATGTCACTTTCCGCACTTTAAACCGAATTACAAATAAACAATCTAGTAACTTTTTGTTGATAACATGCACATCATATAAGTTTGGATAAGCTATATCAATTGCCCTTTTGTTAGTAGATAATAGCCTTTTTCTTTATATCTACGTTATAATTTTAATTAGGTATATCAAGATTGTAAGGTTTTTGTGTAGTGGATTCCGTTCAATCTTAAGCAGCGTCTTCATGTAAAACATGTTCATGGTTAAACTTATTTAACAAACTTGTCAAAAAAATTTGTTTTGTCGTGTGAACGATAGATAAAACATGTTTATGAAACATGAATTTGTTTGTCGCGAAAGTGCTGTCATCTCTTGAAATTTAAGTTTGTACCTCACATTCAGAAACCTGTTATATAAAAAAATAAAAATTGACAATTAACAACTTGCAATTTTTCTTGTAACAGGTCCGTACTAAACAGAAATGCTTTTCATATTCCAGTTCTTTTTATTGACTTTGGGCTACCAAATTAGCTAGTCTAATTTTTGGTGTGGCTTTCTAGATTTTGTTTGTATTAGCAATCACATACGTCCATGATTGCAGCGGGATTCGAACCCGCAGTCCCAAGTGTGCTAGAAGGTCAGTCGAAAGGCTGACCATCTAGGCCACACGGCCCCCTATAGTTAATTAAGATTGTTGTGTTTTCTGCGTTCCAGTACATATACACATTTATTACAGATTTTTTTTATAAATGTAATTTAATTAATCAAAATGCAATTATTATCCTTCAATAAAATGATTATTTACGAGCACACATTGACATCTATCTACTAATGCAGGTTGCGAACGATTTAAATGGAACAATTTATGAAAAAAGTCAGCAATATCACGTGATTATATCTGTTTTTTTTAACAGATTTTAACGAATTTTCATAGAAAATAAAGCTATTGCAGCCTGTCTGATGACGGGACCCAGACGTATTCTTTTGGCTTTTCTCCGATCTCGACCCCTACATCACGAAAATATAGGTCATTCATTTTGGGTCGGTCATATATATAATCAATTTCTTGTGGACATGATTCCGGTCTCGATTTTGGTCGTAGGGGGCTGAAGTTTGGACAATGTATTGCCTTTACGAAAACGAAGGACGAGTTCGTTAATCAGCCAATAGACCGTTTCAAACTGGCGGCCGTTCAAAAAATTTTCGAAATCGCGACAACTCGATTTTAATTGAAATGGTATATTATAAGTAGTGGCTTTTGTTTGTCATCGAGCAACGAGATGAATTTTACGTGAAATAAAAGCTTGAAGTCTCCCGTTAACGAATATGTGACGGTTGCCAGAGGCAGCCTGATTTTAACGGTGGTAATTGAACTTTTCATTGCGCGTTCTCGCGCACCCAGGTTTCTAGTGTAAAGGGAGGTTTTAATGCTTTAAGTTCGAGAGGGTGAATATTCTCGGCAGGAAAGTGTCGTAAGAAAAAGTTTGTAGAATAACTTAAAGTTTTATTTTAACGCGTTCTAAACGTCCCCGGAAGATTAAAACTCACATTTCATTGCCATGTGACGAATACATTTCACAGATGTTTCCCATGAAACACGAAAATACGAATTTATTCATTAACCAATGACGTACCAAAAAGTGTCACCGACTTTTCTACTATTGTTATTTACAAAAATTTATAGTGTGTAACTCGAATAATGAAAAATAAAATTTATAAGCGATTTTAATAAGTGTCTTCTAAGTAACTCCATTTTAATTAGGATATCAAACAAACAGGTTATTTTCTAACATCAATAAAATAACAGTAATTTCTTTGGGATCTTATTCATGCATTTTTTTATAAAAATAATCTGAACTAATACAACTCTCGTAACTACAGCTCGAAAACGCTCATGGCAATAAAACAAACATGTTAATTTGAATAGTACTGACGTTAGTTAATTTGTAACTTTGACAAGTCGGTATTCTTAACTTTAACTACACGAATACCTATCCGTAACCAAAGTTTACAAAAGCGTTATCTCGTGAAATCAATACTTCTTGAAACTCAAAGCCGCTCTAAAGAGTTCCAGAATTTCTGTGTCGATCCGACGCGACGCCGACGAGTATTTGCACGAATACCGAAATATAAAGCAGTAGAATGTGCAAGCGATTTTATTTTCACTTCCGTAGGCATTGCGTTGATTGTGAGTAATCAATATAAATTCTACATTAAATAATTACTTCCAATTTTATTTTGTTGTTTTTAACTACAATGTGTCCACAAATTCAATTAATTGATGAATTCTTTTACTGTAAGGGATCTACTAAATTTTAGAATATTGAGCAGCAAATTAAATTTGCTGTTTGTGTTGCTCGATTTTATTCGTAGATAGTTAATAAAACTTAAGCTCGCATTTTAATTTACTTATTAAATTGGAAACACTTGCAAAAAATATTGCCGCCCTCAAAGTTATCCTCTTGGGTACTGATCGCGTCCAACACTTGTTTCTTAGGCGATCACATCAGTGCTGGTAATGTTGCATACCTAATCGTTGCTTTTCTTATTTTAAAATTACACTCAACGTCCGTGGTCGCAGTGGAACCACAGAAGACACATAATATATATAATCGAGGCAAAAGCGACACTTTCTTTTGATGTTATGGGTTCCGTTTTCAATGACCTTGCGCCATGTTTTTGGTAATAAATATGGCGACAAATTAAATTTTTGTACACCAGCTTATATCTCTGTTTGCACTGTTGCTTAATTACTAATTTTTTAACTATTAGCATAGGTTGACAGTGACAAACTATTACAATAGGTTGACGAAAGTACCTTCAACTTTTCCGTGCTTTCTGTTCATCCAAGAGTCAATGTCGTTTATAAGGGTTTTTGTCCAGGCGCCTTTTGTAGATTGTTGTAATTCATTTTTTCATAGTTCGAAGAAAGTACCTACTATAGCTTATCCAAACCTATATGATATTCACGTCATCAACAAAAAGTTACTAGATTGTTTATTTGTAATTCGGTTTAAAGTTTGGAAAGTGACATATTCTATAGATGATTTACTTACGTACATATTAGATGGTATAAAGAAAGACTACAATTTATTAAAACTATCAAAATACGAGGTACGAGGTGACAACATTGTGTGAAACGTCATCATCTAGTAACCTTGTATTGATGACGTAATTGCATATAGGTTTGGACGAAGTATACATATTTTGAATCTAAAAATTATCTAAAACTGGTACAAAATTTAAGAATTGGTAAAGGAAGGAACTAGAATTGGATATTGATTTTACGTATATACCGGGTGGCTACGAGACACGGGCCAAACTTATAACTCATTTGTTTATGAACCGTTTGGTTTGAAATTTGGAACAAGTGTATAAGACATCATTTCGAATTTATTGACGTGTATAGTCAAAATGACCGACTTCCCGTTTCGACGCAAGTGACGCCAAATTTGAATTTTGATATGAAATTTCGAAATTTTTAATTTTAATTTACAACGTAGACCACCATGATTGCGGTACAATTGTTCCATTTCAAAAATCAAATTTAGTGTAATTTCCGTCGAAACCGGAAGTCAGCTAGTTTGAATCTACACGTTAGTAAATTAGAAACGATGTCTTATGCATGTTCCAAATTTCAAAATAATCGATTCATAAACATGGGAGTTATAAGCTTGACCGAGGTATCATGACCACCCGATATTTGTTTTAACTGGCTTTGGCGCTTAATTAATCCTATTATAATTTAATTAAAAAATTAGAAGATATCTAGGTACGTGTCAAGTATAAATATCTACACTTTTCAGTTGAAAATTTTTAAATAATGAGACCAGAAGAACTTATAGATATTAGGATAGTTCGATTAATTAATGAACCGTAATGTGTAAAAATAAGAACCGTTTTAAAAATTTTGAACTCTACTATTATGATTGGCACTCCCAACCTTAAATATTACATGGGTATTTATTAGGTACTATTAAACTGGATCAAGTTGGAAAATAAAAAATTAACTGTCAATAAAGTTATGACGCAAAAGTAATTGTATATTAATTTAATGTTTAATTTAATTAATTTGTTTTAAATACCATTTCAAAAATTAATATAAAGTCATCTTTAATCTATCTACTTTTGTTGCAAATACCATGGAATGGTTCGGTTTAACTTTATACGGATTTCCTGATCCCATCAAGGATATGGTAAGAGATGATTTTAAGGAACCGGAAGTTCAACCAGAAGTACACGAAATTATCGCTAAAGGCACTACGAAAACCTTCCCCGAACTTATAACGCAGTTAGATATGTATATTGGAAGAGCTGATGGAAATGCATATAAATCTCTAGTTAGACTTAAGAAAATGAGAAAGAAAGGAATCTTCAAACCTTACGCTCCGAACGAGATGTATAAATATCCAGGAACTGAATCTATGAAAGCGAGTTTTTGGCTTTGGGATCCGGATCTACGATCAGAAAATTGGTACAAACAATGTGTATATTTACCGAAACTTTCATCCGATATTGGACGATATCTCGATAAAGCCATGAAAATTGACAAATTCTTTAGATTGTAGCATTTCACTAAAAGCTACAATATTGTTAAGTTGTGGATAAATATTTGTCTGATTTTTTAAACAAAAATTACTAAATTAATTTGCAACTAACGACCCACGCTTTATTTCTTTGTCTATTTATTTATTCACGATCTTGTGAATATTTAACACAAAATAAATTAGATGTTCAAGCACAACGACTTTTTCGAAAAAACGCTTAAATATATAGCTTGTCCAAACCTATATGATGTTCACGTCATCAAAAAAAAGTTACTAGATTGTTTATTTGTAATTCGGTTTAAAGTTTAGAAAGTGATATATTCCATAGATGATTTACTTGCGCACATATTAGATGGTATAAAGAAAGAGTACAATTTATTAGAACTGTCAAAATACGAGGTACGAGGTGACAGCACTGTGTGAAACGTCATCATCTAGTAACCTTGTATTGATGACGTAAATTGCATATAGGTTTGGACGAAGTGTATTTAAACCAATTTAGATTATTGCTATTTATTATCGATAATTTGAATTAACAGTTACTCTCTGACATCACAAATATAATTTAAAATAAAAATCTCCATAATGATCGGAATCCTATGTTATATACATTATATACATATATACTTTAACAATAAGTCGACCATGCTTGGTTACAGGCATTTATTGTCTTTTGTAGAGGTGATCGCTTTAGGAAATAAAAATTACTAACTGCAAAATGTACTTGTGTTCTGGTATTACTGATCACATTTTTTAAAGGTGTTTAAAGGAGGAACAGATGGTCCTCT
Source organism: Rhagophthalmus giganteus (assembly GCA_036326145.1). Taxonomy (NCBI): domain Eukaryota; kingdom Metazoa; phylum Arthropoda; class Insecta; order Coleoptera; family Rhagophthalmidae; genus Rhagophthalmus; species Rhagophthalmus giganteus. The sequence continues at coordinate 1,932,855 of JARFJA010000026.1, read as the reverse complement.
CAAAAGGTTTTACTGTATCTAAATTTTCAGTTCTATTAAATTCAACTATTCAAAACTCTTGGGATAAATTTTAAGGGACGATGGAACACACCCAACAAGCACTTTTCATCATACAATGCATGATCGTGACTCAAGTAGTAAAGCGCTAGAGGGCGCTTTTCAGTGAATTCTTAATAAGTGCTGGTTTTCGCACTAGTTGTCAGTTCATGTGTGGAGGGAGCTGCGGACGGAAATACGAGGGAAGACCAAAAACTGTGCCGGGAGCGCTTTCCAACAAGACACGTACCGCCGACAAAGGAGCCATTTCACACAAATACGGTTCATGAAATAATCCATCCCTTCTGAAATCCACGGTAGAACTGATAACGAGTGCGAAAACGAGCACTTATTACGAGTTCACTGGAAAGCGTTTTCTAGCGCTTCACCGCTTGAGTTACGATATGCATTCTATGACAAAAAGTGCTTGTTTAGGTATGTTCCATCGCCCCTTAAAATTTATCCCAAGAGTTTTGAATAGTTGAATTTAATGCAACTGAAAATTTAGATACAGTAAAACCTATTGAGACGACCGTGTCTCCTTTACACCTTTACACACATCACCTTTTACAGTACATTTTGCCGTTGGTAATTTTTATTTCTTAAAGCGTTTATTTAAGCCATATTTGTTTAATAAATTACATCGCTACATCGTATTGACAATGAAACATTGAACGCATTCAGCCGGACGCAACGACTAGTAAGTATTACAGGTTTTAATTTAAAGGTATTAATATTGATTTATATTTCTAAACCTCCTAATCGCCTGGTAATTGCCAAGTGATAGCGTTAAGCTGTTGAGTTCGACTGAACGCACCTCATGTCTACACTACATATTAACCCGTTTGGAGTGCAGTGTAAAACTTAATTGTGCGCTGAAATGATCGTTATTATTGACCAAAAAAATCAACAAAAATTCTTCCGTTTAACGCTGTTTCAGTCTTCTAGGAATGAATCCTGAACGTTAATCGGGGCATTACTGTACATTTAAACAAATATAAATTTTAATGATTAATTTTGTTTTCAGATATAGTGTTTCTGTAGGGAAGAAACACGCGTACAAATTGTTTCCCTACATAAGCGATACTGGAACGTATCCTCCAGAAAGTTGTATATTTGGACAGTTAATTAACTTAGGAACTTTATTAAGTAAGTTAACACTATTTAGACTACCTACTAGTATAAACTGTTTAATACATTTAATTAAACATTTTGAATTATTAGACGTTTGATTTTAGTGGTTCTGAACATGTACATTCGTTTTCGTCAAATACAAATCGTCACATCGTTACAAGAGATCGATTGTTCGAAATGGAATCGTACCTCCATGTGGTTCGCAATGATAGGATGTTTGGGTATGAGTATCGTTGCCAATTTTCAAAAGATGAATATGCGAGGTATACATTTTATCGGAGCCGACATGGTACTCGGTGGGGGAGTTTTATACACAATATTACAAGTGAGTAAAAGTAAAAAACACTTCTTTCATCAACTAATAAACTTAAATATTAACACTGTTAGTCAATAATTATTCTTTTAGTAGGTATACATTGAAATTTTAACGTCGTATAAAATGAGAATATAATTTTCATGTTTTCCCATAAACTGTACAATACAAAGTTATTAAAACGAATAATTAAAAAAAATTAAAAGAAGTCTAATTAAAGACCTAAAGAAAGATAAAAATGTATTATATTTATACGAAAATGTAAGGGCTGTTTCTCATTTTATGTTTTATGGCCAAATAACGCATAAAACTTTCCAATTTTATTTTTATTGGCGGTTGTTTTAAAAGATAAAAATCTTACAAGTGATTACATGATTTATGTTTTCGTTTTTGTTCGATCCTAGATTTACTAAACAATTAATTTGATTCAAGTTGTGATAATTGTTATTAATCTAATGTTGCGTGTAGTTATGCTATCTAGAAATTACTGTTGTATTTCGAACCATTGTACAGTAGGCGCAAAGATAAATCACTCTAGATAAAAATGCAAACGATTAAACATTTATTTAATCTGTTTATGTACATTCTGAACCTGTCCAGACGATATACATAGCCGACAAAGTATTTCGTCATTCTAGCAAGTGCGGGGTTTAAAAAAACATAAAGTACAAAATTAAATTCAAACATTGAATATTTATTTAATTGAATATTCTTGTATTTTTAAAATCGCAGTTTATACAAAAGCCGAATCTACCCGAAAAAATCCGAACGCGAACGGCTCGATCGGTGCCGGAATACAGAATGTGCCGAATAGTAGAATGCCGAATTAAAGAGCGCCTACTGTATTATCAACTACTACAATAGGTACCTACATATTATTTTAATATTATTAGTTTTAAATTTGTTTAACATTTAATAGTAGGTAACGTTGTAAACGATGTTCGTTTTTTAAAAGAAGTTATATTTCTGTTCGTATTCTATATGCTACAGGGTGATTCTGAAATACGAGACAATGTATCGTAACCGATAATAGCTGAAATGACACTTAAGCAATATCTATTAGAAATACTAATTGTAAGTGCTAACTACGGCCCTGGATTATTATCACTGTAGCATATAACTCGATATACAAACGTTGCCTAGGTGTTGGTCTATTATAAAACGTCGTCAGCAGTGCGTGGAATCGCACGCAAATAACGACTGGGTTTGCCTCGCAAAAGTTAACCGACATGATTCTTGTTTATGGGAAAACAAGAAGAAACGTATTGGAATTAAAAGTTATGAGAATGGCGTTTTCCAAATCGGAGACGTCCTTCTAGTGCCGTAATTCGTGAAGCAATTCAAAGATTAAGAAACCGAGGTACAATCCTTCCAAATAGCGAAGGTCGTGGCTGATAGTAACCTTTACATAGTTCGAAAAAGCCGCATTCTTATAATCGATTAATTAAGACCATAAAAATAAACAATACCTGTGAAATGATCAAAAATGATAGCAAATGGTACTAGAAAGTATTAAAATAAATAAGGGGTTATTTTTAATTAGGAGGTGGCTCCAAAAGGGCTCTGACGATAATTGTGATTAGTATGGTGAATAGAATATACCTCTACAATTTCACGGTTATATCACAAAATGCAAGGTTCATACACTTCGAATCTGGATTAGCAATTAAGGTAGACAGATCCGTAATTCTTTGCGCTTCAGATTAAAAAAAAATATATATTTTTGATCGGGACCGTTCGTGTTGAGTATTTACGGTATACAGTACAGTTACGGTTTACAGTATTTAAGTATTTATTTGAGTATTGAGTATTTCTACGTCATCTATTACCTGGTAAAATATTGTCTCTTATTTCAGAGTCACCCTCTATACATATGAATACTTTATTCAATAAAAATATAAGTATATTTTGATAATAAAATATACATAACTAATATACATAAGTTACATGAGTAACTTTTAACATACTATACACATGTACACATTTTAAACGGTTTAAACCTTTGAACTAGGTATACCTAGGTACTCTGTTAATATTTTATTTAAAAATTCTCAAAATTAACGAAATTAAAGCCTGATGTAATAAACCGGATTAGCGGGTTAAACGCGTTTTTCTCAAAACTATAATTTCTAGAACAATTACTAATATGTATGTATGTATTTACATACTTTAAGATGTATCTGCATAAAATTACTTTAATAAAAAAAATTGTTTTTAATTACCAAAGTTCACCCCATTTATTCTCTTCCTAGGTGTGTAACCCAAAAATATTAATTTATGAAAACAGTTGCTAAATTGTTTCTCTCGAAACTCATCTTCACGAGTTTCCACTAGATAAAATTCACGTATATTACATACCATATCTATTCATGAATAAATTGTTGGCATTCGAGTTTATAATGTAAACACAATGGCTTTTTCGGTGTCTTTCTAAATGGCTCGAAAAAATATTAAATTTGAGAACACTTCCGCCATGCACAAAAGACGAAGTAAAGCGAAAATTTAAAATAAATCCATTAAGTACTACAAAACAAAAAATCTTTAAATTCACGGAACATAAGCGACCCGTTTAGAATGGAAATTAAAATGGGAAGTATACGAGCTTATAAAAAGCGAACATCTGAAATGAACAGATTATAAACTCGGATTCGATCTAATTTTGCGGACGGCCAAGCGCGGTCTTTGACTGTTTTGATGTATGCATATATAAAAAAGAATATTAACATTAAACATGTGTGCAATGTTGGTAGAGCTCTTCTAGTTTAAAGTTGGAACAGTCAATCACAATAGTTACCCACTGTAATGTTCTTTAAATGCAATTGTCTATTTCTTTTTAATTCCGCGTGAGGAAATAGGTTAGAAATTTTTACCACTCGGCAATTTTCAATTTTCTCTTTTAGTTAAAACTAAACAAAATAAGAACCGCTTGACAAATTTAGAACTCGTGCTATTATGATTAACAGTCCCAATCTTAAACTGAACGAACGCTAACTACATGTCATTCGAAACTTATTTTAGTTATTGGTTTAGTAAGCACGTGGACGCTCATCTCCAAAACAAGCAAGGACTGCGAAGGTCACTCGCAAAATTAATTCGAATCCAAATTTAGTTAGTGCGGTGGATGGAGGGAGACAAATATATTATTTATTATTAAGGTTTTTTATTATAAAAGTTATATCTTCAAATAATACAAATATGTATAATAAAATACATAGATATTTGTAATTAACAATTTTATTATCATCGGTATATTTTAGGCTCGAATATCGTACGCTTTTCGAAACATCGAAGGAACAACAAATAAATTTGGCGTTACCAATAGAAATATATATATTAGAATAATCATTAGTGCAACATGCGTTGGATTATTTTTTATTCTTATAGGATTTGGATATGCATCTGAAAAAGATTTTGAAGGTAAGAATTATTGTTCGGTATTATTGCTGCAAAACAGTTGATCGACTGTCTAAATATTGCAATTTTTTACTATAGTCCTAAATTTTCGTCTTTCCGATTAAAATTTGTTACCATTAACTTAGGAAATAAATTTCGTTAATATCCATCTATCTTTGTTTACGCCAATCAGAAAACGATAGAAAGACAAGACGTGACAAGCATGTCAAGTTTAAAATTTATCGTTTTCTGACGACGATAGATAAATACAACAAGATAGATAGAACAAAGGTAGACGGATATTAATGAAATTAATTTCCTAAGGCGGTGGTAACAAATTTTAATCCGAAAGACGAAAATTTAAAGTAAACGATACTATACCTAGCAGAAAATTTAAGTAGCTGTATCATCTACACCTACTAACAGAGTCCTGCAACAGGACTCTGTTAGTCTTTCCTAGCGCCCCGGTCGTTGAAAATGGAGAAAAAACTTTCCGACAAAAATCCAACGGTTTAAAAAGATCTACTTTTTAAAATTATTTTCTGTAATACAGGGTGTCTCATTTTTCCTGTGTAACTCGACAATTATTTTTTTCTTAATGGAATACTATATATTCCGATGTAATTTTTTAACTACTACATGAACATCTATTCACTTTTTAATTTTGCGCCAGTGTTGCCAACTTATCGATTTTTTTTCTAAAAATCTTCCATAAGAAAGCTTTACTTTAAAAGATCGTGGCGTCGTTGTTTTTTGAAGTGAAGAAAGAAGTTTTAGCGATCATGTTAGTACGGTTAAAGAATAACATTTCGATAATGATAAATTGGGGTTTAGTGATACAAGGTGTTTACAAACAAATGGCAAACATTCCAAACTTCAAAGTTGGTCGCCAACACCCGAAATCGCCTTGAATGTCGCAAACATTATAAAATAGAGAAGTCACATCTTTTTCGCGCGAACTGCACTTCGCGCAAAGTCAAACAACGCGCCAACGAACAAACCCACAAAAATAAATGCAGCTGGTTACGATATTAGCGAATCGCTCGCTATTATGTCCGACTTTTCAACAAGATTTTATTGTTTAATAAATAAATAAATATTAATAAGTAGGTAATTATTTTATAGGCCAGATTCATTCGAGCATTCATTTAATTTAACTTTAAATTTAATATTAATCTAAATTAGTTATGAAGATCATTGTTTCTGGTATATACCTACAAGAGAAATGCTTTAGATTGTAACAACCCGTTCGCTAATGACAATAATCCGATTACCGAACCAATTTCGAGCCCGTTACCCTTTAGGAAGTAAATCTTGTTCGTTTAATGCATTGTAGATTACTAGAATTTAATTAGTAGTCTAATAGTACTTATAAATTAAATGATTATTTTTGTCTTTTTTTCAGGTGACCTTATTTGGTGGACACCAGATGATAAAGGTTATGTTGCGCACGTTATTGCTACGACGTCAGAATGGCTAATAATTATTTTGATAACTGCATTTATTTTGTCATATACGAGCGAATTTAAAGCATTAGAGTTTACGGGAATCGAATTTACAGTTAAACAGTAATTTATTTGTTAACGATGAGTAAAATGTTTATTTCTTATTAAAAGGTATCTTCCGTTTGATTTTATTAACGACAATCACATTTTATGTTAATAACATTCAAGTTTGTTTAATACACAGACATTCCTATACGGGGTATCTCAAAATTGACGCCTGTGCGTTTAGGATACGATTCAGGAGGCAAACAAAAATCGAAAATTAAAATAAAAATTTGCCGATTTTCATTGGTTATCGAGTTATCGATAAAAATTCAAATAATACCTATGTTAAAAAAGTCATTTTTAAAACGTTATTTAAGTTATTGGTTTCACATGATGGTGCATTCGCACATTATGGAATACTTGCAAGAAATTTCCTCAATGCAAATTTACCTGAGAGATAGTTGGAAGAGATGAACCAATACCATGACCTCCTAGATCTCCAGACCTGAATCCTTCGGATTTCTTTTTCTGGGACTTTTTAAAAGAAAATGTTTACCGCGAACCTGTTGTAAATTCGGAAGATGTTAAATCGTCGTGCTGCAGTTTGCCTCTGAAGTAGGAGGTGATACGATTGAACAACTTTTGTGAACACATGTAAAAAAGTATCTTCTTTTCTAGCAATTATTCATTATTAATACATTTTTAAGATGAAATGTAAAATTTTCTTTATTTTCCACTAACTTAATAACCAAGGAAAATCGGCAAATTTTCCACTCTTAATTTTCGATTTGTTTTTGCCTCCTGAATCGTATCCTAAACGCACGGGCATCGATTTTGAGACAACCTGTATATACCTAAATAAATTTTAGTGCTGCCAAAACTGATTGAATTTGACTATTAGATACCTACTTAAGTATTTGTTCCTATATGTTATCAAAATCTTGTGATCAACTAACTTGTGATAAGTTGCCGAATAGATAGGAAAGATATAAGTAATAGGGGAGACCGGAGATGGTTGTTACAAAATTTAAATATTTATTTTGGAAACTGTTATGTTTGCAGTTATTATTTTTGTTATAGCACTATTTAATAGTATATAGTTTCGTCAACATTCTGGCACATTAACACACATGACATTGCAGTAGAGAGTAATTTGTAATAATTAATTTTTTCGTGAAGGCCTGCATTTGTGATGAGCAGCCGATGCCGGATTCGGTTGTCTCAGACTACGGGTTGGTTGTCACACGTATTTTAAACGGAGAAACAAAAAATAATTACATCAAACAATATGTATTTATTATGTCTACTACAATGTTACAAAGAACTACAAAATTACATTATAGAAAACGAACTTTTTTCGCATCTTTTTTATTTTTTTTGCTTTTTGACTTTTGGTTTTATTCGAAAGGTACAAAATATTTTTTTACATAAAAAGGAATACTAACTAGAAGAAAATACCACTGAGATTATTACATGTGACAACCAACCCTGACATATTTGTGATAACCAACCCCACGTCGCCATTTTGAATAAAAACAATTTTACAGACATTACCATTTAAAATAATTTAACTTTTAATACTGTAAAACAATAACCAATTTCATTATTTCATCACAAAATACATTTAAAATTAATTACATGTGTTAAAATTGAAATTAATATATTATAGTGTAACTAAAATAGCTCGAAAACTCTTAAGGAGCGAAAGGGGAGTATATGACAAGCCATTAAACAAAATGATAAACGTCTTATATGTTTATCGAATTTTAACAATTTTGGCTGAAATTTGTATCAAATAATAGGAATAAATACGGGTCTGCTTTGTGTTTAAAGAATCTATTTATTCTGCATTGGAAAACATCCCGAAAATGTTCACTAGTAGCACAAAATCAAACGCACAAACACATCATAGAACTTTACGCTACTGTGAGCAATAACAGAATGATAACTATGGACTGATCCTTTACAAAAACAATTAAACTTAAATTTGCGCTAACCTACCCTACAATAAATTGAATTAAACGTGCTGATGCCATATGTTGTCGACACTAATCATAACGATTAATATCAGATTTCTGTCCCGTACGTAAGTACATTTTGCTTATGCACTTATAAATTATATCGATGTTTACCTTGAAAACGAGTCATTTATGTACTTTGTCTGCTTCTTCGGCATTACGAATATAATTTCAATTGAGTAAGGACAGGGTCGTACTTAAAAATTGAAATGCAATTTTCTCTGAAACTATCAATAAGCGACTGTAAAGACAATATGTGACGGGGCACAGCTGGTCGCATCGCAACGCAAAACTTCGCAACCAATTGCTGGGGTACATTTTAAATGAGTCAATACCGGGATCTCTGTTCTGTGACGATTGGTTGTGGAGTTTTGTACTGCGATACAACCGGCTGCGTCACAACATAATGTACGCTTATCTTTAGAGGTTTAGACTTATGATATATTAGTTACACTCTGTATAAACATAGAGTGACTGCATATTACTCACTAGTTTAAAAACAATAATAACACCTGTAAATTACGAAACTGTGGGAGTACTTCTTGCTGCGCCGTACATTAATTTGTTAATTAATTTGTACATTAATTCCAAGTCAAATTTATACGAAATTATTGGGTTGTTGTCTGGAACGGGACATGATCATCCTCCTCACAGCAGCTATTGCGCTGCTGAAATTTTATTTTGCGTTTTTTTGTGGTTTCTTCCGTTGTTCTCGCACTTTCAATTCAGATATCAGCCTGTTCTTTACTGGTGTATTTGTCACTATCAGTGTTTTTGCATGTTCCAACTCTCCCAAATACCTCTGTCACAAGTTTCCTTTAACTACACATCTGTAAGAAACATATAATAATTTTTTTGATGTGATAATTAAAAGCTAGGCATGACTGCTAAAATAACTTTAAAATAAATCATTTTCATTACAAATACTTGGAAAACATATACAACTGTATGTAATTATTTTTCTAATATACAAATATTAAAGAATCCTATTTACTCTTGTCATATAAAAAACTTTTTTTACCTGAGCACTTAACGGTGTGTTAGAATCTGAATTATTTTCCACCAAACAAGCAAGTACATTAGATTCTTCCAAACCATCAAATCAGTTGATCTTTGTAGCCAACGTAAATTCTGATAAAATCCATTGTTCCAGCTCACCCCTGGTACCAACTCTCCCACACTTCCTCTACCGAATAATTAGATTTATGTCAGCCAATCCATGTGACAAGCAGCCCCGGTCTTCCCTATAACAAAAATATTTGCTGAGATATGAACTGCGTTGTATAATATAATGTTGTAATAAATGTTTTAATAAAATTGTTAGATGTATTTTATACTAGAGCTCGTTTTCCCACAACAATCGGATTAGGAATTTATCGTGTAATAATTATTTATTTATTTTTTAATTAATGGCCTTGGTCTAGACAATTAGTCAGACGAATTATTGTTTATGGTTTTCTAATTTGAATTAGTATGACGTTCACAAATATCTATAGTTACAGCGTGATTCGAAGCCGCAGCCGTGAGTGCGCTATAAGGCCAATCGAGAGACTGATTAGCTAGGCCACACGGCCCCTTTATTAATAATAATTATATTGTAACAATATTTTTATTTTAAAAACAAACGTATTATGTACTTTGTCGTCTCCGCGTGGTTCTATGAGCTTGATTATACATATTTTACACTACACTAGGTGTGTGGAAGCTAACATGTCCTACAAGCCATCCTCTTTTATTTGGATTAGGGATCAAATTCAATAGGAATTCAAATTATTTGGACTACAATAAATCCAAATAGCAGATAATGCGATGCTTCTTGCCAATACAATTGATGACCTAGATACATGATACATACATACTACTAATATACTTAAAAACGTAGTTAACGACTTAAAAAGGTAGTTTTATCAATCGCAATGGTACGCGAGCCGGTACTGCGTAATCGATTTTTTGAAGTCTGGTGGACATGCCGAAAATTCCCGTTTCAACGTATAGCTACATGTATTTGAGAACGAAACTGTAACTATCTAACTTTTAATGCAATTAACGGCATGTTATAATAATTATTATTCTGAAATACATACATAAGTGATTATGTACGTACAAATGTCAATAATATCGGATTTTCTGTTATTACAATTTTTATTTCGGATTCATAATGACACTTCACTTACACATTATACAAAAAATAAATTTGTAAAAATCAACAATCATTATTAGTTTACAACGTAAACATAATTAAATTAGATGCCAAAACTATTTAGTACAAGAAAACAGGAATTAACATTTAAATAGCTGATGCCAAAAAACGCGCCATCTTACGATTAAACCGATTGATATAATTAAAATAATTAGAAAAATACTTCTGTGGCCTTACTGGCGGAAATTGATAGAAGCTGATTTTTCTGCCTCCTTTTAAGGTCATTCTTTTCTTTGTACCAGCCGTTGAGTACCAATTCACATCACGAGTACCGAACCGTAACAGTAGAGTGCGCAAGCGATTTTATCGATAACGACTAATTAATTAAGAATCACATTTTATTTTACCTTTAATGCAGGTCAATATTTATTTCTTTTATTTTATTAAAAATTATCCAAAATTTTATTTCTCGTTCATTATTAACGTTTATTAGGACAACTGTTTAGCTGTTTTGAATTTCAATATCACCTCAACCTAAACTCAGTTTTGATATAGGTATTATTTATTTGTGTAACTAAATTATTTACGAGATAAGTTCTATTTAATTTACTAAATAATTTGTTAGAAACAAGAAGTTATGTAACGTCATCGCATCGCTTAATGAAGTTTGAATTATTCCCAGAATTTGAAATTTCCCGTAAAGTTAAAATCGTACCATTACATCATTAATAATATTATTTAGACTTCTAGCACAAAACTGAACAAAACTTTCCTAATTAATTTTCTACTCACAATCAGTATTTCTTTGCTTCAAAATATGACGATGAAAATTTATATTTAAATATTACTTGTAATTCTTATTGTATTTGTTAATAAAATTTTTCGATATATTGCAAAACAATGATACTTTATTCTTAAGCAATATTTACTAATCCTCATTCCCTGGCTTATGCTTATAGCCCTGATAACACCTGATGGGGTCGTTATTAGTTTTAGAGGATGCACCAACTTTCATCAAGTATGAAATTTTTGACAAACTAATAATAAAAAAGTTTTTCATACGGAAAGAACTTTTGAAACTCACTGTTCGTTCTTACAATTATATCTACACAAGGTAAAATTTTAATTACGCAAGGTGTAATGTTATACAACTTTATCCAAACCTTTAAGCAACACGTCATCAATAAATGTTACTAGATGATGACGTTTCACACAGTGCTGACACTTCGTACCTCGTATTTTTATGGTTCTAATAAATTGTAGTCTTTCTTTATACCATCTAATATGTGCGCAAGTAAATCACCTATAGAATATGTCACTTTCCAAACTTTAAACCGAATTACAAATAAACAATCTAGGAACTTTTTGTTAATGACGTGAATTACTTCGTGCCATCTATCAAAAAAATCAAAATTTCTAAAACGGTTATCAATATGTATGTAAATCTCCTTTTAATCTACATAGAAAAAGAGACATATTGACGTAGCGGATTTAAAAATTTTGATTTTTTTGATAGATGGCACAAAGTGCAAGTTTCGACCAAAAAAATCCACATTTATTTATGTATTAGTAAAATGATAATGGTCCAACATTTAAAAAAATCCTACATCATGATTTAGATAATAGTCATATTTCATGCTAAATTTGAAGTGAATCGATTTATTACTTCTTGAGATTTACATAAGTAGATTTACATACATATTGATAACCGTTTTAGAAATTATAGTTTTGAGAAAAATAGGTTTAAACTTTATACGCGTTTAATTCGCTGATATACACCCAGGGCTGTATGTAACCTTTTAAAGAAAAAGGTTTAATAAATTCAGCTGGCTTCCTCCATGGACATGTCCCTAAATACAATAATCTTTAATTACTGATTTGTAAAGGTAGTCACTGTGGCAAAAAGTAACTATAGCTTATCCAAACCTATATGATGTTCACGTCATCAACAAAAAGTTACTAGATTGTTTATTTGTAATTCGGTTTAAAGTTTGGAAAGTGATATATTCTATAGATGATTTACTTGCGCACATATTAGATGGTATAAAGAAAGACTACAACTTATTAGGACTGTCAAAATACGAGTTACAAAGTGAGAGCACTGTGTGAAACGTCATAATCTAGTAACCTTGTATTGATGACGTGAACATCATATAGGTTTGGATAAGCTATAAGTAACTAATTACGTAAGGCGAGCGTGATTAAATGGGTTATAGTGGCGAGTGGCCCATGTCATATATCCGACCTCTATGTGATCTGTGGTTTTCATTTTTTCAATGTTGAAGATGTTCGACACTAAAACGTTTGCACTCTTCTTTCACATGCTTCTCTTCGCGTGTTATTTATTTATTTATCACTGCAAACATGCAGTATTTTCGATATTGATTAATGTGGTCCAGTTATCCCGAGATAACGATAATCTCGTCTTATATGAGAATTCAGCAGGTACGGTCCAGTTAATTGGTCTTTTAATGGGTTCATTCCAACTAGTTCAACTGTGGGAGTTTCTTCCTAAACTTCCAAAGTAATACACAGAATAATTTGAAGCTATTTCGAATTAAGAGGTCTGAGATATGAGTAGTTAAAAATAAATTTTGTAAATCTATGGCCCACTTACCCATGCTTATCTTATATCTTTACTCCAACACTTTATATCAAAATAAATTTTTAATTTAATTTACCGACTGGTACAGTAGCAAATGGCATAATATAAGTACTCTCACGTCAGTTAGATGTTTACATACGTGTAGGTGTATACCAATCGGAAATGTTCTGCACGAAGAATAACGTTTTATTACAATAATAATGCTCATTTATCTTTAATAATATGTTATCTTTTACACGCAATTTTTATTTTTATTAATTTCACGTTACATAACAATTGGTAAATACCTGCAGTTCAAACTTAAATAATGAACAGTACTGTTCTTTCGAATAATATAGAGTCGAGTGATATTTTAAACGAAATACGAGACTAACATGCTTTTGAAATATTTTAAAATCTACTATTGGCCTGGTTTATGCTTTGGATTATTCGTGTCGACAGCCTTAATATCGTAAGTTAAATTAGTGAACAATTAGGATAATTAATTTCAACAATTTCCGTAAACTTGGTAACCTATAAGTATATTTGTACATGTTCATTTCGTACACAGGTTGCACATACGTAGTGTACGATTGTATGTACAGTAAAGTTCCAAATTAATATCCCGGCTCGCGAGCATCGCGCGAGCACAAAACAAATTATGAACTGAATATTTATAGCAGCAACATTGTATTTATAATTCGTGTTACACACTGTAAGTACTTTTTGTAGTTCGTTGTACCACGTATTGCCCGCGCAATGCTCGCGATTCTGGACATTAATTTTGTGCTTGACTGTACTTACAGAAATATGCTACCTAGTATGTACCCACCTAAGGCACCCCTCGAATTTTGACGTTGATTATTCTTATTGTTTACGGCCCCAATAATAAATAAGGCAATTTTTAACATATAATAAAACTTCCTTATCTTATCTTAACTGTTGTTGGAAAATGTTTATTAATTTTAATTAAATATTCAAAATTACCTTTTTAATTTAATTGAACCAGAAAACCTTGTTGTCTAAAAAACGAAATCGAAATTCGCAGGCTTTTGTTTTTGTTTTTTGGGGATGTTTTACAAATAATGGTTCAAAATTTAAAACCTCAAATTTAAGTAAGTGTCGTTAATAGTATCTACTTATTTCTGTGTTCTGTGGGTTATGGAACTGAACAACCGTGGGTTGCTTTTAAATATTATCTCTATCACAAGCCCAATTAAAACTGTTTCATCCGTAAGGTAGATTAATATCAATTAAGAGAGATTACCTAATTCTTATATTTTACAAGTTGATAAGAACAATTTTATTACACAGATATTGTGTAACATCTAAAGGTCACACGCGGTTGCTCGACGAAGAATTGAAGTGCTGACTCAAGTTTTATTATCATAATACTTATCTAACGTGTTTGATTTTTGGGGAACGTCCCAAGATAAAGTTTTAATAGCTCTTTTGCTTGTTTAAAGTAAAATCCATTTAAGTATTCATTTTCCTAAACGATCATTTATTTATTTAAGTTTGAATATATTTAATTTTGGAATTTAATTATTTAGTATTAGTTATTAGGCACATACCGACATAAAATTTAGTTTAATTGATAAAAAGCGTCAAATCTTTAAATAAATATTCAGTAGTATACTAAAGTAGTTTCTAAATCAGAAGTACAGAAACTGTATAGGTGACACTTTGTCGAAAAAAAAGGGGCGTCTTTTAAAGTTAAGAGCTCCAATTTCAGCATTTATATTTTGTAACAGTAAGAGCACGAGAGCTATTTTAGAGCTCTTCTTTAGTTATGTTCTATCTTAAAATTTTGATTATTAACTTTAGATTCCTTTAAACGTTCTTGAAAATGAATTGAAAAGAATTTAGAAAACGATTAACACTTTAAAGCTTAGTGATAATAAATATAGTGACTTTAAAATTATTAAAATCGGTTAAGTAATCGAATTATAGTCAATATAGAGTTCATGAACTTTGGGGACAATGCAGCCACTCACGCAAAGATTATACAATAAAAATGTATCCCGCGTGCCATAATTTTAAAACAAGCGAATTTACATTACCTATTTTATAATAAATGTTTGTACTTACTATTCCATTCTTATTAATCTTCAAAATCCAAGATAATTTTATGTCACGACTTTTATATTTAGTCAAACAATTAAGTATAAAATACCTACTTTAAGTAAAAGCAAATTAGACACTTCTAAATTTTTCTTTAAACGTATTTCTTACCTTTTTCTCAGATGAAATCTTAATCGTAATACCTACTACCTCAAAATGGACTTGCATGATTTTACATACACTTTACATTTTACAGTATTTCATTCATCATTATGAACGCGGGAATACAATCGCGAGGATGCGCGTAAAAGTCGCGAAATTGGTCCGTTGGATATTTAAGTGGGATTTAAACAACTTTCTAATTAGACCCTAATCAAGTTCCTAGCCATACCCTAACTAAGATTTTCAGAGAATTTTGAAAATATCTATTTGACTTTTAGAGAATGTGTATTAGTTCTAAAGGTCATGTATTTACACTTTATAAATACATGAAGATTTAGACAACATGAAAATCCTACCTTCTTGTTGTATAAATCCTTTTTGTTTTGAGTAGGCACAATGCAATACACGCGCACATGCACAAAAAGGCCTTATAAACACTCGAGCACTCCACGCACACGTGAATAATACAACCTCGAAATTTTTAAAATCGTACTGAAACAAACTACCCCTCTGAACTGAGAACACGGGAGAACTGAAGTTATATTTGTAGAATTACATTTATAAGTGTATTAAAATCATTGCGTAAACACTAAAAAAAACCGTTTATATTTTAGAAAGTTTCTATTCTTTGTTCGAACTCTGATAAGTTATGAAAGATACACATATTCTCATCAGTCGCATAAAAATGAGATTAAACATTTAACTATTTTATAGGATTTTTATATTTTAATAGGTTAAATTTATAAATTAAAATAAGTTTTCATTGCATTACATCAATCAAACTGTCCAAATTCATAAAAATTGTTACATAAATTATGCACATTATATTTTAGGTATACAATATCAACTCTAAATGGTCACGTATACAGTTTTTTTCCCTATATCAGTGATACTGGTTCAATACCTCCGGAAAGTTGCATATTTGGGCAACTCATGAACCTATTGTCGGTAACGCGTAAGTAGATTACATTAAATTTATAATTTTAAAGTACCTAGGTACGAATAATTATAACGGTATCTACCTATTTATTAAATATGTATTAATTTATTAAGATTAATGTTAAATATTTAGCAAATAACGGGTGTACAAAAAGTCTTTCAGTCTTATCGTTGGTTGGCTGTGAAAAGATAAAATTTGGCTTAAGTAATTTTATTACTATAACGTGACGAGAAATAATTTATGACATAATTTAAGCTAACAATAAGACATGTCTTTATTTTTTCACAACCAGTCAAGACCTTTTAGACATCCGTTATTTCAAAATAAATTTTTCCCCAAGTCCTATTAACCGTGGTTAAACCTGTTTGTTAAAAAAGTTGACCTGATAGACCCCTAGACATGAAGGGTGGCCTTTGATCTTTGATGTTACACTTGTATTTGTAATTTAAAAATGAATTGGTGTGCGAATGGCGAAACACTGCAGTAAAAAAAATAGATTTTAATTTTACAAAAATGTATGTTCTGAAACGTCAACTTATACTTTTTTAAGTGAGGTAGGTACTTAAAATAATAATTTAGTGATGGTCTTTCACAATTTCATTTTTTAAGCATGGGTTGTTTTTGAAAAATAAATCGAATCGAATTTTAAACTAAATAAATAAATTGAAAACTTGATAGCAGAAACTAGATGTTTGTTTTTATTTGTAAAATGATTTGTTCATTTTTAATAATAATTTTAATTAACCTCATTTCGTTTTATAACCATGATAAAAACTTTAGCTCCAATTAGTATCACAAACAATGTAACCGTATGAAATAAAAGTTCGTATTAATTTTATTTAAACTGTTCTTCATATTATTATAAATAATTAACCAAGGAATGACATCCTTATTTTTGAAATGTACTTGAAAATCACCTTGTTTATATTTTCAGCTATATTTAGTAAAATATAAGTAGTTAATCAAACAACCATGTGACTATAATAAATAACCAAAAACATTATAATTATTGTTTACCTGACGAAATAATTTCGGGGTTACGATGGTCGAGCAGGTCAGCGCCCGACTCGTAAACTAGAGGTCTGACGTTATATAGTCATTAGGGTATGAGATGTAATTTAAATAATCGATCATTGCAGCCAGTAAGTCATTTGTTTTTTATTCATAATTTTTGTAAGGGTCTCTGTGGGCAACATTTAAAACCATTGAAAATTGGAAATATATTTACTTATATAAACTTTTTTACTTAAAATAGTCCAGTCTTATTCCTTCTGAAACCCTTTGTCTATCAATATCGACATATTTATATTCAATTTTTTTATATTCCAGTGGCGATAACATTATACATTCGATACCGTCAGGTGGACTTGGATATAAATTCTAACGAAATTACTTTACATAAGTATTGGAATATGGCATGTTTATACTTGTTAACCATTATTTCCATTGGAACGAGCATGGTAGGAAATTTTCAAGAAACTGCAATTATTCAAATTCATGCTTTAGGTGCCTTTTTATCGTTTGGAATCGCTATATTTTATTTTTTAATACAGGTAATTAATATGCATATAGCCTATCCAAATCTATATGATGTTCACGTCATCAACAAAAAGTTTCTAGATTATTTATTTGTAATTCGATTTAAAGTTTGGAAAATGATATATTCTATAGATGATTTGCCTGTGCACATATTAGATGGTATAAAGAAAGATAACAATTTATTAGAACTGTCAAAATATGAGGTACGAGGTGACAGCACTGTGTGAAACGTCATCATCTAGTAACCTTGTATTGATGACGTAAACATCATATAGGTTTGGATAAGCTATAGATAAACATACCTACACAAAAATAATCTACTAAACATTATTTTACATTTTTTTATTTAACTATGTTGCCATCAATACACGAGGGGGGAGATAGTAGCCCCCTCTTCGCCCCATTAGTTGAATATTTATATTAGATTGATGCATATGATACAAACGATTAATATTTTAATTTAAATCGTGTTTAACAGTGTAATTTTGTTATCTAACTCCACAATATTTTTATAACACCGTATAGATAAAAGATAGTTCTTCCAAAAAATATTAAAAAAAAAAATCAACAGGGTGTCATTTAAAAATAAAAAGTTGCGTATTACTGCTCAAATCTCATTAGGTCCTGAAGTAAAATGAATGTACAATAATATACAACATATCATTCTGAACATTTTCTGTTAAGAAAATATTCGTCTAACATGATTATTCAACGAAATAAAGGGGCGGGAGGGGGTGCTACTATCTTAACTCGCCCTGTATAAACTGAACGATGTTTTGCAACAATGGTCTAACCCATACTTTGTTTATTTTTGAGCTTTTTGCTTAAAATGATTTATTTCTTTTTCATACGAATAGTGCCCTTATTACCAAAAAATTTAACACAGTGCAGTCGAATAACAATTTCAGATTTTTACACGGAGGTGTCTTCGTTATTACATTTAGGTCATACACTTCTTTTTGTGTGCACAGTTTATACTTTAGTTTGGCTTTTTAGTTTGTCCTTATATTAAAAATAAATAAGTAAAAGTTTCTTAATTAGTTAGATACTTATTAAAGCAGTTCAAATGTTTTCTAATTAACGGCAAACATGTTGCGAAACACCGTCCAGCTAATATATTGAATTAAACCATCCAAGGTTTACACGTTTTATCATTTCTGAAGGTTAGTTTATTTGATATCTTGCTTCTATGACAATCAAATAATTATTATAACAGTATATGTACAGAGATAATCTTTATTTTAAAATATGTATTTTAAAATGTTATTTTTATCAATCAGTTCAATTAGGTATTACAACTAACAACTATTACCTAAGTAGATAACTAACTATATTTAAAAATATGTTTTTAATACATATACATATTACATGCATAATATTGTATTTTTTTTTAATTTTAGACTCGGATTTCGTTCGCAAGCAGACACAAAAGCCCTCTTTATAAAATTAGTAAATTTACTTTATATCTTCGAATATTTTTTATATTGTGTCTTATTCCTCTCTGCTTTGCAAATGGCATTTGTGGATTTATTGCGTGGCATCATTTCAAAGGTATAAAATATTTATATGCATACCCACTATCTACTTATTTCTAGTGCAGAAATTAGATAAATGGTTAAACTCTTTTAACGACCAAATTAGTTTACTTTTTAAAATTTCCTTGAACTAAAAATATGAAGAATGTATGGCTTAGCCAAGCGACCCGGTGCACGTCATCAATAAAAGGTTACTAGATGATGACGTTTCACACAGTGCTGTCACCTCGTACCTTGTATTTTTACAGTTCTAATAAATTTTAATCTTTCTTTATACTATCCAATATGTGTACAGGTATTGTAACTAATCTATAGAATATTTTTCAAACGTTAAACCGAATTATAAATAAACGAATAACTTTTTGTTGATGACGTGAATCGCCAGACCCGGCCAATTGGATAAGCTACTTACACTGGCTCACTGAAAGTATGGGAACGGTCGATTATTTAGTAAAGTAAGATAGTTAGCGAAAAATGTCAAACACAAATGTTTTAGAGCCGTTTAAAATCTATTACAACAAAAAAGAATTAATTATACAGGAGTGGTCACAAAGTCACTAAACTGATTTTTTTTTAAATAAAGCACCCTGTATATTATTCGATATTTAAATTCTTCTCGAAATTCTACAAATAATTTATATAGCTCACTAAATACCTAAATGATCAGAATGCTGAAAATGTCTTGTTTATTAAAACTTGTTTTCTTCTTCTGGCATAGTGCTTTTATAAAATATCCAATAATACAGGACTTTCTATCGAAAAATACAATTTTTCGTTTCATGAATTTTGATCAATCCTGTAGGTATAACTATCATGCTTTTTTATTTTCTGTAAAACAAACTAATATAAAATTTAATAATATCCATATTGCCCTGCCTTGAATTATAGTTATTGTAATAAATATTCATCATTCGGATCCTTTTATGTCAATTTTGAAAAATAATTTTCAAAACTTGCCATGTTTTGCCATGACTTTGTATAATTAGTTTTTCTTTATTGTAATAGATTTTAAACAACCCTAAAACTTTTGTGTCTAAAATTTTTCGCTAGCTATCTTACTTTTAGGAAATAATCTACCGTCACCATATTTTTCAACGATCCTGTAAAATCTTAATGGAAACACATTATTAAACAGGTGCGAATTGCCTTAGAATAATTTTATGAATTTAAATAGATATATAGATAATATTATACAAAAATTAATTTAATTAAGTACTTATCCTATAAATAATTATTAATGTAACAATGTGGCAACGAACTTTATAAATTATTTAGTTTGTTGTTTAAGGCGAATCGATCCTTTGGTGGACAGAAAAAGATGGTGCGTTTCAAATTCGGCTGATATCTACCTTCACAGAATGGATCTTGTGCTTGTTTATGTTTTCTTACATTTTTACATTTACAAACGAATTTAAATCGATCGCATACAAAGAAATATCGTTTAAAAGAAAAACGAAGAACGACGGTCAAGAAATGGCCTGATTTCATCGTGATCGAAAACGAAATACAGATAACCCCGTATAATACGGTCATTAGGTGTTTTTAAAAATGACGTGTTGTGCGAATTTGTGTTTAAACAAAGAAGTAGGTAATTTGAAAAACAGGACTAGGTTTCAAAAGTTAACAAAATTATAACATATTTTCTTCTTATATGAGTAATTTTTCTAACAATTAGAAAAATATGTATATTTATTAAAACGATCAGTAATAATAATTTATTGTTGGGAAATTGAAATTTTTTGCAATTTTCCGTCAGACGTTTAGGGCTACAATTTAATTAACAAAAAAGGACATAATCATCAGTTCTTTACAAAAAATAAAATCAAGAGTACGTAGTAACCCAAAATTTCTCCAGTTCTCGAACCGTGTTAGAACGAAACTGTGTTGTACGAAAATTTTCGCAATTTGCGAACCGTATTGTTGTCCTGTCGTGTTATACGTAGGTTACTTATACTTAACTATATTTTGATAGACTTTGTATTGCAAACCCATACCTATAACTTACCTATTTATAGTTTACTTCCCCTTAATTAAAAATTAAAAGCTGAACTAGTGAACTAAAGACAAGTAATTATATATCATCTGTAGGTACTTACTAATAAAAATAGTTAAGTAAACTTTTATTTAATATCCAATTCCTACATAAAATTCCATTTAAATGACCTCAGAACTCGTATTACATGCCTCGTTATAATTTATTATTTTACTCCGTACCTAGTTTTATGCATAATTTCAAGTTCATCTATTAAAACGAGTAAATTAATTATTTATTTGCGTCCATGTAAATAATATATCGGGTAATAACGAAATCACAGCCCAGACAGCCTTTATTTTCGACGGTGAAAAAGGCATCAGTCTGAATTATTGTGTGAGTAATATAGTACACCGGTGCTATATTTTGACTGTTGGATAACTACTATTACACTTCCGGTTACACCAAAAATGACCTCAAGTTGCGATTTTTAAATAGAACGCCCTATATATTTTATTTTTTTTGGAATCCTCTATCGATTTTTAATAGATTTTTTAGACAATTTTAATTGTGCATCTTAATCTTTATCTTAAGTGGTCGTACTAAAAGGAAGAAGAAAAAAATTATATAAGCGCATTTTTTGTAATAGTTTTAGATATGTAGGCCTTCGAAGTTGAACAAGTCAGCTTTTTTCACAGCACTTTTGGAATTAATAGATTATAACAAAAAATCGATCTAGAGCGATTATTTTTAATTCGATTTCGATTTTAAGTATATTGTTAGATTCGTATGAAAAATAGTTATGTCGCAATTTTTCCATCATCTTAATTCTGGGATAATTTTCAAGAAAAATAAGTTATCGTCAAAAAATCGGTATCCGGTAAAAAATCAACTTCTTGTGTATTAATATCCGAATACCAAATGATTTTATTTAGATTTAAATAATTGTTAAAAAGAAATATTAAACTAATTGCGTTGATTAATGTTTTATTTATTTTAAAACTATTAATGTTAATGTTTAATGTTACGAATTTGTTTTTGCCATAAATGCAAGTAAATAAACTACGACTTACTTTTAACTAACAACGAGTAGTTTTAAACGATTCTTAACATGCTAAAAATCACTAAATCCGTAATGTATACATATTTATTAAAATAAAAAAGATTTCTGGTCTAGATTCGAATCTGGGCACGTTTTCGTCTTTACGAAGGTTTCGGAGCTGTATTTCCAGTAATAAAATAAGCCAACGCACCATTTCAACAACAATGCTGACCGACCGAACGATAATAAGTCACAATTCATAAACGGAAAGACTAGATAACTAACCGAAAAAGCGTGTCGTTACTTCTCTCTCGTAGCACTATTGGTTACTACGCGCTCGTGTTTTTTGCGACATAAAATAAGTCCCTCACTGTACCTATATGTATAAAATTCGATATATTTTATCTTTTAATTAGGTAATTGAACTAGCAAAAACTAATGAGAAAGTCCAAATAAAATACCTTTTACTTATATAAAAATATATTTATTCAATATTTCGACACATGATTAATTGATGACCCGAATCATATGTTGAACTATTGAATAATATATTTTATACATTTCTACGTAAAAGTAAAAAGTATTTTATTTGAATATTTCTATTAATTTTTGCTAATGTTGTATCTCGACGAAATTAATAAGTTATTTATATAAATTTAATTTTTCATGTCCAATATACTAATTTAAACTTTATTTATTCACTTTGAGTGACATTGAAACATATTTTGAAATAGGGAATTACATTTCAACATGTTTAACCAGAATTTATACCATAATTAGTAGCTATACGGCAACATACGAGGGATTTTTCAAAGTTTTGGGAATTGCAATCCTGCTGAATAAAGCTGTGCACACACTTCACGTTCATCCTAAATGCTGTGAATACATCTTCAATTGAGATAAAATAAGGAAAGATTTTACAATCCATTTAGGATTAAGTTCGCGTCCGCCCTGATGTATGCACAACTTCAGGATGTACATTAAAAGCATTAGTTATTATTCCAGCATTATTCAGCAGGATTACAATTTCTAGAACTTTGGGAACATCCCTCGTACATACATAAACAGTTTTCTCTTGCGCTAACAAAGATCTGAAAAGTATTGTGCGTTTATTATAATTTATTATAATTACATACCAGTAGCAAATTTTTATTATTTATAAAGTTAAAATATTATAATAATAAGTACATGTCAAATAACTTACTATTTTATATTAGTTTCAGAAAGGACAACCTGCGAATCTCGTAGTACTGATACTTAGTATTTCGTAAAATCTAAGTTGAAAACGTAAAGGAAAATATCTGTATTCGTTACTCAAAAACTTATATATTAATTTGGAGCTGATCTGAAATTAATTTGAAAAATAACTATTAACACAATGTTGTAGCTGTGTAATAAATACCTACCTCTTCATCATATCCAATAGTAATATTTTCGATAAATCCTGTTTTAACGGCGATTAACGATGCCATCCTATTATATCCAATCGGTTTCATTTCAAAGAATTTTAAATACTTTTTTTGCAACTGTTTCTACACTTTTTGGTATCACGAAATACTCATTTTGACAAAATTAATAACAAATTACCTTTTTAGCAAGAAAGCGTATTTTAAAATAACGTGATATAGTTATGTGGTAAGTACGTAACACGTATTTTTGGCAAAAATCAGCATAGAATCGCCGAAATAACTAATAGTAAATTTACAGAAACGACTAAAGGACGTTTTAACTCGTAAAGCTCACAAAACACACTGCCATTAAAAATGTTATTTAGAGCACCTATTATTATTTTATTTGATAAGTATCTAATAGTGTCGGAAGTAGGTATGAGTTGTAAAGCAATTATAATGTCATAATCATTAGTGAAATGCGGTTGAATAAAAAATAGTCTAAAGTGCGTTCCATAGTATGTGTTCGATATTACTTTTATTGAAGACAGTGTTGCCAAATGTATTTCTACATATAGTTATATAGTACACATGAAAGAAAGCAGTGAATGTAATAACGTCTAAATCTCTTTACTCGTCCATAACAGATATTATTAAAAGAGTTTACTTACATTATTGCAATTTATGTTTTTTCCGTTATGTTTAAAAAAATACCCATAGTTCTTTACGAGCAAAGAAAACGTACCTCGTACCTCGTATTTTGACAGTTCTAATAAATTGCAATCTTTCTTTATACATATCATCTAATATATCTAATCATCTATAGAATATGTTACTTTCCAAACTTTAAACCGAATTACAAATAAACAATCTAGTAACTTTTTGTTGATGCCGTGAACATCATATAGGTTTGGATAAGCTATACAAAGATATTATTTATTTTCAATAAGTAGCCTTTTGAAAATCCCTGAAAATACAGCTGTTGCAAGTTAGTAATGTTAAAAATGACTGCGGGTAAAAGTGAAGTAGCACTTTACTTTTACAGTGTAATGAACTTTATAGATACAGAATTCGATTTAACTATGTAATTATTAATACGTAAATACCTACCTATAAGTACATATTTCGTTGTAATCATAATGATTTAACAAATACTAATTTAAGAGAAGATAGGTAGTATTTTAATTTTAAAAAGAGTCCACTTAAATGCCAAATTTATTATATTTATTAACTATTATACTTACCTACAAATTTTGTGTAAAATAATGGAAATACATTTATAAGATATAAAAAGATTTTAAATATAGATGTTGTTAATAAGGTAAATTGATTGAGTAATGTAAAATTTCCACATTTTAAGATTTAAAATAACACATTTTGTTAACTAAAACTCGTTAAACTGAATGTAAAGTAAATATAAAATTCTAGATATTAGAAATTTGCTTTTAAATTAAAGTCGCATTAACATAAAAATTCGTTGCTTTATATATAATGCAATGTCAATTAATAGACACTTTCTAATTTATGATAATTTTGAAATTACTTACTTATAAAAAACAAGGTATTGTTAAAAGATTAAAATATACCTACCTATGTATAAAAGGTTTTATTAGCAATTTTCTGTATATATTTTAAACAAAATTGTTAATAGAAAAAGTTGCTTAGAATAATAAAAAAGTCACGATACAAAATTTTGAATTTTATGTTTATATTTTAACTTTTTTAAATTGAATTTATGAAAATTCAAAATAAAAATCTGAGAATGTCAATCACAGTAATTTTCCACAATCGTGGAAAATATGACATAATTTTTAGATAAAATTAAAAATTAGAATTTAGACTTAAAAACTTCGTAGACAAATTTCGTATTCAGGGTTTTTTTATGATTTTATGATTTTTATTTTATTTTTTATGATCTTTTTCTAATGGCAATTTTGTCTAAAATAAAAAATAATGGTATTTCTCTCTTGAAGAATTTTCATATTTTTTTAATTTATTAACACCCTGAACATCTGATCTCGGATTTTTTTATGATAAACTAATTTTTATTAGAAGCAGAATTTTTTATATAGAATGACTTTTCGTCGTAAAATCAATAATAAAGTCTGTACAGGATTTGACAAATTAATTTATTCCCAAAATCTCCTATAAACGTCGTTAAGATGTAAAATAATCAATATCAGGTTTTGACTACGTATTTACACGAAATAAGATGAAGGTTTGAATACATTATCTAGCTGTTAATAATAATTAGACTGCTAAAATGGCTTTGTTTTTCACATGACAATTTAATAAAAATATAAATAGTTACAAAGAATTAAAAAGCTAGATTAATAAGGGAAGTAAAAAACGTTTCCATGAATTAATGAACATATTTAAAGACATCAGAGAATTATTTATTTACTTTCATTGACCTTGTTTGATATAAGGATATTATTTTAATAATTTTATAAAAAAAATTATTTATAGAACTTATTTATTTTTATCTTTAGTATAATTACCTATTTATTCAATTATTTGAAAATAATTGTAAGTATGTACGTAATAAGTAATATTTTATTTAAGATTTTTTATACATAATTATGATATAATTATGTATGTAGTACTTACATACGCAACACCAATGTTTTATCATTTTTTATAAAAGTTAAATTAATGAATTTTTTTGGTCATTTTGCGTTAATAAATCACTATTTTTTAACAAGAAATTAATTTAAAACAACTTAAAACAATTCTCCTTTTTTACTATTTATTTTGTAGTAGAAAAAAGGGAAGTAAGTTACCCAGGTGGGTAACAGCATTTAAAAGTTACGTTTTGTGTGTAATTATAAACATAATAGCAATGCCAGTATATTTTAAATAAAAATAACCAGTCATTTGTTATTTACCGGTTTTGTTATAAGAATCGGCGACAATAAAATGAAAATTTTATATATTTATCGATTTCTACTTTTCAAATAAAGATAATTTTATCGAAAAATATTCGGCTAGGAACAGATGAGGGGACAAATTGACGGGGGTATGCTATCGTGTTATAAACTTCTACTCCCGTCCATACCGAAATTCATTAAAATCGATGAAATCCATATCGAAATAAAAAATGTCAAAAAATGCAAAATATGTAGGTACTTTATTTGATATTTTTGAAACGTTTTCTCAATTATGTTCAACCAATACCTATACAAAAAAAAGAAAAACCGTCGACAAAATATTAGATATAATATGCTTCAATAAGCACGGCGAAACGATGCTTGCTGAAATTATGACCAAAGACTATTTGTTTGTTATTGGGTTCATCAACTTTCCTAATGGGTGGGGTATCTAAAGTGAAAAATATGTAGGGTTATAAAAAACATGAAAACACGTTGTTTTCCAATTTAATTTTCATGTTATCATTAAGCGTAGGTATTGGTATGTAGCTATTTGTGTAGTATAAAAAAACAACATTTTAAAATATAATGTTTATGACTTTTCTATAATACGTAAGTATGTCAATTTTTCCTTAACCTCGTCAACTTACCTCGCTTTCCTATAACCTACGCCCTCGCTGTAAAAATAGGTCATGTCAATTCAACTCATTACGCGTACTTGAGAAATTCTTTCGAGTACCCACATCATAAATACAATTCCACAACTATTGGGTAGTGGGACGCAAACGAAATTAATATTGTAACACACGTTGTTAGTACAAAATATTAGAATGTTATCTCCTTCACTACTATTTTCCACATTAGGTCGAAGCTCTAAAAATACAATTTACACCTATAGAAAATGTTTTACATATTTGTTACGTTTAAGTCAACTTTAAACTACTAATAAAGGAAAGAAAAGTAAACATAATTTAAATATCATAATGTTAGCGTACAGAGTAAAAATAAAGTTTCGCATAGAATTAAGAAAACGGGTGAGTAAGTAACTACCTATATTCAAAATAATAAACTATTAACTCAAATCGATTAGGTAGCTATAGATAGATCACTTGTACTTATTTAAAATAACTACAATTACCATGTAATTATTAAATGTATGTATATATTAAATATTTATAAGTAGAAATTAAAAAAAACTCTTAGTCTTGTTTTTTTAAATAGGTATTACGTTATTATCTTGAAATAATTAATGCATTTTAATACCTCGCTAACTGGTTTTCGACAACATTTCAATGCCAATGTTTGAGACATATTGGCGCTTTCTTCATACGTATATCCATTGCCTATCCATTCGTTACTAGATATAAAATATTATTTAAACAACGTTTCCAAGTTAAACTAGTTGAACGAATAATGTTGAAATTATTTAAAACTGCTGGCGTAATAGAAAAAAAAACTTTACAAGTTCCCATCAAAACATCGCAAGACGACGAAGTAAACAGAGAAATTAATTAAAACGTGTGTGAATGTGGAAGTGTTTGAATAAATATCATCTATGTAGGTACTTATTAGTGTATTATCAGCAGTATATTATCATAATCTATCTAAACAACAAATTTTAAAATAATTTAATACCACTATGTTTCTATTTTTTCGAAAATATTTCAAATTGCACTATTGGCCTATAATAACAGGAATATGGTTTCTGCTAACGTTTGCAATAGCGTAAGTATTTTTTTTTTTAATTATACGATATGTTAAACCTTGGATTTGTTCAACGTAATTAAAATATAACGATTAATGAAGATTGAGTATATTTTCTCATTTTTATAAAAAACTAATTATTACAATTACTCATTAAATATAATTTTAAATAACAACAAATTATTAAGGGATCTATTCTGTAACAAACTTATTATTTTTAAAGGTCTGTTAAAACACTAAAAACCAATTACGATCGAAAATTTCATACGTTTCCAATAAGACGTCAAAATTAACAGATTTCTCACAGAATAGACCTCTAACCGTAAGGGTCATAGTCCAAGTTCTAAGTGCGTAAACCCTGCACTTTGTGGCACAAGCATGAAATTTTAGGGGTATAGTTTATACCTCATACAATACAATAACAATAGTATTTATACAATAAACGTCAGAGCCATTACGGAGCCACTCGTTAACTCAAAGTAACAATCTTTTAATACTCTTGACGCTTTTTAATACAGGGTGTCTAGGAAATGACAAGAAATCTTCCGAGGACGTACAGAACACGTCAAAATAAAACTTTAAGTTTCTATAAACTTTTTTCGTACTCCTGCTGCAATATTCACCTCCAAAGTTGAAAGGGAAAAATCAATTTGTTTAAATATGTACTTTTATTTTTTATTAAAATTTAATAATGTTTGGTTTACATTCCTAGTAAATGAAGTATTTCAAAACAATTTCAGAAATTTTTGATACCACTTCAAAGATACCTCTAACATTTCTAATCAAATTTTCATTTAGAAAATTAATTAAAAAAAAACAATTAACTTCATTGTCGGATTTCCCAAATATTTTAGGATAAGAAAGGTACTCTTGCCCACTTTTCATAAATAACAGGCGTATTACTGACTAACCTCGATACTGATAATAATTATACTGTTACACACGCCGAGTACTAAAGAGGGGCTTATTTTGATTTAGGGTGTGATTTCCAAAGGGCTCTTGTGACGTTTATTGTGGTTAGTACATGGTATAGTACATACCCCTAAAATTTCATACTTGTATCACAAAATGAAAGGTTTATGCACTTAAAATATTAGAACCTAGAGTCCTAAACTAACGCTGCACCCGTTACTTTTTGAATACAATTTTCTCAAAAATGGCCCATTTTATAGAAAGTGGACAAGAGTGCCTTTTTTATTTTAAAATGTTGGTGAAATCCGGCAGTGAAGTTAAATATTTTTAAAGAAAAATGTAATTGGTATGGTCGGGGGTCGTGTGTCCTCGCTCCTCCTGGAATGGTAGCAAAAATCTAAGAAACTGTTTTAAAATACTTCATTTATTAGGAATATAAACCAAATAATATAATTAAATTTTAATAAAAAATTAAAGGGTTTATTATTTTAAATAAATTGTTTTTTCTGTTTCAACTTTGGGTGTGAATATCTCCGTAGAGGGGCGTCAGAAAAAAAATTATAGAAACCCCTAGGATTTCTCTCATTTCCTAGACGCCCCGAGTATTAAAATGGGATTATTTTGAATTAAGGCGGTGACTCCGAAATGGCTCTGACGTTTATTGTGGTATAGAATATTCCCTTAAAATTTCATGATTGTATTATAAAGTGCAGAAGTCGAGATTATTTTTAGGTACACTAATTGTAAAAACCTGAAAGCTAACATTGAATAGAGCACACTTTTAAATTTTAAATACAGTAAAACCTTGTTAAAACGCTCCCGTTTAATCAGCAATTTTTAATCGGTTTCTTAAACACATTAATAATAATCTACGTAAATCCCACTTAATATCGCTTTACCCATATAATACACTATTTTTAATCCGTCCTTTGAACACTTATAATAGGTGTAAATCACGTTGTGAATTCACTTTAAAGAATTCTATATTTAACATCTATAACGTTTAGTTTTTACGTTTTAGTTCAAGGTAAACGTCAACGTTGCAATGAGGGTGTGAAGCACCTATGTCATGCGTCTAACTTGTGAACCCATACCTCAAAAATGAGAAAATTTTTAAATGCAGTATAAAATAGTGAACTTTTATATGTATTTATTTACTTTTTGTTTTTACATTTTTCACATTTTTTCGCCCTAAAGCTAGTTGCGAACGTGGCGGACGCCTCTTTCGTCACGTCCCCGTTACGGTGTTGCCAAAAATTATTGAGACTTGATGATTTGTGCGTTTCGATGTCTGTATAATATACAGTTCGACCAAACTTATAAAAGCCCCGAGGGGGCGTGTCTGAGATTGCATAAATCGTAAATAGTATACTCGGATGCAAAAGTATATTTCGCCGCAAACTTTGAAATTTCTAGGTATAAACTAGGTTATTTAGGACCTTTAATTTAGTTCGCATATTTTTCGGAACTTTCCAAGCTTAATCGTATTGTAAAATTATGGCATCCCGTGGTATTTTATGTTTGGTTATAACATTACATGTTTATTTATAACAAGTTTAAAAGAGATTATTTTAAAATTTTAGATTTATAATAGCAGGTTTAGAAAAACGAATATATTTCCCATTTATCAGTGACACTGGGACCTTTCCTCCAGAAAGTTGTATATTTGGGCAAATGCTGAATATTGGCGCAGTTTTATGTAAGAATCGATTTTTTTGTTTGAAAAGATTTGGTAACGATGAAATATTTAATATTAAGATGGATCGTGATTTTTAGTTGCGATTATGGTATATATTCGCTATCGTCAAGTAAAATTTTCCCTAAATAGCGAAGAAATTAATTTAAGTAAAAAATGGAATACGGTGGGTTTATGGTGGGGAATAATAGTTGCCATAGGAATCAGTATAGTAGGAAATTTTCAAGAAACTGCTATTTTACTCATACATGGAATAGGAGCTGCTTTGACTTTCGGAGGAGGAACGGCGTATTTGTTCGTTCAGGTAATTATTATTATAATATAGTAGTATTATTTTTAATAAGCATTTTTATATTTTAGACTGTCATTTCTTATAGTCTTAGACATATTTACAAAAATTACCCAGAATGTGAAATTAGTACAAAAATATTATATTTTAGAATATTTTTGACTGCCTGTTGCGGTATTTTAGTGACTATTTCTGGTATTTGTATGGTGATTGCTTTCAGTCAGTTTACAGGTATTTGTATAATTATAAGACTAATATGTGATTTAAAAAATATTAATTTATATATTATTTAAAGGTACCAATATAGCTTGGTGGACCGAAGAGCATGGTGGATTCGAACCCAAATTAGTAGCAACTTTTTCCGAATGGATTATAGCTGCACTTTTGCTGCATTTATCATAAGTATGACCAAAGAATACAAATTAATGGAATACGAAGAAATAAAATTTAAAAGTAAATACCCGAGTTCCCAAAACAAAACGCAGGAAAATTCTCGTGTATAAATAGTATTATATCGATCACCCGTTATAAATAATAAGTGGATAGTAAATAAACAGTATTTCGTTCAAATATTTTAAATATATTATAATCGCACTCGAATACAGTGAATCATGAAATAAAATAACAATTTAACATGCTCGATTTATTTCTATAGGTAAATTAAAAAACAGGTACATAGGTAGTAGGTGTGTAGGGGAAGGTGCTGTACCTAGGTACACTGTTTGAATTTTATTTTATTTTCAGGCCCACAGATGCTTTTCTACATTGCCGATAATTGCATCCTGTTTTACCATATTTCGACATAGCATGTAAATTTTGTTTCTTATATCGCATACTACAATCACCTATAATTTTCGATTTTTTCTAGTCTACGTGTTGTGTTTCCACGTACGTAACCACGATGTACTTACTTGGGGACAGAGATTTTTGTGGGTTTACTCATAACAACACTAAAAAGATAAATACAGATAAAAAATACTTTTATAATTTATTTCTCGAAAATTTTCTTGTGTGAGGTATTAACTATTTATCCAAATAGCGCAAATAATTAGAGATTATCATTTAAAAAAATCTGATGACGTCATAACTCAAAAACATGAATATCTGAAGATGATTTTACATACAAATGTGCATTTTTTAAAAATAAAAACGACGTGTTTTACGATTTTTACAAAAATTTATTTGTTTTAATTTTATTTGATACATTCCATAGTTTTGACTCGCTCCGTATGTATGTATAATAAATAAATTCATAATTTGAAATAATCTAATCGCGCATAATGACGGATTCGATAAATATTTCTTATGTTTATCTCCAAATATTGTTAAAATATTATTTACTACTTGTAATGTTTTCCAAACAAAAAATTCGCAGCTGCGTTATCGTTCCAAACTTGAACTTCAACGGTTATCATAAGTATTTTACACTTAAAAAAATACGATCCACAAAAACTCAAATATAAATGTTTTGAAATAACTCGATAATTTATCGATCTAAACAAAACATTTTACAATTTTACTGCATGAACTCGGGAACTTTGACTTGCTATCCAAAATATTTTCGAAACATGGCTAGCAATAGAATTATTATTAATTTTACTTCAACAAAGATATCTATTAAACAAGTTTTATTAAACGGAAATATACAAATTACTACTAAAAAGTAAATTGATAATTTAGCGTTTTTCAGGAGTATTTTTTCCTTAAAATGAACTTGTAGCGACCTACATATAGTAATAATAGATTAAAAAAATTAATTTAATTTATATGGGTAAGTATATACATCATAATTAAGAATAATGAAGGCAGTTTTAAAATACATAATTGTTTAAAAATTAAGTAATCGTAAATATTTAATAATAATAATAATAATAATAATAATGATGATGATAATGATAATAATAATAATAATAATAATAATAATAATACGTTTCGTGGCGTTCTTCTAAGCCCTACCATCCAATTCGGTCATTCCAATCATTAGGTGGTGGGTTTCTCTCCAACATGTCCTGTTAGATAGCAGTCATCCATAATACCCTTGGTCTTCCTTTTTTCCTTCGCTCTTCGTGTCCACTGTACAACTTGTTCCGGTATTCTCTCTTCGCTCTTTCTTTGAACGTGCCCATACCATCGTAATTATTTTTGTTGTATCTTCTCCGTTATTCAGTGTTCATTATTTCCTTACTCTTTCATTCCTAACTCTGTCCTAACGTGATATACCTGCAGATTTTCTACAAAAATCCACTTCTAGAGCTAGTAATTTATTTTCAAAATTCTTGCTTAATTGCCATGCTTCACATCCATACAGTGTTATACTCCTGAAGATTGCATTATAGATTTGTTTTTCCCTATCTTTTGAGATCCTTCTATTACGTAGTGAATTTAAACAACCGATTACCTTCCTTCGTTTCGATATTCTGCCTTTAATCTGTTTCTCCATTCTCTCAGTGTTAGTTATTTTTGTTCCTAAATAAATATGTCTTTCGGAAACTTTGATTACTTGTCCGTCATTAAGTATCAGGTCTTCGGGCGATGCTTCAATGCCTAGATATTCGGTCTTACCATAGTTTGCATGTAATCCCCAGTTGTTATATTCCTCAATCAAACTTTCTACTCATATATACTCCAAGTCCTCTCGGAAGGGGAGAAAATATCGTAAATGTTCTAAAAGAGAAATTATTACAACCTTTAAATTACTGTGTGGTTTTACCAAATATATTAATGATATTAACTAGGAAAAATAAAAATGTATAATAATATTTTATAATAAAGTTGTTATTTGTTATATACTAGCAATAAAATTATAATTTTTACTACTTGCAAGCAGGTCAAAATTTCTAAGATTCGAAACAAATATCTAATATGCAGGATGTCCAGAAACTCTCCTGCCAAATAAAAACGTCGGATTCTAGAGACGAAACACTTTTGTTTCGTTTTGTTTGTTTTGTTTCGTTGTAATCTTTATTACAACCTAGCTTTTTCGCTAAACTGCTTGCGAAGTTAAGTGTACGCCTCACCTTGCGCCGTAGACCGACAACCGAAAACTTACGAGTAAACGAATTTTACTAATTTTATAATAGTTATGAATCAAAAATCGATTAAGCTATTTCAGCGCTCTTATACGGATTTATAAAGGAAAATTTATGTATTTTTCTAATCGGAGCATTTATAATAAAAGTTTCCATTTAAAAAAATAAAGTAATTACATCATATACAAAAGTGATGAGATTCATTATTCAACTGACAACTTCCAAAAATTACTTTTGTTAAAAAATGGGCATTTTGGATAAACAGCGATTTTTGGTTTCGGTTTTGTAGAAGGGTTGGTCGTGAATGTAAAACTGTCTTTCCGGGAATAGCAGTGTTGTCATTCGGTCGCCATATTGAAAATAAGGGTGCAATTAATTTTTGATTTATCTCCGTAACCGTGAGTCTGGCAAAAATTTTGCAAAGAGCATTTTTGTAGAAAGTACAATTCTCTATAATCTAATAAAGACTAAATATTCTCTATAATAATTTTAATAAAGATTTTGCAAGATTTAATAAAGATTAAGATTAAGATTAATTTAAGATTTTCTAATAAAGATGTGCTGTAGAAGACTGTACTTGGAAAATGCACCGCTAACGAAAACCGTGTGATGGAAAGGTGTTTTAAATGTGCCCCAGTGACGAGATGGATCAATAAAGGGCCTTGAAACCGGTTTAAGAACAAAAGCAATGTTCCCTACTTTTTTTAATTATTAATGTGACGCCCAAAAGTTATTAATAAAAATTGTAGAGAATTGTAATATCTACAAAAATGCTCGTAATAAAATGTTTGTCAGACTCGCACTTGCGGAGATAAATAAAAACAAAGGACTAATTGTGCCCTTATTTTCAAGATGGCGGCCGAATGACACCAACCCCAGTCTCGAGAACTTAATTTTACACTCACGACCAACCCTTCTAAAAACAAAAAAAAACATCGCTGCCTACCCAAAACACCTGGTCTCATTCCGCATTAACTAGGTATCTACTATTAGTGATTTTTGAACGGACGCCTCTAAGACCATTAAATTGAAACATCCCTTATTTACGTATTATTTTTAAATAATTTCTGGATACAAGCCAATTTATGGAATTAAAATTTAATTTTCCGTTAGCATTCAGTGTAGGTACCTACATACATAAATTAAGTAATGTTATGTTGAGTTATGTTATCGAATAAAAGTTAGTCTGTCTCTTTTTCATTTAGGTCGCACACCAATTCGCATTTAGGTCATAAATTATAAAGGGCAAAACTTAATTGGCGTCTAAAATGCTTTTATTTTTAATAAGTGTCCGATTTTCAGAACAAAACAGTTCAGGACTTTTAAATGGGTACTTATGTATGTATGTAAGTATATTAAAATTATATTAATATGCACTTTATTCGAATCAATATTAAGTTAGATTATTTGTATTCACTTTGTATTTATTAGAATTAAGTATATCGTGTAATAGGTACTTTAAAAATAAAATCGATTGCTTTATCTTCAAGGCATTCAAGATTAATAATTACGTTGAGATATGCAATAATAAACAGAAAATTAATAACAAAACACTCGGATAACGTTTAAGTAGAATGTTAGTTATTGATTGAACTTCTTTTGCTTAACTGAAAATTATAATAATAGAACATGAATTTAACGAAATATTGCAAATTGCATTATTTACCTATAATAATGTGTTTATGTTTTATATCGACATTTGTAGTAACGTAAGTGTTTTCTTTATTTATTTATTACGAAATAAAACACAATTAATTGTAAGCTGTAATAATTACAAATTTAATCTTAGATTCCAAATTTAATTGCATTCGTAATTATTCAAAATACTAACATAAAGGCATTGTGTGTTAATTACTTGTAAATATACACACATATAATTATCGTAAATACTAAGTAAAAAAATTGTTTTTACAACCTTTAATAATTTTACCACAAAAATCTAACAATAGTTTTCTTATAGTCTTTCAGTCTTGGTTGGCTGTGGAAAGATAAATTAATAATATTCTGACTCAAATACTTTTAAACCAAAGCATGCCTTTATCTTTCCACATTCAACTAAAACAGAAAGCTTTTTTGGACACCCGACACCTTAAATGTTTCTGATCCTGAAACAAGATTTAAATAAAAAAAAGTAAATTAACACCTGAGTGTAATTCATTTCTGATAAGTCGACGTTTGGGGATAATTTAAACATTGAGAACATTGATTGGGATAAACAATTTTTGTTTTGTTTGTTTATGACTATTATCAGAAATATAATTTTCAATTTTAGGAACCTATTCTGTAATAAACCTGTAATTTTTATATGTCTGTGATGAAATCAATCACGATCGAGATTGTCATACATTTTCACTGTGATAACATGTTAACAGCCCTATAAAAATTACAGATTTCTTACAGAATAGGCCCATTAATCTCATAAATCCTGCAGCTAAATTGTAAAAATTAATTCAGTATTGTTGTCAAAATATTTATTACTTATATGAAAATTAGCGTAATACGTCTCGAAGGCAACATCTATATCTATATGTTTATAAGTTATTTTTGAAAGTCACGTATGTATACGTTTAATTAGTTGATTTTGTTAATCACTCAAATTTCACTGCATATTATTTTTATCTTTACACTAATTATAACAGAGTAAAAAATTATAGTTATTTTAAATAAGTAAATGCTATTTAATTTTCATTCGTCAACTTGCGATTAAATGAATTATCCCTAAGAATGTGATCAGTTTGTGTATACTTTGTGGACTTTTATCTATGTAAATACGTTGAAACGAAATGCACCATACACAATTCGACAAAATATTTTTTGGCCGATCATTTTTTGATCTGTGACGGCAAAAAGAAAAAATACGAGTCAAAATCCTTTTGTTAAGTAAATCCTAGTAACCTTAGGTCATAATTGTTTCAAGACTTTCGGTCAAGTATCAATAAGCTTATATGTCACCATGTATAAACTTGTTGAAATCCATTTAAACTTGTATGAGAACAAAATTCGTCAAACTTTCTCAACAAGCTAACATGTTTAAAAATCGAAATAAATCTTACTGATAATTTAATTTGCTTACAATTATTTGTTTTTTTAATAAAAACTTGATTTTTTTGATAATTGACTGATTAAAATAATAAATTTTAGAGAAAATTGAGAAATAGCATTTTGCCCCATTGCCCTCATTTCGAGGACACTCTGATTTCGGAATTCATCCGATTCTTAAAGTATATAGATTTACAGGATATCTCGGAAAGGTCTTTACAAAGCTCAAGTACAGATTCCTGAACACTGAAAATATGCCGATTTATCACAACTTACTTTATCCCAAATTTCCTCCTTTTCGAAATATAGTCACTTGAAGGGAGGCATGATATACTTATCAAAAACAACAAAACAAAATAAAATAATGACTGCAAATAGCCACGTTCGCATAGAGTAGTTTTGCGCAAAAAGTTGAACTTAACCTTTTAAAGTTTTGAAAGCTGATGCTGAAATATTGCAAAGTGTTCAGTTCAACTTTTTATGTACAATTCTTTATATGAATGTGTTGATGGTAGTCATTATGAAAAAAATATGTAATCGGCGCAAAACCAAATACATTCTTTGAAAAAAACATAAGGTATGGACATCTAGATCTAAAAATCGTATTAATATTTCAATAAACAATTACATGAAAGTTAAAAAATATATATCTTATCCAATTGCACGGTATGTATCAAGGATTTTTATGTTAAATATGATTTATAAGTATTTTATTGAAACTTCGTTAGCATGATAACTCTTAATTAATACTTGTTTTAATCTACTGACATAATAATATCTTTATTTAATTAAATCAAAATGAGTTGAATATCATTTATTAATAATTTTGCATTAATGGCATATTTAATTATTGCCTCTTAGTATTGATATAAATTTAAAAAAAAAAACACTAAATTAACAACATTATTATTTAAAGATCTTAAAATTTTTCACAATAGTGCCAAACGAAATTATACTACTAATATAAGGTACCTATTATCGATTAATGAACATCCACGTTAAAACAAAACAAAATCGTCGAATTCTCGATTGCACGAACTAAACTAGCCTTTAATATCAAAGACAAATATTGTAACTTTTTGAGTCATAAATATAGTATTAATTTACATATTGTACAAAGTTTGTTGTATAACGATAACGATATTATGTAACAGGAAATACTGTGAAATAGGTTGCAGCATACACATATCAATTTGATAAGAAAAGCAATATAAATAAAAATATAGCAAACTTGATTAAAGATGCACGTGTCTATTTATGTCAATATTAGTACAAAAAAGCAAAAACAAAAAATAACCACACAGAATAAAATAAAATAATAAAACTATAGAATTTCTATCCTTTTTGGTTACATTACAATAACGTACCTGTACGTTATTCAAGATAGTTTCCAATAAACGTAATTAATAACACCTCGTATTTTTACAGTACCTACTAATAAAATGTAGCCTTTTTTGCCATGTCATATGTGTGCAGATAAATCATCGGTAGAATATGTTACGTTTAAAGTTTTAAATTGAATATTACAAATATACAATTTAGTAACTTTTTATTGATGATGTGCATTGAAACTATCGCGAATAATGTATATCTATTGAAGTTGTACCTATGAATAATTTTGAGACACCCTGTATATAGTTATGCCTAAATATAATACTATAACGGGGCGCACGACATGTATATGTATAGGTATATCAGTTAAACAAACAATGTTGCATGTTGGCCGTCGTTGCATGAGAGGGGAGAGCGGAACAATCGTTTCGGGCGTCACAGAACAGGGGCAGCAGCGAGGCGCCTCTATCTCCCTCTTTTCCAACAATATTCAAAAAATAAATAACTAAAAAAGTAGGTTTTTTCCTTTTAATAAATTGCATTCAGGTTGTACTCGGTGCCGGCGGGCCTCGAAGAGCTCGAGCGGCACACGAGCGGCGTCTTTAGCATCCTTTACCCCTTAATGCATAAAGCGAGGAAGGGATGTATAGAACCTCGCCCCGGGCAGCTACAACTCTCGCATTACGACGGCGTTGTATACAAATGTCTTGTTATACAAATTACACACCTACGTACAGGGTGGGCCACACAACGCGGAGCCTCTTACATTCTGAGACTGCAACCCGACAAACAAATTTTTATAAAAAGTTTATAAATAATGTTTATAAACAATAAAAATTGATTAGTATTACTATTTGCTCTAAATGTACATTTATGACAGTTGTTTCACTTAAGTTGTTCATCAATTTTAAGTATTAAAAGATGTTTACAAATAGTGACTAACTGATATGATTTTAAAAACTAGAAAAAATACAGGTGCTGCCCTTAATTTTCTCAATTGGATTCTTGTTCCTGTATTAACAAATAAATAACAATAAATTGACATTATGTCATCTGTGTTTTAACATTCTGTGATCAATTTTTATTTTGAATTGTTATTGTGTAGTATTTATGTTGCCATAATATTTGTATATTGAGTTGCTGTCTAAAGTTTTAAGGGGTTCTACGCTGGGCGGCTCGTCCTGTATATTACACACTATAAATATTATTAAATTATGTGTTTATATCTTTTTAGATGCATAATGTCCATATCAGCAGGTCATGTATATGAGAATTTCCCGTATATTAGTGAAGCAGGATCTTTTCCTCCGGAAAGTTGTATATTCAGCCAAATGTTTAATATTAGTGCCGTCCTATGTGAGTACCTATATTTTATTTAAGTCATCAATAAATAATTATATATAGTCTATTCATCCAACCTATGCAGTATAGGTATAAACAAATGTATGCGGATAACGTATGATCAAGATTTCGCCTTACGATAACAACATGTTGGGTCTACTAACGAATATATATGTTACGGGATTATGTATATAGATAGCGGGTATGTACATAACAATTGTTTATATCTACTGCATGGTGAAATTGAATAAGATATAGATACCTACCTACATATACAGAATGATTTTAAATGATTGAGGATTCTGATAAAGAGAACTTAATATACACATTGGTAATAATAATTTTCGTAAAAAATATCTCTAGAATTTCCAGTTGTGTAGCAATAATTACAACAAAATTATTTTCTAACCTATAAAATGTGTTGTAATCTTTACCCGTTAACAAAGCAAGTAATATAAAATAGTTCTAAAAAGAACCGTTTTTATGGCAAATCCAAACAAAATGGGCATATGGATTGATTCATCATTGAATGTACTTCCTAATAGTACCATCTTGGTACTATTTAAAAAAATTAAGTTTTGATACAGACTTTATTGATAAAATTATAAAAAAAAGATACAAATTATTTTTGGCAGTTAAAGTACTACTTACATGGCACCATTATA
Source organism: Rhagophthalmus giganteus (assembly GCA_036326145.1). Lineage (NCBI taxonomy): Eukaryota > Metazoa > Arthropoda > Insecta > Coleoptera > Rhagophthalmidae > Rhagophthalmus > Rhagophthalmus giganteus. The sequence continues at coordinate 1,892,228 of JARFJA010000026.1, read as the reverse complement.
TTCAGAAAATGATGCAGATTTCAATAATATAATAATATACATGGTGTTCCATTTGAAAATCGAAAATTGATGTCAGTTTCGGCAAAAACGGAAGTAGGAAAAATAATACTTTAGATGTGTAACGAGTTTGAAAATTTGATCTTAATAAATAACAAAATGATTGATGAAATAGAGAGAAAAGATTATTAACTTCGTTTATTGCAAAAATTATATATGTATCATATATGTCATATATGTAGTTTATAATAAATTCATTAAAAGAGCACATGCTGCTCTTTCACGAAATGTATAATTTACCATTGCGCTGACTATCTGAAACGTAGATATATTAATAAACACTTGTTTTAACTATTTAAAGAATTGTGCATTTGCGGACAATGTTGATATTAACTTTATTTATGTTTAAGTTTATCCCCTCATTTTAGTTACACCCTGTATAAGAACTTAATCCGTGAATTAAATTTTCAGTTTGTATAACAACGTACATCCGATATCGTCAAGTCGATTTCGCTATTACTTGTCATAAAGTTGAAAACGTGGAAAAATGGAATAGCGTTGCACTATACTTCGGAATAATCGCCAGTTTTGGTGCTAGCGTTGTTGGAAACTTTCAAGTCGTCAGGATTTTTAGTATACATATTGTGGGAGCAATTATGATATTTGGAATCGGGACGTTATATTTAGTTATTCAAGTAATCTATATCTAATTATATTATCAATAATAATAATAATAATTAAGAAACTTTTATAGATGATAATTTCTTTCAAATTAAAGGAGGTCTATTATCAACATCCAGAATATGGTATTGGATGGAAAACCATTTACGCTCGAGCATTTTTTACTGCTTGTTGCGTAGTTTTTATATGTGTGGTATTATTTTTCGGTTTGTCAGCTCAATTTCAATTTACTGGTAAATATTCCTAATATTAAATAATTTTTATGTTTCTCATCAACTTATCATTTTTAAGGTGACAATATATTTTGGTGGACCGAAAATGATGGAGGATTTAGAATGCATTTAATTTCAGTGTATACGGAGTGGTGTTTAGCAATAACGTTTTTATTATGCGCTTTAACCGCTACAAATGAGTTTAAACTCTTGAAGTTCGTAGAAATTCGTTTTATAAGCAGCTATGAGAATTCGACTGTATCATCTACGAAGGAAATTAGAAAATAATAGAGCCCGTGTTAGTTATAACATAACGAAATAGGTAATTTTATAAATTGTAAATATGTAGTACATAGTATTATTTTTATAGCCGTTGTAATATCACACTCGTTTAAAGTGTAAATAAAAATATGTAACCTAGCTCTCTATAATTAATTAAATAGGAGTAAAACAATTTTAATAAAAATGCGCTTCTGCTGGCCACCAGCAACTGTATGTAAAGTGAAGGAAATTATTGACATTGCCAAAATATGCCTTTATCTTCTTTCCACAGCCAACCAAGACTGAAAGACTTTTTGGACGCCCGTTACTTAAGGTTAAACAGAACCAATTAAACAAAAACCTTAAAATCTTGAAATAGTTTAAATTATAATTTATCTTCTAACAAAAGGGCGATTGATGACATTTTGCAGTACTGCCAATAAACTGCCATGAACAGAGAAAATCAACTATTTCCGGTTCGACGAGATTTCAAATATTTAAACTTCAATTTAACATTCATTATGCGAAAAATGCCGTGTTTTTTAACAGAAAAGGTTCACTAATGCATTATTCTTATAACATATAGGCTTTTTACAGTATTTTGCATTCGTGTAAAGGGGAAAATTTGGTAATTAAAACTAGTATCTGTGATTAAAAAAAGAAACTGTACATTTAATGACCTTGAAAAAAATAACACTATTAACTATTCACAATTTTCCTTGATTACCAAAATTAGAACAAAAATGTATGTATATAGTTTCCAAAAAACTTTTTGGACAGTTTTTTTCCCGGACAGTTCAGTTTACCTTCAAATTGCGTTCTTTTACTGAAAAAATAACCGATTTCAATTTTTTTTTAGATATTGTAACATTTTAATGGGTTGATAAACCAAAACGAAATTTACAGATCATAAACTATAAACATAAAATTGTAAAATCAAGTACCAGCTTTCTGTTTTATGAATCTTAATCCCGATTGTCGTTTTTTTCTTTGTTTGAAGTTTAAATTCAAAAAACTTTAAATACACATATTTAAAAACAGATGTGGATTACAGATTACGTGGTGAAACCTTTCCATAATAAATATGATTAATTACAAGCAATTAATATTCAATCAATGAAAAAAATTCAAAAATTCAAATTGTAAAATGAATAACGATGAAAAACACTTTCCGGCTAGTTCGTCTACAACTGAAGTGTTATCGAGGTAACATTAAAATTAAGAAAAAAATATTTTTTATTTGTAAAGAAAACAAAAACGTAAGAAAGGACTAAAAATTACTATTATATTTAAATATTTTTATATACTTAGAAAGTTGATCAAAATAGAATTATAGATTCAACCTTATATTAGAATAATAAACCACCTTGACACGAATTTTTGATCTGTCTACGTACAGGGTCGTATTTCCTTAAAAATACATCGATTAATTTTATCTAGAATATCTTTTAACTTTGTATAAGTAATAAAAAATAAGTTTTAAAATAAGACTAAAATTTTTAGCATCTTTCTAATAGGACCATAACCCTAACTAATATTTCTTTATTATTGTCGAAAACAATCATAAAACTGTTTATGATTTTAACGCAAAAGTAAGTAGATTACTTCTAACATAATTTCGTTGGGTTTCCAAAATTAAAAAAAAAGTACATATACAGGGTGCTTAAAACAAAAGGTTGGAAAATTTAAGGGTATACAGTACTGACCAAATAAGTCTTAAAACTTGGGTCTTGGGTCCGAAAATCAAACGTTTTTCAGATAAAGCGTATTTTGTGTTATACCTACTTTTACCGCACGATTAATAAAAAAACAGACCAGTTTCGATAAAGTGTTTACTATCTTAAAATAGAGAATAGTTAGAAAAAGTGTTCCTAATGTCCCCCTTCCATTTCTAGACAAGCTTAAATCCTTCTTGTAAATGAATTGCGAACCTTTTGAAATTCCAGTTTAGAATCAAATACTTTGACAGGCATTTTCTACACGTTGTTGTATTAAGTGCTCTCAACTGTAAATTGAAGTGGCGTAAACTAAGGGTTTTAAGTATCCTCAAGTAAAAAGGGTAGAATTTTTCTGTTTTTTTCATAAATAGTGCGGTAAAGTGCAAAGGTACAACGCAAAAATCACTATATCTGCGTAACAGTTGGTTTTCGGATCCATGTTAATTAAGACTTTTTGTTCCGCTTGCTCAGCACTATATGCTCTTAAATGATCTATTTTTTTTAAACGCTCTGTATATCTAATACGACGACACTAGGATTCACAACTAAAGCTTTGCAGTATTATATATCGTACCTACATAATATATTTATTTAAAATGGTAGATACATATGGGTAAGTATTATAATAATCTAAAATAATTTAGGAAATGAAAAAGAATTAATGAGTACAATAAAAAGAAGGAAAACCGCCTATTTCGGACATATATTAAGAAACGACAAGAACAAACTGCTTCAAACAATAATAAAAGGAAGAATAGACGGAAAGAGAAATGTAGGAAGGAAAAGATTATCTTGGTTACGAAACATACAAAATTGGACTGGAATGACAGCAGCGCAACTGTTCCGAGTTGCCGAAGATCGAGATCTGTTTAAAAAAGTGATAACCGACCTCTGAAAATGGAGATGGTCTAGAAGAAGAAGAAAATAATTTAAAATTCGTGTTAGTTTGATATTTAATTCTTTAATAAGAATGATGAATACGACATTAATGCTTATGTTAATTGTGTAGTTGACCCAGAATTTTTTATTTTACTTTGTTAAGTAGTAAGTGAATTGTTGTCAAGGTGAACAAATCTAACTCCTGTTTAGTTCGAAAGATGTAGGTATCAAAAGTAATTAACAGTTTAACCGAAAGCTTTCCCATGTTTTTACAACGCTACTATAGAATACATTTTTGGCCAGCATTACTCTGTGTATGGTTTTCATTTACATTCATAATTTCGTAAGTATGAAATAAAATAGCTGTTTATCAATAGATCGTTATTATAATTTATAGTGGAGTAGATTTATGTTTATATTTTATTTTTTTGTATTGGTTATTAGAGAGTGTAATATTTTCAATTTTAACAAGAGTCACCTTGGCACCTTCGGGGGAATTTTTTTACGTACGTATTATTTCAAATCGCCCGCTAAAACCGTTATTCGTCCTTTAATACCCTAAATCTTGGATTTATTTTATCAAAATTAGAAAATAGTAATTTATTTATCTTCAAATGTTTGAGAAATCCGAAAACGCATTAAAAAGTTTAAAAATTAATCTTCGGAGAATATTTGTGATTAAGATGGTTATAGGTAGTGCACCCTTGGCCCATTTGAGGTAATATCAAACATATATTGTACTGTTTTAGAGACTATTATTTACATTCCGGTAAGAAACAAAAATGTTATTTGAATTGTAATTGATTTTTATTTCTCAAATTTGGCGAATATCTCGGTAGGAGAGAGCGTTGAATAAAAAAAGTTTATAGGAACTTATGGTGTTATTTTGATGTGGTTTATACGCTCTCGAGAGATTTCCCATCACTTCTTGCACGCCTTGCATGTATATACCTAAAAATAAAAAATATTCTCCAAAGATGCCAAAATAACACCCATTAAAATGGGAAATAATACACCCCAATGACCAATAATCTGCAGAAAAACTTTTGACTTACCATATTCCAAGGTTCACTTTTAATTTATTATTAGGTAGGTAGGTACTTACACATATCTATATTTTTCCATATACATACATAAATAGATAATAAATAATTTACCATCACTTTATAATAATATATGTACAGGGTGTCCCAATAAAAAAATATTCAGACGAAAACGATAGATGGGTAATAGACAAAGTTTCATCCACAAAATTTATATATTGTCGCGGTCGTAACGGCTTCATTATTTTCGTTAGACCTTTAAAGTTTCTTCTTTGAATAACAAAATTAGACCGTCGTTCTTGAGCTTAATTTAAATTCAGAACTATTACCCAGTTTTGTTGCTCAAAGAAAAAACTTCAGGAGCCCAGCAAAAAGTCAAACAGTTATGTCCCTAACACACATAATAACCCTAAATTCCAAAAGAATTTTGCAGCCAAACTTTCTTCTACTTTCCACCATTTCCGTCTGACTGTGAGCACTTTTTTAGAACACCCTGTATAATTTATGTAATAATCATCATTAACTTTATTGTAGAAATTAACTTACATTTAGACTACCTACATTTGAATTTTGTTATCAATTAATATCAAGTTCATAGATACTTATTTTAAATAGCATTATTTGGGATAATCGAACAATTTTTATGTCCTTTTCTAACATATATATTTTTAATCAACTTATACTATTCTCCCAACGAAATTCATAATTGATAAAAAAATACACAAGTGTCGTAGAATCGATTTTTGTTCGTTGAGTATGTGCTCGTAACAATAAAATTTGCTTTTATCGAAGATTTATTAATATTTTTTTATTATTACTAATATGAATTATTGTAAAACTGTGACATGCTATTAAATCGCGTTAAATTGCGTTGAAAACGTTAAAAACATCATTAACATTTTAAAAAATACCTAAGTTACTTAAACATATAAAACCGAAAGTGTTAAGCAATAATAACTAAATTTCAATATTAGTTAATTAACACGTTACAACAAATCGCATTTAAAGGATTACATTAGTGTTGCAATTGATTGAAAAATAGTAAGCAAATATTCGACAAGATTTAAATTGAAACGTTAAAGTGAGAAGTTAAAATTCAAGGTTTGTTAGAATTGTAATAACAAATTTAATGAACTTACTCTGAATATTATGAAATAGGAATGGTAAAGGTCATAAATGTAATTTGTTGTTTAAATATTATTAGTGTATATCTACATTGCTACAAAAACACTAATTAGGTACTAAACAAAATAAATAGTTTAAAGGTTTCGATTTAATAATTTGTTAAAGAAATTTATAAAATTTTTGTACTATTTCGTAAAACTGTTAAATAACTGCATTTTATAAATTATTTGTTTTTAGAAGAAGATAACTTTAGGTTGTTATGGTATGTTTCGCACCTGACCGTTTCGCCCTGATAACAAAATAGTATTATTTCACAATTCAGGGCTTCGCTGGTCAATGACTTAATTTAAAATTACATAGCATTATTTCTTATATTATCAACGCTGAAAATATTAGTTATTTTTAAATTAAAATATTTGATAAATTTTTAAAGATTTAAATTAAGAAATATTTTAAAATAATATTTTTATACTTTGCCCTACATGTGTTTTTATCATCAAAATAATGGTTAGTTTACACGACGACACTAGGTTTCGCAACTGTTTTGACAGTAATGACATAAAGTTACGAAAAACTAGGAAGTTTTGACTGAGTCCAACTTTTCGAAAAATTTAAGATTGGCCGCATTCAGTTGGGCTCATCGCTGAAACAGTGGAAACAGTAACTCGCGCTCTTAGCTGATTACGGCTGAATGACCTTAAGCTATTGCGATAAACACGTAGCACAACAGATGTTATACGTCAACTATAAAAATAAAATTAAAATGCGCAAATTATCTACGCTGTCAACAATGGCGATTACTGGCACAGCGTTAACAATAAGTGTTAGCTATGGGTTCAGTCGAACCGCTGTTTTAGCGCCAACGCAGCGTGACAGTGATATAAGTAGAATTATTTGGCGTATAATTTTTGATGTAATCGTAAAACAAACCTTAAAAAGCTTGTTACCAAAAATAGCTGGTGTAGAAAAATTTTAATTTCCCATTGTATTTATTACCAAAAACAATGGCGCAAGTTCATTGAAAACTAAGCCTATACTTCACATTAACATTTATATATGCGTAATACCGACAGAAATCCGTCGCGAAATTTGAAATTTGAGCTACTAGGATCGAATCGTTCGGATCGAACGAATCACCCTGTATACCTACATATGCTTACATCTACATATGTATACACCTATACAGGGTGACTAAAAAATCCCGCATAATATCAATAATTTTGAAAATATCAATTTTATAAAAAAATGTTTTCTGCAAAAATTTATACTTAATTAATCATTTAAGTATTTAGTGTGTGCAATAGCATTTTTGTGAAAAAAGTTTGAATACGATTTTCACAAAAATTTCTTATGTAACCATACAATAATTCTATCCTATTATAATCACTTAAAATGGCCTTTTCATAAATGTTACAAAAACTATGGGTATCCATTAAAAAAAACACATTTAGCGCCCTACCGGCAAAACTGATGGATACATGAAATTTTCAAGGTCACCTTGTTGTCCAGTTTCATATCATAAATAACATTTGTAGAAAGAATTTTTTTATAAAATTGATATTATGTGGGACTTTTTACCCACCCTGTATTTTACAATTGCAGATTCTTAATAGCAGTACTAAATGGACATGTGTATCCCTTTCTACCATACATTAGCGATACTGGCTCAATACCACCTGAAAGTTGTATATTTGGTCAATTACTTAACATCGGGGCAATTTTAAGTAAGTTCTTCATTTATTTAGAATATTCAGCATAAAATTGTCGCTTACGTTTACAACAATAGTTTATTAATAACAATAATAATATAACGTCATTTGCGAGACTTTTTAAGAAATTCGACCTGAATAATTAGTAGAAAGTGAAAACTTTGGCATAGTTGTCAATTGATCAGCCGTCATCTTAGGAAAATGGTGTCAAAAATGAGTTATACTAATATACTTATATGATAAAATATATTAGGAAAGCTTTCCTAAAATTTTTATATTTTCATCATTTTTCGGTAAAGTCCGATAGTTTCGGCATGCCAGCTTCACAAAATTTACTCTACCAGATAACTCGACATTAATTAATTAGCATAGAGAAATGTTACACTTTCCCATTCGATACAAACATATTATGTATTTAACAAACAAGATACAAGTCACTTTTTTAACAATTTAATAGAAACCCTGCAATTGTTATGTTATAAAATACAAAACACGAAGGACACTGAACTATACTAACTTATTCAAGATAAGTTTCAATTCACGTCATCAATAAAACCTCGTATTTCTACAGTACTAATAAATTGTAGTCTTTCTTTGACATGCCATATGTGTGCAGGTAAATCATTGATAGAATATGCTACGTTCAAAGTTTTAAACTGAATATTTTACTGACGACGTGTATTACAATTTACATTGTATAACGTGTATTTTAGTAAAAAATAATAATAATAAGTTTCTTTTTTAGTGTTAATCACGATCTACATCAGGTATCGGCAAATTGTGTGTGCCTTGACTTTTAAAGAATTCAAGCTAAATCCTAAATGGAACACTGCGAGTGCAATATGCGGATATACCGCTTGTTTGGGCGTGAGCATGGTAGGAAACTTTCAAGAAACCGCCATGATGGAGATTCATTTTTTGGGTGCTTTGCTTGCGTTCGGAATAGGAACTTTATATTTTTGTACACAAGTAATATTTACGTTTAAAAAATAACTACAATTAATCTTTCAGCTTATACGCATTTTTTACTTTAGACGAGAATATCGTTTGCTCTAAGAAACGTAAAAGATGACGCTTTATCTTGCCATAAAGTTGGAATAAGAACATTATGGTTTAGAATTTTTATGTCGATTTCGCTTATAGTTCTTTTCTTGTCGCACATAATATGTGCGAAATTGGCTATAGATCAATTTACAGGTTAGCAAGAAATTTTAATGAGACTATTGTTGGTAACGTTCAATTTGATTTCAGGGAAAACAATTATTTGGTGGCCCGAAACCATCGGCGGTTACCAACTTCATTTAATTGCAAGTTTCACAGAGTGGATTTTAGTTTTTTTCGTTTTTACTTATGTTGTTACATTAACAACAGAATTTAGGTGCCTAGAATATAAAGGTGTGCATATTCAAGTAAAAGAAAATTCTGAGAACAACGATAAAGATATTACTGCATGCAGATGACTTAATCTTGGTGGGATTTTTTATTTGAACGTTTATGAAGATCATCGTATATTGGAATTGCGGCGCAAATAGTGTAACTACTCAAAACCTGATTATAATAGAAATCATAAAATAATTACCTACGTCTTACTAAACTTACTTTATAAAGTAATTGTAAACTAATTAAGTATTGGAAAAACACGAGGACGGTTCATCACAATCACAGTGCTATTTACAAGTTTAGAAAACTCCACTTTTTTACTCCATAATGCATATCGCTTAGCATGACTTCCCAATAGCCTATTTTGTTGCTTTTCTTTTGACCTTGAACTACCGTGCGTAAAGAAACTTGTTAGTCAATCGAAAACGTTATAACTAGTGTGCAATCAATGCACACGCTGCTCAGCCAATCAGAAGTCTTCTAGCTCGTCGCGCAATGTCTTTATGCACAAACAGTATTATTACCAATTGTAAATGGAAGTCAATAAAAATACTTGTGGTCATCGGAAAAGTATAGCGTATAACACATGAAATATATAGTGCTGAAATATCCTTTTAGCTCTAGTTATACAATATACTACCGATACTTGTTTTTTTTTTAAATAGTCTACGTACGTTTCTATAAAAGAAATTACCAATTTTTTTAAATAAGTGATTATACGAATATGAATATTTCTGCAGACGATTAAAATATAAAATTGATTTAAGAATGTGTATTTTGCCTTTTTTGCTCGTTATGGATGCGTAATCCGATATAGCTCATTTAAAATGAAACAAACTTCAGGTAGGTACTCTCACTTGTCATCTATATTCTACTTGAGAGTTCACATATTCAATAAAATTTAAAATTGACAAACATTTTGTATAACTACTTCATAAAAATTAATTCATATTAAATCTCCTTGTATTATATAAATTTATTTTTATACTAATTATAAGTAATTTATTATTTTTATAATTGTAAAATTATATATAAAAAATAATAAGTAATAATAAAAATTATAAACTATTACAGCCTGTCTGATGACGGCACTCAGACGTGTCCTTTTGGCTTTTCTCCGAAATCGACCCCTAGATCACGAAAATATAGGTCATTCATTTTGGGTCGGTCAATAAAATATAAATATATTTATTTATATCAATTTCTTGTGGACACGATTGCGGTCGCAATTTTGATTGTAGGAGGCTGAAATTTGGATAGCGTATTGTCTTTGCGAAAACGAAGAACGAGTTTAAAAAACAAAATTAAAAATTCTCATCTTCGTTATTGCTCATCGGATTGGTAATATAAAATACATTTTGGAATCGGCATAAAATTCTCTACCGATTATGTCTCTTTATAATTTTCGATAGGATGCACCGTTTTCGAAATAATCGAAAAAAAGTGATATATATTTTTTAAATTCTTATAAATGTATCTCGTAAATATTATTTTTCAAAAAATGTATTTCTTTCGAGAAAAATTTAAAAAAAAAAGTTTTTTGACATACGACATGAAAATTCGATACCGAGGCTTGCGCGCGGTTGGATTTTTTAAGTTTATTGACTTTCGTAGTTAATTCATTAAGTAGGAAATTTTCTTTAAAAATTACATAATGCAGTAACGATTAGGTGTTTAACATTAAATTGAGATCTCAAAACATTTTATAAACAAGTCCGATTGACTAGATATGTTATTTTCTTATTATTAATAGGTATAGGTAATTATTAAACTACAATTAATATCTCGTTATTGCGTTACTTGTTGAAATATTAACAGATCCAGGTACATTTTCGTTTATTTTTATAGTTGGTTCGTCAAATGCCACATTCCTCAGTTCTGAAGCAAAACTCAAAATGAAACCCATAGTACAAAGCATGACTATCCACTCGCTTACAGTACTGATAATATGAAATTCATACCCACCATCTTCCTTATCCCATTTAGTGATATCTTCTCCTAAAAATAAAACATACATTCGTTGCATACATCGGTTATTTTAATTTATTTTCTTATTATGGAAGTTACAACTTAAAAGTAGTTTTATCGAAGATAAACAAATTAGTAAATAGATACCTTTAAAACTAAACACCGCAATTCCCGCAAATATAAAGCTTATTAGGAAACAGCTGGAACATACTGCCGACAAAACGAATCGTACAATATTAACACATCTTTTACCAACTACCATCGACAACGCATAAGATAACCATGTCTGGAAATAAATACCAGATAAAATAAAAATTATAAAGGAAGAATAAGGTGTGGCGAAGATTAAGGGTTGTTCTTTTATTTATGTTTCGACATTTACTTCATCACTTCGAATTTTTATTTTCAAACGGCGCAAATTCCAAAAATAGACTAAATAACTTGCGCCCAACTTGTGCCCATTTGCTCCCAAATTTTAATTTCCGAATTTTCCGAACTTATTGTTTCGTTAACTTTTTGTTGCGCTGTCGAAACAAAGTTGAATTTTTTAATGTTTTACTTGTTTATTTATGTGTATGAGTCTTAATATTATCAGGTGTATGTACGAAGCAGAGTATATCGTGTTTGTAAAAATAATAATGTTTTTAATTTTTTGAAAAGGGCAATAAATAGAATAAGTTCGTTTAATATTAGAAAGTATAGTACGTTTAGATGGAAGTCACATTTTCTCGAACTCAGGTACTTCGTACTAAACGGGGTATACTGTATTATTTTACGAGTACATCCCGACCTATTTATATACTTTAGTTATAATGTACTTAAGACTAACAAAAGAGCTGACAAAACAACGAATTAAACAAGACAATTAACTTTGTTTCGTCAGCGCAACAAAAAGCCGACAAAACAATAAGTTAATCGCAAATTACTCTAAAATAATAAAAATTTAGACGCAAATAGGCGTAAATTGGGCGCAAATTATTAGTAAAAGAACAAAATGAGAAATGCGACTATTTAATTTAAAAATATAACTTTGTTTGTTTCGCCAGCACGAAGTTAACGAAACAATAATAGGCGCGTTCAGCCGGAAAAGCGCTGCCTTGGAGCTGAAACAGCGGAAAGTAACCGCTGAGTTATAGTAGCTGAGCACGGCTGAAGGACTTTAAGCTATTGTGATAAACACGTGACGCAACTGATGTCATCCGTTAACTATAAAAATAAAATAAGAAACGTGAAATTCAATTGAACCGTGGTTTCAACGCCAAGGCAGAGCTTTTCCGGCGGAATGCGTACAAATGAGATAATCACGAATATCTCCGAAAGTTAGGTACCTAAGACACCTATATTATTTAGTTTTTTTTTTATAAGTTAGCATTTATTTCGAAATCGAGCGATCATAATTTTGGGAAATTACGGATGCATTTAGAAATGTTGTGATCGTTGAGTTTTGTTTTTTGTTTTGGCCTTTAACGTGGTTCATTAGTCGCAAATGGTTGTAGCGATATTTTTATAATTTTTATTGATTCACAAACATACACGGTTGCAGCGGGATTCGAACCTTCAGCCGTGAGTCTTCAGCCTTCAGCAGAATGATAGCTTTTAGACCACCGCGGCTTCATAATAGCTATTAAAATGACACAAGTTTGAATATGGCATGTTTACCGAAACGAGTTTGATTACCAGAACGAGACGACGAGACGAGTTCTGTGGCAATCAACTAGTTTCGTTTCTAATATAATAGTGAGGATTCACTGCATTTTAATTCACATAATATATGCCAAATTAACAATCGGTAGTTTAAACATACATTAAATCCTAAATTCGGTAATTTTGTTTTTATAATATTTCTCAAAATGTAGTTAATGATACTTCGATCTTAATTTAATGTGATAATAATTAGAGCAAAGGTAATTATGCATTTGCGTTTTGCACGCATAAATGCATATTTACCACTTTTTTTAATCAAAATTCTTATTTAGCAAAAATAAACGTGATATGGCATATTACGTAACATTTTTATTTTTTATGTATTTTCAAATACAATAGACCCCCGACTATTCGAAACAATTGGAGCTAGTCCCATTTCGGATAACTCGAAAATATATTTTCAATATTTTTAGGACAAAGAAATTACTTATATACAACCATTATTATAACGAGTTTATTTCGCATTCATAAGAGTAAGCACAAAAAATGTACAAACAAAGGCATGTGTGTAAAATACTTTTGACATTTTGTTTATCGTACTACCCGGTTTTGTGCAACGATCCCCTACCCACTTCATTTTCGTAGAAGCTCTTTCCGTTCTCAAACTGTCACTCAAAAACGACAAACGCTAAAGAAAGTGGTTCGAAGAATTTCAGTTTTTTTCTCTGGCCATTTCGGTTAAACTCAATTTCAAATAAGCGAAGTTCGGAAAACAGGGGTTCTACTGTAATAATTAGATATTCTGCTGAAGTGGTCGATTTGTTTTAGATTTGGTATCAGTTTTGTTAAGATGATCGACAAGTAAGAACTGAAAAATGCACAATGGGAAAAGAAAATTTGTTATTATAGTATGTATATCAGTTAATGCTCTCCACTTATATACGCCACATCATACAATAATGATTTTGCCACCGATGGTACTGTTTTATTTTAAAAAATGTTGAATTTTTAAAGTGCATATTTTTACATTTTAAAGTGCATCCTTGCTCTAGTGATAGTGATGGTTTTTAAGTTTTAATCATTTTATATTAATATTTTACTTAAAAAGATTTTTTAATATTGTTATAGAATCATACTTGTGAAGATAAAAATAGAGGAAACCAGATTTTCAAATAAAAATTTACCAACCTGAAAACATAAATATACGGTTCCCAATCCAAATGCCAAAAAAGCACCAAGCATATGTACCAGTAGTATATTGGTTTCCTGAAAATTTCCGACAATTGTAATACCGAATGCAGCTGTAAATCCAAACCACATAGATACGCCATTTCGACTTTTAACGGTTTCACTTAAATTATTATTTTCACAGAGATGTCGCACTTGTCGCTGTCTGATATAAACTAATGCAGCCACTAGAAAACACAAAATAATTTTAATACTTTACGTGTATTTATTTGTTATTTCATAAGTAGTCTCAGAAACATAAGTTCGAAATGGATATCGAGAAAACAATTAGGGATTTTTGAATAACAAAAGCTCTATTGGATTTTTAGTATACGTAAATAATTTATAAATGGTATGAAATTTTTATTATTACAACAGTTTCTGATCCAAAGTAGCAATTTATTAATATCACTTAAAGAATCAAGTGGAACTTGGACGGTGGACAGAAATACTTACTAAGAATAGCACCAGTATTAAGCATCTGTCCAAAAATACAACTCTCAGGTGAAAAGGTACCGGTGTCGCTTATATAGGGAAACAAAGGATTAACGTCCTTTTTCATTACCGCTATAATATAACTAAAATATATTTTTTAAGTAAGTAATAAATAATGCATTTCAACTTACGTTATTATAAATGTAACGGGAAACCACACAAATATGATTATGGGCAAAAGATAAATACAGTTCACAGCCATAGTAAATACTTATGTACTTATGTATATTATACCTAATTTTATGTCTTAAAGGTTATTATTGTTATTGTAATAAACACGACACATCCGCTTTAGTTCAAAGACAACTTCCAGTTGTGATAAAAATATTGCAAATGCTCACGAATACTATATTTGAATCACTAGTAGTATTTAGATCAAAAGAACTATCGAATATGTTTCTGTATAGAACTGTTTGTGCATTACTCTAAATGATTTTTCAATAAACGTCAACATAAGTACTAAATTAGACATCATATCGACAGATAATTATTATTAATAGTATCAAACTACATTTGGCGATGAAGAGACAAATTTTAAAACGTTTTTACCAACGATTTACCGATTTCTAACTATCAAATTAATATAGGTAATTTATTTTAAAAAGTCTTTTAATTCGTCTTTGTTTTTGGGTATTTAAAATTAAAGTCGACTGACAAATTATTAAAAACTATTAGTAATTAAAATTATTAAAAAGAAAAGTAATTTAAATTATTAAAAATTATTAGTATAATCCTTTTTAATAAGTAAATATAACCTTGCAGATATAACACGTATTTTAAATAGGTAATAATGAATAGATATTACTAGATAATATGCACTTTAAATTTTTAGTTGTTAGAAAATATATTATTATTTTATTAATTTTAATAATGATCTTATAAATTAAATATATATTATACGAACAAAAGTTAACATGCTAAAACTAAACAACTACGTGTAACGTTTATTACATGATTGTATGTCGACTAAACGATCAATTCGTGTATAAATACATAAAAGGTACATATTAGAATTCGGTATATATATATATATATATATATATATCTTATCCAAACCTATACGATATTAACGTCATCAACAAAAAGTTACTTGATTGTTTATTTATAATTCGGTTTAGTTTATATATAGATGATTTACTTGCGCACATATTAGATGGTATAAAGAAAGACTACAATTTACTAGAACTGTCAAAATACGAGGTACGAGGTGACAGCACTGTGTGAAACGTCATCATCTAGTAACCTTGTATTGATGACGTGAATATCATATAGGTTTGGATAATCTATACCAACATTCGATTAGTATAGGTACGCTAACGCTATATCAAAAATCAATGACTATATAAAAAATAGTAGATATTAGATAGGTACAAATACAACATTAATCACAAATTGATTACTTACAAAAATAATTATCTTTCACAAAAATACGATCATTGATTTTAACAGTAGGTACCTATACCTACCTAATTACTATCTATCACCATTAATTAATTTTTTAATCAAAATACATGTGTCGTATTGCGAACGCTTAAATAATGTACAATTTAATTACATTAATTTCTTTTAAACCATATTTTCATCAAACATTTTTAATTGTAGAATCACAATTAATTTGACACACATCAAGTTTTCCGTTTTATCAACTCAACAAAACAAAAGCACCTCTGTTATACGTATAAATATTTTCCTTTGTTTAGGTATCAGATTATCAATACTATTTGAACATAAATGTCGTTACATTCGCTAATTTTTACTATAAATATGCATTCTTAATTGAATTAATTAAAATTTAAAATATTTTTATCGTTATCATGCATGTCACATTTAAAATTTGGTTTAACTATGTATACGTAGACTAACAATAAAAAAGCTGAAAACATTTAGATTTACGGCACCTATTTTCCTAAACGTAAAATTTTGTTGGAGAACCCTTTAAAACTTCTCTTAATGAGAATCATAAATCTTACGGTCGTATGTCGATTAATATAGTAACCCTGAGCCGGTTTTTCAATCGCTCAATCCAGTATTATTAGTATTAGTTATTTTTTATGTATATCAAACAATATTTTTTGGATAACTGTCCCAAAATTCGTAAAATTCTGACGACAAATTTGAGATTTACTTTTTTTACATTTATTTGATTAATAAATTTGAGGTTAATGCATAGTATTTCGCGTCTCGAACTGTCTTATTTCACGTTCCGAACTGTTAGCTTTGTGTTCCGTCCACAGAACACCTTATTTCGCATAACAGAAACAATAGCAATAATGTCAACTTTTTATATGCAGTTATCGAAAAAATACTTTGTAGATGTTTGTTAATTTTTAATGAGATATAAATAATAATAATAATAATATATATATATATATATATATATATATATATATATATATATATTATTTATGTGAATTTATTAAAAGGGCGAATGTATGTGTGGAAGTTGTAGGTGGCCTTGTAGAGTAATTTTTGTTGACTTTAATTAATTGAAATTTTGTACTTAAACTATAAAACATGCAATAAATGATACTTTTCTGTTGAAGCATTTTCATTTTATCTTAATTTGTGGACATTCTGTACATTTAATCTTAGATTTTCCGATGGTTAATTTATCTACTCAACAAGCAGAACTTTTTATAAAGAATGACTTTTTGTCGTAAAATTATTTTAATAAAGATTTTTTTCCTCTTGTCAACTCCATCCTGGGACACACGGTATATATATATATACACACAAAACGCGTGAATTTTCACATTTTATTTCATACTATTTTATAAAAAGTTATTCGAATTAACAAAAATACCGACAAAACTTAAGTACATAATATGTAAAAATATAATGAATATGATATCGCGGCGATTGTATTACAAATTACACATCAATAATTTCATAATTAAAATTTTCTGACGCATTTTACGGAATCCGCATCAACAGACGATCTTTCGAGAATATAAAAATACATATCGGTAATCTGAACTCACTTCGTGAAATTCCGTGTAACATTTCATAATAAACAAATTTAATGTCGCACTATAGGCTTTATAAACGTTAAAGATAGCGGCAACACTGGTAACTTGAAATTAGTATTAAAACAATTTAAATTGTAAATTCTTAAGTGTCGGTTTTACAAAATAAATTATGAGATAAACGTTAGATAAGCTATTTCTGAAATAATTTTTATGGAAATCATTGTCTCAAAAATCGTATCCACAGCAGTTATTCCAGGAATAGTTTATCTCATAATTGTAAAACCGGTCCTTAGCAGGATATACATACGCCATCTATTAGCGAACTTTTAAGTGCTAGTTCGAAAATGTGCCGTCAATTTTGACCGTAGCGTACTAATAGTCCCTTAACAATTTTAAAAGTTTTGTATTATTTTCGTTCTGTAAACTTGTACGTTCTGTGTAAAACAACTTCACATAAAAGAACAAATGCCGCAACAATATATCCAATACCCAAAAAATAAAAGCTACCCAAAATATCAGATATGCTCAAAGGTCGCTTTTGGTATTTCTTAATAACATAATTTGAATGAAAATTTTCCATGTAACGGATACCAGCTTGTCTGTATAGTACTTCCATATTCCAATGTTTGATTAAACCGTGTTCGGTAAGTCTGGATATATGTTTATTAAAAATACTAGTAAACGGAGAAAATTTTTTTAAAGGAAACAAGATGTTGGTAGTTATAACATATTCCGATAATATCTTTAAATGATTTTTTGAATAATCGTCGAAATGCTCGGTGTACGATATGTAACCGTAATCGGACGTCATAAGCGTGACCGCTTTATTGTCCCGAATTGCTTTGTTTAATTCGTCAAAGTTATCGATGTCCATTTCTACGTTATTTGCCAGTTTTCTTAAGGTGGGATTGAAAGAGTCCTGACAAAATGTTTTTGTATGTAGTTGGATATTCGCTTATCCATTGTATGCGTTTATCGACCATGTCGTCGAACGTATTTATTGGCTTGTCATATTTAGGATAAGTTACTATACTGCTAAATCCTGCAGAATACACGGTCAAAATGGACAAGGATTGAATACAGGCAAATATAAATATAAACCTGAAATGCGTGTAGTTTGTAAAATATCGTAAATTGCCATTCGTACATGATCGAATCACGTCGAGTATGGTTAAAGTAAAATCTAAATAAGGATGTTCGATAATTCGCGTAATTTTATAATAAATTGCGGTCAAATGTAAACCTACGGCAACAGATACAATCGATATTATTATAATAATCCATAAAGTCGTAGTTAGAGGTTGAAAACGTACAAAGAACGCGGTAATATTTTTGGCTTTAAAATTGCGAACGTCAAATAAGTCTGACCGTATGGTCGAGTACTATCTATATCTAAACGGGAAATGGCTATTTGCCATTGAGAACAAAGTGCGATATCATTTAATCCTTTTACCACACTAAGCCGAACACTTTCGTACGGATCTTGATCAAAATTCTTTACCGAAAATAGTACAAACTTTACAGGCCAGTTTTTTCCCAATTCTTGAAGTATTCTGTATTCTATTCCAGCATAAACCCCATTTTGATGATTGTACATAAAATAGGGGGTACAATTAAACGTTGCCACTCTAAACGGATACTGTTTAGATTTGTAAGTAAATTTGGGAATCCATCGAACGTTAAAATCGGTCGACATCAATTTAGAATGTTCATCATATTGATGCAAATTTAATAATACTTTATTATTTCTCAATGAGGCGACTTTTAATTTCGTGGAATGGTTATGGCTGTCAAATAAGATATCGTAAAAACCTGTAATTAATATGATATCGATGCCATTTATATCCACCGCGTACATAAACGAAGACCGTTTAATGTCTTCTAAGCCATAATAAAAAACTAAAACAGTTTGGTGTGGCTTTAACTTCACCGTGTTACTATCTACGATAATATTATTTAAAAAATAGAAGTCGTCGGTAATTATTATATATCCACTGCACTGGGCTAAAGGATTTCTCGAACCATTAATTGGAATTTCTTTCCACGTAAACAATACTATTGGAATGTACAAATAAGACAACAGTTTTTCCAACGTACTTCCCGGGCAAACATCGTTAACTATTAGACATACATAACTGGAGACTTAAACGAATACTGGATTATAGTTGTGCTTATGTCGATAAAGTTAACGTAAGATCCACTTTCTGACATTGTAATAGTAGTAATATTAAGTAAAATAAACCAAAAGTTCATTATTTTCATTGTGCGCGTTTTATACCTTTATACATTTATTTCTGTATTTTTCTGTTATTGTACTCTTCTGTTTTTATTTTAATCATAGCTCCATCGTTAATCATAATTACTATGTATGTACGTGTATATTATGATTCCATTTAGAATATCTTTTTTAGAATATCTTACTATAATCTTCAAATGAGATCATCAAAATTTCTGTTTCCGTGTTTCTGAAACAGAAATAACAATAAAATATACAAGGTGACAATATATCTCTACACGGTATTATGCACATCATACACGTCCAACACGTCATCAATAAAAAAGTACAAGATCGTGACATTTCATCACACAGTAGGTTCTCCTCGTATTTCTGCGATTCTTATAAATTGTCTCGATCTCAATTTTAACGGCTTTCTTCTACAGTTCATTTCTGAACATAGGCCGCTCTCACATTCTATTGTTCTGGACCACCTTTATCTAGTTAAATCCTGCTGTTTTAAATCGTCCAAATCGTTTGACCGTGGTCGTCCGCTTCCGCGTTTTCCAGTATGTGGTTGTCAGTATAAGATCGCATTAGCCCATCTATTACATCAGTAATACTATTATTACTAACAAAATAATGACAGTATTATTGAACGTATAAGGTCGATAAAAATGGAATGATGTAGATCAACATATTCTGATACTCGAGCATCAGTACTGATGGAGTAATGATAGCAAAATGTTGGCGTACAGTACTGACAGTATACTGATTGTCTAAGGTCCCTGTGTACCATTGTGGCCTCGTAGGCAAATCATTGATAGTATGTCACTTTTCGAGCATATAACTGAATTACAAACATACAATCTAGTAACTTTTTATCGATAACGTGTATTTGCAGGCCGCTTGAAAAACTATATACAGGGTGATTCAATGTATTTTTAGCTAAACTCCAATTTCGCTCACAAACTTCATTATTCTGGCTAAACTGTTGGTACTAGTGCCATGATTTTTTATAATCGCAACCAAATAATGAGATACAAAATAGTAGAATTGATTAGTGTTGTTAAGAGCTATTATTTAATACTTTTTTTATAGAAGTAGTACCAATAGATTAGCCAGAATGGCGAAATTTGTGGGCAAAATCGGAGTTTAGCTAAAAATGCAATAAAACGTCTAAACAAATTTCGCCTAACAGTTATAGGAGTAAAATCGATGCGATTTGTAGTCTTCTATCACCCTGCACCGGCTGGTCTATCCTCGATCAAACACCCTGTATATACAATAATGTAAATTTAAAGTCGAAACAATTAAATAATTTATTTGGATTATTAATTACTAGTAAACTACATAAACTATGGTTTAATAAACAACATGTTTAAAATGGCTGCTTACTGTAACAGAAATATATGACGGGACCTTTTCTGAAAACTGCTAACAACGGCTTCGCATGTCTTAGTGTTAATCGGATTGATTTCAAAATGACAACTTTTAATTGTTAAAAATAATCTTCGAGGTAGTATTGGCAGAGATTCTATCCTTCGATGAATTTCGATCAGAAAAACACGGAGGTCAATTTACCTAATCTGCCGCCATCATATCGAGAATAATCAAATCCAAGTACTTACTTTTTCTTCAAAATGTTCTTGCAAGATCATAAAGATGTCTAGTGTTCGATGTGGAGAGGTCCTGTGATTTGGACCAATAGTGATTAATTTTTTTCATATTATATGCAAATGGAACAAAATTCCTCCGTAAACGGCTCCAGTGACATTTTCTTGATGAAATACATGTCTAATTATACCCCAAACAGTCCCAACAATGATCGAGAATGCAGAGGCTGTGAAATTGCGATAATGCAAAGCTTTTTTCTTCAGATGACAGTACCACTATTTAAAAACGAAATTAGAACCTGAAAGTCATAGTAATACAAAACCGCACAAATTATATTGTATAAAAATAAATGTGACGTAGTCTAAATATCTGAATAAGAATCCAATTGTGTAAATAAGGGTAGCGCTGCCTATACAGAGTGTTCCAAAAGCGCACGATCTAAGGAAATGATGTAATATGGAGATCGTCAGCAACCAAAAGTACGATCCTATAACTGTTAATTTTTGAATAATAAAACCATTTGTTATAACATATATTCTATTATTGTCAATCAAACTATTAAGAAAATAAACCAGAAAAAAAGATCAAGTGATCTGTGATGCAGTGGTCGTTTTTCAGTCAGTTAATTATGTAATGCTGTCGTTTTCGATTCATGTAGGTAATTAGTTAGAAATAAAGTTATCTCATAATCTGATAAAGTTAATATAAACAATAACAATGGTTTTGTAAACACGGTTTGTTTGATAACAAAATTAAGTACTTAATTTTTAAGTAGCCATGGTAGAAAAAAAATGAACTACAGAGATGTGACCAACTATCAAACAAACTTTTCCATTTACAAATACAAGTTTTTGCAATAACTTTTGAAGAATCAAAAATTAGATAACCACATATAGAGTTATTTTGATTGCTGATGACCTTGCCCATTGCCTCATTTCATTTGATCGTCCACTTATGGACACCTTGTATAAATATACAGATGTATTGATTGCAGATTTTTAGAAAGTCGTTGATACTCTATAAAATGAGATATAGGTACATAATTGTGTATCTCAAAATGTTTTCACTATATAGGCTTTATAATATCTATCTTTTATAAGTGAGACTTTTTCTTTTAATAAAACTGTTCATCTCAACTACCTACTCGTAGCAACGTTTGTAAAACGCCATCTATTTTAATAAAATCGCTTGCATGTGAAACATTTTGTGCACTGGTTAGGTTTTTGATTGGCCAACAACGAATTTTATTGCAAGACTTATTTATTTGCAATGGTTAACCTTTAGTAACATTTAAAGATGTGAATTTACGCATTTTTCGTAGTGATCTTCGGAAAAAGCAATTTTAATAAAATATAGATAGATAAGTACAACAAACAGTGTATTACTTACCATTAGTTTATGATAATTAACGCAACAGTTGAAACAATTCAATAAAAAGTCATATTTTAAATAATTGTATCGACAAAAAAATATAAGCAAAAATGATTAGTAGATTATAAAGCTTAAATAGGTATTCTTCAAAAAGTTGTCTAACGAAAACCTTCCTAACGTTTGACAATCGATAATTTATATAAGTAGCTTCTCATAAAAGTTTTATGCTTCTAAAACAAATATATTTGATACAATGATATATCTACTACAGAAAGTATACTATTATTAATTCATAGAAAGCGTGTTCAAAAGTTGTTAACATTATAATAAACATATAGGTACTTAGTGGAGAGAGGGCTTCATTAATGTTTCAAATCCGGTTGACCTACACCTACTTTTCAAAAAATTTCAATTTATTATTCGATTATTATACCACTAATTGAAACTATTTATACTGCTTTCCAAAAAAAAAAAACGAAATGCCTGTTTTTATTGAAATTTGTATCAAGGAACTTAGGTTAGTAATAAAAAATTTGAAATGCACAAACGTATAAACTTAGTTAATGAGTAGCTCCATCATTATTTCTTAATACTACTTGTAAGGGAACATGTATGGGATATTATTGAAAGACGTTTTTTTTGCAACAAGCCCCGCAAAATTTACGGGATGTTAGTCTTTGAGTTCAAGAAGCATGGATCGACATACCTCAGGTTGATATTAATCACCTCATTGAAATTATGCTAATACGAGTATTTACTCGTATGCACTCATTTGAGTGCATAAGAAACAACGGCGAAACTACTCATTAGATATTGAATAACTTGTTTGTTTTATGTTCTTTTGTTTTGAAATTTTAAGCATTTGTATGTATTGCTAACCTAAGTCGTTGGGAAAAATTTCAATAAAAACGCACAATATATAATAGGTGTTTCGTTTTCCTTTTTGAAAGCAATATAATAATTAACAGTTTTATTTACCATAAGCGTATGGTTAGTTTGACCGATTTTTAACTTTCAACATAGACTTTTGAAAAAAAAATGGATTTTAATAATTCTTTAATTAGTAATTAGTTATAGAAGTAATTGAATAATATTACCTTGAAAAATTTTACCATTTATTTTTTACCATAAGAAATTACCATAAAGAAATTTAATATGGTAATACCATCACCTCAACTGGTGATAACTTCATCAGGAAGGGTAAAGTTGACTACCTATACGTTACTCAAGATAAGTTCCAATGCACGTCATCAATGGAAAGTTACTAAATTGTATATTTTTAATATGCAGTTTTTATTCACACATATGATATGACAAAGAAAGACTACAATTTATTAATACTACAAAGATACGAGGTTTTATTGATGACGTGTATTGGAACCTATCTTGAATAACATATACGTATTGAATTTTCTGTATACATAATTGTCTTTAATGGAACTATAATACCTAATACAATAACAATACGAACAACTGTTTTGTATGAGTATCTGCTTACTCTGAAAAGTCTAAAAATCCCAATGACAACAAAAAACGAAATAAATTTTCGGACTTTTCGGTTTTTCCAATTATCATGCCTACAAACCTGACCTAAAAAAAGTCGTGAACAAAAGTTAGTCTTGAACATTGTGCAACTAACGTCCTCTTTGAAATACAATAACGGGAGTACCTTCAATCGCTTTAGCTATTCTAAAAATATTAGTATTTATGAAATTTCAATATGATTCGCTCGTAAAATAGTAAATATTACTGAAAATAAATTTTGACGTCTTGTATCTCGAAAACGGATGATTTTTGTGCAAATGTGTATTAAGCAAACCGCATTTATTTTGCACTGTTCTGTCACCTCTAGCAATATTGTCATGTTTTCTGAAACACCCTGTATAGTATGTGTCTTTTATGATGATACTAATGAGAGTGTAGAATATAGTAAAATAGTCGAATCGTTTTTTAAATGTTTTAAATATTAAAATGTAAGAACACTCTCAAGTTTTATTGAAGTTAGTAAATTAATAAGGTATTTAAAAAAAACGATCCGAGAATAAATTTTTATTTTACAGCAGAAACAATATATTTTTCGAAAATATTTCCAATTGAATATAAATAAATGAGTTATATTAGGTAACCCAAATAACAGTTTAATGTACTGTACAATAGTATTCTATAATTTAGTAGATTCTTTACAGCAAGAAAACACTTTAGATCAGTGAATTTGTGTATATATTGGTTAAAAACAAATACACTTCGTCCAAACCTATATGCAAACGTCATCAATGGAAGGTTACTAGATGATGACGTTTCACACAGTGCTGTCACCTCGTTTCGCGTATTTTAACAGTTCTAATAAATTCTAGTCTTCTTTATACCATTTAATATGTACGCAAGTAAATCATCTATAGAATATGTCACTTTCCAAACTTTAAACCGAATTACAAATAAACAATCTAATAACTTTTTTTGATGATGTAAGTTGCATATAGGTTTGGATAGGCCATAAATAGATGGAAAATGGTTAAATTCAACGTTAATAATTGTAGAATCTTTTCTACGTAAAACATTTTCGAGTGTTGAAATCCGCAGAACAAAACTTACAGCAATAATATGCTACGTTTACACATGCGCTTTTGGATCATTGGATGTCATCTTTCACTGTAATTTTTATGTTGGTAAGTAATACAATTATTAAAATTCTATTTTATCAGTGTTGGTTTATTGCAAATTTTCGTTTTAAGTGTCGATAAAATTGCATGAGGTAAATTTAACATTATTTTGAATCTGTAAGGACCATGTTCGATTTTTATTAACTTTGTTAGTGTAAGTACTACGAGAAGAGCAAGTATAGCTGATGCAACACAACAATTCATTACCTAAATAAAAGGGTATGTTAAATACTCCTTATTTCTAAAATTGAAAAGTATATTTAAAATATTTTTAGATATTTAAGATAAACTAACATGGCTAGTGCATTACCTCCACCAGAACCTCTAAAGAAAAAAGGGAATCTAGCTGATAATTGGCGTCAATGGCGACAAAATTTTGAAATCTATTTGGCCGCATCCCAAAATGATCAACAAAATGAAGCTACTCTATGTGCACTTTTTCTACATACAATTGGTCAACATGGTCGGGACATATTCAACGATATTAACATAACTGAAACTTTAACAGAACCTACTATAGAAGAATATTATGCAAGATTTGAGAACTATTGTAATCCCAAACCAAATATAATAAATAGTAGATATCAGTTTTTCCAATGGAAACAAAAACACCACACTTTGAACAATTCTACTCCGTTTTAAAACAAAAAATAATATCTTGTGAATTTGGAGATTTAAACAACAGCTTGTTGGTAGTTCAAATTATATCTGGGATTTCTGATGCAGACTTAAGAAAGTCGTTATTAAAAATACCGGATTTAGATCTAAATCGAACAGTGGAAGAATGTCGTAAGGCAGAAATATCTAATGCAAAATGTGGGAATAAAACAAATGTCAGAGAAAATCCTGAGAAAAAATATGCAAAGAAAGCTTCTGAAAAGGAACAGGTTACTGATAATTCCTGGTTAATGGTTAATAAAACAGAAAAATCCGGTCCGTCACCTACAAATCAATATATAAAAAACTGTAAATTTTGCGGTTGTGCACACATAATTAAAAAATGTCCGGCATTTGGATCAACATGTAAAAAATGCCAGAAACCCAATCATTTTGCAAAAGTGTGTACAAATATTTGATTTCTATACAATTAAGTGATTGCTTGGCATTTATTTTTGTTCATTTATTTCGTAATACTTATAAAGATTTTTATATATAGGTATTGAAAACTATTTTTTAGAAATAGGTATGTTATTTGAATAAATAACGTAGGTAGAGAAACTCCTTCACCGTCACCATTTCATCTTCCACTCGAACGATGTAAAATTACAGACAACATTGCATCTATATCTTTTGTACTAATATATTTGTTTTACTCGTTGCAGTACCTATATGTAAATAATGGTTTTTCATACCTATATAGATACATATGTATTTTTATATTATACCTATATGGTCAAACATCCATATAATGAACTTTTGTAGAGGCATTAAAATAATGTTTATCAAAAGGTTATTTCTATATAATAAAATTTGACTTCGTTATATAGAAGTATTCTAAAGCTACAATTTTTTTATGTTGGTTAATTTTTAAATAAATATCTTTTTACAAATAATAAATTATCTATAAAATTATTATAACTAATTTTAATCAAAATATATTCTCATAATACAAGGGCTACTCTGAAAACTGTTAGCTATTAAAAACAGTTGCAGTTTGAAAGAAAACGTTTTTCGAAATATTTTACATTATTGCATATAATTCATTATTTGGAACTAATTTATGATGTAATCAAGAAATCCATTTTTTTTAAGGCCCAATATTGCTACATCTGCACATGACAATATTTTGCTTTACATCAGTTTTGTAGCAGTCAAGTAAAGAGTTACTGGCCGAACCTGCATTGTTCTGATAACTGTGTGGACAGATGCACTATTGTAATGAATTAACTGATTCATTTTAACTAATTTACATAGTTAATTCGCAACAACAATAAATATGGTGAATACGCAGCAACTTAACTTTAAAAAAATGGGCAACTTTTCAATAGTAAATTAAAATATTTGACAGATGTTGATATAAATGGACTGTCAAGTATTGTAATTTTCACTCAACTCTTGAGGCAAGTGTACATTATGCCCGGGCACAGCGTGTCTCATCACATTGCATTATTCTACAACCAATCGTTGTCACGCAATAGAGATTCTGGCATTGAATTCATTTAAAATAGATCCCAGCAATTGGTTGCGCTGAAATGCAATCCCATAATGTACCTTTAATCCATGATCTACGTTCACCGAGTCGAGTCGGTTACGTCTAATATATTTCACAATTTTTGTATGGCTGATACCTAAACATAATAAGTGCATATGAATAATTGGATAACATTGCAAAAATAATGCAGTGAATAAGAACACAGAAGTGCATTGAACACATGACAATCACGTAGCACTCTACGTATGCTTGCCAACTCGACTCTGTGAACGCAGTATAATGCAAGTATTAACAGAGAACCTCTTGTTTGATCAAACAGAACTTATCGTTAAGCAAACAAAGAAATTAAACACCTTCCACTTGAATATTTGTTGTAAATAAAAATGAATAAAACTGAGAACTCGAGTTTTTTGTTTTGGTGAAAATAAAGTTAGGAAAAGGTAAATTCATTTATTTTGCTTTCTTAGCATGAAGACGTTGAAAAGTCAACTAAAAAATGACAATGAGCTATTGATAATAAAAGAAATATATGTAAACTGTTAAATATGAAAAAATAAGTAAAACTAATTATTTTTAAAAACTTAGTTTATAAAAGAATCACTATATAAATTGTAACTATACTTAATACGATCATTAAAAAAAATGAAAATAACTCGTTACAAAATGTTTGAAATACATTTTATTTTAAATATAAGGCTGCACAGCAAGTTTCCTAGCATTAACTTTTAAAAATTGAATTTTTGGTGTAATAATTAAATATTTAACAATATCACAAGTCCTAATTACTAAATCAGTAATTATACCTAAGTGATAAATAGTCACATGTTACTAATTATTAACTAAAATGAAAAAAATTATTAAATTATGTTTTTTTTTCTTCGGCAAAATATTTATAATTTAAACAAAGCACTTGTACACATTAAGGTTGTTCAGCTCTACAATTAGGGCAAATACGTCTTGTTTTAAACCACAGTGTAATACATTTGTCGTGGAAAACATGACCACAACTAATAATTTTAGATGCACTCGATTCTAATTTTTCCAAGCATATTGAGCAGGTCTGGTTGCCATTTTTCTTACGTGGTTTACGTCTGTAATACAATTAAAATACAAATTAATTTGCAATAAAAATAATTTAATTTCAGGAATATGTCTAATTGTGTTTAAATTTTTTGAAGTCATAGTGATACGAAACATTCTTAACTTTACCACAAATAAGTTAGTTATTAAGTGTATTAAGTTAAATTACAGAATGTTATTCTACACAAATACGATACTTAACAGATTGAATCAGAAACTATTAATTTAATCCTAACAGCCAATTATACCACAGTGGGTCACTGACGTTCAATGTGATCGGCTGTAGTGCAACTGGCGCTAAGTATATTCACATTTACTGATGGACACGTATAATATACACTGTATACAACAATATGTTAATTACAAAAAGTACTAAAATAATACACTACATCTATGAAAACATGCATTTATTATTTCAATACGGAAAAATTAACAAATAGCCGGTTTGTTAGGCATCACGTCAGTACTTAAGGGTTAAATTTAATGCTGTTGCTATATTGTTTCTGTGCCATATGGGTTAAAACAAAGAAAAAATTAGTAAGCAAGTAATCGTTAATGTGTTAATAAATTAAAGGGCCTGAACTAATGAAATAATTTGATTTAAATTATTGGTAGTAGCTATGCTTATAATAGGACTCGACATATCAACTGATAAGTTGGAAAATAATTCACAAAATAACTGTAGGAAATGTCGTTTCGTAAACAAACATCTAACAACTTTATCAGCTGTCGTTGACATGCTATAAACGTAGCTTTAGAAATGTGCAATTATTTTGTAATTAAGCTAGAAATGTGCAAATATTTATCGGTAACAAATTTGCTTTTACCTTGGCAGAACATCATAGCCATCTGATGCAGATGAAGGATTATAATAGTTATGGTTACCTTGATCGTCGTATTGATAGTTTTGATTTAAGTTTTCATTCGTAAAATAATAATATATTGCCGTACCTAATGCAAGTCCTACCATCAGAGCAAATGCCAAACCTGGATATGACATTTCTAAAAAAAATACAAATAATTATTAAATGAATTTTTTGTTCATTTTAATTTTTGTAGTAGTAATATAGCGATATAGTTTTTAAAATGAATATGTTTACTTACTTTTTTAATAGTTAAAAACAGCAAATTAAAGCACAACATATGAATACAGAGATAATTTTGTTTATCAAGATTACCAATTATTGTCAAATACGTCGTCTGCGGTCAAACATATCCAAAAATAAATTAAACATTACTTAAAAATACCGTTTTCAAAATTAAAATATTATTCTAAAAAGTACTTAAATCAGTTTATTAATGAATATATTTAAATTTCGATTTAAAATTTAGTCTCGATATTTTATTTTGTTGATGTATCAATGTAAATTATTTAAGTGTTGGCTACTTTGCGTGAGATTAGAAAGTGTGCTGTCAAAAATATCGTTAATTTTATTTTCTGTTTAAAAGCGTGCAAATTGTAATTCATTTTGCAGGTAAGAAATTAAAACTGACGACTGAAGGCATTCATAAATTCATAATTAGGTGTAATTGTATCACATTTTAATTATAGTTGGGCATTTACAAAACCCCATAACTTTAATCCATTAGGAAGTTTAGCTTTTAAGGTGGTTATAAATGTCTATATCAATTTTAAAGCATGATTATTATCATAAGCACTCCAAAAACATTATAGGCATGTTTGTCAGCCAACTCCAAATAAATTTTATGAAGTTAAACGTGCTAATGGTAAAAAAAAGTTGTATAATTTTTTATAAGGCAAATGTAATAAAAGTTTTGGCAGCAGTACTGCTGATGAGCGATAAGGCTTAATAATTGAAATTTAAACATGAATATTATGTGAAACATTCGTATTAGTTATAATTTTCAATCATGATAATGAATTTGAAAGGTGATGAATAGGTCCGATGATATCTGCTGATGTGAATATTGAGTATGTCATACTCAAATGTCTTTTTTTAACCTTAAATTTTTTTTAATTTTGTTTACGGAAACATTTTAGTCTTTGTGAATTTTAAAGCGACTATTTCTTGAATGTCTAATTCTGTACGGTAGTGGGTGTATGATTATGACTATTTTTTAAATTAGTGTACCATTTCAGTTCAATTCAATTTATTGATCATGCTATTTTACTTAATTGTAATTACCTACAATCGTCATTAAAAAAATTGTACATTATATAAAGGGTGATTCAGAATACAAGTTACAAAGTTCTAGGACACGTAGAGGAAATGTAGTATAGCTTATCCAAACCTATATGATGTTCACGTCATCAATACAAGGTTGCTAGATGATGACGTTTCACGCAGTGCTGTCACCTCGTGCCTCGTATTTTGACAGTTCTAATAAATTGTAGTCTTTCTTTATACCATCTAATATGTGCGCAAGTAAATCGTCTATAGAATATGTCACTTTCCAAACTTTAAACCGAATTACAAATAAACAATCTAGTAACTTTTTGTTGATGACGTGAACATCATATAGGTTTGGATAAGCTATAGATAAATATTTTTTTAAAATGACAGAACTTTGTAACCCTAGTAACACGAAAGTAAACTTTTGAGTTATCTGGTTGCTATGCGTTGCTAGCTCCGAAAGCAGAACTTTTGGGGCCAGGACAGAAAAGTAAAAATTAAAAAAAACAAAATTTAATATTTATTTTAATGTTAGTTGCCTTTTATATGCCATTATCATCGTCACTTAACATTTTAAATATTTATTTCACTTTAAATTCCAAAACTAGAAGGTATTACTAAAAAACTTAACTATGCATACGTTAATGTAAATTAAATTAAATAACGAGTATTTTTTGATCAGACCCGACAATAGCGGAAATTTTACATAGTCCCACTAGTTTTACTGTAGTAATATCTACAACTATCAAGTATAATATTTTAGTTATATTTGCTGGGCAGATTTTCAGACATTAGCTTGACAAAATTTAAGACTCGCTTTGTTTTCAGATTTTAATAATTATCTAACATTACATCATGAAGGACAGAGGACGACGTACCACAGCCGGTAATCGTATGGCAAAACTTTTAAATGAAGAGGAAGAATGTCAAGATGATTTTTATAAAGTGAATTATGGTGGTTTTGAAGAAACTGCTACCGATAATGAATATGAGTAAGTTACCTACACTGTAAATTCTATTCGACAGTTATTTTATGGGGTATTATTTAGAGCCGAGGAAGAAGGGGAGGATCAAGTAGATTCTGACTTTAGTATTGATGAAAATGATGAACCAGTATCAGATAATGAGGAAGAAGGTCAAAGGAAAAAACGCAGGCTTGTTACAAAAGCATACAAGGTTAGTTATATGGTTTTTTTTGCAATTAGAAATTCAAATATACTAATGATACACCACCGCATTTTGTTGACTTTAGCCAAAAGTCTGATCCAACAACTTCGTATTCTTTACTATAAAATAAGGTTTTGATTTCACATTTATTATTATGATTAATACAATATGTGGGTATTTTTCCACTAATGGGATAATTGGTGTCTAGCACATATATTGCATATAAAATATGTTTTGTTTGCTTAAATTTCCATTAAAAATGAAAGTTATAGTTTATTTTACCTACACCCATTATATGAAGTTAAAATGTAATATTATTCTTTTATTATATATTTTTAAACATAAAATCACAGTCCCCTGGAGTGTCGCCAATCCAAAAACATTGCCCATGAACATATTTTTGAAGATAATCTATTTAGAAACTTGAATATTTTGTAAGTATTCAAAAGAGTGATAATGAATCCTAAATTTTGTGAAAATGTTTTTTTTCATTTCATATTAATTACTAAAAAAGGTGAGCTCTACTTCGTCTCAAGATTCTGAAAACAATCCCCTGTCATAAATGATCTATTTCAGGTAATTAAGCCCTACTAAATACCTCCTAAGAACAAAATAACTTAACAAAAATGAGAGAAGCTAATGTTAGATTAAAAATGATACTCAATTTTGCACAAAATCGGTTAGCAGGTGGACAACTGTACTTTAAATTTCATCTGGTCTTTTAATACACACTGTACAATTGACTGTAATTCTCATCCTAAACTAGATGTTTTTATTATTTAAGAAAAAAAGTTTCCCAGTTATAGTACGTTTGCCGTAGAATTATTTGTGCCAATCATTCTGTTTGAACTCCTATGCGTGCCTAGCAGCGCATGATATTGTAGTAAAGTGCAAAGTAGAAAGAACACGGTGCTGTGCCGCTTGATTTTTGAATGGTTTGAAATAATTTATATGTAGCACTCATTGGTCACTAGGCGGAGTTCGTTCAAGGTCACCTGCTCGATACTAATTCTACAGCGAACAAGCAAGAGAAATACCCATAAACAACTGCTTGAACTTTTTGTTTTTCTGTATGTAATCGCCTTTTAAAAATGTCATTCCTAATCTTTTGTTAGTTGCCTGCTTTTTGAAAGACAAATCTACAGTATTTATGATCCCAGTGAAAAAATATCTAGTTTTATTTAGCACAACATTAACTTTCATAAATAATAAATTACTCCTAACTTGGTAGATGCATAACATTTATTTTATAAATAATTGGTATTCTTTTTGCTGATTTTTAGGAACCTGTGCCAACTCAAAATAAGCAGAAACAAAAACCTAAATCACCCAAATCAAAACCCGCTACTTCTAAAGAAAACAGTGATTCTCAACAAACATCTGATCATGGAGGTGTGTAAATCTAAAATTACAAAGCATTAACAATTAAGAATATTGAATTTTTTTATGATCATGAAATGACCATTGTATAACCGTTAAATGTAAAGTTATGTAAGTCACATATCTGTATTTTCACACAATTATGTTAAAATATAAGATATAAATTTATAATTTGGTATTTTTTTTATTTAAAACAAATTTTTAATATTTATCCAACAATTGCAGATAATATTTATTATTGTAAACATGTTACGCATATTTTAAATTGGATATAAAAAATTACATTGACTTAATATCGTTAATAAATTGATATGGATATTAATTTATATTAATGAAAATAATATAATGCCAGGCATATTGCATTTTCAATTAATTATACAATGTTATCGGAAACAAGATTATTATAAAAATACTAATTTTAATTCATTGATTTATTGAATATCTTTTTTATATAACATACTAACTTTGACCTTAGAACTTAGAAAGCATGCCTATTAATACTGAACATAAGCTGCCATCGTAAAATTGATAAAGTTTTCGAATATTAATAATATCAAGAGTGTCAGTTCAGAGGGATGTATTAACCAAATTCAGATCATGCGATACACAAATTTTATAGTATAAAGAGCACTTGATATAAAGTGTATTTTTTTTATGTTCATAATTTTGGCTTTGAAATACGTATTAGGATTTTCTTATACTTGAAACTAATTTATATACATAATGAAATATAATTGTATGTAGTGTATAGCACTATTATATTTAGAAGTAACAGAACTTATTTTGTGATTAATTGTCCATCTTAATGCAATTCTCTATTATGACAACTAAGCCAAATTATTTGTTTTGTTTATATGAATTATAATTTTTACGCTGCTCGTATTTGTCACAAGCATAATTTTTTATTTAACGAAAAAATTTAGACCTAATTGAAATTTTTCATAAATTTTTAATGTTTTTAATTAACAGCAATCGCTATCAGCTACAGTTTATTCAGTAAGTAATGTTGTGTCACAGTGTATACAAAATAATTTTGTGTACTAAATTTAATTTACAGAACGAAAATCCATCAGAAAATCAACAGCAGCCAAATCGGCAGCTACCGCACAACGCATTCAAATAAGAACACTAGAACAGAAAAGGAAAGTAAAGAAACCCAAAGAGGAAGAATGGATACCGACACAAGAAGAACTACTAGAAGAAGCAAAAGTTACAGAACAAGAGAATTTGCAAGCTTTGGGTTTGTATTCTACTTAAATCAGTTTATTAAAATAATTACAGTAAAACTTATCTTAACGGACGATTTCTTTTCTAAGTTTTACGATGTGTGAATTTTTATTACACATATTCGTTTATATTTGTAATGTGTTTATTAAAAGTTGATAAACAAGTATAATAGTGCATTAACAGTATGTGTATTTTATCAAATGACGTTCAAGCAAAACAATACACGTAATGACTACTAATATTCAATAATTGGTTACATACAGAAGATTGTAACATGTATATGCCATTCGACACCTATAGATAAAACGAGGGGTCGGTAACTTATGTATTAGTGTGTATTTGTTTCTAGAATTACGTTGAATTACTTTGTATTTTATGTATTACTTTGAATTAGTATTACTGTGTATAAAATTTACTATAGTTACCGACCCCTCGAGATAAAGAAATTCTACATTTATCAATAAAAGTAATTATAATTGCTGCTTTTTATATAAGATAAATACTTATGGTGAACTAGAAGATTTCAATGTACCTTCATTAGATCAATCTTTCCTTTTTTATTTTGAAGTACCCACTTTATTTATTTACTGTAAATTCTTATTGGTGCTGTCCTTTTTAGAACGATATCAAAAAATGGAAAGTGAAAAAAAGTCTAGGAGACCGCCGAAAAGAGTTACTTTAGGACCGATTATTCGATACCACTCTATGCAGATGCCTCTTATTCAAGATGTCACTACTGATTCAACGAACAAATTGTAAATAAATACCACCTACAATGTTACATAAAATTATTCTGTTTCACATTCATTTTTTTTTTGTTTCGTCTCACTTTATTGGTGTTATTGTAGGAAAGATTTAAATGAAGAGAAAGCAGTAAACGAACGGAAGTACTACGAGCGAACATTTATTACATTTCTAAATGATCCAAATGACGTTGTTTTCAAGAAAATTATGAGAGTGAGGCCACCTTCTAAAATTCCGGCAAAACTAAAATGCGCCATTACAAAGTAAGTATTTTATCTTATCAAATTTTGATTGTGTCAAATTAATGTAATTTTTTTTTGTAGACGACCTGCTAAATATGTTGATCCACTTACCTGCTTACCATATTCTGATGTACAAAGTTTTAAATTAATTCGCGAAGCCTACTATCAACAATTAGAAGTGCATGGTGATAAAAACGATCCTGTGATGGGTAAGTGGTTAAAATGGTATAATAATAACAAGGAAAAAATGAAAAAGTTTAAATTAAAAAAATCAAATTGATAAAAATTGATTGTATGTCAGTATATTTTTTTATTATAGTGTAAAAGTTTTATTTGTATATTTTCAAAATAAAGAAATTAGTGTCTTTCTCATTAAGATTTGCTTACTTTAAATTAGAAAATATTAGTGCATTTGGATATATCGATGACTTAGGCGCAATAGGACGTAACCCAAAATGTGCAAATTTTACAGAAGAGAGTAAAAACATGTTATTAAGAAATTTCTTCTTAATTCCATTATGTTATGGCATTAGTAGTTATTATATTAATAAACAAATATGTTTAAAATTTAAAAAAAAATGATTGTAATATATATATTGACAATATTTATGGGGGTTATGACTTATTATAAAGTAAGAATACTTATCCCCTAAATTGGTTTAAATTTTTTTATATTGTTTTTTGAAATTTTACTGGTTTTTAATTTTTCTTTTTGGTCACTACACATCTTTTATTGAAGGTTTCGCTTTCTATTTCAGTTTGAGAGTCTGATTCTTTGTTAGTCTTAGGGCGGTTTTATCTCCCAATAAATTTACTTGACAAATTTTTACCACGAAAACAATTGTTTGAACAAACGTTTCTATGGTATATATGTGTCAATTAAATTAAATGGAAGATGAAAAGATCGGCCCTTAGAGCCGGTCTTTTCATCTCTCAGTAAATTTATTTGAGAACTTTTTACCACAGAAACAATTGTTTGAACAAACGTTTCTATAGTAAATATGTGTCAATTAAATTAAACGGAAGATGAAAAGATCGGCCCTTAGCTTCTTAAAATGTGACAATTCAGAATAAAATTATTTTACTTCTAATGATAAAAGTAGAATAAGTGAAAATATAAGTTCCACGAGTTCCTGTAAGTGCAGATACTTTTTGTGAGAGATTTTTATTCGATCTCGATTCGATTATTTGATAATCTTTTTGTGGACAACTGAACAACCTTCTCAACTTTTGTTCTGTGGTTCAATAACTCACTGTGATCCTCTTTGTAGGCTAGTGGGGTGTATTTAAATACACGGACGTCGTTCACTGTCGATCATGTTTCACCCTTCCAGGGCGAATTGATTTACACTGGTGGAAATTGAAATTGCAACACCCTGAAGGTTTTGTCAGATTTTCTCTAAACTTGGTGTAAAGGAATATCATAAATATAATAACAATTGATTAAATTTTCAAGTTGTTTTGTACATAATCTCAAAAGTTGATGGGAAGTATCGTGGTAACTCTTCTTGCAGTAAATTTAGGAAATTTAAGTTGTGATTAATTTTTGATTTCATATAGATCGGGAGGTCTTCTCGTTTGTTATTTCAGTTCAAGTGATGCATCTGTTGGTTAGACACACCAAATTTATACATTGATCTTGCCTAGCATCCGTGCATTTCTTGGACCCTGAACCAGGCTGTCGTGTATGTGTGCCCTCTTCGACCAATTGCCTGCAAGAGCGTTGAACATTACGACTTACATGATCAGCAATATCACAAAATGAAATTCTCCCTTCATCAAGTTCAATAACACGACCTCTTTCAAACTCTAATTAGTAATTCTCTATTGAGTTTATTCTCTAATTTGTCTTCTTGGTGTTTCTTAAGATATCTTAAAATAAATTACAGCCTTAGTCCTCAATAGAAAATTAATCACAACTTAAACTTCCAAAATTTACGACAAGAAGAGTTAACACGATACTTTCCATCAACTTTTGAGATAATTAATTGTTATTATATTTACGGTATTCTTTACACCAAGTTTGGAGAAAATCTGACAACACCTTCAGGGTGTTGCAATTTCAATTTCCACCAATGTATACCTTAAGAGGTTCTCGTCATTAAATTTAAGAAAAAATTGTGAGTTAAGTACTTTACATCCAATGAAAATGGATCTTGCCTAGCTTCCTTTATTACAATTTTGCATAGTGACTTGGAAGATGAATCTCTGTTTTAAGTTTTCTTTCAATTAAAGAATGAGTAGTCACACTCCATTTGAGTGTAACCCTTCTCTAAGCATTTTTGATAAATAATTACACCATGCTGCATAGAAAATGATAAAAGTGCATTAGAACGTTTTTGCTTTGATATCTGTATCATGTCACTTGAGCAGATTGATACTTCCATGATACTGTGAATTAAGTCCTATTGCATCTTCGACTATTGATACTTTGGGGATATGACCTATTTTAATACATTGAAATAAAATATTTCCAAAGTTACAATCTATTGCAAAAAGATGGAAGATAACTTACAGTATCGATTTCTGCAAAAACTTAATTTTCAAATTTTTGTGGGTTACGCCCTATTGCGCCTAAATTAGGTAGGTAGGTAAGTACCTAATTAAATTTTTGAAGATTTTAAGTATTTCGAAAGAATCGGATTGCGAGTTTAATTTCACCTAAACTACGTTTAAGTTTAACTGTTAAGCAATTATGAGTAGTTTTTAAAAATGAGTTCTACATATTTGAAAACCGCCCATACAAACGCAGGAAAACAATATTTATGACTGCTATTGCTAACTAGACTCGGTGAATATAGTTTAGAATGTTTCTCTAACATCTGCTTAACAGAACATGTCAACTTTTTTATGTCTGCATGCTGACAAACTTACAATAAGTGCATTTGTAGTTCAAATTTTAATACTATTCAGAATCAGTTTAAATTGTACAATTAAAAAAATTAAAATAAAATTTATTTATACAACAAATTTTGAATGTATTTGTGTACTTCTTGATGATAACCTATATTCATTTATAAGGTATATAAATCTATCATATTTGTTATGACATCCAATACAAAAATCTATCCTGTCTAGCCAGTAAGCAATACGGTGATTTGACCTATGGATGGACATTCGTTCTTATATACTTAATTATATTACAGATTTATTTCTAAACGAACACGATTAATTTTTCAATTACTTTCTCACAAATAAAAAATATATAACACACATTATTAATTTATTAGTTTGATAATAATTAATTAATATAATTGAGAACATTCGATTACAGCGCCATCTATTGGTTGTGATATTGCTTTAAAGGTTTTTTTTAATTATATTATTGGCAACCGTGCGCTATATGTTGATCCTTTCTAAAAAATAACCTCCATATTCATACGCGTGGTTTAATTAAATAGAAAAATGTCCTTGCAGGATAAAGTGCTTCTTC
The DNA here is from genome assembly GCA_036326145.1 of Rhagophthalmus giganteus. Taxonomy (NCBI): domain Eukaryota; kingdom Metazoa; phylum Arthropoda; class Insecta; order Coleoptera; family Rhagophthalmidae; genus Rhagophthalmus; species Rhagophthalmus giganteus. The sequence continues at coordinate 1,853,497 of JARFJA010000026.1, read as the reverse complement.
GTAAAATTAAAAAACGAGAAAAACAAAAGTTGAAGATTCTTCAACTTAAAGAAGCGGAAAAAACGAAAAAGGGTAATTATATCTAATAAGTGAATTTAAGAAAATTTATTTTCTAATGAATCGTTTTAGAACAAGAACATGCCGATAATGTTGAAAGTAACAGTATTGAAACAATAGGCCAGAAAAGGTTACGAAATGAAGTGGAACCGAGTAAAAGTAAGTATAATTATTTTATAGCCATCAAGTTGATTTAATTGTTAACAAATTTTACAAAATTCAGTGAATCTGTTTAATCATGGTTCTAACTGAATTTATACACAGAAAATTAGAATGAAAATGGCATATATTTGGTTTAATTTTAATTTAAAACAAATTAATAGAGTTTAATTTGTTTAAATATTACGGACTAAAAATCTTAAAAAATCAATACCTACCTAATATGTAGGTTCTTATATTGTTTTTGTATTTTTTTTCCAATGTCTTTCTTTGGTATGGCACGACAGGAAGGCAATTAAGATTGCCACAGGCTGAACGTTCTGTATTCGTTCTTTACTTTCTCACAATTAGACTGGTAAACAGCAGATTACAATTTCAGACTGGTCAAAATGATGGAGCGAGTGCGTTCTTAATTTCATAATCTAGGTAACATTTTATGATGATTATTGCATATAGATTGGAATTTGTAATGTGATCTAGTAGTGTCCTTAAACATGTACCACGATCATTAATACATATTTTTCTTGTTTTCCTCACTTTTCTTTTTCATTTTTAAGTTGTACATGTTTAACAGTCACTACTATTTACTGATTAATTGGTGACTTGTGATCGACCTGTTGGCTTTTATTAGCACAGCATCGGGTAAATCAGGATGGCACATTTAATTAATATAATTAGACTTGGAAAAATGAGCATTTCAATTAGGCTAAAACGTCATTACAAAACTTTCACAATGACGTGATATTTATATTAACTTTAAACAATGATGTTTAGAATCTTATTTGATTTTTATCACTGTTTTAGAGAAAAAGCAAAAAAATAAAATATCCAAACAAACATTAAATATTGAAAATGATGAAGAAATTCAAGTTGACGCTACAGATTTTACCACAAATAATGACGCAGAAGACTTAAATAATCAAAATGCAACAAATAATAACATCACAGAAGAAACTTGTAAGTACCTATTTATTTTCTTGTTATTGCAATGAATTTTTAACTAACACAAATTTCATAACTAACACACAAGTAATTAAAAGTATTAAATATTTTTTCCTCTGGGATTGGTGCATTATTTAGTCCTTTGTACTGTGACCTATCTAAATTTATCCCACCCCCATCATATAAGTGCTGTATAAAAGCATTCTTATTCTTTCGAAAAAATTTAGGATTTTTTGAATTTTATCTATAGTTCAAGCTTTCACTCCTAGTACTTCAAAGTAGGGCTCTGCAGTTGTCAATCATTTGTAGTGGCTTACCACTAGAAATACAACACCCCTTCACTGCTTATAAGCTCCGTATAGTTATTATATTGTTTACAAATTCTTTAACAAACCAAAAAATTTTAAATACTTCTCTTTTAAAACTAGTTAATGAACATAACAAAAAGATACAATGAAATTAAATATTACAAGTTATTTATAATTTAAAATGATGACCCAAAGGCGAATCTGACCATTTTTCCTCATACATTTGAGTCGAGATTTGTAAATGAATTAATTTTTTACTGATAAATATGAAATAATTACTTGTATAATACGTATGTTAAAACTTATAGTTAATTATGCGATTTATTATCCTTTATTTTAGTACCAGGATCGGATGTTACATTAGAAATTTTAAGTAACCGATCATTCGATTCATTGATAGATAAAGTTTGCGAAGCAACATTGAAAGGTATCACAGATATGGGTTTTACGACGCTCACAGAAATTCAAGCTCGTTCAATTCCGCCATTGCTCGAAGGTAGAGACCTTGTTGGTGCTGCAAAAACAGGATCTGGCAAAACACTGGCATTTCTTATTCCTGCTGTAGAACTAATTTATAAGCTCAAATTTATGCCTAGAAATGGTAATTAAAAAGTCGTCACATTAGGTTTTGTAATTGTATATTTTAATTAATAGGAACGGGCGTTATAATTATTTCTCCTACGAGAGAATTGTCAATGCAAACGTTTGGTGTATTGAAGGAATTAATGAAATATCATCATCACACTTATGGTTTAGTTATGGGTGGAGCTAGTCGACAGACAGAAGCACAAAAGCTATCAAAAGGTAAAAACTTTTCTCGATACTATATTTTCGCTTATTACTTCAATTCATAGTTATTTGCTTTTTTCTCTATAGGAATTAACATCGTTGTGGCAACTCCTGGAAGATTATTAGATCATCTCCAAAATACTCCCGATTTCTTATACAAAAATTTACAATGTTTGATAATTGACGAAGCAGATCGTATTCTGGAAGTTGGATTCGAAGAAGAAATGAAACAGATCATTAACTTATTACCAAGTAAATTCCGAAATTGTTAAAATTACCTACCATTACATGATATAACAAAATTTTAGAACGAAGACAAACAATGCTTTTTAGTGCAACTCAAAATAAGAAAACGGAAGCATTAACCTCTTTGGCATTAAAGAAAGAACCGATATATGTGGGCGTCGATGATGCTAAAGAAACTGCCACAGTTTCTGGATTGGAACAGGGGTACGTTGTGTGCCCCTCAGAGAAACGTTTACTTATTCTGTTTACGTTCCTTAAGAAAAATCGTAAAAAGAAAGTAATGGTGTTCTTCAGTTCTTGCATGAGTGTGAAATTTTATCACGAATTATTTAATTACATCGATCTTCCAGTTATGTGTATTCACGTATGCACCTTAAAAATATTCTATATAATTTATTATTATTTATCTACTTTTTAGGGAAAACAAAAACAGACAAAAAGAACTACAACATTTTTCCAATTTTGCAATGCAGATACAGGAATTCTACTATGTACTGATGTTGCAGCGAGAGGTTTAGACATTCCAGCTGTGGATTGGATTGTTCAATACGATCCGCCTGATGATCCAAAAGAATATATTCATAGGGTTGGTAGAACTGCTCGAGGAGAAGGTAGCAGTGGGCATGCTTTGCTTATACTTCGACCAGAAGAATTAGGTTTTCTTAGATATTTAAAACAAGCAAAAGTTCCACTGAATGAATTCGAGTTTTCTTGGAGCAAGATTGCAGACATTCAATTACAGGTAAGATAATATATTGTAATTTTTATTATGTATTGAAAAAATGGTTGTTTTTTTTTCTAGTTAGAAAAACTTATTGGTAAAAATTATTTTTTGAATTTGTCAGCAAAAGAAGCTTTTAAAGGATACGTTCGAGCATATGATTCCCATCATCTAAAGACAATATTCGATATAAATACTTTAGATTTAATAAAAGTTGGTTTATCGTTCGGATTTACTGTTCCACCGGCAATTGATTTAAGTATCCTTTTTAAAGCATATTTCAAATAGTTCTATAGGAATTAATGATTTATTGCATGTATTTCCTTAATCAAATTTCAGAAGTATCGTATAAAAAGCACGATAGACCGACTAAACGACAAGGAGGTGGCGGTTATGGATTTTATAAAAATATGAATAATTTCGATAGCAAAAAAACTAAAGTATATAGGCAACCTAAAGCTAAAGGAGGGAAAGATCGTCGACAATTTTCTAGATAAATTGATCAGTTTTCATTGTCGGTATAATTTTAAATAAACTATATTATGTATAATTCTTAAAAATAAATGAGGATACAACATTTTATGTAATCGTATCATTTAAGCTCTTCAATTTTGGCTAATTTCACACCAAATCAGTTAAAACTGGTTACACAAACATTATTATAAAACCAAAACTGTTGATGGTTATCTAAAACTAGCAAAAGTCGCAATTTAACAGTTGAGAAGACAATAAAAATCTACAGTTTGTGCTTGACGATTCCAGAGCGTTTGTGGGTATACACGCTTAACAGGAATTGATTGAAGACATTAGGTTCTGGGACTTATGTTCTATTATATCGATACATTAACTTATACCCTTCTTGTCCTTTATCTTAATTTATCTATCTGTCGTTCGGAGACATTTAAAATTTAATGCACACGAACATTTAAATTTGTATTGTTTAATTTTTTCTCGAAGGTACATTTTGATGTATCAAATGTTGTGATTCTGTAAGCAAATGTTACGCTTAACATTATGTTAACTACATAAAAATGTAAAATTTTAAAGTATGCAACGAAAATGCAATTCTATAAGGAAAATGTCCGCTGTTAATAACATTATGTTAGTAAAATTCACTGTAAAATAACAGTGACGTAAAACGTGAAGTAATAATTTTACATTGGGTTTGTAAGGTTATGTTGGCAGGTAATTTTCGATTCTTGTGTCCATCGTCTGCGTTGATAGTTGTCAGAGTTGCTTATAAGGTCTGTGCATAGCTAAAACAGCTGACCTGACAACTTAAATGGAAATAACAGATGTCGCTCGCGTCGGATATTAATGGTAACTGTAATGATTATTTGCAACTAGGATTTTCATTTAAAGTGTGGAATTCACAGTAAATAATATGCAGCTAAAACATTGTTGTGTGCCTAATTGCACACAAATAAATAGAATAAATAGAAATAAAATTAAAATGCACCGATTTCCTTCTGATATTACGTATAAAAAATTGTGGTGTAAAAAAATATTTAATGTAACAGGTAAATAATTGCGATTTCAATAATTCATTCTTACTTAACTCTTTATTACTACTTAATTATACATTTACAGGACACAATATTGAACCCAATTTGTATGTTTGCGAAAAACATTTCGAAAAGAGTTGTTACTATTCCAAAAAATTCTTCAAGTTCCCATTTTTCTTGTTACAATCATAAAAATTTAATCACAGACATCATTTTAACAAAGCTAATTAAACCATTATTTTCCAGTTACTGTAACACGCAAAATGATAAAGTAATTAATCAAAATGTATATTCAAAACCACAAACTAGAAAAATTTTAAAATTATAGTCTTTATAGATCAGTATCTACCATTTTATTAAATATTTTCCCAATAATTTTTTGTTTACTTTACGAAAAATACATTAATTGCAGTTTTAATACATGTAAAACGAAAACACAATTTTATTTTTCAATTTTAAAAAGTTACACCAAATAGTCAAGTTCTAAACCATACATAATAGATTTCATTAATATCTGACGAAAGCGCCTTTAATTGTAAATTAAAATCTATTGCACAGACCTTATAAGCACGAAAACAATCAACGCAGACTACGCTTGTGTCAATAGTTTTTGTTGATCTTTAAGGGATAGATGATAATATTGTTATAATGACATATATACTACTAGAAGAGGACGAAGAAAGGTAACTCGTATATATACAGGAGGGCCATAATCAAGTACCCGATTTGAAGCGTTCGTAATTGTTTTATCTGACAGCTTTTGTTTATTTTCTTTTGACATTTCTCCAGTGCACATATTCAAGTTTTATTATGAATCGATACATACTAGAGGAACGTGCAGAAATAGTAATTTTATTTATTAAAAACAATGAATCGGTTATTTCAACACAGCGAAATTTTCGCCGAAATTATCCTTACCGTCCTGTTCCAACTGGAAAGACAATACGCCGTTTATATCAACAATTTCGGCGTAGTGGGACAACGGCTGATGCAAAGCATATTGGACGACCACGAACAGGACGCTCAATTGAAAATATCCGGCGTGTAAGAGAAAGCATGTAAGCGAGAAGAGAATGTCGACAGGAAGACGCGCCACACAATTGGGCATGTCTCGGACGTCCCTGAGGCGAATTTTGAAGTTAGATTTGCACGCATTTCCATACAAAATCCAGGTGGCACAGCAGCTTCTTCCCAGAGACCATCAACAACGCCTGCAATACTGTCACAGTCTCCTAAACCTTAACGACAATATTGATGATTTTCCACATAAACCGATTATGACCGACGAAGCTCATTTTCACTTAAATGGATTTGTAAATAAGCAGAATTACCGCTACTGGGGTACAGAAAACCCTCGTATTCTTCAGGAAAGACCACTACACCCTTCACGAGTCACTGTTTGGTGCGGCGTCTTTGCCCAAGGTGTAATTGGTCCATATTTCTTTGAGGACGATGAAGGCACTACTGTTACGGTCAACGGAGAGCGCTATAGAGCAATGCTGAATAACTTTTTGTCACCTCAGTTGGAAGTCCTAGGACTGGAGGATATGTGGTTGCAACAGGACGGTGCGACTGCGCACACGTCCAGAGAGACAATGGTCATGTTGCGCAACATGTTCCCTGTGCGATTAATTTCTCGATTTGGCGACTTAGCGTGGCCTTCGAGATCGCCAGATCTTTCGGTTTCTTCTTATGGGGCTATCTCAAAGGAAAGGTATACGCCAACAACCCTCAGACGCTACAGCAGCTGAAACATAATATCCGTCAAGAAATAGAGGATCTAACGCCAAATGACTTGACTCGAGTTATGGAACATGCCGTAAAAAGAGCTCAGATGTGCATCGCAATTAGAGGCGGTCATTTGACTGACATCATCTTTAATTGAGTTTAGGCTTAAACTTTAAATACAAATAAATGTCCTACCCATATTTTTTTGCTTTTTATTTCCTTGCATTGTACACGGCCGCTACTTAAAATCGGGTACTTGATTATGGCCCTCCCTGTATTATAGGAACTACATTTCTTTATAAACTGCAATTGAGGAACGTGTTTTTAAAAACGATCATGCCACATGAACATTTAAATCAAAGCCGGTTTTCGTATTTTAACGGTTTTTCGCTTCAAGAGCGTTTTTTCCAAAAAGAATTTTTTGGACACGATCGTTTTTGAAAAAACGCTCCTCAATTGTACATGAATAGTGACATGTTAGGAATAGTCCTTAACACCTACCGGTACAAATGTAAATAAATGATATATATATATATATAATGAATTTTTTGTGGACACGATTCTGGTCGCAATTTTTCATCCTAGGAGGCTGAAATTTGGACAGCGTATTGTCTTTACGAAAATGAAAGACTAGTTCGATAACCAGCCAAATCGACCGATCCGTTTCAAAATGGCGGCCGTTCAAAAAAAATAAAAAAATTCCAATCTCCGTTATTACTCATCAGATCGGTAATGTGAAATATGTTTTTGAATCGGGATAAAATTCTCTACCAATCATGTCTTTTTATAATTTGCGGTAGAATGCACCGTTTTAGAAATAATCGAAAAAATTTCGATAATCGATAATTTTTTTTAATTATAAATTTTTATCGTAAATATTATTTTTCAAAAAATGTATTTCTTTCGAGAAAAAATGAAAAAAAATAGTTTTTTGACATGCAACATGAAAATTCAATACCGAGGCTTGCGCGCGGTCGGATTTTTTCATAAACACGTTGCTGCCAACTACGAGACAACTCGTAGTTTGCGTTATTGCCTAGGACGCCATAAGAAGAGTTCATAGTAAGAACATAATAATATAATATTATTAAATTCAATTGGTTTTTTAGACCGGGATCCTGAAAAGCACCGTGGCAGTCAATGTGGTAATTTCACTAACATTGTACCGAAAATATTTTTATCTTACGTAAGATTAGATGGGGGTGGAAAGGATTAAACATATTTTTATTATGAGGCGGGAGGGGGCTAAAAGTAAGAAAAAACGTAATAAATGAATGGCCCCAAAGGTTCAGAAATAAAGAGGGATTGTTAATAAACTACGTAAAATAAGGGAGGAGAGGGTAGTGAAAAGTGTGACCAAGCGCGACAAGGGGTGATTTCAAATTTTCTAAATAAATTCAATTTTTTAAATACTTACCTAACACTTTTATTTCTTGTTGAAAAAAAAATTTTGGTACACATACGTACCTAATAAATAATGGACTTTAAAATGGCGCAATGAGATTTTGATATCAGCTCAGAAAAGTCAGGTATGCCGGTGTGCCTAACCTCTGACCTATAGATATTATTTTTAATTAGATATTATTTAATATGTCAACAGGGATATAAAGAAGCGTCGTAGAAAAAAAACTTCTATTAACTTGTGGTATCATTTTGACGTGGTTGATACGCTCCCAATAGATTGTTCACCATTTTCTGGACGTCCTGTGTGTTGCTCATTGCTATATATAGAATTCAAGTGACGAAATTTTCAAATATTTACTTGTTATTCCCTTTGAATATTTTTGATACTTACATATATAGTAGGAGTGGGTACAAGGAATATTTGTCGAAAAATTGGCGTATGCCCCCCGAATATAAGATATATTCTATATTTTTCCCATTTTTTGTACACGGAGAGTCCCAAAAAAAACCACTGATCAGCCTTTAATACTCGTACAATGTCATACAAGTACTACAGAATTCGCGATGCTTCTGAAAATAAAATTTAATTTTGAAAATATGAATTTTTGGACGCTAATATTTTGCTAAAGTTAAACTTACACCAAAATGGACCTTTAAGAAAAAAATTAGCCAAATTCAAATAAAGCCACATTTCCAATGATTACCCTCTGCTATATGACCTTTTTAATTTATTGAAGTATGAAACTAAAATTCATATCAATTTTATATTTTGAAACCAAACAAACTACTCGATGCTAGTTTTAGACGAATTTATTAAAGTGGAACAAATATAAAATAAAAAAATAGAGGAAAGGGGTTTAGAAAATATAGATACAACCCACGGCTTGACCCTCCCACACGCACATCACGTCTACCTTACGAACATATAAGGTATTGAAAAATAAGTAAACAGCTCACAACACCTGATGAATATTCTATTCGCTATAATTAGCAACAATGACCAAGTAAACTGCACCGAAGTAGCTGCTGTTGCGTTTACATTAGAAACTGCACAAGTTCTCGTAGCTATCGATACATGTTCGAATCGTTATCTTTTATCTGAAAAAAAGAAAGCGTTGATTGTTTTTTAAACGTTCGTAATAAACGTTAAATGTAGGTATACGCATAACGTTAAAACTAATTTGCCGAAAATTTGACTGAGATTAATATTAAATTACTATTCCATCAAGATTGTATAGAGACACCCAATAATAGTAAATGTTTAATTTATTATCGAGCGTTCGCAAGTGATTAAATATGCATAAATGTTTTTTAATATTTTCTAATGAATCGACGCCTAAACCTTTCATTAATGCGAACTGTTAAATCAGACGTGTTCTCCATAACATTATATTAATTGCAGTTTTTTGAATTTTATTTTGGCGTTCATCATTATAGGTAGGTAAGCGTCGACATCGAAATATTTAAATTTAGCAAGTTTTAAGTTACCGCGTATTTTGCTACGCGAAATAGTTAAAATAGGCACAACCTAATAAAAATCATTAGAAAATAGCATTTTTATTACTTATACAGTTTCACTAATAAAATTCCTTTTTAGGGTTTTAGCAGATGTTGCGGTTTTGCGTCATAATGGAATTATAATTACGAAGTTCTGTAATATTATTTAATGATGTAATCGAGTTTAAGATTAATGGAATTATTTGCAAAAAAAAAATTACACGTGCAGTAGATGCCTACATATAAAACAGGTCGCCCAAAATGAATGTCAGGAAAACAGATTGCCGCGGCCAACGCACGACATTGCAAAGAATGAAAGTAGAATAAAATATATCATAAGAAATACAACCACCTACATACGGATGAATCTCTAATAAGAAACGCACTTTCACATATAACACATTAATATTTATACCTAAGATAAGAGATTCGAAGATTTCGCAGATTTATTTACAAACGTGTTAAAATTAGTAGATACTTATTTATATTTCGAAAATATTTTGATCTATATCTATAATAATGAAGATTGAATACCTAACCAAGAAGAAGATTGTGATTAGTATAGGTATACTAATTGTTATAAAACATTTTTATTATATAGGTATCTATTACTGTTAGGGAAATTTTTTTTAATTATTTTTTTATACCTATTAAGATAAAATAAATAGAACAAAGATGGTTGAAAAAATATATAAATTTCCTTTATCACCCGGACTAATGTTTCTACCTTTTTCCACCTTTTTATTTCTAATTCGTTTTCTTTCGGGCATGGAGCCTCCCCAATGATGGTAATTTCGTACGCCTCGTGATGCTTTAGAAGTAGTTCTATTTATACCTCTTCCATCTAAGTTGGTTCCTTCCAACTTTTGTAAGACTACTCTCACATTCATAGCTGTAAGAACTGTTTATTGTTGTAATGTTCAGTGTTGTTCTGGGCCCATAACCAATTAAAGACTCACTTATAAACTGAAGAAAACAGTTTATTGTATGAACGTTACGGGAAAAACAAAGCAACTGACAAGTGTAAACAAACAATACTTACGTCTATGTGTTTTAACTCGATGGAAGGCACATAAAAACTAATTTGGCAAAATTGTAATTTAATAAACTGTACTTACTTTCAATAATTAGGAACATATCTATCCCCATTTGCGTCTGCCTGTTTGAAAATATTAAAGATTGATTAAACTCAAAATATTTAAGTACGCACTTGGGTTAACAAAATTTTTTAATAACAGGCAAAACCTAGCTCAAATATTGTGGTTCCCAATCGCTTGACTTGAATAGGTACTTTGATAACAATAATCGAAACTTTGATCATAATAAACGGGTTATTTTCATTTAATTTTAAATAGCGAGATTTGGGACCGGCCAGTATTGATATAAGAATTTATTAAATATTGATAAACATTAATATAGATAATTAATTTTTAAATAATAAAATTATATACCTATAGCTTATCCAAACCTATATGATGTTCACGTCATCAATACAAGGTTACTAGATGATGACGTTTCACACAATGCTGTCACCTCGTAACTCGTATTTTGACAGTTCTAATAAATTGTAGTCTTTCTTTATACCATCTAATATGTGCGCAAGTAAATTATCTACAGAATATGTCACTTTTCAAACTTTAAACCGAATTACAAATAAACAATCTAATAACTTTTTATTGATAACGTGACATCATATAGGTTTGGATAAGCTATACGTAGTTACATATAAGTCTGTAATGCAATGCACAGTTATAAATATAAACTCGATCAATATATTTTTCATTATGTAATAGGCTTATATTGTCTATATAATCATAAATAAATAAATGTAACTTAATAAGTGAGTGACAATGGAAGCTATCCAATAATTCTTCATTAGTGATTACCTATTGTAAAAATGGATATATACGATGTATTTCTACCGCTACACATACTTTGCAAATATACGGGCCTTGCCCCATACAGAATTATTGGAAAGTACCCTAGAAAAAAATGTGTTACTGTCAAGAAGGACTTAATTGTGAACGATTTTATTATTACAATAATATTGGCATTCCAAATAACTTACTGGTTTTTAAAACCAAATAATTTTGTAAGTGATTTTGGTGTTACGATAAATGTTATATTGAGGATATTTCTCCTTATCATCGGTGTAGAATCGATTTTAACATTACTTGTGTCGAGAGTCAACAGAAAATATGTTATATGTTGTTTCGAGAAAATAGTAAAACTTGATTTTAAAATGACTGCCCTCACGAAACGAAATATTTATTATGAAGATGCGAGAAAACAAATACTTTATCATATCTATATATATTACGCTACGGCGATATTGTCTTTGATATGTGACTGTATATTTTTTAAATTTAATACTCAATATTTATACAAAATTGCAATATATTATGTGGGTATAATTTTAAAGATTAATCAAACGTGTTTAATTTGTTTGTTTTCACTTGAGACAAGAAGAAGATTTGTTTTAATAAATAAATTTATAATCGATTTATGCCGTAATAAAAACATCAAATCTATTCAAGAATTTTTAAATGGGATTAATGCATCGATGGATATTCACAACTACTTGTGCCAAATTAGCAGAGATATAAATGAACTCTTCAAAATACAACTTTTATGCAAAATTGCTTCGTTCTTTATGATTTGCCTCGTTCAAGCTTATACAACAACAACAATTATATACGATTTTTCAACTTGGAGTGGAATCTTCCAGTTTAGTGGAACAATAATTTGGCTAATTCCGTTTATTCTAGAAGTTTTCGTTATTATATTTTATTTTACTTCATTATTCGACGAGGTAAGTAGTTTAATACTAATTACGATCTATCCAAGAGACCTGGCAATCACATCATCAATAAATAAATTCTAATTTATTCTAATAAATTGTAATTTTTCTTTATAGCTTCTAATATATGTGCAGGTAAATCATCTGTATAATATGTCTCTTGCCAAATTTTACACATTATTACAAATATACAATTTAGTAACTTTTTACTGATGACATGTTGCCAGGCCACTTGAATAAGTAGGTAAAGTCGGGTAAATTGTACCTGTTTTAGAAAAACGTCCAGAAAACTCGTTTTTAAGGCATATTGATTAAAACAAATACTTAGTCACACAAACTATACATATTGCTGTCTCATACTCAAACTTAAGTCTAGAAGCCTATACACCATAGAAAGATAATCACGAAATAAGAATTGACTACTTCTGGTACATTTTACCCAACCAGTTTGGTAAATTGTACCACTAGATGGGTTGATTGTACCTACATAAGAAACTGATATAAAGTGGCAAGTTAATCTTTATTCTTCAAAATCTTTGTGCATACAGAGAAAAAAACTATATAAATTATATACTTGTTTATATTAAAAAAAAAACGAAAATAATGTAATACAATCAGGATAGCATATTGTAATTTTTTATTAATTAAGAATTGAAAAGAGGAAACGAAGGTTATTTTAACCAGAAGCACAAAAAACGCATAAGAACTTCTTTTTAGAATTTACATTGGCACATTTTTCATGGAACCATCGGCTGCATTTTTTATTGCTGCATTGAATCATATCTTCCAAAGAAACTTCTTCGCATATTCCACAATACCATTCTGTTTCATTGACAACTATTTCTACATTTTGTGACGTTGACGGCAAACTTTCTACAAAATCCCCACGTTTCTTCTTTTTCTCTTTCACTTTGTTATCTATTGGCATCAGTTGTTTTTTAACTTTCTTTAATGTCGCATTCCTTTTGGGCGTATCTGTTTTCGTTGTTTTTTCCAAACTTTCCTTGTATGGAGAACTTGTTAGTACTGTAGCAGATTGAGTTCCTCGTCGAATACGTGTTGATACTGTTGGGATTAATTTTGGTATCGGGAAAATTTCTTCAACAGACACATTCAACTTCTCACAATTATTTTCGCCTTCAGTGCTACATACCTTTTCTCTTATGGCATTTTCAGATTCTTCGGTGCTCTCTAGTTCTACCGCAGTTGGAGAAAGTTCCATTCTTTTTTCGTTCGCTGTAAGAATTTCAGAGGCAGTAAAATGGTGTTCCTTAAATACATTTCTATTAATAGGCCAAATTCCACTTCCTTTAAATCCACCAAGAGCATTTTCCATAGTTGCTGCCCTTGCGTATGCTTCAGCTATTAAACCTGACATTTGGTACTGCGTAACACTTAATCCTGGATGTTCACGTAACCAGGTTTGAACGGTTTGGTCATAAAATGTTTGTAGAGGTTTAAAAAAAGCTACGTCTAATGGCTGGAGTCTGTGTGTCGTATGGCCTGGTAACTGAAGTAAAATAATACCATTAGACCTAGCTATTTCTAATGCTTCTAAATTTCGGGAATGCGTGGTGTGACCATCAAGCAAAAGCAGAATCTTGTCATCGTTACTGGGTTTAGTAAAGCTTATAAAATGTTTTAACCATTTCACGAAAAGATCTGAATTAATATATCCTGTATCGGATATTTCAATGACGCTACCAGGTGGAGCACTGACTTTCAGTTGGTCACAATGCCGTTTCCGCTTAAAGATTATCATCGGAGGTACGTAAACTCCAGCCGCACTAACACAGCAAACTACCGTTGTATTAGAACCTCGTTCTCCACTTGCCAAAGCACCGATTTGGTTTTTTACCTTTCTTGGCTAAAATTTTTCTGTTTTTCTTTTGAACCGTGCTGTACCCTGATTCGTCGACATTATAAATTTTAGTAGCATCTAGTTTATGGGAATCACACAATTTTTCCAAAATATCGAAAAATTCATAAACACGAGTCTTGTTGAAACCTTTTGCCCTGGCAATGGAAGTTGATTCAGGTTGCCGTAAACTTAGATTTGGGTGACGTTTTAGAAATGAATAATACCAATCTTTGCCGGCCATTTGTTTTTTAGAGTTAAAATTGTGCTTAATAGAATTTCTTTCGGCTATTTGATATGCTAGTTTTCTAACGTCTGATATTGTGATTCCAAATAAATTCTCTTCAAGTTTAAAAATATGATTGACAAGATTTTGTTCGACAGGAGCTAGTAATGTTGTATTTCGACCAAAAATTTGAACTGACTCATTAGCACGTTTATTTTTAGCTAATGAATGTCTTTTCAGTGTTGGTTTTGGTATGCCAAAATTTCTACAAACTTCATTTAAGCTGCATTGTCCGCTTCGATAAGCTGCCAAAGCATTTTCCATGTCTTTGGACGTCCAAGTCCCATATTTTCTTTTTGTTGTATTCATGTCTATCAATGAAGAAAAGGAATTAGTTTTCTAACTTAAGTAGAAGGCTAAAACGTACCGGTACAACTTATCCAACCGCTTGCTGGTACGATTTACCCGACCCCGTTGTTTCTTAAATATTACAGCATATTTAATAGAAATTTGAGGTTAAGAACGCTGTTTCTAGTTAAAGTTTTAGTAAAGAGTTGTGTGTTTATGTAGAATGCAGTAATTTAATGATAAACTTCCCTGATAATCTAAAATTAATGTACGAGCCGTTGTTGAAAACTACACCATACAACCCGACAATAATGAAACTTCTTCAGAAACCGCCACTCGCTTAAATCGTCAACACTATTAACATTTATGTTTGTCAACAACCGTGATGTTTCTGATTTAACCACTAGTTGGCATATCCACATCATAGAATTTAAAATAATGCAGTGGTACGATTTACACGGCGGTACAATTTTACCTACTTTACCCTATATGTAGCTAAATTGCCGAATTTTCTTTTCTCTTCTATGTTTATCTACAACTTTAGATTCAATATATTTATAGCAATTTTATTGAGCTCGATGAAACCTAACTCCTAATTTTGTATTGACCACATACTTCATTTTACGCGAATTTAATTAATATACGTGGCGTTTCCTTGGAACGTAACCCTCGCGTAAATTGGGGATTACTGTATATCAAATTCATATTTTAAACTTACCCATTAGTAACAATCAGTGTTTCGTAGAAAAATATTCATGCATGTACTGGTAACTTTAAAAATATCAGATGACAATTTTGGACACCTTGAATAAGATATAAGTATAAAAATACTTAATTATAGTTATTCACCTAGTAAGAAAAATTTTATTTTAGCATAAAATTAGTAAAAAGAACTAATTTGTTTAGGTAATCATATAGGTAATGAGTGTACAAAATGATTTACAAAACAGAACGATTTAACATAATTTATCTACGAGAAAAGGTTACGGTTACGAAGTTATATAGCCTCTCAAAAGCGGATTAAAACGGAAACAGTTGGTGATAAAAAGTTGAAATTTGAATCGTGGACAATTTTCATTATGGGCTATAGTCACAAGGTAACAAAAATTTTATTTTATACATATAAAAACGTTTTGGGGCGATCGATTAAAAATTTTCTAATTTTTTTAACCAGAGATAAAATAATAAAAGGAATTAATCTTCCGAATTTTTGTCTTCCGTTAAATTTTGACATCTCTTCTAGTTTTGATAGAAAAAAATTAAATTGATCTAAAATTCAACTTTCTACCGCCAACAATTTAGGTTTATTAATTTAGAAAAAGGAACTTTGAGAGGCTATTATATAACTACGAAACCGTAAACTTTTTGACGTAGGTAAATTACGATCAATCCTTTTATTTTGATCACAAAAATATACGGTATCATTTTGTACAGGGCCACCATGTATAAGAAGAATAGTATTTTTTATAAGCAGACGAAATGTTCTCCATTTGTGGGTAACTTTTCTAATATGATAAATTTCACTTTTGAAATTGTCCCCTAAGCATAGAATGATCCGTATACATATGTATGTACTACTTATAAAAATAACCTTGACCTACGCGTTTATTAGTGTAATATCTGAAATGGTTTTACATTGATATAATGAGTAATTTAGTTGATACCTGGTTTTATGATAAATAAGTTGTTATATTATTTTCAGTACGGATAGAGGTAGTGTGTTTAATTATACGTTATTCAAGATACGTTCCAATGTACGTCATCAATAAAACTCGTATCTATTTTAACATTAGGTACTAATAAATTGCAGTCTTTCTTTGTCATGTTATATGTGTGCAGGTAAATCATTTATAGAATATGTCACGTTCAAAACTTTAAACTGAATATTACAAATATACAATTTAGTCACTTCTTATTGACGACGTGCATTGAAACCTATCTTGAATGTATAGATTGAGAATTCGAACTATACTAGGCAAATCCGTTCTCAGAAAGAACTTCTACCTGCCAAACCAAACGTTTGAGAAGTCGTAAATCAGTAGGTCATAAATAAACCGGGACCGATAATAAACTTTTAAATTGTCTCTTCTCTATATATAAGAAATTTGTTATAGTACCATCTATTCAGACGTTTCGCTAAGTTCTAGACACCCTCCTGTGCTTAAAAAGTTGAAATTTGGAACGTATATATTTTTCATTATCTACGGGATATTCTCGCAAGGTAGTAAAAATTTGTTTCTTTGCATAAGAAGGGTAGTTTTAGAGGTTAGAAACTTTGCAAATTTGTTTTAACTTCCTAGCGTAGATATGTGGTATCATTTTGTACACTGATTACAAACACACCCTGTATGAATGTACAGTCAAGTTCATATGTTTTATTCCGTCGCCTGTGTTAGTTTTTATCGTAAAAGGCCGAAAAAATTTTTGATTCTCTCTGCGATCACATCTCGTGGGACAAAACATATGAACTTGACTGTACATACTAAAATTGTGTCGCGATATGCATCGACTCGATATAATAATATGTAGTAGGTATGTCTATATTCTATCTGTTTTCAATTGTAGGCGAAAAGAACTGTTCAAATAATGGAAAATGTTCAGAAAATAGTGGGAGAATCGAATTTATCGTACAGTCAGGTAAAGACATCATAAAAACATAATCAGTACCTATTTTAATACATAAGTAGGTATATATTATAAATTGTTATAGGTAGAGCTGTTTTCCTTGCGAGTTTACGTGGAGGATTTTAAGTTTACGGTATTTGGATATTTTCCTTTAGACTGGTCGTTAATACAGTCGGTGAGTGTTTCAGTTACTAATAAAATCTTGTTCACCAACTGTTTTCGAAATTACAGATGATAGGAGGCGTGAGCACTTATTTAATTATTTTTCATCAGTTCAATAATATGGAGAAAAATCAAGAACAATAAGAACACTTTGTTGTATGTAGTTATAAATTATTGTCATTTACAATTCGAACGTTAGAATCGAATTAAATTGTTTGTTTAATTTATTTCCAAATATTTTATGCCGAAATCAATATAGATGAGGTAAATGTAGGCGCTTACTTAAAAAATAGGATAAACGAGTTCGCGTTCGTCGAATAAAATAATTTATAGCGAGTCCGATTCAAGGTAGTACGTGTTTATAAAACTTTTTTAATTGGTCTAAGAAGTTTTCCTTTTCGTAAGCGCATGTTTCTTTACTTGTAAAAAAGTGAAAACCAGGACGGATCGATTTCGTACCTCGTGGAAATAATGTCAATTTTTCTGTTTGCTGGAACGTTTAAGAATGTTGTTTGTTTTGTATTACGGCAATCGCTATAAGTGTCTTATAAAATAAATTAACCATGATATGAATGTATTATGAATTTATTTAAAAAACTGAAGCAATAACCAGCGAACGCTTGAAACGACTAATAAAAGATGGCGAATAAGTTAGATCTTGTTAATTATATTTATCGTTTTCACAAACATAAATTATGTTTTGAACACTTTTGACAATTAAATTCTGTATTGATAATTTATAGGAGAAAAAACTGAAATTTCATATTTAACAACATAATACAGTGAAACCTCTATAATGTGGGACCACAGAAACTGTCCACATTAGGGAGGTGTCTACGGTGTAGAGATGTTTTATTCATTTAACAATATACGTATATAAGGAAACGTATATATATAAGGAAACTTAGTGTCGTGGCAAATAACTAAATAACTTAAAACGAATACGATTTTGCTATTCGTTTGGGCATTTAATATTTGCCGATATCGGTACGTCGGTAATTTGACAAATGCCGATAATAAATTAGACAAATGGTTATTTGACCAGACAAACAGCAAAGTGATATTAAAACGAATACGATTTTGCTATTTGCCTAGACATTTATCACGACATTTACCCCACTGTACATAAGTTGGTCATTTGGTAAATGCCAATAATATAAAAAGGTAAAAAATGTAGTTTGAAGTTTTAGTTTGCTTTTGATTAAAAGTATTACGTAACAACACAATCGCAACATTTTTCAATTTCTCACTATTTTTATTCATAAAAAAGGTTTTAGGTTCGAGTTATTACTAAAGCGTTCTCTAGACTATTGATTTTGGTGCAATCTACAGTATTCTTCGATATTCTTCGAATTTAGTAGTTTTTTTACAATATCTTATCAATATCAATTATCAATTTTATCAATATCTTAGGTAACATGTCTTCTGTATGTAGATTTACATCAGATTCTGCGCATTCTTAGCATCGTAGCTTTTTAAATGTCTATAGTGGAGAGGTAATTTATGCATCATTTTATAGAGTATTCACATAAAAGAGGTTTTGTTTATGTTGATTGTTATGGGTTTGAACCGGGACATTCAAAAGTGTCTCTATTATAGAGGTGTCCACCGAATAAGCAAAATAGATGAAATAACTTCCAACTGTGTGCAGAACAGATGCGTAAAGCACACTGTTAGATACAATTATTTTAACTCAAATAATCCTGGTCTATTTTATAAAAAAATTAGGCTAACAATATAAATTTAAATACTTAATTTTTATGTAAAAATTTAATGAAACGAGATTTTAAAAATAAAAATAAATAAGATGAAAACGCTCGATTTGTCGATTCAAAGTGAATTTGTTGCTGTTAACATTTTCGAACAACATTTGTTTTCATTATTATATCTAATTATTAATACAATTTAAAAAATAAAATAGATCGATAAGTAGATACATTGTTCGTTAACAAATTATGTATATTAGTCCGTAGTAACTTTACATGTAAAATAGGGCAATCTGTCGAATACATAAAAATATTTTTTTTTGGATGGACAGCTTCATTTCCTCATTTTAAACAACATGTGAAAATTCCCCATCAATATTGTGCCGAAGTTACAAAAAGATATAGAGAGGTCGAAGATAAGAAAAAAAATGGATTTCTGCGAATATCTTGCTTCCTATGGGACTGGAGGTCAATGTAGGTTATTATGAAAGTTGTGGATCTCTCAAAATTCTTTAAATAGCTTTTTTACATTGGTCACGTACGAAAAATCGTTTATAAAATAAAGCTCCGTGAAGCTTCCATGAAAAACAGAAAACTTAACGCATTAAAAACGTTCCGACTTGCACCCATCTGTAGAAGTGTTTTAACTAGAAAATTGCCCTTCGCGCTTTATCTTATTCTTTAGAACAATGTTGATTTTAAAAACTCGTACGTAAGTACTATTTAGTTGAAATTTGAGAATTAAGAAATTCACAAGTATGGCACTCTTAAGTGTTATTTAAACACTTACTTATCTAAGGAACAATTTTTAAAGGTAAGCAAAATAAGCATCGAAGTTTTCAAGAAAAGCCTGACTTACGCAGTCATATACCTAAATACACATAATTATCAAAGGAGATGATTACATTGACATGATACATTAACTGTAACGGGAGATGATAGCACGTAGGTACTACATCATAACAACAACATTATAAACATGTCTATATTAACATCGGCAAAACGAATTTTTAACAGCCAAGTCGTTCAATGCCATAATCAGATCCATGTACATTTCCAAAAAGGATTGGTCATTGACTTTACAGTTCCATCGTTTTCGGATTTACCCACCCGTTTTCGCGCAAATATAAATTTAAAATTTATTACCTTTCCTTGTTTAAATACAAGTTTGAGGCACTATTTGGGGTTAAATGTGTAAGAAACCGTTTAATAATCTTGTTATGGTGGTTTCGACTTGCAAATGTAGGTAGGGGTTTTGGAGAGACCGGCGCCTACGTCTTTACGTCACCCCAGCGTCCTACACTGACCATAATTTGCAATATCTTAAATAGGCAAATGTCAGTTATTCTATAATCTCGGCAATTAAATAACTTATTGCCTTGCTTTAAAAAACGGCGTAATAAACATTATTATTTTGATAAGGAATAAGCAAGGTAAATCATCAAAACTTTAAACTGAATATTACAAATAAACAATCTAGTACCTTTTTATTGATGACGTGCATCGGAATAAAATTTGGATGACATGAAATTATATTCAAAAACGAACCGTATACACTAGTCATGGAAAGTTGTACGAGTTCGTATTAAGTAGTGTTTCGTGTTAGTTTATACACGTAACTTTGTTAATATGAATTCTTAATCACCCTTTATAGCGAATAATTGTTAAATAATTAATAATGCTTCTTGCTAAATATCAGCAAGTTGCTTAGTGAAGTGTTCGTATTAATTTTTGACTTTTACTTATTAAACATCCGATAATTCTTTGTATATTTTGTATAATCGGTCACACGAACGTCGAGTTAACGTGATTCTACTGTACTAGGAATTTGTTTTTATAAAAAAATTATAGTAGTATATAATTCTAATAAATATTATGTATATCTACGTCTTCCACATTACACCCACTACGGATTGATGTTTACGATTTTTTTAATACCTTCTGTGGGTAGATTAATCACACTATTAATTCAAAGTTTTCCTTTAAAAGTTATGGTTTGAAAATCTGTAATGTGCTCTTTGAATTTTAAGGGAGGTCGTTAAAAATTCCTTTTTAAAGTGAAATACTCGTAAAAAATATAAGAATAGGTAATTATTATTATTGTTTAAATAAAAGTGAGTCGTTGGTTTTCATGGAATTCGAACAAATTGATTAAACTGGGGATACTTTTTTCAAAATTATATTTAATTTACCGACTCGCAAAAGTTGATAAGTTTCCTATTATGTACGATTTCTATAATATGATAGGTAACCAATTATTCGTTATGAATATTTAATTAAACAAATATTGAATCATACGTCCTTCTGTAGGAGCAGTCTTTAAAACGCCCACCGCTTACCTCAAATATGATTCAAAAGGTTAGCATTAGTAGATGCGATCTGATATAATATGTCAAGTTGTATGAATAATTATGTTGTAACATGTCCAAGACGAATGTTAATATCTATTAATGTAAACGCGTTTACTGTAATTTTTTTATTAAAATCGAATTTGCCTTGAAACACGTGGAATCGAGTTTTATAATAAATACATAGGTAAATCGACAGGTGAATACCGCTCAATTTATTAAAGCGATTCGTTAGGTAGCTTATTGTTTATAATAATAAAAGACACATCGACTATTTGTTTTTAAAATGAAACTTTTTTCCCGATTTGACTTTACGATTGACAACGCTGTAACGAAGACTGTATTTTTAAATTTTTGGGTTAGGGGGGCGCAAGTTAGACATTTGCCACATACGCTTCTTACCCTCGTTACGGCGTTGGCGATAGGTGTAAATGACAAATAATTTTGGAGCTTTGAAATGATACTCAGAGAACCAGTCCTACTTGTTCCAAAGCTAATTGTAAGATGCACTATAAGAAAAGTTGAAATAACTCTATACAGGGTGTTTTATTAAAAATATATTCAATAATTAAAATAAGTGAAGCGCCGTTAATGTCGAAGACGCCATAAAATGTTATTAAACGAAGTTCAAAAGTATTCAAAAGTAAGAGTTATGCCACTATATAAAATGGCGGAGAAACCGTTCAACTTTGATAAATAAGTGAAACTGTAATATACTATATGGTATAATATAAAAACGGAAACAGTTATCGAATCGTTTAATAAAAATCAAATACATATCGGAATGGTTTAAAAATATAAGTAATAACTAGTAACTTATGTAATGTTGAGATTGGTTAAACTAGCTCCTCACAATTATTGTTTGCACATAATTCTCCTAGAAATGGGACATTTACTTAGATAATCATTTTTAAGACACGTGTACAGGTAAAGACCTTTTTGTTTTTTAATCACAATTATGTCATGTACCTATTAAAAACTGGAAAACAATTTTAAAATGACAAACAATTGAAAGTTGAAAAAGTAGAGCGAAATTTTAGCTACTTCGCATGAATACTGAAATAGTATGTAGTTCTTATTTTTGAACAATTTCTTTTAATGGTGTTTTATCTTATCTTCAATATTAATGGTCCTTTACTGATGTTATTTACAGAATATTTTTAATAAAACACCCTGTATTTCGATTTTTTTTTTATAGCACATCTTAGTTTTGGACTAAGTTTTAAGTCTAATTTCAAAACTTCAAAATTATTGGTCTTTACATCTATTACAATCCGCGGACGTACTGTATACAGTAAAACCTCGTTAAGACGCTCGCGTTTTCCTGCTTAATACGCGCAAATTTCAGAACATTTTCGGCACAAATCCCCTTTAAAATGCGCTTTTAAACAAATGTTACGAAGAATTATATGGTTTGCTATAAAGCAAGTTGATTTTCCCGTTTAAAGTTGTTTGGTGACTTTCTAATTTTGTCAGTGACAATATTTCTGACTTAACGTCGTAGATCAGAATATAGGTTTCGTATTTTCGGTTGTATTTGAAAACGACTAAACCGATTAGCTCAAATTTTGCAATTTTTTATCTTGACACCATCACTGTGTGGAACACCATCACCTACTAAATTTGTAGTGATGACGTGCATCGGAATAAAATTTGATCGACGTAGATTATATCGAGTTGCAATGACGCATTACCAACCAAATCGGACAATTTGGAGAATGCTTAACGTATATTTGTTACAACTTTTTAATTTGCGAAATACATTATTTTTTAATTTATTGTCACAGATGTACTAATATTACGTATCTACCTTTTTTTTTTATTTTTCAATATTCGTTGTTATGATCAGCAAAACTTTATTGCTTTTTAAATAGTATCTATACCTACCTCAGCTTTTAATTTTTTTTTTAAATAGGTAGAATTTTTGATTATGATGATTCTCTATTGGGTCGCATAAGAAAATGTTTGAATTTATGCCATCATAAAAGTAAACAAAAATAAATTCACAAACATTTAATAATATCAAATCATTAATTAACAATTTTAGTGACAACAGACGGATACTTTTATTTATTTATTTATTTATATTTTCTGGACGTATGTAACTATCAACACTATTCTTAAATTTAGTGCTTTTTATCGAGTAGTTCTATACAATGTTATTATGAAGCTACCTACTATATAAAGAACAACAGCCACATATTTCTTCCAATTCCTCAAAGTGCATTACTTTGACCTGGATATGTAACAGTAATTAAGCTTAAAAATAGATATATAGGTACCACTTGGCAACAAATAATTTCATGTAATAAATAAATCTGAACTTTATGATAATTATTTCTGATTTTCTTGTATGTATTGCGTGTTAAGTATATATTTTTATTTAATATTAGCTATCCCATAATTGTTATTTTATACATTTTCATTCAAGTACCTATATTATACCTACATTTGATTAACGAATTAATGAAAACGTGGCAGAGTTTAAGACTTAAGACGTTCTGCAATAACTGCGTCGATATGTACTAATTTAAAGAACGATATCGAAATACCTACTTATGCATTTACTAAATTGTATATTATACAAGATGAATTTATTCCGAAATATCAAAAATGCTCAGAATCTGTAGAGGGTTGTATAATCGTATAAATGACTAACAATAAATACCTCCCTACTAATAAATTGATTTCATCCAAAATGCTAAATAAAACAATTAATTAAATTAAATAATTTCTTATAGGCGCCGTTTAGAAATTTTCTATATAAGTAGTAATTTATGTCTTGTCAACACTATACGTCAAGATATTATAAGTTATCGAAATTATTTGATTTGAGCAACAAATTGATTTTACAAAATTAGTAGGTAACAGACTTTTATTTGT
Organism: Rhagophthalmus giganteus; assembly: GCA_036326145.1. Classification (NCBI taxonomy): domain Eukaryota; kingdom Metazoa; phylum Arthropoda; class Insecta; order Coleoptera; family Rhagophthalmidae; genus Rhagophthalmus; species Rhagophthalmus giganteus. Next base: position 1,829,185 of record JARFJA010000026.1, on the reverse strand, counting down.
CGACTTATAGATAAGATCAAGCGTAACCAGCTGCAGCACAACATACATCCTTTTTAGTGAATCCACAGAAATAAGTTTATTTAAATAAATTGTGAATTTTTATTTTTACAATAGGCACGACTTATACATATTTGTTCAATACAACTGTACCAGTTTTTATTATTGCCTAATTGTACATTAATTGCATAGGTAAATTCAAATTTTCGTTCATAATAAACATACATAAATATTATTATGTATTATTTTTAAGTATCGGTAGACTCGTCCAATGTAGAAATAGTATCGGGAGGTGCTAACTATCTACGAACTCGGCCTAGCAACCAATGAGCGCCAAGTATATATGGTTTCCAACAACTTCAAAATCGAGCGGCACAGCACTGTTTGTGTTTTTTTTTGTTCGGCGCTTTATTACAATATTAATAGGTTAGGAAGTTATTAGCAGAAAATTGTCTGCTAGAATTGGCAACATCTCAAATACCTACGTATCCACCAGTACCTCTATTTTAATTGTTATGTAGAACTGTTATCTCAGCAGTGACAGCATCTCAGCAGTTATCTCAGCATATCTAACTATGGGAAGTTATTATTTGTAGGTAATCGCTAACTGAGCGTTAATAAAACGTTCTTAAACGACGGAACATTCCAAAACTTCTCCGACTAGAAAGAGAAAAATCTGTTTTAGTACAATTAGGTGTAAGTAATATTTCAAGTAAAACATTTATTTATTTTTAACATCGCTACTAGATTCATGGTTTGGCTATCATAATAATGATTTAGCAATTTATAAAACACGATTTAAAAGTTAATCACCAATTATATATTATATTTTATATTTACATTTATCTATGAATGATTTTGCAACGTTGTAACGAGAGTATGTAGAGCCCTTGAACAGAGCGTCTGTGGCAAATGTTCACTCTAACTCAAAAATAGCGCCGAACCTATAGTTGCGCCTGTGGCGTGAGCCTCGTTTAGAGGAACTTTTTAATTACTTTTTTTGGGTTCCTTGAATGGGTTTCCTTTAACGTACTAGAGCGCTTATGCGCCATTTTGTATACACCCTGTATATGTAGATACCTACAGCTAACTACACTTATGTTTTAAACCAATCAAAATTGTGCGATAACATTTGGGTCATTTCATATCATTCGATCGAACAAAATAAATAATACGTTGAACGCCATAATACTAGAATAGGTAGATATTACTTACGTAATAAGTAAATATTATATAGGAATCCAATAGAATGCCATTTTTCTATACACACTTACCTACATAATATTATGTATTTGGTTATTAGTTGTTACTTATTTCAAGGATAAATCATAAACCTACTTCTACAAAATTGTAAAATTCTCTTATTTATTAAAGTGGAAAATCAAAAAATTAATTTTTTGGATTTTTGAATATTACGTTTTTTTTGAAGATTTTTCAGTTTAAAGTAGATCCATTTAAAGTTTAATTTATTAATTATATTTATTGATAAAACTATATTTTTAATGATCTTCCGAATCAATTCATCCTAACAGATTATACAATATAAATAGTGATAGTTAACTTTTGTTCAAAAATGATGTATAAGTAGTTAAACAGCCAGCGTTATTATTCGTAAATGGTCATTAATCAAAATAATTATATAGACATAAAAGTTTATAATTATAGATAATACAACTATTTAAACTAAAAGTTGTTTTCATCGCTTTAATTATTTATAATAATTAATGATGTTGGGTTAAATTTAAAGAAATTAAGGTAGAAGTGTAGGCATGATGAATAACCATTAATTTTTCACATTTATATTTATGTTAAACACGTAAGATGAAATACGGTAGTTTCCTAAACATTAAAAAATATATATATATGACTTAAACAATTAGTAAATTATAAACAACTGTCTAAAGAAAACATCAATTCTTTGGAAAAAAATCCTTATTAATGAGTGATTATTTATAAAAATAAATGAAAAATTGGAAACACGTGTAAATTCTATATTTGAATTCGTTATGCTGCAAAACATATATAAAGCGTAAAAATAAACATAGTTTAATTATTAAATTATGTTCCATATATTTTAAATATAGGGTGATTTTAAAATGGTACACCGGCTCTACAGTAGATACGTTATTATAATAAGGCACCGTTAATAGAACACAGAAAGGATAATTAAAAAAAACTTGTTCAACAATTCAACCGAGAAATGAAGAGGTAAAATAAAAGACTCAAACTGATTTATTTTTAAAAGCAATTTTGAAACTTGAAACAGTTTTCTGTAAACGTTATGTATCCTTTATCGTTGTCCAATACGAAAAAAAAAGGTTCGCAACACCATACTTTTCGTATTTTTAATATAAAAAAATGTAAATTCTTTTTGAAGGTATTGTAAAAATGAATTTTGAAAAACAATGAAATTATCCTCTAAATATTTTGTCATTTTTGATGACAATTTAATGTCTCATCATTATACAATTTTGAGCCGTCGACTTTTTATACTTTATACTATTTGCTGAAACTTGTCAACTTCCATGAGTCAACAAAGACGACAGACGTTTTGATCTGTTTATTTTTCGTTTTAACGATAAGTTATTTTATGCATATTGATTGATTTTGCTTATTTATCCATTATGTAGTTTAAAATTAGATAATATTAGATGTGGGTGTGGCAAATAATTAAATTTTCACTTTTATATATATAGAAATTTATTTTCCGACGGTTTTAATTAATAAAATAGGTACAGTAAATTATTCAAATCAAAAACTTAAAACTCGGTTACAATTATATATTGTTACCAGATTTTAACATATTATGTATTTGCCCTAGATGCATAAGATAATAAGAATAACTCATTTTCGCAAAAAGCGTAGGTTACGTCCTTTTGTCAAAACGCCGTTGATATAACACTAAGTAAAAAAAAAATGGTAATAAGAAACAATATAATATCTGACGTGAGAGGAAGTAACAACTTAATGCAGCGGTTCCCAACTTTTTTGTCCATGTACCCCTTGATTAGATATATAAGTTATATGTACCCCCCCCCCCCAAAATATATTTACCTGTACTGTCCTTTTAAGGCGTCAGGTGAGGTATTTTTGCTCAACGTCGATATATTATTTTCCCGCCATTATTAATTTTATTTTTGAGTATCCAAGGTTGGGAATCGCTGACTTAATAGTTTTCATTTTCATATTCACGTATACAACATCCTTTAAGGCATTTATATTAGTAAAACTAATTTTCAAACATAACGAAACGAACTAGTTAACATTGATAAATAACAAACGTTTGAAAGACGACTTCAATTTATTTTTACAGCAATTGTTTTTCAGTTTGATCACAATATCGATAAATTTCTTCACCAAATATTGCAAAATTAAGATTTCTATTTGAATGAACTGGGGCAGGCGCAAACGATGTTGTTACATAATTGATCAAAACCTAAAATGGCATATTAATTAAATGACGTATCGGCGAATTTTGTTCCCTTTGATAGTCGTTGTAGGAAGTTGAGCAATCTTTATTAATACCACAATGGCCCCATAATCACACCTGCAAGGTATTAAGCTGCAGACGGGCGCCAGGTTACAAAAATAGACAAACTTCCGCACGACACTTTTGAAAGAAAAGAAATAATTGTTTTCTTTTTCTGTTCTGGTATAATAGACCATTCGGTTCATAGTAAATTATAAAACTATTAATTATATATAATCAACAATACCGTGTTCTCCAATTAGTGTGTATTAAAATGTTGCTGTCAATTAAAATATTTAGATAGATACTTTTTACGTGAACTAATCTACTTATTTTTACTTATAGAATTTTTAATTATTTATTTTTATTTTTTTTTAATTATCAAACAACATAGTATTATTGTAGTGGTTCATTTAAAGATTTAAAAATTAAAAAAATATATATTATTAGTAGACGTAGTAACCACTTAATTAAAAACCTATTATTTTAATAGATATACTGGGTGTTAACGAGATCACCAGCTTTTGCCCCCTTATTTCTCAAGCTACCGAAATTGAACTCGTCACAGTTGATAAAGACGATAAATTCAATATTTTGATATAATTTGTGATTTTTAGGACTTCCGGTTTAGCCGGAAGTGGCACCAATTTTAGATTTTCATATGGAACCTCCTGTATATTATTGTATTTTCATAATCCTGGGTAAATTTGAAATAGGTTGGCACAATTTTAGCGAGAAAATTTAGACTATTTTCTATTTATTATGATAATTACCGAAATAGTTAATGTGTTTCTTTTAGAGTTGAAAGGTGAATGAATTTTGGGTTTAAGGATACCGGTCTTCAAAAAATGTATTTATCTGATCTTGTGCTGTTGAATGGTACCATTTGAAAAATATACTTTTCCGGAAGTTCGAAAAATCACAAATCATGTCAAAATATAGCACTTTGCGTCTTTATTAATTATGTCGAGTTGCATTTCGGTAGCTTAAAAAACAACGGGCAAAAGTAAATAAGTATACCTAATCCTTATTTTAAAATAAATGGTCAATCCATATTGCAACACACGCAACATGATCTGGAGGCTGTTAATATAGGAACCATACATCAGCAGTAGTATCAGGGTCCATTTGAGGAAAATCTTACCTCCTTTACTTAAAGGATAGATTACACATCTATTATAATTTTAAAATCAATAAATACTTAATGCAGTCTGAATTTCCAAACCTAACATTATTTTAATTCAATAAAAATCATCTTCGCTAATTAGGAAAGTAGGTACCTAGGTACTTACCCATAACAGAAAACCACACCACAATTGTTTGGTTTACCACCCTATTATGGAATGCCCGTATCCAAATAATTTTATTTATACAGACGCATCCAAACCCTCAAAAGAACGTGCAGTCAAATAACAAATAATTTTAAGCTAAACCAACTGGAACTTATCCATTTTCTTATGGAATCATGGAATTAATATATCATTGTCAAAATATATTAAAAATCATACAACACAATAAACAATTCAAATTATAGTTTGTAAAAACAGTTCAGCATTACGTTTTAATGAATAAAATATAGGCAAAACGGCTAAACTAACTGTCATCTGAGAATTTATACTGAACGGCAATATTTTTCGACAAAACCGGTTTCCTAAAGAAAAAATAGAACATACATTGGTAGGCTTTGTTTAAAATTAAAACGATATATATTAAGTGACACTGTTATTTATTTTCAAGGTGTTTTTACACGACCATGACGAGTTTGATATTTGCGCATGGAATCTATCCAGTACATCTGTCTATCCACAGCAATTGGAATACATATAGCATGTATGACTGATACGGGGACTAAAAGACTAATATAATGGAGACCTAGAGAAAACAAAAGAAATAGAGGCAGACCACCAACTAGATAGAGCGATGATATACGCAGAATAGCCGGAAAATTGGATAAACAAAGCACAAGACAGAAAACAATGCAGAAATTAGAGGAGACTCATATTCAGTAGTGGATTCAAATGTCTGGAAAATAATGATGATAATGAAGGTAATTATTATTATCTATCCTATGGTTGCTTATTTTTAAGGCAATCTTATTTTCACCGTTGAGCAGCATTGCATTGTTGTCCAGCATTGAGCACGCAACAAGATTGAAATGTTTAGAGCAATTCTTTTGTTTCATTTTGACAACTGAGATTTTAAAACGTAAACCGCCAACATTATATTTCTTTATTATTTTTCTAGGAGATTTTCCTTAGCTTCAGGTCGAATTTTATTCCTTCAAGAATTGTGTTGTTACGCCCCGAAACGTGAACGGTGTGTTCTTGTTCATCTTTTTTTCAACCGTTTATTTTGTAACATGATTAAGTACTATCAGCGGGCGGGCAAGGATCCTAAAAAGGTCATTAGATTAATAAATAAAAATAAACGTATAAAGATGCATTATTTAAATGGTTCATGTTTTATTTACTGCAATTATGTCTATAAGCTGACTATGTTGCAGACCAATATATTAGAAACACATCATCGTACAGCTTGACAATACGGACGGTATGTGTTAAATCATACGACAACGTGTGGCTGATGCGATCATTGTTCAGCAATCCTTGCCGAAAATATTTCACAGTCTTAAATTGCATTCATATATTGACGTTAACATTTCTGATAAATATTTTCGGCAATGTGAAAGTTTAGTTGCCCGTTTAAAGGCACCTTATAAGGACGTTCGAATTTCTATTTTAACATCTACCGCTAACCAAAAATAAAATTACCTATAATTTAAAGTTTTGCAGTTAATAATTCTTCAATCTGTTTAAAATAATATCAATTCAGTAATAACATTTACATAATACCATAGCCATCTATCAGGTAATATGTCTATATGTAGTTACCTACATTTATATATCCGATCCTGTAATAAGTATAATAAATAAAATTCCCACTATTGTTGCCATATTAAATTATTTCCTTAAAGTTTTAATTCGATTACTTACCTAATGAATTTAACAAAAGTAGTCGTTTAAATTTTATTTGACATATTTGAATAAAAATAATAGATACTGCATAATTTATTGTAAGATGTAACTTTTATGATATCCCACTTTGTAAATTGAGATTGTTTTTCTATAATTGTACAGGTAAGTACGTACCTACACACATTGCTACCTATATGTTGGATTTTAGAAGTTCATTAAGGTATTTTCTCGAAGGATTGGTTGAAAACGTCACTGTAAATAAAACTATAAATACATTTACGAGTCCCTAAACATTATATTGGCAAAAAAAAGTTAAAGTAAAAAGTTACAGAAAAAACCACTGGCAAGTCAGTACTTTTCGGTAGCAGAACCCGGAATGCAAATAAACGACATGATAAAAGATTAATCCCATTATCTGTCTACAATTACTCATAACAAGCGCAGGTTTTAAAAACGGAAGGAGTGTTAAAAATGAGGACAAGTCAGTGGCGCCTGAGACGACCTAAAGACCGCGTTTTTCGCATTGATGGTCCAAGTGGTCTGGATTCGTGGATAGAATATACGTCGAACAAAAGGTATCTACATGAATAATAAAATTATATTACGTCGTCCCTCCACAGCCCTCTTCGCTGATGAAAAATATTAATGTCAAACACCAAGACCGATTCATACAAATGCAGAGAAATAATGCGCTTCCTCAACAAACACAACCAACCCACGAACTAACGGTAAAAGGCAAACATGTTTAACATAAATACGAATGACAAATACTGACTTAAGATCGAACGCAAAACACATAAAATAGAAATAATAAATCTAATAAGCATTAAAATCAATAGCGTTAGGCAAATTTAGAATTTACAGTGCCTACTTATTATATTATTGGCGACCACATCGGGTTTACATAGACAAATTCACATATAAACAACAAAATAAGTGATAAATACAAACATGAAAATATCTACATATGTGCTGAAATGATAAATAAAACGAATATTATGATTCAATTTAAACATTAACAATAATATGGATGAACCCGGAATCAATACAACAACCGCGTGTTTAAATTTGGTGAATCACAATAACTCAAGAAAAGCAATAATAATTATATCAAACATTTCTATAGCCGAAATAAGTACCGTAATACGGGATTACATTGAACGGCGGAACAACTTTGAACAATTTTACTTTGTTATTCATTTTTGGGTATAATTTTTGTTACGAGTATTTTTTTTTTTGTATAACAGTATTTTTACAACAAACAAAAAAAATACTCGCAACAAAAGTTTGACAAGTTACCCCGCCATTCAATGTAACCCCGTTTTACGCTACCTACCTATGTAAAATGCTTATTAGAAATTACAAAATGTGAAACCCACCAGTACCTATTACACAAAAACGTACACAAAGAAAATATCAAAATCGCGCGATTGTTTGCAACAAGTGTCATATAAAAAGTAGGTAACCATCAGCCAACCCTACGTTGTGTATCGAATACCGGGGTTGAAATAACTTAAGTGAAATTATTGATCCCCAAAATTCGAATTCGAAAGCGTAACAGCTCAAGATACCACAATACAATGTATGTATATTTACATACCTACTTACCGTAGTTTTAAGATTGTAATAACCATGTAAATAATGCGATCTAAATTGTAATATATAAACAAACATATTCCGAAAAATGCACTATAATTATTTATACGGTATACTGAATGGAAATTTTGTTCGTTCAAATCGAGGTTCGCAAAATCGAGTTTTTACTGCAGATAGGTACTTAAGTTGGGTCATTCCACGTCAAATCGTTCAATCATGATTTCACGACCATCTTAATTTTTTCTATTAAACAGGGTCATTAATTAATAATTAATAAATATTATTAATCCATCGTACAGGATGGGTGTTATAAATGAAATCGAGGTATTAATTCAGTACCTAAGTATCTACGCTGTTGTTAATATGGTTTTAGGTATGAGTTTGAAAATTATAAAGTTTAAATTTAGAGTTATTTTATAGATTTCTAATAAATTATTTTTAAGGTCTCGCGGTTTGAGAACCTTCGTGTTCATCGGTGTTTCCTCCAAGAAACGGTCACGATGATTGGTAATCAATTTAAGTGAGGTCGTGGTGTGATTAAAAAACGAACTTTTTGGCTGGCCTTTTTAGAATAAACGCATGTGAAATTTGTGATATAGATATGCGAATGATTTTGAAATAGTTTTAAAATTAAAATAGAAAAAAATAAATAAATAAAAAATATAAATCAAGCACAAAACTTGTCTTTTATTGGCTGGTTGACGACTTCCTCAATAAGAATCAGCCCCCGGAGTGTCCAGAGCTCCACGACGCCAGCACCACGGATTTTCGGAGGGATTGTCGGTGAAGCTGGAAATTGAACCTCTTTATTTTGAGTTATTTGATATATGACAATAGTAAAGGAATTAATTTAGGACTTCCGGGACCTCTTGGAGCTTAGTTACACTACAAAAATTCTTTATACAACATAATTTTTGAATGCGGTTGCACCTTGAATTTTTTTCATTGATGATATGAGATATGGTGTACAACGTTTGATTCTAACTGTCTTCAGCACGAAAATATGATAGTACATAAGATAAAAATAGATATAGGAAAAATAAAAAAACGTGATAAATAATACCTAACTACTTACTTAGGTACTTATTTTTAATTTTCTTTCGATATATCTGTACTTCTCTTATGTAATCCCATACATATTGAAGGTAAATAGAGGACAACTTAACTTTCTAACCATGTATTATATAATTTGGTAGAAAATTGTGTTTGAAATAACACAATTATTGTATTATTTTCTGACCTGATTTTTGGAAATATTCCACTACTCCAAAAATACTGCAGTGGTCACATTAGATTATATTATTAAGTCAGATTATTTAGTTGTCAACAAAAAGTTAGCTATAAGTAATTGTAATTTTAACGTTTCTTATGTTTAAAGTTGTTTATTCTAGTTATTATGAAATAATAAAACACTTTAAAATTTACTGTTTAAAAAATGCGTTAATTTCTGGGGTAAGTTCTAGATAAAGTCATTTGTTCAATTTTTACAGAGCCTGTAACTTTTTAACATATGCCTATGTACACTCAGAAAATTAAAAAACGTAACGAATCTAGTTGAGCTTTCGTGTTAGGTTAGGAGTGCAAAGTTTCTAAAAAAGGCAGTTAACATTTCTAAAACTGATAAGTAAGTTTGAATGACATATAGTTGACCGTGGAGACGGTCATCCCGTTTCAAGCAACTGAAATGAAGTAAATTTTAGTCTTAAGACTTGTTACGTTTTTTTAATTCGTCGAGTGTATCTGCGAAACTCAAAACTAAATTTATAGGCCGTAACTATAGATAAACGTAGATGTGCTTCTAGTTACGTTTCAACACAAAATGTGCTCTCCTGTAAAGTTTACGTTTTGTCGTTTACGATAATTTTCAAAAACTGCGTCGATATGACAGCGTGCACTGCAAGTAATATGCAACTGTATAAATTCTTGGTAATCGCTCATGCGATCAAACCGTTTCGGAACCGAAAATGAACACCAAATTTGATGTGAGCTACGAGCGAACTTTCGAGATTATTGTTTAAAAAAAAAACGCAGATGCGTATCTAACAGATGTTACAGTATGTGGTTGCAAATGAAGTACTCATAAAAAGGGGTTTACATATATTTATAAGTTTCCCTTATATCCTAGTTTAACTGCACTTTTCTTATAACGTAACCTGTGCCGCAGTAAAGCCGAGTTTACCATTAGGCGACCCTAGACGACCGCCTAAGGGCGCCAGAACAATGTGGCGCTTCTCCATCAGATGAAACTGTCGTTCGTGGTCAAATTAATTTTTATCTGTCAAAATTTGTAAAAATCTTTTACAATATGTTTTTTTAATTATTAGTCAACTACACATCTTAATAATTATTACATTAATATAAACGATAAATTAATAGAAATCAAGTTCAAATCAAATAATAAATAGCAGTTGAGTAGTCGGATTTGGTCAAATTAGTTTAGTTAACATCCTTTATCGGTCATAATGCAACATATCTGTGCCTGATGAAGACAGAGTTTCTGCCGAAACATTGCATTATGACCGATAATGGGTGTTATCTAGACTAATTTGATCAAATTCGGCTACTTCTCCGGGAATCTCGCATCTGTTTAATTTTTTTATTGTTGATTCTCCATTATTTTACAATAAAATTATATTAATAAAATAAAATAAAATACCGAGTTAATGAATATTATTGAAAACTCTTTTTTTGTGCAATTTACATAAGGTATTGTTTTGATAATTTAAAAATCAATAATTTTTTTATATCAAATTTGTTTACGTTTGGCTATGCCATGGTTGGCTATGCATGTGAATATGTAAATACGTATTGATAAGGGGCGTCAGGTACCCTTGCACCGACGTTGGACTGCCGCGGCTAATATAAACAGCTATACCATTCAAAACGATGGAAGTTAAAAATTAATGATTATTTTGAACTGCTCACTAATGGAACTAATTACCTATGGTAAAAATTTCAAAAAACTTCAAGTTCGTTGTGCAACCACGATTTGACATGGAATAACCCCATATACAATGCACAATATTATACCTACGTTATGTATAGACATAACGTAACAAGAAAGGTGTATCACGTTTATCGTAAAGCAAGGATAATATTTTTATTGTTCATTTTCTCTCAAATATTTATATGATCAACAACTATCTACCACCTTAAATTAGACTATTATCTATAATATACCTATTGTAAAAAAATATCAAGTAAACAAATAATGTAGTTCGATTAGCATTTTACGAAAGTTTATAACTAACAATAATAAGTGGTAAATAAACCGACAAATTACCATTTCCTCATCTAAATGATATAGGCGCCAGGTACAAAAATGGAAGTACTACTACCATTATGAAACAAACTTCTTTTCTCTGTTTCACATTTAACGAATGCAGTCACACTTTACATAAAACCTTCGGCGATTTTTTAAGTAATAGCTTAACATTTATAAAAGCGACTTCTAAACAATATACCCACTGCCAATCATCGAATTGCTTAAATTCTTCTATGACCCAGAAATTAATAAGTATACAATGTTCAAGTACACTCCCTGTATTCCAACGTTTGGGAACATATGGTCATTAAGTTATTATATAAAAGTATGTATATCCAACCCACTCCTATAACCTAATCAGTGTAGGGTCCGGATTGGGTTCGGTAAGTTGCTCCGTGTAGGCTCATTGCCATTGCAACCTAATGGGGAATAGGCAGTCCAATTGAGGCGCATTGTTGCTAGACCGCGAAAAAGGTGTAATAATTCATGGTTACGTGTGGGCCACTCGCAGAAATATAAAATGTCTTAAGTTACGCGATCGATGCACATATAAACAAAAATAAGTTGCAATAATAGGAAGTTATTTAAAAATCATTAAGTAATTATGGACCTTATAAAATACGTTTAGTAAAAAGAAGCGAATCCATTGTTCGACATTATTAAGCCATACCTGTCAAGTTGTACCTACTGATTATTTGTAATAAACGTTATGTAATAGAAACAAAAATTTTAAATTTTCGTTCTTTAAATTTAATAAAAAGTATACATACCTACAGTATGTCCCGAATGGGATAGTTTTGAAGAGGGGAAAATTTTTAATTTTGATTTCAGAAAAATTTCTATTCTGCATAATTGTCCCTACTTGAAAGCTTCTGAAACTTGTTTTTATTTTTCACATAAGTTTTACCGTTAATTAGTTCGCTTTTTTCTGAAATTTTCGAACTTTTTTCATCTGCGACTTTGAATAAGATCAGGTGGCACGAATTAAAAAAATATAAAAAATCAATTGTTAGTAACTTACCTTTAATTGTTTAATTTATTGTTCGCTGCGTTAAATTAATGATTTTTCAAATGAGGTACCGCCTGCAGTGGCACAAATTTCCATGCGTGTTTTAAACTCATCATATCTCCTTTTTTTTTGTAAGTATCTATTTATTTCCGTAATACACACGTTGTTGCGACGCATTTACATTATACGAAACTGATACCTAGATATGGGGTTGCACGCGCAAATGACGTCACAATAATGAGTTTCCATATTATAGAAATCTGTTTGTTGTGACGTCATTTTCGCATACGTTTTGTAAGGCGAAGTGTTCGAGAATAGGCTTCAAGGATATTTTTCACGGCACTTGTCAAATACAACGCGGTAACACTGATCATCAATTGCGTAACACTGCATTAAATAAATTTTTTGTTGAAGATATAACATTTTCAATAAGATAACAAATAACAAGCAAAGAACAAATCGAACAATAATTATAATGCGAAACAATAAACTTAAATATTCTGCGTAGTTAACAGTAAAAACAGTTTTAGAGGTTTGAAATCGAGCAGGGAAAATTATGTAGAATTAAGATGATAGCGCCCCTTATAGTTCAACTTCTTAGTGTAAAAATAATGCCGAGTTCTGCACTTTGTGATACTCGCATGCAATAGGGGTATATTCTTTACTCTGTACTAACCGCAATAAACGTTAGATTACTTTAAAAATCATCCCCTAATTCAAAATAACTCCCATTAATATTTTTTAATACACGACGTGCGTAGTAGTATACTTAATAAAATTATACCAGTATAAGTAGGTACACCTGTTCTTCTTTAAGCACGATTTTCTCGAATATGGTTCATTTTCTGGAAAGTGGGCAAGAGTACCTTTTTTTATTCGAAAATGTTTGGGAAATCCGACAATTAAGTTAAAAACATTTTAAATTAATTCCCAAAAGAAAAAATGATTAGAAAAGTTAGGGGAGTAGTACATCCTTGCTCCACTCGAAGTGGTATCGAGAAAACTATGAAATCGTTTCGAAACACTTCAGTTATTAGGAATGTAAACCGAACATTATTAAATTTTAATAAAAAATAAAAGTGTTATTTACCTAAACAAATTCATTTTTTCATTTCAACTTTAAGGGTGAATTTCTCAGCAGGGGAGCGTCGTAGTAAGAAAGTTTATAGAAACTTATAGTTTTATTTTGACGTGTTCTATACGTCCCTTGAATATCGCTTATCAATTCCTAAACACCCTGTATTATAACGCACCCGGAATCTTAAAAGGACTTTATTTTGAATTAAGGGGTGATTTTAAACGAGGCCCGACATTTATTCTGGCTAGAACAGGCTATTCCATGCTTGTATCCCAAAGTGCAGAATTCAGCATTGTTTATACACTAACAATAAGAACCTGGACTGTAAGGGCGCTTTCATATATATATTTTTAAATTTATCCTCTACGAATTCAAAAAAATAAGTTGTTTAATGTTGAAGCGCATGTATTCTAAAACAAATATAAGATGATAAAGTAGTATTCACCTAATAGTGCGGAAATTATGCACATCGAATAATTATTACGATAATTACTGCGAAGACGCACCATAGCGGAGAAAAACATTCACAATTCTTGATTTCTCGCTGTTTCCAAGTCAGAATTTGGAATAGTTTTAGCCGATAGACTTAAAAATTACTCAAAAAACTTTAGAAAAATTGAAGCATCGTTTTTTAAAATGTTCCCGTTTTTCCCCAATTTATGCAACTGCGTGTTTTTCGAAATATGTGAAATTCAAATACGAATTTCTTGGGAATTTGTGCGCCTAAAAGTATAAAATTTTGCATTTTAAAACAATTTTATATAGGTTCCTAATAATGTGTTCAATTAAAAAAAAATGGAGATGGTGTCTCGCAAGTTTGATTTGACTTGACATATGGGAATTATCCACATGGCATTAATAATTAATTGGTTGCTTTAAATTGAACTATTTTTCAATACGTATCTAAACTGGAAATTACTTAATATTTAGGTAGGCACCTATATATGATATATATATATATATATATATATATATATATATATATATTGCTATGTAACGAATAAATTGTAAAAAAATCAAAGTGACAAACGATTTATTAATTTAATAAGAAATGTGAAAAATTAAAAATGTTAAGAAAAATTAAAACTGTTATGTAAAAAGCGTAATAAGGGAGAAAATATTGTATAAATAAAGCGAGAAATAGTGTACGAAGAAGAAGCCGAGCAACAAGTTCAACGAAGAAGGAAAATATATCCGCAAACAAGAGGAAGTTTTGTAAGAGTCCGTGACGATGGAGTCAGATTATCAGCGAAAATTCGTGGGAGCCGGCGAAGAATTAAAAAGTAGTGAAAATGGTTTTCGAATGGAATGGGGGATGTTGGTGTGAAGTCGAAGTAACGCAGGAAAAAAGCCAAGGAAAAGAGAAGGACAATAACGGATGAGAATTATCGTGTAAGGGTAGAGACATATTAAGTAGGGAACGGAGGGAGAATTTAATGACGGGTATTTAATTGGGGAGTTAAATTGAATTAGGTTTAAAAACGTTTCAATTGCAGAATTAGTAAATATACAATTAATAATATGACAAGGTCGTGTAGCCACGGCAATATGTACAAAATGTGTTTTTTATAAGTAAATAAATACATTTTTGTTATAAAAATCAAACAGGATTGGCAACACCATTTTCCTTAGATACCTAATACTTATCTAATCTATTTTGTAGCGCTATCAATATTTATATCGTTAACACCTACCTCCAATAGTAAGGATTACAACATTATTTTGTAGGTATTGTAGAAAAAACTATAATGGAATCCCATATTTTTAATAAAAGCGTGCAATTAATTACAGTTCTTTGAACTTGCAAACCACGTACACAAACATGATTTACCTACCTTTAAAAAATTAAACCGTAATTTTTAAAGTACCGCAATTACCGTAACGAAATCAAGAGTGCCGGTGGTAGTTGATATTAAAAACGGGCTTTTCTGAAATGTAAAATGGATTAAATTTGAAGTTGGTGCGGCCTTATAAGGTAAGTCATACTCGTTTCTGCGCAGAGCACGGGTATTAAGTGGCGCAAGCGCAATACAGTATCATCGCGAGTAGTGGAACAAAATGGTATAGTTGATTGGTATGTCGACTTGCAAGTTTCAGTCTTAGTGAGTCTTCGTATGTTGTGTTTGCGACTTATTCAATGCGCGTATAGCAATCTGTAATTTTGATCTTTTTTTTTTAAGACTACAGTTTGTGCGTTTAAGTTTGCAAAATGTGTGATAATAATTCTACGCAAAGTATAGCGGACTATCTGGCACAGTTATTGAAAGATAGAAAACAGCTCGCTGCGTTTCCAAATGTTTTTATGCACGTCGAGCGTCTTTTGGACGAAGGTGAGATTGAATTAATTTAAGTACGCTACAGATTTTGTGGTATGTTAACCGGCGAGCATTTCTTGTTGTTTGTGTTTTTTTACGAATACCCTTGGTGTATTTGTGGTCGATAACATGTGATAAGCGTGACGTATCGAACAAGCAATATAATCTTCGTATTGTTTAAAGAATTCCAGACGTTTAGACGATAATAAAAAGTGATTCTTTAACGTAATTACATACTTTTAAGTTTGATATGGATGGACGAGTCCGTCTGTAGTAGTACGTCATTTTTAAACTTGTATCTCGATAATATAAAAAGTGTTTACACAACCAAAACTGTTGTATATGATTTCATTAAGCGGTTTGCAAATTCCGTGGTCATTTCTTGTAGGAGGTATACGGCGGCTTCTATGAATTTTGCACAGGCGTGGTCTTGGCGCTTGTTACCTTGGAATGTAGGTAATGCGAGAGCACAGAAATATAATAGGTAGGTAATACGCTTTGCAGGTGAAACAATTGTTGCTCGGTTTGTTGAATATCATCCAAATTACGCGTAAAATGCGCTGCGTTTATTTTGAAAAATCTTACAGATACAAATTCATCTAGGGATTTTAATAAATAAACGGTTTGGTAAATTTCCAGAATTTTTTAATCTATCGAAATAAAAGTCGTGGAGTTGTTTTTTAAACGTGGGCCGCGAATATAAATTAGAATTAAATTATAATAAGAATTATTATAATATGAATTAAATTATAAATTGATATTATTAATCGAAGAAATGCCCCCATTCGGGTAATTAATTGAAATACGAAAATGATTTATTTTTTAAAAAAAACCCACCTATTTCACACATTTTAACAGATATCTTTCGGAACCCTGCATTCGTCAGAAAGAACCTCATTAAAGTTTTTTTTAAAGGTTTATAAAAAAAATAAAATCGACATTTTTATGCACGAAAGGTCGCACCTAAGTTTATGACTCAATCGCGCTGTTGCACGTTTCTTTTGTTAACATTTTCGGATACACATGTTATTTTACTATCAATTTTTCGGCCATTCTCCGGTAATTCTTGAAACGAAAAGTGCGGAATTTTAATAGAAACAATCGTAAATAACCTATTTACGTCTTTAAATAAAATCTTTAAAATAAATAACGCCTAGACGTTTATTACGTTGATTCCGTTAGAAAAGAAAAAAAAACGACCAATAAATAAAATTAAAACCTTTAAAGAAATTGCACCGCTATGGACGAAAAAAGCGTTTTATAAAAATTAAGGTCGCACCTTTAAATTTAGTAGGTATACATACATCTGGCCCCTATTTTTTGAATTACTTACAACTTTCTTATTTCTAAAAGTTTAACGTCGACTTAAGCAGATCGATATCTGTGAAATAGTAAATTGACTTTGTAATAAATTAAAAATTCGTACACGTTTTTCAAATACAGTGAAACCTCCTCTCGTAATAGACAATTTTTTCGGTCCCGCGAGTGTCTGGCGTTGTGAAGTTACACTGTACTTAAAAAAAAATTAATACTTAAATTTAATTTACAATGAATTAATCTATTCTATCTTTTTATATACATTATGTCATTATTGTATTTCCATTCGTTTCATTTCTTCGACGTTGCTGACGTAGATAACCAGTATTTTATAGGAGTAATAAACAATGCCTAACATTTTTTTATATAGATACGGTAGAACCTCGATAATCCGAACACTTTGTAATCTGAACTCATAATTATGAGGTAGAAAACTGAACTATATTTAACTCACGCCGACGCGACGTCTACTTTTTTGTTTATAAAAATGAAATACAGCGGGGTCGAACATAATATTGTCCGTTATTAAATAGTGCCTGCTAAAGCCCATGTCATACGATGAAACAATTGGATCAAATTTGTTGGTCAGCCGCCGATGACGTAACAAAGTAAATGTTTGACGGATTTAAAATTTTTACGTTGTTCTTTATGCGAATCTGTTCTTTCGCCAATCAACCAATTAGTAGGTATGTAAGTTTGCATCCGTAAGTTGGATAAAACTTAAAACGCGTGTTCGTATTTCTTGAATTTCGGTAGTTCTAATCGACGACATTGCACTGTATTTGTTATTTGTCAATTACCAAATTTTTGTAATTGCTGTGCAGTAACACGTTTTCATCTGCAGTGTTCGGTTAGGCTTACGTGGTCGCTAATCCGAACGCATTTATAATTCTGGTCCCAACTAGTTCGGATTATCGAGGTTCTACTGTACTTACTTGGTTACTTACGACTATTAATCGCAACAAACCGCTTGAGAACAATCGAATATGCCACTGTGAATTTCTCTTAATGGATATTCTAAATATCGGACACTGAAAATCCCCGGCATTGTTTTATAGAACGCAACGGCGCCGGCGTAGCTATGGGGGAGGGCAGTTCGGGACGTTGCCCGGGGTACTTAGACCCCCAAACACCACCAAATTTTTTATGTAAATTTTTGTTATTTCTTTATTCAAAAATTTAATATTTTCGCACAATTTATGTGTAATAGGGTACCATTAAAAAATTTTCCCGGCACTCCATGAATTTTACGCCCTACTGTCTACATGTTGAATTATCCTGTATATAGTAAATGTAGGTATTAACGTGATTCACCTTTTACATTCCAAATCTAGGAAAGAAAAGTGTAATAGTATACAAAAAGACGGCACTTATCCATTATTTTTACGTGCTTGCCGTTCAGATTTTTTAATTCGCTAAGGAATTCTACAAACGTCAGCGCAACAGTTCAATGCAAGCTATTTATCTATTTTAAAACTTCACGTCCCTACCTAATGTTTTTGTTTTGCATTAAAATATAAATTAAATACTTATCACATTTTTTACATTTCATTGACATAATTCTTTTTTGTACGTGAACTTTTTTTTATCTATTTTATTTATTTAAAATATAGACGATTGATTATTTAATTTAGTAAGTGTGTACTAGGATCCATATAATATGTACTTTAAATCCCGATAAATAATTTTAATTATTGATTTTATTTCTGTTTTTTAAGTTGTTAAAATGTTTTAAATATCGGCAGCGGCGCCAGCGTAACAGCCCATTTCGGGATCTGTCGTAACTAATTTATATCGTGCACTACTTCCTGTTGTATAATGTGTTTTAGTTACATCTTCGTCGAACTTGACCGTAGCCATTTATATTAATTGTAGTTGTGAACAATACGAATTGCATGCGGGCACGCTTATCTACATTAAAATATAAATTCGACGATAACCAATTTATAATTGATGAGATTTATTCGAAGATTATGGGTATCGTTAATTTTATGATGCTGGTAGTTGGAAATTTTTAGGGTTAGATACATATTTATTGGGTTATTTGATTTTGATATGCATAATATAGTTTATCCCTGGATGAACAGGAAAACAATTTTTATTTTTGACTTTATTTTGATATTACGAGAATACAAAATTGTTAAATATATTTTTCAACAAAACGGATGCCCATCGATGTTTGTAACGTAAAAATTTATTTGGATGGTGGACTTTTAAACCGACGAATAGGTCCTTTGAGTCATTTGAAACAATAAATCCATACAAATAAATATTTCATTTAGAAAACGATGTCGAAATTTTAAAGCAGTCAATTGTTAAATGGGCAATTCCATTAACGAAGACGTCTTTGACAATGTTTATTATAAAAAGTTGAAATGTTGAAATTGGGGCTTTTATGCTCAAATAAAATAAAAATATTTTTCTTATGTCATGTGAGAATAAAACTTAAGAAGTTTTTGTATTAAAAGTTATAACGGATATAACGAACAACAAGTTTAAGAATGTTGCTTTGTTCCAACTACCTGGCAAGTGACTTATGACCTCTATAAGAAAAATATCGACGCGGGACACTTGTGATTAACGACCATAAGTATTTCTTGCTCGTAACTACATATAACAACCCTACAAGTATTTGTATCCGCAATTCTCAGTATCGATTTCCGCAACATAAACAAATCGAACTATATTACGTAAACAAAGAAACCGCTAAAACAGTCTGCAATGACGTCGTTTTTAAAAATCAATAAAAAAATGCATTTATTTTCCATAACACGTAAATAAATTTTTTCAGCTTCATTTTTTCATTTCCGATTACAATTTGTATCGATTATAACTAGCAAAAAGTGACGGTCCCGTCAATCTCGTTATAACCGTGTTTGAACTATATGTATTATACATAGATGCACAGTACAAGGTGTTACAAAAATAGCTAAAATTGCAAAAATGGTTGAAATAAAACTTCTTTTTTACGTTAGATGAATTTTAGGAAAAAAATCCGTGGTAGTATGCCAAAATTATTTAAATCTGTGGATTCTTCGGTGTTTTGTAAATTTTCTTCAATTTTTCCAGTCGCCAATGTTTTTAAAACATGTCTTTTTTATTTAATATTAAAATAATTTGTAATTTAATATAGGTACTAGATCAAAAATGTTAAAATTATTTAATGTTTTTTAATGCAATTAACAAAAATATTAACTTTGGCTATTATTTAAGAGCAGAGCTGAGAATCTTTCAAAGCCCTTGGCGGTCCATTTTATTACACAAATTTAAACGTGTGTAAAAATTTAATAATCGACGTCATTTACTAGGATTATCTAAATATAGGACTTAATATGTCGCAAAGCAATCCGGCGACCTAACTGGCAAGGTAAAGGAACCTCAATAAAATACTTTCTACTTGAAAGTCTTTTTGCAACAGTATTTTTTGTAAACTGATCTACCGCCTTGTCTAAATCACTTATTTCTTTATATCAGCAAAAACACTGTCGTTAACATCGAAACTTTGTTAGTAAGGATATCTCGATGGAATAATAACATGGATATTTTTATCATTTCCGCATTATGGTGGAATGTTCTTAAAGTATTGTCTCGTTTGTAAAAATAATGTACATAGCTTTTCAATTAAATTGTATTAAAATTATTGGCGACGACGAAAATTATCGGGTTATTTCTTAAATTAATTGAAGAGTTGATGGGAGAAATGATTACCTCGAGGGCGACATCATCGAAGCTTTAACATCATCATCGTTTTTCCTGAGCGACCAATTTTTTGTTAACTTTTGGTCGCGACATTGTTAGCCATTCTGTGCATATTTTTGGTGTTAATCAAACATATTTACTTCTACCATTTCAAATTTAATTGCACAAATTACACGATGTTTCCCAGCGTTGTTCACGTTCTGTTTATCAAAAACGTCTTCTTATCGATCCGATCATGATCATGTTAGTTGATTCTTTGAATCTGAAATTAATTGAAAATTATTAGGTACCTAAATAACACTTGAACAAGGATAGTGTTTTGTTAATTTTTAAAGATCATTTGATAAATTTTTGTTCTTTCGTTCAGCTACCATAAATCAATACGAAAACGGCTGATTATACATAAAAGCTAAAAACAAAATTAAAATGTGTTTTAATGTACTAAGTAAACTACCTAAATAAAATTTAGATAAGGCAACTCATTATGATAACTATTAATAGGTATTTGGGTTATTCGGTGCATTCGGGTTTCACAAGTCATCCAATTATAATCGATCGATGTTATTCTGTATAAAAAAATCATTTTATCATTTAATAGTCAATTATAACTGTTAATAAAATTCCAGCATAGAAATAATTTTATTCGTCAGTGTCAAGTAATTTATCAGTAAATTTGATCCAAAACTGCATTTATCGACTAAAGTAACCGAAGCCAGTAAATTCGTTTCAATTGCTTTGGCCAAGGTGCCAGGAAAGGTAGGGTTGTTCGAAAAAACTAAATTTAGAGTAGGTATTGCCAGAATATAATTTTGATGTTATTAATACATCCAAATTTATTATTTTTCGCGCGTTGCTTTATAGTGTGGGCACCTTTGATGAATCTTAATGTACTATTCATTATTTATACTATAGTGAATAATATTGCGTTGGATCTTAGGTGGCGGAAGCTATTATACAACGTTCTCTGACTACAAAATGTAAGTACACCTTAACAGAGTGACCAAGGAACTGGAGGAATCCGACCGTGTCCCATCCTACCGTCTAACAAGTCGTATTTCTACCTGAATCTCCCACCCTTGAACGTTAACCTTTGTATTGTGTCGCTATAGAGATTCTTTTGTAGTAGTTCAAACACCTGTGCTTGCTATCTCCGTTTATCAAGTTCCCCATTCAAAAAAGGCGGCATTTGAATCTATTCACCTGTTGAGCTTGCAGGTCCTTTTAAAAACGAGACCGTTTTTAAACAGTCTAGAATATGATGTTACATAATAAAGCTACACCATCGTTCCTAATTTTATTATGAATTTAAAAACAGATAGTATAATATTGAAAGTATTGAATTATTATCGATTACGTACAATTGAAACGATTGTCGACGATTTAACATGAGATATTTTCAAAAATTAGGTAACCGAGCTAATGTGGGTTTATAAATGTCAAATCAACGTTTGTTAAAATTATAGGTAGTGTGTATGTTTTGGAGAGACCAATTTGTAAATTTGTGACCGCACTGTTCTTTCAATAATATCAAAAAAAATCAAGTCACTGGTTAATTACTGTTTAAGTAATTAACAACCGCGAAACTTCCAACTAGTTTTATTTACACCTGTAAGGGCGTAGAGATTTATTACCGAATTTGAAATGGCTTCGTAAACAACAAATCGACACACTTTTTATGGCTTCGCAACGGCGAAGATCGTATATGTATGTATCTGTCGATCAACAACGTCAAAAGCTAATTACGATGGACGTTCAGATTTTTGCTTCTGCTATCAGGATTGTCGTCAAACATGCTATAGCTAGAGTTGTACAGCGGGCTGCTAAATTAATGACACCCCGCTCGAGTCGTCAAAGGTCGCCTTGCCACGGTTACGAACCAACTGCATCGACAATGACGGATGGTTTGCGCTCGTAGCTCGTTTGACCATCGATACCGTTGTCAAATTAGTTCGAAAAGTGTTCCTTTTTTGATTTCTTTTGATTTTAATTCATTTTTTGTTTCGCTAAGATATTTACGTAGGAGGTAGGAAATTTGATTCAAATGAAGCAATCGTTCCAATTTGGTTACACGCGCAATTAAAATATTTTCTTGTTCACATTCATTAAGTTTTGAGGTTATAAAATAGCGCATCTTTTAGTTTCCGAGATCCCCATAGAAATAATCGAAAAACACTTCAAATAAAAATTGTTTCCTGTACGTTCGGCTTTAATGTATAGGGTGTCTTAGACTTCGTTCCCCAGGTTTGTCTCGATTATTTTTAAGAACTGCTTCATCGAATCCCCATATATTCGCGAATGGTATGAAATTCTTTACAAATTAGTGGTAAAATTATGAACGATAGCTATTTAGAGGCCAGAGATGCAGCATTGAACTTTCAACAAAAATACGATTTAAAGTTCAAGTGTAGGTTTGCCATGGTAATAACTGATTTCTGTAGTTTGTAATGTGATTTGTATAGGGTTCGATGTGACAATTCTCAAAAATAATCGAGATATAGGTCTGAGGAGTGAAGTCTGAATAGTGCAGCGGTGTCTTGGTAATCCGAAGCTTTAGTACTTCAAATTTTCCCATAATCGAGATTTCTTAATCTCCCTATTAGGTATCGGTCTGGTTTTAATCAAGGCACTATTGTAGTACCTATATATACATTTAATTTGAATTTTGCGAAGCTTATACAAATCGCTTAGTGTGCATGGCGATTAAAATAAATTAAAACACACGAACGTCAAAATGACTTTAGAAGAGCTACACATAGATATCTATTATTGCCAAGAGAGTTGTAAGTGCATGGAAGTCAGTGATGGGATTTTTGAACACTTTACTTACACAGATTGGAAAACACCGATTTAGAGTATTAATTGTTTATTAATATAATCGACAAAAAATTAAAATATAACATCGTATTCTTTGTTTGATTAATAATATTGATTATCGTCTTTCAAATTATATTCCTAGAATGTTTTCGTTTGGTTTAAATTAATTTTGATCTCTTAATGATTTTGACTGATCGTTTTTGATTGTTTGTTTGTTTAAAACACGTACCCGTTACCCTAAGTTATTTATTAATTATAATTGCAATGACCTCGCGAGGTGTTTTTACGTCTTTGTGTATGTAAATGGCCAACTGTTGGTCTAGGAAGCATGGGTGAGAGGTTTGATTTGATCAGATAATTTCGTATTTCACTTTGTAAACAATTTTACGAACGTGCTACTGAAATGCCCGAAAAAAGGCAATTTGTTGTTTTGTTTAATCTTCACTTAATTGGATTCCCGGAGACACCGTCAATTTCCGGCTTTTTTTGTATTAATAAGTATTTATTGCCTTATTATTTCATATTATTAGTTTATACCATTTTGTTGTCAAGTAAGAACAATTTTTATGTCTGGTATTACTTAGTATGTCTCCATTATCGAAAATACAAGAGAGCTCGTTTACAGAAAACTTGACGATTTCCATCTGTTTTTGTCATTTGCAAGTTCATACCTATATTCTATTTTAGGCCGGTTTTTCAATCGCCAGTTAACTGTGACCAGCAGCGAATTGCTATAGAAATGATTATTAGAAACAATTGTTTATATGGTGATTGACTCATGGTCAGAAGTAATTAGCGAAAAACCGGCCCTTATATAGAGTCGGTTTACCAATCGTCTGCTAACATATTGGCCATTTGTCATAGAAACTATTTTCAAAACAGGAAATTAACCGATTGGTTCTTAGGGCCAGTTAACTGACCAGCAATCAATTGCTATAGAAATGATTATTAGAAACAATTGTTTCTATGGTGATTGACTCATGATCAGTGTTAACTGGAGATTGAAAAATTGGCCCTTAGGGATTCAAAATTGGGGTTCGATCTGTTTAGCCAGGAGATTTTAACAGTTATTACTCACTTGTCAGACTTATATCAGATAATTTATAGTCCTATCATGTCGAAAATTTGTGCATTATCAGATCGTGCAATTTAATTCCAAGAAAACAATTCCTTTTGGTACTACACTAATTGACAAAAGACAAAACATTATCTAACACGCATTTACCTAACCTCGAGTTTTCCCATTATTCAGTTTACAAAACTTATTTACAAACACGTACACATTTTTGCGCTTATACGCAAGTCTTTCGAATAAAAGTGGAAATTTTTGCTTCTCGTGACCCATATCACTGTTGGCACTTTGGTATGTTATAAGTTTTGGTGCCAATTTTAATAAATATGAGCCTATATATTAGTGGCAATCAAAACATTCGTACTTTTGTATTTAACTGCTTATATCCGCATTGCGTCTGTTAAAAATTTGTTAATGTAATTAAGACACACTATTTTATTATAAACGCCATCAACTAAAAAATTAATTAGATTTCAGATCAGCTTGGTTAGGGTCGAATCGCCTGTTGATAACGGCTCTTTATCTGTTCGCGGGACAACAAGAAATTTTATGCAATAACAATAAAACGATAAGAAAAATTCAAAATAAAAAACATCTTGTCATCATCATTCATTGTCTTAAACAAAGTATATAATGTACGACTATGTTTGTTATTTCGATTGTTTTCTTGTAATTTTTTCTATTATCGTTTAAAATGTTTATTTGGGCCGCGAATGGGTGAGGGGCCGTCATCGGGCGAATCGACCTTATTTGCATTTGTTGTTATTACCGTTGGTGATGTCAATTTTGTAACACGTGTTACCCAATTTTTTACAGTACTATAATTTATAGAACTGTATCGATGATGGTTCTCTCATTCTATCAACGAATCCCCGCATGCATTATCTATCTGCATTGCGCGTTTGATTCACAAAGAAGAAACTAATTGTGTGTTATTTAACAGTTTGTATCGGTCACGGGTTTACAGACACAATTGCGTATTCACTGAACCATTGCAATGGCCTTGCCTTAGATTTCTCCTGCTCTCTTCCATGAAATTTATCATTGTCTTTACTTATGAGGTAATTTTTGTGTAAATCAATCTCACAACAACAGCGAAATTTGATAATTACTTAGATATTGAATGATAGGAAGAATTGGACGTTCAGATTGTAAAATATCCCGTTGTGAAATTCAGGATCGGTCAGTTGGTCGTGAATAGCGGTCGTCTACATTCTTGCCCCACGCCCATCGCGCAGGTCTGACTCCCAACAAGTCGTTTCCTTCTTGTTGCATACCTCGTAAGCACTGAATTTCGTGTAATGCCGGCAAGAAATTCTTGGTCAACTTGCAAATTTTAAAGCATTTAAAAATAACGTTGTTCCGTTCGGTTTAAATAAGCGGCAGTCTGTTGTACATAAATGTGAGGTTTTTTTTTTTAATTTCACATTGGACGACCACTACTCACTCATAAAAGGTTTTCTTGAAAAAATTTGACGAGCATTTATTTGGCCAAAGTATCCATTACTAATCGCCAGTTGGATATTTAAATCCGTAACAATAACTTTGCGTTTTTCTCTCGATTCAAGATTTATATAGATAATGATGAATTAAAAGAGTGTAATAATTCGAGCACGCCCCAAATTTAAACTAAACTAATTGAACTCGAATTTTTTAAATTGATGCTACGTAGCGTATTTTTAGAATATGACAACCGTTCCTTTAATAAATACGAGTATATTAGCTGTACTTGTTATATTACGTTAATTCAACAGGATTATTTTACATTCAAAAATATTTAAACACAAAATACTAAAAATGACGTTTCGTTGTAAAAGTACCTACATAATTTAAATTGTTCATGATTTCAAATATACATACATAGTTGGGATTATATGATATTTTATTTTTATAATTACCTTTAATGTTTAGTTATTTCATTAATTTAATATGTTTTGAAATATTATGACAAAACAGTTGTTAATAATAGGTACCTATATACACCTACCTAATTGCAATAGTTAATAACATTTAAAATGCCTACCTACAATTTTTTAACAATTATAATACTTATTCGTAGGACAATGATACTGAAAATTCAATTGTTAAAAGTTACCGCAATTACTGTCTGCCAATTTTACCTCGAGTCGCTACTAGACTGCATCCAGTGTAGAAATAGGATCGGGGAGGTGCCAGCCGTGTACCCAATGAACGCTAAGTATATACGGTTTCACATCACTCCAAAATCTAGCGGCACAGCATTGTGCCGTTTTTTCTCTGCTTATTATTAGCGCTTTATTACAATATCATGCGTCTGCTATTAATAGAGGTTCGAACAGAATAATTGACAGGACTAATTCTACACTGGGCACAATCTAAATGAGACGCCGAAATAATAGAATGTTGAGTATACACTAAGGGGTACAGCCGATAAGCTGGATGTATTTTCAATTTAAAACCGTATAGGTAGGTACATGAATAAATGATTAATAAATAACAAATATTTTTTCTGCACACATCTGCTTAGTAAATGTCCAGTTTTAGATTGGGCGTAATCAAGGCCATGTAATCAAGGCCTGAACTAGTTTTTAATTCTTTTGTCATTCCTCGGATAATACGAGGGGTGGCTGAAGGGTGTGCAGCAATGCACACTCGTCTCTATCCCAAGAACGAAAATAACCATCTAAATGAACTAAAAAAGAGAAAAGGGACAATGTGGACAATGGACAATGCACATTAAGCGCAACTGGTCTATCTTTAAAAAGTACCGTTTTCAGAAGAAGTCTGCACTAGATCCGTGGTGGCTTGAACTATCGAAAAAAGTGGTAAAATACAAAAAAATTGACTTTTCGTCCATCGCGGAGCTAGTGCAGATCTCTTCAGAAGATAGACTAGTTCTGCTGTGAAGCAACGATATATCAATGTTAATTATGATTCTGTTGAAGAATAAATACCTATGTAATTTGTAGCCAAGAAATTATCCTTTCTTTTCTTTCTTTTTTAATTTTGATGGCCGTTTCCGTTTTCGAGATACAGGCAGACGTGCATTACCTATCAGCCGCCCATCGTACAACTTATGATACAATAAGTTCCACTTGCAAAACGATTCAGCAGAAAAGATGTCATTTACATGCTTTAAAATTGATTGTTGACGAAAGAATATCATGCTAACTCACTTTAATATTATAATCTTGTTTTTAAAGTAAAATTTTAACACGACGAGCTAATCTTCCTGTTTTTTTTTCGACTACCTAATCAAAATACAAACACGTTACTGTAATAGTTATTACCATAATAATTAAATTTTAACCCAGTAATTGGGCGGCGCGGTATATTTATGCTACCATTAAGTGTTAACGGAACAATTTGAGGTGAAAGCTACATATCTCGGGAATAATGACGGTGGGAATTCCAGTTTTACAAAAATATATACACGTTTACAATACATTAGCGAATTTTGGAAGAAAGTGGAGGGCGTGGTGGACTACACAGCTTGACACTCTTCTAGTAAACCAACGGTCTGATGTTCAAATCCTCCTGTAATCATGAATATTTGTGATCGTTGCTATACTAACTAATACATAATACACAGCTGACTGATGTTAGTTAATAAGCAGGACGCCATTAAAAAAGGAAGAAAGTAAACACCACAATCCATCTTATCATAAATATTCTATGTTAAATTTCGTGCCGACACAACGATTCATTGACCGTTGTTCTTCAATGAATCCTACCTAAATCAATGAACCTTTACTTACATTCTAAAGTTTGTTATCTGAATATATATTATATAAATTATGATACAAGTTTGGTTGTTCATCATAACTAACTTTAAGAACATAAATATGATGATACACTACGGATGATACGTTTGGTACTGAAAATTTCTTCCGTTTATTGATAACTGTTGGTGTTAATCATTCTCTCAGTCACATTGGCAATAAAGGAAACAATTTTATATAGGTACGTATACTGAGCGTGCCAACCGTAGTGTACCATGGCCTTTCCACAAGTCCATCATTTCGTTGTGTAGTATTGGAATTGTTTTATTCATGTTTTCAACCTCGCCTTCTAGACTTAAAAGACCACAGAATGCATTGTTGCCAAACGAACGTCACTTCATTTTTTTGGACACGCAACAGAAGATGGTTACATCACCATCGTTAAAACCAAACCAAACAAAAATTACATTAACACACGTTAAGGGCCAGTCTTTCAATCGCCATTTAACTTTGACCACTATCAACAAATCAATCGTGTCGATCTATAACTAATCTATCACTATAGAAACGATTATTGAAACAATTGTTTCTATTGCGATTGACTAATGGTCAGAGTTAACTGATGATTGAAAATTGATCCTAATTGACATAATTGTTTGAATGAAAACATTATTTTGAATTCTTAAATCACAGATTAAGCTAATGCGATGATTTTGCCAACATTCACTTTGATTTTCCAGCTGCTATTATTATTCTTAATCATTTCAATTAACAGATTTTGATCAGCATTTGTAGTAGTTTCATATCTTATTTTCAAATGTTTCAATTTTATTTTCAGAAACGCTCTTCATTCGTTGCTCAATGCATTTATATTGCAGCTCATAGGTTGACTTGAAATTAAAATTACAAAAACGGCATATTTTTAAATATGTAATTTTCGAAATTCTGAGAAACTATTTTACGCCTAATGTAAAAGTAAACAATTTGAATAGTTACGCATACCTACCTGTTTACAAATGCAATAAATTGGACTATGTATTTCTAATTATAAGATATCGTCTGATAATAATTTTTATGGGAGATAAAACAGGCCAACAGGTTAATTTAAAGATATCTCACTATCTTGACTCATATTTGTTAATACATATTTATGAAGAGAATGTGCATATTAGCACCGTATTTTTTCGTATAAAATGCATTAAGTTGAACCGCGTTGCTCACTAATGTAAATTTACCTATAACTTTGCACCCTCTTTACCCAAAGGGTACAATTTTATTAATTTATCGATTTAAATCGCAACTATTATGTATCATGTTTAGATTCATTTGAAAATCATTAACAATTTTGTTATTTGTCAACTTATTCGAGTTGCAAGTGCAATTTTTCTTAACTAGAGTGAAAAAAATAAAACAAAAGAGGAACAATAAAAAAAATTGTAAGTTTTTGCTTTGCTTATTTTTATTTTTCACGATAGCACCGAAATATTTCACTACGTCAAAGGGAACTTAATTATAGTATTTTACGTGGTATCAGGAATAAGGAATTTCTTATCGAAGTTTACAAAAATCTTCTGTACAGTCGAGTGCAAAATTAATGTCGTGAATCACGAGCTTTGCGCAGAAAATGCACGACACAACAAACAAATCTACCAAAAGTACATGTATGACGAGTAAGACATCTGACAAACACAAAGCTGTTGTTTTACTTAAATATTGTGATCGTAATTTGTTCGTTGTGTCATGTGTATCCGCGCACTTTTCGGGATTTGCGACATTAATTTTGCACTCGTCTGTACAACTAGTCAGTTTCTTTTTTCATTTACGACGTGTTATTGATCTCGACTGGCGCCTCGATCAAAACTCACGTCTAGAATGGCAGAAAATCACTTTCTCTATTTCATTGTACAAATGGCTATTGTATGTATTTTGCTGTATTTTGTATATTAATGTATTCTCTATTAAATACCTAATAAGTCCAATAAATTAGTCGATTTATTTTACGTGTGAATAACAAACATTTGTTTAGTAATGCCATTCACGAATTCACGGATCAAGGAGGATTCGAACCTCTGATCGTTAGTTTACCGCTGCTCTCTTTTCTATTAAATAACACACATTCATTGGTTAACTTAAGATTGGAATGCCTTTTAGGATACAAAACAAATTATAATATCTTATAAGTTAGATTATCGTCTTGTCTTGCTTGCTCGCCTCGTCTCATCTTATCTTGTTTTGTCTCAACTTGTTTTATTTTTTTTACATTTAGGTGGTTTTTATGTATTTTATAGAATGTCTTCTTTATTTGCTTTATTATTGACTTTTTAAGTAACAGCTGGAGTAAATGATCTAATATTTTATGAAATTACAAGTGTGAATAGGCTTTCTTCACGGAGACTAATCTACTAACTAAATGTATTTCTTTCACTCAAAACAGATGCTGGATGATGCCGACAAATATAAATAATGTAAATAAAATTAGAATGCGTTCATGAACTATTATCATATAAACATTTTCCGCCAATTAAATTTTTATATGGAGTAGTTTCAAGTAAAATGGGGGTGCAATATACATATCGATGCAATTTTTCAAAAAGGGCGTAGGCCACAAAAAGTAAATTTTACAGGAGAGCACATTTCGTGTCGTCGCGTAGCTACAAAAAGATACGTTTCGCGGAAATACAAATCGATTTTTCCAGTGGAAAAAATCGGAATATTGTTACTAGATTTTAACAGATGCTCTTGTTTTAGATGCATAAGATAGTCAGAATAATTCATTTTCACAAAAAGTGAATTATGTCCTTTTGGTAAAACGCCATCGATATTATAGATAATATCAAAACCATTTTGTAAAACAAAATATAAAAGATTAAGTACACCATCTGTCATATTTTGTTTTACAAAATGGTTTTGATATTATTTATAATAATTATGTTTAACAATAGAATATTTACATTTATTTACAGTTAGTTAACTATCTGCAAATTGATTATCATTATTATTATTGGACATCAAAAAGAATGTATACGAAAATTTATGTAGCTTATTATCTGTTATTTGTACGGCCTGTTTTGCTGAACTATTAGCGTATATCATTGTGTAGCTATTGTAATGCAAATTGTTGACACACAAACGTTGATGTTATCTTTACTATTTTTTATTTATCCTGTTGTTTTATAATAACAACGATTTTCTTTAGATGATTGTGTGAACAATTGTTTGATGCGCATTCTAGATTAATCTGTATAAATCATTTTATAATTCAAATGTTTTTCCGTTTATTTTCGAAAATAAATCTGGGTGTTTCAATAATTATTAAAAATTATTAAATTATTAGGAAAGTGCCTAATTATAATTTTTAAAAGTCTTTGTTGATCATATTAAAAACGTGTAGGTACTTACACATTCACATTTGCTTTAATACTGAGTATGTAATTACTGTTTATTTTTCCACGCTAAAGCGAAGTTATTAGATACTATAAACGATATTAAATGATAATAAAAACATTCACAACGTATGTCATCAATCTAAGTTGTCTATTGTAATCTTTATTTACCATTATAATCGTTCAATTCAATTACAACTTTCAAACAGTTAAACACAAACAAAAATGTGTATTTTATTATTGTTGTTATTAATTGATTGGAATACAAAACTGTTAAGGCATAGATAAATTTGAAATGAAGGATGTATGAATATAATTTCGGCAATCCGTCATTTTGTTACATTTAATGTCGAAGTACCTACATTTAAAAAAAAATTAAAAAGTAAAAAACGTGTAGAAATAATGTAGACATATTCACGGTATGTAGGCGATTCACGTCATCAGTAAAAAGTTACTAGACTGTTTATTTGTAATTCGGTTTAAAGTTTGGAAAGTGACATTCTCTAGATGAATTATCTCCAAACATATTAGATGATATAAAGAAAGACTACAGTTTATTAGAACTGTAAAAATACAAGGTTCGAGATGACAGCACTGGGTGAAACGTCATCATCTAGTAATCTTTTATTGATAATAAAATAAGAGTTTTGTTATTATGTATGTACATATATTTAAATAGAACAGTATCACGAATTTGCCAATACAGCGAATAAATCTATTTTTACGATCTTTTAAATAATAAAGGACATGGCAAAAAGTAAGGACTATTTTTAGTGTACATTTTGATGACCCCCCCATCTGGGGGTCATGGAATGCTTGAATCGGTTTGGAACTTTTGACACTTTTAATCAGGGAACCAATAAATTTCCTGACAAAATTATAAATTTGAGAAAAATCGGTCACTGGAGCAGTTATTCCCTTATTTTTACTACCATATATTATTTATAATACTGACACAAACAATTTATAAATTAATTAAAAATTGATGTACAGTAATGGACATAATTAATATCATTGGCAACGTGCTTTATAGGCGTATTTTATATGTATATAATGTTGAACGTTGTCGGCGACATTAATTATCACCATGACTACCTACCTAGTTAGTAAATTAAAAATTTTCAAAATCTTGCAATTTGTTAATTTAAAATCCGTATAAGTCCACTTTATCCACTTATATTGGTGTATATAACCCCTTACTTTTTAACGGAAAATTTGTTAAAAATGACCAACCCGTGTATAATATTCTGGCTAAAAATCGTCGGAAAATAACTTGTTTAGATATAAGGAACAATCTGAAAGAGAGTAATTGATTATAAAAATGCGAACGATCGAGGTACTACTTTAAGTTGATTTTCCGTTTCTTGTCCTTTTTTTCGTTACTTACTTGACATTGCGGCACATTTTCGGCATTTAAAAATTTGAAAAATATTTGACCCGTGAATAAGCCAACTCATTTTTTCTAAAAAAAATCTATATCCATAATCCTCCATTATTTCGGCTGATTTTTGTCCCAAAAAAGTGGGCTTATACACGAGTAATATATACGGTAAGTTTCAGACAATAACTAGAGTTTATAAATACTTCTATGTAGGTGATAATAATGGACGTGGCGACAATACGAAATATTCAATAAATGTCTGGAACAAATAATGTAAACAAACTACCGCTTATACACAACCCAACAGTGCGTGTGAAAAATGCGCGTGCGAGGACAATTGACCATTGTTCAAGAAGAAAATAAACGGAGATGTTTTTAAAATAATTTATCACATTTTTTTACTTGTCAAAACGTTATAGGTTTCGTTTAAAATTTTAATAAAATTTTTACCGCAAATACTATAGGTATTATCGATGTCTGCATTATCTCCTAGAATAAATACATATGTAGGTAAATTATCTCGGCCGATTTATTTAATTATTTTCGATTTAATTTAATATCCAGTCAGAACGGTTTAAATATATTATGTTTTACTGTATGTAAATGCAGTTTAAATGTAAGTAGATATATTTCGTTAGAAGTATAGCGAATGCTAATTTTATGTACCTACTTATTTTTATTTGAAGTGTGTACGGAATTTTGTTACTAGTATAGTTGTTTTAAACCTTGTTGTTTTCAAATTGTTATTAATGATCAAAGTATTAATTTTATAAGTAATCATCATATTGCAAAGGAAATGGTTTTTTAACCATACATTTTTTAAATATAATAAAAGTAGGTACGTCTATATTTATTAATTATTTATGTAAACAAAATTAAAGTTAATTGATTTAATTATTATAAATGTTTTTTAATTTTTGTAACTAGGAATGTTTAGATTCAGTGATATTACTACTTACTAACAGTTTTTATTCTAACGTTAATTTATTAATTCTATTTTTTATTTATTAGTTTGATAAAAGCGTTATATGCTTATAAAAGTTTATTTCCGTAACTGTAATTTACTTTAAAATCCTTGAATTTCCGAGATGGATTAAAATTTTGCATATCCTAAAGACAAAAGATTTTCTCAAGGTTTCTCAATGGGGAAGTCATTACCTAAACGGCAACGGAAAATTGTCAAATTTAAACTATCTTATTTCGTACTTTAACAGGCATTGTTATTTTTCTTTACATCCTTTATTTGTTTAAATGACAGGGTATCTTTAATAATAAGTATTTGAAAAGTTATTAATTAAGTTTTCTTTATAGTTTGATATGGCAGTAGATCATTGAATTGTTTTCTGTAGATGTTGAAGCGTATTTTTTTCAATTTGAATTTCAGTCGCTTGTCAGATTGAAATAACATAATTTTGCCCTTCAAATAAGCATTGTTTTTGGCATTCATTAATAACACTTTGTATGTAGGTAAGGCATTTAGTGTACTGTTTAGATGTTCATTAATCATTCAATTTTTTTGTAGTCTTTGTTTTTAGTTTATTACCTATATGTTTAATTTGAAACTTAACTATTTTATCATTTTTAAAACCTAGAAACGTCAGATTTTTAAATGAAAGTTTTTAACCATAATGTTGAAAATATTTCGAAACGATTTTAAAAACTTTACGACTTGTTTTTCCTTTATTGACTCCGTGTCTACTTTTTTTGATCGTTTTCGTTTAAACTTATTAAATTTCATGGTTTAAATGTAATGTTTTAATGTAATTGCCTTTTAGTTTCAGGTAATAGTTACCTAGGTGTTTAATTTAGCATTTAATCTACTTTCATTCGATGCGACGCGACGTCTATTTTCTTGAAATTGTATCATTAATAAGTTTGAAATTGTGGTTACGCTCTAGTGGATAAAAAATTTTACCGATAGGCTCAAGTTTAATTATACGTTAATTTTGAAACCTCAGACGTTTTGTTTAGTTTATCAATTTGTCGACTTGTTTTTTGTAAATCTTAAATTAGTAAAATAATAAATTTTATAGGTACTATTTCCTGTAATAAAATGGTTTAAAGTTATTATTATGATAAATTCTAATTCGTGCCATTATAATTTCTGTTATAAATCGTGTTTAATGAAGTATAAATCACGGTTATCGTGGATGCGTTATGTACTAATTTTATAATAAATTAGCAAACGTGTCATTAAAATTAGAAATAAGTTTGTGGTGTTATATAAGAATACTTGCATACTAAATTTGTAATAACGTTTTTGTGCGGACCTAATGCATAATTTTATTTAAGGGCAATTGCCAAACAATTTTGTCACATAACAGTGGACAGATGCATAATAAACATAATAAACTCATAAAATTTACAATAAACTGTATTTATAAAAATGATGTGTATTCACACATTTTCAATGAACTTATTAAGTCAATATTTTTATAACTCGAATCAGGCGCAACTTTCACATTTTAACAGTAAAATTAACACTTCGAAAACCAATGATATCTACATTCTAAACTAAAATGTTTCGGTTTCCTACTTTTTTTTATACCGCAACATCTTCCCGTGATTAACATTTAGTTTGAGCTGGGAACTTTTAGAGTGAATAATTAATAACAGTCAACGCGCAAACTGTCAAACTTTTTAATGTTAAATCTGATTTTATAATGAAAACGCAATTTTAATGCAATTTCTCGCATACCGAGTAATCCAGAAGCACGCAGTTTCGTACATACAAGGGTGTTAAATGAATAGCAACGTCTTGGTTGCTACTAAAAATAGTACCCATTAACGACCTACTCGGAGACATTCATATCCTAAACGGTTTCACTTGACTTTAGATAATAATACGTCTGCTTGCTGTACTTAATGTTTTGTTCTATGTCACGTCAAGGTAGATATACATGACTATAACCAATCAAACGCCCAACTACCAATTATTCCACTCGTGTTGTGTGGGTTTATAGTATCTGTTCGGCTTATTATACTTATTTAAGCCATTTAAATGCTGTTTTGATAAGCCGAAAACGATTATCATATTTTTGGTTACGATTACTTATTATTGAAGTTCTGCATTTTGCATTTATCTAATTAAGAATTTATAAAAAGGCAAACAGTTTCGCATTCTTTTGATTTATTACCATAATTGTTAATTGTTGGCGTTTTATTAATATTTAGTCGTTAAAATTTTATTATGAACATTAAACAGTTTGAAGGATATATACGCTCATAATGTAAGATCAACCGTGTATTTATTGGATTACAAATGAAATGGAGCCATTACCGTTTATTTCCAGCTAAATACATAGTATGTAGATAGCAAAATTAATCTAAATTTATAAATAATGACGCCAGAGTTTGCCCCCCACCTCACCCCTTCTGTTAACGTTTACAGTTCATTTCATCAAATGCGATTTTTCGGCCTGCAAGATTATATTTTGATCTAGATTGTTAGTTAGATCAATAAATAACATAAAAGTTAATGTTAATTAAGATCGTTGTTAAACAAATAAATTCGCAAAAATATAATATTCCTTTAATACACGAATAAGCAAGCACCTGCTTATCTAAGTATAGACAATGTTTCTAAAACGCTACAATCGTCAGAGTTATACACAGTTATATAGGTACTAAAATAAAAATAATGTAGTAATAACTGGGGCCGACGGCCTCGCTCTGCGAAAAGCATATGAATTTGCAAAATGTATTGTGGCACGTGGCGTTTGGAATTTGTGTTATTTTATGAATGACCAAAAACCGACTATATACAGTCGAATTTTCCTAATACCTCTATTGTTCACTGAAAAATAATCAGAGTTATAGAAATACCTACGTAAAATGAGCAAAGTAACACTTTTACATACACACTTTTTATATAGGATACACATAATATAAACAAAAAGAAAATGAGAATAGGAAACTGAAGTTATATTACTGAAGTTGTTTACTGAAGATATATAACAACTTAATACTAACAATAGTTAAATAGAAATATTAGTAAATACGGTAGAATCTCGATAGTCCATACAGACGTATGAAAAGTAGAAAACAGAAAGCAACGCTATTTAAACGGAACTTTTAAGCGAGTAAAGTGCTCCAGCTCACTTCTCTTTCATTCACAAACATTTACAAAATATTTGTTTGTATTATGCGAATTTACCATTTTCCGTAACTAGTACCTACGTTATTTTGTATTATACGCGAACGTACAGTAACACATTTTTAACTACAGTGATCAGTTGGGTCTACATGTTCGCTAATTCGAACGAATTTATAATTCTGCCTTCGATTAGTTCGGATTGTCGAGGTTCTACTGTATTACGATTTTTGACGTAATACACCCCAAGCAATTTCAAAAGAAATTTCGCTACACCTATACATACTTTGCAAGCGTGTTTTACTACTCAAAAGTAAAAAAATCTCGCAAATGCCTTTTGTCTGTTAAAAACACTTACAGTATTTTTATTAAAAAAAAAACAATTAGGTTAAATTAGTTAAAAAAAATGATTAAGAATTGCTGTATTATAAAATAATAATTAGGTAGGTACAAAGTTAAATCTGTTCGATGCATTGCAGAAGTACATTTGGTGTGTCAAATTTCTGTGCACAGATCATGTGCGCCCGAAGAAAATAATCCAGTGGGTTGAAATCTGAAATCGTGCTGGCCGGAAACGAGGACTCTAATAGACACTGTAATGATTGACATCCAGAAATACGATAAAAGTCTATCGCAGTGATGAAAATAAAACGATACTGCCAACATAGGCCGTGTACCCGGTTGTTCTCGACAGAACATCATCTAAAGAAGTGAAAAATGGCGTTTCAAAAGGTTAACATAACGGTTAACGGACTATCGAAAACAAAAACTGTTTAAAGTTAAACACCGTGACCTTTTGAGATTTATGTCGATCTATACCCTGTTAAAATACATACGTGGAATATTGCTTTATCGGTGATTAATATCTGTGAGCCTAATTCATTATTCGCGATTAGGGTTACATTTTTTTAACTTCGTCGGTGCCATTACAGGCTGTTTATTAAATTAATTTTAGTGGTTGTTAAATGACTTATAGTCGCAGTGCGCGCCGTTTTTTCTAAAAACAAATTGTTAACATAACAAGCACAATATTCTGCCAAATGAAAAAAAAAGTTACTCAAATACCTAGTTCTATTTTGATTTTGACAACCAATAAAAATCGAGGATACGATCTTCAGGAGTTCGGACTGAGTATGAGATGAGAATAAGTTTCCTTTATGAATTTAGGTCTTAGTTATTACGAAAAAATATATAATCATTAGTTACAATCTCTTAACTTCATATTGATGTAAATGCATAATTAATACGTAAATTTCCATACTTTTTTTAACTTTCTAATGGATCTTCGTTGATGGACAACATTATATTGTAGCGCAATGACATCGCGATAATTGTTTCTATGTATCTACAAAATATTGTCGATTTGAAACCCTATAATTTGTATTCGTGTATTTGAACGTGTATTCACTCAAATATTCGCTCAAAGACGATATTCTTATCGTTGTTAACACTAGATGCATTTCAAAAATCAGATTTATATTGTATGCTCTCCCTATTCATCTAATAAACAACAAAGAACGCGAAAAAACTAACAATTAGAATAATGAGTAATTTGCTACCTCAAACGAAATGTTTAATTTACAACGTTCATCGTTTTTTTCCGTCATTTTTTCAAACGTCTGTCAGCCTACCTACTCCAAAAACCAAAACCAAAAACTTCATGACCAAAGTTAAGGGGAATCGCACGCGTTCGTGCAGTGATACAAGAACAATTATACATAAGCATTTTTTATACTAATATCAAAGTAAGCTGTCTTAAAAAATTTACTACTTGCTTGGAAACAAATGCAAAAGAAAATCAACTTTTATCATGTATGGACGACGGTTTTTTAAAAAAAATTGCGCATTTGGTTAATGTACCTACCTAATCTATTATAAAAGTGTTAATGAAGATTGGCTCGTTGCTTTATTCAACGTAAATAGTTGAGCAATTACTAATAGCTATTTACCACTAGTACGCACTAATTTTAGATGTGTTACCATTTCTTTCTTTTATATACCGATAACAAAGAATAGAAAAAAACACACGATTGATTAGTGCAACATACCAATGCGCAATCAGCTAAATACTCTATAATATTTTGAGTGTTATCTATTATTAAAATCATATTGACACTTACTTAATAAATATTGAGTAATCTCATTGTGTATGCAGTCGAAAGTGTAATTCATTTTGAAATTGGAACAGCATTTTCTCTATTTCAATTTCTTTTTAAGTCATAGACATTGGGGCGGTCATTCAAATTGTTTTTATGGAAAATTGATATCCTGTTAGAGCGCTTATACCGTTTCCTATATGTACTTGTGATATACGATCAAAACAGTCGTATAGTAAGTTGCTTAAAAACATCTGCTAGTTGTTTCATCTTTAGAAAAGCAATCGGCTATTCGTTTGATATAATCCATATGCGATTATGTGCTGTTTCTTTTTTATTATATTTATCAAAATAGTTATAATATTTAGTTACAAGTGCGCCCCTAACCTAAAATGCGCCCGTCGCGGGCGCCTCTTTTGTTACGTCCTCGTTACGGCATTAACAATATTTACAGGATGTTACAAATTAATTATTTTAGAGTTACCTAGTAAGTTTATTACTACATATTAAGTTGAATAAGTTTATTTAAATGTTAAAGTAATTAGGTGTGGGAAATTACATGTTGGTATTTATTTGCTTATTCGCATATAAGCGTTATTCTACTTATTATAATCAAGACGGGCATAGTAAATAAATAAATAAATGTTCTACGATATAAAACGATAACAGTGGCATCATTCGGTATCGAATGTATGAATTTCCGTCCTAATTTTTAATACGCATGTGTTTATATTTATTAAAAATATTTGCTTTGATTAAGTCAACTAAACAATTATTGATAAATATTTTTCGAGGCGCAATCAACGATCTTCAAGAGTTGGTGCACCATTTCGGAATCGCCCTGTATAAATGCGCCGGTTAAACTTTATTTTACAATTGCGCGATACTACAATTTTCACCTTTAATTAAAGAAAATTGAATAGTGAAACAAAAAAATAAATTAATGAAGCCATTTAATATACTATGAAATTAGCGTAAGTGTCCCAATGCCAATTTTGTTTCAATAAATGAAAAAACCCAATACAAACGGCGATTAACATTTTGGGGATGCATAATTTTAGTTTGTACCTGCTTATTTTGTTAGCATAAGTTTAAATAACTAGGCCAAAACGTTTTAATTAAAATAATATTACACCTGAAATTTGAGGGATCTGAAAAGCTCAAAAACAACGAAAACACGTGACGATTTCAGTGAGACGTGGTGCTGAAAATAACTGCTCTACAGATTCTAAGAATAATTCTGTTTATCCGAAGGCAATGTGCGTCCGGTGATCTCGTTTAACTGACGCTTTTTGAGTTTATGTTTTTAGCGTAATTAGTAGACCTGGAGGAACAGGAATAAGATTCTAATGGGCATCTGGACGTGCCAATGATGCGCATATTAATTCGTTTGTTGCATTACCGCGTACTCGCCTCTGAAAATTAACAATAAAAGGATAAATTATTCTGTTCAAGTAGGTACGTCGTGTTACGTTCGTTTCATAATCTTGAATGCAAATTCTGTACGCTGGTTGTTGACCAATACACGAAGGTTTTCCGTTAGAACGTCGTTTCCTTTACATTACGCAACACGTTAAGATGTCGTAATTTGTACCCTATCGATTTAAAAATAATTAAAAATAATGACCACTCAAATCGTCTCGCGGTATTCTTTTGAAACACGTTTCACGACAATTTTAATTCTACATTGCCAATATTTTAATGTTCTTCCCTATTTTTTTCCTATAGTTCTTTTCGTAAAATATTCATATCTAATTAAAGATAAAAGTGACCATATTGTAAATAAGATATTTAAAAAATATATTAAAAAGATCAATTTAATGTAGGTGTGTACAACCAAGTTCAAAATTAATGTCCCGAATCACGAGCATTGCGCGGGCAATACATAGCACAACGAACAAATCTATAAAAAGTACTTACGATATGTAACACGAATTATAAATACAATGTTGTATCGTATGTGCCCGCGCAATGCTCGCGACCCCGAACATTAATTTTGAACTTGGCTATACCTGCTTATTGTGAGTTACAAAATATTACTTAATATTTAAAAAATGAGAATGGAAAATACTTTTTCATAATTGTTAAGATATATATTGACTATCTAAAAAATATTTACGAATAATGTATTACTTATTTACGTTAGCTTAAAATTGACACTCGATGATGTCTCACGTTAAAAAAAAATAAACAAAGAATAATATATATTATGTATTCACGAAATAATTTATTCATATCATTTAGTAAATTATTTATTCCATTATGTTAGAAAGAATAGAATATTAATGAAGATACATTAGTCCATACTAAACTCCCAGGGCAACCTGATTACTGGAATAATAAAATCGTA
The DNA here is from genome assembly GCA_036326145.1 of Rhagophthalmus giganteus. Taxonomy (NCBI): domain Eukaryota; kingdom Metazoa; phylum Arthropoda; class Insecta; order Coleoptera; family Rhagophthalmidae; genus Rhagophthalmus; species Rhagophthalmus giganteus. Next base: position 1,787,575 of record JARFJA010000026.1, on the reverse strand, counting down.
TCCGTCTAGATTTGTTTCGTATATTTGAAACAAATGAAAACAAAAGTTCTAGCTTTCTGCAAAGTGTTTAGTTTTATGGTTCTTTAAATTAACTCAATCTTTATCGTCTGTTTTTTAAACTTTTATAACGGTGACTTAAATACGTCATTTATACATTATTTGTTCAAATAACGCTTTTGATTTTTATCGTTTTTTTCTCCTTTGAATAAGTAGGTATTATACGGTATTCAAGATAGATTCCAATGCACGTTATCAATTAAAATTTTCTAAACTGTATATTTGTAATTCAGTTTTATGTCAAAAAAGCATCATATTCTATTACACACATAAAAAAAACCTATTACACCAGTAGGTATTAGATACACCAAAAATGTTTAAATTCCAACGAAAAATAAGAATTTTATTTAAAAAAAATTGATTTAAATTTTGTTTTCAACTTTGAAAATGAATATCTAACCCAACGGGGGAGCGCCGTAGGAAAAAAATTTATAAGAACTTGTGGCATTATTTTGACGTGGTCTATTCGCTTCGAGAGATTCTCCACTATTTCCATCACTTTAAAATTACAGAAGTATATTTCAAAAATGTTTTAAATTATTGTTTCTGACAAATAAAACGTAACCGTTGTATAATGACAGTTCTTAATATTAAAAGATGTAACAAATTAACTATTTTGAAACTCCCCCACTTTGAAATGGTGAAGTAGAAGAAATATAACAATAAGCCGTAAGAGGTTTTTTGATACCTACATTACTTGCTGATCCCTTTGTATACATTAATTCTATATTGTTCAACTAAGTATTGCTCGTCTGATTTTAGTATTCAGGAACTAAATAAAATCCATATTTGTATAAAATAATCTTGACATCAAAATAGAATTGAAGATAGGTATATTTGTTTTTACTGATGGGTACATATCGTTAGCACGTTGTAAGTTGAATACATGTAGATAAATATACAAGAGAGATCGTTTAATATTATGTATTTAATAAATAGTACGCGATTTATTTGAAATTTCCTGTATATTTATAATAAATTGATGCACACAATCTTATTCCACGAAATAACAACAGGAGATTGTTTTTAAGGCCAGGATACTAGACATTACTTTTTTGCTGACAAGGGAGGGACTGCACATTAAAGTTTTGGTATACCTAAACAATCAATTAAACATTAATCGTTCAATTTTAAGCATTTTATTTTTTAACAAATACGATTAATAATTTTTAATTATTAATAATTTTATTTGTTAATTTACCTAATTTATTTTTTAATAAATAATAAAATATTAGAACAAGCAATTTAAGTAAATTCTAGCATAGAAAAATTATATTGATATTAATTTATAATGTGTAGTTAATTTTTTTTTATTTGTTTCAGGTAAGACCTAGACCTAATTGAAAAAGCTTAATTATTGGTAGTCTAAAACGGTAAGATTAAAATATAATAAGATCCAAATTCTTTAATAGTTATTTTTTAAAGCAAATACCTGCCCGTAGCAAAATTTTTCGTTCTAAGTAACTACTTAATATGCAATTGTGATCAAAGGTGCCAAGTGGGTTTTTCAATAGGGAAAAAGAATTGATTCGACTACTTGAGAATGTGTGCCTCCAACATAAAAAACACCTATATTAATTTTTTTTAATTCTTTTTCCCTATTGGAAAAAAATCACAAAATGGGAGGGTTTCCAGGTTCTGCAATATTTTACAGAATGGGGCCGGGGGCTTAAGATGACGCTTGCCCATGATTACGATTTGTATGCATTAAAAACAAACTAGATCGATTAAATAAATTATTTATTTATAGCTAATTTATAATCGGTGGTATTTCCATTTTGTCAAAAAAAAATTAACAAATCGCGTACCACCTACCCGCGCTTTTAAAATATGTGAGAAATTTTTGAACATATTTTCCGGAGAAAAGTATAAGTAATTATTTAAAATGCAACTTCAATTTTTACTAGAGGGCATTTTTAGAGAACTTTCATTAAAAACCTTAAGGGACTTACAGACATACCTATTTGTAAGCACAACCAACCAACTAATCCCATATCCGGTATCATCTGCAGACTTTGTTGTCTGGTAAAAATTGTAGACGCATCATTCACGGTTGAAGAGATTGTTTGAATCCAACTATTTTATTTTTGCATTGCATATAGATATAGTGAAAATTCTCAATACCGGACATTCGCGGGACCAAAAGAATCGTTCCGGTATTAAGAAATGTCCGCTAATGGAAAATACATTTCACACTATAAAATGGTGTCGGGGAACTTTTAAAAGTGTCCGGTATTTAGAAGTTTCCGTTATTTGGAGGTGACCGTTAAAAATAACTAGAGTATTTTTAACTTACAATTAAGCAACACATAATTATGTATTTAGTACTGTAGCAGTACAAACAAAATCGTTTTAAACATTGACCTAATTTTTAATATTAATTTGCCGAAGAGGCTAACATTAGGTTTTTCTGTGCATTAATGTTTTGCAAAACAACGGATGTTACTAGAAAGTGACAAAAATTAATTTTTCAGAATTTCCAAAACATTAAATCGTTACGTTTTCGATGGAATGGAATCGATGGAATCTTTGTTGTCGTCATTATCTTTTTGTTATATATCATCCGCCGTATCTTAGAGACTATTTTGCGTTTATAGCCAAAAGTTATCGTAGAAGAGCTAACTCTACACAATTGGAATTTTGTTCAATTGGACTTTTTCAATTTTCGTAATTTTTAGAAAATTTCTTGCTATAACGTTTTTTAGCGCTTTATCCGGGTTGTTTTATGCGACAAATTACAATTTAGGACCGGAACCACAAAAAATGGCTTTATTTATGCGAAATAGCACATCCTTTTTTTTTAATTTTTATAATTGGTAATGCTGTAAACTAACGTTAACTATTGATAGCGTGGAGAAGGCCGCTACCAATTTGTTGTCTCGGTAGATTGGCGTATCCTGTAGACTTCTTAAATATTATAAACAAAACTTATGTTCCTAAACTTTTTTTTTAATTTTTAGTATTCAATCGTGTTCAATATTTAATACATGACTATCATCGTAAAATTGAAAAAACAAAACAATCTTTAGTAACAATTGTTTAATAAAACATAATTTTATAAAATATTTTCGATGGTAAAGTTTCATTCTGTTGACTAAAAATAAACCTGTTTTCTTAATTTGTGTTATATTAAAAGTAGTTTTGTCCTTCGATTTGTAACAATTGTTGGATAGGTAATAAATTTTACAAGTTTATCTAAAAATATTCGGACAAGAATAAAGGTTACGCGATAAGCCTGTGATATAATCATCCTGTAGTTAATGAGCAATTTGTTTTTAATTTTGTAACGTCATATACAATAAACGATCGAATTTGTCATAATTAACACGTTAATTGCGAATGGAACAAATACTCGTGTCTTCCGTAATATAATAAGTATTTAATGGCCATATTATTATGTTGCTCCATAAATTATAATTTTTTTGTTGAACTATAACAGGAAGTGATAATAAAAAAGCAATTCGTCTTATTGCTAACCTAAATTATTAATTATTGCGTAAATATAAAATATGGTACAAGTGTAACATTTTGAGCGATATCGTTTCTAAGGTGTTTTATTGTATAATCGTTTGTGTTAAAGACTTAATTGTTAAAATTGACCGTAAAGTATTAATTGTCTAATTCGGCTTAATATAACCTTGAGTCTTGTTCGCATTAATTTTACAACTGTAATTACTGAATCTTATCGTAAATAACATTTGTCCGATTCGTTTTCAAGCCTAATATCAGTTATTTCTTGTTCATGTTACGAGAGCATGGGCTGTCGCTAGCGAAACCGAATACGATTTTATTTTGCATGACGGGATAAGATGATTTAATTTAGTGGGTGGATCGGGCCAAACCTTGTCTTGTATCTTCATCATAATAAAAGTGGTTTGAGGCTCTATTCTGCGGAGAGCTATGTGGCGGTGATCTCATATTGGCGTGTTTATGAAAATGAGCACTTTTTTAACTTGCGATTTAAGTGTTTATTTTTCCATAATTCTTCAGGAAAAAAACACTGTCGATATTTCATTTTTCTTTATTCAATCTTTCATTCATTAATCGAATACGTATCAGGTTTTTTTATTCGTTAATTGCCGTTTTTGAGTGCAGTAAGACTCATATAGTATAGTAAAACAATTCACAGTTTATTTCAAGTTACAGTAGACGCCCTCTTAACGGTCCGTACGGAACTGGACCCTTGACCGGTTAAACCGATTAGTGCAAATTACAATGTTTAGACCTTGTTTCAAAGAGTATAACTATGTAAATTTGACGTTAAACTAATTGGTATATTATTTAAAATTAATTTTTAAGCTATAGAAAAAAAATAAGAGCAGTGTCTGCCTGAAAGAAAGTAATGAAATCCTAGGGCTACATAACCTTAACAAGAAATACGAAACATATGAACAAATCGTTTTATTTTTTGGTACAACTGCGTATATCTCGCTATCCTGGGCCCATTAAAGTAACGGTACCTAACCCAACAGTAAGCGACCGGCCAAAAGGGTGGCCGATTAAAGCGGGAACGGATAAGAGAGAGTCTACTGTATTATATATTTTTATTATTATTATATACTGGGTGTCCGTATTCTGGAAATTCAAGGGAAGTCGGGGAAAATTTCTCCAATGATAGCAAATCGAAACTCTAACATGTAGAGTTAAGTTTTCGTGTCGATTATGTTTTTTGCTTCCGTTTTTTTTTCTAATAAAAATATGTAAACAAACTTGTTATTCTACACCGTTAAAAGTGAAGGAAATTTTAAAATTTAGTCGGAATTTTTTTTAGCAATCCCGTGGACACCCTGTATAATAACTTATTATATTCGATGTTAATATTTTTAAAATATTCAAAATTAGTATATATGTATTTGAAATAATTTAAACGATCGCTATCTATACAAGGTGGATGAACGGAACCTCTTCTCATTCTGAGACTGCAACTCAAAAAACAAATTATTGTTAGTCATAGAAATTTTCTAGAGAACGAATTTTGAGTTTTAACATTTTGTGGTCAATTTTTATTTTTACGGTTGCTATCAAAGTTGTAAGGGGTTCCACGTTGTGTCGTCCGCCCTGTACCTATGCCTACGTGATTAGTTTATCCTTGAACAACAAATCACTTTCGTTTTAACAAATAAAATTTAATACACACCTAGAATATAAATTATTAAATGTACATTTATTGTTCCTGCCATCATATAAACTGTATTCAATTATAGAAATATTTCTGAAAAAGGTTCTCTTAATGGATGGTTTAACTATCGCTCATAAAGAAATCATAAATTTATTTTTAAATTGGTACAAATAATTGAAGCTGCGCCTGTTTTTTTCTATTTATTGGGTTTTATCAACTACTGTAATTGAATAATTGCATGTTAGCGTTTAATTACGTTTATTACTTTTTCATAAGCCCATCTTTATAAAACGAAATTTGGTGTAGGTATCACATGTCCGCGTTAGAACTATTTTTTTATTTTATGAAATTACCAATCCCCACATATTACATATATAAGGTATTTTGTAACTGCTATGCAATTTACCAAATACATGATTTTTGTAGTTGAAACCGCTCCTTAAACTTTCAAGAAAACATTTGAACGTTTGACGTAAACATTTAGGTAAAATCAGAAGTAGTACTCCTACCTACATAAAATATTTTATCGAGAATTTATTATTTTTTGTTATGATGCATAAAGTACCACCATTAACTTAATACGTAGTTTAATCTGCTCTCGTATAGGTATTAAACAGTTTTCTTAATATGCGACGAGCGGAATGATAATGTACTTAAAAATTTTATCGAGACACACCCCTAAATATCATCGTGCCCAGTGAGTGCGGTAATTGTGCCCACATCATATAGAATTGAGGGCAACTACCTACACTTACACTTTTACTAATTTTTTTTTTACTTATCGATACACTTTAAAATTAACGTTTCTTAAGAGTTATGCAATGTGTATTTTATTATGATATATGAAATAGAATATTACACGTATATGAATATTTAAATATTCGTTTACCTATCTAGGCGATTGAATGAAATGTTAAATTTTAGTTGTTCAAGGGTACCTAAAACCACTACCTATTAATTTTGTTATATGGTTATGAGCTTCATTCATCCATTCATTCATAAACGAATTTTATTAATGGAATAGTATTCGGCGAGTATCGACAGAAAGTTAACTTAAAATTACAGTAATTATATTCATTAAGTGATTTTCTCAATGTCGTTATAAAAATGTTCCGAAAGTAAACTAGTTCCATATATTTATATTTGTAATTAAATCGAATTAAAAAAGCGTTCAAAAAAATTAATATAAAACGGGAATGCAAAATCAATCATGTAAACGACAATTTCGAATAGGTAATTTTATGCATTTATTCAATAAGAGTACGAAAGTCATTTATGACGTTTTTTTAAATACCACTTCATGCAATTTATTATGGATGTAATGTAACGTAAAATAATTCAGTCGTCAAGAATTTATAAAACAATGCTCTTTTTAAACTGTAGGTAATTTATGCGTCTATTTATTTGTAGATACAATTTAAGGAAGTCGTTATAATTATGTAATAATTGTTAAATAGTTCATTAGTAGCTATGCTCACTTATTCATTTCTTTAATGTAAAACTAGAAGAAATGTGAATGTCAGTGACAGTTACATATAGAAAACTCGTATTTATTTTGCAAAAGTAAAACAAAACAGTTAGGTAGGTAATGTGTAAATAAATATCATTTTCTAACCTGACATTAGAGTAGATATTGCATTTTTGACAAAAATTCTGTACCTGGTTTTCTTGTTAATAATATTGTAGTTAGCTATAGTTGTTTATTTATATATTTATTACTTCTGTTAGAGAACAAAGTTTACATCGAACATAATACTATCGATTTTAATCATTATTGTTGATTTACATTTATCAAATACGTCCGGGCTACTGACATACATAATTTAATAAAATTTTGAACACTTTCGCGGACAGCTAAGGTAATGCATATTATGCAGTATTTTCGCTTTGCTCTGGTGGGTCACCACTGCATATGCAGTATTCTATGCCCTGTTAAGCATAAAGGTCGTACGTATTTGACAAAATGATAATTTTGAATAATTGCTAAATTTGTAAAGTCGTAAAAGTCACGAATTTATGAGTTCGTTAGCGACATTTTTGATAATACCGGCCAAATTAAGCAGATACAAGTTCTGCTTGTAGATAATATACAAGGTGATCCTAAAATGGTGCACCAAACCTATATTTGTTATGTTATACATTTGCCTCTGCCTGTAAGTATATGTAGAACAAAATGTGCATTATCGATACGTAAATGAGAATCAATTTTCCAGGTTTTAACGTATTCGTCCTTTTGATTATTCGATTATTGATTATTTTGATTATTATAATATACGTATATGTGCTATATTTCATAAACTCAAATTATCCGGATTACCTAATTTCGGTTCTGTTTGGTTCGAATAAACGGGTTTTTACTGTACTATGATTCTGTAAGTAAAAAATTAGAAAAAAAAGTAGAAAAAAGTAAGATTTTCTTGTCTTTTTAGAAAAGTTTGTCCACTCTCCACTTATAATTTGTACATAAGTAGGTAGACATCAATTTTATGAGCATCACTACAAAATATAGTGCAAGTTGGTCAAACAAACAAACCGGTTGCCATCTATCTGATTAAGAGTAAATTCAGAGAATTGTAAGTTTAATAACATTTATTTGTACAAATTTAGTAGATACCTAAATAAAATAAGCATTAGAAGAATTATTAAAGAAAATTTTTATAGGTCGATGGCGATATTTTTGAACATTTTTTACAAGAACGCTATGATTAAAACAATGTTAATGTAGATAATTTTGTTTGTTTGTAAATACACTATAACTTGATAACAAATGAATATCGGATAAGAACATTGAGTTTTTTTAAATTATTTTCACGAGAACAATGCACTCCTGAAGTTTGGTCCATTTCACCCGACTCACCCTGTATATCGACTACCAGGTTTTTTTAGAAGAGTATTTGTTGCAACCTGGCTTATTGAAGCCACATTGTAAATGTATCTTATATTGTTAACGCGGTAACTGTTTAAAAACAATTGATAATTATTTAGGCACCTACATCATGATACGGTTATTTTTAAGAATTTTCACTTATTATTTACTGAAACAGTCGATATTTCATCCATATTTGATTGTCCTAAATCCTCAGTCTTAATTTGCCTTTTTTTTGTACACAACCATAAATGCAATGGATTAATAACTAACTTTAATATTATGTGAACTAAATTTTTTAATACTTATTAAAGTGAAAAAATGGTTATATCGTTTTATTATTTAAATAAAACAATTTATTGGTTCGTGCAGATACAACCCGCACAGGAGAAAATAATTACCTATAAAACCTGTCTTAAAATGATGGTGGAAACTTAGGCTGGTTTCAGACGGACGATACGCGTATGCGATTCTCGTATGCTCGATACAGAATTAACATTATAGCAAATGTAAGCTTTTAGACGCTCGATACAGCCTTCATACAGTATCGCATACAGACTTCTAAAATCTCGACAATTCGGACCTTGTCGACTGTAGGATCGGTGTCAGTCAGAAAATACGAAAACTCTTTGTGTGTGATGGATACAGAACTAACATTACAATATTATGGGATCTTTCAGACGGCGATACTCGCTTCATACAGCGTCGCATACTAAATTTGAGTATCTCGTGAACGTCGGCCGCCAAGCGACAGCAAAATTCTATACTCTGTTTCTTTAGAAACATACAACATGCTATACTCTGTTTCTTATATAGGAGGAGTAAATTAAAATTTCCACCTAAAAAACGCGTTCACTGATTGCTACTTGCGAGATTAGTTTACGCTGGGTAATTTGCCGTACGCGCTATTAAATCTCCGGTAATTTATATTTACCTACATGTGTGACAGTTGATGGGTATCGACTTTAAAGTGTTTTAAAGTCATTTCTTGTATATTACCAATATGAAAAATAGTTCTTTTCAGAATTAAACCGATCATTTTGTAATAAATTCAAATCCAAGAGCAAGTATTGCATCTGCAGTGTCACCGCAAACAAAAACGCCCCCATTTGGAGCATTAGTTTTCTCATTTTCTGAAAAGCAACCTAATTTGAATATGTAGAAGAAACTAAAATTAGATGATGAAAATTCGGTATTACCTACGTTAAAAATTGTACTTTTAGCAGTTTAAATTAACAGACCTGATATTACACACCCTTAATACTTTAACACTCATCTTATTCATCATACATTGACACATTTCGAATTGTCACTGCATTGGTACATTTTTGTCCCATACAGCTACAGGAACCAATGCAACTCATTCGATTTTTGCTACTTTTTTCACATTTTGCTACTGCAATGTAAAAAATATGATGTAACGAAATTTATGAATCAACAAAAAGAGACATTAAATGTTAAAGTCGCTGTAGTTTTCGTATGAAATAGGAGCTTCTCGTAAATTTATTTAATACAAAACGCTTCTTGTATTATGTACTTAATTGTTAAAATAACGGATAAGGTGTATTACAATAATAATAATAGTATGTTGGCTTATTTTAGAATTACGTATAGAATGAGAGGGAGCTACGAGAAAAAGTGAGATGGGAAATATACTGCAACCGCAGATATACTGCGACTCTCGAAAATGCAATTTTCGCATGTTTTCACTTTTAATTATTTATCTTAATTATGAAGCCCTATAAAAATATAATTCTTCTATCGTCGGATGCTGCAAGGACGAATCAAACTTTTTTAAAGAATAAAATTTTTCGATATGTCGCACTGTTTTGTAGTTATGACAGTATAATTGGTAAAAAACGCGAAATTGAATTGAACTTTTTAGCTGTTCGAACTGAGATTTCGGCCCCGAAAGTTATTTTTCTCCATAAGAGCCCGTGTATTTTGCGTTTTTTCAAAAATTTTTAAACGATTAATTCCACAAAACCAATTACGAATTTTACGGCAAAAGAAAGTTCACGTTTCCTTCTATACGTACGCTGAATAACTCTTTCGGTGAAGATAGTGCCCTTTTTAACTGGACGATTTTTGACCACTTTTGGCTTTTTAAATAAACAAATACACCCTTTCGATTTGTCGAGGTTTCATCTTGTAACCCCGACAGCCCCTCGAAAGTCATTTTGCGAAGTTTCGAGCACTACTATAAACAACGAACCGCTATATACTATCGATTCTGTTTAACTACAAGAACTGGCGAGAAAATGCCTAATCGGAAAAGTATCGCAAGAGAATTTTGTACGCGATACGTGAATCGCATACCGGAATCGCATATGCGTATCCTCGTCTGAAACAGGCCTTACGATTCTCATAAGTAGGAACAGATTGAAACACAATTTATTTCTTACTCTCTGTTATTTATATATTTTTATTTTTTCTGTATTATGTTTACGCTACAACTATTTCTAAGTAGTTGGGGTAAATCGAATTTATTATATAATTTTATTATGAACATTCATAATTAGATAATTAAATATTTTAAATATTAAGTTTGACTCTATTTTAAGGCGTAGGTCATTAATATTTCTCATGTGATAATATTTCTCATTTCTCATGTTTTTCAAGTGATTTTTCAATTTTTTCCCACGTCACTTTGAATTTGCGAATACATACATACGTATTTGGTTTAATTCACCATTAGCATACAGTGTATATCATAACATGTTAAAAGAAGATAATGCAGTATTTTATACACATCAACCTCGCCTGTAAAATGTAGATACAAGATACAAAAGTTGAAAATACGCACGAGTAAATGGTGTCGCGTTTCTCAGTAGACATTCCATTCTACCGTACATTTGCTATAAATGGACGTTACACGATGACGTTACTGATAAATTTATACATATATCTATTTTAAAAAAGAATACGTAAGTCTGTACGCAGTCAATTTTTAAACGGAGCTATACCTACTCTGTTTCTTAATTATTAGGAGTAGAAACATAAGACACAATTACACTAGAACAATTTTCGATCTTGCCGTTTGACGACGGCAAATTTAAATTATCAAAAAAGAGCGTGTTACTTTCAATTAGCCCATAGTTACATATATTTTCGCTCGCATAAATACATATGAGGATGACAGAAAAGAACTATTTTTTATATTGTTGATACAGTCAAACTTGGATAATTCGAATTTGAAGGGACCAGAGAAAAACTTCGAATTGCATTTGTCCCTCAAAGAAAAGAGGTAAATAACAAAAATTAACTCCATAGTTAAACATTTAACACACAAACTTTATTTTACGAAATACATATATATTTCGACATTTTTCAATTAAATCAACCAATTTTACTACCTTAATAATTTACTACGTTTTAAAAAGTCAGGTATTTGTACTTGCTTCTTTGAATGCAGTCTTTGAGTCATAGCATATGATTCCAACTTATCAGCTGATAAAGAATATAGAATTTTCTTCATTAGATTCACCTTCAAAAAACCGTTGAAGTTCATATATACATATGTATCATAGCTTTGCTGCACTGGGTTGGGGTTTCTCCTGCATGTGCTTGTTCTCTCCATCTCCAGATACTTGATCCTCAGTTTGGTTGTTCTCGATCACGTCAACTGAAAAGTCTCATGAACTATTTTTACCGTAACGTTATAAGAGCAATCGTACGAGAAATTCGAATTATCCACAATTTTGAATTATAAAAGTTCGAATTATTCAAGTTTGACTGTATACAAGAAATAACTTTAAAACACTTTAAAGTCTATACTTGCCAACAGACATACATGTAAACATCAATACTACAGGAAATTGATGGCGAGTACGGCAAATTACTCGGCATAAACTGTCTCGCAAGAAACCAATCTGCGAGCGAATTTTTTAGACGGGAATTTTAATTTATTCTTCCTAATTAAGAAACTTAACGTTTACCTATGCTTTTTACATTTTCATCTATATTATACCAGTAATTTTTGACATCGTGTAATCTGTGAATCCCCAGGTCCATGTTGAAGATCAATGGAGTTCGTGAAAGCACTGTAAACTAATGCAATCCAGAAGTAACGTAATTTTTCTTGTATTAAAATAGTAAAAGTCGTAAGGAGGTTGTTATTTGAAAAAGATTGAACGCTTTGACATGCATTCTAAATGACCTTCGCAGTCTGCTTATTTTGGAAATGAGCGTCCACCTGTTCACGAAATCAGTGACCAAAACAAGTTTCGAATGGCATGTAGTTACTAATTTTGTACAGTCATGGACATAATTAATGTCGGCAACGTGCTTTGTAGGCGTATTTTATACATACATATTATGTTATATATCATATATATGCACTTATATCATTTACGTTTACTTTCTTACTTTTTATCCATTATTTATTACTCATGTATTAAGCATTGTCGGCGATATTAATTATGATCATGCCTGTACATGTTTAATGTTATTATTCGTATTGTTGTCAAGTCAAATTTTGCTATGTAGAATTTTTTCACAAAATGAGTTTTTTTTATTGCAAATGATAGATTTTGACTTTATACACCTTCCCATAGAATTTGTTATTGTTTTTTTAATGATTTTGAACTCGCCAATTATCTAGTCTATTTTGGTGCTGAATTTGCTGATATCGTGTTACCTACAATTGTTACAATCACAAACGTCCATGGTTGCAGCAGGATTCGAACCCGCAGTCGTAAGTCTTCTAGAGAGTGATAGCTTTCTACAAGACTGTCTTCGGCAAGTTGTTTTTGACTTAACAGCGACGATATACGTTAAAAAAACTCCCAATGCAATGCGCAAAGTTACTTGCGCCTTGCAATTATATCGAATACGAAAATACGTAGGTACCTAATATAGATACTTAATTTTCTATTTGGCTTTAAACGTTTGAAAACAAATTTATTTAAAGTACGTACATAATCAGATCTTCGTAGTTACATTTTTTTTGTATTTATTTTGTACTCCTATTAAAATTTATGTTGTTGCAGATATGCACAAGAGACAGTTTAATGTCCTTTCTATAATCTAACGATTCAAAAGTCTGAGAAACTGTATTTCCTGAGAATTAATGATGTAATCTGCACGTGTAGGTTATTTATTATCTTCTTACTATTATCACCTGCAAATATATTAGTTACAGTCGTTTTTCATTGCTCTGGTGCTGTTCGCCCTAACGCGCGTGTACCATAAAGGGCACAAATAAAAGGCGTTTGTCGTTATTTATGTCTTGAGTACGTACGTACATATGTGTACGTACCCACAAAAATTCATCAAAATCCAAGGTGCGAGTTCGCGATGTTTCATTGTAAAAAAAAGTTTCGTACGTCCATTGCATATAATTACGGTTCGGCGAATGTTTCCCCAAAAAGTGCGATTCATTCGATCGCTTCGATGCGTTCGATACGGGCTAGTGGACACTTACTTAACTAACATTGATTTTTGTTAATAGATATAGTAAATTTAGTATTATTGGAAATGTAATGATCACTTTTAAGTTTTAATTTAATTACTAATTTACGCAATTTATAGCCGGTTGCACCAATGCATCCTAAAACGTGAGTGTAACTTAAGTATGTACTAAATTTTCTTTGGATACCATTGGTACAACCGGCCATTTTAATAATCTGTATATTTTTTCCGTTATATATGTAAATATACCGTCATCAAACCATTTTATTTTCAAATCATTGCATCTTTGATCATCTTGAATTTAAATATTCTTTTAATTTTAATAACCTTCTTATACAAGATTCTGCTCTGGTTATTACATTGTTGCAATCGTTAAGTAAAAAATTGTTTTTATGCTGATTAAATAAAGATAGAATCGAGTATAATTAATAGGACTATTAATTTGTACTAAATTGTTCGAATTAAAATATTCCGTTTTGGGGACCGTCTGGAGCGCCCAATAAAAAAATTACTCACATATTAATATTTCTACAATAATATGTAGGTGTATACAATATTGGCCGTGAATTCCTTTGTTGGTTTTATAATTATCAAGGTCTTATGCAAATTGTGTCAACTTTCCGCCATGCTTACAATTAAAAACTAATATAGAACAAAGTTGTACCTTGAGCTAACTTTCGTTAAAAATTAATCAAGATTAAGACCGGACGTGAAGAAATTATATTCAGCCCTCAAACAATAATTTTTTTCATGTAATGTACATTTAAATATAAATTATACCCGTAAAATAATTGCAATGTGAAGTTGTCACATCATAAAAGCATAATTTTTTTGCGTAATTTGACGATAATTTATATTATTTACTATAGTTATTTTAATCAAATAAACCAAAATTAACGTTTATTTCGAGTTAATCAATTTAATTATTATATTATTAAGTGAATTCCAACTAATTTAACAGTTTCTTTAATTCCTATTCTTTATCCCATTATTTTCTTAGTTTTATGCGGCAGTAAAATCTGTAAAATATGATCGACGTCAGAATATTTCTTTGTCATATCTGACATGTTTTTTTTTTACTATTAGATAAAAGTACAATAAGAATTCCAATTATCCGGATCGCTTGTTTTTTTTAAGGGCATGCGAAATTAATATTTGTATTATCAGTTAATTTACGTATTTTTAATTGTTTCGCCTCACTTAAATAAGTTTGCTTTGTATTACTGCGTATACCTATCTATTTTTATACGTAAATGAAAATCTGTAATATTTTACTAACATTTGTTAAAAAATACGAGAAAACGGAAAACATTTTCCTCACTTCCTTGAATAAATATGTACGTATTTGACCTACAGGAAAAAGGCTTTAAAAAAAGGCTCCGAATTTTTTGAATATCCGGATAGGCTGTGATCCGAGTTAATTCGGATGCTTACCTAATTGAAGTTTTCAATTTCGACTTCTAATTGTTATTTTTGGCATATTCAAATTCAATTGATTTTTAAACACGGGTATTTTAGATCCCAAGTCAATTTTAAGGTCATTAAGGCTGCAGGACATTTTTAAAACCAAAACAGATTTTAAAGTTGTCCTAGAGTCTCTAATAAAACTTATTGCTTCTTGAGGTTTTATTATCTTTTAACTGTTGTTTCATCTATTAGTTTTTGCCGCTGCGCCGGCGATTATCGACGTTAGTCGCTTAAAATTGATCCACCTCCATAAGATTACATGTGTTAGGCTGTGGTTACGGCGAAAGCGACTTCGCGCGAACAAAAAAACCCACAAAAGTAAATGCAGCTGGTTATAGTATAAGCGAATAGTCGCACGAATCGCTTATTATCGCTTTTTTACTTGCGCCCGATGCTTTCAGATCAAATCAAGAAACCATCTCTTTTCGCGCGAATTCGCTTGCACTGTAACCACAGCCTTACGTCTTACCTAATAGGTTGCGTCAAAGAAAACTTCGATCTATAGCTCATGTCATATGTTAATCTTGTCGATCATTCTCAAGTTCAAGAAAACTCGTTTGATTGGACAATAAGCAAATTTAAAAACCAAAAGTAATAAACAACCTCAATTAGCACCTACATTAAAATATGTTCAAAATTAATGCATTATATTTAAGAAACATTTAATGATTTTTATTACAATTATGTGCTTTTTAGTGCAAATTATTAATTTGTTCCGCTTAAATATTGTGATGATTGATAAAACCTTTTCTATACGGCACGAGCTATATATTATATTTTTTATTATATATTTTGACTTCCATTTTGTTAACGTATCTAACTAATGCACACGACATAGATAAATGATTGGCTTCCACATATTTACTTAGATACCCTACCTACCTATTTATACTTTATTTACATACCTTTAGTGATTTATTAGTCAATTACCTAATCAGTTGCGTTTGTAAACAAAACATAATGTTATCGTTAAGCAGTAGGTATATTTGCATTCACAATCAAATATTTATTATTTAAATAATTTCGATTTTTAGTTTTGGTTAATTCTGAACCTTGACAGAAAAAGGGCCCCAGTATCCATTGCCAATGAAATAGACATTCGCTCTTTTTCTATCGAGATACGGAATTATGATGGTTATGCAGTAGAACCTCGATAATCCGAATTAATTGGGATCAGAGTTGAAATTTGTTCGGATTAGCGAACATGAAGATCTAATTAAACACTAGGTGGTTTAAAACGTTACTGTATGGTAAAATCACGTTCACGTCCATTTTAGAGACGTAACTTACGTGAAAAACTCCAGGAAGTATAATGTAGGTATTTCAACATGGCAACCATTATAGTTTCTTGAATTTTTCACGTAAGTTTTACGTCTCATTAAGTGGATGTGAACGAAATTTGTGGTATGGTAATACAAATTAACTTATAAATCGCAGAAAACCGCAAATCGGTATAATACAAACAAATATTTTACTTTTATAAACAAAAGAGAATCAACTGTGAGCTCGTGCACTTTACTTTCTGTTTTGCACTTTTCATACGTTAGTGTATTTGCCTATTTTATTTGAGGTGCGTTCAGATTACCAAACATTCAAATTTATTTATTTAGGGATTCTATATAAAGTCTAAAATATTCACTCAGGGTCGAATATTCTTGAACGTGGTAGGAGTAAAATGAGTGACATTGAACGCGCCGTTTCATGCGACAGCGTGTAATAGTGGATATAAAGCAATCTATTGTTCGGAGATCTTAAAAAATTAAAAGGAAGGCCAGCTTCTATACTAATTAGTAAAATTTTACTTTTCGGCGTTAATGAAAGGAAAGAAACATAATGCACATTTATTCTCGTTAACTCTTATTGTTAAAGCTGATTACTTTGTACATAAAATGTTTATATATTTTATAATCGTCTGTATCTCGTTTAGGCATTTAAAATTCTTTCCTGCCTTTCTAGAAATTGCCAAATGACTCGTGATAGTCATTAAAAACGTATTTGTGGTATTTTATTGTTCGATGTAAATTTCGATAGTTTTTTTTTAAGTAGTCAGATTACTTAGTTTGCTACGTTTGGAAAATGAAACGGAGGTGGAAGAACTTCATCGTGAAGCCTCCTCCCATCATTTTTTTTGTATTGAAAATGAGAAATTGCGATGCTGTCGTGGTTAAAAGTCATATCCTAAATTGTAGAAATTACCGTCGAGGATCCAGTTTTCAATATTCTAATAACACCGTCTTGTTAGTTATAATAATTACGAATGATAATTGTTTAGGTCTACTCTAAATTCACCAGAAGACGGGCGAAAACGGACATGTTTATCTAATCCAGTAAATTTTACGAGTTACTTGATGAGATACTCGTCAAATCGTAGGTAATATAATTCCTAGTCCCATCTGGTAGGTAACTGAAACAGATGAAATAAATAGGAAAAGTTGTTCAACAGTGAACCGCATTTTTTCGAAAGGTTTCGAAATTCGATAATAAATTATTTACAGAAATGTTCACAAAAAACTTATTAGTATTTAAAAAAGGAGTATGATTTTCTGTGAGCCAATCTTATTTGAATTAGTGAATATTGAATATCGAAACAGTGAAAAATGATAAATGTTTTCTTGAAAAACAATATTTGGACGAAACCGTTCCAAACTAAAACATAGTAACTCGAATTACTTGAATATTGAGTTTTTTGTTTATTCTTACACCGACTGATGACTCGTGACTATTGAAAAAATTAAAATCATAGCTCTGATTTACTGAGTTATTAACATATGGATTTTAAGCATGTCGACTTACTAGGAATTTTGATTTAGCGCGTAGACTTGCTAAATTCTATATTTTGTTTAAGTATAGATTTTGGCACTTACAATTTAATAGTAAAGTAAGTTGACATACCATTTATAGATTACTTAGGACACAATAGTTCTTGTTAGAGGATTAAATCAAGTTACAGGACTTTTCATATTACTTCTTCATTAAGTAACTGTACATTGTTTTTCAATTGTTTAATCAATTACAATAAAATTAACAGTATATCGAGTTACTTGGTTTTATATTGATGGCGTTTTGCCAAAAGGGCGTAACCTACACTTTTTGCAAAAATCAGTTATTCTGACTATCTTATGCATCTAGGGCTTTAACAAATTATGTCATTGTTAAAATCTGGTAACAATATTGCCATTATTTTCCACTGGAATAATCGATTTGTATTTCCGCGAAATGCATCTTCTTGTAGCCACGTGACGACATAAAATGTGCTCTCCTGTAAAATTTACTTTTGTGGGTTACGCCCTTTTGGAAAAACGCCATCGACATTATTGTTAACTGCTCAGTAATCTTGCAATGCGTGAGTCTAAAATAAACAAAAACGTGGTTTCCAATGAAATTATGTAAATTTACTAATAACAAAGAAAAAAGTATGAGAAAACCTACGAACTAGTAAAAATTCCAGAACTTTAACTTCAAATTTAACGAAGATAATCATTTTAGAAAAATTTTACAATATGTTTTACAATAAATTGTACGGCAGATCTTTCCATATCTTTATTAGCCATTTTTGTTTATTTTTTTTTAAATTTTGGTGTAACCAGTTTTACAAATTGCTTTGATATTTCATGGTTTTGTTCATTATACTATATGATTTTCTAATAAAATCCCGAATAATTAACATATAGTACAAAATGACGACACAAAAATCTATAGGTCTCCTTTTTACTAAAAGTTTTTGATTTTCACGTTATTTGCCTAGTTTTATTCGATAGAAGTTATATTTTGTACAACCATTTAAGTAAGTAATAAAATTACCAAATAGCATCATTTGTGATAAAAATTACAGTTAAATAAAATCTAGTTTTCTTGCGACGTGGCATCTCGGAATTCCGGGTTTTTCAACTGACCTTTCCGGAGGTTTTTCATGTGTCTCATCGGGATTTATTTTTACAGATCGGATTTTGTATTGTTTATTTTCAGGATTTTTTATCTATTTATTTTATTATTTAATTTTTTTAAACGTCGCATCAACTTCTCTAGTCATTAGCGAGATGGGAATAGAGTCTATAGATGAGAGTTTGTTTTGGTAAATTTATCGGTGAGTGACCTAGAAGAGTGATACGCTCTCTAGGTTACCGCGGCCCCCCTGGTTTTTTTATTTTGAATCGTTAAATTTTCAGGTTTTTCACTTCGAATCACAATCACCCTCTAAATTGCAGAATTTGCTACATTTAAGAAATCTTTTGTAGAAATTTAGTTTATGTATTGGCACTTTTTGTTATATAGATCATAATTTCTATTTAAATGTTGATTAAACCGTAATGTAACTCAATTTTAGATTTTAAAGCGCGCCTGGTTCAAGTTTTCTGTTTTTCTTCCCAATAAATTAAAATAAATATCTACTAAATATACTTATTTATTTATAATTTTATCATAGACATAATAATGAAAGAAACCGTTGTGGTTAGAGGCGGTATTTAAATTAACGAGGAGTCAACCGAACTATTTGAATTAACATTAACCTTGACTTATTAATTGCGTAATAATTGATATTCAACACTTTAAAGTTTATCACAAAAAATACTATACTTAAAACCTTGAAAAATCGGCACTTCATAGATATAATTAGAGTATGGGTTATTTTGTTGAAACACCTCAACCTTTTAAGGTTGATAAATAATCCTAAACCTTGACCTTTAAAGTCTGTAATTATTACAGTAATCAGCCTAAACTTCATAAAGATATAATACATTAAACCGATCTGCTATTTTTTCAAATTTTTGTTATTATGTGTTATGTGACGCTTTTAAGCAAAGCCTGCATCTTTCTTTTAAACCCTGAATTAGTCGCCTTATAAAATCAATTAATTGTCAATAATAAAGTAAATTTTTAGATTATGATACGAACGATACACGTCCATTAAAAATAATTATTTATACTTGGAAAAATAATAATAGATATTAATATCAAAAATTTAATTTAATTTTATCGCAAATAATTATACCTATACATTTTTATAAAATATAGGCGCGATGCATTAGTATGTTTACTAATCAAACTTTTCATTATAAGGAGGCTAGCTTCTTTGATGCGGTCATTTAATTTAAAGAAAATCTTGTAATCATCATTATTATCATCTTATTTGTCATTTATTTATGGGTATGATTGTGATATTACGTCAACCTAATACATACTGCGATTGGTAATGATTTCGGTATTAGTGCTTAATACAATCTAATAATAATATTTAATTATTTATGACACTCCGTAGAATTAAATTTTAAAGCGTTTGGAAAAAATTTCAATATCGGAATTTGCTTATTTTTTAACCTGTTATCGAACAAGTATTTTTAAACATAATTTAAGTGATAAATACAAACCAAAATTCAGCGCCGTAACCAGGGCGGACGTGACGAAAGAGTCGCTTGTCGCGGGCGCAACTAGGTTTGGAGCGCAAGACGTAAAATATGTAAAAACTAAAAATAAATAAATAGATATAAAAATCCACTATTTTACATTGTATTTTTAAATGTTTGTCATTTTAGGTTGGGGGGAGGGGTCAAGTTAGATACTTGCCACATGCGCTTCATATTTTTTAGTACCTATAAGGTTTAAATAAAAATAGTCTAATAAATGATCGATTAACTTTACAATCTTAAAATTAATTGTTTTCAAAAACGTTAACTACTGTGATTCTTAGCTATATTAAATGTGAAGGCTGCAACCTTGTTTGTTTATTTATACCTATTAATTTGCCAAAACTTGGTTATTTAAAGGAAGATCTATAATTGGATTAAAGTGTATATTTTCTTGCAGTTACTTGAAAAACTGACAAAATGAAAACGTTTTGGTTTCTTTTTATTAAAAATAATTTATTTAAGTAATATTCTTGTTGATTAAACTATCACCAAAATTTACCTACCTATTGTGGTTTAATATCTATCCACTAAAAATAAAAATTGCACAATTATTGGAAAATAAAGCTAACAATTAAATTCTGAAATAAATTCTTCACCTTTATTTTTCTCTTCTTTATTTTCTTTTTATTGGCTATTGATGAGCGCCGATTAAAAGTGAAATATTATTAACAATCGAACAAAAGATCGCCCGTTATTTAATAGGTGGTACAATCGTTAAATGTCGTATACTTGGCCAGAGATTGTTAAATTAATTTTATTGTTTGTTGAGTCACTTCCTATCGTTTCTACCTACGAATGACATCGTTGACTTTTAAGTGCATCCAGAGTTAATTTTGAAAGTTACATTCGCTTCACTTCG
Source organism: Rhagophthalmus giganteus (assembly GCA_036326145.1). NCBI lineage: Eukaryota > Metazoa > Arthropoda > Insecta > Coleoptera > Rhagophthalmidae > Rhagophthalmus > Rhagophthalmus giganteus. Next base: position 1,766,390 of record JARFJA010000026.1, on the reverse strand, counting down.
CAACCAATAAAATTTAAAATTGTTACTCTTATAAACTTGCGAAATTGGTTTTGGTATTTAAAACGAAAATTTCAAGCTACGCGATTAAAGTTTAATTTTAGACATAAAATACATACCACTGTTTGAGAACTGACGTTAAAGAAATTTTTAATGTTGGTTGGTCTACGAAAAAGTCGACGTGTTTCATTTCTAAATAAAATACCAAATAAGTGATAGATAGAAATACAATTAAAGAAACTAATAGATAAATAATATCTTCTTGTGTGAATCATTTGTTAATATTAAAAAGAGAATTGAAATATATAGGATATATAATGTGTACAATAACGTCGTATTAACGTATCTATAAATTAAAGTTGTTATACAGTGAAATACATAGATATTTCGAATACGTAGATATTATTTTCGCATAATTTGGTATTTATTAATTTGTAAACGTTTTTAACATCACACTTCATCAACTTGACTTTTCTGGATTGTAATGTCCGTTTCCAGAAACAAAACGTTTCAATTATTCAATAAGTGTATTATAAATGTACATTTTAAATTATTAAGTACCCACCTACCTACCTAATTTATTACTTACAATTTAATTTTTTACTAGATATTACTTGTAAGACAATATAAGAACGTTATAAAAATAAAATAAGTACGGGTGTCCAGGAAATGGTGAAAAATCTCTCGGGAGCGTATAAACCGCGTCATAATAATGCCACGCCATTTTTTTCCTACGGCGCTCCTCCGTTGAGATGTTCACCTCTCCCCCCCCCCCCAACGTTGAAAAATAAAAACCAATTTTTTTAAATAACATTTTCATGTTTTGTTGGAATTTAATAATTTTTGGTATACATACCTACGTAGTAAATGAAAGACTTTAAAATGGCGTAATAGATTTTTTGATATCACGTCAAGGGAGCCACTATTCCTAAACTTTATAACATCAAAATTTTTCAGTCGATAAGTTTTGAAAATTTTAAGGACATTTATTTGTTTAATTTCAATAAAATGAACCATATTCGAAAAAATCACAATAAAGAATAAGAGATGCAGAGTAGCAACTTTTGAGGTAAATATCTCAACAGAGGAGGGCCGTAGGAAAAGAAATTATAGAAACTTGTGGCATTCTTTTGGCGCGGTTTATACGCTCCCTAGAGATTTGTCACCAGTTCCTGGACACCCCGTATACATATACAGGGTGGTGAAACATGCCTATTAAGTGTTAGTTTATCAAAAAAATATTCTCGATAATAGTTAGTATGGGCATCTTTTAAAATTCATAATGGACCCATCAGGTATTATCAAGAGAGAGATAAGCATAAGTAGGAAAATGTGTTCTGTTCATCACTGTCTTGATAAGGGTTCTTTTACGTGCCGAACATCGACTTTTCTGGTTTGAAAAATCTTGTTTGCTTCAGCCAGATTTGAATTCACGACTTTTAGGTGTTAGAAACGAGCACGACACCACCAAGGCCAATATGTGTCTCGTATTTTATTTTATTTAGAGAAAACTTTGGGTAGATTGTAGAGTTGTTTGGAAAAGGTTGTTTTAGATCTTGAACCGATTTTTTCAGTACTGCACAACAAATTTTGCAATTTTATAGAAAAGTCGTAAAAAATATTGACTATTCTTCGGGAGATTTGCCGAAACTGTTTCACTAAATCTTATGAAATTAATTGCGCGATTAAAGTAGGCTGCAGATTTTTGCCTGAAGAAAGTTTTTTTACGGTAAGCCTACAACAATATTATGAAAATAAACATAATGCGAGACACAAAAAATGCTTCTTGTAGCTTATCAGATAACCTAAGATAAACCAAAAAAAATATCGTCAATGAGAACAGTTTTGCCTTCAGTGCTAGTGTGCGATAACTCTAATAGTGAAGGCAATAAATAAACTTTTTTGCAAGTACGTTAAATGTTCAAATACACATATTTCGTTTCGTTTTAATGGTTTGGCCAAATACTGGCCAGTTGACAGAACTGACTCAACTTCGTATACACGGCTATATTTACTTATATTTTATCTACAACACGAATGTAAAATAGGTGCAGAATAACAAATATGTAAAAAAAGAGTAAAATTTGTCCACGGAAATACCTGAACTCGAATAGTTTACGTGTTCTATTCGTTGAGGGAATTACGAGTAAATTTGACGATGATTAGTAAAATTTGTTGGTTGGCACGTCGCCTGAAGTTATTACGAGTTTATAAATACTATTCTGAATCATTTGTTTCCTGGAAACGTATTTTTCTGCCCTCGATAGTGTTACAAAAATTGTGGGAATAATTACACCTGCGATTCTTATTCATTTTTGTCGTTTTGTGAAATACTTTATTTCGGGAAGAAAAATGAGACAATTTTGATGATGGTCAGTGATAAAATGCTTAGTATTTTCATCTAAAAATGTGTTGCAAAATGTAACCACAAAGCTGTGGTGTGGTGTAACTTGACACGTAAGAAAATTCATCATTATTTTGAATTATGACATCATATAGTACGTCAAAGTCTCACAATCAGAGATATGCACGTGGTATGTAGTAGTATGCACAACTTTACACGCATTTGAAATTTATGCTTCTGTCGTTTTTAACACGGTTGCCAGACTATAAAATTCTTAGATTTTCATTAAAAGTAAAATGTCACAATTTTTTGTTGTATCTACATGTATAGTCAAAGTTTTCGACTTAACATCAATAGTGTCATGTTACATCAGAGATATGCACGTTATTATATGCAAATTTACAATTTAATTTTTCTGTCGTTTTTAACACGGTTGCCAGACTATAAAATTCTAAGCATATAATAATATTCAATTTTATTAGTTGTATACACATGTTTGTCAAAGTTTCGACGCTTTAATTGTCATTGGATGTGAAAACGTTTATTTATGCGAGAATACAAGTTTTACTGAAATATTAGTTATATGTAATTATTACTTATATTTTAATGTTGATTTTAGAATACTAGTTTAATATTTAAAAAGTGGTTTTGGAAAGTTACTTGTAAATTGTGACATGATAACTTTTGTAAACAATTTGAACTTATAAATTAGATGAATGATTGAACATTCACATCACACGTAGTAAAATCAATAATTGTATATTTGAATCATTTAAATTTAAAGTAAAATTTTATGATGATTTACACACATATAATATCGTCAAACCTATAGCATTACTCATCAATAACGTTATAGATAAGTTTCAAAAGATTGTCACGTACCTTGTATTTATTCAGTTTTATAAATGTAGTCTTTATTCATCAATATGTGCCAGTAACATTATAATATTCATTCAAATTTAAACCGAATTACTTATAAACAATCTAGTCACTTTTTTTTGATGACGTAAATTGCAGATAGGTTAGTATAAAGGAAGGCTGCAATGTATTAGAAATTACAAAGATGTAGCACCACCCCATTAATTAACATACTCTGTATATTTTTTACATTGTTTTGGAACAACTATCTTTTCCCTATACGGTGTTATAAAAATATTTCATTTTTTCTATTTCCTATTGTGAAACAAAATATTTAAAAAATTTAATACGATTTTATTCCTAGTTGTCAGATATTGTTTATGTGTGGAAACTGAAATTATACTGTATTTACAATGATTAACAACGCTCGCTTATCGAAAAATGACTTGTAGACACGATTTTAGTAATTAGTGAATCAAATAGCGTTATTAAGAGAGTGAAACGTATTTAGAAAAATTTGGGGGGGTACTTTTTTATAAAAAAAAGTACTATAGTAAATTTTAATTATTTTTATATGGCATACTTTTGAATAAAAAATAAGAAAGATCGGCATGCTTATTTTCTATGCTCGAAAGTCACAAATTCGAATCTGATTGAGGTCGCTGAAATTATTATGTAAAATTTTAACCAACGATAAATATAGCAAAAACATTTTTTTATAATTTAATAATAAATTGAAATTGACAACCATTAAACTATAGTTTTAAAAAGAAAAATAGTCAATCAACGGCCAGTTGCGTTCTTGGCATGCTTAAAATATTATGTTTTGTGGTAATATTTCTAACATAAGTTTTGTGTTAAGATTTGACGAAATTCCTTTGAATTCTGCGAGTATTTATTTTTAAACTGTATGCGATAATATTCGAAGCATGTCTTCGAAAGCTTCGTGATTATTCTGTTCTTATACATAAGTACCTAAGGTATTGTGTTTCATGAAAATGTGGAATTTATGATTTATTAGTAATGATAAAAACATAAATTGATTAAATTACATAAAATAAATCGTATTTGCATTCTTTCATTATTTGTATGGGAATAGAAACGAAGCTTTCTTATTTAATTAATTAATAATACAAACTTCCGTTTTATAAAATTTATGTTGATACATAAGTTTATGAATCTAACAGTAATTCAGCGATTAATTATTTGGTAATTTTATATAATTTTATGTAAACGATCTATTTTCTCTTTATGTTTACCCTACATAAATTTAGGTAAATATCTATCTCTACTATTAATTAACGACAATAACAGTAATTATTTTATTGGTATCGTAAATATAGGTACCTATTTAATCAAAAAAATTATAAAAAACAAATATTTAATTTTAACTTACAGCAAAACCTCGATTCTCAGAATCCCAATAATTCGAATATGAAATATAGAATATATGAAAAGCGCTATTTATTATGATAGTTTCAGGGAGGGAGCAAAGCGCGCGAGCCCATGGCTATTTATTTCTATAACGTATATTTGTTATAGTAATATGTTTGCATTACGCTAATATCAAGAGTTTTTTAATTAATACATACAGTGCACACGTTTTTAATTATAGAATTCGGCTGAATCTACATGTTTGCTAATCCGAACGAACTGATAAAAATTTGAATCGCCCTCGGTTACCTATAATTAATTCGAATTATCCAGGTTTTACTGTACTTATTTAGATTAATATGTCTTGGATTGACATTTATTGATAGATTACCTATATTAGCAATTTGTCGAAACTTTTTTTGCGAAAATAAGATCGAATTTTTACAAATGTATAAAAGTTTAACAGCTAAGTATATTATAAAAAAATACAAGTACAAAAACATAAAAAGCTTTTTAATGACTTAACAACGTGTTGTTGTTAACTAAACAAGACAAATTCCAGTGTTGTATTAATAAATATGATGACGATGAGGTACTATTAAATATTGTATTTATATGGCCGAAAAGAAAAATAGGGTGTTCAGCAATAGTAGGAGAAATTGTGAAAATACATAATGTTCTTTGTGTCGCAAAGAATTTTAAAAATAAATTAATTCTTAGAATTTAGTTAAGGGACTGGATTAGTTGTAAACAAATTTTGAATTCTACATAAGTAGGTTTAGTCTCCAATTAAGGTGGGTGGGTAATGTTACAAAGCAGGTAAACGGTGCTCGGTTTAAAACCGCCCACTACGTCACACTTAAAAAGAAATTAAGCGAATTTGACATTAAAAAAATGCAAATTTGATTTTTCCGCCGTTTTTAATTTATTGCTATAAAAGTAAAAAGTATGCAGTTTTTAATTCGTTTTATGTGAAATGTTTATAGCTGCATATAAATACCTACAATAAAATTACCTACGCTATCTTGCCTTAAAAATTACTTATGCATATCATGTTTGCATGCAGAGGAGCCCCTCTCGCAATCGATAAAACTTATTTAATCCTCCGTGGAGAACCTGGGTCGTTTATGTTCTTAGTTCTCAAACAATTTGATATAATTCTGGAATACCTATTGAAGTCTCTACTTAAACTGCCCTAGTAAACGAATAGGACACGCAATAGCTACATCGCCAATTTTTCGTTATCGGGATTGTAATCCGATTTGTGCTTGTATCATTAAAAATTCTGAGTTTAAAATGAAGATAGATAGATTTGCAACAGGGTAAAAGTAGAATATTCGAAAATTTCTCACTGGAAGTTATTTAAGTACCTACGTACCTTTTATTAATTTTAGGTGTCCTTTTACTTTTCACATAAATATTAAGTTTCTAATAGCTTTGGCTTCCTCTATCTATTATTTGGTGAATACGGTTGATCTTTCGATATGTTTACATGGAGTCATAAACAAAATTACTAAGATACGTCTAAACGTTCGATGTTTTTTATGATTAGTATATTGTGGATATTTTAGAGAGCTTAATTTATTACTAAGTTTCTTCGTATCTAACTTTACCAAAGGCCGCGGTCGGTTTGATTAATTTTTAGTTGACTACCGGTTCGCAAATCACTGGTTAAATTGTTAAAATTAGAACGACGGCAAAAAGTTTATGTAGGTAAGTACTTACATTTTTTTAGAAAGATAATCATCCGGTTGTCATATTTGATAACTTAATTTTTACTTTACTTCAAAGTTCCACGTCTACCGTATTCTGTTTTAGCCTTCTTCAGTTTACTTTATGATATATGCCTCTTTTACCTGTTCCACCTCGTTATGTTCTGTACTAGTTGCTGCCGTTTGAAACCTGCAGTGGTTTTGATATCATCAGACCATGTTATTTATGAAACAAATAAAGAAACGACCATCGGTTAACCTTACAGTCACAAGTAAAATGTCTGAACCTCGAGTTTGAAAACTTTTATATCTTAAAAACGGAGGGGCGAAATTTTACAAAATTGTTATAGGGTATTCAATCGCGCTTTTATAATAAATAATGTAATGCGTTGTTGTTAAAACTAGACACAGTCGGCAGATCGGCCGGCAACCTTCGTCATTAAACATAGTAAGCGACTAATACCTATGTGTATTATTTCTAAATGCAACTATATAACTGAATAAGCAGTTAGTAAGTCATTCGTACGTTTTGCGAATACGTCTTCTAAGCATATGATGAAGAAGAAAGAAGTAATTACATAATTCCTATTATTTCCTTTACATTATTCATAATGCCGCTTTCTAGTAAAGATAGGTGCGATATAACATCCTCTACTTTGCTCCGCACCTCGAATAACCTAGCATCACACTTTGTTTACCAATATGTTTACCAATACATTTTTCAGTCGCCGAGAAATGACAGCGGAATGAATAATATATTATACTACTTATAAATTTTTGTAGTAAAAAATGTCATGTTCTTTTTATTAAAAATTTAACGATTCAATTATTTCTTTTACAATTCTTCAGCTTTTACTTATTTATTACAAAAATAAACATGATTATTTATCAACTTCTACGATTTTATTTTTATAGAACTAAAATAGAATCAAGATATAGTGTTCATTAATATACATATCTACGAAATAAAATTAAAATGAAAAAGCGTTCTTTGGATAGGTACCTACTTATAAAACTTTTAAGAATGAACTATTAAAGTAAGGTACAATAAGTAACGTATAAAAGACACGATAAACTAACTATTTTATTACTCCTTCGTGTCTTGTTATTCAAACATAAACCGAGTGTTTCTCCTAACAATTCCAAAATTAGTTTTGTTTGTTTTTTATTTAATTTTTCGCATCAACCATGTCGGTTATTAGCGGTATTTAGTATAAGACATTAAAAATAGGTATAATTTTCAAATGTGGTGTAGCATTTCTAGTTCTCGGAAAAATTCTAACGTGTTATATAGATTTTCGATGTTGTTACCAAGGGCGTCTGTAGGGTTTCTCGTACGCCATTTCGTTCTCTCTTTTCGCAAAAGCCTCTGCATTCGATTATGATGTGGCGGATTGATAGGGGTTGGTCGCATGAGTTGCAGAGGGACGGTTGTTCGTTGTTAAGAATGTAACCGTGTGTTAGTTGAGTGTTAGGACATAAGCGGTTTCGCTTGTGGTGTTTCCCACGTCCAAATTGTGTTAACCTATGTCTTGCATCAGATCTAAAAGAGCAAATCAAACAAAAAATCCAACAAGCAAACAATTCAACGTGGCAAAACAGTAACACCAAATTGAAGGAAATCAAAGACTCGCCCAACAACTAACTGGCTCACACTACCACAAAAAAGAAAAAATCAAGTTACCATTAGTTTTTTTTGTTAGAAATTAAAAAATAGTTTAGTAGAAGTCCAGTAGAAATGTTTAAAATCGAATTATAGTCTGAAATATATTCTCGTTTTTTAAAAGAATTTTGGATCAACAAATTTAAAAAAAAAACACTAGAAATCTACGCTATATCATGATATTATTATGCACCAGACCAGTGGTAAACATAATTGTCACGTTGATTTATAGATATACATTTTTTAAAGAAATACATTACCTACATCTTAATTATTTATTAGCAAAAACAAATTGATCATAAATATTTGTCAAAATATGTGAAAATTCATCTCAATTTTTCATCTAAAAAATGTCTTTTTTCTTTAAATGTATTACACGTATATATGTACATAACTTCACACATTAAAAAAAAATAAAAATATTGAAGTGACTTACTTAAGTTTTACCTTATTCTTGTATAAATACTAAAACATAATATTGTAGAAAAGACGTGATGGTTCTGGTTTGATCTTCATAAATTTAGAATTGTAAATTTGCCAAAATAGTTGCGCGCATACCTACCTTTATGTTTGAAAATTGATTCACCTGAGAAACAGCTGTGCAAAAATGTCCAGGGAGACTTATGAAATATAGAATAAGCTACTTACTTGCCCGTTTCTGTTCTCAAATGTCGCAATGTAAGTGCTGTAGACTCGTGTGCAAATAGAACGTAAATACTTACCCATTGCATCTGCTTTATTTAAAGTTAGTTTTTTTTTTCGATTTCATAGATCAAACTGCAGCACACCAACTGCAATTTCGCCATAAGTGCTTCGTTAAAATGAGTCATTCAGTTTATTAAAGGCCATGATTTTATCGATGCAATCGTAACTAATTTGAAATGTTTATTCCAAATGGCAAAAATATAAGTTTCTTTTTGTTTTTAAAACAAAAAGCGTCATTGGTATAATATTTAACGAGCGAGTTTATTGCGAGATATAAAATGTGGTTTCCAACATCTGTAAGTTTCGATGCGTTTTAGCAAAGCGCCCTGTTATGTAAAATTAATTGAGTATGTATACAAAGTCCTTGGAATAATTTGTAAAATTACGTTACTTTGATATAATAAGTATGCAAGTACGTAGATAACGCTAATGCCTGTAGAAATTGGGTGTCTAGTGAAGTAGGTAGGAGTTTTGGATTCTTTCCAAAATTTTTATCATGGCCGAACGTATTTTTAGCGAGTAGTAAGTTCAGGTGCGTAAATTATCTAATTTAAATCAATAGAGTGACATCTGTTTTAAAAAGTGCCGCTATTTGCATCTCGCTAACGAAAATGTTATTCGCGCCGAAGTAATTATAGGACAGTGCGAGTGAAATTAGTTTTCGTGAGATTAAATTTATTAAAAATGCAACTTTCAGTTAGGCAATACTTATTTCGTAAATAGTTGAGAATCTTTTCGCAAGCACATGTTAACTTTGTATTTTATGTCGTTATTGTAAAAATAAAATAAAAACAGCTAGATAAAATTGATTAAAAAAAAATATGAACGTCCTTAATACACAAAACGATGAAAATGGGGATCTGCCAACTTGGTCCATTCAGTAAAAAAATTGGTGCAGAAAACGTTTTGTTAAAACCGCAACAGCTAGTTAGCGGTTGCGTTAAAAATTGATGTATTTTTGTGGGCGGCCGAGTTAACGCTCCTATTTCGAATTTGAAATATATCTGCAATCGGCCATCGTCGAAATCGAAATAATTGAAAAAGCACACGAAAACAACTAGGATAACGCTTTAGCTCCATATACGAAAAATAGAATTTTTACAACGTGCATTAAAAAGTAGAGCGTTATCATAGTGTCATAAATGAGTACGATATTCTAGTCAAAATTACAAAAACTGAACAAAAACGTACGACGTTCCTAATGTAGATGAAAATTTTTGGCTTGTTTTCAAACTATCACCTGTTAAAATTAATGCAGTCATACTGTTCAAACCCTGTTCCTATAACTTTAGTAAATAGACGAGTATAACTTATTGTTAGTTTTTTAGTTTCAAATTTACTGATAGACATGAAAATGAAACTAATGGTTTACAATGAAATTTATAGATATTTAGTAGTGCCAACGATGATATACGCAAATGATTCGTGAGCGATACAGGAGAAGCAAGAAGGAAAATCATTACCGTAGAATTGAAATATTTTAGAAAAATCACGGGGTAACGAAGATTGATCTAGACAAAAAAACAAATAAAAATGACAAATAGTCCACCAAGAGGGAATTGCAAACAAGATAGAAAAGAAGCAACTGAACTGATATTGCCACATAGTACGAATAGACCAAAACAGACTAGTTACAAAAATAATGGAAATCATAACACAATAGTCCGTCATTCTATGGGTATGATTCCCGAAGAAGAAGAAGAAACTTACTGTTGAATAAAATGTAAAATTGAAGTATTTTAAAAATGTTTTAAAATTATTCGCGAGGACCGAATTTGTGAGCAGGGTATATACAGGGTGGGCCATTTAAAAATGCCACGCATTTTTCTCGAAAACTGTTAAACACTCGTTATAAAAATTGTAGTGTGAAAGGAGCAGTTTGATGGAGACATTGTTATCTTGTTGACTAAGTTATCTTACAATACACTACAATCATTTGTTAAACTTATAAAGTTATGGTGTAATTTTTTGGAAAAATTCAGATAGAATTTTAAAATACCTATACACCAATATTATATTAAATAAATCTATAATTTTCACATAAATATGTATTTCTGTTTAACGTAGCTTACTTGAATTAGATAAATTTATGATATGTCCTTCAAGAATTTTTGTAGAGAATATCACAGGAAATTTTGGAATCTCGATTTGTAATAAAATTATTTCTGGGAAATTGTACTTATAACCTGATTCACTTTTTCGAAAAAATGAATCAATTTTTCTTGATATTATAATCGATGCAAAACAAATTCGCTTCGATCAATCTAATGTTTTATTTAAACACAAAGCGTTGAAGTAGCCGTAATTTTGGAACTTTAACCTTTTTATACTTATACGAGATTAATGATGATACTAATTGGTTCATAAACGTCTAATTAATATTTCCCAATAATCCAAACATATAAATATAATTTAGTAATTAATTAAGATGTATATTCAACACATGAAATGACAGTAATGTTTGTAAATTATTTGTTAAAGTGCATACAGTGTGTTCCAAATTGAGTAGTAAGCACCTATACCTATTATGGGTATCTTTATTATTTTATTAAATATTCAGATTCCGTTTGGAAAAATTAAAATTCTGAACGGTTTAGAAGTTTTTATTTTTAAATCCAGTAATATGAATTTTATTTTAGTAACAAATGAATTAAAAACAAATCAATCGAATCGCTTGTTATTAAAAGGAACTAATATAAGTTATTTTTACTACTTGTGAGAAAAACGGAAACTCAAATATATGAAACATTGGGCGAGTTCAGCGGACCTCAGCGGCTGAGCACTGCCACGCGGCAATGCACGCGATTGGTTTATTTATTTAAACGTTCCAAGCATATGCAATTGTAGTGTGGCAGAAATTAGAAACTTTAAAAATTTTCTTTCTATTTCGTACCTTTTTCTCGTCATTGTTTTCTCTCTATCGTCAATTTCAAGTGTAGATTCTTCCGTTGATTGCAAACTTGCATTATTACGTACCTAAACGCTTCATATTTCACTGTATTTCACCAACCACTGTCATCGCGAAAACACGCGTAAGATAAAATTTCGTTCGCGGAATTGGACCGTAGAATGTTTGAGGGGAGCCCTAACCGAGTCCTGATCCAAGAGCCTAACCAAGCTCGATTTTCAAAGAATTTGTGTTAGAACTTAAAGGTACATGTATTTACACTTTATAAATACATGGAGAGTTAGTCGTCAAAGAAAGATCCTACCTTTCCCCGCTGTATTAATCCTTTTTGTTTGTAATCCTTTTAGAGAACGCAACACAACACTCGCGCACTCACGCGCAAAAAGGCCTTATTAACCGAACGAGCACTCCTCGTGCACACGAACAATACGACGCTGTAATTTAAAAGTCGAACTACTGAAACGAGCACTAACGCGAATGATCTGAAACGGTTTTGCCGGGGGTTCTATATATACAAATGCATTCGAGCGGATACTAGGAAATTCCGTTTTTATTTCAAAAACGTTCAATTCTTTGTTGGCACACCGATAAATTATGAAAGTAGGTGGCGCACATGTTTTATGAGTTTCTTTGTATTTTATCGGTCGCATAAAAATGCGATTAAACTTCTATCTGGTTTATTGTTTGTAATAGGGAAATTTTGAATGCTTAAGGACACACGAATAGTTTTTAAATTAAAAATGGAATAAATTTATAATTCTGCGCTATAAAGGCCATCCTCTATCTTTAATAATAAGTGGTAATGATAATACTACTCAGCTTTGGACACACTGTATATAACCTGTAATTTGATTTTTTTTAAAATTAATTTAGATGTAAACAATAAATGGACGAGATCAATACATTTAAATTATTACGCTAACGTAATTTTCGTACACTACCTACATAAACAGGTGCCTACTTTGCATTTAATTTTGAAGTTGAAAATACAAGTTGGTCGAGATATCGTACAAGGCTAGTGATTGTTCAATATACCTACACTATGTTGTATATATTCATCTTCTAGAAGAACAGAAAACTTTGATGTTGCCGCTGCGTAATGTAGTCATGTATTACATAGTTCGTCTCGAAATGCGAGTAAAGCATATTCATTCATTTTTTTTAAACTGTAAAATGATTTCGATTCGTATAAATTATTGCCGGATGCTTCTAATTGTTAACTGTTATATACTATTGCAAGGTTGCTATAATTTTCGGTTTTCTTTTTCTCTAATAATAAAGTTCGAGTTTCTTTAGCTCATTCTGGTTTTCCTAAGAAATACTATTACAGAATCATTAATTTTATATATTTATAAATCTCGTATTAATTATTTGTCATTAAATAAATTAACATATTTTATAATAAAGAAGTGCATTCTCAATCGATTAATCAATATACTAACTAATAGGCATGATTCAACTTCAATAAACCTATTGTGGTACATCACAATTTAACCTTTTTGGAAGATCTCGTACACCTACTCGTTATTTTCATTAATTAATAGAATAGTTTATTATCTAGCATGTTGTCTTACGTATAATTTTTGAAGAGCGATCCCGTACGTATGTAATTACCGATTCAATTTTCTCCTATGGCATTATATTCGCTACAAAAAATTAATTTAATTTAAAAGCTTCCTCACTTAATAATTACCTACTATAATAATTCAATGTTAATCATCAACATTTAATTACACAGCTATATAGCGATAGTTTAAAAAGCACTTATTGTTAACTTATTATAAGCCTATGTAATAAGAAAACTGTAGGTACCCCTTGTTCGACTACCTATTGTTTCTTTTTTCTTCGTTGCATTCAAGTTGCACTAAAGGCACGTGTAAGGAGGCTTCTTTCGGTGTTATTTTTACCCGGGTGCATCAGCCTCTTTCCGTTAAAAATATATGTAGTAATAAAATTTAGAATTACAAAACAATCCGGAAATTTCAATCGTAATTGTCAAACGACGTCTTTGCTTATTGACGATGTTTGTTTCTGTCAGTGGATAGTTTAAACGGCAATAAAAACGCCGTTTATAGCGGCATTTTCTGTTCTATCATAAAGTAACATTTAAATTGCAAAATCTGATAGCGTTTTTTTTAGACATCTAAATAATTCTTTTTTTTTTTCAAGCCAAGATAAGAATTTACTAAAGTTGTTTTACACGCATTTTTTCCTAAAATTAGGACATCCATAAATATATCAAGAAAGGTAGCTATGTTAATTATTTTTAGGTTAAACAGTAATTTATATCGATGCGACGTCAAAATAATGTTGTTTATGGAATAACAAGCTTTAAACAATTGAGATCTATCGCGAAATTAATAGTCGTCGACTGTAATTATGTTAATTTTTCGATGCAAGGCATTTGATGATTGATGAGGTTTTTCTTTAAAAATTCTAGATCAATGTATTTTTTAAAACATTTTCGAGTTTTGTAGGTATTTGACATTATGTTAGACACGGTAATGTAATACTTGTTAAGGTCTGTTAAATTAATATATTTAAATTTAATTTGACAAGTCAAGAATTTTGATTATCAGATTACAAACTAAAGTAATTTAAAAAATGACTCTATTAAGAAATTGTAAAATATTTATGTATTCAAATGTTAACCTATTTAATTAATTCATGTATGCGTAGTTTGAGGGACGATTTTATTTAAAACATATAGAACAACACTGTTTACAAAAGATCGATCATTAAGATTGAGCTTTTTTTAAGATCACTGTCGCAATTTCCAAACCGAAGGGAAATTTTTAACTAATTTTAGTAGAAAACGAAATCTTCCTTTACAGCGATTTTGTAATGATTTTGTTGTATTTTTTGAAATTTTGTTTTTGCGATCGTTTTGAATCTGATTTTGTATACAATTTTTCATCGGGAAATCACATGAGTAAGTTGATCGTTCGAGTGGAATACTAATATTTTGTTGATAGAGCAAAGCGTTCTTGTTAATAACAAAATAATTTAAAAGTTTCAATGACGTTACGATAACGTTACTGTTTTAGAAATCCAACGCCGTAACGAGGGCGTAACTAGGTTTGAGGCTATATTTGGGACTATTTTCGACTTTGGGGGCGCAAGTAAGACAGTTGCCACGGGCGCTTTATAATCTCGTTACGACGTTGCAGAAATTTGCAACTATTATCTTTTTAACTATTGATTAGTGTATAATGTTAACGTGTATTTAAATACGTTCGTTCAAGGTATCTTCGTTCTATTAAAAAATTACAATAAAAAGCGCAATAAATAAAAATATTCATTTTATCAAGAATAATGGTTGTAGATATCATATTATTTATCTTCAGTGCGGTTAAAATGTTGGTGTCACGGCCTACCATTCTCTTCGCTGTTTATTCATTCGATCTCTGTAATTTATATATATATATATATATATATATATATATATATAATATATAACATTTTTGTAGAGATTAGTGCTTTTATTATACAGGATGGGCCTAATGTTCTAATATTTAAATTGATCTTTATACACAACATGTACGTTGTCTACATTTCGAAAATTATATCGTGCAATTGACTTCCGTTTTCTTCTTCACAAACACGGACCATCTTGACAACATTTTGCATCACACTAACCAGTGATGGTACGAATTTCTTTATTTCAATCAATATAGGTGCTCTCCTCGGGTTCAATGCAACGTTTGACACGATCAATGCATGCGTTACAGGATTTTTTATATCGGTTTTTGGGATACCGTTGAGGGTCGTGGTCGTGAGCGTTTTCGATGCGCCATTTCGTCAACCAAGTTTGCGTGTGGGGTCACTCGCCGTATTCCCCTGATTTTTAGCACCCTGTGATTTCTTTTTCTTCCTCCGACTTCATTTGTCGATGAAAGGAAAACAATACGACGCCAAAAAAAAACTCCTTTAACGCATTGATTGACCGTGTCAAACGCTTTATCGAAGCTGAGGAAGAGCATATTGATTGACGTAAATCATTTGAACAATTATAATTGGCACGTGTTTCTTTTTGGACGGAGAATGTGCATACGATTATATGTAGGTATTGTATATATTGTAATGCTAATTTTTAATCTTTAAGTTGTGTTATATTCAATAATTTTAGGTACTCAAAACATTTCATTACCTCCATGCACATTGATTAACGTTGACGGTTTAAGCGATGTATAATATTATCATTTTGTACATCGAATACGATTTGCGCCGTTTAAAAGTCATTATTCATTAATAAAAATAGTTTAATTAAATTGACATACAAATGTTTCTTTAACGAAACCCCAATTAAATTTAATAAACTGATGTAAATCTAGTTTGCTTTCGAGCCCAAAATAAATGGACCCCGACAGCACTTTTTTACGTTCTCGATAGATAGTTAAACGCCTTTAAAACCAAAACAAAACAAAGTGGTTACGTGAAACGGATTCACCCTGCCCGAACCAGAAGCTAGTGGCCAACATTCGGAAGGTCGTTGCCCGTCATGACACACATCATCGAGTACTAATTGCATTTGCAGGCCTCACCCAGGCCCCTGCTAAAGTAATCAAACGAACGTTTCTGCTTGTTGAAGTGGAGAACCAGAAGCACGAAATTATTTACTGATGGGAATTTAGTTATGAAAGTGTTCACATGTGGATCTTCGAATTTTAAATTAATAAGTGATTTATGTGCTTATGTTAAATTTAGATCTACGTATGGGGGATAACGATAGGAAGATTTCCGTGATAATGAATGCTCTGTCCATCTTTAACTTGTCGTTTAAATGCTGTGCGGAACGCGAACGATTTCCATTTTTTTTTTAGTAAAATAAAGTATTTGTAACAGCACACATGTCACATGACGTAACTAGCCTTGCAAATTGTCTACATACGCATCACATTCGTAGTTAGTGTTGGTGTTACTGGAGGACGACTACTAGTAGTTTACTGTATAAAACACTTCAATTAACATTTTTCATATTTAGCCAAACATTATTTGAACATACGCGCTGGCTTCATTACAATAAGTACCTAACTGATATTCTTAAATTTTTCCATTTTCTAATTCATTTTACCAACTTACAAAAGTAAATAAGTATGTGATACTTATTGGTATAATGCTTTCGTAACAATCAATATTTATTGAATAATACATATTGTTTTTTTACATAAACATTTTGTGAATACAATATTTATTATTTGAAGAAGATAAAAGTCAATATTGATTTCCAGAAGCGGAGTTTCACTGAATGTATCTATAATTACATCAATTTTAATATAAATTGGAGTTTATTTTTCTAAATATTTTTTTAATAAACCACATGAGAAATGTAAATAAAAACTATACCTAATAAATTATTTACAATATAATTTTATTTTAAATTTGACATGTTACACTGGCGATTCTTAATCTTTTATTTATCACAAACTCCCCCTCCCTCCTTTTAAGTATCTGTTGTTGCTGCGTACCATCAAGACTTAATTCATGATTAAAACCCCTATATAAAGTTCATTGAATATTTAAAGTTTCTAGTGGAGGGTTTTTAAATGAGAGAAGTAAGAAATAAATTAAGTAACGCACATAAGTTAATAAAGCTTTTATTAGTCCTCTCTTTATTTTAACTGCAAAAGATGATGGTATTTTTTCAAGCCTTGGCAGACCCCATGTGAGACATCGCGGCCCCCCGGGGTTTGCAACGCATAGGTTGAGAACCACTATATTACACTACTTTTTTAACAGTATCGTTCGTTAATTGACAATGAAATAATATTGCATTATTTATTTAGATTCTAATATTGAATGAAACAGAAAGTGTGTTCACATTCAAACAAAACCGGACTCGTGAGCTAACAGTGTTATTAGTACAACACAGTGTTTATATTTTTTGATCGAAATATTCTCATATTACTTAAGTTGAAATCGCTTATTATTTCAGGATATAGGCACACTCGCGAAAATAGTTTATTTTACGGCCTAATTAATTATTAGAAAACAAAACAATATTTATCAAAATTTCAAAATGTATGGAATAAATTACTGTTTGTAACGTATCTTAAAGTAAAACAAATAATCGATTTTGGAGATTTTCCACCGTTAAATCTGAGCAAAATTAGCTTGAAATAATAAACCATTGAAATAATCATATTTTGTAACTTTCTATTTATAATAATTATAACATTTAGCTATAACTACATTCTTTAACTACACAAATTTTATTTTAAGTTACGATAAAATTAAGTGGTTTAATAATGATTCATTGAGTAGGCAAATGGCTAATATTTAACACGAAAACAATGATTCTGTCCATTTTAATTTCAAAACAAACATAGGTAACTAATTAAAATATTTGAGAACAGGTAATATTATCGTATCTATATTTCTGGAGATTATTTTAAAACACATCATGCTTTTATGAAGACAATCACGTATAATTACCTAAATAGATAAAATAATGTTTTTAAAAGCATGCTAGTAAATTTATTGCGTGTTGCTATAAATAAAAAAGTTATTCTGATTTTTAAGCACTTTATTCTTGTTCATAACGTTCAAAGGATCCTTTTAGGAATGAAGGATCAGATGAAAATCAACTAATTTTGTTTTGTTGTGTCACAACTAGTTTGATGTACAGTCAAGTTCATATGTTTTGTCCCGCGAGCTGTGATCGCAGGGCAACGAGCGACGAGAGAGAATCAATAGGGGCGAAGTTGTTTTTGAATTGTAAAAAGGCACAGTAATCTTTTTTTGAACCTTTTACGATAAAAACTAACACAGACGATGGAACAAAACATGAACTTGAATGTACATACATTTTTTAATAAAAACAGGGCGCAGGGCGAGATAAAAGAACAATAAAGTTGGTTCGAAATGGATACTATAATTATTCTATATTATTCATATCGTTTGGGCACCGATTCATAGTTGACAGAGCATAGCTGATCATATAGCTAAATGTTATAAATGATTCAAATCATGTGGTTTTTGAGCAAAAACCTTTCTACGATACCGTATTCTGTTGTGCCACGACGCGACGACCAATTCATTTATGAAATTGCTCGCGTTTAAGAAGCTTCTTGCCTCTAAACATAAAGGGAGACGATGCTCCATCCTGTTGTCCTATTTTCAAACTCTGGAATAACCACATCTTGAAACATCTCAAGATATTAAGAAAGAATGGCCCCTCATTCCAAATGTCACTACCCCAAACCATCTCACCAGGAGTGGTCGAGTCTTTTGAACTTTCCAGTTTACACGACCGTTCACCTTAAACGAGGCATCGCCGTTCCAGAAAATGGTTTTGGAAAAATCCTAATCAGTTTCACGTCACACGAGAAACCATTGGTGTAAGTAGATAACGACGTCGACGGTCCGCATCTTCATGTAGCGCTTGCAAAAGTTTTGCTCGATATGGTCTGGGTTTCAGATCGTATAAGAAGCTTCTTAAAATTAAGCGATTATTTTCGAGTTCGAGAGATCTTCATTTGGATGACACAACTTTGAGCAACGAGATGTGTATTTTCTTCTATTCTAACAGTCGCTGGTCACATCTATTAGCTGGGCAATTAATTTAACACTAGATATTTTATCTCGCATCAGTTTTGGGCTTTAGTTGTCAATTCGGAAGACTGCAAAGTTATGTACTAAAGAGTGAAAATTTTCTCTGCAAAATTCTCGCAGACTTTCAATATTTCAATCTCGTCATTTCGCAGAGTTTAAGTATTGATGAAACGAAATCGGCTTTTTTGGATTGAAGACTCTGTAAAACGTACTCTACACTTCTTCACTCTGCCTCTGCAAAACAACAATTGAATGGTGGAACAGAATTTTCTTCGAAGAGTGAGGAGTTGCAGAGTAATATGGAAGAATAATAGGTATCTGGTCCTTAGTCAGTTTTTTGTTTTAAATGATTCGAATGAAGTGGCCCTTTGATGCATTGGTTCAATATACGAAAACAACAAAAACGTCTGTTTCGCGATTCAAAATTAACGTTATAGTGCGTCAACGAACTATTAAAAATAATTACCGACAGTGTGGGAATGGAAACAAAAGAGCGTTTGTATCAATCCATCATAATTATTTAATAATATTTTCTTCTGATATTTCTTTCTGATAAGCGGATTTTGAATGTGGTTAGCTAGGAGACCAATTATTAAAGTAGTACTTATGGGGTACTTAGTACTTATTACCCAATGCTTTAGACGTTTTTCGTTTTTAACTTCTGATTTAGAATTGGAAAAAGAACAATAGATGGTTATCGTTTTCTCAGTACATCACGCCGATGAATCAAAATGAATATATTTAACGTACAATAACATCATAATATAAAGTGGATTGTAATTGTTAGTTGCTTTGGTCTCTATATTTAACGAATATTAATTCCCGACACGCACGTTGATAAACCGCGTACCTGCGCATCCCTGACTACAGAGTAGCGATTCCGGAAATATTTAAAGTAGGTAACTTTTTAGCATGCCCGTTACTTACAAGAATTTTCCGGATTTGAAACAATTAAATTGATAATGGTCTTGAATTACGCGTTGCAGTAGTTTAAAGCGAATACAATTAACCCGACTGTTGTTTTGAAACATGGAAATGACATTCATGTAGGTACTAAAGAAAACAATTGCACGCATCGTCGATCAAAGTTTAATTGCTATAAGGACAATCATACAATTTCCTCTATTTGCCTATACAGAGTAACGGAGAAGCCACGCACAATAGTAATTTCCAAATTAATTTAATACTTGCACGGAAACAACACGAATCCAAATCACGAATTTCTCAATTGAAAATGTAAAATAAATAAGAACTTTCTTACAACGGGAAACGCTTTCAAGAGCATTGGTAACCTCGATGAGGTTCGAACAACGACCGTCAGCTCTCTCCGCCTATCGGCAATATGGACGTCAAAAAGTCGGTATCTTATTAAAAAACCAATAATTACCGGATGTAAATTTTTTAAATGCTATGTTCGAGTAGAAAATTTGCGGCATCGCAAAACAGGATAGGATTCCTCCACGATAACGGCGCGTTTTTGTGCCTTTAGTTGCCGAGTGTGCTAGCGCACCTATTTCCGCCGCAACGTGTGGGTCGTCTCCCCCCGCGATTTCTACGTTTAACTTTTCTGAACCGTCGTTCGCTGGCGATTTGTACTTCTGCGTAACTGTCCGATTGGCAATTAGCTTTGAATATGACCACTGCTCGAACCGTGATCTTCGATTTTACTTATTCGTATCGATGTAGGTTATTCCCCTAAGTAAGTCGAGTTGCGCCACCTCGCGTTGTACATTCCACGCGTAGAGTAAATAAACCAATGCTTTCTTTCTTATTATTGTATGGTATAAATATTATTCAATGTAAGTATTTTAAATGAAATTAGTAAATGACGAATTTATTATTATCAATTTAAAATATTTAAATAAACCATTAATTACATTAAGGCCGCGATTATTTAAATCTCGTCGTTTTTTAAATATTTTTACTAGTTTGAATACGAAAAATAAAAGGGTGCACTTGGAAGCCTTGTTAGTTGGTTACTAGGTCGTGTACAAGGTTGACATCCATCCCACACGTACCTACATAAACTTGATTTTGAATTGTGGTAACCTGATGATACGTTCCTAGAAAAATATAACAGGATGTAATAGTAGAATTGGGTATCACTCTATCTGGAACGAATTGCAAAAAAAAGTGATTTCATTTGTTTCTGAAGTCTCGGATGAACGAATTTTCCCACAATTTTTTAAATTATTCATATAGTTTGGTAAAAATTTTACCACGTGACGAATAAACGCGAAGCACGTATTTTTATCGATATTTAATATGCAGTGTTTTGTTGTCAAAATAATTATTTACGTATTCGTTATTTAATTTGTTATCGTAATAAATTTAATGATTATTATTTTACACTAATTAATAAAACATTATAATGTAATTCGAGCTCTATCCGAAGGTGTTATTTACACGTCACACGAACGTTTATGGGAGTTGCTAATTTTTGTTTTCGTGAACAGTGGATAGGTATATTTGGTAAAATTTTATTTTTAAATTATGCGAATTGAAATAAAACAGGAAGTATACAGTCATCTTTTACGTTCACACTATGTCATTATAATTATATACCTACCTACTTAGTGCGTAGAATTTCTATATTCAAATTAGTCTTTTCCCAGTTTTTTCTGAATATACCGTAATCTTTTGTCAAAGGACAATAGTACATAAAGTAGGTATACGTGTGAGTGTCTATATTTTGAAACAAAAGCCATAATTCAGTTATTACAATTTTACGGAAATACCTACTTTAAAATAGCATTTTATTTATTGAATTTTTTGTTACAGAGATTGCAAAAGTACGAGCTAATTTATTTCAAATAAATGGAGTTAAGAAGGAACCTCTTATATTACCGGAACCGGACGGCCCTGTCACGACTCTTACAGAAAAAGTATACGTTCCTGTAAAAGAACATCCAGATGTAAGTACTTTTACACATTTCGATGTTATTATACTGCATATTTAGCGTGTAAGTGGATAAATCTCTTCCTACAACATATTAAACTGACGATGTCAAGATTTAAAATTGGCTAACAAACAGCTAGGCAAATCGAGAAGAGCTAGATAAGTTTTGGGAGTGTCGAATGAGATGAAAATACGGATGCGTGAAGTTGACAGACATCTACCTGGAAGCATTAACGATTATTTTTGCTCCAATCGCTTGCTATTGCTTCATATTCCAAGCCATCGGGTACCATCGTTTTCGAGAAATTCAAAAAGCAAAAGTGCCTGTCAACTTCACGCCTTGTTGAAAGCACTAACGACGGTTTTTGCGCCAATCGTTAGTGACCGTTAGTGCCTCATAAACCAAGTCATCAGACACCACCGTTTTTGAGAACTTCAAGAAACAAACGATGAAACGATTAGTGCAAAAATCGTCGTCATATTTTACCAGGTTATGTCTTTCTCTTATTGTTAGATGCTGCTTAAGATAGTCAGAATAACTCATTTTCGAAAAAGTGGCGCTTAAGATGATCTGCCAAAACGCCATCGATGTGCATGTTGTATCTTTTATGAAGTTTCCAAACGCAAAACGTTTTCAGTCACATTTAGAATCCGTGAGGCGATTCAACTTTGTAGAATCGATTTTTCTAATTTCAGCAAGTTGGTAGATAATTTCATAAACAGGATTCGGTAAATTTAGATCAAACTAAAATTGTTTAAGGACCGTTGAGAGTTGTAAGCAAAGGAAATTGGATGTTTATTTGCAGATATTATTAATACCGCTGAATAATAAACAAATTGAAGATTTTGTACGTCACACACATCAGAAAACGACTTTAGATCAAATTGCAAAGATAAATTTAGATTTCGCAACAATGAATTACTTACATAAGTGACGTTGGAAAACCGATTTCAATAACTTGGTACAATGGAAACATTTTTAATTGAATTGTTTTTAAAAGTTATCTATACTGGTTACTTATTTAGTTTTTTTTTTGGTAGAAGAAACTCTTTAAAATTGTTTATTTAAAAAAAAATCACTTTAAATAGAACTTGAGGCTGTAGATCAGAACATACGTTTCGTATTTTCGGTTGCATTATTGAAAACGACTGAACCGATTTGACTCAAATTTTTTATCAAGTTTTCTAATAGTTCAATGTTAAATCTAAAGGTTAATTTTTGTAAAATTATCGTTGAAATTCTAATTTTTTATTAAAGTAATTTTAAGGAAAACAAATTCATAGTGTCATATTAAAGAGCACGTGAAATTATTAAGGATTAACTTAAATTAAAATAGAAATAAATGCCGAGTAAAAAAATGTAACCCTAAATACGATTAACAGGACATTTTAAATATAGGCGCTTAAAAATAAACGTTCTGATTGGAACTCATACGGTCGGCCTACCGTTGCACCAACGAAATATATATGTGACAGTTGTCCTAGCGCTATTAGCGGTAGAATTTTTCAAACTCAATTTAGCTACCTACACCCTTAATTTCCTATAGATTTTAAAAATGTTATTTCTGTTAATGTCAATTTGGAGCAAGAAAATACTCATCTTCAGTATTTAATTAAAACTAATAAACAAAATCTGCCCTATAAAATCCACGTAGAAGAAGGGTATGATTTTATATTGTTAAGCATCTTATTAATTTTTCTATTAATTCGTCATTTTAAAATTTTTTAAATGTAGTATTCTATTACTTATATAATTGATTGAAAACGTGCGAATACGTGCCTAATGTAGTATTCTCAATTGATTTTTTATGATTGTCGAGTAATCATTCTCTCTTTTTTTACAGTTTAATTTCGTGGGAAGGATATTAGGACCTAGAGGAATGACAGCTAAACAGTTAGAACAAGAAACGGGGTGTAAAATAATGGTTCGAGGGAAGGGTTCGATGAGGGATAAGAAGAAGGTGAGTTTTGTATCGATATATTAACTAAAATGAATATTTCTTATTTACTAAAAAAAAACTAATCGTCTTAATTTTTTATAAATATTTATGGCCGGTATATTCATCTCCCGATAAATTGTACTGACAGATATTTACATATCTTCGGAACAATAATTGTTGGAACAAATGGGTCGATGGTAGATAAATTTGTCAGATACATTTATCGGGTGGATATACCGATCCTTAAAAATATATCATATTTTAATTTAATTAAAAAGTTACCGAAACTTACAAAAAAATATTAAAAATATGTAACTATACAGTATAAGTACAGTCAAACTATTTATATAACGAATTTTCGTGCTTAACACTATTCTTTTAGACGAAAATATGTATAAAACTGTTTCTAAATAACGAAGTGAAATCTATATATATATATATATATATATGTACAGTGGAACCTCGATAAGCCGAATATTGCGATTACTCGAATTGGCCGTTTGAATAACAAACAAAATTCTCAATGAAATATATCTCGATTGCTCGAACTTTCGATAGCTCGAAGTTTTCTTCTCTTCCCTTTAGATTAGAGTTATCGAGGTTCGACTGTATATTATAATGAATTTTTAAAGCCAAACTAAAATAACATTTGGTGTACAAAATTTTTACTCATTTTCAAAACGACCGCATTTAAAAATCAAATCCTTTTATTGAATGAACATTGTACTTACAAATAGGTTAATACATTTTTAAAAAGTAGATAAATACAAACTTCAAATTTTTGTTTTGCATTAGCTGTCGGCCATACAGCCAGATGAAACTTCAAGGGATTTCTTAAATTTGACTAAATGGTAGTACTAAAATTACATTTGTTTGACATCAAAATGCAAAAGGTGTTGCCGACTCGAATGCCGCAGTGGTCAGAACACTGACCTCTCGGCTGCTGAGCCCGAGTCCTGGTTCGAATCCCAATATGGATGGTGAAATATCCTCCCGTTAGGTTTTGGATACTCGTGTTGGTGGAACTGCTGCAGTTGATTCTCCAAAATCCCCTGTACTAGAGTGGATGCAAAATAATGAAAAGGTGTTATTTCTCTATAACAAAATTTCCCTACAGCGAATTTTTTCAGGATTTGTAGATTTCGTTATAAGTTTGACTGTATTAATTTAGTTTCAATAATAGATGTAGGTATATACATATATATCTATACATAACTTGTTAAAAAATATATATTTTTTAAGTAGTTAGAAAAATGAGTTTAAAAGATTATGCAATTAGCACGAACGACATACAGATTCTGTTACTCACACGTTTAACAACTAATATTCATGGTTTCTATGGTAACCATATGTAGCACACCGTTCGAACCATGATGGAGTTCGGTGTCTTTTTTTTATGTAACTTCATACAAAAGAATCATTAGATAGAGAAAAAATAAATATTCTAACGATGTATCACAGCGGTCCCAGCTGTGGTCACTTTAGACAGGTTCTACTGTAATTCTGCTAAATACATAATTAGAAATAATTGTGAAATGTATGATTAAAGTGGGTCATCTTTTAAATTTGACTTTACTACATTGAATTTTCTTATAGGAAGACCAGAATCGCGGAAAGCCCAACTGGGAACATCTTTCTGATGAACTACACGTTTTACTTACAGTTGAAGATACTGAAAATAGAGCACAAATGAAATTAGCTAGAGCTGTAGAAGAAGTTAAAAAATTGCTTATACCCGTAAGTATTACAAATCCTCAATCTTCAATTTTATCGTTAAAACTCGTTTTGATCGAAAACAACTTTATTTCCGAAAAGTACTTCATTGATATGTGTGTCATCAATGAAGTACAATCTGTTCCAATTAAACGGTCAATTGTTCTCTAAGACACAGTAATGGATTAACATGTACTTTGCACATATGTATCATCTAAAAAAAACACTTTGTTTTAAATTTGAAATTCATTCAATTGAAGTGTCGGTCGTACATATGGAACACAAATGCTTAATAGTTATTAATATACAAAAAAATTGGAAATGATCGATGTTTATAGTATAAAAATAGGTGCACCTAAATTTTACACTACCCAATCCAAGCTTGTAGTTTTTTATTTACTGTGTTTGTAATGATTTACTACTACAGTCCTAATAAAATGTTCTGGCGGCTGAGTTTGAAAGCTTCTATCTCAAAAAGTATCTAACGGATTTCATTCAAACCGACTGCATGCCAAAGATACTTTATTCCTACATAAGTATGCGTAATTTCATAATTTTCCAAAAAGACGTTAAGGTTCCAGAAATTATAACATATCGATAAACAATGTGCGTATTCGCGGAGTGCTACATCGCGCCCACCATTACTACACAGCGGCATTATTCATAATGCAGAGGTATACTTCGTCCAAACCTATATGCAATGCACGTCATCAGTAAAAGGTTACTAGATTATGACGTTTCACACAGTATTACCTCGTATTTTGACAGTTCTAATCAATTGCAGTCTTTCTTTATACCATCTATTATGTGCGCAAGTAAATCATCTATAGAATATGTCACTTTCCAAACTTTAAACCGCATTACAAATAAACAACTAGTAACTTTTTTTTTGATGACGTAAATTGCATATAGGTTTGGATAGGCCATAATAATGGGAATTATGTAATTAATTCCTTCTTTTTCATCATATGTTTAAAAGACGTATTGGCAAAACGCATGAAAGACATACACGAGTTAAGTTTTAATATAATACTGCTTATTCATGATAAAGAATATGCTTATTATATTTAGAAATGCACATATTAGCCGCTTACTATGTATATAGAATGACGAATGTTGCTGACTGATTAATACTGCGTTTTGTTTTAATAACATCACATTTTAGGTATCTTTTATTTATTATAAAAATATAACGAATTATTATTTAATTGTTGTTCCATAATGTAACTTTATTATATACATAAAGAATTTTTTCATTTGGAGGCATTCGTCGGTAATTGCGATGGTTGTTCGACTTTTATCGTTTCCAAAGGCACATTAATTAGAGAAATTTACTGTTTCAAATCTGTTTACAATAGATTTGAGGTACATTATTTCCAGATTTTATATAATTTAGTGCAGAAATACATTGGTTATGACATCTTAAAGTTGCCAATACAGAAAACTAGTGAATGAATGAATGCCCAATAAAAATTGTATACAATTTGGTCCCACCGGTTTTAAGATGTTAAGTTTTCAAACTCAGTCGCGAGAACTTTTTATTTCTCTAATAGTTATTGTACTTAACAAAGAAAGTAAGAATAGTAAATATTAGTTTAATTTATTAAAAGCAAATTGAATTTAAATTGTGCATTATTTGAAACGATATATTTAAACAATTTTTTGGCTAATAAAAGTAGGTACCACCTAGTCGTAACAATAAGTATTTTTTAGGTCCTGTTTTTGTGATTGTCTTTGAAGCAGATAAGTGATTATCCAGCTATATTATATACATATGTATAAGTAATTCATTGTTTTTACAAGCACATGACACACTAAAAATATTTATTATTACTATAACCGATGTTCAATTTTAGTTATATTCTTTGTAGTCAATTCTTTATTGTGAAAATGTCATTATTGAACAATTGAAAATTAATATTAATTAATAACATTTTTTAAATAGATTTTCAAAACGTAAACTTATAGTTATTGCAGCTTGTGAACGAGTTCGTTTTTTTTTTTAATTAGACGAACAAATTTGTCTTTGTAAGTATTGTCATTATATTCCATGATAATTTTTATTGATGAGATGGTATTATTTAGTACCTATATGTGTTTTTTCTGTTTTTATATAAGTAAGTCATACAATTGACTGTTGCAATGGTAAAGTCTGTTCAAATAATCTAATGAGGGCGAATCCCAACGATAATTTATTACTTTTAAGTATGTATATGTGAAATTCTATTTAATATTTTTATAAAAGATTTAGCAATCAAATGTGTACCTATACCAAAGATCAAGATTTATGAATATTTTATTTGAAACATACCCTATAGCTTATCCAAACCTATATGATGTTCACGTCATCAATACAAGGGTACTAGATGATGACGTTTCACACAGTGCTGTCACCTCGTACCTCGTATTTTGACAGTTCTAATTAATTATAGTCTTTCTTCCTATCATCTAATATCGCGCAAGTAAATCAATCTATAGGAATATGTCACTTTCAAAACTTTAAATCGAATTACAAATTAACAATCTAGTAACTTTTTATTGATGACGTGAACATCATACAGGTTTGGATAAGCTATACCTATACTTTATCTAAGTACATAAAATGCAATGATACAGTGGAAAACATTTGTACCTGAAATGATCTTTATATTCTATTATCGAAGACATTTATTTCTCATATAAAATCTAAAGTTGCTATAAATTGTTTCTCAGATATGTATGAAATACAGTTACCTACCGTTATTTAAGGTATGTTCAATATTCATTTGTAAGGACGTTCAAATTTTACTGTGGCAAACTGATTTTATGATTCCTTGCAGCTGCCTTTTTATACAGAAAATCGCTCCTTATCAAGTACTAGAAATAAATCTTTTAATACTCAATGTAAAGCTTTTACTATTAGGTATTCTGACAGTTTTCTGATACCTATATGTAGGTACTTGAATATCTTATTTGAATGGGCTTCATTTAAAATTACCAAAAAAAGTTACATCATTAATTCGTTGCTTCAGTCAATTTTCCCTAAAATTCGTTAATAATTTTTATAAGAAGAATTTTTTTTTTTTTGAATTTAATTTCTAAATCGTTAAATTTGTATTCACTTTTCAGTAAAACATTTCACAACAGGCAGGGTGTAAATTACAGTACCTACGTAAGTCTATATAATATTGTATCATGCTTTGTTTTAATTGTTAATTCCATAATTAATAATTAGCCCTGTCCTGATTAATTGTTAATTATAGCAGTAACAACAATTAAATTGATGAAAATTAATTACTCTTTCAGTGATATAGTGCAATGTACATTTTAATTATATATTTTTTTTTAATAAAGAAATTACTAGTCGCTAATATAAATATAACTGCACAGTTATTTTCTGTTAAAAGTAAGGATTTCTAGAAACTGAATTCCTAATTCAAATAAATTAAATGTAAAAACTTAACCACTAACAAAATTACATGAATAATTACAGTATTGCTAAAATTAATACGTTTTATTTGAATAAAATTAAATTTTTCAAAATGCGGTCCACTTAAAATATCATCTTGAATGTTTTGCTGTGGCTTTAATGAATTGACGTTCCAATTTCTTCATGGTAAGAAAGTCGAATGTCAATTTAGACTCTAATTATTTACACTTTAAAAAGTAAATCATTTCACTACGTATCTTTTTGTTGCGATTAAATATTTATGTATTTTTTTTCTTTTGAATTTTTCAGCAAGCGGATGGTGAAGATGAATTGAAGAAAAGGCAGTTAATGGAGTTAGCAATCATAAACGGTACCTATAGAGATTCTACTTCAAAAGCAGCATCAGCTGCAGGTTAGTAAATTCTGAAAATTGCGAAAAATGCTTTAAAAAGTTTCAAAAATAATTTTGACAACATCAAAATATAATATAAGTACACGTTGTGTGTCTAAAATTAACAAAAAGGAGTTATAAAAAACTGAACTCTGATCAATTCTATTTTTAGTTTATTATTATTTGTTAATACAGTGAAACCTCCCTATAACGGACAGCCATGGGACCAAAATTCTTGTCTGCTATAGGGAAGCGTCTGTTGTAGAAAGAAACGAATTTAACTGATTAGAACATTTTAATTCATATACAATTTATCCGCATCCGCCACATTCGATCACTTTAATTCTCTCCTTTAGTGCAAGTAAGGAGCACGTGATCACGTATTAATTTGTAACTACTACGTTTGTTCTTACAAATATTACATGTGTACGTACTGTGGTGTTTCATCTACATGCCCCGCAGAAACAAACGAAGCCAGATCGACGATCTAAATAATGCAAAGGTTGCAATACGCACGACGAGTTCAATAAATAAAATTTCAAACTTTTAATAAGGAAGCAAGATCATTTAATTAATCAATTATAATTGTGGCTAGAAAAGTTAAAATTTGGACCTGCCAAACGTGTCCATAATAGGGGAGTGTCGCGTTTTATGGAGGTGTCCGTTAAGAGAGGATTCACTGTAAACCATGGCACCTATGGCATTTTGGCTTGATAAATTAATCAGAATTAATTTTAACAAATTTTGCCTTCGACATTCAAAGTAAAGTTTACAAAGGAAGGCGATCGTTTTTCGCTTTAAAAAATAAGCGTTTAATTTTCTTTTAAAGATATTTCCATTAATTACGCATATTTAACTAACAATTATTTTCAGAATCTACAATCTTTTGTTAAATAAAACACAAATTTGTAAAATTCCACACTGTTACAATTTATTTACAGTATGCGATGAAGAGTGGAGACGTGTTGCAGTTGCTGCGGCAGCTGAAACACAAAGATTATTATCGCCCGCTATTCCTGGGTTAGCTACGCCACTTCGTACGCCCGCGACGCCTTTAGGGGCACCCCTAATCCTTTCACCAAGGATGTCCGTTCCGACAACAGCAGCATCGATCCTCAATGGGTCGGCACCTCCAGGTTCTCTGCTTTCGCCCGGAGATACCCATGGTCTTATATATACACCATACACCGATTACACTAATTATGCTGCCCTCGCTGCTTCACCTCTTTTGACAGAATACGCTGCAGCAGATCATTCTGGTGGGTTATTTGCTCGCTGACTATATTATGGGTGAATTAGAATTAAGTAGTTAGCATTCAACACTAGATTTTTATATTAGCTTTATTTGTTTCTCTTTTTGGGAATGTCCAGTATAGAATTTGATATATTTTTTCCATATACTACTCGTATCTTGAAAGTTATGCAAAGTAAATATTAATAAATTAACATATCCAGTTACACAAAGATTATAAAAATTATACTGTCAATCGAATCAAATCGATTTAATTTTTACTAGAAAATTGTGTGCTAGCCGGTATTTTTATATTTTTTGTATTATATAGTTTGCTTTTTATATATGCGAGTGTGAAATCTAAACGAAATAAGTAGCAAAACAAAAAGTACATTGTAATCGTGAATATTGTGATTATGTTTGCATAACTTTTAAAGATGTTTGTTTTGCCCTTACATGTTTAGTCAGAATTTAATTAATTTTATTACATTTCTGTGATACTTGCCCGCTATTGCAGGTTACATGTACGTATGTATTTTATAGTAAGTATATTGAAGGATTTGCAAGTCACGAGTTTGTATAAATATTTAGAGTAGATTTTTATTTTATAAATTTAATTAGGTTATTGTATTTGTAACATAATATCTGGTCTTCAATAGTCACGTTTTTATAAATCATTTTCATAAATTAGGTGCGGCATTTATGCCCCCTTTCATAATAACATCACATTTTTTTACATTACGTTTTATACTACTTTTTAAAATTTTTTTTGATAAAACCATACTTATATAGTTTCTACGATTTTAATCGTAAGATAGTTTTTATTTGTTAAAATAATTTTTATTGTGCATTTATAAAATGTATTTTTATGTTACCACGAAACTATTTAAAAAATTTTAGTCAATTTTGTTTCAAAAACAAAACTTTTTATGAAACTTCCTATATATACTTCATCATGACCTTAGAAGTGTTTTCGATCTTTTGCGAATTTTATGTTTTTAAAATGCATCTTCGTTTATTTGTTATTACTTTTGGTATCAAAACATTTTTTTTTAAACTAAAAATGCTAGACGATGCTCTCTATGACGACACATTTTCTAAGGTTGTAGTGATTTAGCTATGGGATCAAAACTTAGTCGAAATTATTAGTTGTACAAATATTAGTGCAATACCGAACAATACTAAAAGTTAAAAACCTCTTTAGTTTATGAAAAAGCTTTTTAACTACAGTTAGTAGTACAGTTAGTTAGTTTGTTATTGATCGAGCTTTTATTGTTAAGCTTAAATATATGTTTGAAAGTTTTTGTGTAATTTAAAGTGATTAGAAGCGAGTTTCACAATTTTGCAATCAAATTGCAATTGTTGTTTGGCCACTTTAAAATACAGAAAATCTTACATATTCTTCCATATACGTGGTGAGACTGCTTTGTATTATACGTATGCTTTAACTGGCACTCTGCATAGGTGCGGCTGCCGTTGCTGCCAAACAACGTAGACATTTGGGGCAGATCAGGGAACACCCCTACCAAAGAGCTGGCGCTCTGTCTTAAATAGACAAGGTTAGTTTTTTCACTTATTTATTGTTTCAGGTGTGTGGCCGCAATGTATGTGTCATTTTTGTGTGGTTTCTTGTGTTTCTATTTTTTTACACTTTCCGTTGAATTTCGAATCTCCATATTAAATAAATTTAGGAAATGTACAATTATTTCCGCTTTATTTGCCATTTTAGGTATTTATACGTACATATTAAGTATTTTTATAGTTGTATATTAGCAGCAGTAAATGTTCACATTTAAGCCATCTATTCAGTATTTAATTTTTTAACGATGCGGGTTGTGACACAAACTATACAATTGCAGATATTATATATTATAGCTCTCCCTAAAGGAAAGAAGGAATGTTGAATATTTTGCGTGTTACCAAGTATTTTAATACTTACAAAAGAGTTTTATATATTTGAAATATTGAGACATGTTAAATAATATATTGTGCCAAAATTGTTTTTTTTAATTATTTTTTTTAAATTACAATTACTTACATTGTCGACTGATCTCAACAGTATTTGTGATGCAAAATTTATAATCCCGTTTTTATATAAGTTGGAGTTCCGCATTTCTATTGGACCATTTATGTCTTAATATTTACACAGGAGTTGTGCTTTACTAGTCTCAAATTATATATTTTATTGCTGGTGCTTATATATTTTATTTATTTGGTGTTATATATTTTATTTACCAAGTTGATTTTCACAACGCCGATGTGATATTTCGATGCCTAATTTATTCTTTAATTATCCTTCTTTCCTTCACTAAGTATGCACAATTAAGTGCCCCTTACTTACGAGGCATTTTCATGTCCAGCGTATGTTTTATATTATTATTATTATTATTTATATAGAGTTATGCGCTTTGCTGCTTTTTGATATTACCGAAAAGGAATATTTCAAAACTCGGCAAAGTTAATTTTATGGATTATGTTGTAGATTTATATCTTCATATATCATTATATTTTTTGTATGTTGTTGACTTGCGCCAATGTGGAACAAAAATATATTTATATAAAACCAAAGTATATGTTTTTGATTTCACCTTATATATTTTTATTATAGTTTATGGGTAGAAAATTGTTTTTCCGATATTTAGGATGTAATTTACCAGTAAAAGCTGCAAGAATATTAGCATTAACTTTATTAATATTTATTAACACCGTTCTATATTGTATGTTTTTATAACTACTTCTAATTCCACATGGCCAAGTTCACTAATGTATGAATGGTAACACGATTGTGTTCATAGCACTATATTAAAACTGCGTTCATATTAACCCATTGCATTATATAAATTGTATAGAAATACGTGGCTTGAAGTATTTTATTTTATAAAGTTTATTATGTCGATACCTCAAGCCACCAACTTTGTTGCTTTTATACTACTCGAAATCATCATACTACTTATTCTGAATGCACTTTACTATCTAGTATTATGTTCATGACAAAAAATTCAACCTAAATTTGCATTACTTAATAGCTTGCACGGATTTTAATATAGTATTTTGAACACTTTCGATCTTGCTGCAATTATGTACTTTTGTACACTTAATTATGATGATTTATTAATACCTTTATGTATGTACAAATTGCTTTACTAATTATTCCAGTGTCAATTTTTTTTATTTGATATTCAAATTCTTGCATGTTATTATATACACCCAAGGTAACAACACAAGAGGTCAAGATTAAAGTCAAAGTCAACATTTTCAATCGATATCGCATAATTAATCGACGTAAGCATTTTAATATGTTAATAAAATTATATTTAAGTGCATTACGTACAACAAGTTGCATCTATTGTACCTAATGTAACTTAAAATTTAAGTATCCGTTAATTATAAATAGATCGTAGAATTGCACGACCGCTTAAGCAAGCACTTGACTTAAGTTACCAAAAATTAGTTTCTTATTTAAAAATTTTGAGGCTTAACTTTGCACAGTTTTGATGTGTCCTTAAATATTATTTTGTAATTAATTAGTCATGTTAAATACGGTTTGTTTTAATCGATTTTAATGTGTACATCGAATAAATGTTATATTATTTGCGACACTGGAATAAACTAAACTTGATAATATATGCAAGTGGTACAGCTATGATACAATACTAACAATCTGTTTTCTTTTCTTTTCTTGTTAACTCGGTTGCCCGGCCTGTAGGCTTGGAGTGCTAACCCGTCACCTACGCCACTCCACTAACCGGACGCCGGACCACCTGCGGTAGCGGTACGTCTAACCTCACATCACTAACAATCTCACCGTCACAATACTCTGTATACTGTGGAAGTATTAAAAAAGTATAAAAATGTATCGATACAATTAATTATTACATTCTAACACTAGTTGACATGTAGTTCAGTTTAAATTTTTTTATGTGGTTAGTATATATTCGTATGATTTTGTAAATTACAATTACTTTATTATGATGTATTGTGGATACTTCCTAAGTATACGTTGTTTATATTGCATATTACGATATGCATAGCTTATTATAAAACTCTAAAAAATACTAATAACATTAATTTTATTAGTTTATAATCATAAAGTACAAAATGATTGACAAGTGCCAACATTGTTAATAAAATATCAATTGTATTAAATGCTGTAACTTATCTTATGCTTAGTGTTGAAAATATTTAATTTTATCGTTTTGTTGTCTTTTTCAAAATTTCAAATGACATTTTCGTATTAAAAAAAAAACGCATATACAATGATAAGATGTTGCCGATTAATATTTAAAAAGTTGATATGCAATTAGTATTTCAAATTCTACTGGTAAAATAGGGCCATATTTCGGATGAGAGTCGCAAATTTGGTCGCAGGTTAAATCATATATATCCTTGGAAACGATTATTGCAAACATTTGCTTTTATAAAAATAAGCACGGTTTATCTATGACCACGTTATGACTAAATCGAATCATCATCTCGGGATACGGCCCTTAGTGTCTAATTTTAAAACCTATCTATTAATATTTGTACTGAATATTATTGAAATTTGATACCGGTATATTTTTAATATTATGGTACTTAATCAGAAACCTGCGTATCTACACTTTTTAAATTAAGATAAATAAAACTATTAAAAAAAAAATGAGGGTAGTTAAGGTAGGTTTAGCAAAAATATAATTATTTTATCGATAAAAAAAATTAGATCTGTGTCATATTATAGTTATTTCTGTTTTTAATTTTGCACAAATACTTTATCGTTAAAAGTTTATCTCGACAATATTAAGTTTGTTAAAGCAGGCACGTTGAGAAATGCTTTCTTTGATTTAGAATTTTTACTTAATTAAGAGTATAAGTATTGTTGCAATATAATTAATTTTAGCAATTATAAAATTATATTTGTAACGATTGTGTTCAGTGCCGTTTGTTTCATTTTAATGGCTTGAGTTGTTACGTAGCTGTAAGAAAGATAGCATTTCTTTGTGTGTTTTTAGTTTTTTTTTTCAGAATATAAGTTTTACTTAAATTTTGGTCACTGTCAAGTCAAAAATCAAATTTAGTAATTTCGACCGTTTGTAACAAATTTAGGATTTTAACAGGAATGAATCCATTTTCCGTCCACGGTTTCATTTTCATCGATTTTCTTTCTTTTTATATGTATTATTGTTTAGGAACTTATTCAATACTCACAGTGTATAATAGGTATGTTAAAAAGAGAAATATTGTGACAAGAAATTGTTCTGCTATTTAATTATTTATTAAATAAAGTGCAATAAAGTTGTTAATAATATATTTTATATAAAAAGGGCTGTAAAAATTGAACATAAAAATATTTTTCTGCCCACATTTATCTACATATTAAAAATAATTACAAGTTTTCAATTTAATATTATATAAGAAATACTGTTGATTATTATTACAATAAAAAAATAGCCTGCAAATTATTAATGGTTAAACAATAAAATCTGACAGTCCTAATAAAGTGTGCAATTTTTTCAGTTGAATTAATTTGAGGAATTTTTTTTGGGCAAGTGCGTTACATTTTTCTCGTTTTTAATATTATGTATGTACTTAGATTCTGAATATTAAATAATTTATGTACGCTAATATTAGAATCGACAATATTTATTCACATTAGTCGCATAACTCAATAGGGCGATTGTAATAAATTTAGAAGATAAAGTTGGATTCAAATTAAATTATTAAAAAAAATCAATAAAACTTTGTTTACATTTTCAACATAACATTTTACTTATTGCGAAAAATGAAGAATATATCGATTCACTGCAAGTGTGGTATGCTGTGTACTTTTAAGTCGATTACTTGCATATTTTAATAAAATATTTTGCCAATAATGAATTACTTAACTGATCAAAGACATAGTGATATGCGAGTACTTATTTTAGAAAGTAGAAAAATATTTAAATAATAAATTTATGTGCGAGAAATTCAATTTATTTCAAAAATAATATACGACGAGGCACGAGGAAATTAATTTTTAAAAATATATTTGCTATTGAGTTTTGTGACTTATTATAGTAATAACTAAAAAATTGTATAATTAAATAAGAAATTAGTTTTAAATGTTTTATGAGATATTATGGCGATAACTTTAAAGGTAGCTTTTTACAATTCTATTTTGTATTATTATTTAGGTTGTAGCTATAATTTGTGTCATATTAATATTTATACATGTTAACACATCAGTTGCTGATAATTTTTTCCATAGCAGAAGTGGTAGAAAGGTTATATAAAAGTGTGTTACATCTATATTTTTAATTAATAAATATATATTAACAAATTAACTTATTTTCCATTTGCTTACTAATTATATGTGGAGGTGTGTCTGTAACTTTATAAAATATGATTTTTAACAATCATTCCGTGATAGCATTTTGTATGTTTTTCTTGTTACTGTTATGCCCTTTTGCACGCATAGAAAACACGATCGGTATTATTAATACATTTATTTATTAATAATTATTAACACCAAAAAGAGTAATGTTTTTAACAGTTTTTAATTATTAACACCAAAAAGGGTAATGTTTTTAACAGTTGTAGTTAATATTGCATTTCTCTCTCGACTTATATTCTTACTTTGACATGGTAACAAGTTTTTCATTTGAAAACTAGTTTAAAAAATATGACAATTGATCGTCCAGTGCACAAAAGTTGGTCCTTGCATCGTAATTAAAAACATAATCTAGACATGGATAAGAAAATTACAAATGTCTTTTTTATGTAAGAACGTACGTTCTACAAATAATCGTATGCAATAAAAAGGGAAGTCGCGATAAATGGATGTACGAATAGACATATGTATGTACATATATTAGTGATGCATTAAAACGTCACGTTGACATTTGCTGCACATATTTGGTTTGTTTACATTATTTATTTATAAGTATTTAACAATAATTTATTCCGGAACGCTATAAATTGGTATAGGTATCTGTTATTAATAAAAGCGTTTATGAAAACGATTTGTTTTTAAAACTAGATTAGGTCATTATAATTTATAAGTTAAGATATATTTATAAGTACATCATTCTGGTGTACATCTTATAAGTACATTTTTGCTTGTTTCTTAATAATTTTCTTTATAATTATGACAATTGTTATGACGCGAGGGCCAACTCTCGTGCATTGAACTATTATCATAAAACTATTTATCCATTAATTCATTTTTATATGTACTTGAAATGAACTATAAACGCTTGCAAATATTTTAACAAAGTCCTAAAAATCAAATGGGTAGGTACCTACTTACAGATCTATTTTATAACGCATAGTGATGTCATTAAACATCGATTTTTAATGAAAACTAATTTTGCAATATCATGATTGACATTTCGAACGATTGTAGTTCGAAAATACAACGAAATTTTAACGTTAAGCCCAAAAAGTTTTATCTTATCAGTTTATTCCGTGTTTACATTTTAGTTAAAATTTACTGTTTTTGCGATAACTCTATTGAACTTTGTAATTCAAATTACACGGGTTTCTTTAAAATTACACATTATTAGAGTTTGTTCATAAAAAAAAACTTGAAATATTTTTATAATGAATTTTAATTAATCTAATTGAATTATCTTGTTTATTAAATAAAGACGAATACAATAAATATAAAACAAAAATTACTAGGTTAACGATTAGGTGCGCGTGGCACGGATTCGTGCCACTGCATTCTTTTGTCAAGTGCGCATGGCACGGATCCGCGCCAATCCATTCGAGTTAGTAAATGGGTCATTATGATTCAGCGTTAGGTAGAGTTTATGCGTTTTTGTCGACGTGCAAGAAGTGTTCGCGTTTACTGCTTTGCTCGTCGTTTTCGATTAGTTTTATTCAAAGTGAAGTTATGGAGGAAAATGTGCCTGGTACCTCCGATCCTAAGAAAAGGAAAATTACGCTAAGGAATCCAAAGAAACTTACCGATATGGAATTAGAACAGTTATTAAATGAGTGTAGTGAGGACGAAGAGGAATATGGTAGCGATCGAGACTATATCCTTGATGAGGACGACGACTCTGAAGAAGACACTGGGGATGAAGGTGAAGAAGGTAAGTACCGCATTGTTTCGAATACAAGCCATATCCTAAAAATACGTTTGGAATTTCAGAAAAAAAGATGAACCCCTTTTTGAAATAAAGTTTAAAAAAGTGATATACCTATATCTTCAAACTCGTTTTAATATTTTTATTTTATACATCAATACCGACTTATCGTTTTTTTTCACTGTCACTGACGCATAAGAACCTTTTTTGTGCAAATTAGATACTTTTATATGTTTCTTTTGATTTATTTTAATTTTAACTTTTGCAATAGAGTATATTCATATTTAATATTAAATAATTAATAAATATTATATTAATAAAATATATTATTTAATATTAATAATATTATATAAAATTTAATTAAATAAAATATATTATATTAAATATTATATATTATTAATATATTACCCATATTTAATAAAACGAAATTTTGAAACGGTTTTTTTTCGCTACTTCCTGTAAAATTTAAATATAGGTAATGTTTCCTACGCCCCTCTGACTTGAGGCCCTCGATATTGTTTGAATAGTCAAATCAGATTACGTTAGAGATTTCGAATGTAAGCCGCAGGTCAAATTATGCCTTTCATCATTTTTGGGACAAAATGTGCGGCTTGTATTTGGATCAATACGTGGTATTTGAAATTGTGTATTGTTTCTTCCAAGTTTCTCATTTAAATTTCATTGTAGATAATGAAATGATTGCTTCGATAACAGAAATGCCAGAAAGAAGAAGCACAAAAGAACCTCCAATTTGGACCAGTATTCCCCCCCAAAAAATGAATATTTTTGAATTCACTAAAACTAATGCACTTTTGAAGCCAGTGCCTGGTAATATGGAACCAATTGATTTCTTTCGATTTATTTTCGATGACGAAATCCTCAACCTGGTCGTAAGTGAAACCAATCATTACGCTGAAGAACTGTTCTGTGCCGAAGGGGTTTCTGAAAATTCACGAATTACACGATGGAAGCCAGTAACCCCCGAAGAAATGTTGACGTTTCTTGGACTTCTGTTACATATGGGAACAATAAAATTAAACAGACTTCAGGATTACTGGAAAAGCCATCCGTTATTCAATTTAAAATGTTTTTCAACATATATGAGTCGCGACCGATTCCTTGTGATATTGCGGTGCCTCCATTTTGCAAGAAATCCTGCTGCTGAAGAAACGACCTACGATCGATTGCAGAAAATACGACCCATTATAAATTTTTTCAACAACAAAATGACAAGCATATATTATCCGGCCAAAGAACTTTCGCTGGATGAATCGATGGTATTGTGGCATGGGCGACTCATTTTTCGACAGTATATAAAAAGCAAATGCCACAAGTACGCCATTAAACTTTATATGCTGACGGAGCCAAACGGTATGATTTTGCAAACAGTAGTATATACTGCTGTTAGTGGAAAAGGCGATACAACAAAAGTAGTTCTAGAGTTATTACAAAACTATTTAGATGCTGGTCATTCTGTTTATTTAGACAATTTTTATAATTCGGTCGAACTGGTAGAAAAACTCACCGAACGAAAAACTTACTGTAGCGGCACCTTGAACGTGAAGCAAAAAGACAACCCGAAACAAGTGCTCGCTAAAAAATTAAAAAGAGGCGAAACCGCTGCCAGCTATTCCAATAAGATATTAGTTGGAAAATGGAAAGATAAGCGCGACGTTTTGTACTTATCAAATGAGTATACCAATGAAATGATCGAATACATCGATAAGAGGAACCGCGCCAAGACAAAGCCGGCTCCTATTTACCACTATAAAAGGCATACGGGCGGCGTCGATCGCCAAGATCAGATGAATTCTTATTATCCTTGTGAAAGGAAAAGTATGAGGTGGTATAAGAAATTGGGGATACATTTTCTACAATTAATGCTACTCAATGCTTACACTCTGCATAAAAAATTTTCACAAACGCTACCGCTTTATGACTTTCGGTTATCGATTTTGGAAAAACTTTTACGTATCGAAAATACTAAAACACCACGTACGCAGAAAAGTCCGATAAAACATCTTCCAAGTAAAATAGATAAAACCAACGATAAAGGCGAAACAAATAGAAAGCGGTGTAGAGTATGTTCAAGTAAAAATATTAGAAAACTGACAATATACGAATGCCAACAATGCCCGGAAAAACCTGGACTATGTGTCGGTGTTTGTTTTGAAATGTTCCATTCCTAACTTTTTTCTTCACATTTTTTGTAGTCTATGTTTCTAATCGACTTTGTTTTTATTTCCAAATAACGTTACAATTGACGTTTTCGATAATTGCGTCAATAGATACCGAACCCATAGTCTTTGAAATTATAAACTCTCCAATATTTACCACAATTGAAAGTTGTATTATATTTATACAATTTTTATAATCGGTTAGCATGGTTTTTAAAAGTGATAAATAATCGAAAGTTGTATTTTCAAAGATTATAAGTTGATTCGGTATTTACTGGTGCAATTATCGAAGACGCCTAATACTACAAGTCACAAATTCAAGTCGATCGACACCGAGCAAGAAATTCTTAGCCTTAGTGCAATTTCCAAACATCAACAATGAAAACACATTGTAACACCTGGGGTGCATGTGCATTGAAAAGGTCGCAGCGAAAGTGTTAATCAAGAATTAAAAATATCAAAATGTATTAGCAAATTGTCAAAGATACTTGCATGATTAGTTTATAAATTTAGTAAAGACGGATGTTAAATATTTGTATCGCAATTGTAGATAATTATGTATAAGATCAAGACAAAAATAGAAAATTATTTATAAGCTTTTAAGTGCTGATAATCACATGCATGATATAGAGCCAATCTTTCACAATTCAACATGTAGATATACCGAGTGGCTATGAGGCCAGGGTCAAGTAATTCCTATGTTTATGAACTGATTGTTTTGAAATTTGGAACATACATAATAAGGTAAGTGCACATTATGGTG
This sequence comes from Rhagophthalmus giganteus, assembly GCA_036326145.1. Taxonomy (NCBI): domain Eukaryota; kingdom Metazoa; phylum Arthropoda; class Insecta; order Coleoptera; family Rhagophthalmidae; genus Rhagophthalmus; species Rhagophthalmus giganteus. The sequence goes on along the minus strand of JARFJA010000026.1, from coordinate 1,724,704 downwards.
GGGCACAACCAATTGCTGGGGTGCATTTTAAACGAGTCATTGCTGATATCTCTATTGCATGATGATTGATTGCAGAGTAATGCGCCCCGGCATAATGTATACCTACCTATATAAGACATAATTTCCAAAATGGCCGGCTTCCCGTTTCGATGGAAGCGATACCAAATTTGATTTTTCAAATTGAATAAATCCTACATGTTCAGCTAAATGAATTTATTTGTAAAATTTATAGCATGCGTTTAAATTAATACATCAAACTATAAATATTAATTGGTGCACTATAAATAAAATAATCAGTAATTTATTATAAATTATATCCTTAGGTTTTAGAATTTTTAAACATTTTAGAAAAATATTTTTCTTCGATACAATATATAAATATATTTATTGCAATTATTGTTTCAAAAATTAAAATATAAGCACTATAAATTACAAAATTCGTTAAATTATAAATTAATATATAATAAACATATTTTTTTAAATTCTAAATCTAGACACGTTTTAATTTTCAGTTACCTTATTAGATAAATTCCTAGCCCAAACTGGTGGAAGGGTAGAAAATGTCAGAAAACCTGTATGACCAGATTGAGTGCTTGGAGGTACCGAAGTCGTTGTTTTTATAATTTCCTTCTCCTGTTTCTCATTTACGTTATCGTCTTTCTTCGTTTTAACAAAATCTAAGTGTAAAACATTCATAGATCTACTTTGAACAGAATACTGAGTTTGTATAATTTCTATTGTTTGAATTTCTTGAAATCCCGATTCTAACATAACAGAGCAAGTTCTTTGCACTTGTTCCATACATGGCGAAAAGAACAAATTCTGCCTCCGTTGCGTTTCAATGAGTTGACCGCATGCGGTACTGCTAACCAAGGATGAGGTAAATCTAAAAATACAGCATCCACTGAATCGTTTAATTCATCACCAAAACCATCGGCACAGACATCTTTGTGCGTCACAGTTACCCATTCGGATAATCCGTGTTCTTTAAATTCATTTCTAGCCGTTTCCACACGTTGTTCATGAAAATCAAAAGTGTATAAATGTCCGTTTGGTTTTATAGTACGTATTAGAGCATGCGATAGCGAACAACTGCCCGTTCCACTTTCAATTACACACTACCAGGTGATAATTCTAATTGTAGCACTATCATACTTGCATCTGGCGTATAAATTATTTGAGTACGATGAGGCAAAGTTAACGTCCATAATTCTGGAGATGGTTGTAATATGTAACCCCAACCTTTGGTCAAATTTATCTTGGTCCCGTATTCCTTACCAATTAAATCTGCACATTTTAGTGCACCGTAAGGTGTCTGAAAAACATTTTCAATTAAACTTCCCTTTTTACTTAACGTTTTGGCTTCAGCTTTAACGCTGTATATTTGATGAATTGTTAAATACAAAATAACCGTATCTCCTTCATTTATTATACTTTTAAATCCGTTAAAACTCATATTTATTAAAATTCATGAATTAAATAGTTTTAATATATTTTAAACATGCACATATTTGAGGTTATATGTATGTTATGGGTTAACTTCAACTTTTAAATAATATGCCATTGTAGCTAATGCTCAAAATATAAATAATTTTTCACGTTAGAACGCAGTGGAAATAATTGAAAACCACATCTTTTATAAATTTTAGAACTTCACGAAATTAATTTAAATATATTTTAATACATATTTCCATTTATAACATTTCCATCACTTTAAATATCATAATTCGATGTAGTATTAATATTTTTTTTTAATAGAGAGAATTCGATGTAATACTTACATATAAATTTGAATTACTTAAAAATAACGAATATAAGGTTATTTAACGAAAATTCTAATCTGTTTTTAAACAATTTTTAAATCTACGATATCAATTGGTATCATTTACGAATTCATGTTATTATACACGATCTAAAGTTTAAATAAATATTAAGTGGAATTAAACATAATTTAAAGTACGTGAAAAATAACATAAAATGAATACTAACCTTCAAAGTGACGGTGTGTTTAAAGATTTACTATTAAAAAAACTATCGTGTGCAGTTTCATGTAGTGTTTTCTCCAACCTAGCAGTAGTATTTATTTATATTGCTGTTATGAACTTTGATACTAATCCTTCGCTATGGTTTTCTTCGATACTTACTATGTTAACCTCGTTAAGTACATGGTTATACCTCGTTCCTTTTTGCAGTATAATTTTTACTCAAATTACGATATGTGCCAAAGATTATGTATTTAAGACTGCATGTCCGTTATCACGATTTGAAAAATTAATGTCCGTACTTTCTATACGAACATTCATATTATGTTTCCTACACATTCTTATTGGAGGCCTTGTAGTATGGATGTATTTATCGTTGAGTGGTGGAAGATATCAAACATTTTATACAGATTGTGAAGACGATAAGTATTGCTTAAAGAACGAAGTATTTGTTTTAATACTCGGCGGTCTATGGACAGGTTTATATTTTTTCTTACAAGTATATATGACCGATAGAAATATCATTTTTCCTGTTGTACAGCAATCTAAACTATTATACTTTAAGGCACAATTTTTGTTATTACTAGAAAAAAGTAGACAAATGGCATTTTATCCAACACTTTATTTTAGTGGTCTATATTATTTTTATGGTTTAGAACTTCAAAACTTAAGCGAACATATTTTCCAAATTCACATAAAAGTTGAAGATTTCAATTACGAACTATGCATCTATATTTGGATATTTACTGCATTATATTTTCTCAACATGAATCTTATGCGGTTCTTTTTTGAATTATTTTTAACCGAATCGGTTGAACATCCTGTCATGTTTACAGATGAGAATAATGCTTCGTTAGCAGAAGCATTACTTATAGATAGTATTCCCATATTACAACATTTAGCTTGCTTGGATTTATATTTATTATCAATTTGGTCACCAGAGCGTAGGCAAATGTTGTTTACATTATCACAACCTGGTGGACACCCCTATACATGGAATAATCTTGTACAAGGAATTCTTAAACTGTTGATAGAATTTATAGAAGGTTTAAATGTATCGATGGATGCACTGACAGCTAGTGAAGAAAAATCGCCTCAGAAACACGAATTTAAACCTAATATCGTAGAAATATTGCCACCAACTCCACCAGAAACATCACAAAAGTACCATAATATGCGTAATATGTCTTTAATTTCTGTAACCGAACCAGTCGAAATTGTAGAAGTAGATGCTAGAAATATGATTATGTCAAGCCTGCTCGATATCATTACTGAAATTATTACAAAAAAAATTATGGCTATTTTTGAAAAATTTAAGAACATATCTATTGTAAAATACATATTTGGACAATTACCAGAAGCGCAAATAAGCGAGTATTTAAGAAATGGACAATTAATAGTTTGGTTAACGCAAGCCGTTGCCAACATAGTGGTTTCATCGCTAACCGAAGATCCATACGGAATCATTCAAAAAGATCTTCCTGCCTTACTTACGAGTTTAGTTCAATTAAGACAAACCTCAGAAAAATTAAGCAAAATCTCAACGATCAACAAAAAGGATTTGTCGATTGACGATTTTAGTGTAAATATGAACAACAGTGTTAACAGTGCTGTAAAACGTAGTTTATTATATATATGTAGAGCATTCGCCAATTACTTAACTGAGATTCCTTTAGAAAGAGACGTTGCTGCACATTTACAAACTTATTTATAGTGATAAATATTTATGTGATAAATGTAATTTTTTGAACTGATGTTGAAATATTTTCATAAACTAATTTGTATACTTGTAAATGTGTTTTTAATGATAGAAACAAATGTTATAATATATAGGTACATATAATTTTTTTCAATTTGCCGATTTTTCCACTTTACAGTGGTTCAACTTAACAATATTTTTCAATGCAGGCATTTATTAACATTTGGAGGATAAACTTTTAAGTTCTCGTTTAATTAATTATTTATCTTACCTATGTATATTCAATTTATAATATTTTCAATTTTCAATGGATTTATCAGAATGCAATTCTATCGTAAGTTAAAAAAATATTCATATTTATATATGTATATTTATTTTTGAGAATTTCCAATTAGTGCTAATGTGATAATAGATTTTAATTTTTACAGTTTTTATATCTTGTCATCTTCATGATTTATTTTATTTAATTATATTGTATCTACTTAAAAGAAAAATATTTTTCTGTTGTCGAATTAAAATTCAAAATTTATTAGAACTTGTTTTAACCAAAAATAATTAATGTTGCACAACAATTAACCAGTTTTTGTAAAATTTACACGTCTTTTCCATTAAATTCAACTGCTTTGAAATAGTTAAATATTTCGAAAAATTAAACTATTACAAAACGCGTGTACCGTTAGTTTTCGCTTCGTTTCATTTCCTGCTTTGTTTTACAAAACGATGTTTCTAGTAGTCTAGAGGACCTAAACTAAAATATTCAGGTAGAATCAAAATTTTCTAAAAGTCATCCATAATTTCTAACGCCTACAATCTGGCAACCCACATTACTTCAATTTAGGTTGCCGACTTCTAGGCGTATGAAATGCCGTAAAGAATAAAAAACAGTGTTTTTTCTGAGATTTCGTCGAATATCGAGTAGTAAAGGCCGTATAATCTAAAGGTTACAGATAGAGGCAAAAGTTTACAAAATGGTGATTTTTCGTAATTTCGTAAAAATTTGAACTGAATAAAAGCGCGTGTATTTTATCATTTCTTTCTTAGTTTTAGGTATATATTAAAAACGGCCTTTTTAGTAATTCTGGACATAAACTAAAAGTATCAAGTGTGTAGGACCAAAATTTTGCCGAAAAACTTGCCAATTTTGGATCGTTTAAAAAAAATCATGTAGGTAAATAGTACAAGTTTTTTTAAGATCGCTTCAAAATGATATGTTACACGTCGTTTTGTTGAACTCGACAAATGACGAAGTCTCAAAAAAAAACACCTACCTTATGATTGTTCAAATGTTTTACACAAAATTTTGACTCGACCTTTGGTCTCGATTTACCATTTCAAATTCAATGTTTTCGCTGCATCACAGCATGAATACATTCATGTAATGGATTATTCAAAATGGTTTTACTCGAAAATGGCGTGTCCTATGGAAATTTGATAAACGTACGTTTTTTTAGTAGAAAACTTTGAAGTCTCATAATTTCTTGTCAAAAGTTGATTAATTTGACATACACAAAAATTAGGGTGATATTTACCCACTCCCCATGCAGTGAACACATCCCAGAATTTAATTTTGAGCATTTGATAATTTTAATTTAATAAGCATAAAAACGTAAATGTACCGGTTTTCGTCATTTTATCTCGAAAGGTTCAGGAGATATTAAATTAAAACCATTCTAAAACTCACATTTGAAAGGGCTCCATCTTCCTTAGGGGGCATTTTAGAAAACAATTATATTGAGGTTTTCGTCATGTTTAACTCGCTCTACTTGTCCTCAGGTTTTGACCACCTGTTTTAGAAACACGTTGCATTATTGAAAACACTGGTTCTAGGCAGTAATAAGTATTCAAAGCGGCACTTTTATTATTATTTTTTTTGATAGATTTTATTGAATAAGCAATATAAATATTGATTAGACGATTTTGTCTTGTTTTGTCGATGGACTTCTGTATACCTAAGTAATATTTAAAAAAAAAACAGCATTAGCCAATCACATATTTTCTTATCTAATATTGATTTTTTTCTTACAATTTAATGGACTTCTTAATGTTTAATAGGTATTAAAATATAATAATGAATTAGGTTGCTAGGTACTTACTTTTAAAAATAATTTAGGTGCTTATTTAATATTCAAATATTAAGTAGCAGTCGATATGTATCTATTTATAAACAATATCATCTTTGCACATGTCATGATTTGAAATCTTATTATTTATAACTACATATTATTAATTATTATAATTTATGTCAATAATATGTAGGTACAGATTTTACGGTATAGTTTAGTTTATGTTCATATTATTTCTATTGCGCTATACATTTATATATATGTACATAAAGTATATTGTTACCTATATATCAGTCCGATGAAATGCTCTGGTATCACCCGTTATCGTATGATGACCTTCGCCCCTATCGTCTGAATTTTCAATCAAATCTCAAATGACGTGAGGATCGTGTTGGTCATTTGTATAGTACCTACGTTTACAATTTTAAGTATGTACTTATGTTAGTAATGTGGAGTTCGTAAAATGGGAAACGCGGATTTTCGTATTGTTTCAATTTCGGCGTGGGAACAGTTTACGATAAGGTTTTTTTCCGTCTGGATCGGTTTTTGGTTTTTTTGTAAACAAATTTTTAAATGGATTTGGTATCCGAATTCCACAAACTCAATACCACGGGATAATCCGCCGTCTTTTCTTGTGGACTCGACTTTGGGACAACATAAATACGTGAAACTTAAGGTAAATATAAAACATTTTTAATTGAAAATTAATTCGGAGTAATTCATACGAGTATTTCGTAATACGTTGTGATGAGTGTTCGTAAAAATCAAAATAATGAGTAATAGCGAAAGATATGCCTACATATAAGTGTTACAGATAAATTTATTAACTTTATAGACCTATGTTGCAACTATGTATTTATATTTTACGTAGGTGAAATATTTTAAAAGTATTTCTATAATAATTATTATTAGTTTTTAATTGCACGGAACGAAATGTTATTTAGATATATGCAAACGTTACATTTTAAAATACATTAATTAAATACCTATTAAGCTATAAAAGTACCTGATATAAAGTACCTTATATTAAATATTAAATTTTATAAATCTTACGTTATTATTTATTTTATGAATTACAAAGTATTGATAGGTAGGTAATTATTTGAAGTCGAATGTAACAGATGGTCAAAAATTCATTTATTAACTTTTATATTTAGCCAATAAAGTGAAAAATACAATAATGTTTAAAATGTATGAATTATCTCGTATTTATTTGGAATAACAAGAAAAATGAAGAAATAAAATCATATAATTATAGGTTATTATTATTTAAATTCATACCTCTACCATTTATTATAGCCGTTAAAAACAGTAGCAGGTGTTAATTTTAATTGTAGTAAAAGTTTCTTTAGCTTTTTTAATCGAACAGTTCGAAAAGTTATCAAATTTACACTAACTAAAATGTTAATTAATTTTAATCGCGGTTATTGGCATAGTATACATTTTATGCTATAATCATAATTAGTTAAAAAAAGAAATAAATTATTGGTAAATAATTCGAAAAGTAGCAATTCAAATTTTGCAATAATATGAAGGTTCCATATTTATAATTATTTTTAGTTCCTATCATAATTATTTGAATATAAAAAATACATTTTAATTCGTTTAAAAAAACCACGCGATTTTCTCGAAAACGGTTAGAGATATGTAAACATCACATTTTATAAAAATTGTAGAGTATGAAGGGGGCCGTTTGATGGTGACGTTCAATGACCTTGAGACCTATCGGTTTTTGGAGTTATAGATCTAACTTACCTTTTTTTTTAATTGGATCAATATTTTTGTGATAGCCAATCGATAATTCGTAAAAAAACAAAAGTTTTTTACTTTAGAGGTATCTTTCGAAATAATCAATCGTTTCGAAGATATGAAACAAAATAAACATTTGGTTTAAAAAAGAACAAAAGCATAATTATTAAAACTGTAGATTAGCATATACGTGCACCTACTCATTTAGCATTTAAAATAGTGCAATAGATTTTTTGATATCACCAACGAGAGGGTACCGCCCCTATGTTTCCCAATCACAATGTTTTATAGAGTCAATATTACGTTATAACAAGTAGACAAGTAGCAGGAGAAAGTTTCGAACCCCGCTCCAAAAAGCACCACCACTCCAGAGTTTATGAGCAGTAGGCAACGAGAGCAGTTAGAATACTAAAGGTGTTAAGCAAGGTTTCTGGTTTAAGCCGCACCCCGGCACTGTACATTTTAATTATAAAATAAAGAGATATTTATAAACCAAAATAGTCCAGTTTTTACATTTTTAATAGCATTTTCGGATTCTCCAAACATTTTAACACAAAAGAGTCCTTTTTTCTAATTTAGATAAAATAAGACATGTCCGATGAAATCGCATTTAAAAAATTTAGAGGTACAGTGAGTGTAGGTGTAGGTAAGTAACTTTGGGGATAAATATCTTAGGGCGGGCGTCGCGTCATAGGAAAAAAGGTTTATGGGTACTTATGGTATTATTTTGATGTCATCTATGCGCTCCCAAAATTTCGCATCGTTTTCTAGACGCCACATATACGGGGTGAGTCAAAATTCACCCCCCAGCGCTTGGATATGTATTATACAATTAAAAATGAAAAATAACAAAACGAAGAACCTTTTGGGTCAGGTTAACCCTGAGTCGAAAATTGTCCGAAATTGTCCATTTGTCCGAAAATGGCTTCGCTTTCGGGATTTTAGTATTCTTTATTTTTAATTGTAAAATACATATCCGAACGCTGGTAGTGAATTTTGACTCACCCTGTTACCCATAATTACCTTGCGTCCCCCAAAATAGAGTCTTCCGTGGGAATAATTTTGGTAGGTTTGGATATTATTATGTTGTTTAAGCTCATTTTTATCTACATTTTGACACAAGAAACATTTGTGTTGCAGTTACAACCTTTTCCCGATAAGAAACAATACAGACAGTTCTCACTTTTAAGTCAGGTTACGTACTAGCAACGAGCGACGTAAAACGAAACGTCGTAAAACGAGACACATTTTTCTAACTTATCCATGTAAAATCAAGTATACTTCGTCCAAACCTATATGTAACCGTCATCAATATAAGGTTACTAGATGATGATCTTTCACACAGTGCTGTCACCTCGTACCTCGTATTTTGACAGTTCTAATAAATTGTAGTCTTTCTTTATACCATTTAATATGTGCGCAAGTAAATCATCTATAGAATATGTCACTTTCCAAACTTTAAACCGAATTACAAATAAACAATCTAGTAACTTTTTGATGACGTAAATTGCATATAGGTTTGGATAGACCATAGTTAGGTTCTCAGACGTGAAAAAACTACATTTTTAAAGAAATTAACTAGTTTAATTTATGAAGTTGACGTATCTTTAAACAAAATAATACACACAATAATAAAATAACGTGAATAATTAAGTTAATTATGTCCATTTGGTAAAAAAAGTCATTTAAACGCTTCTGCTTACTTTCTTTTTATTCTCATGAATTTCTCTTAACGTTTATAGGCGAGAGAAATGTTTATGTTGACTTCGATACTTCGTTCAAAGTTAGGATCATCTGATTCAAAGATTCGATGTTTAAAATATCAACTATTTTATCAAAGATTGTTAAAAAATAAAATGAATATTTAAAATGTACACCAGCAATTTGTTGCGGAGTTTAAAAAATAAAAAACAAATTTTTAAGAATTATTAAGAACTTTGCGGTTGTATGTACAGTCGGGCGCAAAATTAACGTCGCCGATCGACACACGTCACAACGAACAAATTATGATTAATATATTTAAAATTCAATTTTGTATTTGTAATTCGTCTCCCTCGTCGTAAGCACTTTTCGTAGATTTTTTCATTATACCATGTATTTTCCGTCGAATGTCCGTGACTCGCGACATTTTGGACCCGACCGTACAATGACATCGAGTAAAACTGGTTGCCTAATGTTGGTTTACCTTACTTAGGATCGACAGTGTTTATTGAAGACCTTGTATATAATATAAGAAATATATACATATAAACTGTATTTTCTTTTTTTAATCATTTATTTGCTTCTTAAACTTAAGTTCTTAAACTTAATCCTAATTTTGATCGTTAATTTAAAATTTCATTTTAGGGTACAAAGTTTCACTATCTCGAAGCTGGTTTGCGCGACCAACCCGTAATATTGCTCCTTCACGGATTTCCAGACTGTTGGTTGAGTTGGCGCTATCAGATTCCTATACTATCGACTCATTTTCGAGTGATCGCTTTGGACTTGAAAGGTTTTGGTGATACCGAAAAGCCTATGTGGAGAAGAAGTTATCGAATTCAAATTATTTTGGACGAACTAAAACAATTAATTTCTGTTCTTGGTGTTTCTCACTGTTCAATAATTGGTCACGATCTCGGGGCACTTCTAGGATGGTACCTGGTTCACGATTCGCCTGATTTAATACACAGATTTGTGTCCGTGTCCTGTCCTCATCCTAACGTATATTGGAAGACGCTCACATCTTATAGCATATTTAATTCCACGTGGGTGAGTTTTGCTCAGCTTCCGTATTTACCGGAAACGGCCGCATTAAACGAAGATTTAAAAATAATCAACGACGCTCACAAGCATCTGCATCAAAGGGACGGAAGAGATGATTATTTAGAAGCGTACAAGTATTCGTTTTCGAGGAAAGAAGATTGGATAGGCCCTATAAATTACTATCGTAATTTACCGTTTATTCGAATTTGCGAAAGATCAGAGCAGATTAAAGTTACTACTTTATTAATACAAGGCGATAAAGATTACGGTATTAGTTTGGAAGGCGTAGTTAAATCTACGGAATATTGTGAAAAATTCTTGCTTAAGATGATCGAAGGCGCCGCTCATTTTCCCCATCAAGAAAATCCCGATATGTTTAATAGGGAAATTTTAAAATTTTTGAAAATAAACAAATCCACCAGGTCGTTGGAAAAAAGCCAATCTAAAGGAATTATGGACCGCATGATCGGGGCCGGATCTTCCATTGTCAAATATGGGAATTCTGTATTTGATACGGTGCATAAAAGAACTAAAACTAGTATGGTTAATAGCATTCCCGTTATTGGAATGAGTTTAGCACAAGATTCTGCAGTTATTTAGAAAACGAGACTGATTAGCATAACAATACCTATATAATTATGTATATCTACCTGTGCGAATTGCAGATTGTATAATTGGCAATAATGTAAAATTAATAGTTCGTAAATAAATTTTTTATTATTTTTTAAAAATTTACTACTTATGTTAATATCAAAAATATTTTAATTATTTTGTGTTTATTGTTAGTTGATGTTTTGTACTAATTGTAAGATCTTTTTAACGTTACGTTATACTCTAAAAAATAATTTTAATCTCACTGTTCCAAGTTTCTCAATAGTTGTGATAATTATATGATCTTTGTTAATTATTAGGAGTTTGTTTTTAAATAAACTGTAATTCGTTCTTCTGCTGTTTCGATATATTATAAGTAGTCAAATATAAATATGTGTGCATTTCTTAAATGCAGCTGAAATTAAATTTCTCTTAAATTAAATTAATAATTTCTATCATTTATGTAACATGTATTATGTACAGTCGGGTGCAAAATTAATGTCGCTGATCAAGACCATTACGCGAGTACACGCGATAACGTACAAATTATGATCAGAATATTTAAAGTTCAATTTTGTATTTGAAATTCGTCTCAATCGTCGTAAACACTTTTCACAATGCTCTTTCTTCGCGACATTAATGTTTCACTCGAATGTACATGTGCACCTATACGTGTACTGTATGTGTACTATACGTGTATACTATACGTGTATGTTACTAATATTCATATTATAGGTAGGTACTTATATTTAAAAGAACATTCTCTTAATTGTTTCTTAATATCAAATGAAAAGATTTTTATTATGTATATTTGGAGCAGGCATGTCAACACCTGGATGGGAAACCAATAACCTATACGAAATTGCTATTTTGCTATTCAAAGCCTCCTCTATTAGAAACTAGCTGAGTTTTGTGAATCAACTTTGATCATTATATATAGTGTGTCCACGGCTCGAGTTCCGAAGAGGAAAAACTTTCTTAATTTTAATTTTAGAGAAAAATGTTATTTTTTATAAAAAAAACTTCGCTTCCTGCAAAATTACCAAAACTCGTAAATCAAAATTAAAAATAAAGTATTACAAAAACCTTACTAACAGTCTCAACTCCAAGTTTATTCTACATAACTACCACCGTTTTGTGTGCATCTTTCTGTTCTTTTAATGAATTAATTATAAACTTTATATAATATTTAGTAATTTCGTCTTGTATTTTAACATAATATTCATCTTTTATCTTCACGGCCAGGTATTAAATGCCCCAAAACGCCTCAGTAATGAAAAACAAAATATCAACGTTTAACCCAAATTTTTCGTGTTATTACTTACAATTATCAACTCAAAAAAGTTTAATACCTAGACAATTATTTAGATAATCATAATTTCTAAATAAAGCAATTATAATTTTAATATAAAAGCTTTAATGATACTAACAAAATAGGAAACATTTTATGCTTGTGTCGCCGTCTATCGATATTGGTGAATTAAAGGCCGTTTTTAATGGTACCTACCTATATAAGTAATGACTAACTTCCCAATGCGCCGCCATAAATTGATCGGTTCCTATTTGAAAAAATCTTGGCAAAAAACATGGATATAATAACAACTATTTATGATACAAGTGTGAAAAATGCATGTGTATTACAGTTTCTCTCGTTATGCAATTCAGATGCGTGCCTTACGTAAATGCATTTTTTAACAGGAGTATTTTCACATTTTTTTTACTAAACTCTTATGACTTTTTTTTAAATATAAAAAAAATAAATACTTTAACGTTTAAACGTTAAAGTTAAAAAACAAAATAAATTAATAGTTGAGTATAAAAACTGGTAGTTTCGTATGAAAAAATTTTTCGCACGAAATTACCCATTTTTTGCACTTAAATGTTAATTTTTACACTCGTCAAAATGTTTATCTTATTCCTAATGAAAATACTTGTATGATACCTATATTAGTGTGAAAAATGCGTTTAAAAGACATTCGTATGAATTACAGAACTCGCTACGGTCGTTCTGAAAAATTTCATAAGCCTGTCTTAAACAACATGTATTTTCATACGTTTTTTATATTAAATAACTATTATTAAACAATTAATAATTAATTAGGTAACACGAGTTGACTGAACGAAATATAATACTTTAATTTATATGTGGTAGCGTGGCCGAGCGGTCTAAGGCGCTGGTTTAAGGCACCAGTCTCTTCGGAGGCGTGGGTTCGAATCCCACCGCTGCCAAGTTTTTTGCTTTTACAATTATTATTGAATGAATGATTTGATTAAGGGCCGATCTTTCCATCTTCTAATAAGGGGTGATTTTTAAAAGGCTTTGGCGTTTATTAATTATGGTTAGTACAGGGTAGAGAATATACCATTGAAATTTTATGCCTGTATCACAAAGTGCAAGGTTTATGCACTAGAATATTAGAACCTACACGCTACACGTTATCTTTTAAGTGCGATTGTTTCGAAAACAGCTCATTTTATGGAAAGTGGACAAGAGTATTATTTTATTCTAAAATGTTGAGGGAATTCGGCAATAAAATAACAACAAAGTGAAAATAAGGCAATGTGTGGGAGTAAAGATACGGTTCGGTTAGTTTCCTGATTACCTACTTACCCAAAAAGTTAACGGTGCGTAAGCCTCGGTATCGACTTTTTTTTAAATTTTTCTCTAAAGAAATACATTTTTTGAAAAATAATATTTACGCGAGAAATTCATAAGAAATTAAAAAAATACCACTTTTTTTCGATTATTTCGAAAATGCTGCATTTTATCGAAAATTATAAAGAAACATGACCGGTAGAAAATTTTATGCATTCCAAAACATATTTCACATTGCCGATCGGATGAGTAGTAACGGAGATTAGAAGTTTTTTAATTTTATTCTTTGTAACGGCCGCCATTTTGAAACCGGTCGGTCGATTTGGCTGATTAACGAATTCGTCCTTCGTTTTCGTAAGGGCTATACGCTGTCCAAATTTCAGCCTCCAACGATCAAAATTGCGACCGGAATAGTGTTCGCAAGAAATTGATTATATGAATAAATATTTATGATCGACCCAAAATGACTGACCTGAATTTTCGTGATTTAGGGGTCAAGATCGAAGAAAAGCCAAAAGAACACATCTGGGAGCCGTTATCAGACAGGCTGCAATAGCTTTATTTTCTATGAAAATTCGCTAATACGTACCAGTTTAAAATTATCTGGACAATCACTATCTACTGCCTTTATATCGCAGAATTAAAAATTTACTCTATTTATAATTTAAAAACTATTCCTGTGCCCCTCAACATTGAAAATTCCCTATTACAAATCATAAACCAGATAAAAGATTAATCGTATTTTTATGCGACCGATAAAATGCAAAGCAACTAATAAAACATGTGCGCCACGAACTTTCATAGCTTATCGGAGTGCGAACAAAGAACTAGATATTTTTAAAATAAAAGCGGGATTCCCTAGTATTGACGTATAAAGTCGAATGCATTTATATATAGAATTCCGGCAAAACCGATTTAGATCATTCGCGTTAGTGATACAGAGTGGTAGTACTTATTTCAGTAGTTTCGGTTTAAAGATTTTTTTATATCAACATCTCAGTTCTGATTGTTAGTTCAGTTTCAGTTTCAGTTATGATGTCAGTAGAACTGATGTGTAAAAACAAATCCGATAGGTATCTAAATTCGAAACTGAAACTAAAATGGAACTCGATGGTTCGGCCATCAAATATTATCGGTTCAAGCTTTCAGCTAAAATGATCGTGTAAACACTTATTACGTCATATTAGAAAAAAAGGAATATTACCCGAATGCTACAAAAAAAACCGTTTTAAATAAAACAAACAAACAGCTTTTCATATGGAATTATCGCACCATTCATTTTTTATAATAATTAGGGTAACTAATTTTCATAACTCCAAGTACTAACATTCTGTATTCATTCATAAATAATTTAACTAACCACAATAGGTTCAAAACGGAGTTCTTACACTAAATTCAGATGAGTGAACTTTTGTTTCTTTTTTTTCGTTCATTTATGTCTTTTTCTTTTTGATTTTTCTAAAACAAATACGATAGCAACTGCTAATAAAGTGTCTTTGTTCATTATTTAGTGTACGTAAAATGAGAACTGAAACGAATCATAATTACAGAAACGTTCCGTTCGGTTGAACTGACAACGAAACCGAGACTGAACAGACAATGAGAATTGACATGATCGTGTAAAAAGACCGTAAGTAATCTGTTTGATTTTTCTTGCAATACTTAATTAATAAAAATTGTCAACCTTAATATTTTAATATCTCCAATTTTTTTAAGAGGTATTTGTGTCACCCTTACCTTAGCTATACGTCATAATAATGAATTATTAATCACGCGTACTGTATCTTAAAATATGTGCGTTTATAGGTTCAATTTATTGATATTATCGCTGTTTAACAAAGTGGCATTGTATATTGACCGTCCTGTATTTATAGATTGCGTGCGGCCACCAATTTCGCTAATCATCATTATTATTTTCAGTTTTCTGTTGTATATTGATGTCCTATTAAAATCTCTTAACGTGATATAATGGAAATGTTTCTAATCAGCCAAAGTTGTGTTTTATTCCATTGTTTTCCGTCGTTATGGCGGGTACAACCAATCGGAGTCGAGTACGACGTTGTATTGTTATTGTGATGAAAGGAACCCTCGTATTGTGTCGCCCCTTTTGTGATCCAGATTATTCTGTCGCTTTTTTATTTCATTTTAATGGAGCTCGGGAGGGTGCGTAAGCCGGCATGCTGATTGGAGTGCTATTTGTTAAAACATGGCTCTAGGGAACGTAAAAATTGAGTTTTTTAATTAGCATTCCCGACAACTCCACTTTTTAGCGTAACAAATTTACATCTCATTTCGAATTCCTGCGGTATTACTCGGCTATTTTTAATTTTAAATCAGTGGCCCGCGCCCCGTTTTTATATCAACTCTTGTTAAACGGTTAAAAAAGAAAATATGCCCACACACTATATAAACCTGGCCATTTAAATTTATCCAAGAAATCCGCATTTTCATTTGAACATTATATCCGCGGTTATTTTCAGTTTCAAATTGAGGTCGAAATGTGTTTATTTGAAAATACATACAGTCAAACTTCCATATAACGAACTTCTATCTAGCGAATTTCTTCATGCAAGTACGAACTTTTGTGCCAAATACTGCTTTTTTTAGAAAAAACACATAAAACTTTTTCTTTTGTAGATATACGACGAATTTTTGCGAAACTAAAATAATTTTTGTAGATACCTACGTTCAGTTGAAACTGAATTGCAAATATACAATCTACTAATTTTTTATTGATGACGTTCATCAGAACCTACCTTGGATACCGTATATATGTAGGTATATTACGTATCTAAGGGTGCTTTCTTGGTACAGCAGTACAACATTAAATTTACCCTTTTCGAAAGAGGTCTCGTTTACAAATATTTTTTTTATATTTTGCGTCTATGACTACGTTTACACGCTCCCTCTAAACACAGTTATAACTTCGTAGTTAGAACTACTGACGTTCTGTGACGTGTAAACACTGTTTTATGTCGTAGTTATTACGATCGACGTACTAACATAAATACACTTGGCAAACAGGTGCATCGTTATAACTACTGACGTTAAATTGCATGCAAACGCTTACTACTGTAGTTACGACAAGGTAACTAACTGGTACTAAGGTACTAACTAATTTTATGGTGGCAATAATTCAAGCTGTAGTTAATAACTACAGTAAAAAATTTGAAACGCACAAACGTGTAAACACGCGTCTAGTTATAACTATGTAGTTAAATGATGTGTAAACCTAGTCTATAATAGCCCCATTACGACACGCAACTTTTCATTTTCGAGGTTGGTAACATTAAACGTCGCATCGTAAATTCCTAATAAACCTAATCCAAAACTTTAATTTTCTAAAACTGTTTTTTTAATTTTAAAGATCATAGAGTAGTAAAATATAAAACATAGTTGAAAATACACATTTTTAAGGCACGTTCGTTCTTTGAATCTGGTACCTGGACTCGTGCGATAAAAATATGCCTTATGAAACTTGTACTTTAATATACTATTATTGAACGAATGCAGTACAAAGGTTAACACATTCTTGAAAAGTGCACACATTCAAAGGACTCGTGTGAGTAAATGGGAGTTGTTCTAAGAGGGACTAAAATTACATTAAATGACATTAAAACAGTATTTAAACAGTAACTAAATTTCCCTATCGCGAATTTTTTAGGATTTACCAACCATACTAACTAACAATAAGTGTGAATTTTTTTCGTACCGATAAAATTGCTATGTATCTAGATAATAAAATATCTTTCAGCTCCAACTAATGGTGATAATCGATAATGTAATTCCGCTTCTATAAGTAAACATTCTTCACTTAAGTGTAAATCAGTTTTTATTTAGTGGCAGTTGAAAAGATGACATATCTGGGCATCTGGTCTTAGGTAACAAGATCAAACTGACAGTTTAACAAAGCCTTGGGATTGATAGGTAAGCCACACCTTTTCAGAGTGCATTAAACATCAACATTTCCAATTAATCCTAATGGTTTCGTCTAATCGACGGATGAATAACTATGATAATATTATATAGGTAGCTTACTTTTTGTTTTATTTTAAGGAATTTTATTAGGTCGCATTCTTTTAAAGATTAAGAGTATTATTTAACACCGTGTTTTCGGATTACTATATACTATTAGAGATACTATTTTTACAAATAAACTTTTGTAGTATAGGTAGGCGTTTAATATTTAATGCCGCAGATGTACCTACATGTTTTAATAATTCGAGATCATTTTGGATAAAATAAAGTTGCGATTTGAAGAGATGGGGGCGAAGGTGGTAAAGTAGTTACAGTACATACATTGAGAAGTTAGGGCAGCGGATTCATCAAACAAATGATCGTCACGTTTGAAGGACCTCTTCATGTAGTCAAGAGGCTGAAGGGTTCGCGAAACTTGGCTCGGCATCAGCGACAACGAGGGCTGGAATAAAATAATAGTTCAAACCATGGAGTTCTGAAAATGGTAGATGGTGTTGTTTTGAAATATTTGTTAAAACGACAATTAAAAAAAAAGTAATTGTTTTAGGTATATATATATATATATATATATATATATATATATATATATATATATATATATATATAGAAATATTTCTGTAGGTTTTGCTAAATCGAATACAGTTTTTTATAAGCGTTGTTTTTTAGAATTTAAATTAAACATTTATTAGCCACAACAAATTGAATGTCATTCACTGACAGATTGTAAAGTCCTACAATAAAAAATACTACAACAATTACTAAACAATTTACTAATTTGATATTAATTAAAAGATTTTTAAGAAGAAACTGTTTAAATTAACTGAATGTTAATGTGAAGGTGTAGGTCTGTAATATTAATTCAGTGCAGTAAGGTTTTTACCTCGAAGCCCAGTTATACTAAATGGATTTTCGTAAAACTTGTTTCAACCAGTTTCTAATAGTAAGAACTAAAACGTCAACCCTTTGAAAATTACTTCTTATGATTACTAATCATTTAAGGGTCAATCCATCTATGAGGTTCAGCCTAGTTGATCGATTATTTAAAAGATATTTTTTTGTTGGTGATGACCCTAAATGTATTTCAATTCTATCTCGACTCGTTTAAAAATGGCGGGCGCTTTTATTTCATGACGTGAGCGAGAGGTTTGTAGGAGTTAGCGGAAAACGCCGTATTTCAGTTATGGTTTGCTGCACAGCTCCGAAATTAAAATTCTTATTTTTAGTATATTCCATGCTATATTTTTGTTACGTATGTTACTTTTCGTAATTTGTTTCCTCATGCCCGAAATTTTATTCCAAACTTAACATTTGCGATTACAAGACATTCAACGAAATTCACTACGAAAGAATGATTTTTAGGGAAGATTTAAAACATCGGCCTTCAATTTTTTTTTTACAAATACTTATGTTAGGGTAGTTTGAGAAAATATTATAATAGAGTTCTGACGTTTGCCTTGTTTTGAGTACGTAACCATAAATAAACCCATAAATATGCTATTTTTCCCATTTTTTAGGTAAATATATCTGGTGGGCGATCTGCTAAAAATTTAAACTTTTTACGCTTCATAGTTCACGCTAAGTTCATATAAATTGTTTTCTACGATACATCACTGCCGAGATATTCACCCCCAAACTTGAGAAATAAAAGTCGATTCTTTAATAACCAGTGATATTGAGATATAATGAGATCTAGAATGAGAAAAATGAAGAAAATTAATTTTAATTTAAGATAAATATATAATTTTTATTATTGTTAGGTACTTTTTTATAATTGTTTTTTCTAACAATTATTTGTTTATAAATTTTTTCATGATTTTTTTGTAAATATTTTCCTACTAAAGAAATTTCATGTTGTTCCATTTTGACAATTTTTTAATTTTGAAATTTACCTTTTAACCGAATTAAGCCTAGTACACTTCGTCCAAACCTATATGCAATCACGTCATCAATAAAAGGTTACTAGATGATAACGTTTCACACAGTGCTGACGCCTCGTACCTCGTATTTTGACAGTTCTAATAAATTGTAGTCTTTATTTATGCCATCTAATATGTGTGCAAGTAAATCATCTATAGAATATGTCACTTTTGAAACTTTAAACCGAATTAGAAATGAACAATCTAGTAACTTTTTGTTGATGACGTGAACATCATATAGGTTTGGATAAGCTATACATATAGTTGGGAATTACGAAATGCGAAAAGAGTTCTGATTGATTTCGAAACCGCAAGTTGACATGTCAAGTTGATGCGAATTCGTAAAATTTGAAATCTAGTGGGGGGAGGAGTCATAACTGGCTTTTAAGATTTTGCAATATTTGCAAAATCAACGATCGGTTTTTTAATAATAAATATGCAGAAATTGCCTTTCTTCGCCGTCAAAAATATAATTGAGTTGCATAATCATAATCCATTATTACTTATCTAAACAACGAGTATTTAATAAAAATATTTCGTTTATATTGATTGTAAGGTTAAAACATCTTTTTTATAATGTTGATAAAATATTACAACCAAAAGGCACTGCGAAATTCGCTGGCTCTCTATACGAAATACCGACAGTTTACTTTGCGAATATATAAAATAGATGAAAAAAGGTATTTAGTTAAAAAATTATTAATTTATGTGAGAAGTTTTTTAAAATTTATAAACTTATGCAGACAGTTCTCGTTTTACGTAAAAACGTTGTAAAAATGTAATGTACAAATGTTATAAATATATAGTGGGTGTTTTATTGAGGACGGGCAAGCCGGCGCTGGGCGATAGAGGACCTCAATACCCATCGATTTGTTAGTTTAGAAGTTATTTGGGTTTTATATATTTTTAATTAAACTCCGGTTTTGTCGGGTTTTGTTCACAAATTTCGCCATTCTGGCTAAATTATTAGTACTAATGCCATGATTTTTTAACGGCTGTAGCCCAATAATGAGCCTACATATCATCCTTTTGTTTATTCGAACTAAAAGTATTGCGATAAAAAATAACTTTTTAAAAAATTCGTTAAAATAAAAATTATTCATTAATTTTACAACACTCTAATGAAACATAAAATGTACTTCAGTGAAACGTATTTGCTTATAGCTACGTGACAACATAAAATTTACTTTATGTCGTTTACGATAATCTGCAAAAACTGCGTCTATATTATTACAGCAACGAGTATAACAAAACATTATTATAAACAAATAACAAAGAAATCCCGCGTTACTTCCTTTTTTTCTACATTTTAAGCATCCGTATCCATGTTAACCTATATTTTAATTAACGAACATTCGAATTACCGAACTTTTTGATTGTCAGGGTTCGGATAATCGAGGTTTTACTGTATTTGTAACGAGCGTCAAAAGCGTTTCATAATTAATTTTTCAATTTCATATGCATAGTCGTCCAAATTTTATTTCAATGCACGTCATCAATAACAATATGACTAGATATTGTATATTTGTAATTTAATACAAATATTTCAAATATTCTACCGATGATTTATCTGCACATGACAAATAAAGACTAGAAAGTTAGTACTGTCAACATACGAGGTACAAAATGACAGCACTGTGTTAAACGTCATCGTCTAGTAACCTTTTATTGATGACGTGCATCGAAATAAAATTTGAACGACCTATAGCTAGTACATATTTGCAATAATAAATTAATTGTTCGAATTACTTTCACAAGAATTTCTCTTACAAGAATGGTGTGAATGGAGAATACGGCATAATTTACAATATTCGGTAAAAGTTATAAATAAAATTAAAATGTCGACGAAGAACGCTAGAATCATTAGGTAATATAAAATTTAAAGTAGGTACCTTACTAGTTAAACGTAAATTTCAAACTTTCAATCAGTTTCTTAATTTTGTATAGAAAATATTATTATTTTTTGAATGAAATAAATGAATGTGGGTATAGAATGTCTACTTATTCAAAATGAACGTGTACGTAAGTGTAAGGATTGTGTAATTAAGTATTTATAATGACATATCTATCCACTGTTAATTTATCATCAATCAAATGTTTTTAATGGCCATTTTAAAACCGTTTATCGACTATTTCTTAAATTATACAATATTGTTACTTAATAATAAATTAAGGAGTAGTTTTACAAACGTGCACTCGAATTAGAGGTAAAATTCAATACCTATACCGTTTTCAGAATACTATAGACGGATTTATATTCTCAGTGTACCGGAGCTGAAGTTTCATCCGGATTGTTCCGGGCCTGCAAGATGTCAGCTGCCACTCACTTCAACCAAGAGGGCCGTGCTGAATTCAAGATTTCGGAAGATAGAGCACGATATGCCATAAAACGTTTACGAAATAACAAATAATATGTCGAGAAACTGATTTTTATTGTATCGAAAACAATATTGCTTAAAATTTTCGCTTGCATCACGTTGATATACAAACACGTGAAAAGTTTGTTGTAGTATCTATTATCTGACAGACAGTTTTTTTATTGCACGTACCTACAGATAAATGATAACTGTTCATTTTGTTCTTCCGATTTTGTTGAAATTATAAAATTGTAATAGCGCTTTTAACTTTCTAAACAATCTAAACAAATATTAACGGCGCGACGATTATTATTTAGCGCATAAATAAACGTTCTTCCGTCGAATTTTTGCAAAATTCTTCTCACAATAAATAATCTTTTTAAAAATAATTTGATGTTTTGATCTAACATTAGAAACTGACATTAGTTAGCTAAGTTATAATTTATAAAAATAACATGGGGTTATCAGTAAATCAGCAATCAGAAAGGATGACTCTGCACCACACTGCAATCTTATTTTATAACTGTTTTTGAGTTATTTACACATAAATAACTCTAAACATATCATTATATGTTTTTAAGTATAGACATTATAAAAATCAACTTACGCAGATTGTCGTTGTTACACCTGTACTTGTCTGTTATGATTGTTATAAAGACGCATTCATTTAAAATCTTTTAATTTTAACTTCGATAGAAAGACTGATCTAATAAGAAAGCATCGCACTAACGTAAGTGGTAGGTAATATAATTTTTTGTGGAGTACCTAACACTTATTTGTTACACACTTTGAGTTGTTTTGTTTTACTTTCTTTCGAGTTGAGTTTGTTGTCAGTTATTTAGAACAGTTATTATACCTATACATATATTTACTAAGGGCCGAATTCATAAACGATACTTAAATATACCTTCTACTTATTTCATTCCTTATTGCAATTTGTTTATTGATTTCCAAATTTACAAATACCTGCCTCTCGGCTTTTGTTAAATGTGTATTAATATGTTATATTCTTTTTGCGCATTTTTTAAATGCTATATTTTTCGAACAATACAAGATAAATAAGGTTCTAAAAACCTAAACGCGATACTCTGGAATTAATGGAAAAAAGAATCAATTAAAGAAAATGATTTCCAAATCATTACTAATTTTGTTTTTGTTTAAGTAATACGAACACGAATTGATCTGCAGGATTGATTTTTCTTTTACCACATTAATAAAGACTTTTAGATTGAAATAAAGTACTTATTAAATAAACAGGGTGTTTTAGAAGGAGTAGTAAATATTTTAGGAGGTAGTAGTATGAACTATTACGAGTAAAATAGTTTAAAATAATAAAAATAGTGGAGATACAACTGTTTGAAATTAGCGAGTTCTTCTTTAATTAATTTATAGGTAAGTCGAAAAACCGAACATTCCCCAAACGATGATTCGTTCGCGGTAGTCACGTTGCAATCAATCGTTCCACTAAGGTTGCAATCGCTTTTTCAATTTGTAATAGGTAGATGGGTATTTAATTATAATTTTTATTAATCGCATTTAACTGTCACGTTTGGTAGTCAAAGTCGAATGAATAGCGATTAAATTGCGAACGTTTATGTAACGAAATCGCATTTTATAAATATTTCTTTCTAACATTTCAAAGAGCTTGTTTTGGAAATTACTAAAAATATAAAACATAGTGTTATGATTAAATTCTTTATAAAGGTTGGTCGTGAAATAAATTCACGATAAAATGTTTATTGTTTATTATCATTGAAAAGGAATCAAATGAAATCGTTACGCTTGCTTCTTGGTTCATTTTTTTAAACGTTATCCAATTTAAGTTTTATTAGACGAAGACCTCGAAGATGATAGGCGTTCGTGACCTCCAGAAACAGCCGTAACACCACACATCGTCGATCAAGTTTTGTCAGATTGGCGACTAAAAATAACCGAGATAGAAGAAGTCATAGGTATCTGAATTGAAAATTTTATATTTTACATTTTATTTTACGGAAAGAATATCCACCATTTTATTCTGTAAATGAAAATTCAATCGCGATGTTAGTTTGTTGATAGCCGTAAAAGGAGTTAGTTTGATGAACTACCTTAAAAAAAATAGCAATAATTGAACAATATATTATGCAACACTTTCAAATAAGCCGAAGGCGATAATTGGAGAAAAACGACTCGAAATGTCGAGGAGGAAAGTCATGCTTCAGATTGAGACTGAATAATTTATGCACTTATCTACGTAATATCGGAAACCAAAAATTGGCGAAATTGAGTTGTTTTGCACCCCATACCAAATTTAGTAGATGTCTGGTAGATGTTTTCCACGAAGAATGAAGTCAGTAAATGAATTTTGATGAACTGGAAGAAAATGATTTATAGGAATTTTTCACGATTTTTACGATTTACGATTTACGATTTTTTTTCGGTCACGAATTTTCCAAATTACTATTTACCATCAAAAGACGGATGTTAAACATTCGTATCATGCTTATAGATATGATTAAGGCAAAGTGAAGATAACTATTTTAATAGTTTTGAAGTATAATGATCACAACCACATCCGTGACGACGCAAGTCTAATCTTTTATGATTAGACTAATGTAGTTCAGTAATTTTAGACATTAAAATGTTTGCTACACCTTTATTTCGATGTTCTAAAAATCCGTTAAAAGTCCTAATCGATATCATTCCGGCGTTGCGAGATATTCGAGAGTAGGTAAATTCACAAAAAAAAAGTTTTTCTTAGTTATCTCGCGTTCTAAGAGGTCGATTGAGGTTATTTATATTATACATCTTAAAATTGTCTACAAAAAAGGTTCTATATATTTTACTCGTACAACCAACCATTTTCGTGTTATGAAGCAAAGAAGGTATAAAATGTATAATAATGCACTCGTTTCCGCACCATTTTGGAGAATTTTGTTTACGTGATTTCTCCGGCAGGGGTTAATTCATGGTATGTGGGGTGTTATAATTTGTTACTCTGAACATTATTTTTCGTTTTATCGAAGATCTTGGGTCTTGCAGATACTTAATTAAAATTCTTTTTGCATGAGTCATCTTGGATTCTATCATCTTGTTCGTCATTGTCAATTTCAATCATATTTAACGCAAAAATGTCGATAGAATTGAATTTATCTCTATTGAAACCGGCTGAATCTGAATATACGTCAGGAACGGCATTGAGGCATGTAGTCCATGACGATAACCACAAACTGAGAAACATTTTAATCCTATTTTTTTTCATCCACTTGTGTTAATTCGTCTAAATCAGGACGTTTCCGATCAGACAACGTAGAGTAGGTATACGCCTTGTCCTGAAGTGCGTTACTTTCTCTGTTTCATATCACGAAAACAGTTGGTTGTACGAATAAGAGATATAGAACCTTTTTGTAGACAACTTTAAGATCTATGTGTAATATAAATAACTTCAATCGACCTCCGGGCCATAGGAAGCGAGATAATTAAAAAAAAACCATTTTTCGTGACCTTTGACTTCGAATATCTTGCAACGCCTGCACGATATCGATTGGGAATTTTAACACGTTTTTAAAACATCAAAATAAAGGCGTATACAAAAATCCTGCTAACTGAAATTTTTTCGACAAATGAAACCTAAAATTACTGGACTAAATACAGTTACGCTAAATTATTAAGAATAAGTAAATACATACGCGATCTACGTATAGGTTACCTATATTATTTTGTTTCAATGTTTATACTAACAGTTAATAACAAAACTTGTTTTGTTTAGGAACGGTAAGATAATTTGCATAACGCGATTGCAAATTCGACTACATCTACATATAACGTTTTTAAAAACATCATCACAATTGGAAACTTCAAAACAGATTGAAAAGCTTTGACAGGCGGAACAACACCTCGTTTGTAATCATTTCCCTCTGTCATCAGCAAAACGATTGTACAATTTTGCAGTTTATTTGTACAATGGAGAAATAATCTCGTTAAACACAGATTTAATTGCTTGTATGACGTCATACGCGTCCAAGAGTTTGGGGTATAATTGCATCTGCGATGATTGAAAATCAGATAATGGAGAATTTTGTTGCATTACCGTATACCAATTGTTAATAATCGACATTCTATTTCTCGTTAAATTTAAATAAGACGCGCCATATCTCTTTAGGCGGAAATCTTTTTTATATATAAATATATAGTAGGTATTCACTCCCAGTATCGATTATTCAAAATAAACTCTTCTATTACATTTTGGGGCATGTTAGCGTTGATAGCAGATTATATTGCTCGTGACAGACGCGTTTTCATTTACTCTCCCCTATGTAATATAGTCTAAAAACCCCGTCGACACTCCCCCTTCAGACTGTACCTACTCATTGTGAACAAAGAAAAGCACCGATGCATCATATGCGGCCATCTTGTTGATTTGTGTTATGTAATCCCTTAAATGAATTGTAAGGCGAAGCGGTTCATTACTATTTAATATTTGTATATTTTACGATCCAGTCCGGAAGTCGAAAATATATTTTTATGTACCTAAATAGGTACCTAAATATAGATTGAGGAAATTAAAAACAAAATGATATCTAGGTGCACAAAATAGATAAAAGTAAAACAGAAACTTTGATGAGTTAATTCAAAAACAAACAATTTCTATCACAGTAACGTATAGGTACAACAATAAAATTTTTCGAACAGGTCCAAAGAAAAACGCCTAAAACGTCAAATGGGGAAAATTATAAGGACTACTCGCGATAGTAAGTGCCTATACCTACTCAAAAAATTTTTGATTGATAGATACTTATTTATAGATTATTACGCATTAACGAAAATTTTCGATAATTTCATTAATTTGGGCGATGGTTGTAAAGAATTATTCGTGCCGAAATTTCAATTCTGAATGTCCATTCATTTAGAAGCGAATTCTCTGTAATGTAAATGAGGTGGCAAGTAGTAGCATGGCTGGAAACTGCTATAAAACAATTTCCTTTAGAGTTACATTTAGATTTTAGTCACGTTTCTCGATGACATACACAAAATTGAGCTCGGAGAATAGAGTATGAAATGCGCCGTCCCCTCGTGCTTTAGTCGACCATTTGCGCCCTTATCGGCCCCTCGCTAAGGGATGCATTGTGTTCGTGCAACTATATAACGATATAACGTGGATAGGGTCGTGAGATATATCGAGACCGCTGCTGGTATTGTATGTTTTATAAGGTGTGAAGTAAATGAAAAGATTTTGCTATTATTATGTGGGTAGGTATTGGAATAGGTGAGGCTTTGTATCACAGTTACAATATTATTTGTTGAGGTGTCGAGTTACATCGGTGTCAATTGTATTTGAAGCTATTTTCTTTTCTTTTTTGTGTTACATACGTTACTTTAGAACAAGATTATCGGATTTAGTTTCTCTTTTAAACGTAAATGATAAAATTCAGAACTGAAGATGTTTTACAAGATAATATAGATTTTTCTGCCTTAAGAATACTCGCAAACTATATCTATAGGAAATATTTTGTTAGGTACCCATCTATTTTTCTAATTCTTAACCTTTTAACAATATTCTGCATAGATATTATTTTTCTTTTGTTAAGTAGGATGAGATTGGAGCAAAGGGACGCCCCTTAAGAAAATTGACAGTTCTATTTCCATTAGTCGTTTAATATGTTGAAGTATATTGTTACTTAAGTGTTGCAAGAAATCAGTCAAGATATCTCGAATCGAAATAGTTTATTCGAACGTTTAAATGTAGTTACCAAGCACGTAAACATTGATGTTCTGTAGTCGTTACGCTAAAAACTTGGTTCAAAACAAAAGTCTGTGTAGATTAAAATTAGTTCGTCAAAGTTCTTCTTTAAGGATAGGTAATGGAAAGGTCGTTTCTGTTGAATGGAACTATGGAAATCCTGTTTCTGATAGATATCAATCATATTTTTTTAGAGATAAAACCTAAATAATACAAATAAGGGCAAATAAACATTGTGAGCATTCGGCCGGGCGCTTCATCGCTGAAACAGCGGAAAGTAAGCATCACGCAGATACTTGGAAATTCCTGCAAAAAATATGCCTAGAATTTCCAGTGGTGTAGCAATAATTGAAAAAAAATAAACCTATAAAACCTAAAAAACCTATAAAATGTGTCGTAATTCTTATCGGTCAACGAAACGAGTAATTCTGAAAAGGATCGTTTTTATGGAAAATCAAGGAAAGTATAAATAAATTTAAAGAGAAGAAAATAAGGATCACAAAAATACACGCAACGAACGGCTACGGCAAAACTGTCAAGTAAACTTTAACAATGCACCTATAGTAAAAAAAACATAAAATCAGAAAATTCCCAAAACTTCTATAGAAATTTTCTTTGTTTTCCTCAATCGTTTAAAATCATTCGTAGTAGCTGACCACTAAGAGCTATAAGCTATGAGCTATGAGCTATAACTATAGCTCATCAGCTATAAAAATAAAATAAAAAGGCGCAAACTACGCTGACAAGCGGATTGCTGGCACAGCGCTAATTGTTAGTTATGGATTCAATTGAACCGCTGTTTTAGCGGTAAGACAACGCTTTCCCGGCTGAATGTACCCATTTATAAATTTAATTATTTTTTTAATGTTATTAATTATTTAATGTAATGGTGTATCAGTATCTACGGTGTCCTTCAAAAGTTTGTTAAAATGGAAAAAGTAAAGACTGAGTGACATGGTCATGACAAGTCATATGACAAGAATCTGTATTGGAAAAATTGAATAAAAATTGTTCAAATTTCAGTCAATTTTCAATTATAGGTTTTGTTATACTTTTTCGTTCAAGTTTCATTATATTCATACGCACTAGGGCAAATTTTCAGTGATGGTTTGATTGTGTTTTGTGAATATTGCAAAAGTTAACCTCAATCACTTACCATCATTTTATCTGCCATCATGTAGGTATCTACTTTTTACCATTATACATCATTTTCATTTTTTGTTGCCAACAACATATAAGTTTGATTGAAAATATAAATAGGCATTGACGGCATTGCTGATAAACAATGCTCAAATTTGGAGCGAAGTACAAAATAATTTTGATAATTTCATCATAGTTCAACTATAATCGAAATGTATATTATAGAATCTTTGACCAAGTTACGCCATAGACTCTTTGATGAAACTATAACCATGTCGCAAGAAAACCAAAACATAGAAAGGTCCACATCAGATTTGAGCATTGTTTATTAAACGTTACTTAACAATTGTCATTTTTAATGAGCAATGTCTTCGAATGATGTTATTTCGGAAACGTAAGTCTCTGCTTCTTACGCATCGTCAATCATACATTGTTCGGAACTTTGTTGCGGCCAATGTTGGACGCAAAGTTGCAGAATATTCGTTGCGTCTATGCTTCCAATAATAAGTACCTGAGCATTTCCACATTAAAACTTATTGAATTTCATTTTTGGATAAATATTTAGATTTTTATTTGAGAACTTATTCTTCAGTTTATGGTGAAATATGAATATTGTATCATTTCCTGTGAGATTTTCTGTTATATCTTATTTTAGTATTACCACTAAACTAACAATAAGATACAAGTTGAACGCAGAGTTGTTACTGCTCGAATATTAAATTCGAGATGAAAACATTATTGTTCAAAGTGAAGACGTCGAGGAATAGATTTGTCACAGTTAAATTTATTTTGTAAGTATAGGTACATAGTAATGGAATGTGAATAGTGTTTGAAAATGTTGTCAGTTATACATATTTCAATATTTAATATACAAAAACGTCGGCATATTAATTTTTCAAAAACAAACACGTTTAGAAATAACGTTTTCACTAACTACAATAGGCAAAAATTCTAACAGAATATTATGTTATGTATAAATTGTAAATACTCTGTCACGTTATTCGGAAAAATGCCAAACACGCTTTAAAACTACAGTAGTGTAATTTATAAGGACTATCGGTACATAATATTATATTATATAATAGGTACATAAGTATTAATATAAAAATATAGATACAAACAATATAATTTTAACAGAACACCAGTACTTAATAAATAAATATATATTTAGAACTAGTGTTTTAAATCGATCATATTTAGAAAAAGCTCATTTAGGTACAATATAATATATGTAGGTGTTTATTATTCCCATCATGACCTGTAGGATTGTTCCAGTATCGTCCCTAAGGGAAGTCGTTGAAGTTTCAAGACAGCTTCTGTCTTAGGGTTGGCGATGAAACTATCAAAATTAAATCAGTCCTATACAGGGTGTCTCTAAAATGTATGTGCGACGCTTGTTTGTTGACCGCAGATTCCTGAGTTGAAAATATTCCGATTTACCACAACTCATCACTGTAATATCCCAAATTGCCTCACTTTCGAGATATAGCTCCTCAAAGGAAGGCATTATCACACATACTTTGTTCAGAAACTTTAAATTTGGTATTATTTCTGCAGTTATAAGGCTAACAAACACGGTGCACCTTATTCAACTTGCAGGATGTTTATTTTTAAGAATCATAAACCTCAGTTTTTTACCAACAACTTTTTATACGTACGCCATCGACTTTTTAAGTAGGTAGGTACTTTTTTTTTCAAAAGAACAGCAAATTTACAAACTTTTATTGTTCTTATAAAAATTTAATATTTAATTTAATTGCATCTTTTCTTCATAAATGGGTAATTTTCGTCACGATATAATTGTAATGACATAACAAAAAATGGCTGCAGATAACTGCAAAATTTAGATGACTAATATGGTAAAAGCAATTCTTAAAGCAAATGTTCAAAATGTCTACCATTCACATAGAAAAATCCCGTGCAAAAAGTTGAACTTAATCTTTTGAAGTTTTGAAAGCTGGTGTTAAAATGTTACGCAAAGTGTTCAGTTCAACTTTTTGCGCAGAATTCTCTTTGTGAACGTGTTAATGATAGTCATTTTAAATATTTGTTTTAAGAATTACAGTGAAACTTCCCAATATCGGACACTTGAGAGACCAAAAAAGTCCGTTGTTAAGAAGTGTCCGCTAATGAGAAATACATTATATATTATAAAACGATGTCGGGACTTTTAAAAGTGTCCGGTATTTGGAAGGTTCCGATATTTGAACGTGTCCGTTAAAATAAGTTTCACTGCATCTACTTTTGATTAGTTATGGATCTTATAGTTCCCCAAAATCGCAACCGAAGACTCCAAAAATATATACCAAATGACTTGCCCACTAGATTCCCTACGTAATTTATTTTAGTTTCAAGTTCATAGTCTATAAGTTTAGTTTTATACCCAATAACTCAAAACTCATCTAGACATCTAGATGACAATTGTTACAGGAGCATCCTACTGGGGATGCTTCTACATGTCCAAATCTATCACAGAATTTACTAAATGCAACTTGTGCAGATTGTAAATAAATTGGGTTTTTCAAACAAAAAAAAAAAAAAATCTACTTTTGTCATAGTCATCTAGATTTTGCTGTCATTTTTTTCAACGGTCTAGAGATTTTTATATACATACATATACGGACATATTATGTGCACCAACTTTATATTAATAAAATTTTAGGTAGTTTACGTTCTTATTAACATTTTTACCGTTTATTTCACAGGAAATGGTCTGCTATATCTATTTCATTGTCGATTGAAATCTTGTTATGTACCTATATTTAGAGACAAAGCGGTTTTTTCATTAGCCCAAAATATCACCCAAGACAATTTAGCTTATAGGTATGTGTGTGTACGTAAGTATGTGCAAAATAACGCAAGGGATCACGATATAAGAAACTCATCAGAACTTTTTCAAACTAGGAGGAGGACCACGTGCTCTGCAACGCAGCAGAGCTGCCGGAATAACAGCTTGTTGATCATGAAATGGAGAAGATAAGGATATCAAATATCGAACGGTGTCATATTCTGTCAAAATCCGGATCCGGAACATAAAGATCCTTAGTTAGTCATTCCGAATTAACTTCATGAAGATATTTTGAAACAGCGTACTATTAGTTTTTCTACTGTTGAAGATAGTGCCAAGATTATTGGACGAATCCATGTCGCGGACTTCTTTCCGTTTAACTAGATAAAAAATTTGATTTTGTTCAACCAATTAAATTAAAATGGAAAAGAGGGAGACCAAAAGAAAAAAAAATAGAATTGTAGGTACTCGGTGCACAGTACACTGTACTTACTACTAGTTCAATTTACAGGGGGAGCGTGTAAAAAGACAACGAGCTGAAACAAGTTTAGTTAGAGTTTGACAGTTACTTACCTAGTTTTTTATGATGTCTGTTATTAATTTAAAGTGCAAAAAAAAAGACACGGGATTAATTATTTATTAATAAAAAATCCATTGCTATAATATTTTGAGTTCGAAATTAATATAAATATTTGCTATGCATCTATATATGTATAGAAAAAATTAATAAACATTTATGAGCACATCTTACATGTAGCATTCAAAATTTATAAAAAAAATAAATTGTATCTGTAACGTGTGTCATTAACATGGGCTAATGTGTCATATAAGGGCCGTTAGGTAACGACACCCTCGACAACGTCGGGCCAATCAGTCCCGAGTCCCGCCCTTGACATTACAAGGGTGCTTGTGCTATTGTAACCCCGATTATACACTTTTCTATGCTATACCATTATACGTGTGGCCGTTGACTTCGTTACTGTATATAATAGCATTATGTGTAACAAAGAAAATGTTTTCAATGGAAATGACGCAGGGGGTTTCTTATCGATTACTTATTTCTGGCATAAATCGTATTACCTTAGTAGTTTAATGTTTTGTTGTACATACTTATTTATAGGTATCTATATATTTACCTACCCACAGAATCTTTTTGTAGTAACACTGTTTCCGATTGTAAAGCATTAGGTATTGAAAAAAGTATATGAATATACAGCTCACGGAAGTAAACATGATCCGCGGAACATATGCTAACTAATCTCAAAAAATTTTTGCGGCGAAACATTCATCCAATGATAGTTAACAACCAACGAAAAGTACACTCCATAAAACGCAAATTTCAACTGATTGTTTACTTACATTTGTCAATAAGTTACGCATTAGTTCTTATTTTTTTGCGTTTATTCATTTAGAATTTAGCCTTTTTCAAGACTCTGTTACCTAATTTGAATAAAACGTTGCGTACAATAATTAATAAATATTATTTTTGCGTGATAAATAACACATAACCTCACAATAGCACTAGGAGTATTAATATGTATTTATTTATTGTAATAAATTGTTTAGTATTATGTTTCTTACTTGATACGACCTTTAGTGCACTTTTTACACATTATGTTAATAATTTTGTAATATTTATCATTTTTAGTGAAATTGTTAAAATTAATTGTCGTTGTTACATTATCGTATTTAGTAAATAATATACATAGGAGTAATAATTATCTTTTTGTTTCTTTTTGTTAGAGCCTTTTATTTCAAATAGTTAAACTATTTTATTAAGCAAAGAAAACATGTACATACACAATAACGTTAAATTATTTAAATTTGCTGCCGAAATTTTTTTTATATAACTGTACCCAAAAATTTACAACGACGTCTGCCACACCCCTTCAGAGATCATGTTTACTTTTGTCAACTGTAGTGGGTATATCTGAGATAATTTAAAAAAGTTTGTTATATAAAATGCCCAAAATCGGTACCTAAGAATATATTTAGAGTGCGCACCACTTCTTGTTATCAATAATATCATGTTCTTAAAATACACGATGCTAAATTTTCTGGCATACTTAATGCAGATTAAATTCAGCGTATGTATGAATGACATCATATTTTTCAGTAATCCAATTAGTAATTATTGAAATAAGCCGGGTTTGCGATCAACGATCCAATAGCTAATTAACCCTGAAGGACTTTGGTTTTGCTGATCAATTAATCCATTTAGTTAAACTGACCAGATAATAACGAATGTTAATTGGAGTTGATCTTTGGCGCCCAGGAACTGCTAACGGATACAGACAATGATACGAGGTCACTGCATCCGCTACCAGACAAATCTCACGACCTTCTATTTTGCACAATTGCAATTTAATAAACTGTAGATGATCTTAAATTTTGGTTATAAGTATTTAGGAGTAGGTACAGGGTATCTCAGACTTCACTCCTCAAACCTATATCTCAATTATTTTTGAGGATTGCCCCATCAAACCCTATATGGTACATATTATATATATATATATATATATATATATATATATACATATATATATGGTAGGTACATGGTAAATGGTATGAAATTCATTACAGCTTAGTGGTAAATTATGAACGATGCCTTTTAGAGGCTAGAGATGCAGTATTTAACTTTTTTTTGCAAATACAATAGGTATTTTTTAAGTATTCTGGTAAAGTTTTTTTATTCTCTTTTTAATCTTGTAAAACAATATAGGTCTTACATATAAAACTTTAATATGAATTAATATTTAATATTAAGATTATGAAATAAAATTTTTAAAATCTATTGTTTTCATTGCTGATTAGATACAAATTACAAAAATCAGTTATTTCTATGGCAAACCTACACGTAATCGTATTTTTTACGAATTTACAAATATCTGCTATATCGGTATTCGTAATTGGGAACATATTATTATAATAAATATAATAAATAATTATTGTATATTTGTATATGGTAATTCCTAAATGCTATATATTCTATAATTCGTGATTGGATGGGACAATTTTCAAAAATAATCGAAGTGTAGGTCTAGAGAGTGAAGTCTGCAACACCATGTATATCTATCATATTTTTTTAGATGTCCAATAGCTACTTTAACTTTTTCGCCAAAGTAAAAATAATAGAAATTTAGACTATCTACCTATATATAATAAAATATCTTTTTACAATTGGTTTGTCTTTAATTTTGTATACTTCCATATTCTTTTCATTTCTTTCTTTATCATTTCAATAACTCTACATCACTGTATAATATTAATATTGTGCTGCTTTAATTTTTTTCGCATTATTTTTGAATCGCTCAAAGTTTTATATTATCTACTTTTGTTTTCGTGTTTTGTTTAGTAATAATATACCAACTTACCTATAGACACATATATTATCTAAGTATAGATAGTTACTTTTAACTTTTTGTGTTTAGCTGCTTTATAAGTGTTCTCATTGATATATCCAAGTAAAGTATTCATTACATTTTATTTTCATGCTCTTCTCGATTTATAGGTTATTTATTATTCTTCTTTTTACGTTAGGTCAACGGCCTGATGAGAATCTTGGGACGTTGAAGTTCAATTTTTTTGGTGATTTTTCCATGCGGTTTTAAATTGCTTGTAATTTTTGCGTTTTATTCGTTGTAGGTACTTACATGATCATTCCACATTCGCCTTCTCTGCCTTGTCCAGCGAACAATATCTTCTACGTGACATAAATACGTCGTATCGCATCATTTCGTACCCTACCTAAGTACGATACGTAAGTAGCAGGTTCTTTATTCTACTTATTTATATCGGCTCTTGTTTCTGCCGCATATGTCACAACTGGTTTAACAGATGTTTTATATTGTTTAGGTAGGTACGTATTTACATGTCAGCATTCACGTCTTATTCTTGCATAATATAATATTGTTCGTGGTCCCTGAGATTGTGCCCGGTTTAAATGAACACTTCCCGGTACAGATTTGTTTAGCTAAATTTTCTACTCCCAGATAAGCAAATTTTGTTATGCGAGATTCATACTTTCTATTCGCTCGCGGTCAAATCAAATATTCCATCAATCATTTTGCACTGAAGCATTCACATTATCAGGCAAGGTCCAAGCACGCTCTAGTCAAATGACCGCGGTTTTTCTTTCAAGGATTATTTTGAGCGAATCGAGACCGTGTCCGTTTCATACGTAGACCGATACTGTGAATAGATGACGATGAGGTCTCAATCAGTGCTTAGTACCTAGTGAAGGCGTTCGATGTCAATTGATCGGTACAATGGATGAGTAATTGATCAAATTCCGTAAGCTCTTTATACAAAGTAAAACATTCTACTTCGTTTTTTTCAATTTCGAAGTATTGGATGCACCCACATTTTTCTACGCCGTTTCTTCTGCATAGTTCACTTTGTTCTTCTTCATCCAAAATATATGCCATTATGGTGAAATCACTTAATGAAAATGTTTTGAATATTGCAGTTATTATAAGTACCAAATTCACCTTGTTCTCATCGATAGTAGACAAGTGACCGCATGATGTGAAAAGTATGTCAAATTGCGTGATAGTGACCGAACAGTGACTGGATGGTGAGCGAATCGAAAGTACCAATCGGCTTTTACTTTCACCTCAATATTTTTTTGGATTTTAATTTATATTATTTTCGATACTGCTTATATAAGTATTCAAACATTCAGTGTGCATCATTAGTGTTAAGGTGGTTTAATTCGGAAAACCAATTGTAAGTTATCAATTGATCATTCATCTCTATATATAGTTTGCCTTTTTAAACAAATAGTATACTTTTTTTCGTTCGTTAAAACGAGATTGAAAAGAAACTTTTAACTCGACCAATAACGGAGGATGATAATATGCATCAAATTAATCTTGATGTTGAATCTTGAATTCGTTAGTTATTGGGTTATAATTTTATTATTGACATTTGCTTGTTCAATGTTATCGTATGCACAGTCGGGTGCAAAATTAATGGCGTGAATCACGAACATTGGGTGAATAAATCACGACACAATGAACAAATCTACGACAAGAGAGACAAATACAAAGTTAAACTTGAAATATTCTGATCATATAATATATTCGTTTAAGGAATACCATCACCAATTAGATGGTTTAACTGATGCATTAGTAACAAAACTATGATTGTTATCGATTTAAATGATGTAAGTAAAAACCATTATCGTATAGTTAAAATTTAACGTGCAGGAGGTATTAACTACAGCACATATTTATGTTTATTTTTCGTATAAGCATTACATATCTATGTAATGTATTAAAAAATGTATATTTCAGTCACGCTTTTCTATTTATGAATATGAGAATTATTCTAATGAAATATATCGAATGCGAAGCTGCCAGTTTTGTTGAAAAGCAGAACTGCATGTCAATTGGCTCAAATAACATCCACAATTACGGACCATGTCTAAATATTATTTTAACGGCTAATTTTGGTGTCCGAAATTTCATGAAAGTGCTGACTCAGTTGTCATAACGAGATATGTTTGAACGGTTAGATTCTGTTTTGTTCTTAAATTGGCCGCGATTGGTGCAATTACGCTGTTTTAACGATATTAATATTTCTTTTACGGGTATCGTGTAAAGGGACTTTCTGTGATTCACTGCCGTTTCGTAATTTTAACAGTGTAGGCATCAACAGGAGTAGGTTGATGCGAATGGCGTCTGTTGCCACTTGAGACAAGCAGACGTGTCATTATATTGTTATCGGTATAAAAGGAAACAAGAATTTTACTGGTTGGTTCGTTGAATATTCAGGAAATGTGATATTATCTGTTTTCTTAAGTTTTGTTCCTCGTTTGCTACTGTTCGACAGCTCAATGATGAAATTTTTCTTAATAATAGTGTTTGGTTGTAATGATATGAACGAGACTCGAAAAGCTGTTCGTTATTTGGTTTGATGTCCTGAATTTCTATAATAAGAATAGATATTTAGATGTAAATTATTGTGTCCATAGCGTCAGCGCTATTATAAAAACCATATAGTCATGTTAAAAAAATGTGTAATTACATTAATGTAAAAATTATTATGTGGTATAGGTAACTACTACACATCTATTGTGACTTTTTTGCAAACTAACGACGAGGAATTGATTAGGTAAAATTAATTCTACTATCTAATGTAAGGTACCTATACAAAATATGGTCTTCCTAACGTTTATGTTTTTTTTTAAATGGTGTTAATGTAAAAGTGATATGCTTTTAATGAATACATGTAAAAATCAATGTTTCTTTATTAATAAAAATACAATATTTTAGGAAAATTTTAATTGATAATGTCAAAAAACGTATAACACGAGAAAACTGTATTTAGCCCATAATAGGTATCAAATACGGCTTATTATATTAGAAACAAAAATAAACTTAAACGTACGATTGGTTGTGACACTTTGTACAAAAAAAGCTTCTTTATCAATCCAACGCATGTTTCATGCACGTAGGTCGTACAGACAACGCACATACGCATGTCTTTCCCAACATCTTCTTTGCAAATATTGCAATACCAGGATAAAAATCCTGGCAGATGGCAAATATTGGCAGATTTTTTGGCAGGTTTTTCAAGTTCTGCGTCTGGTTGTACTGTCTTCGGAACATATAAATTTCTTCAATGCAATTGCTCTGCTGTGGCCTACTAGGCCGTATTGCGTCCACCTTACATTGTAATGAATTTCTCCTAAAAACTAAACATAAAAGAAAAATAGCAAAATGTGGTTTCATTCATCGGAAAGTAGGATAAATGCGCTACCTATACTGGCACATTGGGTTCAGGTACTTTGCTTATTGTTAGTTATAACATCGTGTAGGGATACTTTTGAATGGAAGAAGTTTTGAACAATAGAAATTTCTCTGCCTAGAAAAGGCGCGAAAAGGAAAATTTTACACTGCTATAATGCACTATTGATGTTTAACAAACGACCTTAAACTTTGTTCATATATGTATATGTAGGTATAGTCGACGTCCTGGAAAATCCCAAAATCCGTCTGTTCGGTTGAAGAACAGGCAGGCCGACGATTATTGAACAATAGGTGTTTGCAGATTATTATTTAATTTTGTTGCACTTCATCAATTTACTAATAACATGTAAGCCTTATAATCACAACAAACATGATGGGCCGTACTCAGGGTCATTTAAATATAAGACAGAATTATAGAAACATAAACGTTAGAAAAACAGGTTTATTACAAATTCGATTCTTAATAAACACCTTACTTATTTACAAGAAATGTAACAAGACTAGTTAAGAATTAATTAAAATCATTGTGTTTTTGCGGTGGGTTTAAAGTCCGTCTCTGAAATTTACAGACAGCGAAAGTTGCACCAACGCTTATTGGAATTTCTTTAACACCTATTGTTCAATAATTACTTAACTACCTGCCGATCTTTAATCTTTATGTTGGGTTTTGCCAGGACGTCTACTACACCTGCTTACAACGAGTAAGACGAATTACAAATACAAATAAGTTGCATACTTACTCTGTTCATAATTTGTTCGTTGTATCGTGTGTGTCGTCTGCGCAAAGCTCGCATTCCGCATTTTGCACTTATTTGTACATCAACAACGGACACACATGTTTAATTCTACAATGACAATTTTAAAAGTAATTTCCGATTAGTATTATAGGTACTAAAGTTGGGAATTTAAATGCTTTACGGTTTAAAATTACCATTTTGATTTAAGTCGGCAGATCATTTTCGAATTCACGATTTTCGATGTCGGCCCTAAATTCGTGATTCAAAGTGATTTTCACTTGATTTCTCTCAGTAAATGTAAACGTTTGTAAATATGTTTTAAATAAACCGACCTATATTTATTAAACGATTTAAAACCGAAATGCATTCACGACAATCTAGAATTAATTCGGGAATAATTTGAAATTCTAACGCGAACAGAAAATTAATTATTCGGGATTCAACTAATCTCTGGGTAAGCGCCGAGAAGAAAATTCGATCCGCTAGATAGATTTCCCATGAGATCAAATTAGAAGCATTACTCAACCAGGAGCTCAAAGATAATAAGGTATCTCTTATTATCCGCTTCAATATCTGACAGAGCAGGCAGCCATTACACTTTCCTCCTGGCTAATTTTAAAGGCTTTCCACCCATTTTCCCTACCATGTTCATACAAGGAGGAGCTTTTAAATTTGGGGTCGGCGCCTATTTGAGTACACCTACCGGAAATTTTAGTTGCCGCTGTTTTCGATAGATGACATAAGCTATATAACTAGAATGTTTAATCTTGGATCGATTTTTAAAGGATAACATGTAAGCTACCTATTAATATTACGATAAAATTTTATCAACATACCTAAGGAAAGTTATCGTATTAATTTATTATGATTACCTCTACCGTTTTCTCTGTTGATATCAATGATATACGTTACCTACAGGTAAATATATAGATAAATATTGGGTAATTAATAAAAATCATAATAATAATTAATGTAGGTGGATGTTAAGAAAAATAAATAGGGGAATAAAAAATAAGAAATAAATTTCCACGTAGTTACAACATTGCTGTTGAAGTTTCTAAACAAATGACTGTCCGTAGGTCATTCAAATTTTATTCCAAGGCACGTCATTAATAAAAAGTTACCTACTAGATGATGACTAGATTGTGTATTTGTAATTTAGTTCAAAGTTTGGATAGTGACATATTTAAAAGTTGCTTAATTTATTAGTTGTTATACAGTAAAAATACGAAGTAGGTACGAGGTGACGCCACTGTGTGAAACGTCATCATCTGGGAACTTTTATTGATGACGTGTATCGGAATGAAATTTGAATGGTCTTTATTTAGTTTAAAACATGTTTTTCGTTTTCACTTACATTAGATTTGAATGTTATTCTGGAGTAGCTGATAATAGATAACAATACCCTATAGACATCATGATGTCTTTAAAAAAAATGCCGGTTAATTTATTATTTATTATACAGAAATAAAATATGGTGTTAATAAAATTAATATTAAATCGACGTACTATATACTTCGTCGTCAGTACGGTTTTAGATATGGGTTTGAAAATTGTAAAATTTAAAGTTATTTTGCATATTTTTCAATTACCTACTTGTATGTTTTTGTCATGCGACATTATTTTTGAGTGCAATCACCAACAGTTTTTTTTTCAATATGCAGCAACACGAGATATGTGAGACATCGTTAGAAAGATTATTTTTTCTCTTTATAACTATTTACAACATGTATGGAGTTATATACATAAGAAATAAATACAGAAAAAATAAGAAAACCGTAATAAATTAAAAGTTATTTTTATTGTTTTCGGACTACCCATATCTATGTTTTTATTTTATATTATGTAATTTTATGTGAACACATTCGAGATAAAGATAGAAAACAGATAATAAATAAACAATTTTTTAATGGAGTCATCGTAAGTAGTAGGTGAGATACTATAGAGTAAACACGGGTTAGATGGTCATAGTTTTTTTAATTAAAGATAATATACAGGAACAATACAGGGTTAGTTAAAAGTACGGAAATGGCGATTTATTATCGTTAATATTAATTTTAGGAAATAACGTTCAATACAAAAGTTTTTTATGAAATTTTTATCTACATTAATACTTGAATTTTTTTTCTTCAATTGTTTTTGAGTTGTCTTTCCGCGAAATTTTTTTAAATGGAAATTTATTAATTTTAAGCTACCATTCGATAGAGCATTTTTTTCTCTTTGCAATAGTATTAAGCATTTTTTATTTAAATAAATTGTTTTCGAAGAAACATCGGTTCGAGTATTTGGGAATAGTAAGTACATCTAAGATAAACAAAAGCGAAGCGATAATTAAACTCGAGCTAGTTATTAAATATCGTTTGAAGTAGTGCCACCATAAGATTTTACAAGTGCCAAGCATATAGTCATGGAGGTTATGTACTTGACGATGTTTTTTAAATATTATTAATAATATGATTATCCAATCAACTAAAAACCGAACGGTTTGTGACTTAACCAAAAATAAACAAAGTACAACCCACACGTGAAACTGCCACAAAAATGCTTCAGTCGGTTACCCTGTCGTAACTACAGTAGTAAGCGTTTACACGTGATTTAACGTTAGCAGTTATAACGATACGCCTGTTCGCTAAGTGTCTGCGTTAGTACGTCGATTGGAGTAACTACGACGTAAAGCAGAGTTTACACGCCACTTAACGTCAGTAATTATAACTACGAAGTTATAACTCCGTATTTAGAAGGTGCGTGTAAACCTAGTAAATGTGATAAAACAAATCCGATTTACATTGATAAAATCAAGTATAGCACATTTATAAGACGCGCAGCGTACCGACAGAAATAGTATATTGTATAACAAGTGCTGAAAGACGGGTATCACACTCACGTGAAATATCCTTTCAGCACATGTTATACACTATACTTTTCCGACGACCACAAGTATTTTTATTACAAAATTTTGATTTTTGACGTTTAACTTTAACACCTTAGAAGCGACCTCCATTGACAATTAGTAATAAAACTGTTTGTCATTGCATGACAGGCTAAAAGGATTTTCAATGGCTGAATTGCGTGTGCAATGATTGCACACGGACTACGACGTTCTCGATTGGCTAACGAGTTTCTTTACGCACGGATCGGTCTATTTGCTTGCAACGATCAACTTTCGGTAACATTTTAATGGGGTGAAATTTTACACTTTTCATAGTGGTTGTCGAAAAAAATTATTTCACACGAGTATCACACGTGATTTTTCTTTAAAACCGACCCGACCATTTAAATATAAAAAAAATAAACACTCAAAAAACAAATGTGAAAAATTAAATAATTGTACGCGAAAAGTCTTTTTTCATTGATGGTAATAAAGTGACGTTTCTCAAACTGAAATGGCAAAAATTGAAAGATATTACTTCGATCGTGAGTAAAGAAAAATAAAATTAATCCCAATGCGTTTGGGAAATTTGTTTGAGAACTGCTGCAATAGAAACCCGATAATGGAATTATCATTTAGCCAACTTGTAAGACGTGGTGTTGGTGTTGTCCCTGCCCTTATTTTTTGTGCAGGGTTTGTATAAATGCGAGAATATTCTACAGAGGGAGCCACCCTTGTTATTTTGGCGATGCATAATTATTATGTCGGTGTGGTAAACGATTTCTACGGCTCATTCAAATTTCATTTGAAAATTAATTTAAATAATTTCCATATAGTAATAATAATATTTAAGGTATACTTACTTAGGTACCTAGTTTATACCGATTGTTTTTATCGAGATAATAATATTTTAAGTTTTTTAAAGAAAACGTTCGCGAATTTATACGAATAAACACGAAAATGTTACATTTTATTTATGGAAAGGCAATAAGACAAAATAAAACACTTAAGGTAGTGCCTTATCCTCACTGCATCAAGTAGCAACAAAACCCGACATAAATCGAACCCTATATACTTCAAAGTGCAGTTTCTTAGAACACATTCGGTTTACAGAAAACTCTCTGCTTTTCTTTGAGCGGATTTTCTTTGATATGAAAAGTACGGAACGTGAATATTCTACCTGAAATAAAACAAAATCAATCATAGCTTGGCGAGGTAATCTGGGATCAGGCAGGCTGCGCATATTACATAACCACGACCGACTATATTGAGTTTTAATCGCTGATAAACAACGATAACGGAATTTTTATGTTTTTGAATTACGACGTCGTTTTTTTCTATAAATAATTAGTTTTTATTGTTTAACATTTATGATGTTTAATTAATTAGTTAAAGGTATTGCATTAAATACGGATTTAACATCCCTTATTTAATTAACTATAAATAATGAATCGGTTTGAATGCTTTTCAATATACTGTTGATAACATTAACACAATTTTTGCAGCTGCAGGCCTTGGTCTGTTCTAAAATAAAACTGTAAAAGGTATGCGAGGTGAAACTTTGATTTGATTTGATGGGACTCGCATTGAATTTCGTTCTCCGACTCTTCTCATGTCTGCGCGGTTGGTCGATTTATCTCCATTCCTAATTTAATATCAATCTAACATTTCATTTTATACATTCTCTTTATATAAAGATAAAAATCTTATAGCTTCTTATCATTTTTATTATGTAAATAATAACATTAATAAATTGTATTTTGTAATTTCTAAAATGTGAAAAGGAAGAGATACACAAATCATGTCTAGCCTAACAGATTTGATGAGAGGATACTGCGGAGCGAGCGGCGAGTAAATTCTACTATAATAGAGATCTAACCAGCCACGAGATGAATCACTCCATCAAGTTGACCTGACAGCTTGACACTCTTTGATTCTCACTGAACGTAATATATGTACAAATCGATTTAGGTACAATTTATTTTTGCTCCACGAATAAATAATATCTATGTAAAATATAACATTACTTATACTCGATAACTAAGTATCTACCTATGTACCTATTAATAATTAATTAATTTTACCAACATTTCTCACCGATGCGACGCGACCTACACACACTGAAAATATAATATTTGAAAGAACTGAAAAATGGTAAAATAGTAGCAAAAAATATATCTACAATAAAACTTTAGTTAAATGCTTTTTCTACAGTTATCAATAAAAAAGTTTAGCATCAATCTTCCATACTTTTTATTCGCCCTCTGTAATGAAAGAGACATTTGAAAATAATTAAGTGATTTCGACATTTCAGTTTACGTCTAAATTGCCCGAAATAACGAGGACGTTAGTGTCAGATTTTATGTGGTTGTATACCGAGTGTCAACGAAATCGCTGTCTTTATTTTTGTCGGTGAAAAAAGTATCAGTCTGATTTTTTTGTAAGGAATATAATATAACGATGCTATATTTTGACCGTTGGATAATTACTATGTATTGCACATCCGATTACGTCAGAAATTATCTCAAATTTCGATTTTTAAATTGAACACCCTGTATATTTTGACTTTTTTAGAATCTTCTATCGATTTTTAATACAATCACATCGTTTTAAAAAGTTTATATATCCTACTTGATTTTTTTAGACAATTTTATCTGTGCATTTAGAAAGTCGAGCTAAAAGAATTATAAAATCGTGTTTTTGTAATAATTTTTGAGTAATTTTGAAAAAATTGTTATTTTTCAACTTCGAAGGGCTAGATTTTTAAAAATATTATAAAAACTAAGTTTTTATAATTTTTCTGTCATTTAGATACTTATTGCACAATATAGAGTGAAACACCAAACATAGTTAAAATAACGTGAAAAAGTGTGTCGTCGGTTAGCTTAAATCATAGAACATTTTGATCCGATATGTAAATGACAGTTGTAATTCTTTGTCGATGATAGTTAATTGTGTTGAAATATTATATGACCATTGCGAACTAAACAAAACTTACAAAGCAAAATATCTAACATGAGT
Organism: Rhagophthalmus giganteus; assembly: GCA_036326145.1. Lineage (NCBI taxonomy): Eukaryota > Metazoa > Arthropoda > Insecta > Coleoptera > Rhagophthalmidae > Rhagophthalmus > Rhagophthalmus giganteus. Next base: position 1,679,999 of record JARFJA010000026.1, on the reverse strand, counting down.
ACGTATCGACGCAGTTTTGGCGAAATGCCTTGTCCCACAAAAAGTAAATTTTACAGAAGCGCACATTTTATGTTGTATAGCTTAGCTATAAGCAGATAACGTTTTACGGAAATACAAAATGTGCGCTCCTGAAAAATTTACTTTTTGTGGGTTCTAAAAACTGCATCAATATCTTACGACAGATGACATGGAAAATCCCGGAACATTCACTATATAGTCAAAAATTATCACTATACTTACCATTTTTATATTTTCGACGTGTTAAAGATAACTTTAAGAGTTGCAACGTTTTGTTTCGAACATTGAAGTTTATGTATTTGTTTATTAAATAGAGGCCACATAATTTTATGAACAAGGTGTAGGTTGCGTTTGGTAAACACAATGCAACAAATAATAGGTATATTAATTTTTTTAATAATGACGTACAAGTCACGTCAAAATAATAAGATGAATTGCTATTGTACAACCCTCGTATAAAAGAAAACTAAACTGTTTATAATATAATATTGTGCAAAACCATTATTTATCAGATTATGTAATTTATTTTTATTGCGTTTGAAATGTAGGTACGAACAGATATAGTTCTAGGTATAAAATAAAAATAATATTATAATAATTAAGAAATCGGGGTGTTAACATAAAATGTGCTTAATAAATAATTCAAATTTTATAACGAAATGTACGATTTCATATAAAACAATAAAGAATAGAGCTACACAGTTAGTTACTAAATATAAAAGAAAACTTATTTCGAAGAGCTGTAAGTTCAGTAGATAATTTGATTCCTTCCTCGCTACCGTGATAATAATGTTAATGCAGCGTTGGATGATCGAAGCGTAGATCTTCGAGTAATTTAATCAAACAACTCCAATAGCCTCTCAGATGTTTCCGATTTTTCAGATGTTTGCCTTGGATTTTCGTTTAATGCACGTACAAAATGTAAATGTGATAAAATTTAATTCTCTTATACGGGATTATAGAAAGAAAAATGGGAAAGCAGTTTTGTCTTAATTTTTGCTGTGTTTGAATAAAAATAGGAAAAACTGTTCAATTTTCAATTCTAGATTTTCTTAAACAGTAATTGAAACAAATTAAGTAGGTTACAGTAGGAACTTATACTTGCTGAAAACATTAATTAAAATTTCATCAAGCATAATGCTTGTATTGTGCTTGAAATTTTTTGTTATTTATACAGGGTGGCCCATGTCGTTTTAGCTAACCGATATATTTCGGAAACACTTAAGAATAACATCAAATTTGTTGGTTTTATGTAACTGACAGCGATGCCGTTTTGAATCGGTTAGTTTTTTAATATTTTGCCTCTACAATGAGTTCATTATAGCACGGAAATGAGTACTACAATAGCATCTATTACGACACACAACTTTTCATTTTTCAAAGTCGCATCATAAATTACTGTTTTAAAAATAAAAATACGATATTCGGGTTAGGCATTAAATATACCTAGATGGCGCTATAAAACGATAATATGACGGATACGGTTGAGGTAAATATTTAATTATTATTATGTAGATAAATGGTATTTCTGAATGTGTTGAGGACCTCTGCGAATACGAGCTACAAAATTAAATTCGTATTCGATTATTTGAATAAAAATTATTGTTTTGTATGAAAATTAGATAGTTTCATTATCTTTAAACTAGACACTCTCTTATAAGGAGAATCTTCTTTCGCATTTTTCACATTACTAACTACTTCAATTGCAACTGTTTATTTTAAGGAAATTTATTTATAGGACGCGCAAACGGCATTGATACGCATTACGGCACACATCAACAGTGAACTTTATTTTTCGGTGTAAAGTGCTGTATACTTTTAATTTTTTCAAAAGTCACCTATAACATCCAGAATAATTGATTATTTTACCATATGTTTTTATGGGAAAGTCCATACGGTCGTTTTTATATTTTAAATATCTTCATTATTATTTAGATATTACTGAAATATCTAAATGTTAATATTGTATACCTATAGCAAATTGAAGATGATTAACCAAGTTTGCATCTATTAGGAAAATTGCTACTTCAAAGTAATTACATAGAAATCGATTTTGATATTATCAATTTAAGCTATATTCTTGTCATTATTGATGTGAATAGGTTTCTTTTATAACACCGAACGAAATTTATTTGCTAATAGTTATTACATACCTATCTATATTTTCTTCGTTATAATAATAACTTAGGTATTAGTGAATTGCTTATTTTTTCAAACTGAGAACGGCATGTAGGTAAGCTAATTGCTTTCAAATTGTAATAATGTTATTTGTCAAGATAATTTAACAGTTTGAACATTAATTGTTAAATTAACATTAAAATGCTTTCTAAAATACACTTTAGATTTCCATTATTGCATAAATTAAAGCTTTTTTAAATAAAGCTCACTCCGAGATAATAAAATAAGTTTCGCGTACTTATAAACACATCAATATACAATCTACACGTTGATGAATAAAATCGTCGAATTTAAAAATTACAGAACAAACTGCGTTACCTACCAAAAATGGAATTATTGCGAGCTTACAACATTTGTACTTGTATAAAGTACGGATGGACAACAGAAATGAAAATTGGAAGTGGCTCGGTGGCGGTCGAAACATCAGTCAACGTCGCCGTAGGTGGCATATGACAGACACGAACATTGATAATGGATCGCTCAGTAATATCCAGGGGCAATATTTAATACCTTAATTCAGGTGATAGAGTTTTTCGAGGTTGCACCTTCTCAGTGTCTGAAATGATTAAATAAAGGACGTATAAAGCTCTATAATAAATTTAAAAACTTGTTAAAACTATTAGTGATGTAGTAGAATTATTTTATCACTTTTGCTTAAATTGCAATTTGATATTAAATAGTGCTAAAAGAACCTTACGGGTTTTTATAAGGAGCTGGGCTTAACTGAACCATATACCATTTGAAAGCTCTCAACGAGTATCACAACATAGCTCCAAGTATAAATTTATCTGACGTACTTTACAAATAACATAATGTTATTTTTATTAATGATTATAGACGTGCTTTAATCTGCTTAATTCGCTGTTGTTTCTGGTTATTGGTTTTGTTATTAGTTCTGTTGTTAGTTTTATTCTGCTTTTGGTTCTGTTTTGTTATACGTTCGTTCCGTTATCATATTAGACATTACCAACTCTTCCTATTAACAGATAAAACAACACACATAACATACAAAACTGATACATACAAATATCCATGTAAAGTATTAAAAGTGTACTTGTACCAGCAGCTAGGTCGTTGAATTTGTCACTATCGTGTAGATCTTGAAGCGCGCTTTCCTGTGGTGCATAACACACGAGTGCTTGTTCATGAATTCTATCGATAAATGTCTTTAGTTACAAAACCGATATAAAACATTTGAATTCTCGTAAAAATGTTGTACTCCGTTTTCGTGAATTATACTTGGAGCTATGTCGTAATACTCGTTGAGAGCTTTCAAATAGTATATGGTTCGTTGATATCTTCAGGGCCCAGCTCCTTATAAAAACCTGGAAGGTCCCTTAATTATTAAAAATTATAGTCTGTCTGACGAGAGATTGCAGTAAAGAGGGGATTGTGTGTTTTTCGATTTCATCGGTCATAGGGGCCGCCCATTATAAACGATGAAAAACTAATTTTTATCATTCAAAATCAAAATCGAATCGTATCAATTGTTGTCGTCATTTAGTTTGAAAAACCTTACTCTATTACGTCCGAGAAAATAGTACTATTGTGGTTCGCGCAATCTGCCACCCCCTAATTACCGTAAAATACGTTTTAGTACCTTAAAACGCCCAAGAAAAACGCATATTACTATATTAACATGTGCTAGAGATTCGAATCCTCATCTGACAGATTTATAACCTAAATTGTCGTTTAGGTTATGCCGAAGGCCGAATCTTTTTTTGCTGCCACGCCCACCTTTACAATCTCTCATCAGTCGGACTTTAATTTTATTATCGTAAGTAACACACAGTGTGGTCTGATATTTTTCGATAATATTTGACTTTCACTTTGCCAAATGCATTAACAGTATGCAACAAGTACTCCGCACGTCAAATATTTAGGAAAAAATCAAACCACCACCCAGTTGTATTTGGCAAGACGATACAACGAAAAAACAAAATAAAATCGAAACAATTGTTTTTGGAACGTCAAAAAATGTAGTAAAGGTGCAATTCCTATGAGACGACTGAAACGAGGATAGTTTTGCGACTGTAACAGCACGTCTGTAAACGCTACATGAATTCGACTCTTTTATAATAGGTAAATGATTAAAACCGTTTTCTATGGCGCGTCGATGGCCGCGCGACTGAAGCGACTTTAGTGAGACGGCTCGAGACGGACGGCTAGACAGCTACTGGAGCAGTCTAATCGTTTCGGTCGACGCGATCGAAAATGTTTTTGATAATTTAAATATTTTTTCCTTATTTGTTTTTGGCAAAGTATTAGTAAAGTATTCCTGAATTAGGTTCCATTCTTTTTAATTGATGCAGCGCAGTTAGTAATGATTCTTCATCAAAAATAAGATACGTTACCAACAACGATGTATCCTCCATGATGTAAGTCTTGGGATTGGAAGTTGAACAAACAACTCGGTTAGCGCTGTTTCGATCGCGCGGCTCTTGTCGCGCGACAATAACCATTTCAGTCGTCGCATAGGAATTGCACCTTAAGATTTCCATTATGTTTGTCAACACACAACAATAAACATAACCATTACTTTTGATATTATTTTGACCTTAATTTTTTCGCTGTAAAAAGCATCCCCAGGTGAATACAACGGGTTACTGGTTGATTTTATATAAATAAAAGGTTTTGATTGGTGCTTTATTGAGTTGTATTGTCGTTTTATTACCACACGTCATTACATATTGATACGAATTTATTTAGTTATTAATATATGGCAACAAGCACCTTTGGAAATGCCCAGCTAAGTTCGTTTCTATGATTCTTTTTACTTTTCACAGATAAGCACGTTTAAAACTTGATAGTTATCTTCTAAAAAGAAGTTACTTTAAAACCAAATTGCGCCCTTTTAACTTTAGAACAGTAGGTATTACAAATTACAATTCAATTAGAGTTAAACTTCGAGTTAGACGAATTTCAACAGTATAAGCTGTAGTCGTTTCCCTTGAGAAATCGAACTCGAACCGCTATTCGAGTAGCACAGGGATCGGAAAGAGGACCGGTGTTATTATAAAGGGGAAATGATTATAAAATCCAAGATAATCAAAGAAAGGTAACTTATCTAATAATTAATGGAATAGAGGTTATCATTTGTTTTCTATATACTTATTTTTAAATGCATTATTTATTTATATAATATTTTTTTATTAACTGTCCTTTGCAGATGGGAATAAGAAAATTAATTTCAATTAAAATATAATAGTAACAAGACCTCTTTCTTTTCAAACAATAATGAAAAACTAATGATTTAAGTTCGTGTTTTAGTATCTATAAAGGTTTTATTTCTAAAGTGTTAATTAATATAATCATTAGTAACGCAATGGCATCTATCGATTGCCAACCGAGTGAAATTCCCTTTTTACGACACCCTTTGGCGAAAGAGGGTGGCAGAAGAGAGAGTAAGTACTATCCGATCTGTGATCAGGAGCAGCAATGCCACGTGCGGCGCCCTGTAATCTGGCAGATCGCGGATAACTGGCTGCTACGCGCTACACCTCGTCTGCACCTATACCCTTTAATTTCCGCCACATTCACTCGGATTCTAACTTTAATTGCACCCACACGACTCTGAAAACTGAGCTGTTGAAAACCGAAATTGATGTCGAAACTACGAGAAATAAAGCTTGTCAGCTTGAATAATTTAACGATACAGGTTTTAACATTATCAGCATAGAATACAAATTGCGAATTCTCGTTAGGTAGGTAGGTACCTACTAACTATCTAATTATCTACGAAACTATCTAATTTCACTAGCAGTATAATACCATTTTTAATGTGTCTAACGCGTAAGTATAACGTCTTGAAATAACGTATATTTTTATAAAAGGATTAGTAAACACGCGAATACAGCGAAAAAAATTTACAATTAGGTAAGTAGGTATACTTAGCACAAGCTGGATCACTAAATAGTTGTCCAAAAATATGAATGTTTCAATTAAATAAAATTTCGGCGATTCGGTAGGTAGTGTCCAATTTGAACATATGACTCTCATATGAACGAAGATTAAGGTCGTTAAAAATCATATAAACTTTAAATGTAGATATTTTTAAGCGCCTATAATAGTCGGAAATTCCCCTACTATTTATTTAGGTGCGAACGAAACGAATGAACTTACGTAATTACAATTGAAAATAATTGAAGTTATAGTAATCTATTGCCGTTAGAATACACATTACCTTCACTGGTACAGTTCGAAATTTTTTATTGTTGTCCAAAATAAATAAAGGATCTCTGACGGGTCCGTATGTTTGATACAAACGTACCTCGAATTATTTATATATGTGGTTTCCAGGAGGTATTTGCTTATAGTTACGCTGCAACACAAAATGTGCGCTCCTGTAAAATTTGCTTTTTGACACTTACCTACGCTATTCTATCAAAAGGCCATGGATATGTTTACAGCTAGATCTCTTAAAATTATTCACCGCTTTCCAATGGTATATGACTTATGGAGGTCATGGAGGTCTATTCTGCCGATAAATGTCCTTATAATAACGAAGCATAAAACATTTAAATGCTCGTAAAATTGTTGTACATACATAGTTTTCGTGACATGCCCATAAACAATGTTGTAGAACTCGATGAGAGCTTTCGAGTGGTGGTGTATGGTTCATCGGTATCTTTTGTCGGGACCATTGTCAGCTCTATATGTACGGACCCGTAAGGTCTTTTTAATAGCAGTTTCAACTTACGTAATTTTAGATGGACAAGTAGTTGAGTAAAATTCAAGTTTCAAAATATAGTCATTTTTATAATTACTCTACTTTTTGATAGTACGTACCTATGGTACTTGATGTGCATTATCAATTAACAAAACTTCACTTTTTCCACTTAAGACTGAACTACACGCGACAAAAAATAAATAAATAAATTTATTATTTCGTGTATGATGTAGTACTTACACAAAAGAATATTTTTCAATAAATTAATTTACAATTTGTTTCTTTAACACGATAATAATTGTTATTATTATCATATCATTGCATTTATTCTTTATTTTTTGTAATGAGCAGGTGCACGTAATTTAACAAGTAGCGATGGGTACTTGCATCAATGCATCGTATTCCAGTAATTTATATGTATAATTACGCTATGAAAACCTGTTATAGGTAAATTACGCAAGATTAAATTGCAGCGACAAGAATAATTGCTAGTAAGTGCATCATAAATATTATATTTACATTATACTGACCTGCATATTCTGCTTCATTGATCAAAGCGATATAACCAGGTGTATAAAAGTCTAATTTGATGAATTGTATTTTTCATTTCTGCAATTTTTGTCAAATATAATTATGTACCTACTTACTTATAAGTAAGTAATAACTTATAAATAAGCTGACATAAGTCGGTACTATTAGCACTTAACCAATAAACGAAATGAGTAACAATTTAGTGAATAAGCAAGCGATAATTAAAATAAAGAAATTCAATTTCTACGTTTTAGATTATAAAAAAAATGTTACTTATACTCTGCAAAAGTGGCACGTGTTCCATCAAGTACCTATTCAGGATAAGATGCCACAAGCAGTAATAGGTATATTTTCAGATGATAGAAATGTAGATACCTCTACATACCGTATATACCTTCGAGAAATGTTTGTATTTTTTAACCAAAATTTTCAGTACAAATTACACAGGTCAACAGGTCACAGGTTTTTTAATTTTACTTTTTCAATGCATTCGTTTATGGATAAAAAACGAACAACGTCGCGCCGTGCGCCGCTTTCGCTTACATTGTTTCGTTGTTTTTTTTTTATTTTGGGAGACATACAGCGACCTGTGGAAGTTTTCTCTAGGATGCATTGTACTTACACTGATAAAATAAACGTCTTTCGAACAAAAATTAGTAAAGTTTTGAACGTTTCAATTTCTAGCCTAAACGTATTATTTTGCATTAAAACGTTAAATTTTGATTTAAAATTTCTTACTCTTAAAATCTGTATTAAAACAAATACCCAAAACTTAAAATCTAGTCTAAAAACTATAACAGTTTGAACAAATTAAACAAAATGAAAAAGATTTATATTTTTCTGTGCGATAATATAGGCATAATATACCTAGTTTACAGAATAGGGAAAAAAATTTGGAAGTACAGGATTTATAATGCTACAATAGACTGATCAAACAAACCAGTTGACTAGTTGAAAACATAATAGATGTACGCAATGAATACAAAAATAGTTCACTGTACCACTGTAAAAAATTATCACTGTGATACGTAGTAGGCAGAAATGTGATTATTTGTACATTTTATTGCATTCGAGGAAATAATTCAAGAAAAACATAACGTTAAATTCTAAAAATGAATAAATATTATAAATGTAATGTAAAACATTAGCACGTAGAGTTGTAATTGAATTAAAAATTAGCGCGGATAAGGTTTAGTTTAGATGACGGGCGCTTAACGCGCGTAAGGCCTGACGCGCGTTAAGAGGGGGGTTCGATAAGCGAGAATCAACAGATGTCGCTATGGTATATCACTTCAGGAAACGATACTAAAAAACTATTAAATTTTATTAAAAAAATTTAATTGATAATAAATATTAATTCAATTATCTAGTTGCTCCCTATATTTTTATCCTAAAAAAGTTAAAGGAACAGTTTTGCTAAGTTGTACACATGCTTCCGAATACTTCAAATTATAAGATATTTAGCTTTTAAGATATTTATATTAAGATATTTATATATTTATTAAGATATTTAAGATTTATATGACTAAAATATTATAAGGAGCAACTAGAATAAGGTCCAGTGAATACATATATGAAAGTACAGGGTGTAATTGTTGCTAGAATTCGTAAACCGTTTTCTGAAAAATCGCCATTTTCAAGTATAAAGCTATCTTACAGATACCTACTTGATTTCGAAGAATTTGTCTAACAAAATTGTAAAGATGGTGCTGTAAAAATACTACAGTGGTATTTTTTTTTATTTGCCGGTCGATTCGTGGACATTAATCTCCCGTTTGATAAACAAACATCAATTTGCATAGGTGGCATATTTCGTTGTGAAATATTTATAGTCAACGTACTTATACCGAAAATGAACTCGTAATTCTTATACATATAAACTAAAATCAAAATTGACTCCTGTATTTTCTTACACTCTAAATAGTGAAATTCCAATTATTTCTACAAATGTGTACGTGATTTATAATATTGTATAAAAAGGTCTAATTTCAAAATTATAGTTAAAATTAAGTATGTATATAGGTACATTTGTCATACCTACATACCTATAGTTTTATTTATTTACAAGTTTTCATTCTATAAAAGATAGAATCTCATTCGGTTTCTTTTTCGATAGTAAGCATAATTATTTTGCATTTCGACGTGTTGTTTTTGATTTCTGTGAATTACTGAGAAATGCCGAGAATGCGGCGGACATTTCCCATAAATAAGTAGATATGTATACATACGTTATTCGTGATAGGTCCCAAACGTCATCAATAAAACCTCGTATTTTTACAGTACTAATAGATTTAAGTCTATTTTGCCATGTCATATGTGTGCAGGTAAATCATCGGTAGACATCGAAGTGCCATGTTCAAAACTTTAATTTGAATATTACAAATATACAATTTAGTAACTTTTGTGCATGGCTGCGTGCATTGGAACCTATCGTGTATAACGTATAGCTACATGTATTTGAGAACGAAACTGTAACTATTTAACTTTTAATGCAATTAATGGCATGCTATAATAATTATTATTCTGAAATATATACATAAGTAATTACATATGTGCATATATCAGTAATATTGGATTTTCTATTGTCACAATTTTTATTTTGTATTAATAATGGCACTTCTCTCACATATTACACAAAAAATAAATTTAAAAAATCAATAATCATTGTCATTGTGACTTTTTTGAAGAGAAATATTTTGAATTTTCCGCTCCCATAACTAGGTAACTTTTCTGGTTGCAAGTTAAATAATTTTTTAAGCTCGTTAACTTGCATTTCATTATTTTTGTGTCTCTCATCAAAACGCCCATTCTTTATATTCTGTAACTTTATATCCTAGAGTAAATAATTATAAACGCTAGCAAAGTTTTCAACGTAAACATAATTAAATTAGATGCCAATGTATCGATGGAAAAGCGCACTCTGTAGAAACTATTTAGTACAAAAAAACAGGAATTAACATTTAAATAGCTGATGCGAAAATCGCGCCATCTTACGATTAAACCGTTTGATATTAATTAAAATAATTAGAAAAATACTACTGTGGCGTTACTAGTGGAAACATCTAGAAGCTGATTTTTCCAGCCCTCTTAAGCGTCCGTCATCTGAACTAGGCCTAAGTAAGATATGCCATCGCTCATCGCGTCGCGCTGCAGTGGGAGTGGAAGGGAGAGTCGTTAGCTAGTGATACAATTAACTATTTTTGTATTCAGCTCGTTAGATTTTCAACTGGTCAACTGTTTTTTTAAATGCCTATTTTTAATGCCTGTATATCTATCTATATCAAAAAATTTATAACTGTAAAAAATTGAGAAGCAGTGATTATTTTAATTTACTTTTTAATTGACTAAATCGGAAGTGACTGAAAATACGTATTTCAAACGAGGCAAATATTACGAAAGCGGAATCGTTTACAAGAACCACCTCATGTGTCGTATTGCAACGGTGAAATGATAAATGCGCGTTGTTTTTGTATAGGAGGTTGCTGTAGACTTTATAACTCATAATTAAAGTCCATGCCGTTTTTATGATGGAATTAATGGCCCATTCACTACAAAAACATTAAAAATTGCCATTGTTTCGACGTCGCAACCTTTCATTGCGTTTATGGTATAGCTTACAAATTATTGGGATAAGCGCGCTTCTGAACATTCCCAACAGGATGTAAATCATATAGTGTATTACAGCAAGTTATAAGCACAATATTTCTGTTTAAAAATCTAAAAATTATTACGCCTAATTAGATAGTGTAACAAAACGATTTGACTGTAACAAAATAACGTTTTTTAAATGCTGGTACTTATGTACTTAATTCTATTTTTTTACATTATTTAATCGTACGATCATAAAAAGGCGTTTCAACAAAAATTTATTCAATTGCTATTTTACATTTCTTATTAATTCATTCATGAAATATCGAAGTATAGGTATTTATCTACTTTCAACGTGTTATTTTTAAATATTAGCGAATTTCCAAAGGAAATAAAGCTATTGTGATCTGCCTGATGACGAAACCCAGAGGAGCCGCTTATATTTTCTCCGATCTTGACCCCCTAGGTCACAAAACTATATAGGTCGTTTATTTTCGGCCCCAAATGTTTCATAACTACTTATATACAGGGTGTCCCGGAGTTAAGGTGGACAACCTCTTAGGATCTTATTCCCCAGCAAAAATAAGCCGGTTTGTCAAAATTTACCTCTTACAATTAGTAAAATATTCACACCTGAGGAGATATTCACCCCTAACGTTGATTTTTTAAGTTCGTTTTTTTTCGAAATATCTTGCGAACCGTTTGGTGAAATTTGATGATTTTTGGATCAGTTACGTCCTGGTCGTAGGCAGTTATTTTGATCGAAAAATTGTTTGAATTGCACCTTAGGGTAAACAATCCTTATTAACTTATACGCCCTAATTTTAAGGATGCAACCTTTTCAAATTTTTTGGTCGCGTTTTTGAATTCCGTAATTTTTTTTGCATAAACAATAATATAATATATAAACATAATATTTCTCTAATAGGTAAATTTAATTTTCCTAAAGATGTATTTCTTTCGAGAAAATTAAGAAAATTAATTTTGGGACATACATATAACGAGGAAATTCGGATCTTTACTTTGTTACAACAAACGCTTTAATGGTTAAATTAAAATTAATTTCGAATAAAATACTTAGCTAACTATAGAATATTTCCAGTAGATAATATTAGAATTTATTTTTTATACTAGGTATTAGTAGATATCTAGGTAATTACAGGTACAAAAAAAATTTGATAAACTAAAAGCGTTTTTAATTTAACAGTATACGTATTCGTAGTGTTAAGTACTTATTGTTCGTCACAAAATTATTTAAATACTATTATTTCGTCTTAGTGTTATAATAATTACACATTGGTACGTTAATTAAAGTAAATAAGTAGGTAATGTAAAACTAAATTGAAGATGCAGTTGCAACTTACGTATAATACGAGTATAATATTATAGTTATAAGCACGAGAAGGGCACAACGTTTTACAGGATAAAATGGTCACGTCGGCGTCGTAATAAAGACTAAGAATAGCTAGGAGTAATGACAAAACGCCGCCTCACGACTGCATATACATAGGTAAGTTGAAGTAATTACAGTATTTATGCACCGGAATAACCGGAGTGTATAAATTTTATTTCAACCTAACTGCCGCATCTTCGCCTTCTTATGACTTCTCAGGACATCTGCGAGTGCAACATTATCATATGGCAGTCGTAATGACATTTTTATGACGTCATTAAGAGTTAAACAGCCGACAGTTTAATTAAAACACTCGCCTGTCTGTTAGGTGTCATATAAACTATGCAACGATACTTTAGCTTGCGACCATAAAAATTGCATTATTTTGCCGAGAACTATTTTCGAAAACGATACAATATAACTTTTTTTTTGCATTTTATTAGTTCTATTTTAATGTTAAACACTTTTACTTAAGAAATAACCGAAGAGAAAACCTTTTGCGATAATAAAATCTATTACAAAACACAACACTAAAAATAATAAAATAAAAAATTGTTAGATATTCAAACAATTTTAGAATTTTGTTGGGTAGATACCTACTAAAAATAATTAGGAATTTATTAATTTCCGTAAAAAATCAAAATAAATTAAAAAAATTATAAAATTGACGTTTTTAAATAAACTGACCAGTAAATGTTCAGATATTAAACGTTTAAGCCAACAATCAATAAATAATTAAATTTTACATAGATGTACAAAAATGTATCTATTGTTTATTTGTTGTATACAAATTGATGAAATGCATTTTGTACTTATTATACAATTTCAAAAAAAAACAAAATATATTCTCTATAGTTGTTATAAAGTATAAATATGAAGTCACGCTGTTACCATTAGTTATTTAATAATTCTTCGGTAATTTTCTAAATAACCTAGACCTTCAAAGATGTATCATTTATATGCTCAATAATGTAACCATCTGTGGCTGTCAAGAAGAAGCATAACTGAACCTTACATAAACATACCACTAGCCCCTTTGTTAGACTTCCCGTCTTAAATCGTTAGTAAAGCTAAATTAATTATAATTTTATAATTCCCTTCAAGTCTCGTCCTTTTTCAAGGCGAATCGTATAAACGAGTACAACAAGGATGCAAAAAATAAAGGCTTAAATTGAAAGAGGCGTTTGACACCTGTGTGTTGTTATTGAACAGCTAGACCGTGAATACCTGTGAATTGTACCGTAATCCGTTAAAAAGTCGAAAATAAATAGAAATTTAACGAATGACTGTTTCCTCTTCGGCCTTTAAATGTTTTATTTGTTCAAGTCGTTTAAATTTATCCGAAATTATATTTAATGTGTTATTAATGATCGTTTTTAATTATCTATTATTAGTTTACTACAAATGGGGGGACGTTATTATTAAGTTACACCATTTATTTGGGCACATTTTTGCGAATAGATGTTTTTTTTTTTCGATAAATTATATAACTTTTTTTTATGAATTTAAGGAGGTCTATATGAACGTTTCCTTTAATGCGTTACATCGGCAATTAATAAAGGTAGAAAGCGCGTAAAGTTATAATTAGTTATTATTTAGATTGTCGACGCATATTCCAGATGATTAATTAACCTCTAAAATAGGCACGGAGAAATTTCTGTATCAATTCGAGAAATTAAGATTTCTCGTTTAAACTTTTAAAACTTTAAAATGTAATGAACTTAGGCACATATTTACAATAATTTCACATCAAAACGAACCCAACCAATGAAGGGCTACAAAAATTATGTAATAATAATTAATAATGGTTGTTTAAAATAAATGGTTGGTTGCGAAAATATAACATACCGGGTGATTCAGTCATCCTGTCTCAAGTTAATAACTAAATAGATTTTACAGATACAAAATAAAATTATTTCGTTTTAGGTAGGTATAGTTGTTAATAAAAGTGGAAAATATTGCATACAGTAATGAAGAAAAGCCAGTTATGATAGCAATATCTATTAAACCATTGAAAATGTTAAAAAAGTTAAAAAACTATTTTTTCTGAGTTTAAACACTATTATCACTTTCGGTGTCACCGAAAATTAAGACAATTTTATTTTTGTTAAATACGAGGAAATATTTTCCAGCTTGTTAAATAACATTTTGTTTATTTTATTTGAAGATGAAAACATTGTCATAATTGTTTACTGTGACTATACTATGCAATCTCGATAATCCGAACTTCCAGTAATCTGAACACACCCAATAATTGATCAATTACTCAACTATAAGAAATTTAAAGAATAAGACAATTTATTAAAACTAAATTTAAACGAATACGTTTAAAACTGTAAGTAAATAACGAAATTGTTTTTGTTTTACAAATTAAAACTACAGTATAATGTATTTTTTGTAACCGATCGTAATTCTTTATTATATACAGTTAATATTTTCCGTGTTATCTGTTCGAATATAACGCAACTTTCGATAATCCGGACTTTTAAGTAATGCGAAATGGCCCTTGCATTAATCAGTTCGAAGTAATGAGATTTGTACTGTACTTACAATAATTAAATTTAAATAAATACTAAATCTAATACTATCAGTCATAGCAAAACAAAAAAGTACGTTGGATTTCATCTTTTTGCCTAGGTAATTTGATTATTCAATTAGTTATACGATTTTGTTAGTTTTTATAAGCAGGCGATGAAATAAATACTAAAATATTTATATCGTTGAAAAGAGAAAAACAATTTCTATTTAATAAGTTAAAAAATATATAGCGTGATATTTAAAATAATAAAATTGACTTCATTTCTGGAGAAGCCGGGAGTGATATGATGGTACTTAAAACTGAAAAAGATGAATTATTAACCCAAATTTACTTATACAAAAATTCGTCCTTGTATCTATAAAATCTGTTGAGTTATTAGCTTGGGACAGGTTAGCCGAATCACCTGGTATAATGAAATGTGTATGACGTCAACCTAAACTAGGGATAAACAACGTTTACATGTTTTACTTTAAACACTTACTAGATATCGGCATTAATTCAAAGAACCTCCATCGTTTTGAGGAAAGAAGTGGTACACTCTTGGCTTCTATGGGACGATATCAAAACTGTTTTACACTGTTTTAGAGAACTTCATTTATTACAATATTGTATACCAAAAATTATTAAATTTCAATAAAAATGTAATTTAATAAACTTTGGGAATGAATGGGGGTTTCTGAGATGAACAGAGGGGCGTCGCACAGTGAGACGGTTCTATTAAGGGATCTACAGCCCCATCAATCTATCACGACGATTATTATCGACTTTTTACTAACAATAAAAGGTACCATTTCCTTAAAAAAGTGCCGCGCAAATCTAAAACACTTTGTATGCAACAAAAAGTTATCAGAATGTGAATTTCCAAAAAATCACCTATTGTAAATACATTCGAGCCGTGAACATACTGTATAATCTACTTATAATTATACATTTAGGTACTACTAAAGATTACAATAGTTATGCTTTACCTATAACCAGTTAAAATGTGTTTAATCGCATTTATTTTATGGGACTGATAAAATCGAAGCAACTAATAAAACATGTGTACTTTCTTTCGTAACTTATCTATTAGAATTCGAACAACGAATAGAAACTTTTTTAAATAAAAACGAGTTTTTTTGTTCGTTATGTAATAACTAACGCACTTACAAACATAATTATGACAAAATAACCTCAGTTGTGCCGAGTTAATCCTGGTGGTGTTGTTCACAATCAATAGGTACACGTTAATTTTCGGCGTCGGCGTCGCTGTCGCCGTCGCGTCGTATACACAGTGTGCGTAATAATTGTATACATGTAAATGTTTGTGTTTGTGCGTGATATTTTATGCATGTTTCGATGATTGTGTAGTTTTCTTGGCATATACAAATTACGCACAAAAAAAGATTTTTACAACACAAAGGTACTTGCTAAAGGTACAACGAAGAAAGGTGTACGTTTTTTAAAAATTCTAAAATAACTTCATGTAAGTACTTCTAATGTAGGTACGTATATAAACACGTGATCTTTATCTTTAACATAAATTTTCTGATAATCAAATCGATGTAGATAGGCATTCTAGAAACCTCATTAGGCTTTTGATTCAATTATAAAAATTGATCTAGTTTATTTTACGAATGGAAGTTGTAAATAAATAATATTAGAAAACTACTTATTGTTACGGATATCAGCTAAATATAGCGAAAGTATGTTTAGATAGCGTAAACCTATAAAACTAATCGTATCATCAGAAATAGAGGTAAACATGTTTGGCGAGCCTTCTGTCCACTTGCGGGGATTTTGAGTCGAGCTAGGGTAAGCGAGAAGTGAATGGAGCACTTCCGTTTGATTACTCGGGCATTCCAAAATCACTTGACACCCGGACTATTCCGGGTCCGGCTTTTCAAGACTCCCTTCAATTACTGACGTTAACCGAAATTGATAAAGATCGAATATTTGTACCTTGTCGTTGTACAGAAGTGCAAAGTGAAGCTCAAAGAAGTGCAAGTTTTCGTCTCTTATTGTTAATACTTTTAAACAATTATTTAAATACAGCGCGATTTCTAATTGTAAGTCACACGTCCGAGATACATATAGGTACTCATGTATATGCAGGATTTAGGAGATAAGAATAGAATTTGCCTAAAGGTAAAAACGTATCTATCTTTATAATTGTAACTTAACGTACGGTTCGGTAGGAATATGTGTACCAATAAATAATTACAGTTTTTGTTTAATAAAGGACAAACGCGGTCAGTGAAACGGCTACGGCAATTTAGAAATGATATCCGTACTAACGTAAGTCAAAGTTGTCATCTTAGTTTTATAGTAGTTTAATTTACAATCGTTAATTAGGGGGATCAGAACCGATCGCGCCCCGTAGGTGCGAACCCGCCACGACACACGGCAGTGATACATCGGCATTTTAGGATAATTATTTCAGATACACCCATTTAACACTCGATCCCACAAAGATAGTAGGTTTAATAATACCGTGGAGAAACCTGCACTATTATGAAGTCGTATTTCCTACTTTTTGCTTTTGTTTCGATGAATGATGAGGCTTCGGTAGCCCACGGTCATGACCATTTCATACTACCGTTTTTGTTTATTTCCGATTTATTTATAATAAAGGTAACGTACGCGAATTTTAAGAAATAAATATAAGAACGCCACACGGTGGGCTTGTCATAAATCGTTATAATGAAATAAATACTATTTTCTGGATTTAAAGAGTTGGATTTAAAATGTACAGGGTGTGCCACATAAAATTCCCAGAGCGAATATTTTTGAAACCAACAAAGATATTTAATTTTTGTAAAAGCGATTTAGTATCTATTGAATGTAGGTTCAAATTTCGGTGATTTAGAATTTTTCATCGCGCTTAACCAAGGTGACGACAGAGGATAAAATAGTTTTTCCGATTCCGGTAACTTGAACATGGCACATTCGATTCAATACTAAGCTGTAAACAATTTTGTAAGAATAAAGATTTTTCATAAAGTGAACGGTTATCGAGTTGTTTCAGATTAAGGATGTTTTTGACTAATCCCTGTAACCTTTGTATTTTTTATTTTAGCTTGTAGGTTATATGGAACTTCCTTTTTGGCTTTAAGAGCACTATAAATACATAATGAAAAGGAAGTCGGCATAAAATGAAATGAAATTAAGCAGTTAACAATTAAATTGTAGCAACTAAAAGTGAAATGACAAGAATTTAAGGCCTTTTAAGGTTGAAATTTTTTTATATCCGAAAACTTCAATATATGTAGAGTGGACCACAAGGGTTAATTAGACCACTTTGGTCTCGATTATTTTTCTATTCGTTTCTAAGATATTTTAAATTTGAAAAAAGACATGTTCAATTTGGCATCAAACAAAAAATTTAATATTGTAAAAAATCAAAATTGGTAACAGTAAAACTTGAAAAAGTGGCCCATTGGTAACATAATTGGGCCACTGGTGCAGGTCAAATGGGCAATATACTACAATGAGATAATTTACTCAAAAAACTCTATTAACACGAACGTACAAGACAACATATAACAAAATAATATTACAAAACCATAAAAAAGACAAAGACAAATAATAAAAGTGGATTGTATTTATCGAGGTCCAATGATGTACAAGATTCTTTTATAAAAAGTTGTCTTTTGCCTTTATTCAACTTTCTTATTCCTTTCAATTTCTTCTTGGTAACTAATTTCAGTTTCTCAGGCGTGAAAGATAGAATAACTGAGGTAATTTTGCGCTGTTGGTATTTTGTTTTCAAGGGGTTGCGTGCGGTCGAGGCCTAATTTGTTCAGATGACTTTTAATCGTTGAGTTAGATTCAGTAGTTTTGGGTGGTTTAACATTAATTGAAGAAGTTCCAGGTAGTTCCAACGAAATCGAAATGTCATTTAAATTCGCCTGTGAAGTTTGTTCTGGCGGTGCTGGTGCAATTGCTGGATTTGGTCGATCGGTCACATAAGATGTAAGAAAATCTTCCGGACCAAAAATGTGCAGATCAAATGGTTCGATTCCGGTTTTCTTGAAGCCACTGCATATATTTTTTGGCGTAAACGCCAAAGGAAAAACGCATATTCAACTAACTCCACTATCTCATAAATTAGATATCTCGATTCCACGCTCTAGATGCAGCTTGACTGTAAAATTTTTGTCAGAGAGGGGTTGCATTTTATGGCTGCAGTGCAGCGGCAGTGTAAGAAGTATAATTGATGGTAGCTAAACTCAAACGACTTTCATGATTGTCAAGGATCAGAAGTTTTGGTTTCTCCTTCGTTGGTCTTTCATGGGCAGCAACGTATTCTAAAACGGGAAAAGAATTTTAGAAATTATGCAATCTGACTGCGAAACTGTTCCTTTACTACCGGGAAGTAGTATTATCAAAAATGGTGGAACCGATTTCCTAGTCACACCAACAATAGCTATCAGAGTTTCTCTCTCACCTGAACACATTTGTTTGACTGTTTTCTTTCCCTTTTCTGAGATAACTTTTGGTGGTTTGTGGACTGTTGCCGGATCGGGAATCGCCCAAACGGGGTATAAAACTATTTAGGACATAATAAAACCAATTAACGGATGTCAACGTTAGGATTTATGGATAGTTAAAATCGCAATCACAGTAAATTATAATAAAAATAATCATTAATTATTAAATTTATACATAGATTTAAATTGAATCATCGATTAACATTAATAACGAAACGCGTCTTACTGAGATGACTGGACGGACATCCCTCGAAAACAGAATTGAATAAACGCAAGCAATCTCGAATTAACTAAATTATGAACGTTCACGATTAACATCACTACTTCTACATGTTACGAAATGACGAATCAAATTTCACGAGCATAATAATTTACCCACATATTGAGTAAACAAACAAAGCATGCTTCAAAGATTCTGTTGTGCATTTGTGTTAGTCTAGTTCAATCAAAAGTTGTCACAACTACAGCCGGAAATTGTCATTCAACCTAGTTTTGATTTTTGTTTTAATATTTATTTTAAAACAGATTTTAATATCGTATTAATAACACAAAACGTTTTCTTTTTTTTTAAATTATTGTTTGTGATCATAACAGGGCCGTATATTTATGTTGGTTGGAAATTCGTCGAAAGCTGTACCGCAGCTAATAAAGTTCAAGTGTTGTAGTATCTGTGTTTATCTATGCAAGGTAAATTGTCGCTTTAGAGCGTTACGAAGTTAGGGGTAGGTATATTATTGGTAACGTTATAAGCTCAAGTGCGAACTTAGCTAAAAGCCCCACTTGAAAAGCAGTCGGTATTCAAGATAATTACATTACGGACCGATCCTTCGACTACACAAACTCCGGGCTATGAAGATCTGGACCCGAGGGGAAATTTTCAATATTTTTTCCTTTCCTGATTCAGATTGAGAATTTTATATTTTATATCCTGTTTTATTCGATTTTACATATATACTTACATTCTCTCTGTAGATATTGAATTGAAAAACGTCGTAAGTGTTTTTTTTCATATAAGTAATACCTACACAATGATCATGAGAAAAATACCTACGTACCTATAGATATTAGAAATACACATAATATAATAATATAATAAACCTAAAACTAAAATAAATCGAGATTTCAGTTAACGGATTAAATTTACGGATAAAGTAAACTCGAGATATGTCGGAATAAGGGTAGATATGGGGTGGAGACGGTCTTGTTAATATTCATCAGGCGTCCATATGCAAAACGTCTGCTGATTCGCTTCCTGTTCAAGAACAGCTTACACTAGGAGAACGTCTGCTCTTAGAACCTACTTGTTGGAGAGTTTTAAAATCAGATCAGTTTTGAACGTCTTATAAATTGATATTATAATGAATAAAGTTCTATGACTAAAACATTGAAGGTCGGTTTTTCAACGCTTCATACCGTTGATCGTTGGGCTATTGCTATAGAAGTGATCGTTGCACAATTATTAATTAAGCCCTATTAACAGAAATGTCCCCATACATCCGCAAGTTTTGTAACGGGTGTTCAAAAAAATCTTTCAGTCTTGGCTGGCCGTGGAAAGATAAAGGCATACCTTGGTTTAAGTAATTTTATTATCTACTATGACGTTACAACAAATAATTTATGACACGGTTTAAGCTAATGTAAGACATTGCCTTCATCTTGTCATGAGCTGACCAAGACTGAAAGACTTTTTGGACACACGTTTCTTCAATCGTCATCTTCTAATTTCATTTAAAGTTATTGAGTTCATAACGGTGGGAATGCAGGTTTTCAGAAAAACTTCATTATTTGTAAATGCTCCACTTCCTGTTTAATCCGATCCTAGAAATAAAAATTAAATAATTGTCAAGTTTGATGATCTTCCTCATCTTAAACAATTTCTAAATTACTTAACCTTTTCATCCAACGATTTCTGAAATTTTACTCAATTACTCACAGTAAGTTTTTGCAAACGCACTCTTGGTTATTGGCATAAACAATGAGAATATACGTAAATCTGATTTTTAAAATGCATCTAGTATTAACAAACATGTACCTTCCCTTGGTCTTCTGATGAAATTGAAACGTTGAAATTTTTAGTAATTAATCTGTGATATAGACCTAACCTCACATAGTGATCGTATTGACACAGAATCTACGGAATTAGAAAATGAGACTAGATAGTCCCTTATCTCCTTTATCCATAGTGTTTTATTATTTTGTTTACATTAGACTGTTTTTCCTATCTAACAGGTTTTTTGTTTCAGGTTAATATGGTGTGGTCATATAGTCTCTCAGCGAGTTTACAAGGTTGTTGAAGCAGTCTTACAGTTCGTCGTAGTCTTGTAGTTAGTTCTACGATACAGCGAAATCTTGAATTAACTGTACCTCCAGATCATTGTAGAGTTACGTATTTCTCGGGCTAATAAACGACAAGATCTTGGGTCAGAGCCGCTAATGCGCTGGGTAGATGATATCAAGTCAACGGCGGGATTAATCTGGTTATAGGTTGCACATAATCGTGCTAAATGGAAATCGGAACTAGAAGAGACGTATGTCCAAAAATTTATGTAATACGCTAATAAAGAAGAAGAAGATTGGAATGTCTAGTCGGTCGTTCACAGTAATTTTTGTAGAAGCCAATCTGCGTTTTGTTAAACGGTGCTGTGGGGCGGCGATATTGTGTCATTTATGTTTATTTTTATATTTGTTGAATATTATTTTTATTATATCTATATTGTTATCATTTAGTCGTTTTGGGCGCTATTTTCGCAGCGTATGCCTTTACCGATCTTGAGGTTACTTTATAAATTATCGTTTTTGTTTCTGTTCAAAGATTGGTGATTTGTCTCTTTGTACTTTTATCTAGGTCACCGTCTAGGTAACTGCTTCTCATCACTCGCTCAATATCGGTATATTATTAACTAGAAGCTTACATTATTTTATCGACTTTTCTGAGACGACCAAGTACCTACAAATATTTTTTAAATAAGTGTATATGAAAAGTCAAGCCCAAAGGGCTTTAAAACAAGAAAATATATAAATAAATATATTACCTACCTTAATATATTTTAATACCTATAGGTACCTAATTTTATTGTTTATTTTTATATATATATATATATATATATATATATATACTTAATATCTATATATTATAATATATAACGCGTCTAAAAGGAATAATAGATCTAAAAGAGAAGATTATATAGGTACATACTTAATGTTATTACCTATTTAATAGTTCAGATAAATACTTTTTAATAAAAAGAAATTAAAATATATCGATAAAATAATAGAATATTATTTTCATTAGATGTAAATTAGTAACACGCAAGCTGGACCAAATTATAGCTGAAAGGGTTTAAGGGTTGTAAACGGGACTTTGGCCGTAGATCACTTAATTCCGGCAGCGCGGTGCTGTGTCAACTGCGCGCCCGCTGATTACTTATGTAAACATGATCTCGGGGGTGTAATTGGGCGTGCAATCAATGGCGTTTGCAGCCCGACCGCGTTTAGCATCACAAATGAACTCCGGTTATTCTACCAAAAACTTCCGCACGTCCGCTATACTTTTTGGTACGATCTCACTATCGTATGAAATTGTATTTAAAATACCCTTCGGGAATACTTAAACTGTGATGTATAACACCTTTACTTCGGTTACTTTTTTTTTTGAACTGCAGTTAAAAGGTCAGGCTAATGTAGATATATTATTTAATAGTATAAGAACATTATAAATTAAAAAAAATAATAATAAATATATATATATATATATATATATATATATATATATAAGTAGGTATACATGTAGTTACTTACACTTCGTCCAAACCTATATGCAATCACGTCATCAATGAAAGGTTACTAGATGATGACGTTTCGCACAGTGCTGTCACTTCGTGCCTCGTATTTTGACAGTTCTAATAAATTGTAATCTTTCCTTATACCATCTAATATGTGCGCAAGTAAATCATCTGTAGAATATGTCACTTTCCAAACTTTAAACCAAATTACAAATAAACAATCTAGTAACCTTGTATTGATGACGTATTTGCATATAAGTTTGGATAAGCTATACCTAGTATATATTTAGGTTTTTTTTACATCTACAGTATGATTCACTTGACGTAAGCTTTTTTTGTGTAGGTCCAAGTCTTTTCTTTTCTTTTTTAAACTATTAAAATATGTAGGTATGTACAACCGAGTGCAGAAGTAATGTCGGAAATCAAGAATATTACTTAGGCAACACACAAAACAACGAGTAAGGGTTCTTACACGCCATAGATTTGTTTGTTATACTGTATGTTGTTTACAATACTCGTGTTCCTCTACATTTTATGAAAATAATTATTTTCAAGTATCTATTACTTAACTAATTAATACTTTGTGTTGAAATTGTACAACATTAATCAATATAAATAAATGAAGATGCGTTAAGTTTTGAGGCAAAAACTTTTATGAAAAATATGTAAAACGTGAGTTTTGTTAAGTTTTAGATTTGATCGAAGTGAATCCAAAGCGTTCAAATCGTTTAATTTGGTTTTTAACATAGATACAAGTTATTCAGATGAATATTAACCAGATATCGAGATCCATACCCACAGGTCAAATCAGAGGAGTGATTGTTCGCAAATAAGACTACGGGTAAATATATGATATATAAATATGCGGGATATGGTTAGCAATAATCCACGTTAAAAAGATATTAGCAGCAAAATGTATATGTGCTCTGCTCTGTCACCCAAGATGTCTCTCACTTTCAAGTACCTTGAGCAGTAGCATATCCAATGATGGATGGCCTTGTCGTGGTCATTCTTGTGGCATAATATTTGAAATATCTGTAGGAAAATGCGCATAGTTAAACATAATCGTAACAGGACTATCATTTCAGGTGCATTAATTTGTAATTATTAGGATACCAGATAGGTATCTACTATAATTACGACTCCTGATGTAGTGATACATTTCTAAGCAGTTTTGTTCCTATTGCAAATGAGATGTTTTATTCCTTTAGAAGATAAAAAAAACGCAGCTCTATCTACATTAAATAAGGGAAGAGTGGGCAATACCGCTCGAGAAGCAATGGCAGTCACTGTAATTTCTCAATCTAAATAAATAACCTTAAGGGGCAATACTAGTCAGATGAAACAGATACACCAGTAATACTATTTTCAAATTTCGCGGAGTTTTCTGTTGGTATCGTTTGAAAACACGTGTAGTCAGTAGCGGCGATAAATTAGGTGACAGGAATTTTGAATTATTTGAGAATTGAAAAGTTACTAGATTATTTATTTGTAATTCAACTTAATGTTTGGAAAATAACATATTTTATAGATGATTTACCTGCGCACATATTAGATGACTATAAAGAAAGACTACAATTTATTAGAACTGACAAAGTACAATATATGAGGTTACAGCACTGTGTGAAACGTCATTATCTAGTAACCTTTTATTGATGACGTGTTGCATATAGGTTTGAACGAAGTGTATGTTCTTTTTCAACACGTTGACATTAAAATATTAGTAGTTTAATTTACTCATTTACTACAGTACGTCACTGCCTTTGTTATTTATCTTGACATTGACATTAATATACGAGTTGTACCAACAGAAATCCGCCGCAAAATTTGAAAAGGGTTTTACGGGCAGTTATTGCATGTGGCCGACGATGTTGACAAACTTGATTCAGTTGCCACACAAGGTCCATCTATCCGAAATGTACCCCATGCTTATTTGATAACAGTTGGTTCGTCAAATCAAGAGGAAGTAGAACTTTCTCAACATGCCACATGTTAATATATATGAACTGTCTCATAAGATATAACCCTAAGCCATGGGTAATGGCGTTCAAGGCCATTTTTTTTAAACAAATGGTAGATATGTAGGTATGTACTCTTTTAAGAAAACAAATTATGTTTCTTGAGTTTATTATTAGATTGTTCAATACTTTAATTTTATGTAAGTGTTTAAATAATAAATAAATAAGAGATTCGAGATAATTACGACCGTTTCTCTGCGAATCTTCAAAAATCTTTGCCAACGTTCTTCCACGATACATTTTTTTATTTTACCCATTTTTATGTTATCGAAATTATTTACTTTACATCTTTATTTTATTTTTTTGAGTTATTCTAACATAAACATCATAATAACACACTTAAGATGGAAAAGGGAGGAATGATTAATTCTTTCAAGTAAACGTTGCACATCTCCAACTGGTTCTTGATTTAATGTTAGGACCTGAAGAAGTAGCGGTTTGATAATGATTTATTGTACTTAAATGAAATACATTTCAAATGTCGAAATAAAGTTAAGATAGCGGTTAAATGCTCAAAAGTTTTCGACGAACATTTTAATATCGCAAATAGAGCAATTTTGATTAATTTTGGAAACATATAGGTATAGTTTCTCAATAATTATTTAATTCACTTAATTGGCAATCATTATTTTTGCGATATAATAAATAACATGGAACTATTATGATAGGTAGTTAATTAAGCTTATGGGTACTTTCTACTTATTGTGAGGACGGTTCAATTTATTCGTTCAAATAATGAAGTATACGAAAATAAAAAGAAGTAATTAAAACTAATGAATACCTACAATTGAAGTAATCAGATATACTAAAAAAACATATACACCTTGGATCCGTGACGCCCGCCTTTCACTGACTAATGTCCGAAACGAATCGCGGCAGATGCAGACGGACTCTATAACATTGCCAACAAATTACGACCAAGATCATTAATCGTATTTTTTTTGGCTAAAATGCTAATGGAATTATTATTTGTCGTAGAAGTCACGCTCAACATAAAATAAGATTTCTATACCACATAGATAAATACATCTACCTTCCTATACCACAATCGCGACCTTTTTGATAAATGCTTGATAGTAATTATCTCGGTTTTGAGTACGTGAGGAAGGTAAAAAGACAAACATTCACATGTGTCAGTAGATGAATATAGAATTAATTTCGTAGAGAAATACTTTGCGAGGGGAAGGATGGGTTATGATATGAGTGTATAGGTGTCATTATAAAACTGCTGGTCATGTCAGCAAATGGCCCCAACCTGCTACTTAGTCAGTAGCCAGACTGTCGGACGATAACTATTGTTACTGTGCTAACAATGCCTTTACATAAATGTTTTTCATCTCATTTTAATTAGAAGTGACCGGTGATGTTTCAATAAAATTTTATGAGAATGTTAGTGCATATAAGTGCGCAGGAAACAAGGTTTTTTTAAAAATAAGCGGTTAGTAAATTCTAGGGTTTGAAATAAACACCATATTTAACAATAAGAATTATTATACCCTATATGATTTTGTTTTAATTATACACATTTTTTGTAATTAGCGTTGTCTTCATATAGCTATTCATTCGTTTAGCTTCTAGATGACACGTAAAAGCGAAAAGTAGATATTAAAATGGGTTTAAAAAAATTCTTA
Organism: Rhagophthalmus giganteus; assembly: GCA_036326145.1. NCBI lineage: Eukaryota > Metazoa > Arthropoda > Insecta > Coleoptera > Rhagophthalmidae > Rhagophthalmus > Rhagophthalmus giganteus. The sequence continues at coordinate 1,653,180 of JARFJA010000026.1, read as the reverse complement.
AAATACTTTTGCACCATGTCCTAATAATTCTGGTGATTTTTTTATACAGTCGAACTTCCATATAACGAACGGGAGCCGAAAAAAATTTGTTATATAGAAAATTCGCTATATCTATAGGAAACGGCAATTTTGGCATCAAAAATTTCGTGTTCAACAAAGACAATCCCCCAAAAACATTCAAGTATAAAATAGGTCATCACTTTCTTACATATAACAACGTCAGACCGCGCACAACAAGTTACGCAAGGAAAAATTTTGGTGCATGGTTGGTGTGTTTTGTCCCATCCACCATACTTAACAGACCCAGCGCCAATCGATTACTATCTTTTTCAGACAATGCAAAACGATTTAAATGGATGACACTTTTAAAGCGATACTCAGGACGAGGAGTTTCAGGAATAAATTATTAATAATAACGGCGAATATACCTATGTGGGTGTACTTAATTTAGATTAAAATATTGACAAATAAACTTTATTTTGAAAAATGGCACTTAGTTGTGAAACAGATATAATATACTGATTTATAGAATTGTAAATGTTTAAATCATAAAATTTATTTTCCTTTATATACCTACACCTACATACTTATATAAATATAGATATTCTTATTAGTCGAAATAATTAATTAGTAAATAATTAGTAAATCGTATTGTTAATGAAGAGAAACTTTAAGAGAGAACGAAACGAATTTAGAACAATCACGATGCAATCAGTTGTAATTAAACAAAAATAAAATATATGTATAAAGTATGTAGGTATCTATTTGGAATATTATAAGTAATACCCATGAAGTGAATGCGCAGTCTACTAAACCAGGAACATTTTCGTGTAATTTCGTTAATGACGAGAAATCTCCTGGAAGTAACGGGCGTGGATACTTAACAAGGTTTTACACTGGAGTTTAACGAGACCTACTGTGATTTCCCACAATACGGATCCATCTAAAGTGTAAAAGCATCGTGACAGGACTATTAGAGTCGCGGGACTGGACAGTGTACACGGTAGCAATTATGGGTAACGATGCTGCTTGCTGCCATAGTAAAATGGAAAAATAATTAACAAAAAATCTAAAATATCTAGATAGTATTGTACGGTTTTTAAACCACCTACGTTTCGAAACGAGTTTATTGTGAACGCGTTTAGCCTTCAATTCGGTTAATTTTAATTTGAATGACTGTAAAAATATTCAAGATTGAAAGGTAAAATATATAATTTTATAATTGTTAATTACTATACTGAAATCATAAGCTTTAATAATATAAACAAATAACTACTTTCTGTTTTTAGATGCTTACACTGTTTAGTAATCACATACCTATTAAACGAATCGTTTTCAGATTTTCGTTTTAATTTAAATGGACTTCGTAGAAAAGTTGAAATATCGAATAAAAATTACCTAATTTTGAATATATATATATATATATATATATATATATATATATTTATTTTTTTTTCTTCACTCTAGTACAGGGTGTTTTTGAACATTAACTACAGAGGTTATTGGCGACATTGGCGATATTTCACCACCCATAACTGGGATTCCAGTCCAGGACCCATCGGGCGAGGGGCCAGTGTTCAGATAACTGCGCCATCCGAGCCGGCGAATAAATATTTAAAAAAATAAATAAAAATACAATTGTGCACTAAAGTTTTTGGCAAATATGAAATATACTTAAAATTGAAATGTTATTGCGAAAATTGAAGATTCATTACATGGCCCAGGAAAACTATTAGATAACATGTTTGATATCTAAATGTAGATAATGGATTTAAAAAAAGAAGACACTTCTGAACAATAGAAATGTATTAATTTCGTCTCGAGAAAAAGCTAAAGCTAATATTGCTGCATCTTTGTTGCACGTATTCACCTCTTTAGTGGTCTTCTCGGATCTCGTTTTTTTTGGGCTTTCCATCTCCGTTCTGTTGGGGTTCATGTGTGATAATAGTTAACCTATTTGTCTTTTATTTACGCGAATCGTTCAAATGGTACTCTTATTGGGTGCTCACCGACTCCTAACGTTTCTGCTGTTGCAAATAATCTCTGTATCATCTTTATTTGTTATTTATAAATCTAAATTAAAAAGACAAAATTTATTACGTTGTGCTTTAGGAACAACCTGAATTTCAGTTTTTAGTAGATGTTTTTATACATATTAGGTGAAGAAATATGTATAATCAAATCAGAAGATTTTCTATTTTTATGTAGGGATATTATTTTAAATTCTTCCATATTTCAAGAAAGATACCAACGATTAAATTATTAAGAGTATTAAATAGGACCGATAAACATTATAAAGTACAGAGTTGGTTGTAGAGTTAATTCGTTGAGATTGAATACGGATTTCCAACGTGTTGTTATAGGTAATTTAGATTTCTAATAACCAAAATTATCAGAAAAGTCTTGAAGCTCTATTCTGCAACTAAATCTAACTCTTTCTAATCAGAAAACATCACATCTACATAATAATCATAATATCTACATAATCATGTAGACGATATTGGTTTCATTCATTTTCTCACATTCCACTAAAAAAAAATCAATTCGTTCAAAAGTTTTCGATTTTTTGAAATTTGGTTTACCTACTTACTGGTGATTTTTACTTTTTGCTTGGCAATTGGTTTGTTGCAGCGATACTTTTAGCAAAATAAACTTAATTTCTATTTTCTATTTATAATTCTATTTAAAAAAATAGATACAATTTTTATTTAGTCAACATTATTTTTCTTATATGAAATTAACGTACCTACACCTCAGGCTACGGAATATCCACCTGCAATAATACGTTAGAAGGCAATACTACCTGTATCGCTTATTAACATTGCAATTTGCTAGTCATGCTTATTTGAGATCGTTGTTTACTCAGAGCCTACTGCTAGTCATCGGTAATTGAGAACTTAATTTACTCTCTTCATCTCCTAGAATTTTTTTTGCAACGATTCGTGTTAACGAGAGTGCCTCGCTAAAAATTCGAACCCATTAAAATTTAATTGGACGAATTTTCGATTTAGAATTTAAGAAGATTATTTGGATTTAGTTCGAAAGACAAACATTTTGGGGTAACACGGAAATTCCGATATTCAGCTGTTTGTATGGAGCGCTGGGAGCGTCCCAGGTGGTGCAAGCGGAGTTAATACAAAACCACAACATCATACGCTAACTCTACTTTTATAATCTGATTCGGTGGGATTATTTGAATATTTATATATGAAGAGTGAGCACAGCGCCGCCTGGTGCATTAGCAACTTTTAAACTGATTTTATAATGGATACGCAGAGTTACGTGCTCTATATTTGTTTGAATTTTAAATCAATTTTACAAATTCAGGAATATTTATTAACTTATTGCTCGTATTTCATTAAAATGAATAAATATTAATCAGGCAATATTATTTCCTATCTATAGTAACATTTATTTTGATAATGAATTAAATAACAGGTACTTATAGTTAATCAAGGTCACAAATACGAAAACCAATTGATTGCAAGGCAATGATGGCGGCGCGTTTTGTTTTTCTCATTTTGATCGTGCGGGTTTTTTGGGATATTTCAGAGACTCGTGTATATACCCATAGAATGCAATTCCGGCACAATCAGCTTGTTCCAAATTAGTTCGACCTCATTTGAGCCTAATTTTACTGGCCTAAAACACAGACAAATCAATTTTGAAAGTATTACACAAAAATCTCGAATAAATTACTATGTTTATTTGTAATATTGGTTTTTAAATACACGTTATTATATAAGAGAACATCAAAATCATATTTTCACAGGCATTTCATAATCATTTCGAGAAAGTCTTCATATTTTAAGTTAATATTCCCAACAAAATTAATGTCTCTTTCTTTAAATTCATCTGTAAATCTCTGGATTTGAATGCAAATGACTATAAATTGGTCCAGCGATATTTTTTGATTAGTCGGATTATAACGAGTTACCAAAAATTTAATAAATTCGGGGCTGAACTTGACGTCCATTTGTTTTAAAGCATAGTCAAATTGCGTTTCGTCCAAAAATCCAGTTTTTCCTCGGTCAAAGGTGTTAAAAGCTATCACCCACTCCTTTATATAAAAATATAGTTGCTCAAATTCGGCCACGTCCAAACCGCCATTCTTGTCCAAATCGAACAACCTTACCACGAATTTACAAACAGAATCTGAAAAGTGTCTACCTTGGAATATCTCGAAAGCTTCTTGTAGCTCCTTTGCGTTTATCCTTCCTTTTGATTTCGATTGTATCGGCTGAAACATTCTGTCTACATCACTTTTAGTGGGCAATGGGGGTTTTTTAATGGGTTTCTTATACAAACAGGTGGAAGTGACGTCCTCTGGTATACCGTCGTTTTTATATATCGACGATTGAGATTTATCTAAGTTATAAAAGCAAGAAGTATTTATAGGTGGTTTGAAAATGTATTTAAAAGTAACTACCATGTTCGCTCACTTGTTTATTAATACTAACTGTTTTTGTCGGTTCTTCAAAAATACTTGAAATTTTGGAAAACATAGTACAAAATTTTATGATTTGATAGAAGATGAAATTATATACAAACGATTTTATTTGAAAAGTGACATTTCGTGATAATTCGTTGCTAAGAATATTCTTAACAACCGCTTGACAACAAGAAAATTTTAATCGGGTGATAATGATAAATGACAACTAAAATTTTAGCAGTTGAGCTAAAAACGTAATTTAATTAGTGCTAATACTATACTACAAATACTTACCTAAATCGATTTTTAAGCTTGCCGATGGCCATTTTTTCCATTAAAATCGACCATAGAATTACTAGCATCTCCAATTTCGTGTAGTGTTTGTAAAAACTGCAATAAAAAATAATTTAGAATCGATGAAAAAAATACGGCTGCCAAATTTATAAACCTAAACTAATGTGAAAGTTGTTGAATATTTTCTACCATTTTGTTTGTTAGGTATTAAGTACATAATATATATCATTAGCAGACCTTCTGCGAGTAACACAAAATTATTCTGAAACAATAAATTAAGAAATGTAACTGGTATGTTTGTATTTTTTTATAGTCGATCTTTTAAAGGTTATTTTAGATAATTACTAATAATAAGTCGGTACCTAAACTGGATCATTCTATATCAAATAATTCAATGGCTATGGTCTGAACCGTGATATATTAGAAATTCATCATATTTGGCACAATGGTCGTAGTACCAATAAAGTTGACAATTACTGTAAAATTTCAGATTTTTGGGCTCGTAGTTTTTGAGCTATTAATTTTAAAAGAAGTAAAAATCGCGCAAAAATGACATTTTTAACTCTTTAAAACCATAACTCAAAAATTATATGACCTAGAGAGCTCAATTTTAAGTAATTTTCTTCCGTTTTTAATTGGCTTTAGTTTGGTATGAAACATAACTAAGATATTTAAATTTTGTAATTTTTGAAGACCTTAAAATGACTATATTTTGCTTCAAACAGTCTGAGATTAAAACATATTGTAGATGTTTGATGTTTCTCTGAATACGCTTACAATATAGTACAATGAATATTTGTAGTTAAAAAGATGAGAACATCGATTACTAGCAACTTTCAAATCACAGTTAGGTATTCATCCTCAGTTTATAGTTGTGGAAGTCAATTTTAGCGAATTTCAAGTATATTATAATATAAAAAAATTAATTTGTGTAGGAACCATTAACGTCCCCTTACGAAAATAGGCAAATAAATAGTCAATGAATGTCTTGAAAAGATACATGTTTTTCAAAAAAATTAAAAGGGACGTTTTAGAGATTTAAAAAAAAATTCTTTTAAGGTCTTCAAAAATTACAAAATTTAAATATCACAGTCATGTAAATCAAATTAAAGTCAATTAAAAACAAAAGAGAATGACATTAAATTGAGCTCCCTAAGGCAAATAGTTTTTGAGTTACAGGTTTTTAAAGAGTTAAAGATGTTGTCAATAGCTCAAAAACTATGAGCTTAAAAATTTGAAATTTTGAGTTTTTTGTCCTTTTGATAGGTACAACGAATATATATAATATAAATTACTAATCTGATAGCTTAAAGTCCAAAAATATGTTTTTATTGGTTGATTTGCCACGAAATGACCTTACTATAGTTATAGTACTTACAAAGTACAAAAATAACTATTATACGAGTAAATATTGCAATACCTATACCACGGGATTTAATATTCTAATATTATATTTTCAAAATACATAGGCACTCATAACATACAGCTATTACAGATTTACACCAGAAAATTTAATAATTTGTAGATGTAGAGGTACCTAATTACATAATAATTTTATATTGCAAAAGTTTATCTTGATTCATAATTTGGTTTTCCGAAACTGAGGTTCATATACTAATAGAATAAAAGGTCTATAATATTTCTTGATGTCACCTTGAATAGCAACGGCATTTTATTTTAACCATTAAGCTTCAAATTACTTCAGGAATTAAGATGTTTAGAACACCTGAGATATGGTAGGTATAAACGGTACGGTGCCGGTGTATAAAGACTAATGTGTAATGTCGTCGTTTAATCTAATGACCGTTTCTACCGTGAACGTTTGTATCGTATCCTGTTTCTTATTAATTTGATAAATACTTTGGTATTAGTACGTGTACCCTTTTTAAATTGTCGTTTTATGATTCAGGCGATTATTATCGTGTAATGGAAAAACCTGCTTAAAAACTTTACGTTCGAATATAATCTACTATTTTAAAATAATAACCATTGAAATGTTCTATAGTTTGATTAAGGGCATAAAAAGTTATAAATTTAATTATATTTAACATTAAGACGTTATATAATTAATTATTTATTACTTTTAGGCATTAAATTTAACGAGACATCCTGTTTTCAGTACCTATTCAATATAAGAGTAAAACATATTTTTTTTCGAAAAGTTTCAATTAAATCAATTTTTTTTTACTAATAATGATGGACACTTATGGATTATGTTAATTATTGTTGAAGTTAAGTGACGAGATAAAATAATAATGAAGCATGTGGAAGATAAAAAGTTAAAAGCTACTAAATGTAGTTAATGTTTTAAATTGTTTTTGTACAGGTAAACCTAATAAATATTAAAAATATTGCTCGAATCGTGAATATAATTATTCATAGTAAAATTTTATAAAAGTTATATGGGTACCTATAGCTTATCCAAACCTATATGATGTTCACGTCATCAATAAAAGGTTACTAGATGATGACGTTTCACACAGTGCTGTCACCTCGTACCTCGTATTTTGACAGATCTAATAAATTGCAGTCATTTTTAGCATTAATATGTGGCTGTAATCACTTCTATAAATAATGTCACTTTCCAAACTTTAAACCGAATTACAAATAAACAATCTAGTAACTTTTTGTTGATGACGTGAACATCATATAACTTTGGATAAGCTATAGTTGCTTTTTGTTGTAAATTCATATTAGTTTTTGCTTGTTAATTAAAAAAACAAGTAGAGAAGTAAGTATTCAAAATTGCTTTCAATCACTTCATCAAATAACCATTCCAAATTTTTACTTCTGTTCAACAACTACAGCGTGTACAAAATATAACGTAACGTGGCAATATCTCGTTTTCTAATAAGCCTATACAGGAAAAGTTTCAAATAAAAGATTTAGGAAATAACTTAAGCTATCAATATGAAATATTTTTCGATATACAGGGCGATTCGTTCCTAAGTTTATTCATCCGAAAGTTACACACCAAAAATCAATTCTGTAATCTACTAACAAAGTTATTCATAATAAATTATTTAAACTTTTTATTGTAAACAAAGTACTCGCGACTCTGAAATGTCAAAAACACTTAGCAGTTTTTACTGTTTACCGGACTGTTTTGTCTTTTACAAAAAAGTGTTTAATTACATGCTCTCTATCGCATCTGAAAAGCAGTAATAGTTATTCTAAAACACCTAGTATAATTATTAATATTATAAGAATTTATATTTTAGTTTGCATTAAATTATATAAAATTATAATTGAAGTATGATAAAAAAGAGCATTATTTACCTACTTGGCGTTATTTACAGATCAAAGGTTAATATTTTCATAAGCGTGCATTTTTTGAACGTAACCCCTTTAAAAAAATGTTTTTACAAGGGGTATTTGCAACCGTCAGGTCTAATAATACGGTCTATTAGACATAAGCTGGACATAAACTGACCCTGACAGTAGCTCGTTAGACGACTATAATACCCCAGGATGTATTATTTTCAATACGTGTGAATTTTCAACGGATACGTGAATATATCAGCTAATGATTATAGAATGCTAAATAACCTGAAATGTCAGTTTTTGCGTTATAGGGACGCACGGTATTTACATAAGAGGACGTTTTTCTTTTACCGATTCTTGTCTTTATAATAATTTATCCGGATTTCTTACATGTCGTTGAACGTCTACGTAGATTTAGTATTCAATTCAATTATATAAAGTAATTAAAAGTACCGCCTGCATAATACAGAGACCAATTTTTCTATCAATTAATCAGAGTGTGGGTGAATTTAAATTCCTTAATGGGACCGAATAGGAACCAACCATTTGTGAGTTATCAACCAACGACAATTAATGTTCCTGCCTCTTTGTTTTTCACTTTTAATACGTCATTTGTTCCGTGGGATTTCTTTATGTCCTGTCGACTGACAATTAGCCCTTATTTATACTAAATTCCAACAATATATTAATAAAATTGTTTAATTAAACTTGTATTATATCGCTGAATTAAATGATTATATTGTAAGATGTGCAGGTAATAGAAAATGACATAATAAGATGGATAATTTTTTTAAGTACTATTAAAAGCTACGATATATAAAATAATGTCGGCGTTATTCTTCATAGCTGAATTCCATTACTGGTAGAATTTTTGTAAGAATTAAAAAATTTCAAAAAGTAGTAGGTACCTATCTCGGCAAATAGGCTTTCAGAATTCAATTAACTACCCTAACTTACTTTATTTAATTAAAAAAAATTTTATTATTAATTTATTAATTTATTAATTTTATTAATTTTAATTTTATTTAAAAAAAATTAAGTAAATTCAGAAAACTTCCGGCCTCAATATTTCAGAAACAAAGTTTAATTTATTGAAAAAGTTATTTCATATTTCGTAGTAATAACTGCGATAAGGTGACACTTATCGAATCGAGCAGGGTGTCATTAATTTAGGAGCTTGCTGTACATAGATAACTAATATATTTTTTTCTAATGGAGAATTAGAATTTTTTTATTATTATCGTATTTACAAGATCGAATAACAAGGATAAGAGTGCTCTTTGAATTTTTTTTGTAGTTTAAACATAAAGCCCGTAATTAATGTTTAAAAATCACTGTGAAGTCATTGCTGTTGGTTCGCTTAGTAAAAAAAGGGCGTGTAAATCAACTTTTGTTTTGCAACATTTAAAACGTGACAAATGTGACGTACCAATATAACTTATATTCAAACTTTGTTTGACGCTGTCTTGGTTTATGTTCAAAATATCGTGATTCACCAAACACAAACGTCAAACGGAAAGACATAACCTATATTTAGAATATATATAGGTTATGTTGTGGTATTCCAAAAAGATTAATCATTTTACACGTCCAGTTTTATATCTGAAGTCAAACATTTGCTTTCTCACTTGTACTGCTGTAACTTACATGTCTTACTCGTTCCCCCATGCAACGTTGTCAAATGTACAGTTAAGCACTACCGACGTCATCGTGTTTTTTTTTTAATTAATTTTTGGCTTACTACTTGTGTTAGAGGGAAATAAATGTGATAAAATGATTTTTTTAAATTTTATATATTAGTAAGAAAGTAAGAAAGTTGTAACTGTAGTCTAATTTCTCATTGTATGATTTTAAAAATTCTTCAATTCAATGTGATTAGCTGTTACCTGATTTGAGAAGCATTACTTATACTACTCGTAGGTAATCGATAGTCTTTGAATTTGTATACTTGTCGAAGCTCTACCTGAATCCAAAATCGCAATTACCTATAAATTTCCTAAAAAATTACTTCAAAACCGCACGATTGCGATTTCGGAAATAATTTATTTTACCAAACTTTTGCTCAAATTTCAGAAAAAAGTGTAAAATTTCCATTGCCTAACTTCGAAAAAATGCAATAGTTTTATATTGTAGGAAAACTAATTATGACATAAACCAGTAAAAATGGAGCACTAACCGATGAACAAAAGTTAACACAGTTGTACTAGATAGTAACCGCTGTAACTCGGGAAAGGTTGGAGTTGCTGAAAAACAGACTATAGCACAAACGAAGCACCAACCGACAAATCAAGTTCCAAGATTTGTACCATCAATCAGGTGTGAAGTTAATAACGGTTGATGTTACCGAAAAACTAATTATGGCACAAATCAGCACAAACGGAGCACTAACCGATAGATCTGGTGCCAAGATTTGTGCCATTTATGCGCTGTTAACTTCACGACTTGCTAGTCGCTGCTGGGTACGAACACAGTGGAGCATCGATTCATACCTCAATTCAAGCAGCTGCTCAAGCCTCGACGGTGGTCTCCAGACATTGTTTTAAATACATTCTTCATAGCGAAGTCTCGACTAACGACTCCAGCTTTGACTTTAGCAAGGACTCAAACGTGTTTATTTTTCGAGTCGAGGCTTGAGTCGCTGCTTGAGTCGAGACATGCGTCGATGCTTCACTATGTTTTTACACTATTATGTTTTAAATTTGATAGTAGGTATTATACAGGGCGATTCAAGAGTTGTTAAAAAATTTAAAGGCAGTTTTTGTAACTTAGAAATACTTATTCACATGATATTTACACACGTGTGTGATCTTGATTCGGTACGAAGTTATAGCCTCCTTGTTCGCCAACAATTCTTTTATCAATAACTTCATTATTACAGTTTTATTAGCATTTTCAAATTGTACGTGCTTGCGTTACTTACTTATCAAAAGTTATCTATTTGTGTGGGGGCGTTAGAGAGTCTGCCTTTAATTTTTTTAAAACATTATAAATTACCCTGTATCTATATATTATCTATTATCAAATCCAATATTTATTTAAAGCGTTGTCTTCCATTTATCTTTAATTAAAGTTTACGAAAGTCATTAAAAAATGTAATTAAAAATCGATATCCGTTTTATGCCACATTATGACTACAACAATTCCGAAAAATTTTCGTCATCCAATAAAACGTATCATCCATCTTCTTTGTATTTATTAATTCATAGTTATTCGGGAATTCTAGATTAAGCCATCAACCACTATATGGAGCTCGACTGACATGTGATGTTGTAACGTTCACCTCGGCTTGTAGCTGTCTGATGACTGGCAAAATGTTAACACGAATCGATTATTTCAGGATATCGGATCGTGTATCTAAGCCGTGAGAGAACGCATTATAGGCTTGTCTAAACACCGTGAGAGATGCTTAAAAATCAATTGCGAAGGAGCCCAATTTTTATGAGCTGTAACTAATAGCTTTATCTCCCGTTTGATTAGCTTTTTTAAGCGCGAAACTTATTCAAATTTTGAAGCGGTTGAAATTTAATAAATCTAGAAAAATAGTTACCTATCTATAGAAATGTAATTTATCGTATCGATTATGCACAATAGTTACCTAAATTAAATTTGTATTAGTCGCTACCTTTGTGATAGTTTCTTACCTATATCAATTATTTCGTCGATCGTATCTGTGCGAGCGTTCGCGAGACAGGATGTAATAAAAACAAACATGGGGCAAGATGATATTAATAATAAAGAAGATGGATTATGTTTAATCTGAAGTAAGCTTGAAGTAAGAGTAGAATAATGATTTATAGCGACCAGGTAGTATTTGACGAGTCATGGAACCTATAATGAAAACATCTCATAGACAGATCGCTAGTCATTTCACCGCCTCCTTCGTGACTTTTGACGCTAACTCGAACCAATGATGAATTATCCCGGATTTTTATACATATTTATTGTATCTTTAATCAACATTTTGCTAATTCATCGTTTTGTGAAATTTAAAACGATACCGCTCTTTAAAGCAACCGACGCGACGAGAAAAAATAACGGACGACTTAAACAATAATAAAAATAATAATAAAATGTTGACACTTAAAAATACTAGAATTATTAAACTGGAATCGAACAATAATTACTTTTAAAAAACCAGTCGAACCGCATCGGTGAAAATGAGGATGCTGCGCTTGCGGACCCGATAGTAACTCTTTCAGCTGCCATTTATTTTGTCAGGTGACTGAACAAACGATTGCAGTATTGTTAGAAATATTCGTAAATATTCGTAATGTTCCATTATTTTATAAAGAATGCACGTGACCATTGTCACCTGGATTATTTTGGTTTATTGTAAGGTGTCTAAAACGTTTGTTGCGCGTGTGGCATTGAAAAAGAAAAACTCAAAAATTAACAGTTCGATTTTAATAAATTTATTAGGTATAGGTATTCATGTATAGGTATAGATGTAAAAATTAACTGAAGTTTCTTGAGGCCAAAACAAAGCAATTATCAAATACAGGGTGTTTAAGAATTAATAATGCAATAATTTCAATTCTATAAATTACAACATTCTATAAGAATTTTAATTTTTGTACGAAGGTAGGTAGGTAGTAGTTCAATACTACCGAACTTCTATATTCACCTATATAACGAACTTTTGTAGAGGCATTAAAATAATATTTACGAAAAGGTGGTGGTCCATAAGTACCTTAATTTTCAAAATTCGTGTTAGATTTGTAATGAATTATGTAGCCGAATGTTGACATGCGATTATCTCGAAGACGGTTTTTAATGCTAATGTTGCCTTTGTTTAGCTAAAATAAGGTTAGTTTAACAATTTAAAAAAAAGCGATAACGTTAAGAATAAAAAAGTTAAAATTCATTATATCATAAACATGGCTTATATGGCGAATGATTATGATTTGTCATATATAAAAACGTCTACTCCCAAATTTTTACGTTCATACATTTAAAAACATTAAACATATTGCGAAAAATAAATTTAAATTTTCAACTTTGACACCCTATATTATTGACATTTTATTAAGGCTTGTTGGGTCAAATTTCCTATTTCTCTATGGATCATTACTTATAGGTTACCCTGTATATAGTAAGCATCAAGATAAGAAAAAAGTTCATATAGACTAAAGTTTGAAAATGCTTCGTTACTGAGATACGGGGCGTGAAAATTTAGGAAAACCCTTAAAACGTATTCGTATCTCAAAATTGAAGCGTTTCTGAACTTAAGTCCATATGAGTTTTTTTTTATCTTGATGCTTCTACTATTAGTTCCCAAAGATTGGAAACGGTATTATTAAATACATTTTCTATTGACGTACGCTTAAATTGGTATGAAATCGGATTTTGTCGTTAATCTCGAAAACGTCGCACGATAAGAGTGCAAGTGGTCTTATTTTTGTAAAACACACTGAAAATTTTTTAAGCTGCCAACGTCGCAATAAACTCAGTGACGTAGAAATTTTAACTGAAAAACTGTAATAGTATTCCTAGATCTCCGTCACTGGACGAAATGATTTATCGTTGTTATTGTCACCATGTCACACATGTAGAGTGTAAACAATATACCAAATTTCAAACGATTTAAAGAATCTGTTTCCGAGATAATAAAAAAGCATGATTGTTTTTCAAATTTTTAACACCCTGTATCCCGGAAACTGAGCGCTTTTGGACATTACTTTATTACAAAAAAAGTATTTAATTCACATCGGAAAAGTAAGAATAGTTATTGTGTTAAAGAACAAAAATTATTATAATTATTTAATAGAAAATAAATAATGATATTAAAAAAGAATAAAAAGCTACTACCTTCGGCTTATTAACGATGTATACCTACACTTGCTGATTATCAAAGTTTTCACGAATTTCATTAATTCAAAACATGGCCACTTTGATGTATTTTCAAATTAATCAGATAATTACATTTCAAGTTATAACCAAAAATAAAATAATTTTGTTTCTTTATCACTCTGTATCCTCTTAAGGAATTAAGCATTTTGGTACTAAAGGTAAAGAGCAATATACTCGCATAGTTAGGTTTCGATCAGTCCGGATTCACTTATAATCCGGTTTTAAATTCTAAAAAATTAGTGCCTACACAAAATTATGTAAAAATAATAATTAACTAAATTATGCCACGAGTTGCGCAATAACTAAACATTAAATAAGAAGCACAAAAATATGGAAAATCTTTATCGAACTAGGTAAGTATCTAATTCCTCGATTACTCCGGGATATCGGTGGAACAGATTACCCGGACTATGCGAGTTAATTTTTGCGAGACTATTTGGTTAATTGCTCTTTTTGGACTAAAAGAAACTTCAGTTAAATTTTATACACCTAATTATGACTCGCCCTGTATAAGAAAGCTTTTAAAAAAATGTTTGTTTTCAAAAGCGAAACCGTCTCCATAATTGCCATCGACCGTCCTTGCATTTTAAAGCGTATTTGTTCAATTTCGAAACAGGTAGAAAAATTCGCTCCCGAAAAAGGCCACTCACGCCGAAAAGACTACATTGTTTTTATTTACCCAACTATGGATTTGCGGGGCAAGTACAGGTTTGAAGTACTTTAAAGTATTGTTTCAACGTTGTTTCCTCGTGTTTTACTAGGACGCGACCCTATAGACTGGCGCCATTTACTCAAGAGGATGACCGAGCATTCTCTCGACAAGACTACACTGCGATTTGATCTTGTTTTTTTTTATCGCTTTTTATTCTTAACAACGTCTATGGCGAATTAAAATTTACCTAGATATAGATAGGTACTGTGTAAGGTACGATAAGTCGTGCTATGTTGAATTTTGACGTATTTTACGGCAAACAATAATTAATCAAGATCGATTTAAAAATACATCAATAAAATTAAAAAACATACATTTGTGGAAATTAAAACATTAGATCGACAAAATGACAAACGAATTGTGGTTTGTAACAAAATACCTATAGGTGATTTTTTGTAATAATTTTGTTTATATAATATTATTAGGTATGTTACACCTACAACAACAAACCACTCAATTATATAGGTAGATAGATACTCGGTTTTACAGATTTTCTTTCATAATTAAACAGAAGTGTGTATTTAATTATTAAAGAGAGTATGGATTTTGAGGCAGCGTAACAATATCACACTACAAGAATGAAGCTGTATGGGCGTGTCGGATCCGGATTGGCCGTACTGACCGGATCCGCCGGATCAATATCACTCCCGCCCGGACTTTTCCCGGATGTACTACAGTACAATTCACTCATTACATCAAACTGCGGATGATAGCTAGTTAAAAACCATTACGTAATTGAGTCGAACGTTCGAACTACCTTTTGTTACATTAACGATATTTGAAACATTTAACTAACATAAGCGCAAACCAAAATTTTAACGATAGATAATTTATAAATATTTATTTCTCTAGCGCAATTTCCTGTTTAATTATTCGATCCCAACTAAATTAGGTACAAGTATACCTAGTATACGGTACAAATCAATTAATATAAATATAATTATGCGCTAACGATTTTTTAATAACATCGCAGGTGTTTTTCGTATCGTGTGCCAAATTTCAAACGAAGAAAAAGCCATCAAAACATTTCAAATCAATCATACTTGTCACATTTTTGGGCAGTTCGAGTATTTTTATTAATACTCGAACGCACGCAATGGATTCTTTTAAGTAGCGCCTACTACAAAGCAACAGAAACTCGTGACTCGTTTTCTTAATAATAGGTAGTACACCCTAAGGCAACGTTCGTAAACTAATCCAATAGACCGACGACATTTTATTAATTATTCGATTAATTAAAAAAAGGTCCGGTTTGACGAAGCAGCCGCTCGGATGAGTTTATAAATTTCTTTAGAATGCTTCAGGCGCGATAGTCACGTGTTAATGATACGCATCCTCGCATGACAAAAGCCGTGCATCATTACAAAAACTCAAATAAAATAGTAGATAAAACTATAAAGTTCAACATCGGTAAGACACAACAACATTTATTTATTCTAATTGTAGGTTTAATGACAAATATTACTAAATATAGGTTATTATAATGTATATTTAAACTATAACATTAGGTAATTGCTATTAAGTTTAGGTACCTACCTATAGAGAATTAAGTAAAAGGCCACATACCGAGCCTGACAAAGATAAGGTCAAGTTATGTAATAGAGTTGTTCTAATAGACGAAAAAGGAAAACGGTAGGAGGTCTATCGCTGTCGCTTCTCAAATACATTTTCCTACACAACAGACATTATAACGGCGCGCATCAAAATCGAAAATGAAACTGAAAAATAAATGCCCACTTATTTTATAACAATAACGAATGGAAATTAAACGTGGGCTACAACCAAAAAATAATCTAACAAATTCGACGTTTCTCTACAAGCCTATTAGTTCCATACACGAAGATCAGTATAACTAGAAAGAGGAATGTCAATCAGCGTTGCCACCACACACTGCGAACTAATTACAAGATGCGAGCTGCCGATGATGCCTCCTGTTCTTATACGCACCGAACTAACCCCCCCAGTTCGCTCATTGAAAAGGTTAATTACATCTCGTTTCATCCGTCTATCTATTGTTTTCAAATGAAAATAATCCATGCTGGGAATAGTAGTTTACGTGGTTTCCGTTACTCGAAGTTAACTATTTTAACTTCTGCGTTAATTTTTAGAATTTTTTGCGCACATTCTTAATTGAATATAAAAATTAAATTAGGTAGGTACCTACCGATTTTATCGAAAATTAAATGTCCTCTCTGCTGCTTTTGTTTCAAATTAATTAGTACCTAATAACTACTAGAGCTCGTCCAGTTCAAGATTGGGAATATCAATTATAATAGTTATCTATTGTAATTTTCTTTAAATGCAATAATGTCTATTTCTTTGTAATTCCGTGAGAGAAAACTAACAACTACAATAACTATTATGATTGATAATCCTAGTCTTAAACTGGACGAACTCTAGGTAATAATTTTATATAGGCAAGTACAGTAAAATCTCTATAAGTCGATCATTTATACTTTTAGACATTTTTGATCTTTTGTAGAAATACTAGTCCCAAAGAAACATTATGAAATTAAACCTCTCTAACAATAAGCCTAATTTTCGTATTCTTAATATTACTAAGGCAAATTTAGAGGTTGTTTACTATCTTATACAATTAGAAGAGGTGGTCGTTTTCGAAAATTTTACTGTATTTTTTCAAATGTCAATTTGTAACCCTGTTAAACTGATGTTTATGATGAAATATTAACTGATGAAATATTTTACCATATATTTCATAATATAATATATGGTGGGGGCATTGCAAAAGTGCTATTAAATGGAAATAACACCATCTGAAGGATTAAGGCAGGGCTGTAATCTGTTACCATTATTGTTCAACATATGCCTATCTGGAGGTAACACTACAGGACTGGAAGAGACACGTTTAAGGAATGGGAGTGCCAATTAATACGTACTATTTGTTCGACCTTTTTGCAGTCGATCAAGTAATGGTCGTCCAAGATTCATATGATCTAGAATTTATGATTCAAAGACTGTTTAAGACATAAGTAAGAGCAGTTAAGTCTAAAAATCGGCACAAACAAGATGGAATAATATATATTTTGTAGTCAACAGCAATATTATATTTACACGCATTATTAAAGACAGCGTAGCGATCCAACAAGTAGACCAATTCAAATACTTAGAAACTATTACAACAAATAATGAATACGACTAGACTGAAATCAAAAATAGAATAGAACAAAGTTGTAAAATTAAGCATATGTTGATATAGCATATAGGTAGATACAAGGTGTCCGCCGGGAAGGTATACTACTTTGTTTGTTTATAATTTTGATTAAATGAAAGAGAATGGATCTTATATTGATAAATGTTTTATTTAATGTCGGCAATTATGTATGGAATACAATATCAGATAAATG
The DNA here is from genome assembly GCA_036326145.1 of Rhagophthalmus giganteus. Lineage (NCBI taxonomy): Eukaryota > Metazoa > Arthropoda > Insecta > Coleoptera > Rhagophthalmidae > Rhagophthalmus > Rhagophthalmus giganteus. Next base: position 1,635,263 of record JARFJA010000026.1, on the reverse strand, counting down.
TCCGCCTCTGTTAGCCGCACAAATGCGAGCCCTTTTGAGCACATTTTTCATTACATTCTCACACATTTCAGCAGTAATGTTTTCAGCCGATCTTGCAGTACGTTGTGGTCCATGCTTGGGCCTATCACCTACAGACCCTCTTTCTTCGAAATCATTCACTACACGATAAATAGTGCGTTTTGTTGGCACGTTGTTTCTCCCAAAAATTTCACGTAACTTTCTCATCGTCACAGTAATCGATGATTGATTTTGATAAAATGTTTTAACGATTAAAACACGTTGGTTTATCGAATATTTTTCCATAATAAATTTGCCACGTGTCTACTTCACGACTGCCAAATATGAACTGTCAAGACTAATGTTTACCAAAATGGCGGCAAAACAAAGTAGTATACCTTCCCGGCGGACACCTTGTATCTATAAAAACTAAAAAAACAATCGATCTTATTTTATGGTGTAAAAATTTGATGTCAGAAGTGTAACAAAAGTGGAAGAAATGGAAACCACGTGGAAAAAAGGGGTCGTCCAAAATGTTCTTGGAACGAAGGTCAGAAACGAAAACAAGATGGAAGAACGACAGAAGAACGTGTCCAAGACCGAGGAGTGTAAAAATACTATTTATATAATATACAAATATTTTGTCAACTCGTTTGTACAAGTGTAAAATAAAGATAGTGTCAAAATTATTGAAAACAAAAGGGTACAAATAGTTTTTTCAAAATCTTATTGTAAATTAATATTAATTGGTGAATCTGGTAGCCGAGCGGACAGTCCGCTCTTATTCTTTTAGTCCACTCGTTTACATACTTATATCGAAAGAAACAAGTACAAATGTTTCGGTAAATATTAAAAATCTTAATATGAATTACTAAATTAATTACTTATATCTTTTTATATTGTTACCTATAGGTACCTACGCTTAGAAAATTGATAAAACGAAAACTGAAAGCTAAACAATCTATCTGTCCATATAAAATAGTTATAACCCGATTCAGATTCAAGCAGGCGTTCTGTGATGTTGATTGGAGTGTGTATAGAACCAAGGCTCTTATTTTTCAAACCAAGCGAAAATCGAATGTCGGATGCCTACCCTTTAATATAGCGCACACAAATACATTGCATTCTGTTGTATTATGTACATTCAAACTACAAAAGAACTTGCGGGTGGGGGACAGCGCTTTATTGAATGTTTTCCCAACTCGCCTAAACGCCGAAACATTAGCCTTTTTACGTGTCCCGCTTCCGAATAAAAATGACGTAGCAGGTATAAGTTCTTAATGAAACGAGAATTAATCACTTCGCAAATTACTTTTCCGTCAATTACTTATTTATTTATCAAAAAGTAAATAATTTTCGTAATAAATTCTTGAAAGTTGTTGATGTATAAGATGCCGAATAAACACGTTAGGGCGGAATTTTATTTTTATTTCGCTTTACCTCTCATACAAAATAGCGTAACGAAGAAGCATCGAGAATAACTTTGTACCGCATCCAACAAATCCCTTTGTCGAAAATCAGCCAATTTTATATAGAGTGTATAGATTACAAAGCATTATAAACTAACGTTCCATTATAAAGTTGGGCACTCGCAAGTTAAGGTGGTCGTTTGTGCCCTATACGTAAAAGTTCGGTTTAGAGCGGCAAATCCCGATATTGTGTTAATGGGGACTGCAGTTGTCACCTATTCCGGTATATCGACATATCGGGACTTAGGTAAACAGTTATTGTGGTCAGGCAATGCTCCGTAGCTAATCCGCTCTAATGCTATTGCGATTAAGTCTCGGTTCGCACCTCGAACCGTCTGAATGGAGTTGGCAGATAATGCTCATATAACAAAGGTACACCGGAAGAGGTTTTAGCTATGGTAATTCCTTCAGCTGTTTTCGATATTTTCGTTTTTCTCAGTTCGAGTTTGTTCGTTTGTTGAGGAGGAAAAGCAAATAGCTAATTAGGGGAATGTTTTAGTAAATTAATAAATTTTTGAATGGTTAAACTTTTTGTTGGTCCTCGTATTTTTACCGATCATTCACATTTATAATTCATTTAATAATTTAACATTTTTGTAAGTTTCTGTATATTTTGTCCATCACAGATATGTAACTGATAAACAGTAGGTAAGTATGCGTGTAATCGCCAAAAAATTTCGAATTAAATTTTGATATTCTGGATTTAACTCCTGCTTGTCTTAAAATAATATTGTAGTGAAAACGAGTTCAATCATTCACATACTTACAGGGCGGGCTTTAAAGATAAATTTCTAAAAAATAATAAGAGGAAACTGGCCTCATTTGGAAAGATACCAAAAAATATATTTGAAACGAGTTGTTTAGAATTAAAAGATAAACCCAAATTCAAATTTTCAGAACGATCAGTTAATTTTGACAATTTTCTATCTTTTTTTTCACTTTACATGCCTAATTAAGATTTTTTCTCTTTAGTTAATTTAAAATATTGTATACGATTTTGTACATACAAAGTCAAAATAATATTATTCAATATAGGTTCCAAGTGCACGTCATCAATAAAATCTCGTATTTTTTGTTTTTCTTTGCCATATCGTATAGAATATGACACGTTCAAAACTTTGAATTGAATACAGTAGAACTCCATTTATCCGAACTCCAGTCATCCGGATCGATATCAGAAAATAAAAAATTACATTTTTTACGTCAAAACAACTAATTTAGACGGACATGTTCCAGTTCAAGTACGAACCTACATTAAGCTTATTTTATTACTCATATGTCATTCAAATATACCTTATTCTGATAATAAAAATCAACGAAAATAATTTTAGATCAATTTTCGCGGTTTATTTCACAAAATACCTAACCTTTTTTGATTATTATCGAAATTGTACGGATTTCTGCATAACCGGATCACGTCCAGCACTCATTAGTCCGAACAATTGGAGTTTTACTGCATTACAGATATACAATTTAGTAACTATTTATTGATGACGTGCCTTGGAACTTATGTTGAATAACGCGTGTACCGATTTTAATCAATAACGTTAAAAAACGAAAATTTAAATAAAATGATCGACATCCGTTTCATTCCTATTAATCTTTTTGGGCGCATATTTTGAACATTCTAATTCTAAAATCTCTAAAACTGTTTTTTACTTCATCTAAGGTTATCGAATTTAGATAACACAGATAACACTGCAAACGTGAGTTTTTAAAAAGTTTTTAACTCGTTTTTACTGTAACATTGTTTTGGAATAAGCATCAGAAGAGCTAAATCAAGAAACTCAATTTGTAAATGTTTGGTCAATTATCCACTTATCTTTGTACACGCTGTATATGTAGGTATATAGAAAAAAACAACATATTTGTAAAGTATCTAGATAATTCAAAATTTTCCAAAACAAAGAAAGATGGCACTTTTTAATATAATGACATAATAATGGCGTTGTCGAGGAGATGTCGCGAAGCACAAATCTACATAAAATGCCTTTTCAGAAAAGGTTAATACCAACAATCCATATTTGTAAAATATGGCGTTGAACAAATATCCCGCCACTTCAAAGAAGACGTTAAGTATCTACTTATAAATAAGTATTATTTGAGTCAGATTGTTGAATGAATGGGTCCTTTTCGATGAAAATTCTAAATACTCCACTACTTATGTAAATCTTGGAATTTTATTGTCTACCTATAGAATTTATACCTAAATAGGTACTAGGTAGGAAAATTTTAATTTTGTTGTTTTACTGCATTAATATGCAATTAAACTTTTATATAACGAAGTCGATAAATTTTGAAAAAATATTCGTTATAGGGAAATATCGTTATATGGAGAAATTCGCTGTATAAAAGTTCGTTATATGGAAGTTCGACTGTACCTACTACCTACCATCATACAAACATTAAAATTCTTAGAATGATATAATTTATAGATTTGAAATTATTGCATTATCTTCTAGAATAACGTTATATGCAATATTTTTTAGTTGTATTGATCAATAGTACCTACCTACATATTTAACAAGATAATTTGAAAGATTTCAATGTTCTAAAGAGCCACAATAGTTGCCCTAAAGTTTGAGGTATTTTACACCTGGCTCGGTGATAACGTGACAGCTGTTTGGTGCTTCTGAAAATGTTTTATAAAAGCGATCCTACTTTATCTCTTTGTTTATCTAGTACCTTTGAAGTATTTTAAAATACTGTTATAATTTAAATAGGTTTGGTAAGTAAAAGCTGCAGGCGTACACAAGATAATATTCTATTTCTGTTTACAAACAATCTTTACTATTTTGTCTAATATAATTAATATCACAATAACTTCATATTTACAATTATTACGTACTAACTATTTTAGGTTACTTTTGTAATAAATTGTCAAAATTAAAATACCTGTTAACTGGAACAAACAAGAAAACCTGTAAGGCTATGCTTCTTAAAAGTTTTTGGTCGCCTATTAAATTCTAAGTGGTTATAGTTGAATAAACCGAGGCGTTGAAAGACACCTCGCTGTATTGTTACGACTTTCTTAGTATTGATTTTCACGCGTCCAGGGGAGCGTATCAACGTATAACAAATGCATAAAAACGGTGTAGACGCATGCAACGTAGGGCGAAGTGCCCGCAAAGTAGGTGCAAAGGTAGCCCTGCGCCTATAATCGCTTCAAATCGTACGATTTGTTCAACAAACCTGAAAATCCTTCCTTCTAACTTTAGATGAGTTCATCTTAACGCTGGCTTTGTTGACAGTTTGGAGTTAAGGTTAATATCGACGTACAGTGAACATCTTAACGTATTAGGTAATAATGATGTTGTACCTACGACCACTTTATTGAAGCTCAAAATATAAATAGGTATACGACTATGTTTTCTTGTGATTTTACTATTAGATAGATATTGCATAACATATTTATTAGGGCTGCGAATAGGTAAGTGGCTGTCAACAAGCGAATCGACCCTATGCTAATATAGGTTTCTATTGCGTATTTAAAATTTTATTAAAAAAATTATGATAAAATAAATTTGAATGACATAAGGTAAAACCGAGGTAGACGACGCGGCGGGGCAGACTACCCACCGTTGAAATTTCACACCTTAATGGAACAAGACCACCGCAATGCTGACATAGTGCCCGCAGTTAGTGAGTGGCGTATGTTCTAGTGAAAAAGTTAAACAAAGGTTGAAAAAACGGTCATCGAATGTAAATATGAAAGTTGTAACGTAAGATAGAAGCGATGAGGATGTGGTAATGTGAACTAAAGTACCGCTTACGCTAACGAATTTTCCGCAAACAGAAATTTTATCCCAAAATATCCCAAAATTTATCCCAAAATTATCCCAAAATTTTATCCCAAAATTTTAGGATAGATGACGCATGCTAATTAAGCACCATTAAGCACCAAAACTCTAAACTTTGTAAAACGACACGTATTAATTCAACTGATTCCTCTTCATCATCGGAAAGTGACGATCACTTCAAGTTTACACAGAAATAGTCGATGAAAACGAGTTACTTGAGCGCTACGAAAATACGAAATCCACAGAAGACCTACATAAAACGCAACAGATGGCTCCATGGTACTTGTACGTCTATGGTTTGCCGAAAAAAATTGCAACGAAAAATTAAGTTCCTATTTATAGTTTTACGTATAGAATTTTCACTAGCCATCTCTCCCATACCAGATGTGTCGTCTCACCCATATGGACCTATGGGAGAAATTGCTAAGCACATCTAGTTTCAATTTCGTTTTATTTCTAAGAAGAGGTTTTTGGTTTGTGTTATTTCATGTTTAGTTAATAGTATACATATTCATTGATCAATTGACATTTAATTATTTCTACCCCATCAAGCTACTCTAGGTATGTATATTTATACGATTCTATCAATTGTTTTAGAAAGGTGTGTGGTTTGTCCCAGTTTTACCTTGTATCTACTTATAGCAGACGTTGCATCCTGGAATATTTTAATTTCATCCATGTTCAATAAATAATCATAGCAAATTTTGAATATTTTGGAGATAACTATAGATAGATATTTTTAGTGTAGTGTATAATTTCCATAGTACACAAAGAAAACAAATTTTCGTCAGACTAACTTTTTTGCATTTTTATTGCTAAAGATTGATTTTCGATCTACGTTGATGACCTTCGAATTTCTTTTCATCTTCTGTCAACACATTATTCCATTTTTTTTTTAATCTCGGGACATTTTTAATTGATGAAAACTTTTCATTAAATACATACCTACTTAATGTAACTGCGTTTTAGACGTTTTAATATAGTTATATTTTAAAAAACATCTCAAAAATCACAGCAAAACATATGTTAGTCTACTATATTGAAAAAAAAACTGCAGTAAACGTTAAACGTTACCTTTAACTTAGTCTATATATCCACCTACCTACGTTAGAAATCGATAAGGAAAATTGGAGTTAAAATAAAATTGAGGTGATCAGTGCAACGTTTAGAAAAAATTTCATATCTATACGTTATTTGAGATAGGTTCCAATAACGTCATCAATAAAACCTCGTAGTTTTAAAGTACTAATCGATTGTAGTTTTTCTTTGTCATGTCATATGTGTGCAAGTAAATCATCGGCAGAATATGCCACGTTCAAAACTTTAAACTAAATATTACAAATATACAATTTAGTAACTTTTTATTGATTACGTACATTGGAACATATCGCGAATAACGTATACCTAGGTACTTATATTATGTTTATCTTCAATTAATATAAAAAATGAAATGTTATTTTTTTTAGATTTTATGCATAAAACCTACCTTTTATTGTTTATTAGTCATTGTATTTACCTACCGCAGGTGCGTATTAAATCATTTCTATGGACACAGAGATAGCAGTGCCACTTTTTCATTCAAAACTTTGAAATTATGTAAAATGCGGGCGCATCCCACTGTTCTTGTTGTCTTGCGCTATCCGCGATGCCAACGAAGGTATCAGTTTCATTGGGTCCCGAAGCCGACGTTTGATTGGCTGCTATAAACCAATCTGCGACGCCCCTGGTTGTTGTAGTAGAGTTTAACATCAATTTATAGCAATGTCAATAAACCAACAAAAGCATTTTAAAATTCAAAGTTTATAATAGGTCCGTTTTCATTGTTCAGCGGGTTCGGTATTCGTAGGTATAGCGTATGGTTTGAAATACACATTCAATTTTAATATTTTATGTGCTTAATATCTGTAGGTAATCAATTTCTGTTTTAATAATAACCAATTATTAACAGCTGTTATTATCTACTCGTATAGATAAATAACAAGAATTAACTGGCAATATTTAGGTAGTACCTACCTGTCGGTATCCCTCGGTTTACTTATATATAGCTGATAAAAATCACTCATTTCACAATTTAAGCGAATTAGGTACTTAGATATTTTATTAACTATTTAAGTTTAATCATCATTGGGTAGGTACGTTGAGTATAGATAATTTTTTTAGGTATTACATACGTATTTAATTGAAGTAAAACGTGCAACACCGGCTTAATCCATTCGTTTATTTACATATAACCTCATACCTATAGGTAATTAATTAGAGAAATACAGTCAAAATTAATTAAATGTTGAAAAACAAAAGGTGTTATCTAGGTATAGGTACTCGTTTCCTGAAATGCGTTATAAGAAAAAAAAACTAAAGCAATTAATAAATGTAGGTAAATAAAAATGTATAGGCTACTGTACGTATCTACAGGATATGCCACGACAAGTAGGTAATGGTTAAAAAAATATAAGAAAGTAATAAAAATTGCCATTTGAAATTTTGGAAGTAATAAGTAGTAACCGGTTTCGATTTAAAATAATTTTAGATTTGCACTTTTTCCGGTTATACCAGAAATGGTTACCAACTTCCTTATTTTAAATGGTACATCCTAATTTTTACTATTGATTTATATTTCCGAGACCATTGCGCGACTTTTTGTTCCAATAAACATTGCCGTTGTAATTCGTCCTTCTCGGAATTATTTCAAGTTTTCTAAAAAAAATTGATAGCTTGCAGGTTATTACAAATAACTATACATTTCTAGAACATTTATGCATTTACAAATTAAAAATTTTACGTAAGTATTTTGGAAAGTATACCGGATGTTCAAAAAAAAATTCCGCAATTGTTATCCGAAAAATATCAATGTCTTAGTAATATTAAACAGCAACCCACATTTTTTCCATTTCTATTGCACTTTACGTTCAAAATTAGAGACAGTTTGCTGCCTTATATCTAAATATCGTAGTTTTAGAGTTGTTTTGGAAAATGTATTTACTCCCACGCAATTTTATTTTGTAGAATTGATTAGGCTACCGAAAGTGGCATAAATAAATAAAAACAAAAGAAGCAGTTGTTTCTCAATAATCTAAAACGTTGAAATTACTAACTATTGTTGTACAGCAATAAAAAATAGGGTGTTCTGTTTAAAATAAGGAAGTTGGTATCTATTTCCGGTATAACCGGGAGAAGTGGAAATCTAAAATTATTTTAAATCGAAAGGGCGTAACGTTGCTTATTTATTCTTCTAACAAAACTTGTCGTGACATACCATGTATACCTACTATTTAATTAAAAATGATAATATTATAGGTAAATAACGTTTCAACTTCAAAAATATTAAGGCTTCTTTCACGCCAATCGATTACAGTCGCGCGATTCGTCTCTATTGAATCCTGTAAAAGAATGCGATCGGTTTCTGAGTGTAGTACTTTGTGAGTTGTTATACGTTGAAACGAAATGTGTCATCCACCGTTTCATTGAGAATTTTCTGGCGATCATTTTGAGATAAAACGCTATGGGTCTATCTTTTAACCTGCGTGACGATATAGGTACGAGACAAAAACACGAACTGGCAAGTACAGATGTCATTTTTTCTTTAATCGTCGAACAAATTGTATCATTGTAGTTAGATTGATCTAGGGCGATGAGTTTTTCAGAGCTTATACAGGTTAATCATCAATAAACTTATAAATTGCATTTAAGCTTACATTTGATTGAAACTTGTTAAGATTTTAATGAAAAAACAACAATTCTCTAAAAAATTTTAAAATGGATAGGTCTTATAAATCTTTCGCCTCTAAACACTCAATCATGACCGCAAGTTTAAATGTTGCGAAGTTAGATAAACAAATATATTCTGAAAATTTCTAGGTCGTGGGTTGAAAATGTTTGTTTATTAGCATAAAGGACACTTACACTATGCTTAAAGTTTTTTTACTTTTACCGTCTTGTAGGTAAAAGGTACACAAGATAACTAAATAAAGTTATTGTATACATATACAGTCGAACTTCCTTAAGTCGAATCTTCATTGCATTGTTCACCAAAAAAAATTCTTGACAGTTAATATAGGTACCTATATGTGAATGTATAGGTATTCCTAACTACACTACAGTCTATCCATTCGTATTGGAAGGTTTTCGGATTAAAATATTTTACTCGTAAATCCTACTTTTAAATAAACCGTAAGTGTTGGTCAGCGGTACTGAACAAGTTGTCACAAGTGTCGTAAATAATTATTTGAACCTTATGTTGTTTTTCTAGAAAAACTACAATAATAACTACTAATAATAAACTACATAAATTATTTAGTTATATATTTTGTTTGATTAATTAATTTCTTTATTAAAATCTAGCGGAGCCTTCCAAATTATAAACTGCTTTTATTAAAATATTTGGGTCCGTTAAAATATTTTTTTGACCTATACTGGTCACTTTTAAGTTAATATAACAAGCAGGTAATGGAAATTAATCAGTTTAAGCCGCATTAGCTGATAAATATTTTAAGCCAAAAACCTTTCAATACGAATAGATGTACATGTATAGATGTCTTAGAAACGTAATTATTTGTAATAGTCTGCAACTGTCAATTTTTTTTTACAAAATCTGAAATAATTTCAGAAGGGCTAATTTTAGAGGCAATATTTAATAGAACAAAAAGTCATATAATCGTCTCGGAAATACAAATCAATAATAAAAATTAAGGCGTTCCATTTGAAGTAAGAAAATTGATATCCATTTTCGGTTTAACCGAAAGAAGTGGAAATTTAAAATTATTTTAATTCGAAAGGTCATAACCAATTACCATTATTTCTAAAATTTCAAATCGCAACTCTTATTACTTTTCTCCATTATTCTAACCAAAACTGGTAGTGATATACTCTGTATAGATGTGTAAGTATAATGTCCTAAATATAAAATTTATTTCTTTAAAATTCGCGTTTACTAGGATTTAATTTTAGATAAGTATAGTACGACCGGCATAACTTCCGTAAAGATTCGTCAATGCGCATCGTGATTTCGCCGGACGTCTGTTCCGCGCAATAAGTAGTGCCACGTGTTTTTACATTCTGTCGTGAACAACTTAACAGATACTCTCATCATAAATTTAGAAGAGGAGACGATGTTACGAGCAAGAACGTTGACTAGCGTACAATATAATTGCGATTACGGCGTATGTACGGCGTAGAAGTTTTGAAGTTAGGCTGGTCGCGCTGTAAGAACATCTTTTAATCGTTGATGAACATTTATTAAATAATTTTTAAAAACAATTAAGTCGTCTAAAATAAATGAAACGGCTTTCGCAATTCAAAAGTCCGTCATGCAATTTTTGAGCTAGGGACCCGCAAGTTAGACAGTTGCCACAGGCGCTTCATATTCTTGTTGCTCTTTGTAGTGATGTTGTTCTTTTTTATTTAAATGAATTGTCTTTATTAGATTTAACACTGTTTCTACACAACTAACAGATAAATTATTATTGTTAGCATTAAAGCGACTTATTTCATAATTAGCTGTTTTGTCCGTTTTAGGGTTAAAATTTTTAAGTAGCTACAACTTCTTCATCCCTCACGTTAAGCCCTGTATCGACTAAGCGACGTGTAAGTACGTGCTGCAGTGTTCGTTGAAGAGAGAAAGATAGTGGTGCATGGTGTAGAGTGACAGAGCAAAGAACATTGTCGTGCGTAACATGTTCGCCCAGCCGATACACGGCTTTAAGTATTTTGCTTGGCATATTCGGATTCGATCTAATTTTGCGGGCGATCTTAGCAGTCTTTAGTTCGTTATTATCGTATATCGTTACGTTATCGTGTTTTTGTTGATATCTCGAAAATTCGTATTTCTTTACACATTACTAATTTTTATACTTTAATCAATAATGGTTTTTATTTTAACTAATGTGTGTAACATACTTTTATAAACTAATCTATCACTGTCATTCTTTAAAAAATATATTTTTTTGTATAGTTAGGTACTGTTAAGTAATTATCGTAGGTATTGTACCTATTAAACAATATATTTTATGTATACCTATATTACTTTAGTACCACTTTAAGACATTTTTCTTAATAATAATAACCATAATTATATAAAGACATAACCAAAGGTATAAATATTTCCTTATTTAAATAGCCGTTTATTAAAATATTTTACTCGTCCAAAATTATTATTCTTATAAAATACTCTACTGGCCGAATAACATTTGTCATTGTATTATGTTAGATATGTGACGTCAGAGATACTATCGACCAACGTCAATGTGTTAGCTGTCAACTCACCTTTTAATGAGGGCCTTAATACGAAACAGTACAAAACGACCACAATGCGGTTATACCCAATATTCATGTCAATTAGAATTCATAACTTATGGTACATTAACTAACAATAAGTGCGATTATTTATTGGTGAAATACATAAAATATCGAGTCGACATTAATGTGTATCTACATTTTAGATTTTTTACTAACAGGTACAACATTATTCATAAGTGAAATGCCTTATGTTTTATTTATTACCTCTACGCAAATGGATTTCAAGAAACTACTTTTGAAAAATGTAAATAGGTATATAACAATTTATTACATATACCTATATTATATAAAGGGAAACATTTTTAACGTACAGGTATTTTAAGGCTATAGTCGGTAATAATATTATTTTGTAAGTATTCCCTAATAAACTGAAAATTAAAACGAAATAATAAATAAGTACTAACAATAAGAAATTAACGTTAGCAATGTAATTAAACCGTAATTTTTAATGATACATATTTAAAAGTAATTGTTTTAGTCATTCTACTACGTACCTATTAATCTTGTTTTTAAATGTTAAAATGAATTAAATTAATAATCGTTTTAAAAATAGTTATGTTCCTAATAATTATAATTGATTTGTGTTTAGTGTTATTAATTATTTTAGGTCAAAGCGTTCCCGAAAGCTTTAACAGATCGCTACAATTCATTCATTTGCGTTTAATAATAGAGTGGAGCAGTTGTTTTATCTCCCGTAAATTTGTAATTTGTGTAATAGCTGGTCGCCAACTCGTACAAATAAGACAAGAGAATTAATTTTGATTACCTATACCTAAACATTTTATTGAATTATAAACTATACATTCATAATCTAATATAATGAATGTTTTTATATTCTTCATTTCATTCGAAACGAATAAAATATGTTTTCGTCCATTATTAAAAATCTTTAACTTTGATGCTTATAAATACAGTGGCAATTTTCATCTCAACTGCAAATTAAACACATAAGTAATTACCTACCTAAAACTTTTAATTTACTGATGGCTGTAATTTTAGAAAAATTATTTGTGTTAAACATGTTACTTTAAAATTTGTGGGCAATAAGCAAGTTGAGATATATTTAAAAAATTAAATCAACCATGACACTAAATCGAGGTTGTAGTTAATCTAGAAATTCTAAGCAAAAAATTTAATAATATATAGTACCTACGTATACAGGGTATTTCAAAATAATTATTTTTACTTTTTAGATGTAAATGGAGGGCGTGTAATTAAACATTTTTTGTAATAACGTAATGTCCGAAAACGCTTAGTTTTCGAGATACATCATAACGTTGCAGTTTTTCAGTTAAAACTTCTACGCCACTGGATTTATTGCAACGTTGACAGCATTTTGAAATGTTTCAGTGTATTTTACAAAAATAAGACCACTTGCACTGTTATTGTGCGACGCATCGTTTTCAAGATAAACGACAAAATTCGATTTCATACACTTTTGAGCGTGCGTTAATGTAAACATTAATTTCATAATACCGTTTCCAAACTTTGGAAACTAACAGTTAACATCGAGATAAGTTGGAAATTGCTTCGTTTCCGAGGTATATAGAGTGTTAAAGATTTTAAGGGTTTTTGTAAATTTTAACACCCTGTATCTCGGAATCGAAGCATTTTCGATCTATAGTTTATGTGAATTTTTTTGTTAACTTGATGCTTACTATTACTTTCCAAAGTTTGGACGGTATTGCGAAATAAAAATGAATATGAAATCGGATATTGTCGATGCGTCGGTTTCGTACGATAAGAGTGCAAGTGGCCTTATTTTTGCAAAGCACACTAAAAAATTTCAAAATGCTGCCAAATTTGCATTAAACCCAGAGGCATAGAAATTTTAACTGAAAAACTGTAACGGCATGTCTATAGATCTCCGCCACTTGACATGATTTATCATTGTTATTTCCAGCATATCACAGATGTAGCGTGTAGATAACATACCAAATTCAAAATGATTTAAGTAAAACATTTCTGAGATAATTGTTTTTCAAATTTTTACCCCTTATCGCGGAAACTAAGCGTTTCCGGACATTACTGTTTTACAAAAAAGTGTTTAATTTCATGCTCTAAATCACACCCGAAAAGTAGGAATAGTTATTCTAAACAACCCTGTATACGGATCTCATTCTAAACCGTTGCGAAAATACATCTTTGAGTTTTAATATTGTGGTTAATGAAAAATATAAAAAGGTAATTATCATCATAACATTATGGATAACATTGGAAAGTACTACTTTCAACACCAACTGTTTTGCTCATTGAGATATTTTCTGATTAAGTGGGTGCCATATTGAGTATTAATTGTATTTAGGATGCTTATCGTAGATATACCTACATAACGAAAATATTTTGAAATACAAATTACGTTTACCGCAATTATTATAATGTAGGTATATTTTAATCAAAACTTTTAATTAAAATCTTTCACTTACGATTACTTATTTGTACCTAATTACTTGAAAGTCAAATAGAAATTATATTGATGATTTTTCAAAAATTTATGTTTATATATATAATATAGGTACTTATTGTTAGACGATTCATTTACTTTTATACTGAAGGCAATATTTAATATTTAATTAAATAAAGGAATAAAATCATATATTTTTTTATATTAGCACCTAATTTGTAATATAACTACCGTACTTCCTCTATTACAATTTAAACTAGGGTAACCTTGAAATAAAACACGTTCAATAATGTTAATGTGAGTATTTATATTTATTTCACAATCCATGTAAACTTTTAGATTTATATAAACAATGGATTTAACGTAGACTACCTAGAAAAATGAGAACATCTATAGACAATTATGTGTTGTAAAGTATTAACCAAACGATATTTGACAGCAAGAAAAGAAATATAAACGAATAAAAAATTATTGTTTTAAAAACATGCTCGTTTTGCACCAAAACATGACTAAATGCATAGCATCTATTATTTTAGTACCATATATTTAAATATTTATATATATTATATAATATCTACAATTGCCACTGAATGTGAAATTTACAATTTTCATAATAATTTTATAAAACTCTTAAACTCGCTTTATTTTATACATAAACGTTTGAATTCTGTGCTCACATTTTCAAAATCAACTTATCAAGAATTGATAACAAATAAATATTATTAGTATTGCATCGTTACCTCGTTCGTTCACAATCATATGATTTCTGTTTCGGGTAGTCTATATCACGTTAACCTCGGAGGTGAAAAAGGTCGATGCAAGGGCGGCGGATTTGCGGGACTAGGAGGCGCGATTCTAACTATTCCCCCGAGACCGTGGGTAGCGTCGCCCATGTGGAGATTAGTCTGCGGCGACGGCGACGTCGTCATCTTACTAGGCAAAGTCACTTGAATTCTCAGAGGCGTCGTCGCACCTAAGCGTAGAGAAAGCGGCGTTTCCGGATGAATTCGTAGTCCTAATTGGTCTGGAGGATTAACCCTCAAATTCATAGGAGGCGAATGTTGCAAGGAAGTTTGGGGTGGCGAACTATCCAAATCTATGCGAATAGGACTACTTTTATTGGAACGATAATCTGTGCTCGAATCGACGTTTATCGGAGATTCACTCACAGCCAACCTAAGATTATTAGATAAATTTCTATCTAATCGATAATTTGCCGAGTGATTATCTAAGTTAACCGGCGAATTTGACGTTCCGAGTTTTCGCAAATTTGAATTTGGGGAAGATTGTCCGTCTAATCTAAAACCGGGAGGGGAATGATTTCCAAAACGATATTGCGTTGGCATGGGACCGGGCGAATGTGGTCCAAAACGGAAAGTGCTTATCGGCGTAGGTGAAGCGTATCTTAATGAATTTGGAGAATTCAACGGTGGCGAATGTGTGCCCAAAGATATATCTGAATCGCTATCTGACGTGGGAGTTGGGGGACTTAGTTGGGGGGGCCGTGATCCACCGTGGTTTGCTAACTGGGCCGCCAGCTGTTGCTGCTGCATCCTGTAACAAATGATAATTATTAGAATATTAATGGGCATTTAATTAATTATATTTTAAGATGCAATCATTGTCTTTGGCCTTTTCTCATAATTAATTTAATTTGGAGGGTTTAAAATAAAATAAATAGGTACCTATACGAATTGAAATAAAGATTAAAAATTAAAATAAAAGTGTATGTGATTTGAAATAGAAAACACAGTAATAAAACAATATAAATTAGGGTAAGGTGGCCGTAAACGGACCTCTTAAGAACATCGAGGATATTAAAATGTTAAGGAGAGGCCGTTTTGGTATAGAGCGTTTGCGCTCTTTTAGTAAACCAACGGTCGGGAGTTCGAATCTCCCTGCAACCACGGACGTTCGTGAGTGTCGTTGAATTTTAAAATGGGACAAACAACTGCTATGTGTACTACACTACCGGCATCGATTTGGTATGATCACCTAAGAAACAACTTCTGGATACGATCAGTGCCCAGGATAATACCTGGGAAATCCCACGCCTCCACACATACCAATGCTGTTGCAATAATAAAAGTTCAATGGACTAAGTTCCCGATTAATAATATTAAGGTTGACATTTTTATTTTCAATAGTTTGATATGTTGCAATATTTAAGTGTTGCAAAAAATATTAATAAGATAATATTTTAAATCGAAATCGTTTATTCGAACGTTTAAATATAGATACGTAAAAATTGATATTCCGTTGCCATTACCGCAAAACAATTGTTTGAAAATATTAAATTCTGTGCAGATTAAAATTAGTTCGCGAAATTTCTGTTTTAAGGATAGAAAATGGCAAGGTTTTTTCTGTAAGATACCAATATGGGAATCCTATTTCCGATATCGATTCTATTTTTTCAGGAATAAAACTGAAATAGTGTAAATAAGGACAAGCGGATATAATCGAATAGGGCTAAATAAACACATATAAATTTAATTATTTTGTGAAGTTATTGATTTTTTAATTTGATGGTGTAACATATGAAAGAAAAAATTATATTCGCATTTATTTTGGCAGATATTGTTCTGGTTCATGTTTTGCATGCTGTAACTCAAAAACTGCAAAAATTAGTGTTGTATTAATTACAGAATAGTGAGAAATCGTTGTGCGTAGACGGAATTCGCTAATGATAATAAATAAAAATATACAATTTCGGTTTTCTTCCTAAACGTTCGTTTGCTCCTACGGTCGTGTCGCACCGGGCAAACGGATGCGCGTGCATTACATGTTTGCTTTATACTGTTTTTCTCTTTCGATACAGTTGTTATATTGTTTTCAATAATATGTATATCACAAAGTAATGTCCCAAGTAAAAATAACAATATTAGTATCTACAGTAGAGTCTCAATAATTCGAGCTAATAGTGGCTTCTATTACAAGAATATGAAAAAATAGTGTTTTTAGTGTCCAGTGTTCAGTGTCCGGTTCACATCGGTAACGATTTATTTTTTAATCGCTTAATTTTCGAGAAAAGTGTTCGAGTTACACGAAACCTCGAACTGTCGAACTCGAATTACCGGGACTTCACTGTATATAGTGTATAGATATTTAAAAGTATCTTTAGAAAAACCTTTTAGAGTGTCCGTTTGCCTCGCACTTACTATATATAAATTAGGAGTAATATTTAGTTGTTTAGTTTACCTAAAATGAGATTCGCGCTTGTGCAATTTTATTGAATGCGATTTTGAGTTGCTACAACTAAGTAATCGCACAGAATCGTTAGTATTCACATTCGTGCAATTTTGATGCATAGATATACTTTAAATACTTATTAAGGTTTTTTTTATTTATGTAATTGAACTTAACCGATGGGTAAACCGCTCCAACGTGCTCAAAAAATTTCAGAATAAGTTTGTGGTATTATTTAGTGATAAATTCACTGTTTAGCTAATAGATTCGTCAAAGTAAACTGATTTTGATAGCGCACTATTCAAGAATTGTAGTAAAGTAGATATCGAAACTGGGGCGGTGGGAGGAAAGTGCGTTATTTATTTTGAACGTGCGGCATCTATATTCCGAAATTATTGTAGTAGACTTACAATTAGTTCTTTAATAATAGAAATTTTTGAAAGCTTCGAATCAATTTCTGATTTAAAATTATTGAATATAAAACATCTAATTCGTTAAAGCATTAACGAAAAATAATGGTTGACTTATAAAAAGGCCGAAATCTACACCATTAGGAATAGAGATAAGCAAGAAAAAATAAATAGTAGATAACCCAGTTTTATAATTTAGTTCTCGAGTCAAATATAGATATAACAAGGTAACAAATAATAACTATTCTATGGTAATTGCTATGAAATTACCAGGAATCTGACATAATAGCACCTTAATGGCAATTAGTGCGCTATCTACGTGAGGCAGAACAATATATCTTCAGCTAAACCGCGGTCTTTGATCCCAGTCGATGTTAACAGCCTATTTTCTAAATAAACTTGATTAGCATTAGCCCAGGTCCTGTTACACACCCTCCGGCGCTCATTTCAATACCTAATCAAGTTAATTCGGTGTATGAATTTTGGTAGCAGTTCCTGCTATCTATGTTCTCCAAAGACGTGGTAGACAACGAGTTATATCGAGTTAAGGGCAACCAAAAGATCCCAAATTGAGTTATTACTCATTCTGGCTACACCGAGCGATGTTTTATGAATTTATAATTAACGATGTTACAACCAGTCGACTTTAAATTCTTATTACTCTAAATTGATGATGGATAAAGTGATCAGCGAGCGAATTACATTTAGAACGTGAATACATAATGATGTATGTTAAAAAAATATACCTAATTTATAACGTCGACTCGTTGTTAGTACAATTTAATATCTAAATACGATAAAGTAGATTAAATCGATAAAAATAACACGTTCATAAAATAAAAGAAAAATTTAAAAACATTTTACATTTGAAATGCAACATTATGAAGTGTTAAGAGTTTTGCCTACGTATATATCGAAACTTGCTATTTAGTACCTACTAATATATTATTATATAGTTATAGATACCTACTCGTAATATATATTTTATTTGAATATTTTTTATATTTACGATCTAAAAAGTGCAACTTAGCTGCTTATAGCAAGTATCCAAAAACAATAACAGGGGTCGTAGTGGAATTTGCTAAAAAAAAATATGCAAATAGAAGACGAACATTTTTAAAATATGCAGGTACTTTTTAGGAAATTTATTCTAAAATTATGTATTTTTTATGCAGTAAAATTATTTGAATAATAACTATCTACTACTTTTATACCGCAGAATGATAAATTTACTCTATTTTTAATTTAAAAACTATTCGTGTGTCCCTCAACATTGAAAATTTCCCTATTAAAAATCATAAATCAGATAAAAGTTTAATCGCATTTTTATGCGACCGATAAAATACAAAGCAACTAACAAAACATGTGCGCCACCTACTTTCATAGCTTATCAGAGTGTAAACAAACAACTGAATATTTAAAAAAAAAAATCCAAACAAATCCTAACAAATCCTAACTTTAATATACTTTTCATATCCTCCTTTGCTAATAATATCATCTTTTGCTTGAGACATAATCATTTTTAAAAAATAGTTAATGAACTTGTAACTAAGTATATATTTTGAAAATATAATAAAGGATTAAAACCTATTAACTTATACTAAAATTTATTAACTAAATAACAAGAGCAAAAATATAAATTTTCAAACCAAAAAAAAAAACCAAATAATTCAATGAAATAGGAAGATATCTTTTTCAAGCTAAATATATTAACTTATCATAACGAAAACGAGGTAAAGTTCCACGCACTCAAATAAATAAAAATGACAAAAAAACAACAAACATAAAAAATACAAAGTCTAATTTACCACCTAAAAATATAAGCACAAAAACAAAACTTATAAATCTAATTCTTGAATATTCAGATATAAAAATTAAAGCAAAACCCTCTCTTCTATATTCAACATTAAAACCTGATACCAACTCAGATTCACCTTCAGCAAAATCAAAAGGAGTACGATTTGTTTCAGCAAGAATTGAACCAAAAAAAATAAGCACCAAAGGAAAACCTAAAAATAAAAACCAAACTAAATTTTGATAAACAAAAAAATCAGACATATTCAATCTAGAAATAACAACTAAAAAAGATTAACAATTAAAAACAACCTAACCTCATAAGAAATAGTTTAAGCTACACATCGTAAGCCACCTAATAATGAATATCTAGAATTGGAAGATCAACCAGCAATTATAATTACATAAACTCCTAAACTTGATAAAAAACCAAAATGTTTTTACCAAAACTTGGTAAAAACCATAAATCAGATAAAAGTTTAATCGCATTTTTATGCGACCGATAAAATACAAAGCAACTAACAAAACATGTGCGCCACCTACTTTCATAGCTTATCGGAGTGTAAACAAACAACTGAATATTTTTAAAATAAAAGCGGGATGTTCCTAGTATCCACGTAATAACTGGAATGCATTTATATATAGAATTCTGGCAAAATCGTTTCAGATTTTTCGCGTTAGTGGTACAGAGCGGTAGTGCTTGTTTCAGTAGTTCGAATTTTAAATTATGACGTCGTGTTGTTCGTGTGTGCTCTATTAAGACCTTTTTGCGTGCACGAATGTTGTGTGTTGTGTTGTGTTCTTTAAAAGGATTACAAACAAAAAGGATTAATAAGACGAGGAAAGGTAGGATCTTTCTTTGTCGACTAATTCTTCATAAAGTGTAAATACATGGACCTTTAAACTCTAACACAAATTCTCTGAAAATCGAGCTTTGTTAGGCTTTGTTGGATAGGGACTCAGTTAGAGTCTTGGTTAGGGCTCCCCTCAAACATTCGAAGGTCTAATTTTGCGAACGAAATTTTATCTTACACCCGTTTTCGCTATCACAGTGGTTCAGTGAAATATGAAGGTACGAATATAGGTACGCTGGAAATTGACGATAAATGAAAAACAAACGATGACAAGGAAAAGGTATGAAATATAAAGAAAAATTTAAAAGTTTTTAATTTTTTTTATAGTCTGTTACAGAGAAGTGGCAGTTCAGCGGCAGCAGTGTTAGTCTGCATTTTATGTAAGTACCTACCAATTAAAAAATATATATTTCAGGATTTTTCTGACACTAATTTTGCACTCGACTGTACATAAATTGTTATGTCAAATATAAGTTTAAAATTTAGACGATCGAACTTATAATGAAATATATTCACGTGTCCCTGATGTATGTAATAAGTACAAGTTAAGAGCTATAGGGAGTCCGAAAAAATCGCGGTGCGTTCTATTATCTAAAACTGGTATCATTTCAAAGGGCGTGGTGGACAAAAAAATATGAACAAAAGCAGCCATGTTGCATAATGGACGTGTCGCGTTTGTTTCCATGGCCTGGGCTACAACACAAAAGGTATTGCATCGATACATGGCAATTAGGGCGGTGCACCAGTCATTCGATACCATCTCTGAATACGAATACTAAATGTACTTACCGGCACTTCGCGATACAACTTAATATATTGTTCAGAATATTTGAACGCATTCTATGTGCGAGATCGATAAAATGAAACGGCTTATTCAACAACCCTAAATTAGAAATCGCGAAACGAATTCCTTTGATAATAAAATATTCTAAGGTGATCGTTGAAGATAACCAAAATTTTTTCGATAGATTACAATGGATTCAGTTTTATATTTTACTATAAATAAAATAAAATATAAAACTAAATATAAAATTAAGAGGGTTTAAAATGATTTTAAAGTCATTTTGAAATAGCATGCTGTGCACATCCCTGACCTACTAGAGCTTACCTATAATAATAATGTCTTCATCATACTTGCACTGCACTATAAACTCAAAAACATATTTTCGCCATAAATATCTGTATTGATCGCCAAGCCTATTAATTTCCATTTAACTGATAATAAAATAAATAAATAAATAAATTTTGACATTGAAAAAAAAATAAAGCGAATTACAGTGCAATCTCGATAATCCGAACTTCCAGTAATCCGAACAGGGTTTGTTAATTTTTTAACTACTCAATTATAAAAAATTTAAAGAGTAAACCAATTTATGAAATCTAGTTTTAACTAATACGATTAATACTGTAAGTAAATAACGAAATTGTATTTATTTTACAAATTAAAACTGCAGCACCTATAATGTGTTTTAAAGCGAAAGGCGTACAAAATAACATAGGGTTTTGAAAAAGTACAATAAAATGTTTACCACGCGCAATTTGGAGAAAATTATAAAATAATAACACAGTGACGGTCTTTATGTATGTCTTGTCTTGAAAAAATATGAAGAAATAATAATAACGCCGTAGGAAAAAATCAAACACGATACAATTTTGCCCCACCCGGGTGTCCTAAAATACCTCTGATACAATCCAAATTGCAGCAGTAACTACCTATGTCACAAACGAAATTTTTTGCAAAATCTTCCGTAAAACGTTTATGTATAACAAAGTATTTACCGATGTAATTTTTTAGTGTTATGAAGAAAAATAGTTGAAACCATTTACCTACTTAATTTTTACAATTTTTTGGAACATACTATAGTAAAACCCCATTTATTCAGATTTTGTTCATATTTTGTTTTTAAGAGTAATATCGTATATGCTGTAGTAAATATTTTATTAATTCGAATTATCTCGATTTTCGTTTAATCGATTTATTTTCGGTCCCATTTGACCGGATAAACGGGGGTTTAGGAAATATTAGTAAAATAAGTATTAAATTCATGTTTACGCTTTATTTTGTAAAAAGCAATATTAGATTTTAAAATAAATCAAATCTAAAGCTCATTTATTTCGAAACCAAAACTTATTTCAGTTCAATAACAGAGCACATGTAATGTACACCTCTCACGTTACAACTCTATACGACACTGCCCCTATAGTTAGGTTCATTTTATAAATACAGTAAGGCACATATAAAGGGACGTAGGCTCACAATATTGTACTTGAATAGAGCAGGGAAAATTTAAAATGTCAAGGTTTGTGAAATTGATCGTATGGTATTTTATAAATGGCTATTGTTCGCAGCATAATTGCTTGCGAAAAATAAAAGGTAGCTATCAATTTCGCTAAATTGTATGCAACGAAGACATCGATAGCGGTGGTTATTCATTACTTGATTTTTTTTTGGTTATTGCCATAATGAGGAGGTACTTAAATAAGGACCTAAATTAAAACGTTGATAATCGTGAAACTCATTTCGTACAAAAATCGGGTTAAAGCAAACATGGCAGCGTCTAGAAATAACGAAATTAGAGCTGTACCAGAATTAGATTGTCCTATCTCAAACATGCCCGACCTCAGTGATGTGTTATGTTAAACCAATGCCTGTTGGCTACGAGCCCGTACTTTAATTCTGTTACAGCTCTATTATTTTAACAAGTCTCTCGGATTACTTCGAGCTTATAATTTTACTATAGAATTTCTTTGAGAAGATAAATTTAGAATTGTCGGTAGTAGGTAAAATTCTGTCGTATCAATATGTTTTATTTTACAAAGATCAAACGGTCAGTGACTTTTGTTTTTTCTATATAGATTTTTGATCATGCATCAAAATGATTTATATTTTAAAATCATAATTATCTGGAAATATGATATCCTGTGATGGGGCGAATCAAAATTTAACATTTAATATCAAGTAGGTACTTATTTTAAAATAAACATTAGGTACCTAGGCTAACAATAAGACTATATGGAAGATTTTGAAGTAATTTATCTTACGTTGTTCCTATACGGAAATGTTATAAACGAGTAATTACCTACATAATATTACGATTTATGTACGTTTTTAAATATTTTTATGGCATATTGTGGAAATCTATATAATTACAAGTCAAATATATTAAATAAACATTACGTACTTGTTATTGTTTGTTTGTTTATTTAATGACGTGTTCGTACAAAGAAAAGAGAATAAAAAAACTTCATTTGAGCAATTTCACAGATTCACCGATTTGCAATCCCTAATAAACTTTGAGCTTATAAGTAAAATAGAAGGTAAAATATGAAACTAGCTACAACGCCACCGAAGCAATCAATAAACAGACAAGAAACTTTACATACTTATTATGTGTATTATATTGTGTAAGCATTACGTAAGGAGAATTTTTTTGATTTTTAGATCCCCCTTCCCACTTATGTAAGATAAAATAAGAAAATCTTAAATCCCCCATCCCCAAAGGAGAAGACATAAGAACTTTTATTATATTTTTTAAGAGTAGGTATTGTAAATCAAAAGACAAAAATTAAATTGTTTTATAACATTATTAAAACTACTTATAGAGTTCTGGACCTGGTTGCGATTTATAGGCAAAAAAGTTTGAATTTCACAAAAACAAATTATATCAAACGATAGACCACAAAAACATAGAAATACCATTTTTTTGTCAGCGAGGTCGTGGTTCGTGAGTTATAATAGCACAAAGTTCATATTTTAACATCGAGGGGTAGTATATTTGAATGTAATTAGTTTGCTTTTGTTTATATCACTCATAAAATTTTGTTAAAGGCGACACCGACGTGTTTGTGTTTTTTTTTCTAGTTGGACACAAAAAAACTCGGTTGTTTTAGCGTTCGATTCAATTATGATAATTTTCTAGTTATCGGGCGATACAATAGATCAATTTTAAATGAATTCGTTTTACGTAATACATATCGCGAAAGAAAAAATAGGCTAAAAGGAAATTTTTTTTAAGTGACTAGTTTCGTATTTGATATCTTCTTGAAATTCTATAGAATTTTCCAAATAAAATTTTGTGTATTTTCAAAAATAAAGAGTACTTTACTCTCGAGCCGATTTCGTAATTTTGAAGAACGTTCATCGTATACAAAGGTTATATTGAAATTTTGAAATATATAGTTTGAATTTGGAACTATGCAGAGATTTTTATAAAGAATAAAATTGTCTGAGAAATTGCAAATAAAAAAGTGTTCCATTTGTGTTCAATTTTATACCGGTCACTGTATGTAGAAAACAATATTTAAAATATTAGTTATTCAAAGCGTTAAATTAAAAAGAAAAAACGCTATCCCATTTTTAAAAAAATTTAAATTAATAGAAAAAGCAAATTAATAATTTAATCTTACAATTAGTTGGTTTCTAATTACAAGCAATATAAGATATTAGTTAATAAGATTATTATTAAGCACTATTTATTTCTAATTTTTTTCTCGTTCCATTATTTACAATATGACCTATAAATAACAAAATTTAATTAAGTAGCTAAGTGTTTATTAATTAAAGTATTAGAGTAATTGCTAGAAATCAGAATTTCAAGTAACCGCCTGTTAAAATTTTGCTAATAATAATAATAATAATACATATTTTATAATAAATTAAATAATAGATAACAGCATCAAATCAAAGTATTTTTGTTACCTAGAAAAATTGTATAGTAAAGTGGGTGAATATGACGCAGTTTGCTATTTCACTTACGCGATGAATATAGGAATATGTCACGTATGCACAAGTTTTCAAGTATCGTCTAAAGTTTTAGTGACTTAGAGTAGGGAAATGGGAAAAAGTACTCGAACTTATTTTTTTAATGCTTCCCTGTATATTACTGTAAAAGCGGTTTGAAGTGTTCTACACCCGTTTACAATTTCATTGTGGCAATGATAACTTTCGATTCATAACTTATCTTTTGCCGTCGCTGAAGCCATTCACATGCACTCCGAAGTCTATGTTGTGATTGTTAATGTAATAAGCTGCAGTGAGGGGCGAGTTCCGTTACGAGAGCGCGTTCGCAAGTCGAATTTGTTCGTAAATTGAACAAAGGTGAAAAATCGTTAATTATAATTAAGGAAAACACTTCTAAGTTTATTTGTTTTTATTACAAAATCATTAAAAAAATTAGATATTAAACAACGTTTTTAATCTTACTTTGAAAAGTACAATAGCTGGCATATTGGAGCTGGCGGTGAGTGATAAAAACTTGTTAAATAATCTGAAGTTTCTATTATCTAAGGCGATAAGTTGGTTCGATATATTATACTGGTATAATTATCGAAAACCTTTAATGTTTTTAAAAGTAACCAATGTAGGCTATATACTGTTTCTCCAAGTATTATATAGTATTTAGTTTTTTGGAAACTCATTTTGTTTCGTTAAAAATAAACAAGTGAAAAGCGTCCATAAAGTCTTTATTTGATTACCATAATTTATAATCGAAGATTTAGTTTGCAGTCGTCATTATATGTTGGTATGTACTGTTAACATTGTCAGACTATATTGCATTGGTAATATTTTATTTAAAAGTATAGATACCTAGATACTTATTGAAATTATTAAAAGCCTTCGTTCCAACTAAATAATGTTGCAAGAAACATTTCCCACATCTACTAAAATCAATAGGTTGCTTAATATAAATTTTAATGCGCTTTTAGATAATCTATTATTAGTTTGATGTGGGCACATCAAAAATGTCGCAATTTTAACAATGCAACTTATTTTAAAATCTATATTTACTTAGAAAAAATTAATTTAATTTTGACGTTCGCGTTTTTGAAATAACCACAGCATCTCCTACAATCTTTATTTATGGAGGACGAAATAAATTATACACCTACTTAGAAATACAGTAGTTCTTAAAGTATTGTTTTACCGTAAGATTAACAAAAATCAATAACTCTAATTCGTACCTTTGCTTCTTGTACAGTTAGGTACTTACGTTCTATGACAATCCAAGAAGAGTCTTTACAATAAATTGAGTCTAAAACAACTACATATAATGTTTGAATTAGATTTATCATATAAGTACGTATCTATACCAAACAATAAGATGAATTAAGATAAAACAAAGCGTTTTCATTTAATTGTAATGTAATGAAATAATCTTGAATTAATTACAATTAATTAACTTTTCACTCTTGCGTATATACCGACGCGAGGTATTTTACATATTATGTGTTTATTACTACTACTACAGTTTAGTAAATAATTGTTTTACTGAAATCGAGATTTTATGTAATTCTCTATAGTTACAAAATATACGTATTCTTACTTACACCAATGTCGACATAAATTATAACTACGAGGACATGCACATCTATCGATTCCCTAAGTTTTTTCACTCAAAGTTTAATCGGCATGTATCGCAAACCATAAAAATCCTATTTTCTTGACTATAACTACTTCAACTGTAGAAATTATGATATTTCAACGTCTATTTTTTAATATTTTCAGTCTTCTTCGAAAGACTTTTGAATTTTCAAAATAGTGGTAATTTTTAAAGAGTAAACTTTTTAGTTAACACTATTATAAACTCGATAAAACGAGTTTTACGAAACCATCCAGTATAATAACTGTAGGAATCCCTCATTTGGTAAAATAAAATCATTAAATTAATTTGATTACTGGAAAAATAGCATAACATTGAAAAATAAAAATATTTGAAACAATCTAATTAAAATACATCTTTATTATTTATTTAATTTTTAACCAAAAATGTTCATAAATTACCGCGACATAAATCTTGCATACATGAAAATTGATAGAAGAATGATACTTACGCGATTAAAAAATAAACTAGAAATTTCCAATAAAATAATTTGTGGTTTTACGTCAAAAGTAGGTTGGCAGATATATACGTTTCTGAAGTTATAGTGTTAACTTCGCCTTTATGACAGGAAGAATGCGACAGTGTCAATATGGCTTAACTAGTAAAGCTTCTTGAAACTAGGGTTAGTTGTAGAGAGTATTAAATCTTCATAATTCCCGAATGGCCTTCTCGCCTCATTACCGGTGTTTAGTAGCACCCCTGCTGCGAAGGGTGGCCTATTTGTTGCCCCTTTAGTTACTAACAAATTGGCTCTCGACATTAAACTTGTATAGTATTGCCTAAAGAGTTACTGAATCTTCCCACGTAGGTATACGAAAATAGTTTGATGTATCCTCGTTATAATCTTGCTTTTGTTGCATTAAATGACAAGGAAGGTAAATACAATAACCAAAAGAACACCTGGCACGGATAATGTTATTCTAAGAAAGTTAAATTTGTTAGGTAATATTTTCAAGACGTGCGTCCAAGATTCGCAATTTTGAAGTCTTTTGGTAGGCAGAACAATCTACTTTAGCTGCCCTAATGACAATTTTTTGACATGTCGCGATTTACTATTAGATTTTATTTGTTTACCTATAAAAATATTAATTTGAAATCAGTTTTATCATAATACGGAATTGAAAATTCCAGAACTAATTAAATATATCAATCGATATCGATTTTCATAAGATAATAATTGTAATGCATATAAAAAGACGACTAATAAATCTATCTTTCCTCTTTTATCTCGCCTAAAAGAAAAGAGAACAATTAATATAGGCTTTTAAAGCATCTCTTATAAAACAGATTAACCGTAGATATTATCTATCTCGTCTATAAACTGACAGAATGACAATGCAAGTCTCGGGGTTGAGAAAAACAAACGAGGTTCGGTGGCGCCAAACTTCCGCCAATGCTGCCAACAGCATGTGGAGACTATCACTAGTAGTCAAAATAAAACTACCCCATATTAAATTACTGAGTACATAAAAATATGTACTTCTCTATTATTTAAATAAACAAGCTCTTAAAGTGTTTTCAAATACTCCCTCTTTTGAAATGTTTAGCGTTTGTTTTTCTGACAGAATTTCCTCGAACGTTTAGGGGAATTCTATCGCGGAAACAAATTTATTTAATCAACTATTAAATTGTACGTAGGTACTTACTTACAAGGACATTCGTTATTTTATCCATATATTTTCCATCTCGTGTACCACCGAGTAGTTCTTAAATTTCTATAGTTGTAAAAAAACCATCACAAAAATGTGGCTGTATATTATACGATAACGTGTCTCGCCTAAAAGGAAAATGCATGCAAACTTGCCCGCAATTTGATATGCAACACACGAGAACGAACGTTTATCCGCTAGATTTGATCAGCTTTGCTTTAATTTGGACACGGATCGGATCGAGTTACATGCATCACATGTGATACGTGATACGTAAGGGTCAGGCTTTTTAAACTGTGCGGTTTAAGTACAACCTAATAAAACTAGTTATGTGTCTCCGATATACATTTTTCGTTTTTTTTTTATTCCACAGCAATCGTGCACCTATTGATATTTGAAATCGGTAGGCGAGCTTTAATTTTGGGAAAACCTTAGAAATACGTGAGAGCGTATTAGGTAATAAAGCGTATTAAGTTTAACACTTCTCATGCCCTTTATAATGGACAACTTAAATGCGGTCTTTTTCCTTCGCACATTTTATTATAACTGTAGGCAATTAATTGAATTATAGTACCTACCCGATACATGTATGAAAATGCATACACTTGAGGGTTAACTCGCTCAACTTCTCTCGGCTTCCATATTGTAACGCTGAATTGGTTCTTTGAAGTTCTTAATAAAACAAAGCTCGAGAACTCTTGTCGCCCTACATTGTAATAGTGGATAGCTTAACATTTTTCCATGGGGCAACAAGTAAAATTAATTTATCGACTTGAACAAATTAAAAGAAGTCAAAAATATGAGATTGTAACAATAGATTTCAACGCATGAGAAAATGCGTTCGAGGACTTTGACTTCTGAAGTTTTAAACGATTATGCTTATAGGTATAACTAACATTCCTATACTTCGCCTGTTAAAGTGTTCTACAATAAATTGATATTCTTCTCTTAAATGTTATACAAGGTGGAGAAAAATATGGAATCAAGCCTCTCACGCCTAAACTATTTGCTTTTTGCAAAAAATAAAAAATGTTTGTTAAATATAGCAAAAAGGCGCATCTTTGGGAGTTATCAGTTGAATAATCAATCTTAACATTTTTGCATACGACGTTACCACTTTCATTTTTTAAATAGAAGCCTCTATTTTAAATGCTGCGGTTAAAAACTACCTACATAAAATTTTCTTTATAAATCCACACAAGAACGCTAAAATAGCGTAATTGATTTTTAATTAATAGCGATTATAAAATTAGTAAAATTCGTCTACTCGTAACTTTTCGGTTGTCATTCGACGGCGCACGACCACTTAAATCTCGTTATTGATCAAAATATTATATTTTATCTGGAAATTTGTTGTAGCTGTATCATTTACATGTTTTAATTTATAAATCATTTCAATTTCTAGACATCTAGATCAATAAATCATGTCACCAAACATAAGGTACAATCTCCACAATATTAATGCGCCTACTGGAAGCGATCGACAATCGTCACAACATGAAGTCCCTGTAATACGCAATTTATTATTGAGGAGATCTTTGTAAAAATAGTTAAACTCGTCGGTTTTCAAATGCCTTTTTAATATCTAATAAATACATAAGCAATATTTTGAAGAGTTCGTGTTTTTGAGCGAACGCGCAATAATTTTGTGAACGACTGTACCTATTACCTACAACATTTATTTACATATTTCGACATTTATTGTTAGTTATAAGCGTTTCGATTATGCATGTATTTACTTTTATCAATTGTTTCTTAAAGACAGGCACAAACTAGAGCATAATTTTACGTATACTAATTTATTTCGCTTTGTTACGTTATAAATTTTAACCATCGCCAATAACAAAACAGTTAACAAGTGATAGACAAACAATAAGCAAATTATTACCTTTAAAAACTAGTTTAGTTAATAGTACTACATTCTTGTGGGTGTATACATTTATCTTTTGGAATACAAATGAAGTACTACTTTATTGTTCTAGTACCACTCCTAACCAGGCTTTTATTCAATATCTCATGTTGTACATTTACTTTTACTTTTAGAAACACTTTTACACAGAAAACATTTTGAAACATTATATTCACAACAACGGTCATTGCTATAAGGATTAAGCATTAGAATAATTAAAATAATAAATAACATTAACATAATTCTGTGAGGACACAAATAATAAGGAAAGAAGTCGACGGATTTCAATTTAACATTTTTATACCAGGTATCCAAGCAATGGTGGAAAATCTGTTGGGATTATATAAATCACGTCAAAATTATGCGACAAGTTCCTATAATTAAACCTATAAAACTATTATAGTGTACTTGTTCATCAAATCCTAAAATCTTATTAAAGTTTTGTGTTTGTATTAATGCCCAGCTACCTGTAACTTGATTATTAATTTTATTTAACCATTAAATGGAATGCTCCTTTACAATTATTGTTTAACCGTCACATCTTGCGTGCCTAAAGAAATCGAATCTGCAGCAATAACTTTTATACACCCCTCTGCAACGTACTCACTTACCGACCTGAAATGAACCGATTTTTAGCTTTAAGTAAAACTCTCAAACTAAAAATAA
Source organism: Rhagophthalmus giganteus (assembly GCA_036326145.1). Lineage (NCBI taxonomy): Eukaryota > Metazoa > Arthropoda > Insecta > Coleoptera > Rhagophthalmidae > Rhagophthalmus > Rhagophthalmus giganteus. Next base: position 1,604,454 of record JARFJA010000026.1, on the reverse strand, counting down.
GTCGCAAAAATTGTGTTGAGAGAAACTAGAAAAGGATGTTCACCTATCACTGGGGAATTGACTCGCACTCGATAGTACCTACTGTAGATACAATAAAAAAATGTAAAATAAAGTAAAACATTTACAATATACCGTTTGTTAAGAGATACTATTTTTAAGACAACGTCCTGATTATTCAGGCTCTGGAGGGGATTATAACGTCCGAAACCTTGCCCCACGCTGCGCCATGCGAATACCGCAAGGTTTCAATAATTGTGTGACTTTGACTTGAAAGGGCTTGTTGCCCGCGATGACAGAATTTCCTCTGAACGTTTATACGATATGAAATATTAAAAAATGGCCATAAAACATGCTAATGTATTCTAATTATGTAATAGATAGGTGGGTACCTATTTCAAAAGATACAATTATATTACGAATATTATTTATTACCTGCAGCAATGTTTTAATTGTCGATCTGAGAAATTTGTCGAGGAGACAACTTCAACTGTAGGAAATTTAATTTATATTATGTATGTACCCAGGCGGCACACTGACGTTATAATGTCGTCAACTATTGGCCATTTGGGGACCAATAGGGACGTCGTATATATGACGTCAATATGACGGGTTAATGCCACAGCCCAACGACGTCAAATTACGTTACTTGAGACGACTAATTTCCTTAAATGGGACGTCGATTTGACGTCCCATTGACGTAATCCCAAGACATTAATGACGCATCTAAAGATGAAAAAAATACAAATGCATTATATTTAAGGATAAGATGTTAGCGATAAATATAATATAAGATATACAGTGTGTCCACGAGTTCTGAGATTCTTTGATACAGCCTAAAATAAGTACAATAGAAAAAACTATTTTAGATAAAAACTTGCTGGTTGTAAGAGTCGCACAATGTAAAATTTCACACCAACAAAAGACATCTAAATAAATTAATAAGGAAATGGGGTCACTCACGCCACAAAAATAACCTAGTCACTTAAAGGTTAAAACCTATAGAAATAAGTAGAATTTGTCTGTTTCTTGTTAAGCCATGATTTGTAAAATTATTGTAAAAAATATTTCTTTCAGTTGTTTAAATATTTAAAATTATTCGTTTTAACTTTAGGTGGCGATAAGCTGATTAATTCTTCACTTATCGTTAAGAAATTATATCAAAATTTACAATGTACAAATTTACAATGTAGAACTCGCTGTAAAGTAACACCACTAACCTAACAAAACCGCTGGTAATAATAGTATACACGAGTATACACAGTGGCGTAACACTTTAAAGGAACTAGTTCTACCCATTGATGTACACAATTAGAATAAATAACTGGATGTGATTTTACATGCGTACGACACTTATTGTGTCCACGACGTCGCCGACGAATAATTCCCAATAATTGACGACATTATGACGGCAGTGTGCCGTCTGGGATAGGTATTTGTTTTAATTACTATTGCTGTGTTTATTCGCCTATAAGAATTCGTTTATTAAGACATAATAATCATTCGTTTAATTATGTACAAGAATAGTAGGCCCCTGATTGAAGATTTTATAGTTAAATACTGAGATAAATACTTTTTACCTTAAGGTTAGTCGGTCGACTGAATTTTAATTTTATCGTATTCGTATAAAATTTGATAGCGAAGTGCATTAAAGCGAAATGAGGACCAAGTAAAATTTTAAATTTAATTTGGCGAAAAAGAGTAGGGTAGTTGCTAAATTGCATAATAGGGCGCGACAACTTAAGCCAATTGAGAACGATACAACATAGGAGGCTTCTACAATGAAACATTCATTTGTTTGCGTTTGAACTCGTGTCAAATCAAATTTAAAATTTATACCCCGCACTCTTTGATACTCGAAATCCTTTGTGCCGCTGATGGATTTAGCAAGGATTTTTGTTTGTAGGGCTGATTACTTTCGCAAATATCTTTTCTCCGGGACCTTAAAATGAGATACATTCAACCGAGATGGAATTTTAAAATTTAATTAAATCGAATTAGAATTTCGAAGCTCGTAATTTACTTGTGCGAATATTTAACGTTGGAGATCGATCGCAATTAGTTTATTTTCTTCTAAATTGTTCGCTTCGAAAGTTTATTAAACGTTAAAAGAAAACGATTGCGTTAACATACGTCAATTGCATTTAGTGAAACTGATCGTTTATTTCAGTTTCTCAATATACGGCTTGCAGACAATAAACAGAATTCTTGCATTTAAAATGATCATAAACCAAGTCAAACCTGCAAATTATAAACGAGTAGCTATAATTAGAAAATTGTATAACGATAAAAGGTAATTACATGTTTATCTTCCTGAACATGAATATTCAATGTTTTTTGACTACTCAAAACTTTAAGTATATAATTTAAAATTTTATTATATGTAAAATAGAAAGGCTCTTAACAGATATCAGTTGTGTATCTGAGAAAGGATCTTTAAAATGTAATAACTTACAAAACAAACTGTAGAAGAAGACTTACTTATTATAACCGTTTACCGAATTTTAGTAGAAATGCGATTAAGTATGCCGTCCGCGCTAAATTTGAAAAGATACGAATACTTAGATGAAATTTCGTCGAACATTGCAAAATGAAGCAAATAAGAAAAAAAAACAATCGAACATTAAACAAATTAATTCGCCAAGTTCCAGAATTCTGAACCAATTACAGTCACTAGCAAACGGATGTGGAAATGACGTGGCCAGCTTTCAGCTGTCAGTGCCCCAGGGGGTCGCCACAATAGCGACCAACTTCTCTGTGTTTGCACAATATGACATTTATGTTAGGCTCATATTTGTCATCTCTGTGTTACTATTTATGCGTATTAGTGAAATATTTTATTGAACCGCGATTTAACTTCCAAATTCGTTTATATAGTAACTTGAATATTTACAATTTACATTAATTTATTAAGTGTGCCGTTTTCTCTTTAAAAAAGTGTGATCTATATTGTAAAAAGAACATTTAACGTAATGATATACATATTTAATATACAGAGTGCTTCAGAAGAAATAGTTAATATTTTAAATGGTAGTACGAACTATTTCGAGTAAAAAAGTTTTTTTTATAGGTACATATAAAGATGTGTCCAATTTTCAGTGGATGCGGAAATACAACTGTTCAAACGAATTGTCCACAGTGGTCGTGTTTATTGGCCACCAAGGTTTCCAGACCTTACTCCATTATAGATATGAATGAAAAGCGAAATCTACATGAAAAAAAAAGTAAATACAAGAAACAAGTAGCTCGCTCGCATTTTGAATGGCGCAGCCCTCACAAAAGTACGTCAAGACTACTTCAGAAGTGACCACTGTCAAGAGAGTTGAAAAGCGAAATGGAGTTTGCGGCGGGATTTTTAAAGACTTATTTTGGACTGAGGCAAATTATCGGATATCATTTAAATGCTAAATCAATAAGTGCAACCAGTAAGTCAATTGTCTTTTATTCGTACTTTTTATAAGACTTTTTATGGGTAACTATATCTCCACAACAATCGAAAATTGGACACATATTTATATGAACTGTTTTACTTGGAATTCAGCAGTTAATACATTTCACGACCTATACCTAAACGTAATAAGCGCATACGAGTGAATGAACAACATTGTATTGCCGAAATGATGCAGCGAATGAATAGACATAAGTACAGTGAGCACGTGGCGATTACGAGCACTATGTGTTTATGCTTGGTGACTCGACTCGGTGAACGCAGTATAGATAATAATATAATAGAGTAGTTCATATCGGTATTGAAATAGGACTTAAGTTACATAAAAATTATAGGAGTTTTCAATGTTTTATATTATAATATATTATTGTAAACGTTAATTTAATCTTCAATTAATTCTAATTGATAAATATTGTATCTATATACCTACACATAATTATTGTTGTAAAAAATTAAAATTAAATTCAATTATTGTTGTATTTAGTAAAAATTAATTTACGATTTATAAAATTACTTCCAGTATTTATATTCATTAGGTAACTAATGAATATTTCAAAACTGTTGGCTTTTACGTCTGCAATCCCTTATTCCTTTTTTTAATGGCTTTGATAATTAAACCAGTTTATCCAGCTACAGTGTGACTGTACCTATACATATAGGTACATACCTACTAGGTATATTTTAAATTAGTAATTAGGTATATTTACCAAAGTCCACGGTTGCACGAGAATTTAAACCCCAAACCATTAGTTTACTAGAAGAGCTTAAAGCTCCCTAGCTCATTATCACGGTCCTAAATTCCTTATTTTATAAGTGCTCAAAGTAAACAAAATGGAATGTAAAATAATGCGCAAGAAATGGTGGCAAATTTCTTGGGAGCGTATAAACCACATCAAAATAATGCCACAAATCTATACATTTTTTCCTACGGCGCTTCCCTGTTGAGATATTCACCCTCAAAGTTGAAAAATAAATTTAATTTTTGAAATAGACAACATTTTTATCTTTCGTTGGAATTAAAATTTATTTTTGGTTTAGGTACCTGCGTAATAAATGAAGGTCTTTTAAATTGCGTAATAGATTTTTTTGATATCGCCTCAGAAGAGCCAGGGGTGCACTACCTCTAACCTTTCTAATAACAAAACTTTTTAGAAGTTTAAGTTTTTAAATTTTTAGGAACATTTTTGGATTTCTCAGATATTTTAGGATAAAAAAGGTACTCTTGTTGATTTTCAATAAAATGAACTATATTCGAGAAAATCACATTTAAATAATAATATACATAGTACCCCAGATACTTAATTATTTTCTGGGGTAAAGGAAATAAGACTTTGGAATCCGTATCAATGTGATATTTAACATGTAAAAGATTTTTTTCTTAAACTGCATCTACCACAGACCTCAGGAAAATTTCATTAATAAGGTAGTCAAAACAAAAATGATTCGCATATCCTAAGCTTTCCAGTTAACTAACCGAGCTTCGTCCCACAAGGCTGAGTCTAGTCATTCATTTACAATGGCCAACGTTCAGTAATATAATTAGACGTGCGAATTTATGCGATTGTCGTAAAAAATAATTAAAATATTTTATAATATCTGGGATACTCTGCATCTATTATTCTTTATCTATGATTTACTCGAATAAGGTTCATTTTATCTAAATTAAACAAGAGTGCCTTTTTTATCCTAAAATATCTGAGAAATTCGAAAATGACCTTAACAGTTTAAAAACTTTTAACCTCTAAACACTTTTGAGGTTAGAAAGGTTAGGAGTAGTGCGTCACTGTTTCCCTCGAAGTGATATCGGAATACTTATTGCGCCATTTTAAAGACCTTATTAAAAGCTAACGAAAAATAAAAATGTTATTTAAAAAATTGATTTTTATTTTTTAACTTTGCGGGCGAATATCTCAACAAGGAAAATAATTTGTAGGAACTTGTAGCATTATTTTGACTTGGTTTATACGCTCCCAAGAAATTTGTCACAATTTTCTGGACACTCTGTATAAACACTTTATCGACTATTCAATAACAACAATTTAATGATATCCAGGTCTACAAGTCGACCTTGATTACGGTGAACGTTATTCATTTGATTTAAATAATCTCATGTTAATTATCGTTTATTATACAATAGTTATTATGTACTTTATAGTATAAGAATAGGAAATTGTGTAATCTAAAATTATTTACCTCGTTATTTTTAATACTTTGACCAATAGAAAACTGACTAGTATTTAGTATCTAGTGATTAGTATTTTAAAATAATATATTTCGACCTTTCGAATCATAATTAATGACAATAGATATTGAAAATAATATCGAATAGACGAATAGGTCAAATAGTCAAAAGTAAACTTTGTTATCTATATTTTACATCGTAAAATACGCAATAGCGAGTTTTTAAAATGTAACGTTACATAGGAAACAATAAATAATTAAGTATAGATAGAAACAATAAAATTTTTCTCGATACTTCGTGGATAGTCAAAAATCTAATCAAAACCGTAATTATTAAATAAAGCGCTTATTACAGTTTATCATATCCTTACGTCTTTCCAGTAATGATCTTAATTAATCAGTTGTATTATACACCCGGTGCGATTCGATACTTTTCGAAAGGTATGTTATTTGGCTGTCATTGCTCTTTGTATCTTGACAGATAGAGCTATCAACAACTGACGATGAAATTTGTCCGCGTTATGGCGGCAATCAATGAGAAGACCCCGCTTCATTAGTTGGGTTCGAATCCTGCTGAGGAGGTCACACTTCATTTGTCAAAACCACATCACTCTTCGAAATCTCTGTTGGAGATTTTTGTTTTACGGTCGCACCTTTTCAAATAATTTGTAAAGAAACCGGGCTCGTAATAATATATTGAAGTGATGCCGCAAAAGCTGCCTAGGTAATCGATTTCGACTAATTTTTCGTTTACACGCAAATATTTTAAATTCGATATTGTAATTTATGAATTGATACGCTTCTGTAAAAATGTAAGTAAGTATAAACTGTTTATTAGTATATGAATTTATGAATTATGTAATTATTGCGTAATTTTGAATTAGCATGCACTATCAAAAATGTTCTAATAAAGCCAATTATTATGAAAACAAGGATAATTTTCAAGTAAAATAACTAACCTATAAACTTTTTAATGGAAAACCAAGAAACGTTCCGCTAAAATCCAGTATTTTATTAAAATAACATGTACTATGTAAAAAAACTAACACTTTAAAGGAAAACTTAAGGTTTCGTGATCCGGTTCTGACGTACAATAAGTCACAAAATGCTTAAAGATTAACTAAAAAAACTGGAATTAATTATAGGTACTTTTTATTGGGAATTTTTGATTTCGAAATCAAATTTTCGAAAGTGCGGTAACAAACCATTACTATAGTCTATCAATTCATATAAGTTCACGATAAAAGCAGCCATATTTATAATATTGATAATCATGAAGCTACAACGAAAGTGTCTCAAGTAGTTATTTTTCTGTTGCATTACAGTGATGTTAACATAAATAGTACGTTTAAATAGCAATAAAATTATTTATTAATGCTTCTTTAGATTGTAAAGCACCAAAGCAACATGTGCATGAAATATTACGTTGTTCATTATGGCGAGAGTTTAGTGATTATAATTTTGTAAAAGATTTCTTAATTTAAAATATATATAGTATTAAACGACGCGATATGCATACGAGGTTGTTCAAAATACATAATCTATCGGTTTTTTACATCAAAAATTAGAAATGGCCTGTTATCTCTTACTTGATTCTCAGATAAATTTCTAAATAGCGTAAAAAATCAGCCATGACTGAAGTCACCGAGTGAATATTACATATCAATAAAAAGAGTGAATTTACCTCATTGCTATCCTCATAAATGGGTGAGTTCAACCGGGCTCATCGCTGAAACGGCGAAAAGTAAGTACTACGATATAGTATTTGACAACGGCTGAAGGACCTTAAGTTATTGTCATAAACACGTGGCACAACTGATGGCATACGTTAACTATAAAAATAAAATCAAATAACGCAAATAAACAGCGCGCTGTTTTTAATCGCTGCAGCGGTTCAATTGAACCGCAATTTCTGTGATGTCCAATCGATAGTCCGAAATAAACTAACAATTTTTATTTAGATATATTTTTCGAAATAATCGAAAAATACGATAATAAAATAAGCATCGTAATAATCGAAAATAAAAAAATAAATTAAAGATTTTGTTTAAAAAAGAACAAAAACATGTGCTCATCATTAAAAACAAAAACAAAATTTAACAAAAGCAGAGCCATTTTGACAGCCTCACGTGTGGCAAGTAATTATTAAGACTGTAGATCGGTAGTTATATTTTACGTTTAAGATTTAGCTCAAGTTTTGCATAAAATTTTCTTGAGCATTTATAACTCTAATTAAAAAATGTTTACTTCCGAAACTAAAGTTTTATTTTGGCTCAATAAAATTGAAAATTTCGATACTAATGGTTATTTCGAAAAATGCCTTTAAGTAAAACGTTTTTATTGTTTTACGAACTATCTATTGGCCATCACAAAAATTGAAAAAAGGGCAACTCAGGTTTATAACTCCAAAACCAATAAAATTCGAGGTCATTCAAAGTCACCATCAGACGTCCTTTTTCATGTACTGTTTTAAAAAATAAAATCATAAAACCATGGAGTGAATACGCTATTAATTGATTTATGAAGTAACTCTGTATAAAATAATAAATAGAGGGAGTTCTTTCTAGAAGGAATTGATTTATTCGAAAAACAGTTGCAACCATAAACCATAAAAACCAGTTAAAACCAGTTAACCATAAAAATATGAAGAGAAATACTTACAAAATATTAATTAAAATTGTATTTTGATCAAATATTAATTATAAGCAAAGATGTCGTTGTGTTTGTTCAAAATATTAGCAACGGTAACTTATAATATCAACTTTACGAGCGCCACCTTTTAAGTCTTTATAAAACTAGGAAAGAAACAAATTTTTTTGAAACTATTTTATTGTTTTTCAAAATATTCACCTTTAAACGCGTTCGCGTAATTCGCTTTCAAATCAATTCTCGAAACATTTTTCCACTCTGAAGTTGATATCGCAAAAATATGGTTGTTGAAGGCTTCAACAGCTTTTTGAGGTGCTGAAAATCGCATTTTTTTTAAGCGAATTTTTTGTATGACATTCAAGAACATTACGCTATAAATCAGTTGAATACGCTCAATGAGACATTAATTCCATGCTTTTCTTCTTCAAATAATCAATTGTTTGACGTGCCGTGTGAAAGCTGGTATTGTCATGATGCAGAATGATGCGCAAAATCGAATGTACTGCAGTCTTCGATATGCCTCACTGTAAGTCACATACCGATCTTCTTCAATCATGTTACGCACAGCATCGATGTTTTTTGACAACCGATTTTGGTCGACCTTCACGAAATTTATCACTGACGGACGCACAACCACGACGAAATTCTGCAAACCAATTGTAAATAGTCTTTTCTGATGGTTCTTTATTACCAAAAGTTGAACAAAGCGATTCTATGCATTGTTGTTGAGTTAGGCCTTTACGAAAATCGTAAAAAATCATCCAACGAAAATCTGCACATGAAATTTCCATTTTGTCACACAATTGCTTTGTTTAAACGCTCACTGTAAACAAACTACTCGATCAATTCTGAGCTGCAACTGTTTTTACAATAACAAATGTTACATTTTACGAAAATAGTAATGACACATCTCAATAGCGACATTTAGTGGTCGTTTGTAAAAACTTAAAAGATGGCCCTCGTACAACCTAAAACTCGTTAAATATAAAGGTTTTACTAAAAAAAAAAACCAGAAACTTCAAAAGTGTTTTCATATCTATTAATCCGATACTTAAAACTGCAATGTGTCTTATAACAATATAAAAGTGGAGATAATTGTTTCTTTAAGGATGCATTGTTCTTAAAAGTATATTGTTCCCGAAAGCATTCGTTATTCTGAAGAGGTAAAGTAAACAAGAAGTCGCGAATCTGACATAAGGAGCTGCAATCAGTTGCTTTAATCGATTTCTTCACTCATCAAAAGAAAGAAACATCATTACAAGTTTATTGATTTCTACACTGCACTACTTCAAAAGTAAAATAAATAGTTTTGATATTCTTTAGTATTTAAAGGTAATTCGTAAGGAGAAAAGGGCAAAAAATATTTGGAGATTTCCGATGAGAAGATTTATAATTTGTTATAATATTAACGAATACTTTGGAAGTATTTTATTTTAATTTTTAAACATATGCCTGCATTCACTTAAAAATTTCGAATTTTGACATGCCACTCTTTAAAATTGAATAATTTCATAGTTAATTCAGTTGAGGCTCTAGGCAGGGGGTCAGTAGGAGATATTGTGTACGTTGTATGTTGCTGGTGTCAAATAACGCTTTAATAAAACTACTACAGCAGAATCAAAGCGAAATCATATAAATTGTGCAATTTGCATACTTGTGAATTAATTGTATTCTCTCAAAACAGCTAATTTAAAACAAATTGTAGGTACCTACATTATATTCAGATAGTCCAATTTACTTGTTTCGGTATAAGTACGTAATGTATGGCAAAAACAATTCTGCAAAATTTTCATTACTTAAAAAAACATGTTTATGGTTAAATTAATATTATCGAAATAGGGACCCCTTTCATACTCCCCTTGACGTATCAGCGAATTTTCATAGAAAATAAAGCTGATGACGGGACCCAGACGTGATCTCGACTTCTAGATCACGAACATTTAGGTCGTTCATTTTGAATCGGTCATATATAGGTACAATCAAATCTTGTAGACACGATTGCGGTCGCGATTTTCATCGTAGCACGCTGAAATTTGGACAGTGTATTGTCTTTAGAAATACGAAGGACGAATTCGTAAACCAGCCAAATCGACGAGCCCGTATCAAAATGGCGGACAATCAAATATTTTAAACTGATTATAGGTTATTTCCGTTATTAATTATCGTATCGATAATATGAAATATGTTTTAGAATTGGCATAAAATTCTCTACCGATCATATATCTTTATAATTTTCGATAGACTGCACCAGTTTCGAGATAATCGGAGAAAAGTGATAAAAATGTTTTTAATTCACAGACTTATTAATTAAAATATACGGTTAGTCATTTTCGTTTCGTTTTAATTTAAATTTGACTGCCAACTCATTATATTTTCAACCTTGCATGGTGTCGCAGTAAATTTTCAGCAGTCAAAGTTTTTGGTGGTGTTAAGCACTTACCCATACAACAACTAAATATAGGTAGTTAATTAACGCGCCGGCATCAAAATAAGACAGAACAATAACCTAATCATTAGCCGTGGAATAAAGTGCATCGCATTGTCACTCGTGTATGGCCATGTTTATCAATAACACAGTAAGGCAGTCCGATTCCCTAAGCAAATGGGGGCTCCTGTGTAAACAAAACGCCGTGAGAAGTTCTATTGATGGAACAAAAGGCTGCTCACTTGCAGCACATTATTTGAATAGGCTCGTGTGTTTGATCTAATCAGACTGGATATGAGTGGAGTTTTTGAAAATAAAGTCTATTTGCAATATCGTCAAGGTGTTTTGAAGTAAGGCGAAGTTCTTCGGCGAAATGTAAACGTCTCCGTTGTTGTTCTTACGTCATCACTACCTAAATCTTTACCGTCTATATTACCTACCAAGTTAACTGGTAGGTAGGTAATTAGAAAAATATCAATTATTATAAACACACGTTTTCACACTTTAGCGTAAATAATAGAGAAATTAACAATGAATGAATTTTTAATTATAGATCCATCGAGGTCGTCTAGTAAAATTCACAACTCGTATTGGCTCAAGAAGGAAATATATAATTATTTCGCTTAAAATTGCAACACATTATGTGAGAAGCTGTATAATAATAATAATAATAATAAACAAGCTGTATTTTGCATCTAATTGTAGATAAGTAAGTATAAGAAAGGATAACAGCTTACGCGTTATAAATAAATAAATTGGTCGACTAAATCGATTCACACAAAGTTGACCCAGTAATCCAAATAAAACCACGACCCTATAAGAAGACGTACTCTAGAATTAGACCTAACTCATGTTTATGCCATTATATTCGATACTTATTCAAGTTACGTAATTTATTTTTATATACGTATTACCTACGCGAATCGCGTCGCAAAAAAATATTCTCTTAAGTATCACATTTTTAATTAATTGAGGATGTTTTTAACAAGCTTAAGATCTGAAATAATTTGGTTCTGCCGAACAGGTCGTTATCTTACGCGATGTTATCGGGAAATAATGATAATGGGACTGCTTTAACTGACATCTGGCAGTAACGAAGCATAGAAACCCCGTAGATGGCTAGCGTAAAATAACTAGCGTTTCCTGAGCTTTTCAGAGCTTTTGTATTTGTCACCTTTAGTGGTCAGCAGCATTGTCTCATAGTTCTAACCACTTGTTTTGTTCTTTGTTTGCGCAGAGGTTTATTTGAAAAGAACTTCACTTATGGCGAAGTCTATTGACAATTGTTTTTGTTTGTTTGCGCTCGTTATGTGACAAGAGAGGTCCTGGAGGGTATCCGATGGATCCTTCAAGATTTAGATAAATAACCGCATCCATTTTATTTGGTTTCTGTAACTTTAATTGGAAGCTAAGGGAATTTAATTCGAGAAAGCTTAGCGAACGGCTTAGTAAAAGAAACATTTTTAGGTTCTACATTTACAAGCAAAATATTTTTGTAGAATTAAGCTGGTGTAAAGGTGAAAGCTTAGTTCCGAGTCACCACGTTCGTCTGCTTAAAATGTAGGAAGTGGATGTGAAAACCGACAAAAACCAGCGACGTCAAACGGTTTTGGACCCTTTACTACACTTGTAATGATCGTAAGGCGTCGATAAAATGCAAATAAATTTTCTCACAACGACAATTTCGAAATAATTAATTATTACCTACACCATTTATCGCACATAAGTTGTATCAAATTAATTTGAACATTTTAAAAAGTTATAAATAATTGGGAACTGCTGAAGTAGGATAAGGCGGCACTACAGAAAGAATGTATCAAGAAGGCGAGAGACGCGAACCCCTGTAGTCTGAGTAGTCGTACGAAACTGTATCCCCTGCAGATTTCAATTCTCGCCTCTTTGATCCGCACCAATCGACCTACTCCACCAGTATCACACTTCAATAACAACTCCTTGCTTCCAAAGAATACAACATTTACGTTTGATATCAAAGCTAAATCAACGTCGCTCGAATTCTAATCAAGTTAAAATATATAAAACAAGGTTTACTTGTTCGATAATAACCCTGGCCGTTTAACAAAATCGAATTGAAAATAACGCCCAACACTTATGTAGAACATAATTTGGTTCCCTTCTTATTCCGATAGGATTAGAAGTATTTCGAGAAAGATTGACATTAAATTTATCCTATCTTGCACAATCCGATCAAGGGGGCTTCTAGGAATCCAAGACCCATCTGGACTTGCATGGAATTGATCGGGATTTTGTTATCGATAACGCCCGAGAGTGTCTAATGGAAGGTTGAGAGGGTGTCCACTAACAACTACGAAAAATCTCAGAAGATTAACTAAAGCTTATCGATTTTGAAACCATAGCTACATCTAGAAATACGTCCTCGCACGGTAACTTTTTGTGCCGGGAGTTGGGTCGAATTAAACAGGATTCCATTAGATTAACAAAACGCGATAATTTTATTTGATGAATTTAAAAAGTGCAAAGTGACAAAAGATCTTTGTACCGGAAGTGTTGATACTATCGTGTGGTAGTTTTTCAACGCATCCGGTAGCTAAACTGCCATTAACTTCCACCGTAAATTAGTGTCTAAGTAAAAAGTCTTTTTTGGTGTTAATTTCTTGATTACGATGATAAGCGTGTACGTAAGCTACGAGCTACATATGTCGATGCCGTGTGCAATCATAAACTTTATAACAGCATCACTACCTTGAAATCCCGGAACTCGAACACGAGTAATAATTTATATTTAGTCTCTGTACTGATCTTTATTCCATTCTGATTTAAAAAATTAAATAATAGATACGAAACACATTCACTGAGAAACAAGTGGACAATTAAATGAAGTGAGGTGATAGAGGAGGTCATTAGCAACCAAAATAATCGTATAACCGTGTGGTTATCCAATTGTTGATGGTTTAAAGTTATAAGTTGTTTCTTTTTGCGAAATCTCGTAGTACAATAATTAACGCATAATTTTAAATAAAATTTTATTGTAAAAACAAAATATTTTATTGTAAGTATGATCCGACACTTGTAATTTTTGAATAAAAACATTTGTATACACTCTGTTATCGTCCTAACGGTTCGTTGAATAACAAAATGATTTGATTTGAAGCGGTAATTAATATGATAAAGAAAATATAGGGTTTTTTTGATGATTTGCAAAGACTTTTAGTTCATCGTAACGCATGTATACCTAAAAAAATTGAGTTTATGATTGGTAAATCAAAAAAAATAGGTGTACTCAAACCTTCATTCCAAAAATAAAGAACAAGAAAAATCTTATAATTAAATACATAGGCGAAAACACATCAGTTTTAAATAAATTATGTTAGTTTTGTGTTGGTTGTGTTAGAACGTATATGTATATTTATATGTATTATATATTTGTTTTTGTAATAAAGGAAATTGTCATAAAGCCGATTATTCTATTTTTAAATAATGAAAGGTTAATTTAGTTTATTTGCACTAATCTAAACTTGTCTCATCTACACTAACCGAAACTAACTCTCTTTCATACGTCCTAACACATTGTACACATGCGAAGACTAATGTCTCACGCCGTAATGTCTCTGCGCCCTATTGGACCTGCGCCAAAATTGCTCGCGCCGAAATGTCCCTGCGTCATAACGCTTCCGCCCAAATGTCGGGTTCCCGTTTCACTATTATTACATAAAATAGCGGTTGAAGGCCACGAGAAGGTAAAGGGCTGTAAACAGGCGAATCTATCTTATTTATACAAGTTTATCTATAGGCGCACTTTAGTACAGAATTCTGCACATATCAAACATAATTAAAATACCACCATTTTTTCGATTAACTATTAGGTATAAGTAACTAAATACAAATTAAATTATTTAGTATGGATTTATTATACCCAAGAATAAAAGTTCAAATACCTACGTCAAGATGTCCTTTATATAAACTACAATAATTATTAAGTTGCCTTCAATTTGCTTTATAATATCGATCATAAGAAATTGTTTTCCTACAATTTATCACCAGCATGACAGTCGATTAGTGTGAATATATTATAATTCTTAATTTATTTGTTTCATGCATATTACATACGGCAATCCGTTATCCGTGCTTTAATGAAACAAGAACGATATTCTTACTTGCGTATGTGTATACCTACTCAAATTCATTAATTTTCCGTTTTACCAACACAAAATGACAGATTCGCGTGTTTTTAAAATTCGATTTCAAAATATTCGGAAACACGAAACGTTTCGTTCGTTGTGACTTACTTTGTTATTTTTAGCACAAATAATCACGCATCAGTCGTAGATTGTTCGTTAGGTAAGTACCTTGCATTCTACGATACTATTGTTAAATATACCTAACAATAAATTAGCGTTACATGATGTGCTCGTACATTAAAAAATCAAATTAAGTTTAATCTGAAACACTTATAAACCGTGACTTTTATAACTCAATTAAACTAAAATTTTAAAATATACCCGTTTATTATATTAAAGACAATAATTAAGAATGGAAGAGGGACTTTTTGCAATTTTCCGACATCGATCGAACACGTTATATGGCTTGCGGACACGAGGAGTCATATGCATGGCCTGGAGTTATGTGTTAGCGAGCAAATTGTATCACCTAAATGTGATTCTTGCCCCCACAGGGGAGCATTGTGCCGCTTTGTACAACCCTATAATATACGATTACTGCGATTAGGTTAGGGCTGCTTTCCCATGCTTAACAGACTCTGAATGTATCGTGAATATTGCTGCACGAAGATTTACTAAATTGATTTTCAAGAGTTTGAATTGCTTTGTTTCTGTACGTTTTACTCCATTTGGACGACTCTCCTTAACTACGAGTCTTTAAACAAAAAATCTTACTAGTTGTGTACGTTAAAAAACTATAACAATCAATCACAATCGAAATTTTCGTACATTTCTATGGCAACTACACGTTAACAGACCTTTAAAACTAAAGATTTCTTACAAAATTTATTCCATAAATTATTATTAGGTAGGTTCTTACTTAAAAATTTGAAAAAAAAAGAAATTAAGAAAATTTTTGTTGAAGTTAAGGCTAACAAACACCAGCGCCTTACTCAATTTAACACACAGGGGTATATATTTTAAGAGTCGCAGCTTCAGTTTTTTACAAACAACGTTTTTATACGTACGCCACTGACTACAAAATCCAATTTACTACGGCTATCTAGATTTTGCAGGCATTATTTAAATTCCATTACAAGTATAACATGACGAAAATTTTCATTTATGAAGAAATCATGCAAGATATTAAATTTTTCTGAAAGTAATAAAAGTTTTTAAATTAACCTGTTTTTTGAAGAAATTCTTAAAAGAGTCATTGTAAATCTACACCCTGTGTGTTAAATTGAGTAAGGCGCCGTGTGTTTGTTAACTTTAACTGCAGAAATACGTGTACCAAATTTCAAAGCGTTTAAATGAAGTTGTTAATCAGTTATTTTTAAAAAAGTACTTATGCGTTAATGCCTCCATGAAATTTGGAATGTACATGTAAGTTGCGGTAAATCGGCTCAGGAATCTGTAATAAAACGTTGTAAGACCTATCAGAGACACCCTGTATAATTCCGGTGTTTTAAATAATTAAAAAATTAGGTACTATCGTTGTAATGACGTCGCAGTTTTTGGCGTGTAGGCAGGTCAAATTACATTTTTAATGTAACAATCATATTTAGAAGATAAAAATTAATCAGAAACGATACCACGCATGACCATTTTCAGAAGTTAACGTCAAAATACGATTGGGCTCGTGAATTTTCAAAATTTTTAATAAGGTTTTGTTCGCCTTGTTACCTTCGAATTATATGAGAACGTCTCATATAATTATATAATGTAAAAACTTAAAATTTACCGATTTAAAATGTTTTAGAGGTTTAAAATTTAATGAGCCCTCAGAAAGGCACTAAACTTTGTGTGTTGACTTGTCTGACTTGTCGTTAATAATTGTGTAAAATTCCATGATTTATTGCATTTTTAAGCTTACGGGTTACCGCCATTGCAATGACGCCAAATGTTTTGGTGCTTAGAAAGGTCAAATGGTATTTTTAATATCAAAATCGAATTTAGAAGATGCTGATTAGTGAGAAACAGTGCCACATGTATGTCCATTTTTAGAAGTTAACGGCGAAATAACGATTAGGCCCTAAATTGTTGACTTTTAAGGCTTTGAGATTAATTTATTTCACTATGTCACCATCAAATTATATAAAAACGCCTTCTACACATAATAAAAAAATGCGAAATCTACTGTTTTTAAAAGCTTTTAAGGGTTTAAAATTTGATGGGCACTCGGGCAGGCTATGAATCAGAATTTCTTGTACTGCGGCTCATGTCTTTGACATAAAGAGCCACCATATTTTTGCGCGTACAACCTCGAAACACGAACGAATAAGTTCTCAGTTAATTACGTGTAATCGTAATCGTAGTAAATTAAGTTAGATAAGAATTATACTCATTGCTCGACTTTCTGACCAAAATGTAAATTTTTTTAATGAAAACAATTATTTTGTAAATTTTGAAATAAAAAAACTTCGGAATTTTGACATGCAATCGATGATGAAAAAATTGCTTTTGTGTGTAAAAACTTTATCGCTTAATAGGTACTAACAATAAATAGGTAGGTATTTTATATAAAATAAATAGAAAATGTTTAAAAGAAAATTACTTATGTATAAGTATTCGGTATAGGTGTTATTGTTCCATCTTTTTTTATTAGTCGAATTCACACATCATGATGTTTTTCTTCTTATAAAAATCTACAATAATTATTTCTTCCAACAAATGAAAGAGAATAATCTAATAATATCTAAAAATACCCAACGCTATTACAGTTCTTGTTTGCAATCCGGACACAAACAAATGTGGTAATAAATCTTAAGAATCATATTGGACAGGTGCTTTTCAGAAACGCGTTATACGTACAATTCCTGCGACACCTTGTGCTATTAGTCTTATGGATGATTAATTGAAACAATAACGTAATGATGATGATGACTAGTAGTCATTTTTAAGGTGCAATAATTTATGCGTTTTTATAACAAGTAGTATTTTTTATCGAATAAGAAATACAATCTGCAAAATTTAAAGGCGATTTTCCTCGTACACGTATTTGTAGACGAAACAAGAAAAATTGAACTCGATATGTAACTAATATCGGAGGAGCAATTTTTAACTAACATAACCCGGGAGGGTAATGATGCAGAAGTATAATATAAAGACCGCCCGAGATAAGAACCGCAACTACTCGGATTACACTTGTTCCGTATAACGATGATACGCTTCCTTACACAATTTTAAGAAAATTTTTTCGGATCGAAAGGATTGATTTCAGCCAAAACCAGGTGGCCCAATATTAAAGCGAAGTCGTCCGTTTTGTTTTGTGTGGGATGTCATGCGATACGTTTCGATTAACCCTGCTGTGAAAATCGCGTCAACCGTTTTTAGTCTTCTTTAAAGAAGATTATGATCAGCAAACCAGTTTGGAATGTGTTCGGTTTCAAAATTTTAAATTATTATTGGCGTCAGATGGTGGATTATATTCATTATCTTAAGTAATATGTGACACGAACTTTTAAATACCAATCATTAGCCGATACACGAGTTCTAATTTGAATAGATTAAAAAACAAGTAGGCAGTTATATAGATATAGATACCTTCGTATAACTAACAGTATTTTTTTGTAACATTTTCTTCCTCGGCAATGTTAACGTTCAAACATATATATTAAAATATATTATCCAATGAAGAAATTATTACGAAAACGTATAGTCACCTATATTAACTTTTTTTTTGGAATACTACCTATACCTAATTAAAAATAGATGTGGCAAATACTATATTACGGTACTATTCTACTTAAACGTTATTATATAACACATAATAGTATATTAATTATAAATATAAATACGATAAGTCGATATTATAAATAATTCATCTAAGGGGCATCCAAAAAATCTTTCATGTCTTGGTTCAAATATTTAAATCAGAATTTTATTGTTATGGCGTGCCGAAAATAATTTATGCCATAATTTAAACTAGTCTTTATCTTTCCACAGTCAACCAAGACTGAAAGAGTTTTGGACAACTGTTATTTTGACATACAATAAAAATGTTGTAGTCTTAATAGTTCGAGACGAAAGCAATGGAGATCTCCGCGGGCTGTTAACAAAGGATCTACACTTGTTAAACGCGAGTATTGCGCAGCAAACAGTCTAGCGCAACAGCAAATCGCTGCGTAATACCGCAGCTGGAAAAACGTACCCTTAAGGTAAGTGTACCTTATGCCGCGGTGCAGCGGGTCGCATTGTAGCGCAACCAATTGTTGGGGCGAATTTTAAATGAGTCAATGCCGAGATCTCTGTTGCGCGGCAACGATTGATTGCGGAATTTTGCGATGCGATGCGATCCGTTGCGCCCCGGCATAATGTACGCTTACCTTTAAGAATCAGAAACATTCAGCCTGCAGCGATATCAATTGCATACGTGTTATACAACATCTACAGTAGGTAATCCCTCGTTAACCGCTGTTTTGCGTATGTACGCTGTAAATGCCCAATCATTAAATAAACCTTTAATGAGGCTTATAATACCTTAACCTATCTAATGTACGCCTATATATGGCGTACATATATATATGGCTATATATGGTTAGTCAGCGGCCTGTTTTACACTAGCAATTTACTTTTTGCTTCCGAATTCACAAGTATCAATATATAATTGTTTATTATCAAATACAATATGGTTTGTTATTTACGGTTTTTGTCACATATGGATCACGTGAAAAACTAACTTGATTAAACATTTGTATGTAGTAATACAAACGCCAATCAAGATTGAAACAAAAATCAACGTACAAAAACAATAATAATAATTAAGTAGGTACCTACCTATTTTTTGATTATTTTTTCAATTTAATTAGTACACAATTAACATTTTGGAATATCTACCTAATATTTTAAAAGTAGGTACCTACGATTCGATTAATTACTTCATTATTTAATTTATTTATAATCATTTTATAGAATTTTAATAATAATAAATTAGAGAAATTACCATTTTTTTGTCAAATTATAGGCAAGGTCATATAAATACTTGATTATGTATATACATATTATACTTACATATGTGGGTAATTAATTTATTAGAAAAAGATTTATGGTAAAAAATCAATTTACATAAGCTCAATATCAGCTGAGGATACTTTCTCTGTTCGTAAAAATGTGTTGATTTTATATTAAAAAAAAAAGAAAAACTAAATGTACGATGGTTTCGATAGTGATAGCGTAAATAATACCGTAACCCACAAAAAACTTCACGCCTCTAAGCAGTATACCATATCTGGGACCAAGTAGCCGCGATTCGGAATGTTATAATTACAAGTTATGGAGCTGATATATGGCCTATTGAACACGACTACCGGAATTCTTTATTACTGGTTGTTGCAGCTCACTTTACAGGTCTTATCAAAATCTTTTATCTAATTTATGATTAGTTTGTAGCTCGACTGTTAATAAGAAAATTCAAATAGGTGCAGAATATATACATCGCCGTCGTAGGCATAAAAGAAAATTAGGTAAATGATCATTTGATTAGGCATGTGCTAAGTATCATGGCGAATAGCAAAATATCTTAAAACGAATACGATTTTGCTATTTGCCTGGTCATTTAATATTTGCCGATGATATTTACGTCGGTCATTTGACAAATGCCGTCAAGCAAATAGGCAAATGACTATATTTGCTCAGGCAAATGACTATATTTGCTCAGACAAATAACAAAGTGATTTTAAAACAAATACGATTTTACTATTTGCCTAGGCATTTATGATAACATTTGTTCAACTATAGGTAAGTTAGTCATTTGGTAAATGCCGATAATATAAATAATATAAAAGATTTCTTATACTTATACGATGGTGTATACTAGGTACTTATACAAGCAAATAATCTAAATTTGACTAAATTACCTTTATGTCTATGATATATACATAATATACAGGATGATGCAATAAAAATGGGCAATCACGAAACTAGAGTTACTAGAGTTACAGAAATATGACGGTCGCTGGTTTAAAAGATACAGTGTGTTCAAAGTTAAAATTTTATTTTGAAACTCAATAATTTTGAAAATTTTCATAGTGCCGACTTAAAAGTTGGTTTTTGTTTTAGCATGAGAATTATAAATTTGAAACTTATTTTAACATTACTCATAAAGAGCGCTGGTTATATGCTACTACTTCTGTAAATCGGTTACTTCAGTAAATGTACTACTTCGTAAATTTTAAAATAAAAAAGTATTTGGATAATGAAGGAACAAAAGATGATAAGGATATATAAGTATATGGTAAGCATAAATGGTAAGGTATATATTATCTATTTTTTATAGATACAGTTATTGATTAAAACTGTTCATCAAATGGTTTTTAAATAATAGGGTACTTGCATGAATTTTTAAATTTAACGAAATGTAGATAAATGGACGAATATCTTAATTTATTTTAATTGTATGAACAGTTTTTAATAAATTTACTTATTTAACACGTTTTTGCAAATTAAAGTTTATAAAATTCAAATAAATTTCACGTAAAGCATGAGGCAATTTATATTACTGAAATTGCCAAACGGATTAATCGTTGCACATGAGGTGCCCACATTTCGTTCGTATTTACATTATTGTTATTCAAGTATGGTTAAGTGAGCGTTCATAGCTCTCACTAGCTGTCATTCGCACTATTACGTCACAAGCCGTTTTCGCGCACTCGAAAATTGTTTGAATTTCAAAACCGAATAATAAAAATATTATAATGCTATAATTTTAAATATGTATATTTCTGCATTCTACTAAGTACCTACATTCAACTGAACTATATAGCAAAAAATCACAAAATGTGCAAATACCCTTTCGTAATAATAATCCGTTATATTAAATCATAACAATATCTAAGTAACTTAAAATCTAAACTCTTAAAATATGTATATTAGTAGGTATGTGCAGTTAATAAAAATCTAACTAGAATAGTAGACGGTTAAAAGTTGCTATTATTTGCTCACGGTCTTTGAACCCAAAAAGCCCACAAAAAGTTTCTAGTAAAAAACGAAATATCATTAAAACAATTTAACAAAAATTAAAAAATTCAACATTCGTATAAAATGAATAGGCACGAAAAAAGGAAACGTCATATTAATAAATAATGTGCGAATAAATTAAGCGACATCGTTAAGGTAATACATACATAAAAAATTTAAATGGAGGTGTCTGGTTAAGGACTCCGTCGGAAACTTTATTTTAAATCCATTTTTTATAAGTACCTACATGCAACATAAATTTTTCTGAAGTTCAATTGACGATAATATTATTACATCTTATCATTTTCAGTTTTTAGTTTTCGTAAAAATTCAAATTGTTATAGTACGTAAATTAAAACAATGTAAATAAATTGCATTTCGCAAAAATGAAAATAGAATTACTTTGGTTGCTAGCAAGGTAAATAAAAATTTGGTTGTGCTATAATAAATAATTTATTATAAAATAGAAATTTAGAAATCTAATAAAGTACATTTACTTTAAACCCACTAGATACTATTAAATCTCGAAAAATTGCTAAAGTTGAGAATGGTTGACCTTGAAAAACTGGCATCCAAAATTTCAATGATCAAATCAGGTTAAAAAGCTATACCTGAATACCTATATTCCTTGATGTTTGCGAGAATTTATTGTTAGTCGAACTCGAAATTTGATGAGTATTTGACAGACGTGAAACACACATTAGATATATAAAATAAAGCTTAATGCGTTTCTTTTGATAGATAACATTTGCAAATAATTTTATAATGTTAAAGTAGCTTTTCTTATGTTCTTGAAATTTCTGCTTATAGGATATTGACCCAAATGAATATGACGTCATAGGGTTATATATTTTTATATTCAATTAATTATATTTAACAGAAATTTCCAATAAAAGCAATATACTGTTCCAATAAGCGCATCCAGTAGTCTGAAATTCTGAAATTCATCACTGAAATTCTACCTCATTGTCAGTTAAAATTAGTCAAAGATGGAAAAGTCAACCTGTACGGCCGATTTCTTCATCTTTAAATAAATTTATATAGATAAGTAAGTACCATGAAAATATTAATAAAGCATCTACTTATTTTTATTAATTTTAAAATAAAAATATATATTTGGAAAATGAAGGAATAAAAGATGGTAAGGAACAAAAAACGGTAGAACTCGATCGTCTAAAAACAATTCGCATTGACAGTCGCATTGTAGTACCATGATATTACGGATACGTATACATTACCTATGTGGAAATAATGTCAGAAGCCTAAAAAATAAAAGATGCCTAAAAAGTATACCCCATTAGACATCACAAAAAAAGTGACGAAGAGGTAAATCACCATTGCAACAAAGAAATTATGTGAATAGTATCATGAGAACTTGGAAAAATTGACAATTGTGGAAGTTGAAAATGATAAATTGTAATGATAAATGTCACTAAGGTAGCTATTGAGTAATTGAAAAATACTGAATAACATTTATTATAAAAGCGAAACACTGCCAACTTCGACACATTTACTTGCGCGTTTATAGGTAAACTGCATCGCTGGCAGCGCCATCGTTTTAATGGACGGTGCGTTTAGTAACGATCCTTATTACAGCTACAACATTAATAATGCTATTCAGTAACGCATCCCTTTTAGCGTAAAACCAATGATTTTATACATCCCCAAAAACAAAAATTAAGAGGAGTGAGATCTGGCTATCTCGGTGGCCAAGTCTGCGAACCGCCTCCGTCAATTCAACGATTATCAAATAAAATTTCCTACAACGATTAACAGAACGTGGATGCACTTCGGGCGCTTCACATTGAAGTTGCTCAATAGGTGCCTCAATGGAAAACATTTAGACCTAATTATCTCTGTGACATGAAAATCGAACTCGGAACACCTACATTAGCGTATTTTGCATATTTTGGCTCCCTTAACACGTCCTTAAAATATTTCCCTTTCCTTTCGAATCACTCTGCATGTATACAAATCTAGGATTATAGAAGCTTTTATCATAATAATAAAGTATTTACATATAGATAATACAATTTTGTATCTACACAGGATGTTTCTAAATTCATTTACTAGATGTTTTCGAGTTTTCAATGGTAGCGCGATGCGCTATCTATTTAGAATAGATAGGTAGTATTTTCAAGTTATTACACGTTCTAGTCGTTATCAATTTTCCTGATTCGAATAGTTGACTACATTTATGTTTAATTTTGCATTGCGTTTATCTACATTTTATCACAAAATATGTACACTCAAAAAAATATTGTACATAATATTAATGAACACCAGTTATTGACTTTTTGATCATTGATACAATGAAAAGTTCATTAATACTACTAATACACTGAAGAAAATAAGTGCCTAATTATGCAATTAAAACGATCGTTGTATTTACGAATCATTTACAATTTTTTACCTAATAACTTTCTTCATACCTACAATGAAAATTTTTATCGAAATAACGAATTTTTCGTTACTTTTTAAGAGTTATCTAATGTACGTTTGTAATGTACTTTTATCTAATGTACGTTAATGTACGTACATTGGACGCGTTACATCGGATTTTTTTTTGAGTGTAGGCACAAGAAAACCTAACCATTTTAAATATAAAAATGGACTACTTTAATAGTACTACAATATAATATTATTAGAATAGATGAATAAATATAATAAATGTCTAGGATTTATTGTGAACTATTTGGTTAAATTGTTACGCTATTGACTATCGAGTATATTAGTAAAATGCTACTTTGATGGTAGATATGTGTATCGCATTTTAACAAAACATTTGTTGGTCTTTTGTAAATATTACAAACACTTATAAAACATGCTCGCACATATTTATGTACTACCTACAACCTATGTGTATCTAGTAACTTGAAAATGTTTTACCTAAACGCGCATACTATAGGTATTATACTTGACATATTTACTTTAACGCGTGCTTGAAATGAAAATAGAATGACAAATTTAAATATTTATAATATAATGTTTTAGTTTTTTATTTATTTATATTATTATTTGTTTAATTTATACTGTATTGATCGATATTATAGTTTTAAAATATACATGCATAGGTACCTAATTTAGAACATCTATGTCGTTAAATTCGAATTCGTTAACAATAACCGTCATCTTTACTTTAGAAACTTGGAAAAGCCAAGCAAACTTTGGGAATTATATTTGTTGGAATGTCAACTATATGTATATTAATCCTTTTACAATAAAATTTTTATATCAAAATTTTTATTTGTAGCTTATAATTGGTAAGTATTTCTCGGTATTAAGGGGAGTCTTTAGTAGCTTTTCGTGGAGACCTCGTTATAGGTTATCCGCAGTAGTCAAATACCTAATTGTAAGTGATATATACTACAGATCTTTAAATAAAGCTAAATAATGGAATAATTTAAAATTATTTTTATTATTATTATGTACTTATTTAGCTTTATTTAAATATTTGCAGTAATTCTCACTTAGGTATTTAACTACTACGGATAACCTATAATGAAGTTCTCCACGAAGAACAATTTTGTTTGTAAAAAATCGTTTACAAAACTGCGTTCATCGAATCAAGTCAGCAAGCAATGATATCCAATATGAAAATGTGTAATTGTTAATAAATTAGATTTTAAATTTAACTGTTAAACAATTATGAGCAATTTTTAAAAATGAGTTCTACATATTTAAAAGCTGCCCATGTGAACTCTACAAAACGATATCAATATAAAAGTGTTGTCACTTGCCGTGACTCGACTCGGTATACGTAGTTTAGATGAATATCGCATTTTAGAGAATTTTAGTTAAGCGTTACTAAAGACTCTCCTAAAAGGTCTAATTTTACGTTCAATATCCACTAAATTTCTCAAAATAAATTATTTTGTACCGACCATACCATCTATTTTCTATATGTGATATTTATCGGCAAAAGTGTATCCAACGAAAAATCATTAAATTCGACAAGAAGCTTGAAAAATAATTAGAACGAATTTTGATGTCTGAAAGTTTTGAAAATTACAACTTATAGGTAAGTGACTGTACATACGTACATACCTATATTTGCTAACAATAATATTTTTAAATCTTCCCTTAGGCTCAAAAATTAATTTAAGCATATAATTTTCTGACAACTTTTATATTTTGATGGGTATAGATTCTTAGCTTTGTATTCAAAAAGTTTCTACAGTTCTATATTTTGAAAATGCGTGTCCATTTTAAATTAGTTTAAAAACATATTTTTATTTTTGTTTTACTGTTAGATTTGCATTATTCGCCCTATTTAAATAGTCTGTATATTTTTTATGAGGGGGGCATAATAGGCAAGCAAGTACAGCTTGCTTGCTTACAGTTTCTTTGGTGAATTAATAATCTGAGATTTCAAATTTCTTATAACCGTTGAACATTAATGAATGACATTCATTTTAATAAATTAAGATTATTAGGTATTATTTTTGAATATATCAACTACTAAACCTAGATTACTTATACGTAAAAAATATTAAAATAAAATTATTTTATATAAACTACCTATTTGAATTTTATAATAGATATATGAAACATCTCAATTTTGAAAATTTTTGTTATAAGTACCTATTACAACTTTAAAATCATAAAAAGCTTACTTTTATTTTACATATAAGTATAGGTATGTATAAAAACATTCTTGGGAAAATCGTTACACATACGGTTAAAATTAAATCTTTATTTAATTTAATTTAAAAACATCCTCAATTAATTTTAATATAAACGAAAAAGTCATGAACAATAACAACGTACCTAATCAAAAAAACTACTCACGCAGACCGTCGCGTCGCGTCGTTCGTGGCAGCTTAATTTATTTATTTGAAATTAGTTTTTGCACAAACCCTTCCCATGTTTGAAATGAATTGGAATTTTTTATTTAATTTAAGAATGCACGCGTTGCATTTTATACAAACTAATAGGTACATAATATAGATCAATAAAAAAAAATGAATATCCTACGGTATGTTAACTATTATATTATTAATAACTTATTATTTTGTTATAGGTATCTGTGTAAAACGAATTACGTTAGTACTAACGTTACATCTGCAAACTTTACTATCAAATATTTAATTAGGTAATTACATTAGCTAAAAACGTAACGGTCATTAATCATATTTACTAATTGGTTTTGTTTCGAAATAAAAGTTCCAATTTTGTCTTTGGTGTATACAATTTAGAAAGCACAACACAATTTATTTATATTGGTATACATACAAATATTTTTGAATTGGTAATTCAACTCGTAAAATTTATTAGTGGCGAAGAAATTAATTTGCGAAACACATTTCAAATTAAAGGGTCGGTTTAAACCGCTAAATCATCTAATTTCGACCAAAATAATTTTTTTTAGCACGATATGATTCATTTATATAATATAGGTAAATAACTAAATTACTTTTATACCGTTGTAAAATATTTAAACGACAAAATTGACTATTTTAAACATATATATATATATATATTTTTTAATTTATTATAAGCACACGTTTTCACTTATAAGTACGTCTTTTTACCACAAATTTTTGAAATAGGTATATTATGTAATTATAAAACTTTAAATAAAAAAATATGCTTTTTTTTTGTTGTACAACACTCAAATAGTCATTATTAAATAATTCAAATAACTCTACCTACTTATATATAAAACAAATTAATTCAGAAAAATCCCATAAAAATATTAGATAAAACATAATAAGTAATAACTAATGTAGATATGACTTCAACTTTATCCTAAACTTTGAAGCAGATTTTAACTTAATTTCAACTTAAATAGGTATAAATCTTCATTGAATATAGTTAAATACCGGAAGGGCTATTAAATAGAAGCGAACGCCGGTTTATTAATAGTTTGTCAAAAAGTAATAAATTAACCACTAACCTGTTCTTAGCGGCGGCGGCTCGATCTCTCTGTCTTCGATTCTTGAACCAGTTGCCGACCTGTGTCGGCGTCAGGCCCGTCGCTTGAGCCAGTTCTCGCTTCTTCGTGGGGTTCGGGTACGGATCCTGAAGGTACCACTCTCTTAACAGACTTCTAGTCCTTTCTTTGAAACAATGAGTTTTTTGTTCACCGTCCCATATAGTTCTCGGCAAGGGAAACTTTTTGCGCACTCTATATTTATCCACGGGACCCAACGCCCTTCCACGCAGCTTTTCCGCTTCCTGGTAGTGCGCCTCCAGCCACATCGCTTGCAGCTTTCCATGGGAGGTTTTCGTAAACTTATGATGCTCCAATATGTGATACATTTCTCTAAAGTTGCCGCTATGGAAGGACACTATGGCGCGGGCCCTAAGCACTGCTTCGTTTTTATTTAATTCGCTAATATTAGGATGAGCCACCGGCAGCGACCAAAGAAACCGAGCTAAACGTTCTATATCGCCGCTTTCCTCGAGCGTCTCGCAAACGGCAGCTACTTGTTCGACGGTAAAGTTGAGCGTCGGTAAAGCAAACATGGGATTGGGCAAGAGAGGTGCCGGTGCCACCGGAAGCGGCACGCTAATTCCGGGCGACGACGACGTATCCGAGCGTCCCCCGGAGCCGGGCTCCGAGCTGCCGGAACAGAGCCCGGAGCTCAGCCCGAGCGCCATATGCGTTGCCAGCGTTGCTACAATTACAAACTTACGAAGAATATTATTCACTTTACATATCGGTCCTCGTTTTGTCGACGGGCCGTTTCATTTATTCCGAATTTCCCGCTGTCGCCCAAGTACTATCAAAACAAAAAACGTCACTTGTTTATACATATACAGAAAGAAATCTATCCGGCAGGATTTGATTCTGTCCTAGGTAATAAAAGGGGTATCGTGTTGCACAACCAGCTGTGTGGAGCACGAGATGAGACTGACATTCACGCTTCTTGTGCAAAGGCAGCTCTTGCGGAAGGCTTTTCGTCTATTGGTAAGTTCAAAGCTTGTTGCCACGGTTACTGCTTTGTTAGGCCGCCAATGGCGACCCTATTTGGAGGGGACCCGGAGTTTTAGTGGGTGTTGCTTTTCTGGTGTCAGTTTGAAATGTCGCGTTTGGAATTGAGAACTTTGTGTCATACACCTAACTAAAGCTGATAGATAAAGTGGGTCTGCTTGCTCGCCTGTAAATCCGGCTGGATGACTGCCGCTAGTACTAGCTTTTGTGGTTTTTAAATTTTTTATTTCCTACCCTTATCATTCAGTACCTACCTACAGATAATTATAATTCATAATTACACATATCTATAATGAATCAATCGATGATAAATAAGTAATTAAAATAAATTATTTTAACAATTGTACGAGAATAATAAAATTAAATATTATATCGAGTCCCATTTATAGTTTTATAACATCAAAATTTCCTGAAATATGTGTCTATTAGTGTCTAAATATGTCTTGTTTTCATACAAAAACTTGCTTATATTGTTCCATAGTCTGAAATTTACTTTCGCAGAAGTAGCTACTTACCTACTTATCTTACGTTAGAATATGAAAAAATAAAGGGATTAGAAACCTTTTATGTTAAATATACAGGGCGAATAAAATGTTAGGAATAATGATGCTAGATATCTTAAGCGTTTTAGAAAAAAAAAGGTTATAACAAAAGTTTGATATTTAGTTCTCTGCTACAATTTCACGACGTTCATTTATTTATTTTTTTAAGTTATACCTTCAAACTGTGACATCATCTTAATTTTTTTTTAAATGGCAATTATATTTTTTATGACGGAATTGGATAGCGTTTATTTTTCTTTATACGTTCCACTAAAAATATCGTAAGGTTGTATAAGAAATATTTTTAGAAAAATCAATTTAATGTCCGAATATGTTAATTTAACCAATTGCTTTTTTTGAACTACTCAAAAAATGTTTAACATTGATATTACAGAAGATGTTCAAACTGTTCATCATTAATAATCTGACAATGTGAAATTCGATTTGAAAATCCCTGTAACACATTTCCGTATCACTTCAACTGGCATTTGTATTTGTTCCCTAATACGAATTTTCAATTGTTCTAAATTTTGGGGTCTGTTGTTTGTAAATGATACTTTTAAGACGACCCCACAAAAAAATTCCAGCGGATTTAAGTTCGGTGATCGTGTTGGCCACTCGATTCCTCCTCTTCTAGCGATCCGCCTATTTTCAAAAATTACATTTAAATAATTTCGTGGTGGGGCTCTATCCTATTGAAAGTAAATGACTTCGTCGGGTATTTCTGCGTCTTCTGGATTCGGAAACAAAACAGCTATGCAGGAACAATTTCAAATCGCGAATAACATATTTAGACTTAATGTCTGATTTTTTTTTACAATATTTCAAAGTTAAGATAGTTTAGTAACTAATAATTGTAAGATTCAATTTTATATCGATTCTATTACTATCTCTGTCCGATTTCGCTTTTGATGAAATTTTAAGCTTACCGAAAGACGTCATGTGCAATTATTTAGTTTATTGCTTAGTACTTATCGAAGTTGATGTTTACAAATAAACAATGAAATTGAACAAGGTCATTGTGCTTATTCTAAGCCATATGTTAGCCCAGTCAAATTAGACGTAAAATTACAAGTTAACATAACCTGACATAACCTGGAACGTTTTAGAAATTTGGGAATATGTTCGGTTTATTGTCCCAAAGAACATTCTAGATTTCCCGGGTCGTGTGCGCATTGCTCTCGGAGTGGGGGAAGGAAAAGGTACTTCAAAACGGTTTTTTGGTTCTTATTCTAAAACGCTTAGAGATATCAAAATAAAATTTATTATAAACAATATAGCCCTTTAAATTTTCTACAATAAAGAGTCTAAACAATTTTTCGGTAGAACTTATAGTTTTTCCGTAAATGAGGTTAGAATATGAGTATATTTATATTGTATAGAAAAACGCGAGCAATCAATAATATTTATTAAGCTGCTAGTTAGTCTTTCAAGACTACAGTTATAGTTACATGTAAATAATAATAAAAAATAGTATTTTCACGGGAAAACGATAAATATCTAACAATAAGTAGGTATAGTTATCTACCTACAAACTTAATTCAAAATGTATCGTAACTTTAACCGTCACAATTTTTACAATCATAACTAGCAAAACTTATTTTATTTTCTCCATAGTGTTATAATGCACACTCTAAAAAAAATTTGCAGTGTGCAGGTATAGCTTATCCAAACCTATATGATGTTTACGTCATCAACAAAAAGTTACTAGATTGTTTATTTGTAATTCGGTTTAAAGTTTGGAAAGTGACATATTCTATAGATGATTTACTTGCGCACATATTAGATGGTATAAAGAAAGACTACAATTTATTAGAACTGTAAAAATACGAGGTACGAGGTGACAGCACTGTGTGAAACGTCATCATCTAGTAACCTTGTATTGATGACGTGAACATCATATAGGTTTGGATAAGCTATAGGTACTAAAATATTTGTTGTGACGACAGCAAAAAATACTTCGTAACCAGAATAAAACAATGTATTTACCACATTAAGTATTTTGCCTACAATGCAAATTTGTTTGTATATTCATATAGTTTTCTCTTAAAATTCGGGTTCGCTGTGATTTTCATGAGGTTTTCTTTTTTCATATTCACAATCAGCGCTAACTGTTTTTAAATTACGAACTAAAAATATGTTTTTGTTATGAGAATTTTATTATTTTATGCGTATGAGGAAAACATTATCACCTTTGAATCAATCAAAAATCATTTTTCAGAAATTTACACTGACTCCTGCTGACATGAGATATTAATTGAAATTGTTTTTACATCGAAAATTAGTCGTGATTTCGGAGAATTTGTGACTCACAATCACATTTTTTTTGGACCGAACAAAAAATGCGTTCCTTTATTTTGTATACGGATCCGTATAGTTAAATTGCATCAAAATTGATGCAAACACACACATACATATATTCATATTCAAATCGATACCTACCAACCTAAGTAATTAAATTACATTTTCAATGCACCTACTTACGTAATAATTTTTCACGTAATTGTTAGAAACGTCTAAAATTAAAATTTTCAGTAGATATGCGTATTGTTAGCAAGAAAATAAGTAGAGGTGCGATTAAAAATTGTAAACAGTAAAATACAAATAAACGCTAACTGCTCGATGAAATGCTTTTAGTTCCGTTAAAAAGCAATTAAAGCGTAATACAAGTCACATTTAGAGTGAACCAAAAATAAAGTTGTCAAAACATGACTTAATGAAGACACTCTTCTAAATTGTATATTATTAGTTTAGGCTCTGATTGTGACACAAGACATTCGGTTTGTCAGATGTCATCTTCACCTTGCAGTTGTCTGGAAGAATTCGTTATAGTGGCGCCAAATTCCCGACCATTAACAATACCCACATACACACTAAATTCTTAAGATTACTCTAACAATTAGATTATGTATTTGTTTTTTGTTATCTGAAACGAATTAATGAAATTAACATTTTCACGATTTTCATAATTTCGTATCTTGTCCTGTTGTTTTTTATAGTTATGGTTTTAAATAAGTAAGTAGTAACTTAGTTTATTGCAAAAAAATAATCTTTTATTAGGTGAATTGGCACATATGAATTTCCATCGCACCGTTCATGGTTCTAATTTATTCATGGTTCTCTAGATTGAATGTCAGGTGTTGTAATTAGCGTTTGTAATGTAGTCGATTTTTTTGGTAGCTATTTCATTGTGTGTATTTAAATATTTCGTTAAAAGTTATTTAGGTACTTACATAAAGATTTTATAAAGGTCATATAAGAGCGAACGTTGAACTTTGTCAAAATTGGAAATCAAAATGGGATTAAGTAAATTAAGTAAAGTTTGTGTACTTGTGGCAATGAAGGCGATTTAGGCGATTTTTGTGTTACATCTTCTAAATTCTCATCAGCAAAACTACGTCTTGTACACTCTGTCAAAAAATTACTGTCGGTCTAGTCATGAAATGTAGACAACTTATCGGACACTTCAACTCTGACTCATTATTCTAGGCAGGCGGACAAGGTGTTAAATTTTCGAGTGTCTTGGAGCTGGACAACGAGTTTTTGGGGCTCCCATACATGGAACCGGAGGACCTCACCACACACCCCGCAAGGAACTTGTGCGTTTTGTTATATGGCACGAAGATTACGGAGGGGGTGAAATAAGCAGCCAGGGCGAGCACAATAAACCTTTTAGTCTACAGTGCCTCCGGAATCCCACAGATAGACTGACCCGTGAGAACGAAAAAAGGCAAAGTTAAAGTGCTCGATAAGTTGCCTACATTTCATGACTAGCTTTACGACAGTCATTTTTTGATATAGTGTACAACACATTAAATAGTACGGACATAAGCAGGCATTTTGATTATAAAACTATAATTTCGAACAATTTAGAAATATTTAAACATATAAAATCAATACCTAGTGTTTCAATTTTTGTTGTCAAAATATCTATCTCATTTAATCGTGGTCTAACCAATTTGTGTAAGAAGAAAAGTATCATGAAAGACTCTATGGTCAAGTGTTCTTATAAAATTCCATCCACAATACATTGTAATTGAACGATGGTCAAAGATTTTATTTTTATATGAATATTTTTACAGTTTTCTATCAATAGACCGGTCGACAAGGGGTTTTGATGGAAATAAATAGGGGCGAGATAAAAATAACATTTATTCTCTTTATTTGGACCTCTAAAAATATATACTATAGTTTTATATGGTTTGCCGATCATTTTATTTAATGGCCGCGTCTATTTTATTGCGACATAATCACACTACTAAATTAAAAAAAACGCTTTTTTCGAAGCCACAAAGAAAACATATGCGTGCCATTTAAAAAAAACAAAAACAAGTTAGTTAACATAACAACGAAACAAAACAGCATACAAATCAAATACATTATCATGTGCGTCGAAATAAATCTTAAATAAATAAACTTTTGAACTTAACACTTTCTTATATTTCTTCTAATTAAGAAGTTCTAATCAATATAAGTTATTTTTGTTACACCATGTATGTAAATTAAATAAAACAAACGTCAAAAATGATACTACCATCGATACTAAATGTGTATGACGTAATATCTAACTTATTGGGAACGAGTCTTATGAAATTAACATATTTAGGTATTTTTTAAGTATGTTTTACTGAATTCCAGTTAAAAAGGGATACTTATTTAATTTAATACTTAATTACTTACCTACCTACATATCCATTTAATAACTTCCAAAGATTATACAGGATACGGTCGACCACCTATTTATCTGTTGTCTAGTTTTGCAGTCTAGTTAATTTAATGAGACCCTTCAAAAAGTCAAAAGGCTCGAGCGAAGTCGTGTTTAAAAATTCTAATTTTTATTAATTAAACCTTTGTTTCTTATTTCAGATGTAGGTACCTAACTTTGCGAGGGAAACAAACTTAATTAATCGACGTTTCTATTTCGAATTAAGAAATTGAACCGAAAATCGTCTCGCTCACTTCTACACATAATTCGTGATTTCTAAACAGGAACATTTATTCGCGATCCCTTTCCGAACGTCGACTCGCGAGCCGCAGCAATAAGTTTTGAATTATTCCTAACAAAGATTCCTGTTCCGAACAAAACTCCCAATAACGGGACGCAGACAAACATCGGTAAAAAGCGGAATATCACAAGGCGAGTCTCGTCGGTATTAACATCCAGGTTATCCAATAACACACAACTCCCTCGAGTTTAGTTTGCATCGCAGCCGAGATACAATAGGACCATAATCTAGTTGTATGCACACCATTTTATAGTTTAACTTACCGCACGCTACTTAGTTGTTACTATTTCTTTATCAGTCAAGCAAAAGGGAAAACAGAGAGGGGAAGTTTCACAAACCGTCATGAACTCGTAATGTCGTAACGAACTCGGCATATACTGTCTAGTGACCGTGCAGACCAGCTAAGCGTAACAATTGAGTCTAAAAAGAAATTTCCTTTTTCAATTTTCATCCAACGTCAATCTCTTACACTTATTTTCCTCGGCACAGATTTGATTTCATTTCGAGTTCCCGACTCGGCTTTGTTGGCTCGTTATTTACGTTTTCATTGTTTCCATAAATGAAACTGGGGAATATTTGGATCTTTCGAATATATCCACTGTTTCGTTTTATATTATATTCATTTACTATTTTTCAGATGCTGAATACGAATTAGATATCTACTTAGATATCTAATTATTTAATATTTATGAAAGATAAAATACAATTATGCGATTTTTTCTCATAATATAATATAGTATAGTAATATAAAATATGAACATTTTCATCCGTAAAGAAACCGACGTCGACGACGAAAAAAGAAACAATTAGTAGAGGTGAATGCGTTAATGACTGGAGAAACAACTACTGACCAAAATCAATACTTACTCAATGTTTTCAATAAAGTGTATAATATACAGGGTGGGACACCCAACGTGGAGCCCTTTACATTCTAAGACTGCAACCCAACAAACACATTTCTATAAAAAGTTGATAAATAATACGTTTATAAATAATAAAAATTGATCAGAGTTAAGTACTATTTGCTCTAATTTTGTAAATAATGAATTTTTGAAATAACTACCTGCAAACTTATTTTCTCAATTGGATTCTTAAATTACTTAATTAAAATTATGACAGATTGCGTTTTAACATTCTGCGATCAATTTTTATTTTGAACAAATACCTATATTGTGTATCTATGTTGCCATGATATTTGTATATTGGGTTATTGTCTAATTGTAAGAGCTTCCAGGTTGTGTGGTCCACCTTATATATTCACTTTAAACGATATTAGCGCTAATTAACCCTTTCGTCTTACTTCATTTAAATTTAGATTTGACGTTTTGAACAAATCAACAAAACGTTTGGATTTACGTAATTTACAAAACATCACAAACCTAGCTGAACTAATTTCTTAGTATGCGGAAAAGGTTATTAATATACTTACAAAGCGATTATTGATTAGAATATTTATAAGAAAATGGATGGCGAGTGACGAAGTTGATGAAATTACAGACAATGACATTGTGGAAATGGTGACTAATAAGAAGAAATATAAGACGAGGAAGAGGCACCTGTAGACGACAGTAAAAAATCTCTAAAGATGGCCATTTTTGATTTTGATTGAACTATTTTTCTGCACGTGTTCAGATATGAACCTACCAATATATGCAGTATTTTTTATATGATTTTAACAACGGGAATACTCGTAGAATACCGAAGAAGATATCCTCATCGTAGACAGCCCAACCATCAAAGATTTGAACGGTTGCACCGAAATTTGTGTGAAACAAGCATGGTTAGACCACCTCATCATGTTGGAAGAAATAAAGTGAAGGTAAATACAATGATGTCGACATTATTGAAGCAATCGAGCAAAACTCATCGACAAGTACTAGAAGAATTTCTAGGGATCTGAATTCGGAAGTCTTCAGTTTATATACCTGTCATATAAATGTTGTTATAACTAGAGTTCGTCCAGCGTAGAAATAAGATCGAAAGATCAGAAATTATTTCAAACCACTCCAAAATCGAAAGGCATATCACTGTATCTTGTTTTTTCTGCTTATACAATATCATGCGCCTGCTATTAATAGAGGTTCGAACAGAACGATTGGCAGGAATAATTCTACACCGGACGAACTCTAGGTAACGATTAAAAATAGGACATGCGTTTATCAACATTTTTCGCTGGTTGTAGCATCCCAAATCACACCCTTAAGTTTGGACCATACCCTTTGAATCGCATATTCAAACAGAGAAACAAAAATTTGTTTTATAATATTACGGTTACGATACAAATACGTAAAATCATTAATTTTAACAGTAATTGTAATAAATTAATAAATCGACTTAAAAAAAATACCTACTCACATACTTATTGTTAGTTAGCACCAATACTGAAATCTGTAAAGGATATTCGATCTCGCTTCGTGAAGTGAACCGGTTATTCGCAAGTATAATAGAAGTACGAATGGGGTTCATCCAGAGACAATTTTCCAGTTGACAGAAAGTCCCGCAGGGAAAATTACAATATTTATGATGTCATTTAGATCGTCGATCGTCTCTTTGTCGAGAGTCGCAGCTCGTTGAAGACCATTGTAAGTCGCTATGAACGGCATCAATAATATATCGGAGCAATTAGTGTTCATTCAACGGGGTAACATTAACGGTTGATCTGATCCTCGTTCCCTTCATTTAACATTATCAGTGACACGTGGGTGATACTGTGACTTTTAAACGTCAATACCTCTCGTTTAAAACGTAACATTTTAATTAGATTATGTTTGAATGAGCGGAAAAGCAAAAAGGAAATCGAAACTACGCTAGTACAGGTAGTAGAATCGGCACCAACTTTACAAATTGACTAAAAGTAATTATCTACTAACTACGTGGAGTGATTAACAGCCAACGGTGACAGTGGCGGCGGTTTCGGCAACAAGACGAACGAGTGCTAGAACGTCAGATATCTTAAGAATGGGCTTTAAACATGTCCAAAAAAATAAAGTACCGGCCCGCGATGGTCTTTGTTGACCACAACAGAGGGATCTTTACGACCATAGAACTTTATTTGTGAAAGTTATAGCGCCGACAAGTTATAAAAATGTAACGATATATGTACTTTTTAAAAACAAAAGCTTGACACAAATGGAAAACATTTTTACTTGAAATTTCTCAGAAAATTTTATTCTTTATAAAAATCTCTGCACAGTTCCAAATTCAAAATACACGTACTACATTTGAAAATTTGAATATAACCATTTGTATACGAGGGTCGTTCAAAAATATGAAATCGGCTCAAGAGTAAAGTAAAACGAATTCATTTAAAATTGATTGGGTAACAAAAGTGTACTATCGACTTTAACTTTCGATCATCGGATGACTAGAAAATTATTATAATTGAAACTAACGCTAAAACAATCGAAGGCGATGCATTATGTCGAAAATTGTAAAAAAACAAAGTCGGTAGAGAATTTTATGCCAATTTCAAAACCATTATGCCATTTATGTCATTATCAACCCGATAATTAATTACAGAGGTAACTCACAATTAGTTTAAAATTTTTGATCGGCCTCCATATTAAAATGGGTCGATCGATTTGGTTGGTTAACGAATTGGTTTTTCGTATTCATAAAGATAATATATAAAATACATGAAGAGTTAGTCAACAAAGAAAGATTCTACCTTTCCTCGTTGTATTAATCCTTTTTGTTTGTAATCCTGTTAGAGAACACGACACAACACATAACACTCGCGCATTCACACGCAAAAAGGCCTTATAAACCGAACGAGCACTCCTATTCGCACAAGCGAATAATACGACGCTGTAATTTAAAATTCGAACTACTGAAACAAGCACTACCACTAACGCGAAAGATCTGAAGCGGTCTATCCAGAATTCTATATATAAATGCATTCGAGTACTAGAAAATCCCGCTTTTA
This sequence comes from Rhagophthalmus giganteus, assembly GCA_036326145.1. Classification (NCBI taxonomy): domain Eukaryota; kingdom Metazoa; phylum Arthropoda; class Insecta; order Coleoptera; family Rhagophthalmidae; genus Rhagophthalmus; species Rhagophthalmus giganteus. The sequence continues at coordinate 1,566,248 of JARFJA010000026.1, read as the reverse complement.
TTTTAAAAACCTTCAGTTTTTTATTCGCACTCCGATAAGCTATGAAAATAGCATATGTTTTATTAGTTGCTTTGTATTTTATCGATCGCATAAAAATGCGATTAAACTTTTATCTGGTTTATGGTTTGTAATAGGGAATTTTTCAGTGCTTAAGGATACACGAATAGTTTTTAAATTAAAAATAGAGTAAATTTATTTTTCAGCCGTATAAAGGCGGTAAGATAGTGATTATCCAGATAATTTTAATCTGGTAAGTATTAGCGAATTTTCATAGAAAATGAAGCTATTGCAGCCTGTCTGATAACGGGACCAAGACGTGTCCTTTTGACTTTTCTCCGATCTCGATCCCTAGAACACGAAAATATAGGTCATTCATTTTGGGTGGGTCATATATATACATATATAATCAATTTCTTGTAGACACGATTCCGATCGCGATTTTGATCGTATGAGGCTGAAATTTGGTCAGTGTATTGTCTTTACGAAAACGAAGAACGAATTCGTTAACCAGTCAAATCGACCAACCGGTTTCAAAATGGCGGCCGTTCAATTTTTTTTTAATTCTAATCTCCGTTATTACTCATCGGATCGATAATTTAAAATATCTTTAAGAAATGGCATAAAATTCTCTACCGATCATGTCTTTTTATAATTTTCGATAGAATGCACCGTTTTCGAGATAATCGAAAAAAAGTGATAATTTTTTTTTTATTTCTTATAAATTTCTCTCGTAAATATTATTTTTCAAAAAATGTATTTCTTTCGAGAAATGTTTAAAAAAAGGTGTGTAGGTGCGGATTTTTGTGTATTTTCAAAAATACGAGTATTATATTCTTGAACCGATTTCATTTTTTTGAACGTCCCTCATATATGGAAGGTTACATTCAAATTTTGACATGTATATTTTGAGTTTGAAATTATGCAGATATTTTTACGAAGTATAAAATTGTTTGAGATATTTTAAGTAAAAAAGTTTCCCATTTATATCCAACTTTATGCCGGTCACTGTATAAACCGTAATTGTTAAGTTTATTTAGAAATTACATTACTTTTAATTGTTTTGCCGTTTAATTTTAATCATCACAGTAGAGCTATACGATACGATTTTTCAACAATACAATGTAATAAACGAATGTACATTTATGTTTAAAAGATCCTGTCGAAAAAATCTAAACCTAATCAAATATTTTTTGTGTTATGGCTATAACAAGCGTATAAATGAATAAGCTTTATTACAAGTCATAGAACCGTTAGAAAACAATCGGAGCATCAATAATACTACTCCAACCCTTAACGCATATGTTGATACGGGGTGCTGCTGAAACTCGAGCTTTCGATGGTCTGCTCTAATCCTGATCCTGCAGCGCTTCAAATGTCAACACTTGACAGGCGATATAATCGCTGCAGGCCAACCGTAAGCCTCCTACGCTCCATTTATTACTTGTACTATTTGTTCCTCCGAGATATTGGTTTACTAAGATAGGTTATTAATTTTTTCTACCATATAGAGTTCCAATTTTATCGGTTATCACTGGCACTTTCAGTCTGATCTACTCGCTAATCCCACGTTTGTTTAAATTTTCAAATATTTTTTAAGTATAACAGATCAATAATTTCTAAAAAAATTAATTTGGCTAATCAGAAAAATCTTTAGAAAATTATTTTAAATCGAACGTTATTAACATAAAATTGCGAACAAATCCGTACGTTGGTTCACGAACCAACAATTATTATTATGGTATATATCAATACGTGTTTTCACAAATAAAACCCGCATTAGAATCATCATCATATAACTGAATTGAAATAAGACGTACGAAACAGATGTGTCGTTTTGGTGCTCCCGTGAATACCTAGATTCATGATATGATTGTGAAGTGTCATTATGATCGTCATTTGATGTCTATTGTCACGCGAAGCGTGTTTTAATTGATGTCAAAATGAATGGTTCCAACGCGAACGAGTCCTATCTTTCGTTCATCGGTGTTAAACGAACGAGGGACTGAAAAGATTAGTGAGCGTCTTCTTTCCTAGGGAAGCGCTTATTGTTACGGTTTCGTCTATTATGTCAACTAGGTCCTTATTATTTGTTCAACTTATTTCGTGAGAACAAAGGAAAATTGATAATCGTAGATTTTATCTGCTTGTGTACAATTTTAGGTGACAAATTTGATGTCATTGTTGTAAATGCCTTCCGAAAAAAAAATTGTATTAATTGTTAAGTGGCTCTTTTGTTAATTGTTATGCTTATAGAAAGGAGAAAGTTTGTTCTCATCGTTAGAGTTATTACTAATTAATTATTTTCAAAAAGTCTTAATTTATTATTTTCTCAGCACGTACTTATTGGTTGTAAATCTATAATCGATGGAACGTTCTTAATAATTTTTAGATATTTTATGCAGATACAGTGAAATTCTGGAACGAAATTCGACGCAAATTAAGTAGATTATAAATGATAATAATTTATTTTCTAAATACATACCGGGTGTCAACGAAATTACTAGACAGTATTTATTTTCGACGGTGAAAAAGGTATATCTGTCTGAATTTTTGTGAGAGTAATAGCACATAGGTGCTATTTTTTGAGTTTTGCAGAACTACCATCATACTTCCGATTACGCCGTAAATGACCTCAACTGTTCTTGAAATCCTCTATCGATTTTTAATATAATTACATCATTTTTAAAAGTTTTTATAGCCTACTTGAATTTTTTAGACAATTTTATTCGTGTATCTAGAATGCCGCGGTCGGGATAAAAGAAAAAACAGAAAAATTATAGAAATGCATTTTTTGTAATAGTTTTGGGAGATGTAGGTGTTCGAATCCAAACAAATAAGTTTTTTCCAAGGCACTTTTGGAATTAATAGATGTTTAAAATAGATGAAGAGAGATTATTTACCATTCGATTTCGATTTCAAGCATATCGTTCGATTCGTATTAAAAACGTTTATTTGGAATCCCGCTGTCTAAAAAGTGTTGCCATTTGAAATTTTTGAGTAATCTCGGGAAAACTTGTTAAACTTCGAAGGCCTACATCTATAAAAATATTACAAAAAATGTGCTTCTATATTTTTCTGTTCCGTCCTTAAGTTAGTTAGATTGCTTTCAGTCTAAACCGCGACATTCTAGATGCACAAATAAAATAATTTACAAAAACTTTTCAAAATGATGTAATTGTATTGAAAATCGATGTAGGATTCGAAAAAAGTCGAAATATACAGGATGTTCTATTTAAAAATCGAAAGTTGAGGTCATTTCCGGTCTAACCGGAAGTGTAACTCTGTATTATTCACACAAAAATTCAGACTGATACCTGTTTCACCGTCGTAAATAATGGCTGTCTAGTGATTTCGTTAACACCTGGTATGTAGGTACAGTCAAGTTCATATGTTTTGTCCCACGAGATGTGATTGCAGGATAACGAGCGACGAGAGAGGATCAAAAGGGATGAAGGGTAGTAGTTCTTTTTTTGAACCTTTTACGATAAAAACTAATGCAGGTGACGGGACAAAACATATGAACTTGACTGTACCTTTTTCAAATAAAATCTAACGGTAATTTCAATAGGGGAGCTTTCAAGATTTGATTTGGAAAAATTCAATTATGTTGGCGAATATTCGAGTTTGCTTTGATATATTGTGCACTTATAAAGTAAAATTAATCAAATATTCACCTCTTTTCTCGCTTGTTTTCCAAATAGCAACGTTAATTTTATAAATTAATTATTTGTTGTTTTTCAGAACAAAGTCCACCATGATCATTTTAATACCAAATCGAAGATTAATATTAATATTAAAGTCGGATTTTATGGACAGTTCATATTAGGCTTCTCGATTGTGGAACGTCAACGTATTGAATTTGTCTATATTACGTATTAACTTTATAAAATTATTGATAATTTCCCCACAATGAGAAATATCGTTTCGTGTTCCTGGGCATTTTTAGGTTGTCAACCCAATGATGAATAAATTTAGAGACAAAATTCGGTGAAAATAAAACTTTGGAAATTGTAATCGTACTCTAATAGAATATAATTTCATATTAATGATAATGGTGATGTGGGGCTTCATCGAGATCTTCGAGAAAGTACTTCAAGAAGATCAGATCTTGAAACCTTGCAGTGAAAATTGAATAGGTCTTCTGTATCTGAATTTTTTAACTCCGATCCTGTTTTCGTGTGTGAAATTATACAATATTCAAATGAGTTTTAAATATTTATTTATTCGCTTTCTTTATTATAGGTAGTAAATGTTTATAAAATGTTCATTATTTCTATTCTATAAAAATATACCGATAACATTACTTAATTCACGTATATACCTATTTATATTTATTTTTTTCATACCTAATAAATATTAATCTGTTAATTATAAAAAAACAACCACCCTTTAACTAAAACACAATAGCCTAATCTGCAAAATGAGTGCATTTATCGACTCTAATCCAGTCTGTAGGTGCTGTGAGCCGTCTTACCGCTACTGCATACTTGATGTTGCTAATGGTACACTACCACGAATGAATTACTACTTCCCCGTACTCGGCCTCTCAGGAATTACCCCAGAACTGCATCATAAGCTAAATCTAAATGCGGTGAAGTATACATATACATATTATGTAAGTACCTACATCCGAGTTTCTCGGCGTAGGCGTTTGTGTTTATTTTAAAATTACCATGTAGAAATATACATTTATAAAATGAAACAAAACATCAGTGAAATTGGAAAGATGATGAAAGAAAAAAAAAGAAGAAATAAGAATTTTCTCTTTGTCCTTTCTATAATTAAAAAAAAATGTTTCTTCTTTTTTTCGATAAATCTGTATTTGCTTGCAAGTTATTTCAACTTATCATTATGAATTTATTTTCTTTAAAATCAGCATATTTATTACTCCCTATCTCCGACGAATTATGATAATTCACAATAAACAAAATGATTTTTTGAATATTCAACTACATATGCCGCATACTCGTAGCCACACCGATCCACTGACTATCGCATTTAATTAGCGACGTCGTTCGACATGTCGAAACTGGTTAAAAAGTGATGCGTACAATAGAACACACTATACAGTCATGACCAAATTATTATGAAATGGCAGCCGTTCAAAAATTAAACAAATTCTAATCTCTATTATTAATCATCAATCGCAAATGTGAAATATTTTTTGAAATCGACATAAAATTCTCTACCGATCATGGCTCTTTATAATTTTCGAATAGAATACACCGTTTTTGAGATAATCGAAAACAAGTGATAATTTATTTTTTAATTTCTCTTGTAAATATTATTTTTCAAAATACGTATTTCTTTTGAGAAACATTTTTAACAAGGGAGTTTTTTGACATGTGACATGGAAATTCGATACCGAGGCTTGCGCGCGGTCGGATTTTTTATTTTCAAGTACTGCACCTATAATTAATAACAAAATGTTTATAAGGCAGGCGTTAAAAAATATTAAAATAAATAGTTTTCAATTCTTATCACTACGCCTAATTGTTAATATCATTGGAAGGTGTTCGTTAAGAGATTAGTTTCGAAAAGTACAAACAACAACATTTCATGGTATAACATAAATCCGTGCGCCTACTATATTTTACTTATAGTATTCAGAAGGGTGGGTTTATTTAATCTGACAAGCCACAATGGAGAAGAGGATTTACTGGCGATGATTGACACCACTGTTACTCTGGACTGTTTTATCATCCCTACCGTCACGTAAATTCTAAATACCTTGGTGTGAATAGTTTATTTAAGAGTGTACCTAAGTAGGAACTGCATTTAAAAAATACCGGATTATTTTCCTTTTATTAGTAAAATAGTTTTAAAATCATAATCTATTTCAAAACTCGACAAATACTGTTAAAATAATATTACACAAAACACTTATACATACGGGTAGTTCTATAGAAATAGAACAATTTTGTGTTTGAGTGCAACATAAAGTGTTAAAATAATTTTTATAATATAATAACATATATTCTAAGTAATGTTATTTTTTCTCTCGCAAAATTTCTATATCAGTCCCGAAATTATCAGTCCCCTGGCGTGTCACTAATTCTGTTTGGAAATCTTATTGTGAAATTACAAGCAAAATAAAACAATGATAAAGTGAATTGTGCTTTATGTTTAACTACACGTTCGTTTTTAAACAGTTTTAAGAAAGACAAAAAAATATTAACTTAAAGGCATGCTTCTCTTAATTTACGGTGCGTACACTGTAATAAATGAAATTAAAATAAGCCCGCCTCGTGTTGTGTGGTTGCGTGACTTCGGCCGTCTATGATTAGTGAATGATTTGAAATTGGTGAACGGCCATTTGTTCACGAGTTTAGTGTTTGTTTTTTTTTTTTGGTTGTGTTTGTGCCAATAAATAACTTAGTCCCTTGGTAAATTATATTTCTGTATAATTTCTATTGTTTTTGAAACTAATTATTTTATTATGCAAATTAAGTAATACTTCCCCCAATATAGAAGGTAAATAATCATGACATGATGTTCGTGACATTGTTCTGACATTTTTTATTTACTCCACGTTCTTCTACAAAATCGTCAGTCCCCTGGTTATCGTCATGGCAGAGGACTGACACATACACAGGGTACTGACTCGACTAAAGGTACTCATAAACTGATTTAGATATTTTTTCCATTTGTTACAGAAACGATATCATAATGGCACCAAAAAAAGAAAAAGAAATTGACCAGAGAACAGATTTTAGAAAAAAAAGAGAAGCTGAACGTAGAAGATATGAAAGAATTAAAAATGGCCTAGTGAAAAGAGTTCAACAGCAAAAAAAGATAGTGATGCCTCTGCCTCTAACATTGATGAAACTATTAAAAGTAGTTTTAAATAACGTTCTAAAATAAATCACAATAAACATAAATAATTGTTATAAATCGTTGCACAACGTTGCCAAATTTACCAAATCTCTATCTTTAATAACAAAACAGACACACTGTATATGTATATATTAAAACTTCAACTTGTTTTTGATCGTATATATTTAGATATTAAATGCTCTTAAAATATTTTTTTAACACCCCGTACTTTCGACATTTATAACTAAATTAAAATCAGGATAACAATATGGAATCGATATTATTCGCATCAGAGATCAAATTTAGCCTGTAATCGGCCACCTTATTAGCGGGTGGCTCGTTTTCCCGGGCCTTCTCTAATTTCAGGCGCGCCTGTCTGAGCGCATCGGTCCTCATTTGCGATACTCCTTTTGTTATCGAATTATCGTGAGAAATTTGATAGGTCTATTGCAACATTTGGGAGAGCAAACAAAGTGAGAGCAAAGAACCGTTCTAATTTTTATGGCAATTTTGTTTACTAAGAAATCTGAATGAGGTAGCGTTTCCGTTGTTTCAAGTTACGTCTCTTGTAAGGCACACATTATAGGTACTGGAAGACGACAACATTGGAATATTATAAAATAACGTGTAGGTACACGTACTATAAATGATAGACGATTAAACATTTACAATGCAATGCAACGTTTTCGAATTAAAATCCGTGATGTGTGTAACGGGTGCATTGCGGGTCGGTGATAATGGCATTTTACGGCATTTCAATCGACTACTAACGCATGTTTTATTGAAGAAGGATTACTTGTGTAATCCTCTGCTGACGCTATTTCATCGCTTCCCTATTTATATTTGTTATGTTGGTAATTGTAACAAAACATACAGCCTTCAATCCTATTAACTAACTATAGTTGTCCAAAAGAAAACATGGGGGAGTTTATTTGTTTTGTTTACACTACATAAAAATTCCATATAAATTTACATACTATTTATTTTCATCGTAATCGTTACTATTTAGTCATAAGTAGATACATATGTATATTAGATATGATTTATAACATTCAATTTTGATTAAATTAATAACATTTATATAGGGTGGATGCAGGATTAGTGCAGTGGATGAAGATGGCTAAGGACAAAGAAAGATGGAAAATTTTGGAGAAGGCTTATGCCCAACAGTGGATGGTAAAAGACTCATGATGATCCTGATCGTGATACAAGGTGACTATTATTCGTTTAATTATTTGGGTAACTGTTTTATTAAAAAAGCTAAATGATCAATTACATTGGAAAAAAATATCAGAATTTCGTTACTTGTCGTTTGAGAAATTTTAGTTATTTCTTTAGTCTTAGAGAATATTTAAAAAACTGAAATCGGACGTATTATTTTCATGTCAAATAATTTATTTATAGCCGTTTATTGATTTATTTTTTTTAATTAAGTAATGGCTTTGCAATAAATCAATTAGCCAGTCGAATTGTTTTATGGTTTCTGATTTGGGTTGGTGTTGACGTTCACGAACATTCATGGTTGCAACGGGATTCGAACCCCGCAGTCGTGCGTGCGTTAGAAGGCCAGTCGAGTAACAGTTACAAATAAGAGTTGATACCTAATTGCAGATATACATATGTACCTACCTAGAATAGAGTACTTGCACATTGTTTGATTTTCTGCTAAATATTTTATTTAGATGTAGCAGAATACAGAAATATGCCTACATATTTTAAATTATAGTGTTATAAAATTTGTGTTATCCGGCTTTGAAATTCAAACTATTTTCGAGCGCGTGAAAACGGCCCGTGACGTTGTACGTTACGTTGTAATGTATGTACGATCGCTTAATTTTATATTATGTGAGTAACTAAAAATATAAATACGAACGAAATGTGGATGCTCTCGATTTTAGTGACGTAGAGGGCCGCACACAGTAAATTAAAGTAACTGGGCTGGGGTTTCAAACAAAAAAATCAGTATATGTAAGTAGAAAAGCCGAAACCGGAGAAATTCAACCGAAACATACTGTGGAAACTTTGATAAGTCGAATATCTCAATTACTGGAACTGGCTGTATGAATTACAAACATAATTCTCAAATAATATATATGTCCAATATATGTCGATTACTCGAACTTTCGGGTTTTTTTTCACTTCAGATTCCAGTTATCGAGGTTCGACTGTATTAACAATATTTATAGCCCCACTATCATTCATTATTTTGTAATATTACCCTACTGAAAATAATCCGTAGAATTTTCTAAACAACAGTCGGATTTACACCTCGTTAACTTTTATCTGGACACTACTGTACTACCGTAAAATAAACTCTTGAAAAAACTTCCTCAATTTAAGAATTTTAAGGGTAAGAATCGGATAAAACCTTATAAGACCTTTTCTTTTTAAACAAACTTTTTGAGACACACTGTATAGAAATCCGAATATATAGTAACCTGAATAGTATCGTGTAAACTGTTTTATAACATTGCTGCAAGAACGTCCTAAACATTCGCTTATACATACAGGGTAGCCCAAACATCGCGAAACCCCTTAAAAACTTTAGACAGCAACCCAATATACAAATATCATGGCAACATGGTTGCATGGAAATTGTTGCTTAATTAAACGAGATCGTACCCCTACATAGGTACGTTTCTCACAATTTTATTCCATATATCATAATATTAGAGCGCCAACTATTCAAATTCAAATTTATATCGAAAGGGCTTGTTCAAAACTAAAGAGGTAGCAATTACATAATATAGTTTAAAAAATTAATGTATTTATACACTGATATGATGATAAATTCGCAAACAATACACCGTTCAAAATTAAACGCTGCCGATGCTATTACTTTAAATTTCACAACAAATGTCAATAAAACATGAAAATAAAATAGTTATCCATTATTTCGCGCTCCGTTAGGCATTATGTGCATAGACAGAAGTTGGTGGCGCAGAAAAACACAATAGGGAAGGGTGGATTGGTAATCGCTATTGTCCCATTTACATTTGAAACGATTGACCTGAAGTTCGTCTACTCTGATAGAATTCTTGATCAGGACGTGTTTTGTTTGATACTTAAAACTTTATATTTCATGTGCGAATTCTCGCTCAACAACTTTCGCAAAAGAAATATTTGAATATTTTGTAAGTTTCAATTAAGTGCCGCATATATTTAAAATAATTAGAAATGGTTATTTTTCAATTATCGTTTAGTATTTTTTTAATTTTAAAAATCAATTTTAATAGATACCTATACCTACACTTTATCCAAACCTATAAGCAATTCGCGTCATCAATAAAAGGTTACTAGATGATGACGTTTTACACATTGCTATCACCTCGTACCTCGTATTTTTTACAGTTCTAATAAATTGTGGTCTTTCTTTATACCATCTAATATGTGCGCAAGTAAATCATCTATAGAATATGTCACTTTCCGAAACTTTAAACCGAATTACAAATAAACAATCTAGTAACTTTTTGTTGATGACGTGAATTGCATATAGCTTTGGATAGGTCGTACTCATTTTTAGCTATTAGTACATAGCGGATCCGTATAGTAAAAACCTCGCATATTCCAAACGGACGTAGAAGTGCCTGACTGGGCGAACCCGGGACGCGTTCGGTTTACCTCAAAAAATTTCATAGGGTCTACTATATAAATGAAAAAAATTGACGTTTTTTTCGGGCCATTTACGTCCATTGCTGAATTTAGGCGTTTTCTAATTTCTGGTTTATCAAATTTCCTGCTATTCGTTTCATCTAGTTGAAAAATGATAAGAACATAAATTGTGGGAAAGTTTTCGCAGTTTATTTTATCATATAGGTATTTTTGACGTAAAATGAACCGCAAAACACGTTTTTGGCGTCTTTTCCTCACGATGGCGGTTAAACCATAGCGTGAATTTATGGAGATTTTCGATGTTAGTCAGCAAGGTTCAATTAACAACTATGTCAAGTTTCCAATTCCTGTTAATTACTTAGGTCGAATTTCTTAAAATGTCTCGACTATATAGCAATAACGTAATGATGAATTGAACATAATGAACTGTTGAACTCTAAACATAATGAATATTAATTTTAATTTTCTTTATACATATTTTATTACGACAAAAATACTTCTTTAAAAATAATTTTTATTATCAAGTTAACTGTTATTAAGAATACCAGAGACTGTTCGTAAAATTTATTTGTTTTGGTCATTTTTTGTTCAACAATCGCAAGTCACAGGTACCGATAACTGACTTATTTGAGAATGAATCCCCATTAGGGCTGAACGCTGCAAAGAAGAATCGACCGTATTAAAATTTGAAAGTGTCGATAAACAGGTCATTTTCCGTGTCCTCGGCTGTGCTTACTCCATATCTACCTGTACCCCTCGTATCCGAAACCCTAATCTGAAATGGATTTATTTCGAATATGGAAGGTTTTATTGTAAATAAAAATAAAAATAAATTTGTTAATATAATAATTAATATAATTAATTTTGTTTACAAAATACTCATATAAATAACAAAACTACTTATTTACATTTTTTAATTTTTGAGATTTTTGTATGTGCAACAGCATCAGTATGCGATTGGCGTTCCCCAGAAATTACCCTCCTGGGTAGGTGCTAATCGTGTCCAGTACTTATTTTTAAGGTGATCACACTGTTACTGATAATGTACCAGACCTAGCCGTTGCTTCTCTTATTTTAAAAATTACATTCACAAACATCCATGGTTATAGCGGGATTCGAACCCGCAGTCTTGGCGACCTAGCAGAGGATAGCTCACTAGACCACCACGGCCCCGCCTACTTACATTAATATTTATATACATAGGTAGGTAGATAAAATATTTAGTGTTAATTTAAAATTTCTGCACTATTTGGCACAATTCTAATCGTGTTGCCACTATAAGGCGACTCTGGGCCTACATCTTTATATTTATTTGTATAATAAAAAGGTCCTAAATAAAGGAGATAAATAATTAATATCGTAAGGATTGTTACTAAAGAGCCCAAAACCCACACCAAGATCCTACGAGTATAATTCTGAGTTTCGTTGCAGTCAAGAATATCCTCTTGAGATAGATGCATTATTGGCCTATTTAGCAAATTAGACGGATAAAAACATCTGAAAACATTAATCGCCATCATTATTGCAATATTATAAAATTATTTCGTACCTTATATTGTCGGGCCCGAATAATGTTCCGTTCAATTCTTTCAACCATAATATTTTACAATCACAAATCCACAGGTTACGTCCCAAATTAACATAATCCATTTTTTTAAATAAACCGAGAAGGGTGGAATTTAGACTATTTAATCCGCAACCTTTCAAGTGACAACCTCTTCAACGACCAATCGCTGTTTTCCAGTATCACTCCAAAGGCCAGATCATCGAATTGTTTTAAATTTTTAGCTCCCTCGACGTATAATTCTTGTAAATTTTGCAAATTGTAAAACGCGTAATGTTCGATCTTTTTCAATTTCTTTAAATTATTTAACTTTAATATCTTGAGCGAATGGTAATTTAAATATTTAGGCGAAAGAACTTCAATATCGGTCCCGGAAACGTCCAGGATATCGAGAGTGTAAGGAACGGCCGGAACTTCTTTTAACGGATTGTCGGCGAGGCTCAAGTATTTCAAATTATACGTTTCATCAAAATACGAATAATTAAGACTAGTGATACCCAAACCGTCTAATTTCAATATTTCAATACTCGCCGTTAACTCCAAAGTCGAATTTTGAAAAATCGAAGAATCCATCACTAGCGCACTCAAGTAATTGTATCGCACGTCCAATTCTTTTAAACGGACCAACGGTCCAAAAATGTTTCCAGGTAAAGTCGATAAACGATTGAAACCTAAATTCAACGTCATTAAATTCTTCAGGCCCCTAAAAACGTTCGAATTCGAAAAAGAAACGATATCGTTGTTACTTAAATCCAAGTAAAGCAGGTTTGGCACGTTCTGGAAAAAATCCTGGGAAACGTAAACGATTCTGTTGTAAGAAAGTTTCAACGATCGAAGTTTAAAGCTATCGAAATTATTGACAAACGAGTCCAATCTTGAAATTTTGTTATGCGAGAGATCGATACTTTCTAATTCGGGAAAGTCCGCATCTTTAGGAAATTCCAGTATTTCCATCCTTGAGCAATCTCCATGTAAAATTGGAAAACTAATATTTGGTAAATTTATATATTTGCACGCGCAAGTTAATTTTGTTTTTTTATACGCGCAACTGTTTCGATTTTCTCCGACACATTCTTTAATCGTTATATTAAATATGCACACGCATATACTCGCGAACACCACAAATAACTTCATTATTTTCAACTGCAACTTCTGGTAGTTTCCTACATGCCTTACTACTTAATCGAGACAATATTGTTCAGTTGATTAAATTGATAACTTAATCGTCATATTTATTTATTTATCACTTATCGCTAACTGTTAAGATACGGAATACGTGAAGGTATTAATTAAATAGAAGTTGGATATTTGTTTAATAAACCCACCTACAATATTTATAGCAGGTAACTATAATTTAGGTATTATTTTTAAACGCTATTTTGGTTCAGTTAAGTTTGTTTTCTATAATTATATTGCAGCGCGCACTTTTTATAACGTAGGATGATGGAAGTTACCAGAGCGCGACTCACCCATAGGTACATAATAAAATGTGTAAATATTAAAAAAAAAAACTTTTTGGGCATGATTCATAAGCAAAATTTACAACGTGACTCATAACTGAACGTTCTAGAATGTGACTCATCTACGATCTTATGCTGTAATATTCTTTAGAAGCGTTTAAAACTTATTTGAATTTTAAATGCATTTTTGAGCATGTAAAAATTATTCGCAGATACATTTACCAAGTCCCATTGCAAATCCTATTAACATTCAAACTGTTTTCGATTATGTGTAAGTTAATATTAATTCTTCCTAGTAATTATTAATTATATCGTAATTTTCAACGAACTTTTTTGTGTGTTTATGAGATTTTTAGGAAATGTCTAATTTTCACTACAGATTTAGATTTAAAGCATTGAAATAGAAATATGTATGTATATAATGAACTAACGAACATGGAGAAAAATGGCGGGCAAAATTTGGATTAAATTTTAAAAATTCGAATATATACTGTAAACCCTTAACATTCACGAGACATACGTTCCATATTTTCTTCGCGAATGTCAAGTACAAGTAATATTAACAAACGAAATAATAAGCGACTGGGACCAAATTAAACAAACAAAACTAATGAAATTTTTTTTGAATATCTATATCAAGTATGAGAGGAAACTTACAAATGTTTTTTTCACTTTTGGCGCATACGCCCTTGTGATATTAGATCCTCAAAATACGTACACCTACACATCTAATTATTCAAATAATTAGTATCTATTTATTTTTTTTTTAATTGTACATATGTTTATACAATATTGATCAATTATAAAAGTTATATTTTATGGAAGAATGAAGATATTTTTATTTGTTGAGCTTTATTGCATCCTTACTTATCATATCAGTAAAGCCCTCACCGCACCGCCAACACCATGGCCACAATACGTTGACCTCTTCTGATGAAACATTTTTTTCCCAACATGTTTTTAATGTGGATTTTGTAATTTTCTTTACTGCTTCGGCTATCCCAGTTCAACATATTAAAATTTTTGCCCCGAGCGCATCATGAAAAGTCTACTGATTCACGTACCCTGTTGTGAGACACCGTGTCTATCGTTTGCTCCGTTTCTCACCGCCATTCTTCATTTTCTGCCAATGCTTCAGTCTTAGTAACAATTTTTGAATTTTTTTTCAATTTATATGACAGTACCAACTGCAAATTATAAATTTTTATTCAACAATGTTTAACAATTAACCCAAAATGTTTCAATTTCAAAATATGGCGATGAAAATTTATATTTAAGTATTACTTGTAATTCTAAAGAATATTTGTTAATAAAATTTTCTGATATATTGCAAAATAATGGTACTTTATTCTTGAGCTCATTTCCTCGCTTATGCTTATATCCTTGATAACACCTGATGGGTTCATTATTAGTTTTAGAGGATATATCAACTTTTATCAAAAATGAAATTTGTTGACAAACTAATAATAAAAAACTTTTCCATATGGAAAAAACTTTTTGAAACTTGCCGTATGTATGTATATAATAACTTACAATGAGAAAACATATCTATCATAAAACAAGTTTAACACATTAGCTGCCACAAGTATAAATGTTGATCTTTGCTAAATTTTTTTAAACCATTTTACTACAAAAACAACATTTACTTTGAAAATTGTGTTATTGTATTTGTTTAAAAATATAATAAATATATTAATATTGTTCAAAAGTATCTACATACATATAAGCGAAATACCTTCCAACCAAACTACAATATTAAATATTGTGTAATTATGGTAAATCAAGCACTTTATTATCATCATAACTGAAACTTTGTATATGCACAATAAAATTCTAATTAATCAATATTAGTTTAAATATTTATCATAAAACTATTTTAGGATTACAAAAATAAGTAAATTAAGTTATTTAATTTGATTTTCTGTTATAAAAAGCTACATACATATAACACGTATTTATATTAAATAATTAAAAAGCATTGCTAAAAACTATAGTATTCAAAGTCATTATAAGATTATATTCAGCCAAAAAGTTTAAATACTGTTATAATTAATTTAGTACAAATCTACTTAATTATTTCAACTTTTTGATATTTTTACTAAATTCTTGAATAAGCTATTTGCAGAATAACTTCCCTAAATACATTTCTTGAAACAATCGTTTGCATGAACATTATTCAAAAATTTTATTCAGAACGTTGAGACGATTCAAATACTATTTTCAATTGATATCTTAACAATTGCAATAAATTAAATCTTTATATTTTCTAAACAACATATCCTCGATATATAAAAAAATAGACATATATAAATAAACTTTTGAAAAATTAAAATCTTTACATACTTAAACTTTTTTGACTAACATAACAATTTAATCAACACATCTTTGATACAAAATGTCAAACAATTAATACTGGATTAAAGTTTCAAGAGTTTACTATAACTGAAACAGCAAAATTACACAAATTGTTTATTTTACGATTGAATACAATTAACGCTTAAGATACCAGTACGTTTCCATGAATTTCGGCCTTTGTTTCTTTTTCACTTTCCTGCTTTAGATCTTCCTGTCCTTGTATTTTGATATTGTGTCTTTCTCGATATTCATTTAATTCTGTTCCTTTCTTACTCAGTTGCTCATTTACTTTTTCGATTAATTCCATCAATTTATCTCTGTTTGCCTTTAAAACCGGATCGACATCTTTCACTTTTTTTTCTACTAAAACTCCTCCGATCATTCGATAACATTTTCGTTCGGGATCTACAGATTTCAATGTTTCGATTACTGTCCTGAAACATAAGTGTTATAAATTGAAACACGATTGCAGTATACAAATTTGACAAAAACCATGTTTTACTATTACAATTAACTACTATTTCGTGTAATTTGTATACTTATAAATAATTTCATCACATGCATTACTTGTGTTCGTTAAGTTCCATCTCAAATTCACTTAATTTTGAAGCTAAACTTCGTTGCTCTGCTCGAAGTTGTTGAAATCCAAAAATTATATCTTCGGCTGTAGGACCTTTCGTAGATTTTTTCTCTAATTTTTTTGAATCACTTGCCATTTTTATAATATAAGAGCACTACTTAAAACTATAAAAGAAATATAATAACCACAATGCACATTACCAAAGTAAAAGATATAAAAGTTCCTAAATTAATTACTAACCATGTGACATGAATATTGTACATACTTTGGGATTTTTGTATAAATACCTTTGGTTATACTGTACTGCCACAAAGTATACTACGATTACTTTGTGAAATTTTAAAAGAAATATACGAGTCTCACATTTAGTACAAGAAACAATCACCCTTAAAATATTTCCTTAAATTTTAAAAATACGACATTATGTATTAACATTTCTTATGGCCATTTTCACCGATATCGACATAATAAAATAGTACCTATCGTATCTGAAGAAAAATATAACCATTATTAGATAAATACCCAAGGTTGGTAGATTATAAATTATTATACAGGTTACCTTACAAATTGGTCGCTTTTTATTATGATAATACGATTAAATTAATAAAATTCAAAATTAAAATCAAAGTTATTTCAAAATTTAAAAACACTGACCTGACCTGACACATACCTATACGAATTGTTTTAATTCCGGTTCACTCGCTATAGGCGTTACTAATGGGGTTCGTAGTGACGTCATTTTAGTTGCAACTCTTCTTCACCTACCCTTGTCCAAAAACTGATAGTTTAGGCTAAGATTAAGCAACTTTATAATAATATAAAGTCTACCAATCTTAATACCTATCTACACATTTTGAACTTTATATTATATTATACAACGATAATATTATGATCAAAGATTCATTTTATGAAATAAGAATTTAATTTGTTAAAGTTATTGAAATAGAAAATGATTTTTATACTCGACAAAAAGAAAAAAAATATTCACGAATAACAAGTATTGTGTGTTGCCTATACTATTATTTTGAAGTTAGGTATTTTACATTTAAAAATCCATACATAATTTAAATACGTTTCTGTATGAAGGTTGAAACTTCACTTTAGTTCAGTTTATTTTCGTAGTTTGCGGTTATCTTCAGAGATATAGATAATTACAAAAGTAGATAATTTTCAATTTTATTTATGTCGGGATCGCAAATTTCCCAAAATTCCTTTGTTTTATTCAATTACGATGACTTAAACATCATAAATCCGTTTATCGGAAGAACTTTAATTAAATCAGTAGCCATGTTGAAATAATTTATAGGGCAATTAAATTCTTGCCAAGTAGGCGTGCTACCGAATAACCGTACATACTTATTTTGTTTTGTGTAAAATATACATACAATTTTATAAGATAAAGAAATCAGTAAGGAGTTATGCGAGTGGCGTAAAATTAATAGACCCAGTTGCCTTAAAATTATTATTACTTTAAATAAATCAACGCTTACTTTTGTAATTAAATGTCTAAACGTTCAACGCGAAAAAAAATGAAATTGAAATTTTATTGAACCGGAGAAGAGTTGTTTGTACGTAAAGAAATTTTTTGAAAGAAACTAATGAAAAACTCAACTGTAAAGTGTTTATGGGTAACGAAACCGCTCGAGACATGGAAACGGAGTCTGTAAAATCAGAGAACAGCTCTAGATCGAGACGTTCTAGGAGTCACCGAGATCGTTCTAATTACCGACAACATTCACATCGAAGTACTAAGTAAATATTTTCGTATACTTTCATATACAAAAAAGTAAATTTATTTTTATTTCAGAAGTAGCAGGTCTTCACGCAAACCCGAAGACATGGCTCCATTCCAAACAGCGGTTACTATTTCTCCAGATAATCGAGACGGTCAAGAAGTGATCGAAGTTCAAATCTTACCTCAGGACGACAATTGGGGCGAAAATACCACCGCTATAACGGGAAATACATCTGAACAGTCTCAATCGACCGAAGATGTAAGTAACTGGCCTGGCGAACCAGATACCGGATTAGGCTTCTACTGCCAGAGGTATATAGGAACTATTCTAACGTACGCTTTATCGACTGTGGCGTTTTTAAGTCCATTAGCGATGGTTGTTTTACCAAAAGTTGGATTTTTTCCTGCTTTGTCATCGCCTCTAGGTTTACAAAACGGTGATAAATTACTCTCTTGTGGAGCTGAATGTAAAGGGCAACTAGTATCGTTAGCTTTTAAGATGATTATATTAGCAACGGGTGCTTGGGCAGTGTTTTTACGTCAACCAAATGCTACACTTCCGCGAATTTTTTTATTTCGAGCTGCCGTACTCGCTTTCGTTTTAGTTTGTACTTTTGCATATTGGTTATTTTACATAGTGCAAGTTACCGAAAAGGCTAGAGCAGCTACTATTCCGGAAGAATCTGTCGATTATAAAGCCTTAGTTGCATATGCGTGCAGTTTAACTGACACGTTATTATTTATTCATTACTTAGCCATAGTTTTAGTCGAAATTAGACATCTACAGCCAAGGTATTATGTTAAAGTAGTCAGAAGCCCAGACGGCGCAAGCAAAGCATATCCTATAGGACAATTAAGCATACAACGAGCAGCAGTATGGGTTTTAGAAAAGTATTACACGGACTTTCCCGTTTATAATCCGTATTTAGAAAGAATACCGGTTTCAAAATCGCGCAAAGCTTCCTCTAGTTTCAAATTTTACGAAGTCGACGGAGTTAATAATTCTACAGCTCAACAATCTCAGTCTCGCGCAATGTTGGCAGCTCACGCTCGTAGACGCGATTCGAGTCACAACGAACGTTTTTACGAAGAACACGAGTACGAAAGACGAGTCAAAAAACGAAGGGCTCGTCTAATAACGGCCGCCGAAGAGGCATTTACCCACATTAAGCGATTACACAACGATCAGGTACCGGCTATACCGATGGATCCTCAAGAAGCTGCACAGGCAATATTCCCCTCCATGGCACGGGCTCTTCAAAAATATTTGAGAATCACACGTCAGCAACCAAGACATTCGGTCGAAGGTATTTTAATGCACCTCGCTAATTGCTTAAGCCACGACTTAACACC
This sequence comes from Rhagophthalmus giganteus, assembly GCA_036326145.1. Lineage (NCBI taxonomy): Eukaryota > Metazoa > Arthropoda > Insecta > Coleoptera > Rhagophthalmidae > Rhagophthalmus > Rhagophthalmus giganteus. The sequence goes on along the minus strand of JARFJA010000026.1, from coordinate 1,546,773 downwards.
TAGGGCCTTTCTCGATGCATATCTAACTACCGAACCGGTTTTACAAAACGAAAAAGAACAAAAAATGTTCAAACTTGGGCACTTATTTGCGAAGAATTGTTGTCCAGACCGATTGGGCACGACACTATTTTTCAATTGAGACAAAACGACATTTCACTTCTTTGCACAATTAAACAACTGCCACATTTTAATATTACAGAAGAGGTTGTAGATCCTAAAAGTAATAAATTTGTTATGCGATTAAATTCAGAAACATCAGTATGACCCATACAGTACGATCGTTTGATTTAATACGGAACAAGTTATTTTTCTTTGTTATTTAAGTTTATACATAATAACAATTGTATTCTTCCTAATATTGTAGAGCATGATAAGTTTAATATAGACATGTAACGTCCAAATGCAATAGGTATCAAATTTTTATTGTACTCAAACAAATGTGTATTCCTATTTTATTATAAAATGTGATGCAACGACATTTATATTCAATTTAGAGAAAAGTAATTTTTTTTTGAAATACTCCATGTGATATTCAAATACTTTTAAATTAGTATTTATTTAAAATCTACTCTGATACGATTTTGCAGTTTAAGAATGCTCAGTTTGTTTTGTAGAAAACGTTAAATTCTCGCATTATATTTATTTAAATAAATAATAATAAGCATTGTAAGAGTTAGATTTTTATGTTTTATAAACATAACTTGTACATATATTTTTTATGCTGTAGAATATATCGAATCAAATGTAAAAGAGTGTACTTAAGAATATTTATAACGATATTGTGATATGTGTGTGCATTTTATCTTTTTCCATATTTTATACTTAAAAGTAAGTAGATTTATAAGCCTTTTAATAGGACCAATTTTTATTTTAAACTGTCGATCAAAACTTGCTCACATTTTTCTAAACAGTGTGTAGAATTTTATACTAGCGAACTTTTAAAAATTAATTCGATAATTGGCCCTGGTTTGCTAAAAAATGTGTTGTTAGCAAATAGTTATTGCTTATTCGATAGTTGTTTGCTATAAAGGGTGATTCAGAATTCATAAACGATTAAAAAGTTGTAACACATAGACGGTCCATTTTCGGACATGGTTTTATAAACCTATATTTCCCTACTTTGTAATATGTATTACTCTGTATAGCAAACAACTTCCAATTAAGTAATGTTGGCAAGTTTTTCGTGAATCAGGCTGAATGTCATGTTTTAGCTATTTAAGTCGAATAAACGCAACGGCAATTTTTATATACTTTTTAAACATTTTTATACTAAAGTAAATGTGAGTTATTTCAAATCAGTATTCTAAATAACTAAGAGCTTTTATATGGTGTCATGTAAACGTGAGCATTTAATAAATGTATTAATTTTTTAACTTTGTTTTGTTTCCATACAAATAAATTGTAATAGTAAATATTATTGATAGGGGGTTTTTGGCAGTGTTTAATTGATCGACATACTTTTGAAATCTACTAGTCCAATTTTATTTGACCAGGTAAAACTTAATTTTTGAATTTTTTGTCATTTCTTTTTTAAATATAACTCATGATTAGTCGAGAACTTTTTCAGGTCATACCAGTAATGTATAAAATTAGGTCTCAGATTTCTTTCATTTTTTTGACTTAGGTTGGAGTAAGAAACAAAATTCCAAATTTGTAGCGTTTTTCAACCATTGGTGTTCAAAATGCTTCGCACGATAAAATCTATCCATTTTAAGACATTTTATTTCCGTATCTACTAATCTAAGAAAAATAAAAATATCCACTAATAGCTAATGTTCTCTACTTTCGTTGGTGTTAAAATAATTTTGGCGTGTTAGGTACAGTACGAGGAAAATTAATTAAAAAATCAAAAAAAAAGTCAATTTTGACATTATTAGATCATGTAGATAAATAATATTAAAAAAAAATCAACTTTAAAAGGTTATTATTTGTACAATAAAACAAAATAGATTTATTTTCCTACCGATAAGTGAGAATATAAGTTGAACAATTTTGCCGGCATCATTTGAACGCTTCTAAGTTGAACGCCCTCGTTTTATCATTTCCTGCCGAAGGTCTTTCTAAATGTAAACGGGGCTTTATGTGCTGTTTTGGTTGCGCACTTGCTTACCAACAATAAAGAAATTGACGTATTTATAACTATCTACCGCTGTGCGTGATACGATCTGCGCAACTTCAGATGAAAAATAAGACAGTTAACATCAAGTTCTTTGACAGTGATGTAGTTGTGCGAAGTTTAGTTGGTGTAAATGTGTTTTAATTATTTTAAATGAAGTGACATAAAATTAAAAACAGGTAATAATTTATAGATAGTCGTTTATCTTTTTTAAGTCACGAATCGTTCAACTTTCGTAAAATTCGAATTATAATTTATGAATGCCATATTGACCTTGTCCTACTATACCTTTTCTTTTATCTTCTTTTTAAGAAAGAAAATTGTCAACAAAAAGTGAATTACAGCATAAATATTGCAGGTAGCATAATTTATACAAATTATGGTCGTTTCCAACATTTATTTTATGTACACCTACGTGTTTTAAAATTGTTCAAAGAAAATTTTGAATTAAGTATTGTTTACATAATATTGATTTCAAATTAATAACCCATCATAATACTTATGCAGCTTAAATTTTAAAAATAATTTTTGAATACAATTATTACTAATTATCCACCTTGCGTGTTTCAAATAATGGCATTACCTAATTACACTTTGGGGAGGCAATTGCTGACAACTATTTACTTTCTATAGTTATTTTTGGAACTCCATTTAATTTTTAAAACTATTAAACAGTTTACTATAAACTAATATTACATAGGGTCATAGGTATCAGACATCCTGGTATAACAAATAATTTACCTAGGTAGGTAGATAGATACTACTACACATTTTAATTTTTGTTTTTTTTTATATACAGGGTGATTCATAATTAATGCGAAAAACTGCATGGGATAATTTCTTGTCGAAAATTAAAGGGAGGCCCTTTAAATATAAAGTTTTTTCTTAAAAAGTCTCCTTTCGGAGATTACACGAAAGGTAAAATGCTCTTGAATGACAAATGTTTAATATTTAGTTGAATAACGTTATAACAATTGTTCACAAGTTCTGACAACAGACAATACGCTATTTAACCAACAAAATATCAGCGGATATTGATATTCCAAGTTTCACTTTAGTATACGATCACCTATTTTATTTTATTTACTCAAAAACTGTAGGTCTCGCGGGAAAAATTATAAAGCCAAAAACCATTACGAGCGTTTTTTCAAAAAATGGCCATGTCCAAAGCTTATGGTGAACGGATTGAGACTTTAATTAAGGGCCTAATTCGCCCTTCATAAGTGTTGAACATGAGTGTTGTCTACCATTTAAATGTCGTTTTTCTGCATTTCTCCAAATTTGAGAAACTTAATTTTACCATTCTTCTTTTGAGGGGAGTAACTCCGAAATGTGACGTTCTAGGAATAAACTTATTATAAAAGCAAACATCCTTTGGAAGTTTATTCGCATTATTTATGAATCACTCTGTATACTAATACAAGTAGTTTTCTTATTAATTTTATAACAAAAAGAATAGGTGTCTCTTTAGCTGAATATAATTTTATCGATTATAGATATCTATCTTTATACCTTACTTTCTCTTTCGTAAATTTATTATGTATATCAGTACATTGGCATTGTAGGTAGACGGCAAAAGTTTAATATCTAAATGGATTATGTTACCGGTCAAGGCTAATACATGCACATAATATACATATATAAATATCAAATTTATTATAACATGTGCTGGTCCAGCAGTAACATCTAAAACCATGAAAACCATTTAAAAGTGAAACCTGCGAATAGTTTTTCAGTAAAAAATTTACAAGGAAAATACCTATCTACTTATGTTTTTTTATTTGTATGGTAGGTAAGTAAGTACTTAAATGGGCAAATCTGAAAGTTTCATATCGAATAGCACTTTTTTTTTGCTAAAATCTTTTTACCCGTGTGTACTTATTAATTATATAATTAATTATTAACTTTATAGTGTGATTCATATATTAAAATTGCAGATAATAGGTTTTTGATCAGGTTTCATATATCACTTATAAATATGTATGTTGTGGGGCATACCACATCAATATATCCAGGCCATGACTACCCATTTCAGGTTTTTATAACATTTTGCATAGGTACTCTTTATATCCATGTCCAAAATTCAGGAGAATGTAAGTACACAACTTGTAAGTACTTACCTACATTAAATGATAGTTGTAGTTGTGGTGTTTGGAATTTGTGTTAGAGCTTAAAGGTCCATGTATTTCCTTGTCGTATTAATCCTTTTGTTTGTAATCCTTTTATAGAACACAATACTCGCGCACTCACACGCAAAAAGGCCTTATAAATCGAACGAGCACTCCTCGCACATGCAAATAATACGATGCCGTAATTTAAAATCTGAACTACTGAAACAAGCACTACCGCTCACACGCAAAAAGGCCTTATAAATCGAACGAGCACTCCTCGTACATGCAAATAATACGATGCCGTAATTTAAAATCTGAACTACTGAAACAAGCACTACCGCTCTGTACCACTAACGCGAAAGATCTGAAGCGGTTTTGCCAGAATTCTATATATAAATGCATTCAAGTTATTACATGGAAACTGGGAAATCCCATTTTTATTTTAAAAACCTTCAATTCTTTGTTAGCACTCTGATAAGTTGTGAAAGTAGGTGGCTCACATGTTTTATTAGTTGCTTTGTATTTTATCGGACGCATAAAAATGCGATTAAAGTTTTATTTGGTTTATGGTTTGTAATAGGGAAATTTTCAATGCTTAAGGATACACGAATAGTTTTTAGATTAAAAATAGAGTAAATTTATAATTCTGCGGTATAAAGGCAGTAGATAGAGATTATTCGAATAATTTAATTACATAAATAATACATAATTGTAGAATAAATTTTCTAAAAAGTAAATATTTAAAAACATTTCGGTCATTATCTGTATTTTGTTTTTATCAAACGCCACTAGTACGACCCCTGCACATAGTGTTTGATTGTTAGGCGCCAGGGGTGAGACTGACGGTGTGATTCCCTGATGAATAGACCCTTATGCTTCAAATAAATATGTGAGTAGATGAAAATGTGGACTGTAATTAAAAGTTATTCACTATATTTTTGTTCTAATTTTCGTCATAGTAGTGAAAAAAGAAGGGAATTAAAAATAATTTGGACTGATATTGCTCTACGTAAGATAGAGATATGTATAAGCCATATTTGTGAACTTGTGGTCGCAAGTAATTCACGAAAGTTTAATAAACCATTATTACGTATCTATTTGATATTCATATAGAGAATTTTACTTGCACTTACACAACGTTTTATGTATATGGGAAAAGTTATCGATACGTTGTTTCTAAAATTGAATTCAAGTAAGTCTCGGTTGGACCCTTGTAATATCCAAGTTTTCTGTACACCAGTTTTGTAGATGTATTCAACAAAAGAAGGGTATCATTTAGAAGATATACTATGAAAATTTAAAAGGTACATTTAATAGAATACAGCACTTACGCACGAAGCCTTCATGAAAGTTAAAAGGGGTTAGCCAAAAGGTATTTTAAGTACCTAACTATTTATTTTTTTAATTTTCATACACAAAATTATATTTTACTCGTAACATAAGTTCGTTAAAATCATCAAAACTTATGAGGGATCTTATGGGTTGTATGGCTGGTTGGGTTTTAGGAATGATTCGTTATATCTGGAGATTCGCTATAAGCGGGTTTGTTGTAAGCAACTTCAACTGCATTACTTATAATATATCTGTATAGTATTTAATTTACATAAGAACCTATATAATTCCAAGTTTTTTTTAATTTTTCTAATTATGTATACGGTTATCTATATTTTATTTCGTAAAAATCGATAAAACAGACTTCGATTATAGCTTATCCAAACTTACACTTCGTCCAAACCTATATGTAGTTCACGTCATCAATGAAAAGTTACTAGATTATGACGTTTCACACAGTGCTGTCACCTCGTACCTCGTATTTTTACACTTCTAATAAATTGTAGTCTTTCTTTATAGAATTTAATATGTGCGCAAGTAAATTATCTATAGAATATGTCACTTTCCAAAGTTTAAACCGAATTACAAATAAACAATCTAGTAGCTTTTTCTTGATGATGTGAATTGCATATAGGTTTGGATAGACCGTATATGATGTTCACGTCATCAACAAAAAGTTACTAGATTGTTTTTTTTGTAATTCGGTTTAAAGTTTGGAAAATGACATATTCTATAGATGATTACTTGCACACATTAGATGGTATAAAGAAAGACTACAATTTGTTAGAACTGTCAAAATTCGAGATACGAGGCGACAGCACTGTGTGAAACGTCATCATCTAGTAACCTTGTATTGATGACGTGAACATCATATAGGTTTGGATAAGCTATAGGTACCTATTAATTTATTAATTAAGCTATCCCTCTCTTGTTAATATTTAAAATGTTTTGTTTGTTTGGACGAAATATTCCAAGGTTGCGAAACTTAACATTTGCTGCATTTATTATATCGCTCTGAACATTTCTATAAATTTGCAAAGACAAAATTTTTGGTGATTGGTAATTATACCTATCTACCTACAAAATAACGAAGAACAAAAGTTAAACAACAATTTTTGCTATAGAATTAAATAATATAAAGAACAATTTGTTTTTGAAATAAAAATTTCCAGAATAGATTTCTTCAACTTAAAAAAAATATCTGTGTTTAATAAATAACTCAATTGATGTACGATTTAAATGATATTGCTTATGTAGTTAAAATAATTTTCCACTGTTATGTATTTTTATTACAAAGCCCAACAGATTATCACAAGTTCAAAAATTATTCTAGATATTTTGTTCTATATTTTATATTAAAGGTTTTGACCTTAGATTACATTATTTATTTAAAATATTCTATTTGTAGGTATTATTTTTAATAAGTTGTTTTACCTGTTATCTATATCTTTCAGACTGTACTAAAAAAATTCCGATATGTTCATGAATATTTAGGTTAATTAACAAAATTGGTAACGAGTGTTTTTTTTTTAAAGTTTTCACCGAAACATTTTATTTATTGATTAAATTAAAAAGAGTTTAAAGTAAAAGTTGTTTCTTATTTTATTTGTTTATAAAAATGTATCTTGTATTTTTTGTACGACGAAATAAAATATTTTTTTTTCAAATTACAATTTAAATAAACCAACACTCGTCGTTAGCTATTCTACATACATACATAACTCCTATTCGCATTTTTTTCTCTAATTTTTGACATTCTTCTAAAATTACAAAAAAACTCGCATGCGTAAAAAACATGTAAAATAGTTATTGTATGCAGTAATAATAGGTACGTCCATCATAATTGTTAAGTTGGGTGATCTTGTGGGGAACAAGTAACTGCTGTGTACCATTCATTTATTATTAATTATTAATTACAATTAATTTATTATTACTACTATAAATATGCAGTTATGCGCTCGCGTTTACTAAGACACATTATACAAACGATTAGCATTTTTTTATTTGAAGAGCCGTTCTTTAAAAAAAACTAATTTCACTTATCACAGTTTCTTATTTTATTAAAAATAGGCGACCTTTCATATTATCTAGGTTTTTTTGTAAATCAAAGAACAGGTAATTTAATTTATTGAAGTGAATTCTAATGTATAAGAGTTGTTAGATTCACTTCCGATCGAAATCCAGTTAGGTACTTACCTACATAATTGTATATTTTCGATATTTTACATTAATAATGTTTATGTTGTCTTGTGCTAAGTAAAATTACTTAATTTTTTTAGGCATATGGATTGATAAATAGTATCTATATATAATTAAAAAAAAAAAACGTATCTATCATTTATTCAGTTAGCAACGGGGATATTAACGCTATTTATCTTCAGTTGATTTTAATTGTTTATATAAGTGTACTCATTTATTATCCATGTCTTCCTTACAATGTTGAGTACAATACATATTTAATACGCATTCATAATTTGTAATAATAATGCTTTGTTATTGTTGATGATTAATTAATCAGGCTTTTTTCATAGATTCACGGTATAGTACATACGCAGATAATGGGTAATTTTCTACTTTTCTCAAAGTCATACTTATCAAACGAATACGTAAATAAATTTTTATTTAATATCCAAATATATCTACTTATACATTTTTATGTGACGTATAATTAGTCGTCCACGAATAATTTTTATGAGTCATAAAATACTAATTTATTTTCAAAGAAATATCATTATTATATGCACTGTGTATCTATCGATAACTAATATAAGGTTTCAATTTAATAAAATTATTAAAGAGAAATATATTCCAGTTAGTTTTCACCATCATTAAGCAGTTTGGGACTAGTTCAATTCGACGCGGTCATCTCGTCGCTAGATGCAAATTTTCGATTTATTAAAATTATACAAGCAGCATTTATTAAATACGTTTTTATGTATTCATAACCTTTTTGTATGAATTCAATGAAAACGAGGAACTTCAAAAGTAACTAAAACTAAGGAGATTAATCTTTCTTTCAACTTTAACCTTACTCCGTGTGCACAGACAATTACCCGTGCGCACAGTCTTAAATGCATAATTGTCTGTGCACACAGGGTTAGGTTAAAGTTGAAAAGAAAAGGTTAATCTTCTTAGTTTTTATGCATAATAACCACACATATAGTTATTTTTTATATTCCCTGAAATGCTTAGTTATTATCGGTATTAGTTAAATTTCGCTATTAAGGGTAATATTGAGAGTACATATGTATGTACATATGTGATCGATATACACTGATCAATACATAAAAACGCATTTTAAACAACTGCTTGTGTAATTTTAATAAACCGAAAATTTACCTCTCGCCGTGAGTTGATATAGCGGCGAATTGAACTAGAACCGAGCAGTTTTCGTTTTAGAGGTCTTACATGTTTATCACATCTTTTAGTTATTGAAATCATTATATCGAGCAGTTTTGGCATAGCGTCTTAACCCACATTTTTTGCGAAAATACGTTTTTCCGGCTATCTTATGCATCTTAAGGTAAATACATCATCTGTTAAAATCTGGTATCAATATTCCGATCTTTTCCATCGGAAAAATCAATTTGTATTCCCGTGAAACGTATCTGCTTAAGTAGCTACGCGCCAACACAAAATATGCGCTCCCGTAAAATTTACTTTTTGTGGATTAAGACACTCTGCCAAAGCCGCGTCGATATTTGCTCCAAAGCATTCTAATTTTAGGTATTTCAACACATTAATTTTGAACAATTTCAATTTAAAATGCTTAATGTGCGAATAAGCCACTCATTTTAAATTTTATAAGTTTCTGTTAAAGTAATTATTTTAATTATGGATGGCATCATAATAACAAATTTACGAATATTTCTGCTGTTTACTAAACGCGTATAAAAATAAATTGTAACAAACATTATTAAAAATTGAATGTCAGTTACTTATATTTTTTTAGTTATATTATTTAGGTCGGTATTCGTATATAAGCGCTCCAAATATAGGTAAACTAAATTAAGGTTGTTTGTAGTTACCTATATAGTATCTAGCTGAATATTTTATTAAAGTAGGTAAACGTGAGTAGGTATAATTTATAAGTTTATTGAACTAACAAATTTGAATAACATTTTTAGCAGTTTAGATTCTAAAGCAGAATATAAAGAATTAAGTAAAAGTTATATAAAATATGATCGTAATTAATTCCTAAATTGTTTTGTTTTGTTCATTTCGTTAACAACACAGCGTCAGCGCAGCGGGAACGTTTTAAATTAACCAAAATAAGAATGCATTAAAAATAGTGCATAATTTATTTCATAAACTTAATTTATATAAATTACCAGAATGGTGTTTTAATATACGTACAGTGTGCTCGGCGAGCAACGGGACCGCAATATCTCGGAAACGGGTGAAGATTTTAAAATTGTGAAAATATTTTAATAAGTCTCAGTTAAGGGCACATATTTTGCGGTAGAAATATTTAAAATTATATCTATTACCGTTGGATGGTGTTAACTGATTAATTTTGTATACGGAATGCTTTTTGTACAGGGTGTATAAAAAGTAAGGAATAATCATGCTAGAGACTATTAAGGGTTTTATAAAAAAAAAGGTTTTAACAAAATATTAATATTTAGTTCTCTGTTACAATTTGACGATGTTCATTTCTTTTTTTAAGTTATACCTTCAAACTGTGACATCATCGATATTTTTTTTTAAATGGCAACTATATTTTTTTATGAAGGAATTTAATAGCATTTATTTTTCTCTATACGTCCTTCTAAAAATATCGTAAGGTTGTATAAGAAATATTTTTAGAAAAATCAATTTTAATGTCTCAATATGTTAAGACTTAATCCGCTGGATTTTTTTTGTGGGGTCATCTTAAAAATAACGATTACAACAACAGACCCCCAAAATGATGAACAATTTTAACATCTTCTGTGATATCAATATTAAACATTTTTCGAGTAGTTTAAATAAAGCAATTTGCTAAATTTTTATAATAAAAGTAAATATATTTAAGATTGGCGCGAATAACATATTCTCAGACATTAAACTTGATTTTTCTAAAAATATTTCTTATACAACCCTATGATATTTTTAGAGGAGCGTATAGAGAAAAATAAATGATATCCAATTCTGTGGATATGCATTTCACCGCTCGTACTGGAATTCGAACCCAGGGGGTCTATTCTCTAACCATTCATACATACATAACATATGCGAAAACGACGTCAAAACAAATCGATTTCTATAGAAATCCATTGTTATGTAAGCGAATGCTTCGAGAATTGGACCCCATGACCTATATAGTGGTCAGTGTCCTGACCACTACACCAACCAGGTCGGCTCATATCGTTTAATTAATATAATATTATTACTACAGAAAACATAATTGGTTCAAATTAGGAGTCGGTCCAATAAAGGAAACTTCCCGCTATAGCACCTATGTATAAAATTAACAGGATGCACGATTTATAATATTTTACATATTTTGATTTTTTTTTAGTTTTCAAATAAAATTTTGAATGTTTTTTTTTCCCCACCGACAGACTTTATAATTTCAAATTTCGTTCAAATTCAACAATATTGAACAATCAAAGAAAAACTTAATATTTTTATTTATTTACTTAGATATTTGATTAATTTCTGTTTATTGCCTTTTAGCGTCTTCTTTACCTACCTATGACACCTAATCGAAATATATAGCTTATCTAAACCTATATGATGTTCACGTCATTAATAAAATGTTACTAGATTGTTTATTTGTAATTCGGTTTAAAGTTTGGAAACTGACATATTCTATAGATGATTTACTTGCGCACATATTAGATGGCATAAAGAAAGACTACAATTTTTTAGAACTGTAAAAATACGAGGTATGAAGTGACAGCACTGTGTGAAACGTCATCATCTAGTAACCTTGTATTGATGACGTGAACATCATATAAGTTTGGATAAGCTATACAACATTTTATCTCTAAATACATACGTACCGACCTATATCATCGTATTTTGGTAGTTTGTAATTTGCACAAGATTGCAGGGGAGATATTGTCGAAAGTGAACTGTATTATCAGTAATCGAGTAGAAACGAGAATAAACTAGGTAGGTACTTATTGTTAGTTACCTAAATGCATGCGTTGATGACGATTTAATGTTGTCAATATCTATTTAACGTTTTATGAATTTGCGTCCAAAATGTTGCATTTGTTGCGATCAACTTCTAAACTTAATTTTAAAATTATTTATTATTTATTAATTGCTGAATTGTTTATAACATGAACAGAATACATACATAGTTGCTTTTATGGTAATTTACCAGTAGCTAAAATTAGTAGGAATGAGCGGCCATTTACAATTAATTTTAATTAATTTAATTATATTTTTTACATGGGAAATGCGATAAAATTTATCAATCCTCCAATAATAAAATTTTATTTTGTTACTATAGACGTCTCTTAATCTCTTAAATTACTTAATCTTTTTAAATTGAAGGAACCGTAAGCATTGATAAGAAATCGTTAAACTTTTTTCTTAAGTTAATTAATTAAATTTCCATCGAACGAGATACATACATGGAATTTGTCCTTCTTTTAATTATAAACTAACAATAAGTAAGTAGTAGGTAATTGTCTCGAAACAGCGAAATTCTCTTGATTTGCATCGATAGATATCTATCATAAACGTACCTACACGTTATTGTAAATTAAGGAGCAGCCTATGATGAAAACGACAAATTGTGAAAATCAATAATTTCATTTTATTTTTATACATATTTTAATAAATATAGAACGAGCGTTATATTTAAAATCTTATTCTAATCGTTGGTGTAAGCGTAGGAAATACTTATTTTCTGGTTGTTACTTTTCATTTTTGAAAGTTCATCATCTTACGCGTAAAGGAATGTCATCTTCTCATCGATGTTTAATGGCATTTTCGTTGGATTACTATTATTTATTCATAGTAATAAAAATTAGACACAAAATTGCACATTTCTTATAAGAAATAAGTAATTTAAATTCACAATAAGAAAAAAAATAATTATATATACTTACTACCTTAATAATCTTTGAGTAGTTACGGGTGTTTTGCAATGAGCAAATTTTGTAATTACTAAAGTTGTCGTATCTATTTACGTTTGCCGCAACGATAGCGAAGAGGTCACGCAATTACCTCGTAGCATCGTCGTTCATTTAGTAAATTACAAATTTTAAGGAAAGTTTGTATATACCGGGTGCTCCGTTTTTCGAGTAAGTGCATCCGGGAATTTCGCTTATCTTATACGAAGTCGAGATAAGAAGTTTTTTTTTTAATTTTAACGCAATTATTTGAAAACAAACACACTGTCAAAATACCAATTGCATCATACACGATGTTCTTTTGTTTTCGTGGCAATCCTAGAAAAATCGTAAAAAAACAAAATATATTGATAAAGTGGTTATTAAAACATTTAAGTGTCATACATTTTTGAAATCAGAAAAAATCTGCATTCAAACGAAAATAAATCTAATATGGCGTTTATAAGGAAAACAAAAGTTAACTGTCGTTCCTTGTTTATTTCTATGTGCTAGAGAAAATGTAACGTTATTTTTCAATTCCTCGTTAAAAAGTGCTTCAATAATGTTTTTGTTAGAAATGGCTAACTTGACTGGTTTTCTTATAAAAAAATTAAAACTAAAATCCGAATCTAAAATTAAAAATTAGAGGTTATATTTTTTAAATTATTAATCAGCACAAAAATGAGCTACTTTGCTCCAATTTAATCGACTTCATATCTCTTATTAAGATAACTGCGATCCCCATGCACTTACCTACTCGAAAAACGGACATCCTGTATATCTACTAAATAGATAGGTGCGAAAATTGTTGACACAAATGGGTCTTGTGCAATATGTAGGTAATACGCTTAACAATCTCTATTTATGTATAATTTTAATACCCACTATTGTTTTTTTTGTTTAATACAAAAAAAATATTTTATAATAGAACTTTACTTATTTATTCGAATTGTTTATTTTACCAGTAATTTATTTATGCACCTATAGACATATAACATAGCTCAGTTGTCAAGAAATATATTTTAGGGGGGTTTATTTTTAATAGTGAACAAAAGTACATATACAGGGTGTCCGACAAGGAATATGCGTAACTTCGTACAATGATTATTTGAACAATTCTCGACCGTTTTCGAGATATCGGATTTCAAAGGTGCCGTTGTCGTAGAACTTGACGTTGTTATGTCATGTATGGGTTATCAATGAGCTCTCAAATTCGTACATCAAAAGCTTCAAACGTGCTGTGTCAGTTTACGAAAGAGAAATACGTTGACATGGTATTCGTATGAAGTTTCCTAACCATCGACATCCAAGCCGAACAACTGCCACCAGGATCATTTTCTAGTAAAATGAAAGGGGTAAGCCCATGCAGACGAAGTTTTACGAGGGGTCAATATGGATCCACTCACGAACATTAGAAGAGGAGCAGCAGTAAATGGGACGAAAAGAAGTAGCGTCCACACTACTTTTTTTGAAGATGATCTCTACCCTCATCGCATCATAACGGTACAGTATCTTCTTGAACAGACTTCGGACAACGAGACACTACAATAATTTTAACGTAAACTCGTTATTTTTAAAGACGTACCCACAACCAAACAAGCGTTTTCTTTATTTAGTGTGCGTGTGGTAAAGATTTATCTATTCTTAGACAACATGCGGGTAGTACAACTGCTTTCTGTAAATGAACTCGATTTATGATTTAAAAATTACGATTTTTCAAATTCTTTTCGATGAATCGGATATACGTTCCTATAAAAAAGGTAAATGACATGGATAACCATTTTCTTTTCTAGGACGCAATGTCAATCACTCCCAATCACGTAGTTAACAAACGTTGTTTTTTTTACCAAAACACCGATAAAATAATAATACCAATGGTCAAAATTTCTAAAAAATGAGAACGGACAATTCTCCGTGTTATGATGTACAATGCCACAATGTTACAAGTCATCAAAAAACTATGATGGTAGGTCTAAATACAAAAATTGGACCACGTTTACATAATTTTTGAGAGAAAATTCACATTTTTCACTTTTCTACAACCTACTTAATTAGCAGACATTTCATTTACATTAGAATTATTAAATTTATTTATTTACTTATTTGGTATTTCTTTAATTATTAAATATGCATTTTGAATTTGAAGTGGGTACCTACATATATTAATCAAATATTAAAAAAAATGAAATAAATCAAAAATTTATTTTTTTTAAACAGTAAACAATATGCACTTTATTATATATATATATATATATATATATTTATTAAAATCGATCATAAAAGGTATTTATTTTTGCAATATTTAGTCATTATGTATTTACATATATCTAATTGAAGTTTAATAGCATTTTACTCTCTGCTATGATAGATACATATCGCACTAAAAAATGACTATATTAAAAATAACCTTCGCGATTCCTACGAACTTTATCGTATAAATCGCACAAGATTGTAGGTTATTGGCATATAATTTTTCAATTTTCCACTTGAAATCAACCAGCATTACATTTTGTTGGCTAGAGGGTTTAAAAACGAAATGCTTAAAATCTTAACGCTTCATTAGTTTTTACGATAACTGCAAATAAAATCGATGTAAGAGGCGACGGCAGTAGTTAGTAAAAAATAAACTTTAATTCATTGGTAATTTAGCTTGAAGCTATAATATTTTTTATGTATTATATATATATATAATAACATGAATGTTAAGTAAATTATACCCACATACCCACCTATTTTTTGGACTAAATAATGGTTAAGTATTTGCTTGATTGCGTGACAAAAATATTGTGGGTATAATACATACCTATGTATTTCGTTTTTGTTGAAAATTCATTTTTGTTTTCAAAATTCAGAAGTAGAAATAAATTTAAAGTAGTTTTTTTTTTAAATTTAATGGACTCGAGATCTGTACCCATACGCCCAGCAACTATATGTTTTTAGCAACGGCGTCGGTATGCGTATGCGGTGGTGTTTCTCAGTAGGTATCCTCCCGAATACTAAATCGAGTCCAGCACTTGTTTGCTAGGTGTTTCACACCGGTACTGGTAGTGTAGCGTACCATTGCTTTTCCTACTTCTTATTTTATATTCACAAACATCCACGGTAGTAGCGGGATTCGAACCGGTAGCCGTGAGTACGCTAGAAGGCCAGTCGAGAGACAAGCTTACTAGACCACTCGGGAGGGCCCTTCCACAAAAAAACCACTGAATTTAGTCTAAGTTATACAGGGTGTACTAAAACAGTGTTCAAACGAAAAAGGTAGGAAGCAGACGAAATTTTATTCGCAGGAGCTTATATATATATATTGTCAGGGTCGAAACGACTTTGATATTTGAAAATGTAGGGGTATTAGTAAATATAATATTAGATGTCTATTTACAATCATGTACAAGTATGTACTTATATACCTATTAATTGTATATTTATTAATACGATTTCGATCAACATAAATATATTTACCAATTATGTTTTAGTGCATTACTTTTTAAATCGATCTAATAAATAATTGAAATAATTATTATTACTAGTTTTTCGTAAAAGTAAGATATACTTAGTGTTGATTTTATAGTAGTATTCATTACATTACGATAAATAGTTAGATCTAGCAATATTAAACAATATCAAAGCTATTTATCTGTGGTATTTCCTGTAGGTAATTCATAAGAAACACTAAAAAGCCATTAATAGGTTTTATTGCATTACACGCAGGATTTGTACCTACTAGTTGTCTATAGTATTAACGGAAAAGACGATTACTTAGATTAAAAAGTGATCAATTTGAGGCGATCCTATTTCTTTTGTCTTTTTTGTATAACTTTTGTAAACAATTTTAAAACTATTCAAAAGGTAAAATTGCTCATTTCTTAAAACTATTGTAAATTATGCTACCTACACTTATTTTAGGAAAAACGCGACAATCAAATTTTCTTCTTTTTAAAAAATTCTAGTAGGTAAAATTTTACCTTAGGTACCTACTTTTCAATAGTTTATCCATGTAAATCGTGGAGTAATTTCAATTTTACGATTTTCTCATCGTCACTTTGATAATTTGTAATTAAAAGCGAATTATTTAAGAATTAACTACACATATTATACAGGACGTTTCAGTAAAACATGGCAATATTGCTAAAGATTATATAATAGAACAGTGAAAAATAGGTGAGGTTTGCTTAATACACATTTGCCCGAAGATCGTTCGTTTTCGTAATACTTTTTTTTCGACTGCATCAAAATTATGAGTGATATCGTATTGAAATTTGGTATGTCAAATAGTTTGGTTAATTTTAATCAAAGCATAGAACACAAAAATCTGTTTGTAACCTAAATAAGTACATCTTTTAACTTTATTTAATTTCGACATGTGAAACGTAAAAATAAACAACATAAATTGACACGTCGGTATTTGTAATGTTGCGATAAACTAAGTAAGTAAACTGCACCACAGAATTTCGGCGTAACTTCATGGAGTTTCAAGCTGACAATAATTTTGTAATATTTTTGGTCTTGTATTATCAGCGATAGATTAGCGAAGCACTAGTATTAAATTAATAATTAACTTAATTAGCCTTTCTAAGTAGGTATGTATTGTGGAATTTATACTTATCTACCTATTAATTACACTAATAATAATAATTACAAGTATTGTTCAAAAATACACGGTTACGATAACGATCCTCTTCGGTTCTTTGACGTCACTAGTTATTACGTCACAGTTTCAATTTAGGATGCTCCTGAAGTTACGAAGTTCATTGGATTGCCCTACTTTCGATCGAAAACCTTATAATGGTGCAACTTCGGTCATTCACCATTAATTCATGAATGAAATATTAATTTTATTGACCTATATACCTTTTAATTAAAGATTACAGTACTTAATACCTATTTGTTTCAATGGGGACTGTAAACATTTTAATTTCTTTATCAACATTAACTACTTAATTTAATGAAAGTTATTTTTTTACACTGTTTTGCATAGGATATCTTCAAATATTGTCTCGTGTTAAAAGATATAATTGTTACTTGTTATATAGAAGAACCTATTAATTAAATAGTAGATTTAACTAGATTTTTATGTAGATATTAATTTACCAATATTATTTTAAATGACCTATATTTTGTTAGAAAACTCACTAAAGTATGTAAAATGAGTATTAGTTAAATCAAAAATACAAACTGATTGAATTTTTAAGTGGGAAAAGTTGTCATTTTGACTTTATTATTTACTGTTCGTTTCTTTTCATAAAAAAAGATTTAAATCTATTATGACGTAAAGAATATTGTTTTGTTTGAAAGAGTATTGATTTATGTAGGGTATTTTTAACCTCAGATTTTATTATATAATATTCCTCAATCTCCAATATATGGCCGAATTTTACGATTGTCAGTATTAAAAAATTCGATTACCAACGCCATACAAGCTTATAGCTAAATAATATATTCTTATACATATATACCTAAATAAAAATAATAAACTTAATTTTTTTTATAAAAATTGATTGGAACGATAATTTTAAATTGTTTTGACAATAACCGAATATAGATGCACTAGTTTTCATAAAAACACAGCTAGGTAAAACTAGAAAATTTAAAACAAATTGAAACTTTTGCAGATCCGGTATAGGGGGTTTAATAAAATCATCCATTTCCCAATTTTTCGTTTCTGCCGATAAGCGCTTTAAAGGGAAAAGTCGCTCTTAAAAGTATGCCTACCTAATCTACGTTTTATATTTTCCCAAATGTTTTACAAACTATTAAAGGTACCAAAAAAACTTGACCAAAACAAGTGGTACTTGTCTGTACAGTCTGTTAGGAAAGGGTTAATTTTTTTGTAATATTTTTAATAGTTTATGAAATAAGTAGGGGCAGTGGGGGCACAGGGGACCGGTTAAGCAATTTTTGCTTATATTTTCCAAAACCAAATAGCTAATAGAAAATACTGCTAGTGATAAATACTATATACATTATACTACAAGTTTTGTATTTCAGAAACGATTTTAGAAAGACGCAAAAAAGTTTTAAGCTCACGCTACAGCCTTTGTGGTGGTGTCCCATAGTAATGGGGCAGAGGACCACATAGTGGGGCACGTAGGACCTATCATCTACCGGAAATAGTTGAACAGTATTTTATGAAAATGATAAGAATTTATTTAACAGACTATGTTTATAAAAAATACAAGTTTAAAAACATCTTAGACAAATAAATTCTTCATCATATTCTGAAACTCCTGCGCGCCGATCATGAGCAAAGTCTTCCCAATTTTGGCATTGAATCCACCCCTCTCTTGCCGTGGATTTGGAATATTTGCTTATAATATATAAATAAATAAATACACCTAACGTCTTGATTTTCCCTGTCACTACTTTCAACTTCCATAACTTGTTTTATATTTGCAATTTTTTTCTTTTCTTTTCATATTTTTTATACATCTTGAACTGTGTTTCTCGTCATTTTCTTTCGAAACAGGTTCGTCCTTAAAAGGGAACTTGTCAATTTATCGGCATGTTGCCTCTTTCCCTATTTGAACAGATCTAAACGGGTAGATTTTTCTCTTATAGGGGAGATTTCTCCTTTAAAAGCGCTTATCAGCAGAAACGGAAAATTTGCAGAAAATCAATCCGTAGTTGTTTTTTATTTTTTTAAATTTTTGGATTGCTTGCGTTTTCTCGTTAGGCACACGTTAGCGGCAGATATAAGTAACGTTACATTGTTTGTTAAATTCATAATTTTCCATTTATCTAAATGTACAGGATGTTATTTGTTTTGACCGATTAATGAGGTATTTATCAATAAATTAGTTAATGGCGATTTAAATTTATCGTCTTTAGTTTCTTAAAATATACTTAATTAAGTGATTGAATCCCTCATCGGGTATTTTATCGAAACTAATTTATGGAAGTTTATCTTTATATTATTGCGCACCTATTAACTGTTACTACGTGGTTTTTATTTTGAAATTTCGCTTTCTAAAATATCCGTAGGACAACGTTGAATATTTCTTTTAAATGTATAATTTTTGGGACACCTATTAATTTAGTAGATACAACTTTGAATTTATTTGTAAATGAATGACCATCACTCTTCATTTTTGAGTTAGTTTTTCATTAACAATATAGGAACGCCGAGTAGGAACAACGGTTATTTTTATGTTACATTATTTCTATACTTTTTAGGTATTGTGCTGACTTGGGAGTTATGGGGTAGTTTTTTTCGTACTAAGGATCGGACAACAAAATCGGAATATAAGAGAACGTGCAGCGACAAAATAATAGAGCATTAATTTATCAAAAAATTCGTTGTTTTTATGTTTTATTAGGTGTTGCGCGGGTGGTTTTTTTCGTGTTAAAAGCGGAGTAATTCTGAAGAAGTGATCATTTCTAGTAGTTTACAGATACATATCGATGCATTTTTGCAAAATGCAAATTTTACAGAAGCAAGCTTTTTGTGTTGTCGCGGAAGCCATATAAACAATATGTATTACGCTAAACACAAATCATTTGTTGTTGTGGAAGGGACTGACATTTTTTACAAGATTTTAACAAATGATGTTTTCGCATTCTATGCATAAAATTGTCGGGACAACTGATTTCCGATAATATTGAGTCTTATGATAGTTTGGTAAAAAGTATCGATATGTATATAAATACAGTTTGTTGTTCAATTATAGTTTCACGCAGTTGTTTATATATGTACAATTTAACTATCAAGTAACTGGTACCTAGGTTTATTTGTTTATTAATATTTATTTATTGACTTCATTTCAGTTTATAAACAGTTTCCATGTTTGTATTACAATAAAACCTTTTTAATCTGAACTAACTGGGGGAGAGGGCGTTCAGATAAGCGATACGTTAGCATGAATAGAGATACCAACATAAAATCTATTAAAATTAGTAAATAAATCAAGGCTAAATAAAAAAAAAATCACCCTTATTGTTTTCATAATTTATTATTTAAAAGTTATAAGTATATTTTGACAACTATATTGTTATCTTCATGTCCAGTAGCTTCAGGCGATGACAACGTAGTTGCCGAAATACATATGTGTATAGTTTTTGAATAATAAAGTTAACAAAATAAAGGTTACGTTTTTATTTTATTTTATCGACTTACTGATATTTGTTCGGATCGCAGAAACGCGAATAGGCTCAAATTATTGTTCGGATTATAGAGGTTTTACTATATTTTAATAAATAAATTCTTATCGATTCATTCATTGACCGATAAGAGAATTTAAAGAAAATACATAATAGGTAGTAATCAACATTATATATCGTTTAATACGAACATTAGATAGCTACCTACCTACTGTTTTGAGTGTCACTTTATTTGGTATGTACCTATAAAAATTATATGGGTTACGATATGACTTCTTTTTTATTTTATATTTATTCACCGTAAAATTTCACTAGGTACGTCTAACTGAATTTATATTTAATAAACGAAAATACAGATGACGATATTGAAAACAAATTAAATTACCTTATACCTAATATTCAATCATGACGTTTTTCTGATGTCAATTACAGCTTTTAAATTCGAAATTTTATTAGCAGTGTTGTCAATCAAAGTTGCAAAAATGTTTTAAAGTAAAAAACAAACTTTTATATTTTGATTAGGTATACTAGGTGTAAAAGTATAGTGCTCTACGTAAATGAACGATATGAATTAATAAATATTTTTTGAAACAATAAGTTTCTCTTTCTTGGCTGTATTATTGTTGCTTAAACGAAGTATGGAAAAATGCACGAAATTATTAAAATTAATAAAGTATGTAAAGATAAGAAATGTGAAACCATTTTGACGCGAAAAACTATGTGTCCCAATGTTTACGTAAAAGTTGTAGGTATATGCCATTTTGTTCCTAGGTTAATGCCCAAATCATTATCGGTACAATAGCTGTTTCTTAGATACGTACTTAGAAAATTGAAAATTTTCCATAGTAGGACACCTAGTCAAAATGTTTTACTGTTCCCCCACTGGTGATTAAAAAAAGTTGTAGGTACAGTAGAATCTCGATTATCCGTCACCCGTTTAACCACCAGGCTCCCGAGGGAAAAATAAATTGAAAAATAAGACCGAAAATACGAAATTACAATCGAAAACGAGACCGTTTTTTGTTTTCGTTCTGCCCTCCTGCATTCATAGAATTGATTCGACCTACCTTCTTTGTACTTTCCGCCGTTTCGCTTTGTGTTATGCTTGCTCAAGGGTTATGTATTTCTCGTTTATTCACTCATCCGTCACAGTGACGGTTCCGACACTGACGGATAATCGAGGTTCTATCGCACAATAAACCCTTAACTTTACTGAGACATACGTTTCAAATTTTTTTGCGAATGTCAAGTCTATTAACAAACGATATAATAGGTGATCAGGACCAAATTAGATAAAAAAACTGGAGAATTTTTTTTAAATATCTATATAGATATGTACAGTCGGGTGCAAAATGTATGTTGCTGATCGCGGGCATGCGCGGCACACAACACAACGAACATATTATGATCAGAATATTTAAAGTTCAACTTTGTATTTGTAATTCGTCTCACTCGTCGTAATTATCTATTTTTTCTAGATTTGTTCTAGATTGTGCCGTGTATTGTCCACTCAATGCTCGTGACGACGTCATTAATTTTGCACCCAACTGTACATAGTAAGTACCTACTTATTCACACACTTAGTTTCGTATTTATTTTTTAAATAACACATGCGATATATATAATAAATAACAAAAATACATTAAGTATTTATCAATTATAAAAGTTATATCTATATTATGTAAGATTGAAAATATTTTTGTTTCGTGAGTTTCAATGCGCCAATACTTGTCATATCAGCCAAGCCTTCACCGCCGACATGGCCAAACCTCACAATACGTCGAACCTCTTCTAATAAAACGTTTTATCCAACATGTTTTTAATGTGGACTTTTTAATTTCCATTGCTGCTTCAGCAATATTAATTACACGGTAAATCGTATTATAATTTTTGCACCGAACGCATCATGAGAAGTCTACTGATTTGTTCTCCTGTTGCGAGACACCATATCAATCCCATTGGCGCGGCGTTCTTCTATTGAAAATAGGAAATATTCGTTATAATTCTTTAATTTTTGTTATTACTTTAGCCTTGAATCGGGAATGTTAAGTTCGCGGATGTTAAAAGTCTATACTTTTCGACTCGCGAAAATTAAATTCGCGGATGCCAAAGCCGCGAATGTTAAGGGTCTACTGTATATCAAAATGTTTCGCAAGTCTTTTAATTTTGCCTATGCTATTACATTGTTGTGTTATAACTGGATGCAGTAGTTGAATAGGACACGAATAGGCCCTTATTATGATAAAGAGAATTTCAAATTCTCAAAATTCGAATTCTACCAAAAATAATGTAACTACTTTTTGTTGATATTGTCAAAATTAAACGCTTATCTAAAACTAAGTGACGACATTTACAAATGCCATTATGTTATATCACGATAATAAAAACGCGTGCATGATTGCATCAACATAAACCAACAACATAGGTATTGAATATTTATGATATTTTATAGTAAAATAAAATAGGAAAAAAAGCAATTATGTTTTTAAGTGTCAAAGTCTAAATTATCCGATATCTACTTATTGGCACAATATACCCACGAATTTCGTAAATATTAAATTATTCGTCACCAAACTAGATAATATTTAAGCTTATATCAACAACCTCTATCTAAATTGATCTATTTTTAGATTAATCGCTATTCGGTGTTTATCAGGCAAAAAATGTTATTAGTGTCTGCCAAATTTACATTTGTAAGTAAAATTACGATGATAAGAAACTTACAGGTACATGGAAATATTATAGGGATTAGAATAGTTTCCAGCGTTGGTTGCGTCAAAATTAATTTAACTTAATAATTTATGTAGGTAAATCAAAATTCATTTGAGTAGGAGTCGCAAAGTGTAGTGGTATATATCCTTGTATTTGGACGAATTTTAAAAAGTTTTCTTTTCATATCGTTTAACATTTCGGAAATACAATTTATTTGAATATTATTACGGTTTTGCAAGTTAAATAAATTCTGTTTCAAAAATATTTGAAGGGAGTTGTTGCAAAAGGCAAACTCCTACAATGAAGAGTAGGTATACGACGATAATATGCCAACAGTTTTCTGAGAGGGTGAATTTTTGTATCACTTTTTTGTGAGTTAAAAAACCATCTAATACAAACAAGAATTGAGATTTTATTCAATAAGATTCTTTGGTGACTTCACGTCTTCTTGCGCGCACTCTCCCGGCTGATCGTTAGTCGAATAGCGCCCTCTTACAAGGGAAGTTTGAGAATTAATTTGAAACCACTTCCGATTTGTTTGTCTTGCTAGATTATTTAACATTTTTATTTTATTCTAAACGTAAAGGTATACTGGTGACAAATGTTTTGGCACGTTTTGGTATGTTCGATAACGAAAACTAATTTTATTAATAAATTAACTTTGAATCGTCTTATCGTCGTTAATTGTCGTATTCATCGTCTGACGTTCACTGCATTTCGGAGATACTGTCATCTTTAGCGCGTTGGAGACCTTCCACACGATCTTATCCTCGTTCTTGGACTTCATTTTCACTTTTCTACTCCATTTATCGTCCCGTTTTCTTATCAGATACCCAATTTACTGTCACTTTAATAACATGGAAGCAGTTAGGGGATGATGGTAACATTGAATTTGTCAATAAAATAAGGCGTTTTTTCTTTCTTTCTCTTCACGTCTTCTTTTCGTTATGGGTTTGCTGTTCTCAGATTCAATATTTATAATAATGTGTTTTGAAATTATAAATGTTAATCGGCATCAATATTATTTGTACTTATTGTTATTGAAACTAACATCTGAAAACAAATCAGCA
This sequence comes from Rhagophthalmus giganteus, assembly GCA_036326145.1. NCBI lineage: Eukaryota > Metazoa > Arthropoda > Insecta > Coleoptera > Rhagophthalmidae > Rhagophthalmus > Rhagophthalmus giganteus. The sequence goes on along the minus strand of JARFJA010000026.1, from coordinate 1,522,283 downwards.
ATACTGTTTCGATCTGTTGTATTTGGAAACATATTATAGGTATAGCAGCCAGCTTTTCCATAAATATGGTGCTCTATCGGAATCAACTTTGAATAAGTACATGAAATCACAATGAATTTATAGTAATACATGCGCTACTCGAACTGTCTCATCGTGAACATCGTTAGATAACTTAAGTTGGCCGACTCAGATGGCTGAGCGTGTCAGAAGACTGGCCTCTCACCTGATAGGTTCTGGGTTCGAGTCCCAGTACTGGTGATAAAATACCCTCCCCTTGGTAGGTGTGGATGTCTGTGATTGTGGAACCTAATAATAATAAATAATCACAGTAGCAGTTGATGCTCTAAAACCCCGGGCACTTAGAGCGGATAAAAAGAAACTTAAGTCCGAAATCAGGTTTTGAAACCATTAACTTATTCTTTCCATTAATAAAATTAATAGTGAGTTTGAATTAACAATTTCAGGTATCAAATGCTATCATTTTTTAATAACTAATGGAGTTTAATAGAATTAAAGTTCGACAAATTAAATTCCTAAAGTATACATAGTTAAAAAATAAGGAATTTCTGCGACAACGTAATATACTAATGACAATTTTATTACAGTTTTTATGTTTCATTCCATTTACTGTCGGTAAATATAGTTATCAGTTTTCTAGTTTTAATTTCCGCTATAAAATCGATTACCCGTACTAAATTATAAATTATCGAGAAATTTACTCATTTAATAAAAAATAATGTTGGCGAAATAAATTTACGACGTCGTAAAATATTAGATAGCGTCTCTTAATAAATTATTTAGATTTTAGTGGGACTATTATGTACCAGGTACTATTTATAAGTAGAAAACGTTTTCATGGTATACTAATTTAACTCGTCTATTAAGCCTGTCAGATAATTGCAAATATATATTTATGTTTTATAGATTAGTGCAATTCTAATATTAATTTGAGCAGCTTTAGTACATTTCAAATTATCTAAAGTCAGAATATAACAGACATCGATGTTATAATTATACAACGGCAGATATTGTCTACGATGTGAAGTTATCGTTAGACGTGAACAGATATGTAATATGTTAGTCGCGTTTCGTTGGATAGTGGAGATTAATCCAAGTTGTGAACACGATAACAAGCTTTTCGGCATGGGTACTTACTATAATATAATATGGGGTGTTTTAGGAGGAATAGAAAATATTTTTGCATGTCGTGGTTGGTTACTTATGGATATTTTTGACTAAAAAGATTCAGATAAACTTGTGCCTCATAGTCAATGGATGATGCATTTCCACTATTATTGGAAGAAGTCTCCTTATAAGTAGGTACCAATAAAGCTCGCATTTATTATTTCTTTAATACTTACAACGGAGCTCCTGTACATTATTTTAGCACATTAGGCGAAACAATATCTAAATTGAATTTTTGTCGAAGAATGGATCAGCCGTAGTGGTTTTGATCATTAATCTCTCCAGGCTTCGCTTCTTTAGATTTTGGTTTGTTAAAAAAAGAACGCCAAGATTACCCCAGGAAAACAATGCATACTTTTTACCGCTACAGTTACAATGGGCATTAAGATTAGCGATGGAATCATTGAATAATTGTCATGATCAACATTTGCAACATACTAAACTATTTATCGCTATTAAAAATGTCTGAATATCGACTTCCACTAATATCTTGTAGGTGCTAAAAGTGTAGTTATACCTTCTTAAAGCCACCAAAGGTTGTTCTGCGTTATCAGTTTATGCATTTAGTATCAGACATTTTTATCGTGATTATATGTACAGGGTTATTTTAAAATGGCCCACCAACGCTCAGCGTTTCAATACGTTATAGGGGATCGTTAGGGAAGCCCATGAAAAATAATACCAAAAAACTTTGGTTAACAAATTATTGAAAAATTAAGAGATAAAGTATAGAGACCTTTAAGGTCTATTCGCACATGTTAGTGATGATAACCTAGTGATTGCCCTAATTTCGGTTCAGGGGCATTGGAAGAAAAAAGACAGCGAGGTAGACTTACCGAATGCTTTCTCGGTTTTGTCAACGTTTATAAATTGTTGTATTTGTGATTGCTTCGTAGTTAATTATTGGACTATATCAATTTTCGTATTTCAAGTTTTGTATCAGAAATTATGTAAATGCCATTTACAACATATCTAGGTAACACAAAAACTCGATTTCTAAAACATTGAACTTATTCATTCCTCTTCGGCATTCCTACTGCTCAATCAATTTATTATAAATATATGATTGTTTTAAAATTTACTCTTGAACAATTTTAATGTTTCATTATTTTTAAACGAACCCTGTATATTGTATCGACATTCTGACCACGACTAAGGACTTCTCAAACTAAGCAAAACTCTTTATAAAGAATGACTATTTTTAAAAACGAGAAATAAAAAAGTTTACAAATATAGTTAGGTCCAACCGTGGACACACTGTATATATATATTGTACGTTTTTAGTTTTCATTTTTGTATGCAATACAAATTATTTTAGTTTGTACCTGTATATTTAGTACCAAGATACTTATTTATAACGTGATCATATAAGTTATTTATAAATATTTAAACAGTTCTATGATTCTAAGAAACGCTTATTTATTTTATATGCGTATATCGAAGGTATGTATGTATACTCACATATCTATACGTTGGAAACGCGTTTGTTCATATTATTTATTCATTGGTTTTCCGCGATGGCGGCGTGTTGGGATCGACGAACTTCAGATCCCTATTAAATAACATATGTACGCTTTTCGATTTTTTATAAATTTGAATTTGTTATCGATTTATTAACACCTTAAATTGCCACTTTTCACATTTCTTGTTTAGTTAAAAAATCGTTTTTTAATTTACCTTTTTATTATTTCTCGTACCGTTTTGTTGCTTATAATTTAAACAAAATATTAATTGATTTATTTTTAGGAATATACTTTTTCAATAAATCACATAACTTGGTAAAGTTCTATTAAAGGCAAGGTTTATTAATTTATTATAATACTATTAGTATTAGTAATCTATGATAGGTAATGCTAAATATAGCTACTAAAATAATATAGTATCATGCAATTCATTTACCGTGTTCGCTTTTTCATTTTTCTGAATGAGAATTTGTCAGACATAAATGGGAAACGAATCATAAGTTCTAATCAAGTTAATGCAAGAAAAATTATCCTAAAGTTATACCACTATACTAAAAAAGTCTGCTCATTTTTATTTTATTGACGCAGGATAGGAAAAAATTTCAAATAAAAAATGTAGACGACAATAAAATAACGAAATAAAATAAATTAATAAAATAAATATTCTTTTTACAGAGTTATTTCAACTTTTTTTTAAATTGTACCTACATCTTAGTTTTGGCCCAGGCAGGGCTGGTTCCCTGAATATCATTTCAAAATTTCAACATTATTTGTCATTTACACGTTGCGTAAAGTCAATCCGGGGACACACTGTATAATATGCTTTATAACTACATTAAATAGTAGTTTTTCTTTTAAATTAATGTTGTCTTGTGTAAGAAAAGCTTGCAAACGAAAAATCGCAGTTGCCACGAAACAAGAGGAAAATTAATTAATTCAACGCTTACGTTAGGAATTGTATATTTAAGACGCTGTTGTTCAAATTAAAAATTTTAGTACATGTATTATATTCAATAAGAAAGTAAATGCAACATCTCTACCAAATTCCTTGCCTGTACTAATTTAAATTTTTTTAAGGTCGAAACCTATTTGCACTAATTTTGGGATTGTCTTACTCGCATTAAAGTCAGGAATCAAAGATGATTTGTTTGGTTTAGATAGATAGGTGATAATATTATGTAGATAACTTATCCCAGAAACTAATAATTACATACATTAATATTCAGTAAAGCTACTTACTTGAATTTTTGTAATTAAATTTAAATTTAAATTAATTTTATTCAACAAATCTGCAGTTCTTATGTAGCTTAATAAATTATACTTTCGAGGTCATCACTTTTTAAAATTTTTGCATAAAATCTAATATATAAAAAATAAATTAGATATAGTCTGGGACACTTCGGGAAGACGGAAGTTGTTATTACATTATAAGGAAAACTTTGGATTCACGGTTTGGTTTATTTAAAAGAATTAAACATTTTAATATTGCCTAAAACATTAATTTGCGCTATGTAAGCAACTGTTCATTTATTACGTATAAGGTTTGGGGAGACTAAAATCCGATTTTTCTTACTCCTGGGCGGGAAGAGCCATGACAATTTATAACGCAAGAATTTTATTTTTTCGCAATTGCAGACAGGCTGACTGGCTTCTGAACCCATGGACAGCTAACAACGAATATATTTGTTTTTTTTTGTAATCGGTTTTTCATCACTTTATATTATAATATTTATAATTGTTACAAATTGAAGTACCCATATTGTTTAAATGTAAATTTTTTTTCCAAATATAAAATAACGATACCTATTATTTTCATTAATTTCACTAATATTGTATGGAAAATATTTTTATCTTACGTAGGATTAGATGGAGGGAGCAAAGATTATACATTTTCTTATTTTTTCTTATAGGGTGGGAGGGAGTCTAAAAGTACTAAAAAACGTTTTACATAATAAATGAACAATACTAAGTACTAAGTAATACTAAGTAATGAACTAAGTACAATATTGTGTACTGTACAATACATATTAATATTAGAAGGTTCGGATTTTTGACGTTCGGATTATAGATGCTCTACTGTATCTACTATTTTCGGAGCGACTTTCGATATATTTTATTTCGAATACTACCGTATCCGTTTATTTTTATAAACTTATTGTAATAATTGTTGAGAAAAAATTTTAATATTTATTTATTTGCATTCTTGAAAATTTAAATGACACAAAATAAGTTATCGAAATATTGAAAATTTAATTTAAATATATAAAATAAATTGGACATTTCCTTTAATTATGATAATAAATATATAAATAAATTCCCGTTATAAATAATAAAACAACGTTTGGGAAATACAAGTTCTCCGACTAATTACATGTGGTAGAATTTGCTTTAACTCACGATCAGACGAACACGCTGACTAACTAAGCATCTTTCCGGAGTGCTCCAGACTATAGCTATGTTTATTTTATAAGCTTTTAATACCAGGCGTTCCATCAATTATAGTTTTAAATTTGTTTGAAGGTTTTATTAAAATTAAAAAAAATATGACCCGTGTGTACATCTTAACGTAATTTGAAAATGCGCTCTTGCGCGATTCATTCTGATTTCATGGAAATGTCTGATGTCTGATGTCATGATTAGTCTGTTGTTATTTTTTCAAGCAGATAATCTACCTAAATAACTTGTGTTCGCGAAAAAATTGGAGTAGGTAGATACTTGTTTAAGTTTAACTTTTAATTAAAAAACAAATCGTATAGTACCTAAGTACTACAATGCCATATAATAAAGTTTTGTAAGTTTAATATATTTATATATGTACATAAGTATGTATAATTTTAATGAACTTGGTCCTTGACTAAAACACTAACTAAATTAACCTCAAGGTTTCGTTCAGTCGTTTACCTAGTAATTAACAGATTATTGTCAATGTGAAAATTATCATGGATTATTTATTGTCTGGATATTATGTAATTTTTTAGATTACCTACAATATTACAAAATTTATTATAATTTAATATATCTAAATTCAAGAGTCTTATTTAATTTGATTTATTTTTAACTAACATATTATGTAAGTAAAAAATATTAAACGTATTCTTACAAACAGATGTATTAGAAGTACTGCCATACACGCTTAAATTATATTAATTTTAAAGTTTTATAGTAGGTATTTACTTACATATGTATAGGTAGGCAATTGCTGCAATTATTAAACTTTTCATTTTGTGATTCACTAGTCCTAGAGAGCATTTCGGAGCAATAGACCATAAAGATAGTAATTGTAATAGATTAAAGGCGTGCAGTTCATGAACTATCATTATTTCAGTCATAAAAAAGTTTTAAGCACGTTTAGTACTAAAGCTGTGTTACCTAATCGTTATTATACAAGAGAATAGAATGCTCAAAACTTCATTTTTGGAATATTTTTGTAATTTCCGAATAGGTACTTTACATTATACATACTATTTTTTAATTAAGTACAAACTTTAATGAAATGTAAGACCCAAATTGGTTTACTTCGTGACATGGGTATTGGTGCAAAACAATTTTTTTGCTTTTTTGAGGCTTTCTCAAGTACCCAAATGTGTCATACGCCATTCGATAGAAAGGGCCCTGCCCCTCTAGCCCGTGCCCCTCTGCTCTTTCTAGCAAATCAACGGTTTGAAGTTTGTCACTCTGTCACAAAATAGCTCCAAGTTACGGAAATTATAAAAAAGAAAATTGTAAAGTAAAAAAAAATCGTGGGTGCTTACTATCAAAATAATATTTTAAAACATATTGTTTAAAAAGTGAAAATATACGTACTAATACCTATGTAATTATGTATCTAAGTATATATTCTTTTAAATACAGTTTAAGACAGTTTTGTTGTTTTAATTAATGTTTTTAAAATAATTTGAATCTATTTTTATATATAGACAAAAATAAGACCAGGCGTTTTAATACTTTTTGTACAATAAATAATAACTTTCTTTCTGATGTGTGGTCACGATTATGTTTGTTTTTGGAGCATATCCTTCTGCGAATAACATTTTAATATCTACCTACATTATTTAATACTTTCTCCATCCCATAACAATATAGTGGCAGATTGTGCTTCTAATTTGTCGTACAATAATAGTAGCAAATAATGAAAAAAGAAACGTAGAAAGTTACATTACTTATATTAGAATGGTGGTTATTAAACGAATTACAGTAAAACTTCGTTATATAACTCTATTTTTTCGTGATTCCGGTCCCAAATTGTAATTTATCATATAAAATAATCCGGTTATACCGCTTAAAAAACTAATATTACATCAGTCAATATACTTCAAGAGCACAAAAATTTTCAATTATGATAAGTTATTCTATCTTCCTAAATTAATGGATGATTTGGTTATAAGGATGGAAAAAACAGAGTCCAACATGTGATATACAAGTTGTTCCTATAATAGGTGGTCAAAGCTTAAAGGCACATAAAGCAAGTCAAACTACGACGAAAACCTCCATATGTTTTTTTTTTATAAAACGCCCCCGAAGGGAGATAAGCCCTTCAAATGTGGGGTTTCTAGAATGGTTTTAATTTAATATCTTCTGAACTTTTTAAGATAAATTGATGAAAATTGGTATATTTACTATTGTTTTAACGTTATTTAAACCTGGTAAAAAGCGCGCTATAAACGGATAGCGTATTTAACAATAGTATCTAAGCATATAAACTTACTTTTCTTAATCTCAAATATTAAAGTACAGTCGGCTGCAAAACTAATGTCGCGAATCACGAGCATTGCACAGGTAATACACGGCACAACGAACAAATCTACCAAAAGTACGTACGACGTGTAAGATATCTTGCAAATACAAAACGGCTGCTTTAAATATTCTGGTCAAAATTTGTTCGTTGTGATGTGTGTGGCAGCGCAATCCTCAAGATTCGCGACATTAATTTTATACTCGACTGTACATATATTTTAAATGTATGTTAACATAAATTATCGAAGAGGTCTTCATTTTTCTTTTTTTAATTTGATTTTAATTAATTTGCAGTTCGCTGTAAAGACTTATGCATACCTACGCTAAAAATATAGGTGTAGGTGTATGCTTACCTGCCTTTCATTAATTTTGTAAATTGTAAGATCTTTGCTAGAATATTTAAAAATGCGTATCAACATATGAAATTAAAAATGTATTATCGTAATTATAGTTCATATATTATGAATAGATATCATATTTCTATTTAAAATTAATTATCAATTTAAATAGACATTTAATAAGCACTTATATTAAGTAGTAGGTAAATATAGTATTTAATATAAACGCTTTAAGCGTGTATTATAGTGTATTGTATGAAAATTACTTAATTGAAAGTTAATGTCTCAAGATAATAAATAAAGAATCAACATTATAATTAAACAATTTATTTTAAAGAAGTGAATTCCTTTATTTAGTTATTTGCAAGTAATATAGGTAGTGCGTATATTGAGTGCCTATGTAAAGGTTTATTTCTAAAGGTGGTGCTAACTGACATTTTAGTTTTCGACATTTAAATATCAGCAATTAGGTAACTTTTTCCCGTTATATGTATACATACCCGCATACATTGTAATGTAATAACATTAATTTAATTTATTTACACGCATTGTTATTATTAATTATAAACTTACTAATAGAACTTTTTGGTTTTAGTAAATATTAATGAGGATCATTATGAACCAGGAGCCCTTAGGGGTTGCTCCAGATTTTGTAGTGCCATGTGATTTAAAGCGTTGGAGTGAAATTCCCCCTACACATTATCTTACAGATTACAGCAACAGTGGGGAAACTGCCAAACATACTTCCTCTCCATTTCCTTACGATGACGAAATCAATCACAAAATCATTCTTTGGTAAGAATTAAATTCTATTATTTAAATTTTTTTTAATAACTGTTTCTATGCCTGTGTTACTTTATTATTGATTAATTACTAAATTACTAAATTATTTATAAATTAGGCTGGGTGACATATCATCTCTTCAAGTTGATGCAGTAGTCAATTCTACTAATGAATCTATGAGTGACAGTAATCCAGTTAGCGATCAAATATTTCAAAGAGCAGGATCAGATCTCAAGGAAGAAATTAATTTAGACATAAGAGGTAGATATATTAATAGATTAATAATGTATACGCTCAAACTATTTACAATTATTTTAATATAGAATGTCGGACGGGAGAAATTAGAGTGACGCAAGGGCATGCATTGCCAGCACGATATATAATTCATACCGTAGGACCCAAATATAACATAAAATATCAATCCGCCGCCGAAAATACGTTACACATATGTTATCGGTAAGTTAGGCTTATTGTTGTAACTCGTATTTTTTACACCTAATTATGGTCGTCCCTCGCTATTCGCGCGGTTACGTTGTTAAAACACCCACTAATTGTCCAGCCTTTATCTAGTTTGGAGAACTATAAGATAAAGACAACGAATAAGACGAAGTTACGCCCGAATTAGATTTAAAATCGGGAAATAAGATTTTATGTTTCTAAAATAGTTTTAAAAATTGATCCTTCTCTAGAACGGTCAATAAATAAAGTTTGGACGAGAACTCGAAACAACATTAGCCCCATTAGTCCAGGTTCTAAGTGCATAATCCCTGCACTTTGTGATACAGGCATGAAATTTTAGGGGTATATTGTATATACCATATTAATCGTTTGAGCCCTCATCCCTTTATTCAAAATAATCCTCTTTTAACACTCGGGGGACGTTATAAAATAGGATGTCTATATTATGTTTATACGCGTTTTCCAGGAGGCATTGCATATAGTTAAGCTACAACACAAAATGTGCGCTCCTGTAAAATTTGCTTTTTGTGGATTAAGTCGTTCTGCCAAAACGCCGTCGATATAGATTTTTCCCTTTCAACTTTGGGGCTGAATATCTCGGCAGGGGACCGTTGTAGGAAAAACGTTTATAGAAACTTAAAGTTTTATTTTGACGTGTTCTATACTAATACGTTTTCGGAAGATTTCTCATCATTTCCTAGACACTCTGTATTATTACGCGCGTATAACCGAGTATTAAAAAGGGGGTTATTTTGAATTAGGAGGTGGCTCTAAAATGGGTTTGACGTTTATCGAGGTCAGTATGGTGTATAGAATATACCGCTATTTTATGCTTGTATCACACAGTGCGGAAGCCGGTGTTATTTTTACACTAACAATAAGAACTTGAATTAAATACGATAAAATGCGCAAAAAAACTAAAAAGAAACAAAAAATAAACGAGTTTTTTCGACAAAACTTCAGATAAAAATAAAATCCTATCATTCGTTTAATTTTTACAATTTGGTGTTTGAAAGTTAACAATCTCCGTAAGTAAGATCTTCGTTCTCACGACACATTCTAAGCCTACTCCAGATCTTCAAACAATGTTCACGTATAAATGTTTTAAGCAAATTCCCGATGCGAAAACAAAAGCATTTGCCCGTAAACAAAATCAAACGTTAATGAAATGTTTTTTGTTTGCCCCTAAACAAAAGTTTAGACTTTAAATAGGGCAAAAGAAGTTTGTCCACGACAGAAATATTATTCATTTGGTTTCAGTATTTCAAAGAATATGTTCCAAAGTGAAGCAGCTATAGGAATTTGTGCAAGCTACATATTTTTAAATTAAGAAGGAAAAATAAAAGACGTTGGTGGATGCGCGACATTTTTCAAGATGGAGTACAACATCCTCAAACATTTTTGAGAGAGTCGAAGTTAAATGATGGTGCTGAATTTCGAAACTTTTAATTGAAAAGATCCGTTCCATTTGTGTTCGTATAAAATATTTTGATATTTTTATATAATAATAGTTTCAATATTTCTGTTTTTATATTCCACAAATTGTAGTACATCTCATAAACATGGAATGCTGCGTAAATCTTCAAATTTACAAAAGAGTTGTTTGTTGATTGGTCACATTTGGATTTACAATTTGTCCGCACTGTGCGGTTTGCGGACAAATGCTTGTGTTTAAAACACAAATACATTTATATAATATTAATGTTTTTGTAAATGTTTGCAAAAAGTTTTTATATATGTTTTTGTACGTTTGCGAGCAACAATATGTTGATCTGAACTAGCCTTAACAGCTATTGAATGTCTGAACTTTCAATTTCATCGAAACCTTTATATTAAAAAAAATATTTTTAATTTTGGAGAAGCAACCGCGAATACCGATGTACAACTGTATAATGATTAGGGTTTCTGAATCATGTAGTTTATTCTGTTAATATCGACGCAGTTTTGGCAGATTATCGTAAACGACAAAAAGTAAATTTTACAGGAGCGCACATTTTGTGTTGTAGCGTAGCTGTAAGCAGATGTGTTTTATGGAAATTCAAATCGATTTTTCTAATAGAAAAAATCGGAATATTGTTACCAGATTTTAACAGATGATGTCTTTGCTTTAAATGCATAAGATAGTCAGAATAACTCATTTTTGCGAATAGTGGCGTTTACGATAATTTGCCAAAACTTCATTGATATAGTACACGACTGCGTTTGTTTACACAAATATATATATATTTATATATTAACTCTTAATTACCAATTCTCATCAATGCAATTTCTAAACCGTAAATCAAATTACTATTAGGTACTTTTTTAAATAAGTAGGTAGTACGTACATTCAACGATGTAACGAGGGCGTGGCAAAAGAGGCGTCCGCTACGGGTGCAACTTAGACAGTTGCCACGGGCGCTTTATACCCTCGTTACGGCGTTGTGTATATTTGAAGGGTCAACGAATGGTATAGATCGATCGTTATAAAGTCATTATAAATATGCGCGAATAAGATAAGTACAAATAAGGCGAATAAGTGAAAAATATCAGTTGTTACTTTGTTTCATATTTCAGTAGAATTGACACTCTTACTTATACAGTCGAACTTCCATAACTCGAACTTCTATCTATAATTTTAATTTTTCTGTCTCCAAGTAAAGTTTGGAAGTTTTGAAAGCGACGAACTTTCTGGAATTTTTTGTTTTTGGTTATATATTTTTCTCATATTTTGTATTTATCCGTGCCCCATCCCCAAGAGTTATCCCCGGATTAATCACAAGAGAAGGTGAATGCATTAAAACGGAAGTGAATCGCGCATTAACAGCTTTTATTCAGAAAACTGTCGATAATGAATGTTTTTAATCTGAAACAATTATTTAAATAACAATATTTCCTATTCAGCATTTTTTGTTTCATAAACAGTACATAAACTTCCTACATCACCCTATTATATCGTGGTCTCGGTTAGATATCTATATACCTACGTAATTAAGCTAATGAAGAATATGGCACTACTTATTATATAGTATTGTATATTATACATAATATACAAGTAATTTTAAACATATGTAGGTACACTTTGTATTTCTTATTTTCCGCTTATAGCATGCTTTTTACCTACCAGTGCCCTTAAATAGCGTTAGAACGAGGTTTTACTGTATTTACTGTCAATAAACGGATATGGAAGTGTTACTTTACGTATGAGTCGTCCAAATTTTATTTGGATGCACGTCATCAATAAAAGGTTGCTAGATTATGGACGTTTCACACAGTGGTGTTACTTTGTACATCGTAGTTAGGTAAATCATCGGTAAAATATATCATTTTCCAAACTTTGTACTGCATTACAATACATATATTACAATCTTTTTATTGATGCCGTGCTTCGAAGTAAAATTTGGACGACCCTTAGGTAGTTTTATGCTGGCAATTCTACAACTCGAATTTTTTCAGTGAACAACAAAGATTCGACTTGGGGAAGTTCGACTGTAGGCGAAATTGTAAAAAAAGCTGTAGATAATTTATTTGTTCGAATTTTTTATTCCCTTATCATTTTTATCTTTTCAAATTGTTTATTTAATATATGACTATAAATTACAATGCAGTATTAAATAATAAATAATCAGTTCATTGGTTTGTTGGTTCATTGGTTTGTTGAACTATGAATATCACTCGAAATTTGTATTTACTAAATGCATTACATACGACGTTCTAAAATTTAAAAAACAAAGCTGTTTTATAAGTTCATTGGTTGCACCATTAAACAGGTCAAAAGGGTCAAAAAATAGTTACAACGATACCTGAAAATAGATAATACTTTTTACATAGTTACCTAGTAGGTATTAATCATGCATTCTACTCATAATGCTTAATTTACGTTTACGATTCGCTTTATTTGTTGTTTATGTAACTGATTTGATTAGTTAATTTTATGTCATCTGCTCTACCTTATATCAACCAGTCATAAATAAATATTTAAACAGCACATAAATATATGAACGGGTCTATTATTAAATAATTGACCGATATGCCAAATAATTTTATGGGTAGGTAGGTAGGTACTTATTTTGACGCCTGCTGCAATGTCTGTGATTAGTACAATTAATTAAACAACATTTAAGCAAAATAGCAATCTAATTGCCCTTTTTTTTCAATACCTATTGTACCTAATTATTTTTGTCAATTATATTTAAAATAAAATGTGGGATACCTACTTATGTTATGATCATTTAAACAAAATGTTTGATTTTAATAGTGTAAATTCCATAATTTTTACTATAAATGTAAAATGTTGTTAAAGTTAAAAAATTGATTTGGAGGTCTTTCCTTTCGTCAGTTTTAGATTAAATTGTAATTGTGTTGTATTTTCAGAAATGTTCTTCAAAAATCTCAGGAAATGGGTTTACATTCAATAGCTCTTTGTGTAATCAATTCAGTTAAACGAAATTATCCCCCAGATGAAGGTGCACACATAGCATTACGTGAGTATTGTTATTATTGTTTTATACAATATTAAAACCATGTTACCTATTAAATAAATTTAATTAATAATATGATTAGTTACTGCCATGGACAAAATTATTATGTGCCCATTCTCAATTCTCAAAAATAACTGATAGGAAAACCTTATATAGAATTGTTATTGTAGTTTAAGCTACATATATATTACCATATATTGGAGTTATACTTGCAACTCCACTTATGGGTTTGTTATAATTCGTTTTAGTATTTTCTGTGTTTCTAAACTTGAAATTGAATGGTTGTGTAGAGTGATGTTGGTTATTTAAATTTGTGTATTTGTGGTATATTACAGTCTCTTTATTATCACAAAATACTTGTTAAAGTCACAAAGATGTGAATTAGTTCATGTAGTTAAATACAAACCACATGAAAAATATGGTCAAAAATACCTAAATAACACATGTAAGAAATTGGCAGATAGTTTATATTACAACGAACAACATAGGCAATAAAAAACAACTCATCTAACTGAGTTCTCTATATCTTAATTAACAATATTTTACACAAAATAATCGGGCTGTTATATTACACACGAATTTGTTGGCTGCCTCCAGTTTGAGTTGACGCAATTAAAAAAATTTTCAACACAAATATTCCTATTTTCCTGTTTTCATCGTTTTTGGTTTATTTGGACAAAACTCGCTAACACATTGTTTAGGTGATGCAGTAATGTAGTGAATATTGTAATATAACCTGAATATAATAATATAACCTGTGTCGAATAGATACCTTCAGTGCTTTTTAGATTTAACACCTTTGAATTTTGTTTTCGTGATTCTAGTGTTAATGTGGTTGTGGAAAATTTGTGGTCTTATCATATGTTGTTGTAAACAGAAATATTTTACTAATCTACAGTTTCATTACAATTGCTTAATAATTATTTGTGTTAGTTAAAAAGAATAAATGATTTACTATTAGGAAAAATACATGTTTGTTTATATATCGGTAACAAAAATTATTGATTCGATTACAAAGATTTCATGTAATGTTATAAGTAAGGGTTTATGTACATTATTAATAGAGGTGATTGTTATTATAAACAGGAAACCATTTAAAAGCTTTTGTATTCAAGGTTAGGATTGGTTATAAACCAATCCTATTACCACACCTGCATAGAATCAAAGTGCTGTAAAACATTTTATTATTTTACTTCCCATTTTGTAATTGAATAGTTAAGTGCAATCTATTTTCAAAAGTAATTTAATTATTTTATATTTTTACAGGCACAGTTAGAAGATTTCTTGAGCAACATGGAAGTTCTCTCGACACGGTGGTATTTGCTTTGGGGTCTTCTGATCTAGGAATATACGAAATATTACTGCCATTATATTTTCCTCGTTCAAAACTTGAAGAGGACACTGCACGTTGGCAACTACCCATTGATGTTGGTGGACTGGACGGTGAGCCTCTCATACCCGATCGACAAATTAGAATAATAGACAATCCTCAGCATACACTGCATCGTAAGTTTCTTTTAAGTAGCTCTAATTAAATAATTAGTAAAAGATGTAAAGTAAATATTATTGGGCCATTATTTAGGTAGTAGATTTATTTAGTGAAAAGAATTTCTCGTGTTCTTATGTAAAATAGCTTGTATATAGACAGAAATGTAATAAATTGCATCGCACAATACTTACTATGTTAAAATGCAGTCATACTGAAGTGTCATTTAACAGACCACGACTATTTTTAAAACTACATTATATTTGTTAATTGTTTTCGTATTGAAATAATAAATGCATGTTTTCGTAGATGTAGTGTATTGTTCTGGTACTTTTTATAGATGTATATTATTATACATAGTGTCCAAAATACAAATGAATTACAAATAAAAACACGTTTGTATAAAAATTATTCATCTTTTGTAGCATGTTCTCAGACTATGCATTAGAACGTATGTCAGTACTTAAGGTTCTTAATAAATTTGTAAGATTGATAAGACCTAAACTAAGGTGTGTTGAAATTTATGTAAAGATTTAAGCTCCCCCCCCCCATTCTTTAGATGATCAGTTTGTCCGGCGACTGATTCGTCGATGAATGGCAACAACAGATAAGTCACTAATGAATCAGGGTCTGGTTGTGAGTTTGCAAATTTGATAATCGAACCCACGACCGGACCCAGACCAATCTGTGCTGTTGGTAACTATACCACTAGTGTGTGCTAGCAAAGATTTGTCAGACGACCCTATTCAATAATTTGTGCGTTTATTAAAATTGTTTTTTTTCTTTCTAATTTAATTACTATAATTCAAAACGTCTTTCGAAGACAATAAATCATTTTGGGAGGAGTTTATCTTGGTATATTTTCTATTTTATATTTTCGTTTTTTTCTATTGTTTTCATCTAATACAATAATGGTACTCAATGCCAGATCAATTTTTGCCTTTTTGAACAAAACACGTGGCATAATGCTTACTTATTTTGTTGTGTGCCCACTATGTTCAATATATGAATGAACTGTCCGAGTAATGCGTTAGCAAACACGGATTGGTCGTGAGTCGGTTCTCTGCTGCGAGTCGGGTCCAAGTCTGTCTAATGAACATTTAGCTTTAGATTTAAAAATTAAAATCGTGATCCATATAGAAAATAAATGTTATTAATTTGAAATATTTGTAAATTAATTGTTGAATCAGAAGTAAATTTTGATAGTATCTGCTTATGCAATCGTTAGCTTTCAAAAATTAGTTGGGACCTTTATGCGGTGAAATACGGTATTTGAATATTTGTTAAGATTCTAAATAGATATTATAGTTATGAAAGTTTTTGTCGATTTCCTTGGTCAATAATATCGATGATTGCAGTGAATAAATAATGTTTGTTTGAAAACATTCATGGAAATCACGTTATATCAAATCAGAGTTAATTGGGTGGCATTAAATAGGGTCTTATAGTAATTATTTTTTTTATTTAGTTTATTTTTAAAATGATAGAAAAGTATTTTATTGAAGGTACTCGTCGTTACGAATTAATAGAAGTGTTTGAAATCAAATAAAATTCCTTTGATGAATGCAATGTTTTAAGTAAACAAAAATAAAATAGCTTTTTTTATCTTTCGCACACTAACTGCATACTCATTGTATTTTATAGAACGGCAACCGAAATAGAAAGTTAAAACTAATTTTAAAGAGGTACACTCCCTCTTTCTTAAAAAAATTAAACTATTGTACTATTTGCATATTAAGATTTCTTTCTTATAATTAATGGTCTTTGTCTTTTATTATTATTATTCTAGATTTTAAATATCTTTAAATTAAATTCTTATCTAAGTGACAAACCATTGTTCGTAATTTATTTAAATCTCTTCAAACATTAGTTATCTATTTGACGAGATAATTGTTTATGTAAAAAAATGTGTTACTTTAAGTACAATAGCAACTAATGGCTAGACGATTATCAATCAAAATGACCTGTAAAGTGTCATATTGTCGAAGAAATAGCATTATTTTTAATTAAAATACAGTGGCTCATAAAATATGTATTAATGATTATTAGGTCATTAGGAGAATTAAGCATTACCATGATCAACGAATCATTTGAATACTCATGTGAGTAGTAATATGATATTAATTTAAATGATTTCTCCTAAAATTAAATTTGAAAAATTCTAGTCATAATGGAATAATTAACCAAAATTACTTTTAAAAGAAGTGTACAAAAATACAGAAGTAATTTTGCATAATTTCCAAATAATTGCAATAGTAATAGTTTCTGAAAATAATAATGATTTTTGTAATTGTAAATATATGAAATCCATTATTACACACATTTACATCTGGTATCTTCGTATATTTAAATTAATTCCTTGTTAATCCTTGTTATGTTTTAATTTTTGCTCATCGACCGGCAATTAATAAATATCTTATTCATTTCAGCCGACGAAGAGTCAATAGACTTATCTGGCCATTTAGAGTCTGCTGTTACTGTAAGCGACCACGCATTCAGTCAAATGCAGGGCGACTTGGATCAACAAAGACTTTTGGGGGAACGACCCTTAAATGATCCCTTAGCAGATATTATGGTTAGAGAAATTCAACATCAAGAAAGGTAAGGCTAATATTTATGTATGTATATGTTTCGAAAAGCATTACTGCCCCTACTAATTAGTTTGAAAAGTTATTTTTATCAGCATGTCTGCGTGTATGTACAGAAATTTTTCTGGCACTTTATTCTAAACTGTTTTGCTGATAAGTTTTGCTGTACGGGACCATTTGCATTTAAGTTGCCAGCATTCTATCGGGTATGGTGGAATGCTTTTTACCATTTATCTTGCTTCTTTGTCAGTACAGCAAGCAACGCCGTATCTGGTAGAATGCAGCTTAATGGAAAGGGTTGGAAATGAACCGTATCTTTTTGTGCGTAGAAATACAGAAGTGAAATTTTCATTTGAAAATTGTACAGGTATTTTAAAGTGAAATTAATGCAAACAAATGTTTGACAAACTTTTAGATTAGTGATTATTATAACGTCTAAACTTTAAACGTCTACAACAGAGCAACTGTTATGAATTGGGCCCATGTTTTTAAAATATTTCTTCGAGTTTGTACAGCATGTCAAACAACACTTTGCACACACATACAAAATCGGAGGCTCCTTTTACCTTGTCGTGTTGGAGGCTAAAAATTGGGCATTTCTGTAGCTCTTTCCGTTCCTTCTTGTCGAGAACTGAGAAATTCTTATTTGTTTATTTTTTAATATAAGGATACAAATACAAACAAACTAAATTCGTAAAAGCTGCTTATATAAAAATAAGGGGTGCATACCTAAATCTATAATATTAATAACGAATTGCAAATAAGTGCATTATTCTTCTGAAAATGGGACAGGTAATTTTTGTTGCTTTACCAAGCACCATAATAAACATTTTAAATACCAAAATTCAAAAATAAAGAGAGCACCCCTCCCCCATCCCGTACAAATGTAAATTGCGTTTGAGTGCTTAATAAGTTGCCTATCTCTTGCGGTTCGATCAGTGACAGAAAAATATCATCAATAATAAATTACCAAATTGTTTACATACCTACATACTTGTTTTATCTAAAAATAATAGGTACTGTTGGCGTCTCAAGAGAAGACACTTGACGGCTGAGGTAAGGGGATGCCATTTGTACACGTTTTCCGCGATTGCACGCAAATTATTTCTCACTGTAAAAGTGCCTCCTGGGAGGCTGCCAGTAGTGGGTATTATGTTTTATTAAATATCTCTCTAATAATTGTTTTGCTTTAATGGATTTTATACATAATACACAAAATATTTTTCTTGCTCATGTTCTATTTACTCCTGCTGGGTATGTTTTCCGAACAGAAGATAACTCAGATATTGGGGCTGTCTGTAGTTTCTTAATTTAAAAATTTTATGGGTCCAAAGGCTTTTTCAAAATTTCGAATTCACTAAACCTTTGTTCAGTGGTTGAAAGTATGTCATTGCAAGTTCTTATATGGTATCCAAGATAGGTTCCAATTCACGTCATCAATAAAACCTCGTATTTTTACAGTTTTAATAAATTGCAGTCTTTCTTTATACCATCTTAATATGTTTGCAGGTAAATCATTGATAGATTATATCGCTTTTTAAACATAGAACTGAATTATAAATATACAATTTAGTAACTTTTTATGAATTGGAACTCATTCTGGATACCCTAACAGGTATTACCTAAAGAAATCATCTGACGTGTTCAATTATTTCACTCATGAATTCTGTTGTAATTCAAGTTTACATAATTTTTATTGATAAAGTATAAGAGAAATGATAATGTGATTTACAATTAGGTAGATAATATTTGCTACATTTGTTATTTTATTGTAAAACTAATCTGGAGTTCGCGTTTTACATCAAATTTTCTGGTTTCTTATTAAGTAATTTAATTTAAGTGATTAAGTGATTTATTATTTAAATCATTTTTTAATTAAAAATATTAATGCTTTGATATTGAACGGTCTTTAATTTTAAATAGCTATAATTATAATGTTATTTTATCGATTCCAACGAACTTTTTGCGATGATTACTTATCTACCTATTATACCTATAAAGTTAAACAATATAGCACTACATTTTTTACTGGAAAAAAAAATAACAAATAGGTATGAATGTTATCTGTATAATGTCGAATTTTAACTTGAACTAAATTTTATAACTTTTATGTCCATCAGTTTGTAATAAAAATGTAAAAAGTATTTAGATGATAACTAATAGTTGGAAATTATTGGAACGAATTCAAATATAAATACAGCAAATTGAATCATTGTTAATTTTTTCTATTTATCGTCGCGTACTACAATGACGTTTTTAATCTTGTTACAGAAAAGCGAGAATTGTAATGTATTTCCGTAGTTGACTCGTTGCTGCATAAAACTGATAGCTTACCTATTTTAATTTCAATGCCGAGTTTCTCGTTTCAGTAAACTTCTGCGTTCTGTTTAGCGCCAGTTGTGTATTTTCCTATTAAAATAGCTTTTGTTTTCATAGCTCTATTTATAGAAAATATTTGAATTTTCAATTGCGTTTTGCAGATTAGTTCTGAAATTGCTTTTGTAAACGATTCAGTTTAAAATATGTACTAGTTGAAGGCCATCTTATGTTTGTTATGCTGTGTAAAGTTGTTATTGTCTATAAAGAATAGATACATATATTACCATTATCATTACCATAAAAGATGTTCGAATTGAAAATAGCAAAATTTATTAAATTTCTACAACATAAATAAACAGCAAAATTCAATACGATTTAGGCGATTTCAAATTTAAAAAGAATAATTTTATAATTAGACAGATACCTAAATTTTTATTTTTTCATTAATAATATTAGTATGTAGCTATTGTTTGTTATCAATGTAAGTTTCACGTAGTAATCATTTGTTGCTTTTATGTAAATTATTTGTATTAACTATTTCAGTATTGCATTCAAAGTAGGGATAATCGGGTAGTACGTACCAAAATTTTGAACTGTTACATATTTTTTCTTTTTAAATATTTTTATCAGATAAATGGTTATTGGGCTTCCTTATATATCTAAAAAATCGAAAATAGTGATTTTTGGAAAAAACTATCTCCTAGTAAATTGAGTTTTACTTTACTAGAGACAAAAACCCGGTTTTGCCCCAACGATAGAGTAAAACCGGGTACCCATTTAAAACAGAAAATACCTTTCAACAATTTTTATGTTACAGCTTAGAAATTCAGTTAATGGAAGAACAAGTCAAAGGTGTTGGTCACAGTCTAGTTTTTCAGATTTTCTTTTGTAATTTTTAAAATTTTCGAAGAGTCAAAAATTTATGTTTTTTTCTGCACTCTCCTTGGCCTTCTTTTCGAATTTATTTTCTTCTGCTTGCTCGCTTGAACTGAACATACAGTATAGGAGGTTATATGAACAGATGTTCAGTTAACCTGCAGTGTTTCAAAAATATATGTTATTTATTTCTGAAATATGTCACATTGTAGAGTATTGTTAAAAATTTATTGTAAAAGTATTAGTATTGTAAAAACAATATTGTTTAAAAATTACCACCTCAAATAAAAACCAGCAGTGATAGGTTTGCGAATTTGATATACTTTCCTTTTGAACAATTTAATTTTACCCTGTTTTTGATTTTAATATTCACCGATTATTTTATAGGTACTTTTTAACGTGAATAAAGCCTTTCGTATGTACAATTTCCTTTTTTTTTGTAAAACACTATATTGACCATGAACCATACTGCAAGCTTTTAAAAATTAGCAAGTATAGCGCCCCTTTCTACAAGTTATAAGTAAAATAATTTTTGTGATATATGATTATATGTAGGTATATCAAACTAATGAGAACTAAACAAGTTGTCGATCTAAAAGTACCTACACACGCAAAAATTGACTTACAATTAGTATTTCCAAAAAGTGGTCCAGTTAACCCCTCTCTACCCTACTTAACACTTTTATTTCCCATTAGAATTTAATAATTATTGGTAGACATTCGTAATGAATGAAGATTTTTAAAATATATAATAATCATAATATAATATATAAGGGTTAAGGGTCTACTACTCTTAACTCTCTAATCACAATTTTTTTAATTTCGGATTTCCAAGAATGGAGGATAAATTTTTTCCATTTTAGAATCAAAAGTACTCTTTTTTAACTTCGATAAAATGAGTCGTATTCGAGAAAATCGCACATAATTGCTAGAGTGCAATAAGTATTTACTTACATAGCATCGTTAAGAGCATTATTTTCAAAAATATTATAATAAATAAAAGTACTTTTGTATTATTTGTTTATTTTAACTATTAATATTAACATAATTATTACCCACATTATTATTATCTTTGTTTTATCACATTACATTAATATAGGTATATCTAATAGTAATTATAATATTACATATTATAGTTGTATTAACAATTTTATTATTAGCAATATTTATAGAGATACTTTCATTGACTCATTATCAGACAGTTATCTGTAAAAATTGAAGATTTATTATATGATTATACGATACACTTAAATTTGAACTTACCCAAGTTGATCTCTGACGCATTATTTATATTTTTGTATCTAATCTGATCTATTAAAACGTAAATGCTTAGGTATTTGAAATGTAATGTTTTAAAATGGTATACCTATACAATTTTTAACAATTACAATTTAGATGTCCTTCAAAGATTGTAAAATTATTTTTAACAAATTTCAAACATATTCGTAGGCAGTTTAAACTTTATTGCGATTTTTTGATAAATAAATCGAGGTCGATTTTTAGATACGAACGTATGTGGATAGTTATTTTGTTATCGTAATATGTGTTCTTTTTTAATTTTTTTGCGGTAATATTTATATCTATATGTACAGGGTGTTTTGTTGAGGGGCGACCACGGCCGACGCCGAGGGCGATAAAAACCTCAATACGCATCGATTTGACTCGCATACGATATATGTTAGGCGAAATTTGTTAGTTTAGAAAATATTTTAGCTAAACTCCACAAATGTCCACACATTTCGTCATTCTGGCTAAACGAGACAGTCAAATAATGGGCCTATCATCAGTACTGATGACATCCACAACTTATCTCATTTTTCAAATAATATTTTGATTAAAATCATCTCGGTTAAAAACAGTTAAATTTAGGTATACGGTTTAGGCATAAATTATTTATTATTTATAGGGTGTTCCATTTAAAAAACAACAACTTTGTTTTGTCACGACTTTGTGACCACTGTATAGGTAATTAAGTTTTCTTTATTGTAAATGGATTTTAAACAACCCTAAAACGTTTGTGTTTAACATTTTTTACTAGCTATCTTTACGAAATAATTTACCGTTTCCATCCATATCTATCGCAGTACATAGTAGTTTGGGACACGAAACTTTTGATACAATTTTTCGTTTTTTATGTGCATTCATTTATTACTAGGTACATTAATTATGACTTACAAATTAAACTTTTGTTTTCGAAATGTTTTTTTGTTATTTCTCAAAAAAATTGTCGTGTAACTATGTAATATTTTTACACGAATGAAAAGATAATGTAAATATCTACCGAATAAAAAAAAAAGATATGTTGACATTTAAAATAAAAGTGGCATGTCGTTGCGCTTTTGTTTTTATTTCGAAATAAAAACAATATACACGATAAGATGACGATATTATTACTAAAAAACTTTTATTGAAGACTTTTTTTGGTAAAATGAATATTCGTGTTGCTACAAGGAATATTCCATATTTTTGCGCTAGCCTGAATATTTATGTATAATTATGTGATTAAAAGAAACATCGTTCATATTTAATAACCTGAACGTTTCCCTAATTCGAACCCTCCCAGTTCGAATTAGAGAGAACGTACTGTACAATGTAAATATTGTTATTTCCCAGACTGCTTGTGTGAGAAAACAATCACTAATCAATATACATATCATATTAATGGTTTACACGCAATTGAAATTGTTTTCAATTAAATTGAGGACAAGAATAGGTATATGTTGAAATAGGCAGATCTTCGCGTGTACTTTAATTAATTATTTGTTTTATGGATAACAATACCCGGATTTATTTACTTTTTAATTATCGTAAGATACACGTACGTCATATTTGATATAGGTACTTAATTAAGTAGAATCATCACTTTTGATTCGTACGCGATAATAATTCGTTTCGTTGTCTATACGTGGATTTTGGAGATGTTAATTAAGTAGGTGTATGTGAATCAGTTTTCGCGATTTTTCCGTTTCGAGATAAAAATATTATTTAGTGCACTGACATTCGCTATTTCAAAATATCTAAAATTAACTTGCCTCGCAAATGGTACACAAGTAGGTAATTAATTATACATATATAGCTACACGGCAAATATTTTTATTAAAATAAACCGGAATATTTAATTTGTCCCTAGTTACCGTAGAATTTTTTATGCTTCTCATTTTATAAACATTTTACAATAACGAATTATCTAAGTACCCACTACTGCTGCGCGTTTGTTTGAGTTGCGCGTTTACCGTTCGCAACTTGATCAACCGAAAAGAGATGTAGTAATTCATGTGCCAAGCATCAATCGGGGAGTTACCTTCGTTACGTTTGCCGGTGAAAGCGCTTCTTGTCGCAACAAATTAAAACAATTAATCATAGTTGTTCCGAAAGCGTGCTATAGGTATTATGTTTAAAAAATGATGGCGGTTGATATCGAACAGCCCGCTTTGTTCAGTAATTTAACAAAATTTTTTGGAATATCTTCTACAGAATATGACCAAGACAGGTATACTAGTTATTGTTGTTCTGTACGTTTTTCGTTTTAACAATGTATATGTCCGCGTTAAATTAATCTAAAACAAAAATCGCGAATCGCAATAGTTATTACCCACGTACGTTAATTGATTGTGAGATAAAAAATTATTTTTGCGAATTTTTCGGTCTAATCGATTTAGCTAATTTTTGCAAGTATTTAGGTATTTACATGCACATACGCCTAAATATCGTCGCTTATAAGACAGTTAACAAAAACAAATAATTTTCATAAAAATCCAAATTTGTTGCAATATTTTAAATCGCCAAAGATTTATTTTATTAATTAAATTAGTTTTGTAATATTACTTCGTCAAAATTATACGAGGAAAAAGGTGACATTGAAATCTACATTTCAATATCTGGTAATTGTAATTTAATTGCAAATGTGTTATTAGATCTCCACGCTCTTTTTTTTTAATTAGCTAAAAACAACTATTTTTATATCCATGCCGTAACTAGTTTCAAAAAAATGCGATTCTATTTTTGAACACTGATTATTTTATTTTCATTTTTAGAAAAATATTGCATTTGTAGTATTATTATTTCTATTTGCCGCTGATAAATTGAAATAATGATAGGTACTAAAGGAAGAAAAAGAAACCTATGGAATATAATAACGCCTTAATAAGTTTCAAGAATAACTTCTCGAAATTTTGTGAAAACTCCATTTGGACGCAAACGTGTTTAAAACATTATTTTGTGCATGTCTTGCGTGGATATCGATTATTATCGTAGTACAGGGTGGAGACCAAAAGTTTAAGATTGAATCAAAATTTTACGAAAAAACAGTATGGGCAATAATGCGTTTTTCTTGAAATTTTGCGAATTGTCGAACTCGCCGAAAATACATTTATTTCATTACTTTATTATTATGGTACACCCCCTTAATTTTGTTATTTACTAAGATAAAATTTTCAAATTTGTTACATCACGTCACTTTTTGACATAACAATTGTGTTTTTCTCACATCCGGTTTCGCCAGAACTGACAACAATTTTGGATTTTCAAATAGGACACCCCCGTATATTGTTACATTTTCAGAATCTGCATAATGTTATGAACATAATGGCACTATGAAGTGCCACTTATGAAAGTGGTTTAGATTGTCAAAAAAAATTGGTACCTACCTAATTTATTTTTTCAAATTTTGTCCTGTAAATTAGGTTGTATTAATCTCATAAACAAAGATGGCACGTCGGTAGATTCGTCATCGAATTTACTTGTCCATCATGGTTACCTACTATTTAAAAAAATTAAGTTTTGATGCAAAAACTATTATTGTTGGCAACTTTATCAGATGATAGGTCGAGCAATTGGTTTTTGGCGTGATTTTATTTTTCGTTTTCGCAAAATTTCGAGAAAAACGCCTTATTATATAATCCATAGTTTTTGACAAAATTTTGGCTTGATCTAAAACTTTTTGTTTCGTTTCCGTATATTGAGAAATATCGATTTCCACGTAAAACAACACGTATAAAATAATGTATTAAACGCACATTCGACGAGATCGAATTTTCGCAAAATTTCGAGAAAAACGCGTTAACGTCTACGGTTTTTTGATAACCTAAAACTTTTTGTTTCTTCCACCCTGTACTATGAAAAATACCAATTTCCACGTAAAACAGTGCACAATATAATGAAATAAACGCGTTTTCGTCTAGATCGAGATTTCGCAAAATTTCGAGGAAAACTCCTGACCCTGACCTAAAACTTTTTATTTCGACTAAAATTTTACCAGATTTGAAGGAACTTGACTGTTGATTAATCAAAAATTGTAATGAAACGGGTACCTATTGTGTGGAACTTTATTATTATAAAAAATATATTTTATAGAATTGTAGGTTCTATTAATTTATTGTTATAAGATACTTATACTTACATATTTGCTATTTGATTAAAATTAAATACATACTAGGTACATATGTAATATATAAAGTTGTTCGTGCTAGGTAAACGTTTTTCTCATTATTTATATCTGAATAAGATAAAGATAACGTTACAAAATATTACCTAATTTAAACAAAATTACATATTACAATTATATCAGAATAGGGCACTTGCCCATTTTTTTGATTTTTCGCTAAATTTAGTTTAGTTAAAGTTTATTAAATATACAAATTTTAAATTGTAGCGTTATAAAATTTGTTATTTAACTTTGAAATTCAAACTATTTTCGAGCGCGCGAAAACTACCTGTGATGTAATTGTACATTGTAAGCTAGTGAGAGCCATGAACACTAGGAATGAATGAAAACGTGTCGATTAAATAATTTTATTAAGTACCTATACAGCCTATAGACATATTAGCTATATCATTGTATCATGTTAGCTATAGTATCCTTTACTTTAAATATTTGTCTTTCGGATTAAAATGTATTCTATCTCCTTAGCCAATGTGACTTATTCTATGTTTAGTTAAATTTAACCCTCTTGTGCATTGTATCCACTGTAGTGGACGGGTCGCTTAATGCATGAAAAAAAGGAATTGTTTCATTAAATTACATAAAATAATTTTTAGTGAATAGTTTTTAATTCACGAGAGGATTAGGAGGTGGTAATAGATTTTAATCCGAGTCGAAAATTTAAAGTAACGGCGACTATACAGATATACCGAATACCCTACCTACATCTTAATGCATTAAATAAAAAAATACATTAAAGTAACTTTCTATTATTTTGCAGATATGAACGTCTATTGCGTAGGGCGAAAGCTGAAGACCTAACAGAAATATCAGGAATAGGCTGTTTATATCAAAGTGGCGTCGATAGGTTTGGTAGGCCTGTTGTTGTTTTCGTTGGTAAATGGTTCCCTTTTAACAAACTTAATCTCGACAAGGTTAGTAGTTTTGTTTGAGAAATACATTTTTGTTGTCTCATACACGTCGTTTAATTTACGTAATTAATATCGAATTCCTATTTAATAAAGCACGTTTATTAGTTGCCTATAATTTTAAAAGTATCGATAATTATATTAACCAAAAGTAATTGTAATAAGAAAGGTCGATAACATCTAATCTCGCTAATAATTTTTTCATTTGATTGCAGGCATTACTGTACCTGATATTGTTGTTGGATCCCATTGTAAAAGGCGATTATGTAATTGCATACTTCCACACACTCACATCAAATAGTAATTATCCATCATTCTCATGGTTAAAAGAAGTCTACAACGTATTGCCTTATAAATATAAAAAGAACTTGAAAGCCTTTTATATAATTCATCCGACATTTTGGACAAAGGTACCGTCGACAATTCCATCGTATTGATAACAAGTTAATAATAAAATTTTCTGTAGATGATGACTTGGTGGTTTACGACTTTTATGGCTCCAGCTATTAAACAGAAAGTGCACAGTTTACAAGGTGTCGAATATTTATACGCTATCATGTCGCCCGATCAACTCGAAATTCCGGCTTATATCACAGAATACGATATGTCGGTAAATATAAATATGTTTCATCGTTTTCGTTTAACGTATTAACTTCCTTTCTGGTTTAGATAAATGGTCTGCGGTACTTCCAACCAGGAGCACAAACGTAAAAGTAATGTGGATCGTTACTGACCAATGTGCCCAAGATTTCAGTGATAACTTGCAATATTAAACTTGTGCTATGCTGTGCTGTGCCAACTTATTAAAACTGTAGTTATGAAGCTGTGTAAGGCTACGGTAGAATTTCACCACGAAATTTAATCATTGTTTAACTTTTTTTTATTATCACATTCCATATTTTAAATTAACGATTCATCTGTTTTAAGATTAATTTATAAATATTCACAGTGTGTTGAATGTTTCACTTTAACTAATTAAGATATTTATTATTTTTGTGACTGTACTTCCAATAATTTTTATTAACGATAGATATTATTGCACTAGCTTATTGTTTACGTCTGCTTGCCTAGATATTGAAATCAAGAGAAAGTATTAATAAGTACAGCTGGCATGTGTATTTCGAAGTGCTAACAAAATCAATTTGTTTTTACTGAATTGTTAATAGTTGATAATTGAATAAAAATTTATAATTTAGTGTAGAAGTTCCAAGCCTAAAACAAGTTACGTTTTTTAATTGTTAATTTGTTAAAAATGTAAAAGATAGAATTTATTAAAAAAGAATTTATTCTAGTGCATAATATGTAGTATATAAATATAAAGGCTATTCAAATTTTATTTCGATGTACATCATCAATCAAAAGTTGCTAGATGATATTTCACACGGTGGTGTCGTCTCGTACCTACCTTGTATTTTTACAGTACTAATAAATTGTGGTTTTTCTTTGCTATGTAATATGTGTGCAAGTAAACATTCCAAACTTTGAACTGAATTACGAATATACAATTTAGTCGTCTAGTAACTTTATATTGATGATGCGCATCGGAATAAAATTCAAACGGCCTATAATTAGTCGTTAAAATGTTGTTTTGATAACTTTTCCCTACTTAATTTAGTTTAATAATGTCCATTCGTGTTATGAATTGTCCAGTTGTGCTAGCGGTATGATGGTGGAATTTGTATTGGCCTTCGTCAAATGCTAGTTAAAGAAATAATTCTGAAACGTTCACTTTTAGACGTGGTAATTGTTTTAGGAACTTCATTCTTTAATAATTTAGTTACGATGGTTAGATTACTCTATTTAAGAACATTTATAATAGAGAGAGAGGCGTTTAAGGATAATTACTCATAATTTAATGTAAAAAAGTTTATTCATGTTTACAACTAGTGAGAACTTCAATGAATGCAGTTTCAATCAGTTACTGCATTTTGTATTAAAAAAAATTAGTCTTATTGTTAAATTAATTTTACAAAACTGTTGCAAAGCGGACAATTTTTTATAACCAAAAGTGCATTTTGCAGTGTTTTGGTAGTTGGTCTTTCACGGCATATCTGATTACAAAAGTGGGAATGAATTTATTAATATTGCTTACTAAGAGAAGGAATGATACGTGCACCATTACCCTACGCCAGCCTTCAATAATATTTTAAATAAAGAAATATATTGGCCTGAAAGCGTCATGTCTTATTTAACTTTAAAAAGAACATGCAATGACAAAAATGGACTTGCCACCAAAATTCTACCAATTCCATTCATAAACCTCAAGATTACTCAGACAGATGCCGTCAGAACCATATAGCGTGAAATCAATCATGTTTGCTTCTTTCTATGTAAGATAATGGCATTGATCCAGTATTACACCGCGAAATTTGTTTAATTACAGTGCACACAATTAATTATTAGCAGTGGATGATTCCCCTACCATCATCGTGAAAGAGAGTTATTTTATCCCATACTAAACTATATTCTTATGAGTATATGATCGAAAACTAGAATGACGTAGTTTCTTCAATTTGATAATTATTACAGTGTCAGGTGGCCATTGAGCAGGCTTCGACTTGAGCAATGTTTAGATCTCCATTTACATGGAAATTTATATCGAAAAGCATGCTTAAGTCAGTACGTGCAAATCATCGACTATAAATACGAGCATTATATCTACTGTATATATTTTAACTAATTTTTTTAACTTGTGTCCAGTTTCTGAAACAATATATAAATTTATCAATCTGTAAAGTTTTTAAATTAACCAATTGTGTTAATATTTTAATATACCTACTGTTTGATTTTAGCTAATATCGAATAAATAAATTTGACAGAAACTGGCCATTAGTATTTTCGAAACGCTTGGATACCTACCATGTTATTTTGCAATAAAAATTTGCATTTTAATAAAATTTCTTTTTATTAACGCAAATAAGTTAGGTCACAACTTGATTTTGAATAACAATAACAGATTTTTGTTTTACACTACACATAGATTCTCATAGTGTATTTACAAACCTTAAAAGTTATTGGCAGGGATTTTAAAATGTTCTACCCTACAAAGAAACATCGATAAATCTACTAAATTCAAGTAACAATTGGCTATTGTATATAAAGGAGTTTATGTGGACCTACGATTTATGTATATAATCTCAAAAACAACACAAGTGCGACCAAACCAGACTTTTAATTTAAGAGCCCAAGGGTTTTCACATTTACATGAAGCTGTCACGGTAACGCTATTAAATATCACCAGACACTAATGAGATTACTTGGGGCCACTATAGGTTGTCTTTAACAAATAACTGAGCTGGTCACAAGCACACATTAGGAGGCACCGTACGCAATAAGATAACGCATCCTAATATAACATGGAGCCAAATCAGTGCAGATGGGAGCGTGGAGGCAAAGTCCATGCTGGTAGGGCCGAACGTCACAGTTGCTCTTTCGCCGGTACCCAGATGCTCGGGCCAGACTGTTCCCTAATGACTTGCTTCGCTTCTTTGTAAATATCTTCTGGAGTGTCGCCTTGTACTACGGCTGCGGATATAATTAGATTTTAATTGAATTGTTTTTGTTTTGTACAAAAATAAATTAAATCTAAATTAAAACCCCCCTCTATAAAAATCCATATATAATATCAATTGTGAAATTTGATACTAACCTGTAAAATATTCGCAAAATTCTTGTTCCATTTTTAATGCACGTTCGTGTGTTTTTTTGGCTTGCTCTTCAGTCATTCTTTTATTCATTTCCCTGTAAATACAGTTTTATGTTTAATACAGTAAAAGCAAGCTCGTAATAATTATCATTTTACTGTTAAACGTTACCACGATTTGTTCATGACGCATACACATTTCATTAAATATTTTTGTTATATTTACGCCTAAAAATGCACTAAACAGTCAAATCTTCAAAAAATCAAAATATTTCATAAAACTAGAATGACGTCATGATCAAAAAACTTCGAACAACATATAACAAACAGTGGCCTCTTAAATTTCAATTTGTGTTATATGAAAATGACAGCAATGAGTAAGACCATTTAAGTCATTTCGTGGGCCCCACAATAGACATAATTAACTTGATGCTTCTGTTTCAGTCGGTATAAAAGACAGACTTGCGAGATAGTAGGGAGCGTGCACCTGGCAATCTATTTTCTATATTTGTTACTGCAATTTGTGAGACAGTGAGAAAGTCCACTAGATGAGATATTAACTGACATACTCCTTGTAATGGTGCATCAGAGTGAATTCAGAGACCGTTGGCAGCTGAAAAGCTAACCAACATTCAGCACTCTTTCACTTGTTTTCTAAATCTTGTCATCCAGAAACATGTTTCAAGTAAGTACAAGTTTGTTTGATTGTTCTTTTTTAGGAACACAACTCAAATATGTCGTGCATTCCGTAACATGTTGAAAAAGTAATGGTCTCGACATTGGACGTTTCCGTAACAATTCAGTAAATGTTACATCCATTAAATGCAACAATTGTCTGTTATGTTATTGATACTCCTCATATTATAATAATACTCCTTTCAGTATTACTTGTGCCAATTTACAATATTGATTTTTACAAACCTCGGTTCACCTGTACTCGCCCTAAGTCAAGTTTCTGAACTTGAGATACAAATAATTATTCACATGTAAATATATTTAACATTAATGATAAATTCAGCAAACAGAGTGCATTTAAATTAATCTTAATATAAAGTTAATGTCAATCTAATACAATGAAAAGAATCTCATTTGCAACACAAAATAAACATAATATTACTTACATGATAGATTCCACCGATTTTGGTTTAATAAATATTGCAATAGGATGTAATTGGGCCACTTGTAGTCGTTTTATTGCATTACCACTTACGTCCAGGATACAATGTTTACCCTTGAAAATATGCAATGGTGCTATATTCAGATATATACTATAGTATTATATGTAGTATTAAAATATATTTAAGATAAAAAAAATAAACTTGGTTACAACATTGTATTATTAATCATTGAAGGTAGCGGAACTGTTTATAACTGTATTACTTACTTTTTCTGCTACTTCTCGAACTGATGCTACAGATGTCCCATATAAATTGTCATTGTACTGCCCCGCTTCAATAAATAAGTGATTTTGGATGTCCTTTTCCATTTGTTCTCTGGACGAAACGAAATGATAATCTCTTCCATCAACCTCATACTCACGTTTAGGTCTTGTCGTATCTGCAAAAATATTATATAAATCATTTGTAATTAACAGTAATCACCTCTAGGTTGCACGTGTTAAAACAGATATATGGATTGTCTTTCTGTTATTGTCTCAAAAATGGCAATTGAGTGGATGCATAAAGAGATAATTTATTTAACTTTTCATGTCATAAACTACATTATTTTGTAAGTAATTTGGTAAAAATAATGGATAAAGCAAGTAAGATGGAAAATTGTTCATCAAAAATAGTTGTTTACAACATTTAGTGGATCGATTTTACTATTTTATTTAAAAAAATAATAATTAAAACACAAACAAATTTAGACTAAAGGTATCAAACTTGTGTGATGGGATTTCTAGACATTAAATAGAAATCACGAACATAAAATTGTAAGAAATCTCACGTAATTCAGCAAAAATGTAAAATTTGTAAGGTTTTTAAATAGCTACCTGATACAATTTTACGAAAATGCAAGTGTACTTTAGAATACATTCAAAAACAAATGTTTAATACTCTTTATGGTGGAACAACTGTTTATTACACAACTTTTACCACATAATCTCCAGAAGTTGTTATTATTTACCAGCTCTTTCGCTTTTCTAATAATAAGTATTCGAATGTCACTTCATCGATAGCTACTTTAACTTTCAAAGTCAATTTTACATTGTACCAAGTTTGGTGTCCCATTTTCTATGGCGCCCACCATATAAAAGAAATTTTGTGTAAACATGGGAGAAGAAAAACCAACTCTACTTTCTAAAGCTAAAAACAACCTAATTAATTTTATAGGAGCTCTACAGTAAAAGGCTAATATAATTTGTTGAGTTTTATTTATTATGAACAGTTGTAAAAATAACACGCAGGAGTTAAATTAGAAAAATATGTTTCAATACTTACGTGGCACACAACTACCAAATTTATCAGGAAATTCAGAGATAAGATCATCGTTTATGCGATCTTTTAGAGGTCCCAAAATGATAACAGGTCGAGTATAATTAATCTGCATTTGCTGAACAGGCTCGTACGATAATACACTCTCTTCATTACCTGAAGAAAGAAAATTCAATGAAATTACAGATTTATGTATACGTTATGTATTTTTGAAGTTGCTATCATTGCATTTTAAATATTATATTGGGGGGAAACCTATTGGATTTTATTTTGTTGCAATACTACCGCTAAAATCTACAAGGCAGACTTTCAACGTAATAATTGAACTTAGTTTTGTTTCAAATAAACAAATGTTCTATCAAAATACAGATCTATTATATGCATATAGAACGAACTGCAAATGTCTAAGTAAAAAGCTGTAAGAAGATGTTAATTAACGTAAAAAAGTAAAAAATTGCGAATCAGCAAATTAAACATAAACATTCTACTTACTCAAAACTGAAAGATCTCTAAATTTATGTTAATGCAGAGCTGATTGATTATATGCTAAGCTATGCAGACTTGCTCTGGCTAGAGAAGTGGTATGCTATAAGTAATACAAATATGGCGATAAATTTATAAAAGAAAATAAAGGCTGATTTGTATATATTCTTAGCGAGGCTCCAATTAATAGAAGAAAAACGAACAAAAACACTACTAAAAAATATGCAGCTGCCAAATTATTAAAAAAATAATTCGAAAGAACGTAATTAAAAATAATTACATCACCTCCAATCGGTAAAAGAAATCAAAATGTACGCATACATCCTGTTTTATCGAAGTCGATAAATTAAATCGAAAGCAATCATTATAAACATTAATTATAACTATAAAATATCTATCATTCTCAAAATATATTATAGGTACATCAATTTTAAAGCACAAATCACAAAATTAACAACATGCTTAGAAAATTATTAATCAATTGCACTGTATTGTTATTCATTTTCCATGGTAAATTTATGTGTAATTATGAAAGAGTCATCAAAAAGTTACTAAGAGCCGATATTTTCATTTCCAAATAACTTTATCGATAGACGTTTGTCGTAAAAATAATTATTGATACGATTGTTTACAAGATGAAAAGATCGACCCTAAAACTTACCTAAATGAAAATTATTAAAATTACACACATGCACGAGTAGGGGAGAGTGGGACGCATTTGACAGTGGGGCACTTTTTGACTGTTGCAAGTTTACCACCCTAGTGCATATTAACCAGGCGCATATATTATAAATAAGTTCCTTCGGACTGCACATCATCCATAAAAAAATCAGTTATTTTGGTAGTGCCATTGAAGATTTGTGCTTTTAAGAGAAAAGTAGTGTAAAAGAAACAGTTTTTGGAATTTTTGGAAAGTTGACGAGTGATTTATTCGTAAAATTTGTAGGATTTAATTAAGCATTACTAGGAGTATATATTGCAACTTATTTCGTATACATAAAATTTAAAAATGTTGAGTATTTACAGTTATACGAAAACTATATATTTTGACATAGTGACAAGAATTTACAATTGAATTTTTAAGAAAAAAGCTCAAGTTCCGTAAGTTTTATCTTCAAGTGATGGGACAATATTGCGATAGTAAATAGACAAGCAAAACATTTTAGCAGTTTTACCACACCTCGAACTTGTAAATAAATACAATTTCTATTAAATAAGGTTGTTTTTCCAGTATTTTTATCTTTTGTCAAAACTGCCCCATGTTTGTGTCATATATATATATGTGGAGCAGTTTTAACAGAAATGTACTATTGCGATTTTGATTTTTTATATACTTAATAGATTAATCGTTTCGCTTTGTATACCTAATATATGATCAATTATAGTTGTATATAACTGGAAAAATGGTATTTCAAAAATTAATCAAAATGAAGTCCCGCTCTCCCCTACCTATATATATATATATATTAAATATTTGCAATAACTTTAACAACTAGTAATCTATATAACAGTTTAGTATTTCTATATTTCTAAAAACTTTCTGAAGATGAACTTAAAACAATCATTTTTAAAAATGTTTCAAAGCAGTATTTGAACTATTGACAATTTCAGTTAATTGACGCTCTACTGTAGGTATTTGTTTTTTTCTGTTTGATAAGCTTGTATAATCAATAAACATCAACAATGTAAATCTTCAAATTTTACAACTTTAACATTAATTGTAATTTAAGATATTTTTTCCAATGAACCTTTTATTATTTATAGTTGATTGTCGGTAGCCAAAAAATAATGAGCACGTGCTGATCAGCACCCACTCAATTAAGAAATTAAAATTATGATATTTCTGTGTCGAATAGTTTAAACATAAAATAATATGCAATTATGTGTAATAACAACGTAATTACAAATCAGCCTTTAATTTATGATTTCGAGTTACATTCATACTGAAAAAAAATTAACTAATACAATTTAATCGTAAAGTGAATCGCCATATTTTAAATTAAATATTTAAGGGACGTTTTGTTATTTTATAATTTAGTAGTAATTGTTAAATTCAAAAAGTGAAAGGTCAATATATTTCCGTCATGTTTAATACACGTTTTCATCATAATCTTAATTATTTTTCTCGATTAAGAAAAAAAATGTGGGATCAATGCAAGGGGCGTTTGCTCACCGCCATGCAGTCACAACATTCACACTTACTATAGTCGTCATAATTATCATTATTCTCCAGATATATTAACGTGATTTCTTCCATGTACGGTAGTTCAACTCGATATAATATTTCACCTGTACTATGAAACACAGAAAGAAGCCAAAACAAAATTTATATAGTAAACCAAAACCAACACGCTAATCGTAATAAGTAAAATCAATACTGTACCTTCGGTATTGGCATCATCTTGAGTATAGCACAACATGAATGCTGAAAAAAGAAAACGTAATCAGTTTCATTTTTAATAATAGACAGTCATACATTTTTAAAATAATAATTATTTAAATTTAGAAAAAATTAATATAACATCATTTGACAAAAAGTATAAAAATAAAAGAAACAAAACGGTAAGCAAGTGTGCTAGTACTTACGGGTAGGCTCACAATCTTTGTCAGCTATAGGGGTAGTAGATCGCGAGTAGTCTGTAGTTTAAAAAATAAAAATAACATAAACACTAAATTATTTAAAATAAACGTGGACTTGTGTTAGCAAATCAAATGTAATATAAGAACACCTTTTAAAAATTATATAATATATACAATTTATAACGAATAAAATTAATATATTATTTAGAAATACAATAAGTAATAAATAACACTTACGTTCCTGGTCGGATCCGTCTTCAGATTTGTCGTCTTTACTTTTCATAAATGGAAATTTTCTACTAAACGAAAAATTTTTCTTTTTCCTATCTAATGTCGATTGCTGAAACAATATAAACATGAAATTAGTTTTAAACGTTTTATTAGTTGGGCATACCTTTTCCACAGTATTAGGCATGTGTCCTTGAAATTTTACAGATCTATCTCTAGCACGCTGTTTGCGTTCCCACCTCCGTTTAGACGGCACAATACCCATTCCTTGTTCTTCGCCATTATTAAGTACACGTTTAGCTTGCCACCATTCGTCGTCGCTCGCATTGGTGACATGCAAGATATCTCCGTAATGAAATGCCAATCCTCTGCTCGGTAAACCGTCGTCTTTCATAGGATCGTAATCGAATAAGGCTCTAGAAAGTAAGATTTAATCGATTTAATTATTCACATTCGATATTCGTAGGATTACCTAACGTAAAGCGATCGTTTTTGCGAGGTTCTTAAGAGGGTTCCGGTCATAGTTTGATTAGACATTTGTTGTTTCAAGTCATGGATTTTTGCCTCGAACCGATTGTATTCCTCAGGTCTATATTGAGCTACTATTGTTGCAGCTTGATTAGTACCCTACAAACATATTATTTAAATAATTATTCGAACGCTTTTACCGATGCATCGAAATCACCTTGAGTGCTGCCGCTGCTTCTTCGTGGGTCGCATTTCGTAAATTTACACCGTTAACACTAAGTATTTGATCACCTCTTCGTAATTCTCCACTAACGTCAGCAGGACCGCCAGCTAATATAAATGATATGAAGATACCTTCCCCATCTTCTCCTCCTACGATATTGAATCCTAGACCTTGATTGCCTTTCTGCAGTATCACGGTTCGCACTTCCCTAAAAATTAATCGAAATAAGTAAACGTAAGAAAAATGTCTCTAATGAAAAATTAGGAAATAAAATAAAAACTCAGAGATCAAAGTGTCAACAATCACAGCAATCGTGAAGGGAATCAAAAGACTCTACCTACAAATTGCTCCCGCTAGATTTATCATCATTTCAATTTGCTTTACACCTACATTTATAATTTTCCTCATGCACTTTTGCAAACGAGCATCTTTAAAACGTTAATGTAAGAACATCGATGCGGAGGTGTTAAATTAAAGGTTATTCCTGAGAATAGCATCATGACCTAGGTTAATCGACACCGAACAACAACACAAATGGGGATCGCGAACCTAGGAGTTGTAAATTGTATGGGAAATATAAATTGCGACAGATATACGCACGTTCGCCACGTGCCGCATGCGCCCGAGTGCATTTTCACCCCCCAAGTTAATCAATAATTGATGCACTATTTGTCGCAAATAATAGGGAAAAGGACGTATAAAGTTAATCGTAGGTACACATGTTACACGATGTTATATTCCTTTTTTTTTCTCGAATATCGTTCTATTCAATTTGAATAATTAAGCAATTATGCATAAAAGTCGCTGTAATTCTGTTTATTAAAGCTACACTTGTCTTATATCATAATGAAATAATTAAAAACTAGAATTCGGTCTGCATTAACCGTTTTAATTCTCGACGAGCGCCGTCGCGCTTCTCCGGCGCGATACTAAAAATGCGAGGAGCGCCATCGCGCCCCGCTCGTCGTTAGTTTGTTTTTAACGTTTGACCTTGATGGTTACGTTCGTGGCGCTCGTGATTTTTAATTTAATTATTAATTTTTTGAATTAAAAACAGATAAATATAATCTTTAAACATCCACGATGTCAGATCATAGTGATACTTCTTCTGAAAATGACGATAATATATACGATGAATCGGATATTAGTAGCTACGAAAGTGATAGTTGGAACGACAATAATCGATGGATGTCCGATATAAGTGAAAACAGTAGCGATGATGAATCAACAATAAACGAAGACATTAAGATCGACGAGTTTATGAGTCTACCGTTAAATAAAGAATTTCCAAACGAATTTCCCGATAATTTTTGTCAATTACCCGGACCAAAAAATGCCCCACCGCCTGACGCAGAGCCTAACGAATATTTCAAATTATTTTTTACGCGCTCGCTCTTCAAAACCATGGTCACGGAAACGAATCGCCATGCTGCTCAGTTTTTGAATTCCGGCAAAGATTTAAAACCAAAATCGCGCGTAAAATCATGGAAGCCAGTTACTATTGTCGAGATGAAAGCGTTCGTTGCAGTTTTGTTGGAAATGGGTATAACGAAACGTCCGACAATATATTCGTATTGGACGAAAAATTCGAGACACATTCCGTGGTTTGGACAAATGTTTGCAAGAGATCGTTTTCAGTTGGTTCTCAAATTTTTCCATTTAATCGACAATAGAATTTTGGCACCACCAGGACATTCGGAATATGATCCGTGCGGTAGATTCAGATCCTTGGTAGATTATGCAAATACAATTTTCCAACAATATTATGTACCACACCGACAATTATATATCGATGAATCATTAATAGGGGTTCACCGAAAATCAATTGTAAAACAGTACTTATCCAATAACGAACATCGTAAATGGCGAATCAAGTTTTGGATGCTTTGTGACGCCACCTCAAATTATTGCTTAGGACTTTTTTGTTACCACGGAGCGAAATCGATCGAAGATGAAGAACAAATAAAAATCAATGGTCTCGGATATGTAGTGGTTGACAAATTGTTAAATCTTGGAGATTACTTCAATAAAGAATATCATTTGTACGCAGACAACTTTTACACAAGCATCGAACTCGCAAAAACGCTGCTGAAGAAAGGCACGTACCTAACTGGCACGATTAAAAGAAACAGAAAAGAAATTCCGAAGGAGGCGAGAACAACAGATGTTGACCAACCAAAATATTTTTATAAAAACGGAGTTCTCGTGTGCTTAAACCGAAATAAGAAGTCTAAAGGAAACCCCGTCGTATTGATATCTACGAATAGTACCGCGGAAAACGTGATCGTAAAAAAGAAGAGAGGAAATTTTGAATATAAAAAAGAGAAACCAGCTATCGTTCACAATTATAAAAAGTTCGTGGGCGGGGTTGATGGATCTGACAAAACGTTATACGTTTATCTCGACGAACAAAGATCGCTCAAATACTGGAAAAAAGTCGTTTTTAATATTTTTGGGAGGATGGTGTTGAACTCGTACATAATATATTCGCAAAACTGTCTGGGTAAGAAGATGTCTAGGTTGCAGTTTACTTCGAACATTATTAGAACCATCGAGAATGAATGGCTGGCAACAAGATGTGCACCAGAAACGGCATCTTCACCTACACCAAACAGAAGTTTTGGTTTGGAAAAGTTGCCTGGACGTAATCTGCGACGATGCGTAGTATGTAGCAACAAAGATGGTGGCGGAGTGAAGCGATCCAACTTGATCTGTGCTCGTTGTAAAAAGGGACTTCACGGAATTTGTGTGGGAAAACACTTCTGCGATCAGAGATAAAAATGTCGGTTTATATTATTTTTAAATCGCAATAAAATATTTATTATTATATTTGTGTTTTATTATATTTATGCCAGATTTTCTGCAAAAATATTAGAGAGAATTAAAAAAATTAAATAAAATCAAGAGCACCTATACCAAAGTTATTTATCATTTTTCGTAACCATAAAAAAAACTAAAATTGCACACTTTATGATTCGCATTTTTGGCTTGTATTGAAGAAAAATGTATTTCACTGACAAAATTTTGTACATCAAAATGCCCCATAATTTTCTACCCCACATCACCCGTTCACATGTACACTAAATTGTCCCAGTGGAAAACTGGGAAAATTAAAACTAACATTATTTTTTTCAGTGCAATTGATTTAAACGAATGAACAACATCTATAACGTGTAATTAACATATTTTAACAATTTGATTAAATATCCGTCTGACATTTCTAGGTGACCATCTTCATAATATCCAATTATGGAACATTCAAGTTAACCAAAGTCAAGAACAGCACAATTGACTTTAAATATCTTTTGATATTGCAGTTATAAATTATTGTAATGCCCCTAACCATAAAATTCCAATTAGTTAGAATTATCTAATTATGACGAACGAATGTTTGACGTCTAATTAAAAAAATACAAAAAAACAACGTGTAGGTACTAGAATTTTACGTGTACTAATCAGGATTGCGTATAATTATTATTAATTTAAATTAGTCTTGATGCATAATACGTCAGACTCGTTTATAATGATAATTTATTTAGAATAATATATCGATCTCTTATCAGTTCAACTTTTAACAGATGTTCAAATGGCAAAAGTGAAATCAGAGACAGATACATCGAGATTTAATTTAAAATTTAATCATTTCCAGACAATACTACGTAGTAAACATCTGTTTCGAAAATGCAAATTATTTGACAGCTCTTGAAATACATTATTTCAAGGTTGTTTGGTGTAGTATAAAATCAGCCGTATTGGCCAACTTTCAAATTACATTCCTTCATCAAAATAATAATTATGAAAAAGCAATTTTCGAATTATGAATTAGTTTAACAACTAAATATGCATCTTCACAACAACATGTTGCATGAATTCGTAATATGGCAATTTATAAGAAAACAGTTTCAACTAATTACAAACCATTACCTTTTTATGTAATGTATATATATATATATACCGGGTGGTCAGTTGAAGTTGATAATGCAAAATAGTTCACAAAGCTTTTTCGAAAGAAACGTTTCATATAAAATTTAATTAACGTTAAAGGAGAAACCGAATTGTACGTTTTATTTGGAGAACATTTTCAAGGTCATTTGAAGGTTAAACTTTTTTAACGAAAACCTATATATTTTTGAAATTCTTACTCCTCGTATAACAAAATAAGAAATATGAGATTTCGAGATATTTGAAATATAAAAAGTGATGAATGCTATTTCATAAACATGGAAATAAAATTTAATTAAATTATTATTATGAATGCTTAAAGTAACGCCTTTCTATCTCAATGTATTTTTCAATTCGTTGAAGAAACTATTGATGTGTAGGTATCATACATAAAAGTACAGCTCTTCAAATAATAGACGAACATTTGTATGCGTTTCTGCATGTTTTCTGGAGTCCTTGGTACAGTTGTGTGCAACATTAATGTCGCTGATCGCGAGCATTTTGTTGACACATAGGTATACGACACAACAAACGAATTATAATCAAACTATTTAAAGTTCAATTTTGTATTTGTAACTCGTCTCACTCGTCGTAAGTACTTTTCAAATTTAATGGGGTATATAACGTAAATGGTTTCAGAAAACATCCAAAAGCATGTACGAAGTGTTAGTATAATGGTATTAGAAGAGTACTACTTGAATGTATCTACACATTAATTGTTTTGAGGTGCTATCGAGGTATAGGTAGAAGGGAGCAATTTTGAGCATTTATTAGCGATGGACTAGGTTCTGCTGAACAGGATTGCTACTCAGCGTTACCAACTTTACATAAATTGAGGTTAATTAAATTATTGATGTAGGTACCTACCAACGTTATTTTATTATAAACTGATACTTTTGGCGGTAATATTTGTTTTTCCTTTAAATCGAAATAAATCTGTAAATCTAGAAATGTTTATACTTACACATTTTTATTTTGTTCTCCCTAATTGGACACCTTTCTGTAAAAAGAACCCACAAAACTAAAAAAATTCAGGCAATCAAACTATGAGTTCATTAACTGTGTAATGGATTGTAGCTTGATTATTCGGATTTTTTTGGTTCTGTGGATTGGTTCTAGTCTGCAGAAGGCGTTCTATTTATGTAACAAAATTAACAAAATATGGACGATCACTACGTCGTAATTTGATCTGGTAACGCTGGAATTCACTACAACTTTTGGCAGTTGCTACGAAGCAGCTCTAAAGCAATAGGTTCTGGCGAACGTGTCCAATGATTTAATTGAATTTTGCTACTTTTTGATTTTTATGATGCACATTTCGTTATTAGATTTATGAAATAGCATACACTTTTTATGTTTCAAATGTCAATAAAAACTAGGCGTTAAATTGAAAAATGGTTTTTACAAAAGTTGTTTATTTTGTTACGAGGAATAAAAATAAAGAAATCAAAATATAGATTTTCATTAAAATAATTAATTTTACCTTCAAATGATCTTGACAACGTCATCCAAATAAAACATACATAATGCAATTTGTTTACTCCCTTAACGCCAATTAACTTTGATTTTAAACGTCTCTTTCTAAAATGCATTGTTTGTGAAACATTTTGCATTAACAACTTAAATGGACCACCCGGTATATGCAGCTACACCTATCAGGTATATGATATTCAACAAGGCCTTCACCGTATAAAGTTCAAGATAATACAAGTTTCGGTAATTTGTTTGCCAGCGTTTACGTATTTTGAATTAATTGAAATCAAAAAATTTGGAAACAATTCGGATTTTTAACACTTATAAATAACGTAGTAGTTAGATAATAATCCATGATGTTGTTAACTAGTGTACCTTTTAAGTTTATCTTTCTCCTTGACGCAAAATCTTCTACTTAGCGTGGCAAAAGTGGCTCGCAAAGGTAGTGGTCGTTGTTTATTTTTGGTCATCCTACTGAAGACGTCTCTAAGAAAGTTCGTTCACTAAATTATTCGCGTTAGAAACTGATACTTTACACGCCCACAAAACGGATATGGTCACTCATACGACTTCACGAACTACGGCCTTCATGCGAGAGATTTCATCACTTTATCAGTATCTGTTAAAACTATAATTATGTAGTCGAGGAACGATGGTTCACTAAGTAAACTGTTTAATTAGAAAATAATAATTTGTTTACGTAACTAAGTAATGATAAACATCCTTAATTTTAAGTAATAAAATATTAGACGCTTTCGCTAATTTAGAATAGAGTAAGTAATAGAAAATTGAAATAAACAATAAAATTATTATACCTAAAAGAAAGACGGACACCAAGAATTTAAATCAGATGGGAAATTGTTTGCGAGTAAAGTTGCTTTGAGTTCGTAATAAGTTTTAAATAAAAATGAATTCACAAAGTAATAATTTTGCCGGAAATCGCGGTTGGCTTATGTTACAATCCGACTTTGGTCGGCGTTATATGGCGAAATTGATTTTTTTTTAATGATTGAAGAATTCTGTATTAAAATACACATCAATCGGTTTCTCAAAATTTTACGCTGCAACTTCGATAAACAAAGATAAAAGAAGTTCGTCGGCCTTTTAAATCAATTACATTTAAACCTTTTAAGAAACTAATTTCTAACATTCAGGAAATGTAATTGTGAGCAAAAAATATACCGAGAAAGCTTAACTCGATTGTTACTCATAAGTGCCGTTTTAGACGAATTAGGTCGTTGGTAAAAAGGTGTATTGGTTGCTTTCTTTTAGTTCGATGAAGCAACAAGATGTGTTCTCAAATTAGAAATCGAGCTTTTCTAACATTATTTCGCTAATAGGCATTTGAAATATTACAAGCAAAAATTTAAAAAAATATGGCCGTTTTAAGTACAGGTTAACCCTCCTATAACACGGTAAATAGGTTTTTATAAAATGCCGTGTTGTAATCTTGCCTTCTTAAGGTAAGGCCTTACCACATCTCCAACTGGGATAGTGTGAAATATAATTTTCTAAACGTGTTATCGTAAAAATCGTGTTATTTGGTTTGGAGAAGTGCAGTGTTAAGCTGAGCGTCCACTAGATCGGTAGAGCGGAACTGCTCTTGGGAAAAATGTATGTAAATAAATGGAGACGCGTCCACTAAAGTCGTATAGCGGATCTGAAGCGAATCCTTCAGCTGAGCGTCCACTAGATCGGTGAAAAAGAGCAGCGTGACAGGAAGCTTGTCCATTTACCGCGACGCAATATAAGTCGGCTCTATACGATTCGTTTCTAACTAGCACCATCGTCTCTACTTAAAAAAAAACACGAGTAATTTTGACGAAGAATTGTTTGTTTTTAGTCGCGGCGATAAAGAC
This sequence comes from Rhagophthalmus giganteus, assembly GCA_036326145.1. Taxonomy (NCBI): domain Eukaryota; kingdom Metazoa; phylum Arthropoda; class Insecta; order Coleoptera; family Rhagophthalmidae; genus Rhagophthalmus; species Rhagophthalmus giganteus. The sequence goes on along the minus strand of JARFJA010000026.1, from coordinate 1,477,910 downwards.
AGGAGAGGAAGAAAAAACAAAAATAGAAAAATTTTGGTCCATGAAATAAATGGTCACCCCCCCCCCCCCCAATCTGTTCCCAGATCTCGTGAGCGATCGAGAAAAGTTCATACAATATTTTAAAAGGTCGCAAGAGACATTTTACGAACTTTGAAATTCATCAAAGCAGATATTGAAAAGAAAATCGTAACATTTTGACAAGCAATTTCCGACACGTCTGCCGTCCGCTGTGTCGATGAAGCGGAGTGGCATCGACTTCGAGAAGTCTCGAAGGATCTTCAGATCCGCTTCGACCACCTCATGCATCTCTATTTATTTATATGCATTTTTCTCGAGAGAGGTTCCGCGACCTAGTGGACGCTCAGCTTTACTAAAATTTTCGACTGGTTTCGAAAACATTCGGAGGTGGGTATCGTTTGTCTGAAATGTTATTGTCTTTCTGTTTAATATCTGTTTTGATGAATTTCAATCTCTCACGAGATTTGGGAACAGGTGGTGGTGTTCTCAAGAGTTAATCTTCAGGAACTCAAATTTTTTTTTTTGTTTTATCTTCCACTCTTGCCTCTACCACTGTGGCCAAAAACAAACACTTCTTCGCCAGAATCACTCATGTTTCTTTATGTAGAGACTATTGACGCTAGTTATAAACGAATTGTATATAGAGCCGACTTTTGCCGCGCCGCACTATACAAAGTGTTTCAAAAAGGTTGGGCTAGCTATTCGTAGCCGTGTTATTCTCAACAAAACAAACAAAAAAGTTCTTATAGAGCATGGTTCTAAAGTGGCTCGTTAAAAAGTTAATCAAAAATAAGATAATAATATTTAATTAATCAATAAAAAAAGTGGAAAAGAACAACCGTGTTGTACGAGGGTTACACCTGTAAAATAGTGGATAGATAAAAAATAAAAATCGCCCCTGTTTATTACACTTGCTTTGCTATATGTAACATGTGCGCCCTGTGTAGAATTTAAGATTTCTAAAAAAAAAGTTAAAAAGCGCAGTAACAATAAAATGTAAATTAATTAATTAGGATCGTATAATTAATTCTCACGGGTAAATCCAATTTCTTAACGTTTAACCAGATTTTCTTATCTAGATGTGTTTTTAGTGAGTAAAGAAAAATTCACCTTTCCAAAATAAAATTATCTATAATTAAGATAGTAATTAATTAGCTAATTTTATAAATGAATGCAGGAGATAAGATAAATTACCTATGTTGGAATCCCTAACTTAGTAGGTATGTAAAAAAAATTATAGCTCTAGGTTAGGAAATTGTAAACTGGAAAAAAACCAATTTCTACAGGTATTAATAAACGAGGGCATTGTCAGTGACCAACATTTTCAGGGTAAATAGAAAGGTCATCATTATTAGTCGGTTATTTTTGCAAATTGCGATATTTTTTACATATCATTTGTGTTCGTTTAATAAAAATTTTGTTAACGGTAAAAATGTACAAAGTTCGAGATGTACGAACTCATGTCTAACAAACATAACACATGTCTATGTAATGTAACCTCCAAAATGCGCGGAAACAACCTTGCCCATTAAATTGTTGGAAGGTGCGATGTTCAATGTTAAATAAAGAATCGATTATTAAAGTTTAATCCGACACATAATATCATTTATTATAGAAACGATTAACTATAAACTTTAGCTCTTTAAGTGCCAAAATATATTAACGCCACATATAAACCATTCGATTGAGGTTGGTTGATTACCATTGGAATGGTAATAAAAATATACTGCTATATTAAATAAGTATAAGTCTTTAGTTAATTGTTCTTCCTGATTATTATTTAAAAAAAAAATAATTTAACTATATATATCATGTGATGTCGTCTTATAATAATCGTTATCTAACTGAACAAAGTCAATTTTAATTCGCTAAAGAATATTTTTAAACGTCTATCCTAGACGAGATTTGATTAATTACTTCACATCAATTTAGAATATCGTTGAAAAGGTAACGATATATCACAACTTTCTTTTCACCACTTCCTGCGTATACATATTACACATTTTTTTAACACAGCTATAATTTCCGTTCAGATTTTGTATCAGTTTGCTTATAAATATATAGGTTAATATCTCGAATTCGTCGACACAATAGAATTGGCAATTGAAAGCTATAATTAAATTGAATTTTAAACTGTGCGAAAGAATGATTCGAAATTAATCGCAAAAAAGATACAGTTGTGGATTTAAAAAATATATACACAATACGAATTAATTTGATTTAATTATAGTTTTATAAAATGTTACGCGTATTTGATTTTTACGTTACAAGCAAGAGGTCTATTTGAGTATTTATGTTTAGTAGGTGTGAAATTAATTATATTAACAGCGAACAAGATCACTATAGTAGATCACTTAAATTAATTACCACGTAATTAATATTCTTAATGTAACCGAGAATTTCTATAAAATTAAACAATTACGTAAATTAATGTTTATTCTGCTAATTAAACCTCATAATTAGTTGTCACAATTAATTTAGAAGTTTTGGACCAAATTAGAAAAAGGATAAATTTCAAAACGCGCAAAGTGTACGGCGCATAGTTCGTCAAAAAAAAAAAATAAATTTCCCAATTATTTTATTGAATCTAGAAATTAAAGTCGATATTACTATCAGGAATAAAAAATTCGAATTTGCCCGTTGAATAAGTGAAAGAAAGTTCAGAAAATGGTTTTTAAGAAACAGCTTTTAGCGTCGTTAAAGTTTGATGGCATTTTATTTTTTTATTTGTTTATTAACATTTAGTAGAGACCTAATAAATTTATTCTAATGACGTCAAAAAAAATCGCTCCAGGGTTTAAAATTCATTAAAAAGTTTAAAAAAAAAGCTAACAACCAACTTAACCCAAGTTAATAGCTTCTATAGTCTGTCGAATAATTAAAAAAAAAATGAAATAGGATTTGAAAGTGGTAAAAAGTAGAACATCGATAATTTTTGTTTTGTTTAATCAATTTTTTGAACTGTTTGTTAGAATGCAAAATTTAATATGAGTTGTTGATAATATTATAATGTTGAAAACGTTTTACGTAACTATTTGATAGCGTTTGAAACGTGTACAATGTTGCTTAAAAAACAAAATTAAAACAGTTAAACTGACAATAAGTGGCTATGTAGCAGAAAGGTTATAATCGTCAAACAGCTTACTAAATTGTAAGGGGCCGTTTTTCAATCGCTAGTTAATTCTAATAACCATCGGCCAATCGCCATAAAAGCAACTGTTTCGACAATTATTTTTATAGCAATTGCCCTACAATTTAAAATGACATGTTAGATAATGTCGCAAAAGTATTTTAAAAATAGAAAAAAATATAGATAGTTACGTAATTATATTTCATTTTTACGGAAAAACTATGAAATCTCTCATAAAACAGAAGGATAATCGAGCAATTATGTATACTTATTATAATACACGACACAAGACACGTCACAGTTATTTAATCACAATTTGTCGGAGTCTCCAGTGACTCATTAGAAACTAGGAGCTTAACGAAAAGTAACAACACAAACACTAAACTAATGTAAAGACTGTCGTATGCGTAGCCCCCGTGGAATCTAGTTCAAATGCGCCTTTCCCATTGGTCGTCCTTCCGTAAGTGGCCCAAGTTCGAGCGCGATTGCGAACCGTATACGGGGTTACTACAATGCGGAAACCATAAAGCCCGGACTATAAGAGTAGTTTTTCATTGCTTTTTGACACGAATATGATTACTACTAACGGATATTTGTATACTGTTTGCGTCGTGCCATAAAAAGGGGGTTTATTGACTAAATTACAGTTAAACTTTTTCGTTTTCGACGGGAATTTTAAATGTCGCTTTAAAACGCGTCGCGTCGCTGGATTTGCGATATTTTGCATGCCGATTTGATCAAAGTTTGCTTTAAAATTTAAGAAATAATTACCTAATTTTAGAAATTTACGTAATTTTATATGTAAGAAAATATGCGAAAGTGAGCGTTTGTAATTGAACTTTTAGCGATCGCAGATTGTTACGCAATTTTTTTTCCATCTGTCAGGACATGTCTGTAATTTTCAATAATGTATTTTACAAAAAAAACGAAGACAATTTTCGTATCTGGAGTTTTTATGTATGAACTGATTCTACTTTCAACCGTAATGCAATTTTAATGACCAACATCCAAATTACAGCACAATGTTACGTATTTTTGGATAAACCATGTGAAAGGATCAAGGAACTTAGAATTTAAAATTTACATAACCGGTACGAAGAAAAATAATAATTTTTAGTGTCTTTGGTTACTGTTTCTGTCTTGAAATATTGTAGAGCGCAAACTATAAATTTTATTTACTGCTCGTTGGTTGTTACTATGTATTAAAATAAAATTTTGTATTTCAATCTATTTTATAACATAAAATTCAAATCGATTTTGATATACACAAGGTGATTCCTTAAAGTACAAAATGTTAAACTTCGACTTCCTATACAGTTTACACCGACACTGTTTCGTTTTTAAAATATAGGGTGTTAAAGTAAAGATAAAAAATCGATATTAACTGTTTGAAAATCTGAAACATGCTTAAAGTTGTGATGCACCGATTAACAATTTTTAGATTCACCACTAGCGTGCGTATGTTTAATTATATCAAGTGTTTTTAATATAAAAATGGTTACGTCATTATTCGAAAATCTGTTTTTGTTTTTTTCTTTTTAAATTCAGAACTAAAACTCTCGCTTGTGCTTTTAAGCAATTAGCCATTTACGAGTTAAACTATAAGAAGTTAAAATTAAAAAATGTAAATTAGCTTCATTACTTTAACGTTATAGTTACTTAACACGTTAACTGCCTAAAGTTAGTTCCATAGAAGCAGCATTAACTCCTCTAATTGAGCTTTGTTGGTTCCACTAGACCAGTAAGATTTTTCCTCACAATCAGAAAAACAATTATGAGTCGAATACTATACAAAACCGCGAAGAGCCTATTTCGAATTTTTGAAAATTTTTCGAAGGCAGTCAAAGTGGCAATTGTTACAAAAAATACAAGAAGAGGTTTTTGTAGAGATTTAATTATCTACAGAATTAAAAGGTTTGCACTTAAAAAAAAGAAACAGTATACGAATTTTGTATCGGAAAAACTTAGGTAACCGTTGTTACAGACCGCTTATCAGTAAGTTTATGTCATATCTCATTGAAAGTCGTTATGATGCCGATGATGGTTTGACAAAACGTCGAAAGCGACAAAAAGCAAATTTTATAGGAGCGCACATTTTAGTTTTACCTTTACATAGGTAATTCGGTGCACCCTTGTATCAAATAACGTATTTATTTTACAGTGCAATCACTCGTTTGAGTGAAAAACGGAATTGTATGGAGATTAAATATTATCCTTGAACGAGATACCATGACAAGTATTGTAAGTGCTATACGTTTGCTGTTTTACGTCGCCACAAACGCAAGTTCCGTACAAAAATTAAACGTATCATAACCGCGTTTCAAAATTGCGCCTAATGCAAATAAATAATTGTAAATAATTGTTTTTCCATGATTTTACCTGGTATAGAGTAAACTTTGTAAAGCCGACACGTCGAAACTATCGACTTTACAGAAAAATGATAAGAGCATAAATTGTAAGAAACTGCTTAAATTAAGTAGATAAAAAAATTGAACTTACATTGGAAAAACCCTTTTGTAAACTTGATTTGCAAAGCTTAATCTATTTCTGCTTCCAGTAAAAAATTACTAAATTTCGATAATATACACAGTGCTATCAACTTATTTTTATACCACGAACGCAAGTAATAAGAATTTTAACCTTAAAATAAAACTACGTAAATAACAAACTTTTCATTAAAAGTTGTTAAAAACTTAAATTTATTTTTGTCTAATGCAATAACCAAAATGTAAACAAACACTAAAATTAAAGCTTGGTGTTGAAAACTGCGATGACGTCAATATCGTTACATAAATTATATATATATATATATATATATATATATATATATATATATATATATATATAAGTGTAAATATGTTTTTAGAATAAATATAGGCACAGTAAAATATTTTGTCGAATTTTGGTAGTTAATTAGAGCCGTATAGATAGTGTTTAAATTTAGTCATTATAAAACTGTGTTTTTTCCTTAAATAAAAACTTATTGCAATAATTACGCGTTTACGATAATTATACTGGTTAATAAATATAGTATAACGTACAGGGTGATTCATAGTGATTCACAAACTTGGGCATTTTATTGGGGAAGATCATTTCGAGTAAAAAATGTTATATGAATCTAGGTCCTATTTCAGCTCGTTGCAAAACTACAAGAGATTAAAGTTTTATGAGTGTAGTAGCAATGTAGCAAATTCATACATCTACCAAAATATAGTTACCATTATAAAACAAAACACACTATTATAATAATTGACAATAAGTTATTTATTGACAAACTTTGTAGTTTGTAGTCATAAATTGTACGTTCTCTTGTGTTTTTAAGTTAAATATTAATAAATTGTTAATTCCTAGTGAATGTTTTGTTTTGTGATATATGTAACTAGACATTAAACTTAGGTTGTTGAATGACCTCAAAATGACCTCCCCAACAAAATTGTGAATCATCCTGTATAGGGAGGAAGCGAGCACCTATGTACAGTAAAATAACGATAAACAAATTGAATATTTTAGGGTAAGTATTCAAATGTTGGTTTTAATATTTTGTTATGTGTAAAATGTGACATAGGTACCTAATTACAAATTGTAACGGCAATCAACCGATCCGCAAGGGTGTCAGTTATTTTAATTCAATTTGTATATATCTAGTTTGCGCCCTGACAATTTTATTATTCCCTTATTATATTTTCCCTGTCAATTAGTATTCGAAATAAACCGATTTATTTTGCGGGGAACTTGACCACACAAATATTAATGCATGTGATGTATTTTTATTTAAAATTGCATAAGTAGATTGTGTACCAATAGTATCGTTTAAGAATAAATTAACTAATCATTTATCCTTTATGGTTAATTATGTATGCATCTAATAGGTTACTTAATACAGTTAAGTAATAATTATTGGTTAATTGGTGACCTAATTTAATTAATGATGAGGAACAACTATTTAATGATTAAGCTTAATGTGTTAAATACTTGAAGTAATTACCATTTTTGTAAAATAAAGGACGAATTAAGTATATGCGAGTATATGTAGCAAAAAAGTACTTAATTGAAGTACCTAAGTGTATATACAAGTATATACAACCAAATATTATTAATTATTTAGATAGATATTTACTAAATAATCAATATTATTACAGATTTCCTATACCTACTTATACATTTTTGAAAGTAGGTAAATTGACTTAATAATTTCAGGCTATAATTGCTTTATTGAGTCAGGTTGACACAATGTTAAATTCCACATAAAATTTGTGCCAAAAGGACTTGGTGTAGATTTTTAGACAAATTTTAAGTTGATTGTTCACAAAAACAAAGCATGCCAATCGAAGAGCACAAAAATATATAAATTCTATATAAATTTTCGACCATCGGGTTCGTGAGTTACAAAATTTTATACATACTAAAAATTTTAATTCAAATAATTAACATCCCTTATGCCGTTGAAATTGGGAAAAAATAAAAACTATAGTTTTTCTTTAAAAAAAACAAGGTTTAAGATATTATCGTGAAGCTTAACGAGCAAATTTTTTTTATCTAAAATATCTAAGTAGCCATCTGGCTGGCTAGTCATTAGCAATGCACTTTTAATAAGGTTATGTGAAGTGAATACAATACAATGAAATACAAAGGTCAAATAGATGGTTTTTGGTTAACTTTCAGCAATTTGAAGTAGTTACTTAATAAAGGTAAAAATTACTGTCGGAATAACTTTATTTACCCATTCACTCTGAGTAACTTTAAAAGTCTGCCGATTCCTGCAATCTTAAGTGTAATATGCGTATTATATATTATAATAACCACTATTTTTCCTGAATCATAATTAGTTTTGATTTTCAGCTAATTGATATGGTACAAAAGCCAAAATAAATTGTGTTCCAAGTAAGGGAATAGGTATCCCAAATTTCGAAACACCCTATATATAAGTAGTGCTTCCTGCAGTGCTCATAATTTCAAAATATCCACATTTTTAATTGGATCTAAATTGACTACCAGGGCTAGCTCAATAAATATACATTATTGGATAAAATTATTGGCGCAATATTGCTTGTTCTACTTGGGTATCTAACTATTCATAGTTTAGTTAAATTAATATTTTTAGTGCCAGTGTTGGAAGAAACAATATACTAATTAATATCGTTAAGTTAATAAATGTTTAATGACTTTTTAAAGTAGGTACATAATTAAACTTACGTAATCCGAAAATCAATGACCCGGCCCTTTAATTAATGGTACGATATTGTTATACACACCCGAATCACTTTTATTAAACTGTAGGTATTCATGCAATATATTTCAATACGTTTATTTGTACATATTTAATTTTATTCAGGCTTTTAATCCAAGGACTGGGATAGGCTCACGTATTTATTAAAGTAAAACGCGAAATTGAGGAAGGTTTAATTAAATACAAAAATGAGACTAATTAAATACAATACAAAGTTGAAAACTCGTTTTGAAACATCTATACTATTCTTAAAGCGTGTTAAAAACAAAATAAAAGTAGGTAACCGCGATTTTTATTATTGATAGGCATTGAAGAGTAACTAATAATAAGTAAGAAATAAGTTCTGGTTTTTCTATAAAGTTAATGTTAGTTTTAAGAATAATAACGAAACTATAACTGTTAAGATTAAGGCAGATGATATGTAAGTACAGTCGGGTGCAAAATTAATGTCGCAAATAACGAACATCGGGCGTGCAAAATACACGGCACAATGAACATATCTAGTCCAGGTTCTTAGTGTAAACAAATGCCGACTTCTACACTTTGAGATACAAACATGAAATTTTAAATTTTATAATTCTATACTCTGTAACCGTCAGAGCCATTTCGGAGCCACCCCTAATTCAAAATAACCTTTTTCATAGTTGGGGCGCGTTATAATACACGGTGTCTAGGAAATGACGAAAAACTTTCCGAGAACGTATAGAGCAGGTCAAAATAAAACTTTAAGTTTCTATAAAAGTTTTTCCTACGACGCTCCCCTGTCGAGATATTCATCCCCAAATTTGAAAAAAAGCAATTTTATTTAAATAACACTTTAATTTTTTATTAAAATTTAGATAATCATGTTCGGTTTGCCTTTCTAATAAATGAAATATTTCAAAACAATTTCTTTTTTTTTTGATGCCATCACGTGGATTCACTACCCCCGACTTTTCCAATCACATATTTCTTCAAGAGGTTAATTTAAAGAAAATTCAACTTCATTGTTGAATTTCCCCAACATTTTAGAATATAAAAGGTCTTTTGTCCACTCTCCATAAAATGAGCCATATATTCGAGAAAATCGCAATTAAAGGATGACAGGTGTAGAGTTAGTTTAAGACTCTACGTTCTAATTATTCTGAATGCATAAACCTTGTACTTGGTGATATCCTTGCTCTTCCTGAAGTATTATTAAAAATCTACGAAATTGTTTCGAAATACTTCATTTGTTAGAAATGTAAACCAAGTATCATTAAATTAAATTTTAATAAAAAACAAAAGTAGGTATTATTTAAACAAATTGATTTTTCCCTTTCAACTTTGAGGGTGAATAATCTCGGTAGGGGAGCGTCACATCAAAAACGTTTATATAAACTTAAAGTTTTATTTTGATCCTGTTCTATACGTTCCTGGAAGGTTTTCCATCATTTTTAAATACTCTGTATTATAATGTGCCCCGAGTATTAAAAGGGAATTAATTTTAATCAGGAAGTGGCTTCGACGGTTATTGTAGTTAGTATGGTGAATAAAATATACCCCTAAAATTTTATGCTTGTATCACAATGTGCAAATTGGGACTATACGACGAGTGAGACGAATTACAAGTACGAAATTGAACTATAAATATTTTGATCATAATTTGTTCGTAATGTCGTCTGTACAAGCACAATGCTAGCGATTAGCGACATTAATTTTGCACCAGATTATACATACAAATAATACAGCTCCAGATTCGTTAACCTCAAAATTAAAGAGACAAAATTTATGAATATAAATGAAGCGGCAATCGCGTGTTTAACGGTCCCCTTTTGTCCGCCATTATTATATTAAATTCGATATAAAAACGAACCTCAAATATCGTACAATGTCCACACTGTAACTTTAAAACACAACTTAAGAAGCACAAATATGATGCAAACTCAGGAAACCAACAACGGTAACTGATTTTATAAATTTAATTTCTTTTAGCATACATTATGAATCATAAATAGGCACCGCGTCCTAAGCGCTGACAACGTGGAAAAATGTCACTTAGTCAATGTATAGACTGTTAATAAGTTTGGTAGTACTACATCAAAAACTTGTACTTTAGAACAATCCTATAAATAAAATCGAATAATACACCATATAATACATACAAACTAGACCCAGATAAACCCCTTCATAATATAGGTTACCGCCAATTTAAAAGAAGAAATAAATACCTACGAAACGTTATTCCCATTAAAAATATTTAAATTTAAAATCTAACATTCCTTACTTTTTACGGACAACTGTAAAAAATTAAATTAAATTAGAAGTATTTGCATAAAAATACAAATCATATATATTTTTTTAATTACAGATAGATATACATGTGCCTACGACGTGGATGTCGCGAATTTCCATATCAAGAGATAATGTAAAATAATACGCATAACTTTGTAGATATAAATTAAAAAAATTATAGGTAAATTTATTTAACTATTACTTAAATCATTTTACTTATTTATATTAATTATAAAAAATTTTAATGGGAAATTCCCGAATTCTTTTATGTATATGTATTTTCCGTTAAGAATTTATAAAAAACCGAATAAGTAATAAAAATCAGATTTAAAATATAAATTAAACACTTATTTAGTTATAAATGGTCATTGTTAGTGAAATTGCCTGCATTTATGTTTCCGTGCAACTATAGATTAAATAAGATAAAGAACGTAAGAAAAGTTTAATTATTAAACAATTATACCTGCGTACAGTTTAAATTAATAAATCAAATTTTAAATTCATAGAACGAGTTTGATTCCTTCAGGAATTTCCATTTAATAACAAATTACGTATTAGCGGAATAATATGCGTTTACATAAACTAATGGAAGTATATTTAAATACTTTTTTAAGTTTTTAAACATTTTAAGTCGGTACCTATACATCTTATCCTTAGTTCCAGTGTCAAAAATAGAAAGTTGAATTAACGAACTTCAAAAACGAAAAAAGAAAAAACGCGTGTATTTATAGGCGTTTTCCTAGTAAAATTTCTGTACATCATGCAGTCCTTTTAAAATTTAACAACGCGAGTTGTCATATATTTATTTATATATCTTTGAATTACTCATTATTCTGATTCATAATATAATATTAAAAAATACAAATGAATTGTTTGATGTAATAAATTAGTAGACCATTTAACAATGACGATAACAGAACAATCTTATTATTACTTGTTTTATTGATACTACAATTTACTAATTTACATAATGTACATACTAGCAAAATATGAATGAGAATTTCAATACTTTATACTAGGTAATTAGAATAATTACTGCCGTTAATTCGTTAATTAGTCAGGAGTTAGTTGACCACTTTCATAGAATTAAAAAATATCGTGTGTGTCATCATCGGTAAATACAGTGTAGACTTGCAAAAACTGGTAAATACTTGATAAATATCAGTAAATATGAAGTACATAATTTACAGTCAATATACTGTAAATATTCGATAAATATTAAATATGACCTGTTTTTTTTACCAAGTAAATCATCCCTCGATGTCATAAACATCGCATTCAAACGAAGTTAATCCATAAAATAACTTCAAATATAAATGTAGTGGATAAATATACAAATAAAAATGAAAAAAAAATCGCATTATTATTGCTTTAGACACTTTTACAGCTGTTATTATTAATATTTTGCAGAAACATAAACTAAAAATATTAAGAAAATAACGGTTAATTTTATAATTCGGATATCTAATTATCTGCACTATTACAGTGGAAATAATTTTATTTTTTAAAAATAACTTCCCCGTTTTTAGAGTGGTTCTGGAAAATGTGATTTTCGATGCGAATAAATCATTCAACATTTTGCTTAAAAACAGTTTTAGGTGGATTGTATAATTTATGGTGCAATTACTAGAAAAAAGAGCATTTGGTAAGTTAACAATTTGTTTAATTTATTGAAAAAAAAAACAAACAAAAAAACATTATTGAAGGTAATGGGCAACATACCTGCACAGCGAGCGATAAATTGATAAAATTATGAATACAGGTACAACACAACACAGTCGTAAAGTTTCTAAAAAAGTCGTGTTAGGCCTAGTTCAGATGACGAGCGCTTTACTCGCGTAAGGCCTAACGCGACCTAACTAGACCTTAAGCGAATCCCTGTTATACGAAACAAAGAAGTGCTTACCTAATATTACACAAAAAAACAGAATTAGGTTCCAAAAGTTAACAAAACTACACATACCATTTTTTTTAAACGATAAGCACTAACAATAAGAAAATATGCTTATTAAAACTTATTAACTTATGCTTATTAAAAAAAATTGAATTAGATTTTTGCAACACATGGATACTTTTTTCTCTATTTATTTAAGTGTATTTGTAACTCTAGAAAGATGAAATGTCTTTTAAGAGGCACTTTCCTATTTCCGTTAGGCTGCCTTCCTACGGCCCGTAGTGGCGCGGACCATGCCGCCAAAGAAATACGCCGCGCCATCAAAGCAAACGCCGCCCAACGCGCCATGGGAAGTAAACGGCTCGAGGTGGGGCGTATGCGTCTGCAATGGTTCGAAGCGTAGTCTGCGTTGATTGATGTTAAAGTTGCATATAAGGTCTGTGCAATCGCATAAAACAGCTGACCTGTCAACCTTAAAGAAATAAGAGATGTCGCTCGCGTCAGGAACTAATGGTAACTGTAATGTATATTTGCTACCATTTTATTAAATATTTTCAGAATAATTTCTTGTTTACTTTACGAAAAAATACATTAATTGCAGTTTTAACAGATGTAAAACGAAAACACAATTTTATTTTTCAATTTTAAAAAAGTTTCAGCAAATAGTAAAGTTCTAAACCATACATAATAGATTTCATTAGTCCCTGACGCAAGCGCCTCTAGTTGTAAGTAGAAATCGATTGCACAGACCTTATAAGCAACTTTGACAACAATCAACGCAGACGACGGTTCGAAGCTATCGACTCGCTACGGATCGGATAGACTATTACGCTGGGAACACACTGCCGACACGTCACGTTACGGCACGCAACATTATGGCACTGATTTTTATCCAATAAATAGCGGCGGGCAGATAATATATCTTTACTTGAAACGTGCTGCGTGAGCATCTGAACAGATGCGTCACTTGTCGTCCTGTGTCGGCAGTGTGTTCCCAGCTTTACGGTAGCGTACGCGCCACCACGCACCGCCTGTTTCCATGGCGCGTAGGCGCGTGGTCGCGTCATGTTGCTTTGGCGACACGATTCGCGCCACTACGGGCTGTGGGAAGGCACCATTAGAAGTTTAGGGCTACAATTTAATTTGCACAAAAAGTAAATAATAAACAATTCTTTAAAACAAGTTCAAAGGTTCAAACGGAATCACGTTAAAGCGAAACGTGTTTTAAAATACAGTGTGATCCAAAAACATCCCACTTTAAATTATTGTCACGTTAGAACACGACTACTTTTCAGACAGTTTTATCCTTCTTTTATTTTTCAGTGGCGTCTCAAAAAGGAGCGGTATGTGTATATTATACATTAAAAATTATAAATCATAATTAATAAGTATCATTTTTTTGAAACATGGAAATTGTAGTAGTAATAATAATGACAACACAAACATAAATGTCTACATAAACGTAAGTGCAACGATGTAAACAAGAAAGCGACGAGTTGACACTCGCAATTTATCGCAACGCATTTCGATAGTATCACACTAACAATGTGAAATACACTAAAACCTATGGCACGAAATTCAAACCGTTCTGGCTCATTTTGGATCACACTGTAGGTACCGTCTGTAATAGAATTTCCGTAATTTTCGAATCGTGTTGGAAGTTACATGGAGGTTATTTGTATTTAATACTTAAAAATATATTAATAGCGTACAGTACGGCTTATATAGGGTGATCAGGAAATGGCGGAAAATCTCTCGAGATCGTATAAACCACGTCAAAATAATGCCACAATTACTATATATTTTTTTGCACTCCTGTTGAATCATTCACCCCAAAATTGAAAAATAAAAATCAATTTTTGTAAATAACATTTTTATCTATATCTGGAATTTAATATTTTTTAATATAACTACATAATAAATGAAGATCTTTAAAATTATGCAATAGATTTTTTAATAACACCTCAGACGAGCCAGGGGTGCACCACCTCTAACCTTCCCTCTATTCCCTTATTCTTATTTAAGATTTTTGAGAGAGTTTCTAACTTCATTAGGATGTTAGCGTAAAATGCAACGTAAATTTAAAACAACCAGCTGGCCCCTTGCAAATAAAATCGACGTGTCTCGGCGTTTTCAAAAGAACGTAAAGCAGCGTGTACATTAGCGTGGAGTCACGACTGAAACTTGTGGATCGCTAATGTAAACACAGCTTTAGGTTCTAAAAAAGCCCGGTAGAAAATTTTCGTTACAGCATACTATATAGTTTTAAAACCATTTCATAAAACTTTCTTTCCGTTAAATTAGTAATTTGCTTAAGTGTATAATACAAAATTCCTCTATTCACATTAGGTATATCAAAATTAGAATTGTCATTACAAGTCATCTTTAAATGATTAGTAAAAAGTAGAAAGGCACTATAAAGAAAGTACCTATAGTTTAAAACGGGTTAATGTTGCTATTGTCTGGAGTTTTAACATGTCATACAGAAAATGAATAATTAAAAAGAGATTTAGCTGATCGACCGAGATATTTAGAACTTATAAGGCTTCATGATTGTCACATAAAAATCAAAAAACTGTTAGTTCAAAAATACACTGCCAATTTAATGTACGCAATAAAAAACAATTTATTATATTATTTTCAAAAATTATGGTTAAAATATTCAGATAATATAAATATGAGGACCAAAATGGTCAAGAAATCCCAAACACATAAATAATAATTAGTCACGAGGTAATTTGTGGTATAAATTTTACGCCCGAACTAATTAATGGAGAGAAATAAAGATATTTCATATATATTTTTGTGGGACACGCTTAACAAATTTGTTACAATGTAACGTAGAAGAAATTTCTTTAATCGGGGCCACGCTTGAGAATCCCACTTGTCTATAAATTAAATTTGATTGATCGACTTGGCAGACAACTTATTTTAAGCAAATAATTACTAGTGGCGATAATGTCTGACAATAATAAATGATGTTATAAATACCCAGAAGCCCATTGGCAATACGGGCAATTCTTCAAGACCTCGAAAAGCCAGATACCTAATTAATATTGCCATCAGAAAACAATATTTTCGTAGTAGATATCTGAGATTTATTAATTCTAGGAAAAAATACTGATTAAATTCGAAATCGACTTCAAGTAAGTTCTTTTAAATCATTTGCGATGTCGAAAATTATTTACCGACCATTAGGTAGGTATACTATAATTGATAAACATTGGTTAACATTTTTGTTGTCAGTAAAACCAATGAAATTTAAAGCAAAATCTCCTAAAAATGTAGTCATCGTAGAAAATATGCAAAAAGTCATAAATAAATCAGTTCCCAGACTGACAACGCTGCATTTGAAATTCACTGAAAATAATTAAAATACGATATTAATTTCGTACTAGTTTTTTATAAATTACAAAGACAATATTATAATTGCATGCATTAAAATTTAAATACTGAATAAAATTTACGTCCTTTATAACTGTTACGTTGCTTAAAAAACAAATAAGTTTAATATAAAAACAAGGGCTGTACATATTAGAAACTAAAAAAATTGTGTCGCACTTACAGGGCGATTC
This sequence comes from Rhagophthalmus giganteus, assembly GCA_036326145.1. Classification (NCBI taxonomy): domain Eukaryota; kingdom Metazoa; phylum Arthropoda; class Insecta; order Coleoptera; family Rhagophthalmidae; genus Rhagophthalmus; species Rhagophthalmus giganteus. The sequence goes on along the minus strand of JARFJA010000026.1, from coordinate 1,461,813 downwards.
ACATAAAACTCTTCAGGCGAATATTTTGATAACTAACAATGATATAGAAATTCGGTAACAGGTGACCTTTAGATACAAAGGGTAGCTTTCATTTTTAGTGATTCTCGATTTTTTTAACAGGTTATACAAAGATGGCACTGAAGCGCAACAGTATTTTTCGATAGTTGGAACATTGAAACATAGCACATACTATTGAGAATTGAATGGTAAATAATTTTGTAAGAATACAATTTTCTTGTAAAACCAATAGTGTTTAAAATATTTGAGATTTTCCATTTTAAAATTTGACAAATTATCTTTTTTATTAATTATTTAAATTATTTAAATTAGTTGATTGTAGTTTGGTTGGTAAAGAAAGTAAAGTTTAGTAACTTTGAATACAATCCCTTGTATGTAAAATAAAGTAGGTTCTGAAATAATTTATTATGACGCTCATTAACACAATCATTAAAAAATTTTTTTGAAACAAGAGAATTTTATTGTGTTAATAAAATACATAAATGCAATATAACATAACATAAAATATGTACCTAATAAATGTTACTTAAAAATTTCAAACCAATCAAAAATTCTGAAAAAAACTGTAAAAGTACCGAAAAATTATATACATATTTTCATATTATTTTGGAGTAAAATGTCATTTTCTTCCGTGGATGAAATGTATCGCTCTGTTTTCGGTCGGGCGACTTGATTTACAATAAGTCAATCGATGATATGACAGATTTATGCAAGAGAATTTACGGTAGTGTTCGACACAAACCTTTTGCGACAACGTGTTTATAGTACCATCAAAACTTTAAAAAAATGTTCCAAATAATCAATTAATTTAAATATATAATAAAAAAGATACAGAGGGGTTATTTTTTGTAAAATTGTAAAATGTGAAACTCAAATATTTCGAAAACTAATGTTTTACAAAAAAAATTATATTATTAATTATATTAAAATTATATTATATTTAATTAAATTATATATATTATTAAAAATTATATTAAATTATTATTATATAATTATATTATATTATATATAAATTATTTGCCATTCGATGCTCAATCGAAGCCATCAATGTTAAAATTAGTTATTTATCAAAATATTCGCCTGGGGAGTTTTACGTGAATCATCCAGTGTATGATAAAAATTAGTTGTAAGCAGTTCGTAATTTTAAAATTATCTTATTATGTATATTATGTGAAGTCTCTTTTTAAAAAGAACAATATTTACATTGTGTGAATAATAACATGAAATACATAATAGATCATAAACAGTTTATTTATATTTTAAATTTTAAATAACTACTTATTGTTCGTATAAGTATCTATATCAACAAAAGATAATTGAATATTTGATGTGTTAGCGAAATACATACAGTCGAACCTTGGTAAGTCGAAAACCTCGATTACTCGGACCCATGGTGAATTACAAAAAAAAAGAATATATATTAGACAAAGGCTTGATTATTCAAGTTTTTGATAACTCGAATACTTCTCATTCTTTCAAATTGAAGTTATCGAAGTTCGACTGTATTTAATTAGTTTTGTAATGCAACAAATACTTGAAAGACGTTACGCGTAGTACAGGGTGGTACAGGTCATGGATTTGTTCGCTTTTAAAAATTGATTAAAAATAAAACTGTAAAAGTTATTCAAATAAATGTTGAATTAGATAAATAAAGAGTCACTGGACAGGCATTTATTATTTTTTTAAATAGTGTTATCTAAATGATCACCATATCGTCTTCGGCGGTCTTCTATTCGTTCGCGCATATTTTTGAATACCAACTATCTCTTCTCGAATACTCTCTGTTAATTGCGAGTGTTCTTCAGGAGCGATTGTGACTCAAAGTGAAAAACTCTGAAAGAATATTGTCCTGTTTGGCTCGAATGACGAACAGCAATTAATCATATATCAGCGTGTAGTTTTCGTTGATTACACCAACAAAAATTATTTTCAGCTAAATTCATTGCATGTGCTATGATATACAGCGTATGAAAGAAGGTATTTAAAGTCTCGTTTGGTTCGTCGTCAGAGCTTTTCGTTGTGTCGAAGAGAATTGAAAAATTTGTGCGCACGAATGTATTTGGAAGAATGCCGAAGGCGCGACATGGTGGTCATTTGAATAATATTATTGTTAAAAAATTAATTCCTGCCCAATGTCTGTCTCTTCATACAATAAACATTTATTTGAATAGCTTTTACCTAGAGATTTATTTTTATTCAATTTTTAAAAGAGAACATGTTCATCGACCACCCTGTAGAATGACTAATGACCCTGATGACTAGTTTTAGCGATTTATAAAAATTTCAGTTGTGCGCAAGGAATTAGCTTTAATCATAGAATCTATTATGTCTTTTTGTCATGCTATAAGATTTCTTAGAAATAAAAGTTTGCAGGAAAGAACAAAGCACTTTTCAACATACATAGTTGACATAAAATTTGAAATTAAAAAAACTATACATTTTAGCAAATTCTTATTAAAAAATGTGCACCTAATATTTTATTTTCTTACAAAACATTAAATTGTGGAAATGATGCTATTATTGTTTCTAATTTTAAAATATACTAACATTTTCAGAGTCGTTAAAAATAATAGGGAGAATAGAAGTTTTCTGTTTTTTTGCATGGTTCGAAATGAATAGATGTAACAGGAATGTCACAACAAAATACATACACAAAACATTTCTTTACGGTTGTGCGATTGTATTGTTAGATTTAAAAAAGTAGGCACCTATTGCTTAAAGAATATATGCTTATTAGTGGGAATATTAGTTCTATTGAAATAATAAACGGTCTAAAGAAAGTAGATACAAATATCTAAATATTTCTTTTATGTGCGAAAACCTTCGTTTCTAAAAAAAATATCGCCTTAAACATAAAAAAATTCCAAGGTTATAAAAACAATAAAAAAACATTTTCAAGTTTAAAAAAGATTATTATTCGTGAATTGTCGCAAAATTAGGAGTTGCGTATTTTTTTTCATACAAAATAATAAAATGGAAGCATTTCAAATGGCTAGTATTTTTTTTTTGAAATCCAATTTCGATGGTGACGTGTGATTATTGAGTTAAATGTGTCTAACGAGTTTTGTTACGTATGACATAACAAAATTGATTACGTAGAGGTATGGGTAATTTTCAAGATGGCCTCGTCAATTGAAATTTAATTGTAATATAATGAAATATAATTTTTACAAATCGTTATACAAAATAAATCTGGAGTTTAGGACGTTAAAAAAAGAAAATATACTTGTGTCAAAAGATATATACATAAGTAGAGTATAGATAATTAATAATCATTGCGGTTTGAGAAATTTTAGGAATAATGGTAAATTATAACAAAATTTCGTCAGAATTTTCCATGCGTTTACATGTAGCTTCACGTTCAGCAATGATGTGAAAATATCACGAAAAGGATAAGATGAATAAAATTGAAGCGATTTTTTTTAATAATTCCATTTATAATTTAATCACTAAAAAATATATTTAATTTCTGACCTACAAACTCGATATAAATGCGTAAATATTTTGAATTCGAATATATAAAAACGTTAGGCGTTTTTATAACAACCAAAATATCTTTTTGGTGTTCAGCCTTCACGCATCAAATATACTATACAAGATCCAATTAACCAGTTCGTATTTTCTATCCAACCTTTTTACATCGAGCACGTATTCCATTGTACTTTTTTACTACTTTTTAAGAACATTTCCCAAGAGCGAGAGCTTCATATTATCGAAGAATTTTTTTCTCGAAATCATTGAATCGATAATAATAATTTATGTATTTTTCGTCATCTAATAATAGCTAAATAATGCTGATACGTAATTAAAATTCATAAATAACCACTTATGTAGATATGTATACACCGTGTCCAAGATAAGAATGCACAGCATGGGGATCTTGAAAACGGTAGAAGATACAGGGTGGCTTAAATTAGAAAAAAGTTGCGCTATTTAGAGTATGTTCACATGCTGGTCGCAAAAGTTCATTATTGTTTATCGTTTTCAAAATTCTCAAAAAAATGTGATTTTTTGGATTTTCGTTTCTTTTCATTTTTATTTATTTTAAATGATATTAAAAACTACCGGCACTTTCTCATTGCCACTTTTAAGCTCTACAAAATGGCGTGTTCAAATTTTTAATCCGACGTTTCGTATCCGAGAACCCATCATCAACTTAATTTTTTTATATGGCCACAAACAAAGAGACACCCTGTATTCGGTAGCATTATTCATTACAAATTCAACGATGTATCACACATTATGGTTTTGAAGCCAAAAAAGGGGAAAAACGTGAGTTATAAGGTTTTTATTTTTAAATTAGTAGGCGCTGGTACAATAACAGAAACAAAATGTCAAAAAATTATAATAATTGCTCAAATAGGTTGCCATTATTTTCTAGACACAAGTATGCTCTGTCTACAGAAGAATTCAAAACATGGTCTAACATTTCTGGTGTGATTGTATTAACTGCTGCTAAAACCAATGCCAATAACTGTTCTTCAGTTTCAAAAGTGGCGTCATACACTTGGTTTTTTAAATAACCCCACAGGAAAAAATCTAACGGAGTTAAGTTAGGTGATCGGGCTGGCCAGGCTACTTCACTGTGAGTTCCAATGCATTTTTCAGGAAACCTCTGGGACAAATATTCCCGCACAGTTCTTGAATTATGCGCTGGGGCAGTTAATACAATCACACCAGAAATGTTAGACCATGTTTTGAATTCTTCTGTAGACAGAGCATACTTGTGTCTAGAAAATAATGGCAACCTATTTGAGCAATTATTATAATTTTTTGACATTTTGTTTCTGTTATTGTACCAGCGCCTACTAATTTAAAAATAAAACCTTATAACTCACGTTTTTCCCTTTTTGGCTTCAAAACCATAATGTGTGATACATCGTTGAATTTGTAATGAATAATGCTACCGAATACAGGGTGTTTCTTTGTTTGTGCCATATAAAAAATAAAGTTGATGATGGGTTCTCGGATACGAAACGTCGGATTAAAAATTTGAACACGCCATTTTGTAGAGCTTAAAAGTGGCAATGAGAAAGTGCCGGTAGTTTTTAATATCATTTAAAATAAATAAAAAATGAAAAGAAACGAAAATCCAAAAATCACATTTTTTGAGAATTTTGAAAACGATAAACAATAATGAACTTTGCGACCAGCATGTGAACATACTCTAAATAGCGCAACTTTTTTTTAATTTAAGCCACCCTGTATCTTCTACCGTTTTCAAGATCCCCATGCTGTGCATTCTTATCTTGGACACGGTGTATATAGAAGTAGCAGAGGATAAAATATAATAATTGAAAAAATGGACCTTTTACAAGTAAATGTTTGAAAATGTAATTTTCCGACGACCACTATGAAAAATAAAGTTATACTGAAAGTTGGGCATTGTAAACGAATAGGTTGTCTGTGTATAATAAAACTCGTTAGTCAATTAAAAACGATGTAACCTGAGCGAAATCATTTCGCATGCTGCTTATCCAATCAAAAACCTTCTAACCAGTGCAGTGCGCGAAATGTCCCACACGCAAGCGGTTTTACTGTTAAATAGAGGGCGTATAAAAGAAAGCGAGCATCGCTTCGGCGTCGCACGTATTTAAAACTGATTAAAACCTACGCTTTTTAAATGCATAAAAAATAATTTCTTGTTAATTATTGAAAATAAGAGCCGGCCGTGTACGGTAACAGAGGTAAGTAACTAGTCAAATAATTGATATTAACAGAGATACAGGGTGAAATAAAACTAGTACGCGCGTCGGCTCGTAAGACGCAGTGGTCAAGAAATTGGCCTCTCGCCTGATGAATCCTGGGTTCGAATCTCAATACGGATGGTAAAATATCCCACTGGTAAACGTGGTGCCCTTGATCGTGAAGCTAATAACCGCTACAGTTGAAGCTCCAAAGCCCCTGCATTAGGGCGAATAAAAAAACAGTACCAACCTACTGAAAATTGTTCTATGAAAATTTATTATCAAAGTTAACATTGCATTGTCGAAATTTCACTATTTCGAACTTTCCATAATATCAATAATCGCTCGAACAGTTTAACAGTGGTTGTTTCACAAATGGCGAACTTTTACGAAATTGGACAAGTATGTAGGTAGGTACTTTTTTATATAACAATGATTGGACAGTAACTTCTGATCGTTTAATTTTCTAAAAGAATAGGAATAAAAAAGTTGGTATAGTCAGTGGTAAATATAGTTAGCACTTATTGTTAGTATAGGGCATACAGCGCCCTCTGAGTTAGACAAAAATTGAGAATAATAAGTTGTTATGTCCCATCTCAAACTTCCTTTCGCCAGTTTTCTTATGGATATTTTAAAAATTCTTCAAATTATGGAGAAAAATTAATACCTAGGGATCCTGATCGACCTAGGGATCGATTATTGAACTATGATATGTTGCGCTAAATCGTAATATTTTTTGATTTAAGGAATTCAATTTTATTCTGTGTCCTATTACTTATGGACCAACCTGTATAATTTTAAACCTCGAATTATAAAAGCCATTATATTCTATTACATATCTGATTGCTTTGCAAACAGATTAGAAAAGATGAGAAACGAGATTAGTTCATAATGGCTGACAACTGTTTCGAGCTTGTTATCAGTACCATAAACGCAAATCTACTAATCGCGCATTTGGTATAAAGCTAAGTTCATAAACATTCTGACCCGAAGTGTTGTTATTCTATTATTAAACATGTGAAATACATTTTTTTGCGACAAAATGTTTGTGTTTAGAATTATAAATCAATTATGTAATTACATACATAATTAGAAAGAAGCATCCAGATGTGCCTAAAAGTGGAGGTAGTGGATGTTATATAATTTTTTACATCATTATATCCATTTTTCTTAAATTACTATTGTTGTATTTAGCGTTATAATAGTATATTAAAGTACAAGTTTCATAAGGCATATATTTTATTGCACTAGTCCATGTTTAGAAAACGAAATGCGTAGCGGTGAGTTTTCTAAAGGACGAGTGCAATAAAAGCCTTATGAAACATGTCCTTTATACTATTTTTTTTATGTTTTGCCTCTTTATTTAAAATAATAAACAATTCGTATATTATAAATTTAGAGAATTTTGTTGCGGTCATTGGTGATATGCCACTTACCTATGCCAATTTACTCAAAATATTAAAGTTTTGGGTTAGGTTTATTAGGAATTTATGATGTGACGTTTATTGTTACCAATTTCGAAAAATGAAAAGGTTCGTGTCGTAATGAGGCTGTTACAGCACTCATTTCGGTGCTATAATGAGCTCATTATAGACGCAAAATATATTTGTGGATCAACGGAAGGCTGCTTTTTAGATGCTATTTCCTAACTAATGCTCGCTTAGAAAAATATCAATTGGAGTAAAATCTGATTTTTGCGGTGGTCAACAAAAAGTATATTTGACAACACAAAGATTAGAATAAATGCCACTACGTACTTCAATCGACAAGCTGATCAAACAATTGTTTATAAAAGTCGACCCACCACTGTAAATATTATAAAAACTTTGGGTTATTCAAAATCGCAAGAAAACAAATTACCTATGCGACTGATTGTTGCTTTATTCTTATTTACGATAATTGATTGGAAATTAGCAAATCGGCGTTTAAAAATTTGCAAGACGAAAACGTCATTGAAACGATTGAAATTGATTTACTTTAAATAAGTAAGTAAGCACTTACTACAGGCTGTAGCAGCTGTAAGCGCTAAGTAAGCAAGTGTCTGCTTTAATTATTTAAACTACTTAGGTATGGATATTATGTGGATATTTCTAACGATAAATATTAATCATTATAGATGTGAATAACTTACCTCGAGACATCTTCCTGACTAACTGCACGTGGCGTTGCAGAATGAAGGGCTAAAGACGACGACCGGATGGATTCCGGATAGGCATGTGGTGCTTCTGGTGCTAAAATAGCAAACAATGGAAAACGATTTATTTTTTATATAAAGCAATAACAAATTTGTCAAGATTATTTCATAGAAATACACACCAAACAATGTAAAATCTTATTTTTGTTGGAATTACGAATACAGTTACATCAATTTACAATTAATTGTATCGTTCATATTCATGGGGATGTTTGCTAAATAACAGATGAAAAAAGTAGATAAAATATATCACGATTTGAGGGAATTCCAAACTTAAAATTTCCATAAACGATGCAAATTATAAGTAGGTATAGGTAATTTTAATTAAAAATTTGTAAGTTTTAAAAGCGTACCTACACTTATCTGTAGATACAGGGCGTTACAAAAGTAACGCTCGTCCTTTGAAGGATCAATGACAATGAAAGTATTGAAACGTTTTCTCTTACAGTAGTATCATGTGATGCTCCGAAAAAAATTGCATTTGCAAATTGGTTGAATGCTACTTTTCCCGGGCGGCGCATTGGAATGGGTGAACCAATTACTTGGTCTCCTAGGTCGCCCGACCCCAAGCCAGTGGATTTTTTTAATAGGAATACCTCAAAGAAAATGTTTACCTTGAATCAGTCGTGGAACCAGTTTCGTCTTCATAACAGCTGTTGCTTGAAAGGGTGAATTGAATGAGAGAGTCAATATTTCCCTGTTAAACCACGCAAGAGTCTTGCAATGATCTCGAAGGAAACATATTATTTGAACATCTTTCGTAATTTTTATTTTGATAAATTTCAACGATATGTGTTATTTTCTGACAATAAAAACTGTAAGAAGGCCAATCGGAAATTTTGTCAGTTCTCGACTTCGATTTCTTTTAGCTTACTGATTAGATCCTTGAAAGGAACGAGCGTTATTTTTGTAACACCCTGTATAAAGTATACCTATATATTGTACGTATACTATATAAGTAGTTTTACCATTACATACTTGCAATACTGTCTGAAAAGTACTTAATTTAATTTTATACGAATACTTTTCGCTTAAGTGCTTACATCAATTAAGTCAAAATTAGCAAGACTTTATACTCCATTTGAAATAAGAAAGTAGTAGGCGACGCTACGTCCGAAGGCAAGTTTACAAAATAAGTTTTTTGTTATCTACACAAACGAGGGAAATTTCAAAATAGTGTAGTACCTTTAATTAATATTCTGCGATGACCAGTATTGTAGCAAAAAAATTAGCTAACACATGTTACCAATATAACCAAATTTTCATTATTTTCAAAATATAATCTTGTCAGTGTGAAACGGGCTTGAATATTGACCAATGACAATCAAGATAAAAGCTTCCCTACGCTTTCCTTCACTACCTTTTTATTTGGAATAGACTATAACATTAGTTCAACACAAAAATGGAAGTGTTGACTAAATAATAAATTATAATAATTATTCAACTTAAATGTTCAATTCACAACTTCTGTAAGTCTTTTATTTCAATTCTTAAAGCACTACAGTAAACACGCCAGGGGATATTAATTTCTTAAAAGCTTTTGTAGAAGCGACTATGAGCTTTGATCTTATATCATCTTTAAATGTAAAAAAGTACAATGAAACTCCTCGAGATTTTTGTTTTATAAACATCAAAGGAATTTTTTATAACATTGCACATAAAGTTGTATTCGCTTAAGACAAAATAATATTTGTGGACACAAATTTTTGTAAATATTCATCGGAATAAGGTTTTCCTCGATATAATAAGCGAAAAAGTAGATATTATTTTATTAACATCTTAGTTTTATGAAAACGAAATTCCCAAATGTAATGTGATATAGGTAAAATGCATTTTTAATTTATTTATCGTAAATTTCAAACATCAATTTACAAAAAAACGTGCTTTGGGCAATTTATAGAAATGCAAAGACAAAAATTTGTAACTTTAATTTCATGCTACTAGAAAACCGTAAATAATTTCCTTAAAAATACGTATAGCTTATCCAAACCTATATGATATCAAGTCATCAATACAATATGACGTTTCACACAGTGCTGTCACCTCGTACCTCGTAATTTGGACAGTTCTAATAAATTGTTAAATAAATCTAATTGAACGAGAGTTAAATAATTTTCTCTTCGAATTGTAATGTTCATTTCAATTTATTTTCTAAAATTTTGTTTGATGGTTTTTTGTTTGTTTGTTTTGAAACTCTTGTTCATAATCACCCCAACAAAATTTTGACCTTTACCGTTAGTATAAAAATTAACTAGCGGAAAAATCATGAGTCACATTAATCGTTGTCTGCCTTATGTACTGACATTTACTGCAATAAAAATCAGCTGATCAAAGCGATCCCCAATTGAGGGGTGATATTGATCAGTTTTGTTTTTATTTTTGGGAGGCCGTCTTTGGTCTTTTTAAGTGTGAAGAATGTAAGTATCGATAATTCACACATAACTGCAGATACCTAATCGTTTAATAGAAAATCGCCCCCCTTTACGGTACATTAAAAATAAAAGAAGAAAAACGATACTAGATTAAAAAATGAATAAATGAAAAATAGTTTTCCTAATAATAATATTAACGTTAAAAGGATGCAAGGATGCCTATTCTTCATTTTCATTTCATTTACAATAAATTCAAGTACAAAAACTTTATTTTTAAAATTTATTTGATTAAAATTCCATTAATAAGTTTGTTCTGCGTAAAAATCGAGACATCTAATGATTTTTTTTGTACGATTAGGTACATACAATAAGTTTATAAAAATAAACTGATGCGGTAGTATCGAAATAAAAAGTGCAAAGCCGCTCCAAATATTATATTAAACAAATATTATCACTTCCGCGAGTGCCCCAGATTTTACCTAAACACAATTTTTATTTAAGAAATATAAAAGGCGATTAATCATGATTATAAACGTGTACCTACCCTACATAGATTATCGTTTATCAAACCCTTAATATAAAATGTTTTATGTAATTTATTTTACGAATAAGAGACTAATACGCCAACGTTTAACGCTATAGGTACCTATAGCTTATCCAAACCTATATGATGTTTACGTCATCAATAACAAGATTACTAGATGATGACGATTAACACAGTGCTGTCACCTTGTACCTCGTATTTTGACAGTTCTAATAAATTGCAGTCTTTCTTTATATCATCTAATATGTGTGCAAGTAAATCATCTACAGAATATGTCACTTTCCAAACTTTAAACCGAATTACAAATAAACAATCTAGTAACTTTTTGTCGATGACGTGAACATCATATAGGTTTGGATAAGCTATACCTATACATATAAATTATATTTAATTTACAAACAGTTATACTAGAGATAACCAGATATTATTTATGATCATTGCAAAATTTATATTTATTTTATTAAATATTGTACCCTCGGTTAAATTTATTTAAATTAAGAAACTATGTTAATTACCTTACTTACTTTAGAATAGTCTAAGTTCATCAAGTTTTACTCGACAATTTCTTTCTACTAATAAATAGGTACTATAGTTTCATTTTTGATATCTGCATTGTTTTATTTATGTTGAGAAACATTTTACCTGCCATTAATAATAAAGATGAAGATAATCAATTATATTTATCATAATATAAGGCTTAAAATATATAGGTAGGTACCTACTTAAAAAAAAATTATAAATTACATAGAACCGAGTTTCTTGTTAAAGAGTGACAATTTTTGTTTGTTATATTTAGCATCATCTTCTCAATGCAAATACAAGTTTTATAGCATTTATTTTATTTTAATTGTGTAGCATTACCTCGCGTTTTTTTCTCAGTTCTATCATTCAAATCTGACGATGGTCTTTGTTTATTAGCCATTGTTGCTCTATTCATCAACCTAATCTGTTATTTTTTAACTTTTGTACAATTACAAAAGCCCGTAGAGTTAATAACGCTTTATAAGTATAAGTTCTAAAATATTAACAAGTAAAAATGCTAAATTGAAAAGGAAGCCGTATTGCGTACGAATTGCTAATTCAATTACAAACTGTTGGACTGAAGAAATGGGATGCTTTGTTAACGGAACAACTGAAATAGTTAGACAATATGATAAATAATTAGGTTACACGACACTGATTGATTCAAAAAATTATAGAAAACTTACGGCATATCGATATATAGCCATGACATTGATAAATTGAATAGCTAACTTCTAAAAACTGTCATTTATCTCATCGTTATTTCGTAAAATGTTGCACATATACAGGGTGTCCAGAAAACAGTGAAAAATTTCTCGGGAGGGCATAGATCACGTCAAAATAATGCCATAAATTCCTACAATTGTTTTACTACGACGTTCCCCTCCCTAGATATAGATGTTCAGAAATGAAAATCAATGTTTTAGAATAAAATTTTTATTTGTTATTGTGAATTAAATCATTTTAAGTCTTTAAAACAGTGCAATAAATTTTCTAATATCATCTCAAAGGAGCCGACTGTGCACTTCCTAATTCCAAGGTTCTTCCCACAATCTATTTAATAAATTTTTAATTGTATTTTCATATTCCGCAAACATTTTACGATAAAAAGGTATTTTTTTCTAATTTCAATATTAAAATTTGTTAAATATCATCTAATTTTGTTCAATAATATTCATAATGTTGTAGTGTTTTTGTTTTTGTCTTTTTTTTTTTAGTTTCATCAATAACGATCAATGTCATCTATTACTAAGAACTAATATAATTCAGGATGATGGTGGCCGATACTGCATGCCGATTTTCACAATCTTTGTAAACCTAGTTTTCTATGTACAGTTAAGTTCATATGTTTTTTATATGTTCATTTTTTGAATTGTAAAAAGGGACACGTCAGATAATAAATAAAAACGGGCAGTAATCTTTTTTAAAGCTTTTTACGATAAAAACTAACACAGGCGACGGGACAAAACAATGAACTCGACTGTACATAGGTAGATACTACGTCTTCAAATAAAATTTCAAAAAAAATATGCCATTCATAAAATATGTCTTTAGGTAAGAGAATACTAAGTATATTACAATCTCATTTTACCAAATCTATTGTAAAATATAGTCGAAAAACTTAATGTGGTCGACACTGTACGACTCTCTCCTAACCCCGTTTGACGATACGTCTTATTTTTGATACCTCTTACTTTTTAAGTGCAATTTTCTGGAATATGGCTCATTTTATTCAAGTTAGAAAACAGTAGGTACCTTTTTCAGCTTAAAATATTTGGAAAATTAGAAAGACATTAAAATTAAAAAAATTAATTCTGGCAAAATTTGTGATTAAGGGGGCCGATCTTTTCATCTCCTGATAAATTTATCTGACAGATATTTACCGTGGAAACAATTGTTCGAACAAACGTTTCTACCGTAAATATACGTCAGATAAATTATATCAAGAGATTAGAAGATCGGCCGTAAGAAGGTTAAGTGTAGTGTATCCTTGGATCCTCTGAGGTGATATCAAAAATTTATGACACTGTTCCAAACAGCATCGTTTACTACGAATGTAATGTAAGTATAAAAAAAATTATTAAATTCTAATAAAAAATAAAAATGTTAGGTATTTAAAAGAATTGATTTTTATTTTTCAACGTTGGAGTTGAATATGTAACAATCGGCAAGGGGGCGCCGGCGCCATAAAAAAATTATAGAAACTTATAGTATTATTTTGTGCGATCTATACGTCAAAATACATGTACATTATTTTGTTTTTAAATACGTATTACGTGATCACTTCTGAAGTTAAGCCAACATAAGTGTAAACTAACTAATTAGGAAAATAAAATAGGTACATAATACGTTGTAATAAAAGCGTAATAATGCATCTCGCGGTTTTGTAGCATAATTTTTTCATCAGGGAATTATAATCAAAACGACTGATCAGGTCATTAGTTCAAATTATCAATAATATTAGAGATTAACAAGAAGCGGCATGCGTTTTAATACCTTTCATGTAATAAATGAATACGTATTATAGGAATACCAGGTTTTATCTGTTGCACGTAACTATTGCCTTAAAAATGACCCCTAATTTAATATCTATTAAAAGAAAAATTAACACTTACGCAGTTGGGGTGAATGCGAACTATCTGAAGGTGGGGCACTGAAGGCACTATCTGGTTTGGCTATTACGAGTATTACTCTCTCTTGTGTTGCTTTTAAAGTTGCTACCGCATCTTCATGGGTTACATTTTCTAAATTTATTTCTGCTCCCTGAAACAAAAAATAAAATAAATTAAATGGAAATAGATAGTAAATGATAGATACGAGATCAATAATTAAGCATCAATTAATTTCGTCATTTTTTGGCAATTTACCGCTTACATAACGTCGTATATTGGTAATCAATTTTGATTCGGAATTAACTGCCTAATTGCCTTTATTACTTTTCCACTATTAACCAATTTGCAAATTATCAAAAAGCTATATAACAATCGATACAGAGTATTGTAAAACCCTTTTAAAAGCGGATCGCTGTAACATTTGACGGTATGAATATCTGATCGTTACATACAACCGATACAACATAGGCAACACAAATAACACGCTGTTTGTAAATTTTTTACATCCGTTTCGAAAGTGAGATGACACATTTTGTGATCTATTCTGCAAACGATCTGTTAATTTTAACGACCTGCTATCGGTACGGAAACATATGAAAATCTTGATTGTGATTGGTTGTTAGTTTTTTTTAACACTCCTTTAAAAATATGTAAGTAATAAATTTGTTACAGAATAGACCCTAAATATGACTTAAACAATAAATCGAAAATAATCACATAAAATCAAAAAATGACAGTAATAATTTATGATTTTAATACAATATAATCTAACATGAAGATGTATTAAATCTTCCTTTAAAATACTCATTAAAAATTATTGTTAGAAAATATATAATACAACATAAATTCATTAATTACAAAATTGGTCGAGGAGGAATGCTCAAAAAAACAGAAAATGAATGAAATAGGTAATGATGGATTTTAAACTACAAAAAATAGATAAAAAACGTTAATCATTTTATGAAAACTTTATATCGCTCAATTAACAAGAAATACTTAGAAACATTTGAAATAGTACTTAATTGAATAATATTATAGGTAGGTCCAAAAATATAAATTTGATTAAATTTAGTTTTACTTAATTTTATTTTTAATTACTTATTAAAGTAGTTCAGCTAAGAAAACGCTTAGGAAAAATATAAATAATAAATACTTAATACAAAACACATTTAGAAATGAAGATAAAGGGTAAGACAAATCAGCAAAAGCGACGTCATCGTTATAATCACCATAACTTAGAAGTAATTACAATCATACAAATATTTGGCATACTTCCTAGTAATTGTTGAAAAGTTTAGATTGCTTAGGTAAAATTCAAGAATGTGTAAATTGTGCTTTAGATTGATTTTATTTGTTGAAGTATGTTGTTGCAGTTAAACGTTATAAAATATAGGTAAATTAGTGACTGAATGTCAATTTTGATTGTGATTAACAAACAAAATATGTTTAGAAAAGCCTTCTCTCGTATGTGAGCACTCAAAGTACGGTAAATAATACTAAACAAATAAAAATTTTAGTTTAAATAATTAAAAATTAAGTCTGAATTTGAGTTTTCTAAATTTTATTTGTTAAGTGATCAAGGCGAAGCCGTTTCCTTATGCGAAAAAATGACACTTTTCCATACGTGTTGCACAACCAACTTACTATCTGTTATCCTATTGCGTAAATGATTTTTATGTTTTCTACAAATACAAAGATTGGAAAAGATCTTGACTTACGATTAGAAAAATCGATATAAGGTTCTTCGATTATTTAAATCATATTAGAAACAAGTTAATTGATAAAAACCACCTTATAGCTCAGTCAGTTTAGGTTTTAAGACCTGAAAAAAAACTGACAATGAGAAAAATAATTGAAAAAATTGGCAAACAATATATTAAAGGTCCAAAATTCTCCTGATATTACACACCTGGAACACTGGAGAAGTACCGTTTGAGCTTACGTATAACGAGTTGAAATAAGGCCGAAACGAAAAAGAAATAAGCGAGATTTATTTTTGACCACACATTGTTTTAATTGCAACATCGTCTGATGCCGCGCATAAACAGGAGTTGTAGTGGAATTTGATAAAAAAAATATGTGAATAGTGGCCGAAAATTTTTAAAATATGTAACCTACTTTTTAGGAAATTTATTCTAAAATTATGAATTTTTTATGCAGTAAAATTATTTGAATAATCACTATCTACTGCCTTTATACCACAAAATTATAAATTTAGTCTATTTTTAATTGAAAAGCTATTCGTGTGTCCTTAAGCATTGAAAATTTCCCTATTACAAACCATAAATCAGGTAAAAGTTTAATCGCATTTTTATGCGACCGATAAAATATAAAGAAACTAATAAAACATGTGAGCCACCTGCTTTCACACGATAACTTATCGGAGTGCGAACAAAAAACAATGTTTTCAAAATAAAAGCAGGATTTCCTAGTATCCATGTAATCATTCGAATGCATTTATATATAGAATTCTGGCAAAACCGTTTCAGATCTTTCGTGTTAGTAATACAGAACGGTAGTGCTTGTTCGGTAATTCGACTTTTAAATTACGGCGTCGCATTATTCGTGTGTGCGAGGAGTGCTCCGTTAGGTTTATAAGGCCTTTTTGCGATCAGTGGTTGGTGAAATACAGTGAAATATGAAACGTAGATACAGGTACGAAATAATGCAAGTTCGCAGTCAACGGAAGAATCTACGAAACGAGAAAAAGGTAGGAAATAAAAAGAAAAATTAAAAAAAAGAAGTTTTTAATTTTTTCTTATAGTCTGATACAGAAAAATGGCAGTCACAGCGGCAGCATTAGTCTGCATTTTACGTAAGTATAAAACAAATGATTTCAAGATTTGAATTTTTTTCAATATTTTTTGAGTTTTTTTTATTTTGAGAGATTTTACTTTTTCAATGCATTCGTTTATGGATAAAAAGCGGAACTCAAATTTCTGATTGTCGCAATAATTTAGACTGACAACAACGAGACAAAATTTGAATACTAAAATTTGCAAAAATTAATTCTTAACATTTCTTTTTAAGAACAATCGAGTCAGTTATTAAAATGTATTGTGGTTAATTTACTTCTATAGTTTGGATCTAGGAAAATTCCCCGATAACAATTCACTGACGGAATTTTCGTCGACAGTAAAATTTCTAGACAAACAGTTCAACGAATGGAAAATTCTCCGAACAGATACGGAAAAACACACTTGATATAGATCTTTTAATTGTCGAACCGACAGCGTAACAATGTTGGCGCCTTACATAAGAAAATTCTCGAACAAATTCGTTCAATTGCTTGTCGAGAAATTTTACCGTCGAGGATTTTTTGTCGGCGAATTGTTGTCGGGAAAATTCCAGCTCCCACATTAGGTAGGTGTTCAATTACTTCTGCTGGTATGGCAACATGTAATTAGGTACTTATTTACCCGCAGAGTTCTAACCTAATATGTAGCAGTGCAACTATTGGTCGCACATACACTAAAATGATATCGATGGAAAGTTGAAAGTTTATTGAAATAGCATTATACCGAGTGTTTTGCGGTATTAACGATATCAAAGCGTTTGAAGAGAAAAAAGCTTTTTTTCTGATTCTTGCAGGTTTTCATTGTATTGTGCGGTACCAGACGATATGCAATTAAGACAATTTATAATCAAAATTAAAGCCCACTTATTCCGTGGGCCCAGCCGTTTGTAAGAAGATACGCAAACAATGCTTCTCGCGGGCGCTCCAGGTGTTCAACCGCCTGAAATACTAGGATGCGACCAGGGAGAGTTTGAGACTTTTAATAAGTATGTATTGATGTTCAGGACATCAACTTTACTAATTTTCAGCTTTATACTATTTTTCGGTAAGGTTCGGCACAAATTTTGTCTAGGGTTATTGATATCTATAGAAGAACATTGTGAATAAATAATTACAAAGAGGATGGGATAAATGCGCGTTTAAAGAATCAGAAGAGATATTACACTTTGTACCAACTTATAATTACAATAATCAATCGTAAATGTCGTAAAAAATGACATGTAACTTCGCTGAAACATCCATCAAACATTATAAGCACCTAAAACCAAGTTTATAGGAAGAAATTATACAATTTATTAAGTACACAATTTAATATACAGGGTGTTTCTAAAATATCTTGCCAAATTGTAAAGGGCGGTATACTTAAAATAAGAATTTTTGTCAAAGAATGCGTGTCCGGAAATTCCGCGTATGTTATGTTAGCTTAAATCATGTCCTAAATTGTCTTAATTGGCCTTAATTAGATATAAATTCACAATACACATTATTTAAACCAAGACGTGCCTTTATCTTGGCCGACAGCCAACCAAGATTGAAAAATTTTTTAGACACTCCTTAGATAAATATACGATACGTGAAGACCGTTCAAATTTTATTCCGATGTACGTCATCAATAAAAAGTTACTAAATGATGACGTTTTACACAGTGTTGTCGCTTCGTATTTTCACACTACTAATAAATTTCGTGTAATATGTGTGCAGATAAATCATCGGTAGAATATGCGTCACCTTCCAAATTTTGAACTAAATTACAAATATACAATCTAGTCATTATCTAGTAACTTTTTGTTGATGACGTGCATTGGAATAAAATTTGAATAACCTATACATGTAATATAACAGAATAAATAGTTTAGCTTTTGACAATCAGTTTAAAACTAGATTAAGATTTTATTAACGCCATGCTATCTTGTATAAATTCTAATTATTAAAATGAATCAAATTATAATTTTACATTTTGAAAATTAAAAGTTAAACGGGCTTCAAGAACTAAAATTTTTAAATATGCAGTGACAAGAGTATACTAATTATGCAGATTCGAGACATCGTAAAGCTATAATTTAATTAAAATATAGCAAAGATACTGGAATATTATATAAAACGTTGCCAGAGCTTTTCGCCAGACGGGGAGGAATAAAAAGAAATTTACTTCTAGTTCATACAAGTTTCATGGCTTCCCATATTTTTAGGAAAGTATTACTTTTTAGTAAGACTTCGGCTGTGGAACGAATTCGCCCCAAAATCATATTTTGGAAAGGCACTTCCGAGGAAAGGAGTTTCTAGTAAACGCTCTTCATAATAGGCCATAACACGAAACTTAAAAACCTTATTAAGTTTTATAAAGGTGAAGATAATATCCTACTATCAAAACGTGTGTACTTGTATCGTTTTTGGAGATTTATAGGAACAATATTTGTAGAACCCAAAAAATTGAAAGAAGGGATTTATAATGAAAGTTTTAACAATCGACTATTACATACACTGCTATTAAACGATAATAATAATAGTTGTATTTATCTTAACAAGAAATGTTTTATACAGTAGAAACTCAATTATACGTATTAATGAGGGGGCGGAACAGGTGGATAATTCGAATAATTAGAATAGAATAAAAGGTCGATAAAAAGTTTTTACGCGTTTCGTGTACCTGGAACTGACAACTGAACTAGTTTTATGTTGATTACATCAGTGCATTTCCACTTTTTGTTCTTGACCGACCATTAGGTAGTAGGTAGGTACCATAAGTTCATACCATATAAAAATGATCCGTCAATCCTTTTAAAACTCAAGAAAACTAAATTGTTTCGTTGGACAACGAGCGAGTTTAAACAAATCGAACGGCTCATAAATATTCATTTCTGGAAAGCATATTCATTTTACTTTGTTTCCGTCGCAAAAATACTGGTGCATTAACATGATTGACAGGTTCTTTTCTGTATGGCGCGAATTTAATATTTTTATTTTTTACTGTCGCGAACGGTTAAACGGATTGGACGTACGGATAACTAAAAAATTAACATTTTGGACGCGTACAAATGTACAGGGTGGGGCAAAAGTATGAAACAAATTCTCTCTCGCGTCCTAAACTAATAGCTTTTGAAAAAAAAATTAAAAATGTATGTTAAATGGAACAAAAAGGTGCATCATTGGGAGTTATCAGTTGAATAATTAATCTTATCATTTTTGCGCAAGACGCCATAAATTTCATTTTTTAAATGAAAACCCGTATTATAATAGATGTTCCGTTTAAAAAGTACAAAGTTTTACTGTAAGTACATATACCTACAAATAAAATTACTTTAAATATTTCGTGTTTCATTTTAATATAATGTTTGATACTGATTCATTTTATAATATACCACTTTAATTAAAATTGTAGATTAGCTTTTAAAAAGTAAAAGAAGTTTTTGAATTTCCATTACGACTCATGTAAATTTATAATGTTAAAAACACATTTCCTAATTTTTACTTAAGTACAAAATAAGTAGAAGAATTATTAACTTCAAAAGAAATAAAAATATAATATCCCGAGCAATGTCGAAAAACGATTAAATTTTCCTTTAGAAAAACGTCTATAACGCTCGTTTCTTAAAAAGAGAAAAAAAATAGTTGTACATACAGTAAAACCTCGTTAATTCGCTCTTCAAGAGATCAAATAAACCACGCGTCTTCTAAGCGGAAAACGTATTAAACAGGATTTGTTACATAGATTATTATGAAATAGTCCAGGTTCTTAGTGTAAAAATAAAGCCGACTTCTGCACTTTATGATACAAGTATGAAATTTTAGGGCTATATACCCTCTGTACTAACCACAATAAACGTCAGAGCCCTTCGTAAATCACCCCCTAATTCAAAATAAGCCCCTCTTTAGTACACGCCGCGCGTAGCAGGATCATTACCACTATATAACCTGTTACTCTTTAAGCACGATTTTCTAGAATATGGCTCATTTTGTGGAAAGCGGGCAAGAGTACCTTTTTTATTCTAAAATGTTTGGGGAATTCGACAATAAAGTTATTTTTTTTTTAAATTAATCCCTCAAGGGAAATGCGATTAGAAAGGTTAGTCGGTTCCTTGCTCCCCTTGAAGTGATATTAAAATACTTAACTTCATTTATTAATAATGTAAACCAAACATGATTAAATTTTAATAAAAAGTAAAAGTATTATTGACCTAAACAAAACGATTTTTCTCTTTCAACTTTGGAGGTGAACACTTCGGCAGTGGAACGTAGTGGGAAAATGTTTGATTTTGATGTGTTCTATACGTCTCAGGAAGATTTCTCATCATTTCCTAGACAACCTGTATTACAACGCGCCCCGAGTATTAAAAGAGGATTATTTTAAATTAGGGTGGCTCCGAAAGGGCTCTGACGGTTATTGTAGTTAGAATGGCGTGTAGAATATACTCACAAAATTTCGTGCTTGTATCACAAAGTGCAGGAGTTTATCACCAACGAACAATCAATCGGCCATCCACTTGAGCAGCACCACCTTCCACTTAGAACCTGGACTAAAAGTGGAACCAATTGAAACGAAGTTCCACTATATTTTTAGTTATCACAAGACCAATAGTAGCACAGTCAATCCGGAGTTAAAAAGTGGGCAACCGTGCATTTTAGGTAGGCAGCGATTTTTTGCGAAATCGAGGGCGAATGTCCTTCACTGTTACCCGCGTAGTTCGACAAGATTCCTCTCGACGAGGTAACGGAAATTCCTATAAACGCGGGACCTGCGATTTTTATCGACAACCTTCCTGCAGAAGACGACCCGCAACATGGCCCCTCAAAAAGAAGGGTATGTAAATAGTGTCACAATCAAGACATGTGTGAATTAGGCGTATCGAGAATACCACGTAAAAAACGCGTCTGTGCATGTGAAAAGAAGTTTTTTACTCATTACTTTTTTATTATTAATGTTACGTCAAGAGGTTATTACCAAAAATTGTAGAGAATTGTATTATCTATAAATATGCTCTTTACAAAATGTTTGTCAGACTTACGGTTGCAGAAATACCGATTGAACCCTTATTTTCAAGATAGCGGCCGAATGACAGCATCCCCAGCCCCGAAAACTCAGTTTTACACTCATTACAGATCCCCTACAATATCAAAAAAAAAAGAAATCGTTGCCTACCAAAAATTTGATTGGCAATTTTAAATAAATGTTAACTAAAATTAATGTAGGTACTTAGTAAGTAACCAGTAAAACGTTTTATACGATTATTCAAGTGTAAAAGCGACATGTAAAGATCTGACCGCATTACGTACAAGCAACTTTTAAAACAAGCCCTACGCAGGTATTTATCGGTGTAACTTTTTCCTTTGGGACCAAGTTGCGTTCAGAACGTTACAGCGTTTGCATTTACAACCTTTTCTGATTAATTTGTGTCGCAACCCTTATTAACAGAGAACTAGTTAACAACGAGTTTGGTGTGTTGTGCTTTAAATCTTGTTGAGGTGTACCTATAGGTTGATAAAAACTGTTTTTTATTTGACGATTTGATGAACGAAAACTAATTTGAATAAGTAATTAACATTTTAATGCAAAAAAAGTATTCCTTAAAAAGCCTTAAAGGTAGATTATTCTCCAAAATAATTATTTATCGTAATTTTCAAAGGGTTTTGCTTATCTAGAATTAGTTAATCATCAAACTTACCCCAGGATCTCGAACGGCGACGAGTTTATCACCAACGAGCAATCGGCCATCCACTTGAGCAGCACCACCTTCCATCACTTTCGTAACGTATATACCGTTATCCCCAGGTATGTGTTGATTGCCGATTCCTCCAGCGATACTAAAGCCTAGGCCTTTATTCCCTTTTACCAACATTATTTCTAACAGTCTCATATGACGGGGTTGTCGCCGCCTTCTCACTTGCTGAAATTAAACGACAATAATTACGAATACATACTAGAAATTTAATCACGCTACTGTACATTCTTAGAGCGTGTTGGCTTAAACACAACGACCCCTTTCAAATTCGGACCGCTAATTAGTTTTTCGCATATTTGTATATTTTTGGACGTCTCTCGTAAATAAAAGAACGACATATTGTAATTATGTACTTATAACACTAGCAGCGCAGCGGTGGTACTGGTTAAAATTGGTATTGCGTTATACGGGAATTGTTCGGCTGATTGTGAATAAAGTTTCGTTACAAAGTACGTGCTTTAAATGCAGCAAACTGCGACAATGCACACATCAAAATGAACTATATTGTGAATATTCTGCGAACACGCTATGTGTCTACACGCTAACCAAGCTCCCGAAGGTATTTTCGAAATAAAATTTAACGTGATCTACATTATTTAAACATATTTGCAAGTAACTACGTACGTTAATTTAAACGATGGATATTTTTAAACGATTCATTAAGTGATTTAATTCATTATCTGCATTCAAAAATTAATGTAGGTATCTAACAGTTCAGTTGGGGCCGTGTTTTATGCTTAGGAAAAATGTTATAGTATATACTCGATGAGAGCCTTCAAATGTATAATATGGTTCACTGGTATCTTCAGTTGGGCCCAGCATACCAATCCGTAAATAATAGTAACACCATAGTAATCCATAGTAATTTATTTTGGCATGTTTTCACAATTTGTTATTTATACATTATATAACATATATATAACAATAAGTATTTGCAACAAATTAACATTAATTTTCATTGTATTGTAGCAATAAGAAATAAAAGAAATCAAACGTAGCGATTTCAACGTCCCCTCCAAATATTTTAATTTGAAATTCAGGCATATCAAACTGTTTCGGAGTTATTTATAAAAATATATCTAACTTTTAAAAACAAACTTTAAAGTACTAATTTTTAGCAGCTTATTTGTAATTCTACATATTTTATCATAACATGTTAACAAAATTATCTTTACATTATGTATAGAAAATGAATCACAAATTAGTTAATTCCTAAAGCGTAGAAACGAGTATCGCAAAGAAAGAGCTTTATTAAAATTTATTTAATTTTTGTTGATTTGACGTCACGAAAAAGAAAATGGTTAGCGTGCGCGTTTTTAAGTATAAGCGTTATTAAGATCTTTAAATTTCGTTGTAATAAATTAAACGAGCTTTTTTTGAATTTTATAAAAAATTTAAAGTGAGGAAACGAAATTAGTCCTCGTACCTTGATGCAATTTAACCTTTCTGGCGTTTGTTTCATATTTTAAGTTTGCATCTCGTCTCCGGGTGTATCAGGGGAAATCTCACAATGAAAAAATAAGCAATCGCGCTGTAAAAAAATAATAAAATTATTTACCTACATACCCGCTAACGCGCAAGAATTGCATTTTGCAATCAATAAACGAATATCTAATAGTTTTCTTTATTTTTTTAATGCCTCTTTTATTCTCTTTCTAAAATTAGTGAAATAATGTATTAAAATCAATTAAATCTTCGGGAAATCAAAGTATTTAATGAAAGTGTACAACGCACTCCCGCAAACCCATCGCGAACGAGCCGTACATTTAAATTTTAAATGTTACCATTATCTTATAAGACATAATAGAACTCATTTAAAATTTATTGTGTCGAAGGGGTTTTCGAGTATTCAAATTGCTTTAAGACGACGAAAATATTCTGGAATCTGCAGAATATTAATGTGCAATGATATAAAAGCTTACGGAAGCAAATTCGAAAGTCACGTCACCAAAAGCGCATTTCCACAACATCGATTCGACAAATGTTGATTAATGGTCCGAATTTATTTCCTTATGAATTTAAATTATTCAATTTATTTAAAAAAGAATAGGAACGCCTACGTTAAAATTTTGAAAGAGGCGGACCTCGTTATTTCCAATATAAAAAAGGGATTATTTTAAATTTAACGTTACTTGCCGAATCAATTATTTTAAAGTTTACCTAGTTTATATATGTTACCATTAACAACAGGACACGGGCCATGTGTTTTTATAAGAACATAAATACCTTGCTAGGAATTCTAAATTAAAATTGGATATATAACAGTGATACTAACCAGCTTGACGGTGTTTCCTGCCTTTTTAAGCG
Organism: Rhagophthalmus giganteus; assembly: GCA_036326145.1. Lineage (NCBI taxonomy): Eukaryota > Metazoa > Arthropoda > Insecta > Coleoptera > Rhagophthalmidae > Rhagophthalmus > Rhagophthalmus giganteus. Next base: position 1,437,043 of record JARFJA010000026.1, on the reverse strand, counting down.
CATCTACTGCTATAGCATGTGGAACATTAACAACGGCCGTATCGTTAACTTGGAGAATTGCATCGTTAACTTGAAGCCTGCCATCCGTCGAAGCTGCGCCTCCAGGTATGAGTTTGGTGATGTAAATAGCCGTATCATCACCGATATGAGGATTGTCTGTTCCACCTGCAATACTAAAACCTAATCCCGCACCACCTCGTTCGAGGATAATTTCTTCATATTCCCATTCATCGTCGCCGTTCACCTAGAAAAAAGTAACAAACGTTAAATTTCTAATTTATACGATCAAGCAGTACAAATTAAATTGTTCAATAATCGTCGTTATTGTCAGACACAATGGGCCGGTTTTTCAATCGCCAGTTAACTCTGATCACGCGTCAATCACCACAGAAACGATTGTTTCTAATAATCATTTCTATTGATAGCGATTAACTGATGATCAGAGTTAGCTGGCGATAGAAAAACCGACCCAAATTGTTTGTGTAATGATCATACTTTATATTTTAGTCCTAGGCAGTGAGATTGAATTTATCGCCAAGAATAAATTGATACTTCTCTCTCTGTCTAGCGATAAACGATAAAGGTTGACATACAATAAAAGTAACCAAATATGTCATGGAAGATTTCTTGAATGGTGAAGTAATTATGTACACGTTGTTTAGATATTAGAGTACCTAGTAGGAGGAATTGTTTTTGACTTTGTTGACTTCCATAAAGTTTTTGATTCTATTGAAACATGATCTCTTCAGAAATAACAAAATGTCTTTAGACAATGCAAAAAAAATGATTCTAGACACACCTAAATAATCAAAAACGTCTATGAGAATGCCAGTCTGCAGGCCAAATAGACGATAACATTAAAACAAAGAAAATTCCACTGAAACGAGGCCCGAGGCAAGGAGATATCACGCAAATTATTTACACTTGCCCTTAAAGACGTGTTCATCACTATAAACTGGAAAAAGGGAAAGTATTAACATCAACGGCTCATATATTAGTTATCTGAGCTTTGCAAATGACACTGTCCTAATCGCCGCAAATAGCAACGACCTACGAGAAATGTTGCAAGAGCTAAATCAAGCCTCAAACATAATAGGATACGTTTATAGATAATATGTGTCCTACCAATTACGATCCACAATTTGGAAACCATATCATTGACAAATACATATACGTAAAACAACACAAAGAGGGCAATGGAGCAATCATTGCTGGCATATCTTTAAAACGAAAAATTATAAATGAAGAAACCAGGAAACGGACGAAAAAAGAAATACAGAAAAGAAAAATACAGAAAATACATAAAAGATATTACAGAAGAATTTACAACGACGAAACGGCATTGGGCATGGCATGTAGCCAGTCAACATGACAGATGGTACTTGTGTACCTTCATGTTCATTAACTTTTACACGAGGTGTAACAGCGTTCACGTAGGTATCATTTTGAAACATATACCGTGTACTGAGTTATTAATTAGTTATTGACAATGATGATAACTGATATACACATTCGTTACTACATGAAAAAACATTATTTCTTGAAAATAACTCAAAAAATCACAAGCCGACAGAACGGGTAATCGCGCCGTCCAAGGAATGTCTCCAAAGCGAGAAATAATCCGATGCTTAAACATCCATCTTAAAGTGCCCATTGATGATGTGGCGATCGAATATTATCTCATGTCTTCCATTGTTGAACTTCCGCCTAAATATTCACTGTACCAACGAACTCGCTATTTTTGAAAAAGATTTTGTTGACGAACGCGCGAAGTACAGCCGATTGACCAACGATTTGTATTTAATGTAATGGCGTCTCTTGCTGAACAAATTTGTGCAAATCACATTATTTATACTAACGCGATCACGCGAGTCAAAATGGTAAGAGAATGCTAGTACCACCCTGTATATAATAGTACATATTCTCAAATTCATATTTAATTTGTCAGAATTTTCTGAAACTGTATATTTACGGACCTATACTTTTCAACTACATAAAATTGCACATTTCAATAACCATAATTAAAATTTAATGTGAGGATGATATTTATATGTTGATAATTTAGAATTAATTTGGTGGTTTCAGATGATTAGTGCTACTTTAGATACTTATATGTATACTATACATATTAAAATAAGTATGTAAAGATGTTTTACTTTCGATAAGATATATTACGTAGTTTTATCTGTTTGTGCAAAAAAAGAAAGCTGTTTTAGATGTCTTGTAGTATTTTCCGCTAACGTTTACGACTGTTTTTCATCAGCACGAATTCAACAAACTAAACCTTTCCAAATGAAAAAGCGCGAAATTTCCTCATATAACCAGTTAATATCACTTTTTTCTTGTCTACATTTATGTTGTTGGTTTTTTTTTAGTTGCTATCTATAACAAAAATTTGGCTGCGTTCATTCCTTCTCGTTTTAAATACGTTATTTCGATTTAAAACTAAAACCCGCCTCATATTAACAACGCAAATTTCTTTTTAAATACAGATACATGTTTGAAACACCATTTTACTATGAGAATATACTTTAGAACCGTTTCAGGGTGTTTTAGCGCGCAGTAAATTTTCATTAGTACTCGAAGAGTATCTACTACTACTATTAATTAAAACAAATAAGAGTAAATGAAATTACAAATTACCTTAAATCTTAAAATCAAACTATTGCTTTAAATAAAAATAAGTAGGTACTGAACCATTAAAATTAAATAGCACACATTTAAACTACTCAATCACATCACCAAAACGATAAAAATACGTATGTATCTAAATGTATATGGGAAAATTATGGACCGACTCCTAATTTGTATCAATTATGTTTCTTGATAAGGAAATGCGACAGCGCTATCAATCTGATATGAATTAATGATAACATTAGAGATACTAAACGAGAGTATTAATACATAGTTCACCAGTCACGTGTAAAAAAACCATGAGAATGAATAATAAAATAATGCTCTTATGCGATATAATATTTTATACATATTAAATAAGTTGCTTATATTGAACCTTTCAAAAATTCCCAAAATTCAACTGCCAGCGACCTAGTGAAAATTCCCGGTGCCAAATCATGTAGGTAACATAAGTACGTAAATGCACCCTTTCCAAAATATAGGGTGTTAAGTTTAAAAAAATTAAATAATTTTATTTTCAATAAATGCGATGGACGGACGATCTAAAAAGATCTGAACGACTAATGTGGATCCGAGAGGTGCAAGATTGAGACAAATGGTAAAAAATGAGGGAGGTTTATGTCCACAAATGGACCGAAGAATGAGGCTGATGAGATGAGATGAGATTTTCAATAAATAATAGGTGGATCGAAATGAAACTTTACGAGACCACTAAATTACTTGTTTAACATGAAATGTTTTGCATGTTTACCAAATGGTCATATGAACGGCATATGTACCTACCTGAAATGAAATTGAAATTTGAAATATGACATTTTTCTCAAAAACAGTTCATTTTAGTATAGTAGAATATTATGACTTTTCTTACAAAGGAATATTTGGGAAAGTAAAGAATTTAAATATTTCCACATTTAATCCAGTGCCGATAAAATTAAGGGAGGAAAAAGAGTAGTGACCACTACCGTACGGCACTGGAGGAAACTAGAGACCATGTTTTCATGTTAAAACAAGTAGTTTAACACTCGTAAAGTTTCATTTCAATCCACCGAACCCCTTAAAATTGATTGAAAATAATCTATTTTATTTTTTTAACTTTAACACCCTACATTTTGGAAAGGACATTATGGACATTACATTTACGGACATTATGTACTTATAAAGAAGTAGCAATTCCTGTAGATGAAAATACGATTAATTTGCAACGAAGCTCTTCCGTTTAAAAAAGTTGCCAAAAAAGTAAACCTATCAAAAAATAAACATACGGTGTATTACGGTTCCGAATATCCAAGTATATTTGCCTGGGGTTGCGTTTGAACTTCGATCTGTACGCAGCTTTACGCATTCTAATGCACACGTATTTTACGAATTATGACCTTACAACTAATATCAATACCAATGTATAATCAATATCAATGTAATAACTCATATAGACAAATATTTGTGTACTTTTCATTCGCCCTGCATATACTCGGATTCGATCTAATTTTGCGGGTTACCAAGCGCAGTCTTTGAATGTTTCTGATGTATATTTGGAATATTAATAGTAATCATATAAAATATTGGTAATTACATTTCATTTGAAACTTGTTTTGGTCACTGGTTTCATGAACACGTGGATGCTCGTCTCCAAAACAAATAAATACTACGAAGGTCACCCGCAAAACTAGATCGAATCCGAGTATAGCTCTTTCTTGGTGTTGCAAGCTTTATTTCCGTCAGTAGTAGATATCTATATTTTATAGTTAATTTTAATATTCGTGCTATTTTAATTTTTTTGCTCGAGTTTCCTTTTCTTCTTACTCCATTCGAACACTTCCATCGATCTAAATTCTGATACCGAATTAACTTCAAATTGAATTTAAACTTTAACGGCTATATCAAACAATAAAATTAATTAAAATCTTTTAATATTACTGAAAGCACTCTTACAGTACTAGATTGATTTATAAACGAAAACGTTAAAATCGGGAGTTTTCTTTTGAAAGTTGCCAGTCTCATAATCCGCGTTATGTAAATTTCAATAAGAGCCATGTCTTACTAATGTAAATATATCTTTTAAACATTTTATTATTGTTGTTGTATTTCATTTATTAGGCCGTTTAATAACAGAAACTACTTAACTATCAACTACTAATTTCACTTTATAACTTAAAATATAAAAATAAAACAAAAAATTACGTTCAGTTTAAAGAAGGCGGTTTTCGCAAAATTTATTAAACCTAGGTAATTCCTTAAGTAATAATAGATAGGTATTACTTAATAAAACAATCATAACTTTAAAAATTCATTAATATTCATATATGTACGTCACGATATGTAATTAATTGATATCCATTACCTAATACAACTTTGTCTCGCTGCCTTAAGGCGATTTACTTTACATTAGGTTCAACAGATCAAGATTTGTCTGTTCAATTACAAAAATAGATTAGTAATCTAAATTTAGACGTGAAAAACGTTTTGGCACGATTCTCCCTTTTAAACAACCAGTTGAGTTTAATAATAATATACCATAGAATATCCGGAAGCTAATAAAAACATTCGTATGGGTTACATTTAGAGCAGTTCGAAATTCTTGTAGTAAAATATAATTTATCTGTGTCACATATGCAACTGACAAATAGTAATTTTGCTATTAATAGTTTAAATATATTTTTTCAACAAAATGTATGTCGATTGTTTTATAATAAAATTAAGGAAGGCAATTAAAGAAAAATCTTATTGTTAGTTAAAAGCTTACCGGATATTCCCATATCTTCGTTTCCTTGCGCTTCATTCCATAAACCATCTATTTTATATTTTCTATTTTAAAGTATTACTTATAATAACAACATGAAAACTACACGTGGATTGCTTAGATGCCGCATTGACAACTTTTTTTTCACGATAGATTGTTTACAAATAAAGTAAAACAAAACACTCTAAACAGTACCTATAAATAAAAAGCGGATGTAACTTAATTTAAACCGAACCGTTCAGCACCGTACGCCTATGAATGGCTGCGAACGACTAAAATAAAAATAGTTGAGCAACCATACTGAAGTCAGTTCTAAAGCTTATTTACACAAAAAATATATCGTTCTTTTCAGATACAATTGATTTAAATGTATGAATGTATGTATGTGCTGACAATTTTTCAAGTTATGTATTCGTATAATAAATTATTTTTAAAGGGTGTTTTAGACGTCACGTTGTACATATTTTAATTAGTTCGGACAATTATCCAAAGGTAAATCCATAAAATAAACAGACTTCTACTTCATCTGCATTCTGCAGCTTAACTTCTAAATAGTTTCATAAAAGAACCCTCGAAGTATATAAAATATAAGAAACAAACATCTCGCGTATTTTACTGACCTTTGTTTCCGGGCTTCGAGTATCATAATCCACAGGAGAAATGTTTATGGTAGGCAAGAGTGGCGATAAATAACACATCAAAATTTATTACGAAGTATAATAATTATATTTTTCATTATTTGCCTGAAATAAGAAAAATGCAAAAATTTAAAAGACGACTGGCATAATTATATTTTGAAGCTTTATTTGAATGTCAAGTTTGTAACATTTTTATTTGTTACGTTTATGATGGTAGAGGGTAATCAAGAAGCGGACACGTCATATGTTCTTGACTGTCGCATCAATTCTTAAGGGCGGTAATTATTATAAGTAACATCAGTTTTTTTCTAATATAGGAGAAGTGAAGGCACAATTGCACCCATAAGGAGAATTTAGTTGAAAAATTCAAACATACGGTCTATTCAAACTATTTACTAGATTGTTTATTTGTAATTCGGTTTAAAGTTTGGAAAGTGACATATTCTGTAGATGATTTACCTGCGCACATATTAGATGATATAAAGAAAGACTAAAATTTATTAGAACTGTAAAAATATTAGGTACGAGGTGACAGCACTGCGCGAAACGTCATCATCTAGTAACCTTTTATTGATGACGTGAATTGCATATAGGTTTAGATAAAATGTAGTTTATCGCATTTTAGCTGAACTATATTGGATTAAACGTCCATGACGAGCAAAAAGGACAAAACAGAAAAGTTTGTTTTGTCTTATTTACTAGATATATGTAAAATTGGACAGCCCACAGTTCACAACGAAACGCGCGAGAATCGTTGTTCTACGTTAAAGACAAAGATAAAGCTGCAATTCGACTAACAATGAGAAGTTACCTTCTCATAACCTTCAAGGTAACTCAATAGGTTCTAACATAGCCATGGTAGAAAATCTGTTTTGACCCCATATATGCCCCCACTTCCTCTACACTGGACGTCCAAAAAGTTAGAAACAGTAGTATATATTTTGTATGTGTTCAACTGCTACTCAACAAGAAATGATTCGAGTTGAGTGACGCATAATTATGCGATGATGAAGTGTCATGTTTGCCTGTGTTGTATCAGCTTATGCTGGAGTTACGCAGAATTTTCCGCGCCGTTTGATCATATATAGAGACCTAAAACATCGACCTAATTCTTGGTTATATTATGTTATATATTATTCTAATTAATTAAGGTTTGAACTATTAATTAAAGAATAATAACAACGTATAGACTAAACTATATTTTGACATACACTTATTTATATCTGTTGTCCTAACAACTACGTACATTACATCCCACCCATTTAATTAGGACAGCGTTGAGGTCTTTTAGTTAATCTTGTTATCAGTGTTTTATTTTTAGAATTTTGTTGTCTTTTTGTAACACTTTCTTAAAAATAGTTCGGTCCTAAAGCGGTTAACGTGCGGCAACCTTTAAACAGAACAGTGCAGCGCAGCATAAGGAAATATATCGACGCAGTTTTGGCAGAGCGACTTAATCCACAAAAAGTAAATTTTACAAGAGCGCACATTTTGTATTGCAGGGTAGCTATAAACAGATACGTTTTACAGAAATACAAATCGATGTTTCTGGTGGAAAAAATCTGAATATTGTTAAAGATTTTAACATTTATTGACATGCATAAGATAGTCAGATTAACTAATTTTCGCAAAAAGTCTGGGTTAAGTCACTCTGCCAAAACACCGTCGATATAATGACTGATTGAATTTGAATTTAAATATTGTTTTGGATGCGGCGTTTCGCCATTCGCGCACGAATTCTTATTTGTAGCTATAATTACACACTTGATAACGAGATGTTCGCGCTCGATAAAACTTTTCGGTAAATTTTAATTTAATTTAAAAACATCCAAGACACTTAAGTAAAACACACAAACAAACATTTTAAAATGACTGTAATTACATTTGCATTCAAACAACACGAGCGTATATCAGAAAGGAACGTCAGCTTTCCATTTTCAAGTTAATATGTAAGTTGAGATCAAATTCTTCCGTCAAAATTCACATAGGTATCTATACTACACATATTTAAGTAGGTACTTTAGGTAATTTGTGTTGTTAAAACTTAAGTACATTACATAAGTAAAAATAAAACTTGCATCTGAAGCTTCGTTTTGTTTTGATTTTTGTTTAATTACGAGTTATAAATCAGTAAGTTTATAATTCATGTAGACATAACTTCCCACAATTGATGTATTTTAATAAAATATTCTCGTAACTTCATAACCTTTAAGAATCGTGCAAAATTACTTCCAATTTTTTACTACACGATTAATCAACACTTAAACATTAGGATCTAAAGTTATGTCCACAGTATCTAAATAATTCTCCATAAGAAAACAATACTTAAAAATTATAAGAAACAATCAATTATAAAAAATAATAACTTCTAAATAACAGATCTACAAAATTAGTTAATAGCATAGAGTTTGAGTTTGTTTCACTTTCAAACATAATAAAAGAAATCAGACTGGAAGAAAACACTTCGTCCTGAATAGTCGATAATTAAACACTAAATATAACAGCGTTCTTTTACTAGAACTAGATTGGAATTTGAGAATTGGAAGTGGAACTGAGGTTTTCGAAATACTTTTCTTTTCGTTTCATTACATGAATGACACATAAAACATGGATGCGATACGAAAACTGTGCGAAAATAAATTCAATAGTGTCTTGAAAAATTACCTTCATTCAGTGCCTTCAGTACCTTCATTCAATTACCTTCGTATCGACGAATATTCAGTGAATTCATATTTATAAATTTACTAATTACTTAAATGCAATTCAACTTTTATTCCGATGTATGTTTATCATTAATAAAACGATTACTAGATGATAACGTTTCGCACAGTGATGCACTTCGTTTCTGGAATTTTTACAGAACCAATAAATTACAGTCTTTTTTGTCATGTTATGTGTGTAAATTTTAAACTAAATACAATCAATGAAAAACAATGAAATACGCATACAATCAAACGGGAGTTCAAAAAGTCTTTCAGTCTTAGTTGGCTGTGGAAAGATAAAGGAATGTCTTACCTTAAATCATGCTATAAATTACATCTTGTCACGTCATCAGTTATAAAATAATTTTTTTAAACCATAACATGCCTTTATCTTTCCACAGTCAATCAAGACTGAAAGACCTTTTGAACACCCGTTAAACTTTTTATGGATGACGTGCAGCGGAATAAAATGTGAACAACCTATACTAGATATTAGTTGTTATTTAAAGCTAACTTATTTAGTTTAACTTCGTCTAGATAACATGTATTTATTATGTATTTAACATGTTAACGTTGCGATAATTAAAAAAAAAGAAACAATTTATCTACAACAGTATTTTCAGAAATAAATTAAATAGTTGCCATATTTAACTTAACCTATTAATTGGAGAATTAATCGGTGAGAAGTAGTTTACGAATGTCGCTTTTTTGGAGGGTATTTTTTCTCAACCGAAGACGAAATTCTACGTCATGCACAGTATAAAAATCACAACGATGAAAACAGTTAAGAAAAGAGAAAAATGTGACTACTATTGGGGACAAAAAAATTTTCAACGCTGTATTTTCCTATTGTAAACGTGATTTTAGTAATTGGCTAATTATGAAAAATACATTTGACATTTCGTTTCAAAGACACTTGTCGAAGATTTACTACTACAGTTTCTTTCCATAAAAATTGCTAATTATGTTTTAACGGAAGCTGAAAAAGGTTTTGTAACAGCCAAATTAGAGGAGGGATGGCTATTACAATTTAATTAACACAAAATTAAAATAAAACTTAAAAAATCAATTTTATTTTAGCAATCGGATTTGATAAGAAAATCCCGAATTACACCAAAACAATTTTTAGAAAACCAGATACCTTGATATAATAGCGTTGAAAATTTTTGACCGCAATAGTACCTATTGTAGGTAAGTACTAACAGTGGTTTAGTTAAGAGCATAATATATATTGCACATCAATTATTATTTATTGATTTGTAACAACTATTCCATATCAATTATTCAAAATGGCACGACATTAATGTCACTCACCTTCGGATCATAGCTCAAACTCACACTAGTGTAAAATATTCACTTTTCAGCACTCGTTCTCGATTAGTTGAATTTTCATAAATTCAAGTTAAAAATATTAAAACAATAACATAAAATTCAAAATTTAGACTTCAAATATTCTATCAGGCTTCTTTATGATTTTAAACAAATTTTTCTATTAAAAATTTTGTTTAATACAAAAAATAATGGAGGGTAAGTAGGTACTTCTCTCTTGAAGCATTTTCATGTTATCTAATTTATTAATATCTTGTACATCTGATCGCAGATTTTTATGGTAAATTCATTTTTTTGACAAGTAGAATTTTTTTTATAAAGAATGATTTTTCGTCGTGAAATCGATAAATATTTCGTTTCTCTTGTCAACTCCATTTGGGAAAACACTGTATGTTGGAATAATTTATTCATAGTCCAATTAATTTAAGAAAAATTTACTTATGTGGTATAGGTACTTATGTGCAGTAAAAACATTTACAATATTTGACAAAAAAGTGTAAAGCTAATGGGAACTATTTAATTTATATAACCTACCTATTTAAAAATATGTTGTTAAATAAGGACTATTAAAATTGCCAAAACGTTTGTCGCAAATTACAGCGAATTTTATAAAATAAATAAAGTTGTTGTTGGCCGGTAGCTTTAGATAAATAGACAAAGAATTTAATGAATAAGTTAATATACACCTCTTTACTTAATAACAGATATTTAACTGACAAAATCGTCAAAGAGAAAAGGAATAATTAAAACGCTTTGCATTAATTTCGAGTTTAATCGTTCAAAGTAAATTACCTTCGTTAGTTAGTTGCTGGCACTTCACCCCGATTAATTTAAATGAATACTTAAGATTTTCACAACATTTGAAATCTATAAAAAGTGTCAACTGTTCAGATTAAAACACTTAGTTTGAACTGTTTTTAAACAAATAGATTTATCGAATGACAACGAAATAATACTTTGTCTCATTTTTCATATTTTTTTATTGTAAATCTTAATTAGCTATTTATGATGTAAGTGTGAAATTGTATATTGTATAACTAGTGATGAGAGGACGAATATTTTACGTGAGTGTGATAGTTTGAGTCACGAGACGAAGTCAAGTGACTTAATCACGCAAGCGTGAAATACCCTTTCAGTACGTGATAATTAATTATGCTTTTCCGACGACCACAAGTGTTTTTATTACAAAATTTTGATTTTTGACGTTTACGTAGGTATTTTTGACATTTTAATAAAATGTCAAATACGACAATTAGTAATAAAACAGTTTGTACGTAAAGTCATTGCATGACAAACTAAAAGGACTTTTAATTGGCCGACAATGAGTAGCGTGTGTAATGATTGCACACGGACTATAAAATTTTCGATTTGTCAACGAGTTTCTTTACGCATAGTCGGCCTATTTGTTTGTAACATTTATTGGTGTGAATTTATGTACTTTTCGTAGTAGTCGTTGGCAAATTATATTTAAAAACTTTTTGATAATTTAGTTTAATCGATATATCTACACATTTTACATACAATTAACAAATTTTCATTTAAAAAATGTTTTTAACACCCAACTACTATCTTAAATAGACAGTTAAAAATATAAAGAACAAATAATTTAAGTAGGTATACAATCGTATTTATGTAAATAAACTTAGGCACTAACGAGAACAAATCCTAGTTACGACTTGAATGTCAACTTGCAATGAACTCTAGACCGGAATAAGGGGGCTGAAGAACACGAGAAGGGCGGGCGTTTAAAAGCACCAAGTGCAAAATCGATGTGTGACAAATTTTTAATTAAACAAAACATTAATGTCTACTTACATGTTTGCTATCCCCTGAGCCGAGAAGGGGTGAATGGGCCTGTAAAAAAAATTAATACAGTTAAGTAAAGGTATTTCTAATGAATGAAATTATTAGAAAAATATTTTTTTCAAAATATGTTATGAACTACTACTCCATTTCATTTTCAATAACCAGAAAGTATTATACATACACGTATTCTACGAACGACAAGACTACGAATAGGAAACCATCAAATAAAATGCCTATTCCTATATGAAGCGGAAAACCAATGAACCATGTTCTTTTCTATTATCGATTCACAAATAAATCCAGTTGAATTTATCGAATATGTAGATTGAAGTAGGTATTTTAAGTACATATTAAAGTAAAGAAGGCAAATTGAAAAGTAAAATTTCCAACTACAGTGTCGCAATTTAAATTAATATGAAAACTACAAAGTGTAACATAGTAAATTCGGCGTTAAGCTGCTCAATAGGACAGCTATGGCACGGCGCTAAAAGGATAAAGGTTACTTATTAAAGTTTAAAACTGAAATTTTCCTAATAAAACCAACCATGAGGAGATACCCGGAGTACGATCGACCTGCTAATTCGCATAAAAAAGGGAGATCGAAAACGTAAATCAAATTTTATTATGAAAAACTGGCACAAGCTGCTAAAAATACATTTTCTTCTGACATCTTAGGCACTTTTAGTACAGCTTTATAGCATACATCAGTTCCCATTTATAAGAGAAGTATTGATTCGATGTTGACAAGTAGGATTTGTCGTTTCTAAACTATCTGCCATAAATGTTCCAATCTAGTGAACAAATTTGCATTTCATTGACTATTATTGTAAGTTGTAGGGGATTCATTCGTTTATTTATATGTACATATACATAATTTACTCAATATTTATAAGTAAACATAATACTTCTACATGAAAACTATATTGGGTTGTTCATAAATAAACTTTTGGTTCTCTTGAAAACAATTTAAATTACCTATTAAAAAATAGAAAATTTCATGAAATTATTTAAATTCTTTTGTATATCGGTGGCGTTTTGGTAGAAGAGAGTAAGCAACAAAAAGGAAATTTTATAGGAGCGCACATTTTGTGTTGCAGCTCAATTATCAAACCTGGAAACTGCGTATATAGGAAATTCTGGACACGTTTGTACTAAATACGGCATTTATTCTGCGATGTAGTCACGGGTTTGTGAGAAAAACGGAGTTGTATGGAGGTTAGGTACTATCCGTGTGATTGGGTTGTATATCTACAACCTGTGAAGACATCAGATACCGTGTTCGCTCTTCCAAACCGTAAAAACCAGATAAAGCACGTAAAGCACGCCGTTATTCTTATTCTACGAAGTCACTGGCAGTGCTACTATCTAAAACCCATCCTACCTCATTTTCTTATACGTACTCGCGAAGTCCGTGCGGTGGCAGCACGTTGCAGTACAATAGTACTCAGCTGTTGGAAACGCGTCGTTGCCAAAGGCACGGTATTTACGATGTTTATCGCCTTCCTACCAGGACGGTTGCTAATCGCTTACGAAAATACAAATCGTTTTTTCTGGTGAAAAAATTAAAATATTACAAGATTGCCTTTGTCTTGTATAAGATAGTTAGAATAACTCATTTTGAAAAAGGTGTCGTTTACGTTGTTCTGCAAAAACGCAATCGATATTATTAAAGTGTATGCAGTATTGCTGATAAATTGTTGAAATAATAATAAATAGTTCATAAAGAACAAACGGCGAAAAACGCCGTTATCCTTGTTTAGTCGAGAATTAATTTCGAAATTAAATCTTTAAAAATTAGAATGATAGTTATATTTAAAACGAAGGATATTTCACTAACAAAATGCTGTACTGCCCCTGCTCCGCATTGCCTTTCGCTTATACACTAAAATGTCCCAGTGAAAAACCACTCGATTTAAAATAAAAGACAAAAAATAATAAGAGTAAATTCCAAAGTTTAATAGCAGAAAATATAACTTAAAGGAGGCGTAACCTAAAAAATTAAGTTTTGATATTCAAAATTCTAAGAACAAATTTTTACGTATCCTATATTTTCGTGACATTCGTTTATTTTTTTTATAGACGATGTTAAAACAATGACGTCATCAACAATTTTTTTTTATTGCAACGTGGGCAAGTTGCACCTCATTTAAAAGGTATTTTCATTCTCCACACAACCTCAAATTTTGTGCAGTTTGTTTAACTTGTTTAAAGATAGCAGCGCTTTGAAGTAAGACATTTAGAGATTGTTGTTGTTTTTGCTTTGCATTAGTGAGCTATGAAATAACAATTTACAACCCAAACTGTAGTCGTTGAAACTTGATTTTATGTAAATATCTTTAATGCCCTTCATAATTATTGAGAAACTGAAGAATAAGAGGACAAAACAAATTAACAAAAATAAATGTTTAACCATAATTCTTAATTTATAAACAGATTATTTATAAACTGTCTAGTAGGAAATTGTGGACAATTTGAACATTTACTCTAATATATTTACTAAATACTGCTAAACAAAATTTTTGAATTACACCTCCTTTAATAGATTGAATAATAAAGTTCATACTTGTTATTGTTAGCTGCTTTATGTAAGTATTCTTATCGTACCACAATATTGTTTTTCTGTACGTAAAAGAAACCTCTACAATATTAACAATGTAATGGCCGTGTAAACAAGAAATCTTAGAAATATTTAATTCAAGGAATCAGGTACGGAACTGTAACAAAAGACGAAGAATAAATAAATAATCGGTGGCTATGAAAACAGCTACAGAAAATCATTTTTCAAGAGCACAGTCAGTCACATTTAATTTACGAGATGCCCGTGACCTAGCATTTCCGGAATGCACATTTATCACCTTATTCGAACGCAGGTTTGCCGCAATACTTGTAAAAAATGTAGGACGTCTAAAATTATCGATTTTTTACTCGTTGAACTCCAACAATAAGTACCTACCTTCTATTTTCTAATTTCTAATTAAGTATAGACACCTTAGGAATATTACCTACTAAAAGTGCCTAATGATTTTTCGGCGGAAATCTCGTATAAAACGTTTAATACTTTTCCTAATATTGCGGGCGTACTGTCTAGCGTTTCTAAATTAAATAAATTAAAATAATTGGCCGTATAATTACTAAACTTCATTATGCTCGTGCAAATGAGTCTCAACTGTACAATATTACCGAGGGGGATATTATTAGTCTTCTGTACTAAAATGCTCTGTTTCGACCTGTTCACTTGTATAAAATTATTCCCCCACGTCCTTCTTCCCAAATTCTAGACACTTCAAATGGTATTAAATATAAATTCCATTTATATAATATTTCTCAAGTTTTATTTATACTCGTTTATACTAATAATCTATAAAATAAAGAATTCTTTTTGAAATCGTTGAAATTTGTCGTCTTTCTTTTCATTCGATAACACTATATACAATTTGAATAGTTAGCATCAAATTTATCAAAGCGTACAACTTTCTAAAATTATATGCAGTAATTTCCAATTTAGTTAAAAAAAAAACGATCAGTAGATACTCTAACGAGCAGATTAAGGCGTGACACGTTCCCGAAAAGTAAATCACAGATTTACTGAAATACTCTATAACGGAAAAAAAATAAGTCACAATCGATCACCCCTAATTGACGATAAGTTAAAAATTAAAATTCTTGAAATTCTCGAATATTCTGGAAACGAATCGCTCTTCGGGTAAGTTCGGCTACGAACTAATATAAATAACCGGCAACGGCTTACTTTTACAGTTGATAATTCTTAAAGTGTGGTAATACAAAAGTGGCGCTTTTCGACTTGTAAAACAATACAAAACAAAAAAAAAACAAATATTCGCGCGCGGTATAATGAATAATTCGAATCGTTCCATTTAATGATATAATTAATGGTAAGGGCATGTAAATAAATAAATTAGTGTTTTGAATAAACGTTACAATACGAAAGTCGATACCTAAATATATTTTTACAGCTCGAAAAATGTTTTAGGTACAAATTTTGCAGGTTCAATTTTTCAATGTAAGATACGAATATATTTTGCCTTAAAATTTATTCAATACTGTATTTGACATTTAACGAAAGTGACAATTTCCTACAATTAATCTTCCAATAAATTTACAGTTCAATTTTTTGATAAATTATTAAATTTAAGAATGTGGAATATATTTTTTGCGAAAATGATAATTAGCTGTATACGCTAACGGAAATGAAAATTTCAATATTACGAGCAAAGCCCAAAGTCAGTGTTTCCCGGCCAATATCCATAACTGCTGGGAAAATTCCACGAAATGATTAATTAGCGGACTTCTAGAGAGAGTCGACACTAGTCAACCAGTGGTGGACGATGTTAGCAACAATAATATCTATACGAACTTTGTCTAATTTTAAAATAGCAATGTTAATAATGCTACATTTAAGTGAACAGAACTGCGCTATGTTGTTCTATCTGTTGTGGACTGGAAATAATGATTCCATTGAGTTCAATTTATTATTTCGGGCGATACCGCAAATATCTGCAATATTAGTTACACGAGTAGGTGTAGGTACACATACAAATTTTTGAAATACATGATACCTATATAAAATAAACCAGATAAGGTCTTCAATAAATTACAATCAATAGATAGTACCTAAATGCCGGTTACAAACTTTATATAGATAATTAAAATTAATGTGATGCTTACAAGGGAACCTATCTAACTTAAATGGAAATTTGTAATATCCATGGAATATGTTATAGTCCCAAATCTGATGATATGCGATTTTGATCGCCAAATGAACAATAGCTTTTAAGCTATTATAGATTTTCTAACCGTGTTTCTCACGCCAAAATTAAGTAATTCTAGTAATTTTAAATTTACTCGAAACGTCATTTGAATATTCGGCATTGACGTTTTTACACGACATCTCATAACAGAAGTGAAATTACGTACTTAATCAAATTAAACAACAAATAAATAATTAACGATAACACAAGAACTCGGTTTCTATTTTTATTTGTTTTACATAAACTTTACACCGCTTAAAACCAACGTTTAAAACGAATAAAGCCATTTTCAGGTATAAAGTACTAAATATCGTTAACTGGCAGTTAAATCGACGAATACTCTATTCTTTTTCTTTTTATGTTTGTATAACAATCGGCTTCATAAGAAAAGTTTATTTTAACCGTTGGTTTAAGAGTTAACTAATCAAACATTTGCTAGTATTAAGCTGGTCGTAACGTTCAGAACAATCAGTGCCGACTATTTAACAATAGGGTACTTGTACGAATTTTTAAATCTAACGAAATGTAGATAAATAGATAAAGATTTTAATTTATTTGAACTGCGCGAAAACAATTTTTAATAAAATTACTTAACGCGTTTTCGCAAATTAAAGTTTGAATAAATTCAAATAAATCTCTCCTGAAGCAGAACGCTCACCTATTGGCGTGCGGCCTACTACGTCAGTGAAATCACCGAACAGGCTAATCGCCGCACACGAGACCGTTCACATTTCGTTCGTATTTACGTTTTTGTGTAAGATTAAGCGAACGTACATTCTTAGCGTTCATTGCTGTCGCTAGCTTACAACGAGCAATTACGTCACAGGCCGTTTTCGCGCGCTCGAAAAAGGTTTGAATTTCAAAGTCAAATAACACAAATTTAATAACGCTATAATTTAAAATATGTATATTTCTGTATCTACTATGTCTAAATAAACTACCGATTTAGCAAAAAATCAAAAAATGTGCAAGTAACTTATTGGTTATAATTTAACAAACGACTAGCCTTTTATGAAAATAGGCATAAGCGATGTATAATATAAATGATGATTTCCGCTGATAGAAATAACATGTTATTTAACGAATAGCGAACAAAGAGTGTTGTGTATAGGAAATATTCGCTAAAAATATTTAAAACATTTCGTTGTACACCTGGGTCTCTTTTTATGTGGATGGAACGTATCCCTAATTTTTCAAGGTAAATTAAGTCTATTTTTGTGCGATTTTTGTTTATGCGGCTTTCTGCGGAACGTATCCACTGTATAAAAAGAGACCCAGGTGTATAACAATATAGGTTAGTAAAACAAATACAAAACTACAATTTACACCGGAATGAGCGCGGCGAACTGGACGCGAAACATTTCGGCGCAAAGACAACTGGACGCAGAGACAAGTGAACTCAAAATAAATGCACGTTAGGCGAATTAATATAGATGTCGCAGTCTTATCGCAAAATCGGTCTTTTTGAAGTACCTAAGGCTAGACTTTTGCTTAACGGCGCCTTTTTGTAAAACAATTACTTAACCGTTCCTAAATTAGACTTAAAACCTTTTTGCAAAAAATCTAACTAGCACCAAGCTGATTAACATAAAACCTAAAATACCCAGCCGAATACCCGATTCGCCGACTTCCCAAATTTACCGAAACATACGAGAGTTTATTACTTTTAAGAACAAACTATAAGTGCAATGAAAAGAAAATAGATTACGTCAGTGTCAATGAAGTTCATTTACGCCCGGTTACCTGCATCTTGAGCTAGAACTTACCTAAGTCGAACTCAAATGAAAGCACGACTCAAGACGGAAATGCGTTCCACCACGCTTTTCAAAGCACGCCTTGGATAAGTTGTACGTAAATATGACAACACTGCAGAACTTGCACGTGATTGGTTCTTTCCTTCAGTTTTTAAATATCCCGCACTGCGACAGTTATACAGAACGTCAAAAGAAATGAAATTCCCTAACCTAACCTAATCTAACCTAATAAATTGCCCGTTACTGTTGCGACTGTTTGCGACGTTT
Organism: Rhagophthalmus giganteus; assembly: GCA_036326145.1. Lineage (NCBI taxonomy): Eukaryota > Metazoa > Arthropoda > Insecta > Coleoptera > Rhagophthalmidae > Rhagophthalmus > Rhagophthalmus giganteus. The sequence continues at coordinate 1,418,407 of JARFJA010000026.1, read as the reverse complement.
TGTTCTCGTTTTCATGTTATCTATATTATTATGGACAAAATGAAGCAGTGCAATTATACCAGAGAGGAGAAGCACCTTCTCACCTCACTGACTGCAAATTATAAAAATGTAATAGAATATAAAACCACAAACGGTACAACAAATAAAGAAAAAGATGCGGCGTGGAGTAAAATAACGTCATTATTCAACGTTCAGGGGAAAAATACGACTAGGAGTAATGATTCATTGAGAAAACAATGGATTAATATGAAACAAGAGGCGAAGAAAGGCAAAGCCAAACACCGTCAGAGTTGTACAGAACTGGCGGAGGACCATCAACAGTCAAATCAACCGATGATTCGAAATATTTGATTCTCTCAGTAATAAATGATACGATAGTAACGGGAATTATATTAATAATATCCACTTCCATAATAACTTTAGTAATCAAAGTAACAGATTCTAGTCACTGTGACAGACTTGAACAATGTGAGGTTATAAACATGATCTCAAGCTCTCATTATTCACGTCTCAGATGTAAGCTTGACTTAGCGAAGTTAAAATCTGGTTTTACGTGGTGGAACTGAATTTTTCTGTCAAGTTCAGCTTAAGCTCTAAGCAGAGCTCAAGACGAGGTGGTGGAACCGGGCTGTTAGAGTAGTAACTACAGTAACCTAAACTAACCTCATTTTTTGTCAGCCTTTTTGCAAAATGCGCATCGTTAACCAATGAGGCTAGTGCTGGTTTGTCTTTTTTCAAAAGGCCGTGGTGCGACGATCTAGTTGAGAAAGGTTAATCGTGTCACAGAAAGGCGCCGTCTTGCAATATGACTGTGACATCTATATTAATTCACCTAACGTGCATTTATTTCGACTAAACGGGTACAGGTAATAATTTTCGCGCCCAGTTGGCCGCGTCCAGTTCGTTGCGCTCACTTCTCCTAGACCGAATTTACACGTAGATGGAAATACCTCACTTCAAAACAACTACCTGTTGAAACTCAAAATAATTAGATAATGACATGGGACTCAACCGATGGAAAATTATTTCCTAATAATGATTACATCTGAAAGGTTAATTACTCACAAGAAACGTTTAAGGTAAAAATAGATAAATAGCCTTAGAATTTATATAGATATACAAACATTAACATAATTAACATTAAACATTATATCAATATGAACAGTAGCATCATGATAACGAACTTCTTATTGAGGGTGTACGATATATACAGTAAACACTGTTAAAATGTTAAAGTAGTGAATATAATATTATTTAAGAAAGTATTTCATTTCCTATAGCAAGTTCTCCTCGATCATTACCGGTTCGTAAGTGCACCTATAAAAACGTGACAACCCTAATAATGAGATGAGTAATCTTGTAAATCGGCCTTGTACAGCAATACATTTATTGAACATTCAGAAGAAATGGAAAATTTCGACAGATAAACTTACTATTTTCAACAAAGTTTGAAACTACCTTCTATTTTTATTTTGTTGATAATAAATACTTACCTAACAAATAAATGAAGACATATAAAACATATTATTATCTATCATAATTTAAACTACCTTAATTAGGTATAACAGCGAAGAATCGAATCTAATCGCAAATTATATTTGCCTCAATAATTTTGTTATAATCTGCTGTTAATCTCACGCCGATAAATAAAAACCTCGTGCTTGCATTAAAATTTTAATTAAAAAGCCAGAATTTGGTATCATCCTGGTTATTCGTGGATTAAAGGAAAATAGTCAGTCAAATGCCTACTAAATTTATTACCTAAAATCAGATTGAAATAGCTTTTATGTAATCTAATAATGTTCTTTTTATGTTTTATGTGTTATAATAAATTAGAGGTGGCAGCTGTGACTTTATTTTTATATGAATCGTAATATTTATATCAATCAATGTCACCATTGTAGTGGATATGTAAAAAATATATTAAACACGTTAAATAATAGTTATACAGTGTGTTCCTAAATTGATTGGACATATTTGTTAAACATGTGTCCGAAAACGTTTAGTTTCCGAGATACATTTTAAAAGGTTTGAAAACGTCATGCATCTCGGAAACGAAGTATTTTTGAATTTAAGTCCATATGGGGTTTTTCTGTTATTTTGATGCTTACCGTTACTGTTTGGAAACTGTATTATGAAATAAATCTTTCCATTGACGCACGCTTAAAATAATGGGTACACATTGTATTCCTAAATATTGTTTGTATATTTATCTATCCCTGCCTATCTACCTATATTAAGTACCTACATTTTATTCAAACCTATAAGCAATTCACGTCATCAATAAAAGGTTATTAGATGATGACGTTTCGCACACTGCTGTCACCTCGTTCCTCGTATTTTGACAGTTCTAATAAATTGTAGTCTTCTTTATACCATCTAATATGTGCGTAAGTAAATTATCTATAGAATATGTCATTTTCCATACTTTAAACCGAATTACAAATAAACAATCTAGTAACTTTTTGTTGATGACGTGAATTGCATATAGTTTTGGATAGGCCGTACATTTGCTTATGTTGTATGTATTTGTGAAATGTCTTTTAAACGTAGCACTCCTTATATAAAATATTAATATTGAATGTTAATATTTTAACCATTAATATAAAATTTGTTCATTATAGTTTTTTATTGTAAAACAACAATGAATTTACTTTATATACTAATTACTATATACGATATTGTAAATAACAAACAAATGCAAACATAACATCGTAACTCCCTCTAATGCGTAATAATTATTTTTAATACGTAACAAATCTGTATTTTAGGTAAGAGAATTAATTTAAAAATGAAAAGAGATCTTTTAATACAAATAAGCACGTGTACTATCGAAAATTATAGCACTTGAACGGTCCAATTCAGAAAAATTCGAAATCTAATACGATCACGTGCCGGCTAGAAATCAATTCAAAGAAACGGGAGAAAAGGAAAGTGAAATTAAATGACGATGAAAATCCTCTTCGGGGAAAGCATCTTGTTAAGATAACCACGTGCAAGCTTCAGTGCCTTGTAACGGTGCACAGTGTAAAGTAAAGCTATGCAAATTAAAAACATACAGTTGTCAAAAAATTGGAATTCTCATCAAAACGTATTAGGTGAAGATAGAATAGGCACTGCTACTGTATTATGACAAATCAAACCAGAAAAGCGCCAAAAGGGAGCTTTTCCATCTTGTGCCCGAGATCGAGGACATATGGAGTAAACCAAAAAAATAAAGCAGCTGATAATTTATCTGAGAATGTTTGATTTTGAGGGCGTCTATTCCCTTATATAGGCATGTACTCCATGAAACAATTCCCCACCTGAACGATTCAATTTCAATTTTTGATACTACTATTATTTTATTTTTATCGTTTATAATCGTTTATGAACTAAATAGACGACGTAGTGGTAATCAATCTACTGTAAAGCCCTAAGAGTGAGTCATAGAGACAAATTATTACATCTACAACAAAGACTAGCGATAAGCTATTTACTAAAATTCTTGGACTTTTAGTCGAGGAGTCACTCTTCGGGTAAGTTCGACTACGAACTTGTATAAATAGCCGATATAAGTTCAGTTATACATGAACTTGACAGTCTTGAAGTATTATGATGTGAAAAGTATGGACTTCCGACTTGTGAAATAAATATACGTTAATATTACTTAATCATTAAATTCGTGTAAATAAATAAACTGTTTGAATAAATAAATTAACGTTATGAATAGATTTAAACGTTTCGCTATCTATACTCATTTACTATAGCCTTCAAATAATTACTGTTAAGAATTTTTACTACGCTAACATAAGATGCTACATCGTAATTTAAGTTTCCAAGTAACGCAAAAGTGGGCAAACATATAAATTCCAAATAAAGTTTTTACAAACAAATTCAAAAGTTCAGAAGTTATCCATGTATCTAACTTGCTCAAAGCAGTTTCTTTCTCGCAGAACTTCTATGTCAAAAATTTTAATGCATTTATGTGTATAAATAATTTAGTATTCGAACTGAGTTCTTTAACAGAAAATGCGTTCACGCGTTTCTTGTATCGAAAATAGGCAGAATTGAGAATAATAAATTAGTACCTAAAGTTGATCTAAATGTAGAACTCCGATAAAGGATTAAAATCAGTACCTTGTAAAACTCACAAGTTGTTTATTGCAATATTCGTCCTTAAAGGTAGTAGTTATAAGATACTGTCAAGTAGAGGCTAAAAGTTTGTAACAATTCTTACCTGTTTAAAACATTCAACGGTTCTAAACTTTTCAATAGGTAAGAATTGCTACACGCTATTTTAATCTCTGCTTCACTGTCCGTATACTACCTTTAACGACGAGTATTGCAGTAAACAACTTAAATGAGACAAGAATTTTAGTGGTTTTTACAGGATCTTAACTCATTTTCGGAGTTCTAGATTTAGATAGACGATATATTTAAGTAGTGTACTGTTTTATAATTTGAAATAAATTTAACTAACAACATACAATATATTTTAAAGATAGTTTAATTATAAAGAAACAATGCCACTTGCTTTCAAGTTTCAAAATTAACGCACTGTGGTGTAGGAATTGAAGAATTATAAATTAATCAATTGTTCGCTTCTTTTAGTGGGCTTCAGGCCCGAAATTTCTATATAATTTGTTCCTGATTAAGACGTCATTATTAATGAAGATCCATTCATAAAGAATCGTTATAATGACGTCTGCGTATTTAAAACTTAAATTATTTGTGCAAACAATAACGTTTCTATATTCGGTTAGACGACTGATTTGTCAAACAGTTATGTAAAAATCGTCATATTAATAGTTATATTAAACTATTTACGTTTATATTGACTCAATTCTAGCAGTTTTAAGTAGGTTCTCTTGATAAATAAACGATAAAAGGCATTTTGATTTTATTACGTCTATTTTATGAATACACCATAACATAATCATTCACCATAGTTTAGGTAATGAAATATTTATGAATTTGACCAAGTCGGGCCTATATCCCTTCAGTTCAAACTTCACTATTGTCGCATCATTTATTATACGTTATGGAATATCGATAAGTGTTTCGCTGAGATTTTTCGGATATTACCGAAAGAAAACTGCTTAAAAAGAAAGTTGAGGGAACAAGCGAAGGTTTGAACAATCCAAAGATAATAAAATAAGATACGCACGCATCATTCTGTGAACTCCTAACACGTGTCCGTTTTTATAAAACAATTAAGTAATCGTCTACATCTAAACTAAACCTATAAACTAAAACAAATTTAAATATTTACGAAATGTTATAGAATAAAAAAATATAATATAAACAGATATTTAAACATTGTAGATATTTTTGCAAATAAAAATGTAAAATTTAAATAAGTTTTATCTTTTACTTTCGTACTTTTTGTGACAACATTAAAAAATGGTGAATTAAGATATAGATTCCAAATAATTTTTAGAAATCTTAATCTTAATAGAATCAGCCCGCACTTTCAACAAGTTAAACGTGTTATCGATTAATTTTAAATTTCGAATAGAAAAATGGTAGATTTAGAATCGAGAAGCAAGAAATCGTTTTTCTCTAGCTAATCACCTCGAAATAAGAACGCATTTATCTACCCAATATACCCATGTTAAAGAATAAAATAATAAAAATTAAGTATAATCTTTACAACAAATAATAAAAAATACAAATTTTTAGTTTTTTTTCATTCATAATCGGCATCTTTAGAAACGAAAAATATTTTTAAAATTTCAAATTTTTACCATATGTGTATTATCGGCAAATTAAACATTAACAAATCAAAAATATTATATAAAATGTGTGACGTTAGGAGCAATATTTGAATGATCGATTGAGGGCCGGTTTTTTGATCGCCATTTAATTCTGACCGTCAGTCAATCTCCATACAAACAATTGTTTCCAATAATCATTTATTAATGGTCAGAGGCAACTGGCGGTTGAAAAACCGACCCTTAATGTTAAATAACCGTAGTATTTGACAGTAAGGAAAGTTTAACATCAATTTGTATTAATTTATCTATAATATTATAAAACCGATTCGAAATTAATTAGGTATATTATTGTTTTATGAATGACAAAAAGAAATAAAGCTAATTTTAAAATATGCCAAACATTGTATATTTGTTACTAAAAAAATAATGAAGGAAGTTTACATAAGGTTATAGTTATAAAGCAGACAAGTCCTTGCAAGATAAAGCTGCGAGGGGTAGAATTTAATAAGCCGATATTATCTGGAATACCTCTTAAATTTACCTTAACGAAATTACAAGGAAGCATTTTATTTTTATTGTCGTAATTACATTACAGTTTACAATTTAAATCGAACTTGGGAAGTTTCACTGTTATAAGTACATATAATACCTCGAAACAATTTTTATTTGTCTTTAGTTTGTATCCGGATCTCGTTTCGTACACTAAGTGTTAAATAATATCTAGAAAAAATATAGTTAAGTAATGTAATTCATTATAACCAACTTTGTACACGAATTTTGCTTTTTTTAATACGAAGAAGTAGAAGTTCTATTATTTGTAAGTGCGGCTCTCAACGCCTTTTATGAAGCCAAGTAATGTCCTTATTGAATAAGTATATGTAGGTAAAAGAAATAGCAACAGAATTTCGTGATATTCAATTTTTCCAATTAATTCTATACGCGAGAACTTCAGTAATATCAAATTTATGTATGGTTTAAGTCGTAAACGTACCTACCTGACACTTATTTCAAATAGGTGCCTAGAAATAAAAACAACGTACCTAAATAAATTATAGTATACGTATAAATTATAGTATAGTATAGTAAACGTTTTTGTTATTTTAGCTACCTATATTATATGCATAGACATAGAAATTATTTTACTGTAGAATTTGCAAATATGTTTGTTTTCTATAAATATCTAAAAAATTAACTTTTATAATTTATAATAAGAAGCAATCTAGTTTTTATATTACTCTTTCAATATGAAACAAATTAATAATGTTTTAATTCACATCTCCATAAATTATTAGGTATTTACAGGTACAAGTTTACTCAAAATTTTAAATTAAAGTCTTAAATTACTATAATAATTGTAAGTAGTTTTCTTATGGGTTATTATTATAGTGAAAGAAAAATATAGCAGTGGGCGTCGATTTAATTTAAACGTTAAAAAGTTACTGTAATTAATAAAAATAGAAAATATCTACCAAATCGTTCTGCAATTAATTACAGATTTTTAGGTAAAATGCTTTCCGTTTAATTATTAGTCCGAGAATTTTAGGAATAAAAAACTCAATCGACCTAACTAATTAATAGAAAATGGAGACTTGACACAGTTGTTAATTGGGCTTTGCTGAATAACATGTGATAAAAGTCCCCAAGTCGCGCTACGTTTCATCCGCCATATAGTGATGGAAAGACGGCAAAAATGAGTTTTTCGCCAGAATCTCCTTCGCGGTTCATTTTACAACAAAAATGCCTATATGATAAAATAAACTAGGGAAACTTTCCTACAATTTATGTTTTTATCATTTTTCTCTAAAGTCGATAGTTTCGGCGTGCTAGCTTTACAAAGTTTACTCTACCAGGTAACTGGTAACAGGTTGTTGTTTTTATTTCGAGCAGGTATGTAGTCATTTGCAAAACTCGCGCTCGCCGTGTACATCCCACCAGTAGACAAAAAAAAGATAAACCTTTTAATTTAAAATAATCGCGGGTGTTGTTGAAAAAAATAGTTGTTACTTTTCAAACTTTATACTTACAATTATTTTAAAAGAATCGATTATTATTTATGATTAGGTATTACTTTAAATATCACCACAGAAAGATAACCCGTCTTGCAGTTAAACTTGACTAAATAAAATTATATAGAAGTAAGTAGGTATACGTGCTACTAGCGAGTAACCTGGATACAAAACACAGAATGTGTTCGCGTACGAACATGATGGCCGTAAACGAGTGAAACGTGTTATCCCTTTGGTTATCTCATAACGCATCAGCGATTTTTAGTATGAAACCATAGCCTTGTAATACAAGAAGAGGTTCTAGCAATGTGTGTTCATTTTCATCTTAACTTTATATTCAAATAAAAATCTATAACTATACTTGCTTATGATTTACTATTTTAATTATGTAGCCCTTTAAAAATTAATTAACCCTGTAAACTTTCTGTAAAATAAATAAAAAAGAACGAAAAAAATACAGTTAAACTTCAATTATCCGGACTAACGAGTGTTGAATGTGATCCGGATAATTGTCATAAGTCATAACAGTAAGAACGTGCGGTAACAATAGAGCCAGAAACAATTTCAGTAAACTTGTTTTTTGTTTTAGAAAATGTTTTTTTTTATTTTCTGATCTCGATCCGGATATTTGACGATCAGGATGACTGAAGTTCGGATAAATGAATTTCTACTGTACCTCATAATGTAAATTAAGTAAGTGTTTAACATCTACAACCCAGCATATTTTTAAGAAATTTTCCAGATTATAAAACAATATAAGTAGTTATTATACTGTATGATACTGAATGCTGTCGTGGTTTAAAGCAAAGGATCTGGTTGAGATTTATAGGCAACGACTTGTTGCTATACAAATACAGACTGATGCGAGTCATTTAATAAATGACACGCGTGTTTCACGAAAACGGTTAGAGATAGTTAGATGATAAAAATTGTTGAGTACGAAGGAGGTCGTCTGATGGTAACCTCGAGTGATATTGGAAATTATTGGTTTTGAAATCATAGACACACGTTACCTTTTTTTAAATTGGATGGGGTATTTTTGTGATACCCAATCGATAGTTAGCAAAAAAATTAAAAATTTTACTTAAGGTGTTTTTGAAAATAATCATTTCTTTGGAAGATACGAGCCAAAATAAAAATTTCCGAAACCAAATTTTGTTCACATAACTAGTACATCCAGTTCTTAGCCGCCATTAGGAAATAAGACAATGAGACAAAGAAATACTTAATTTTGTAAAGAATTGTTAGAACAAATCGTTCTTTTTTGAAAAAAACAATATCTACCTACATTTAAAAAAATTACTTACAACTTAGTCTATGCGTTCTGTTTTATGTCAAGGTCGCATCGTATTTTTTTGTACATTTCGGGCGTTCCCGAAGTTCATAAGTTCATTCCCAACTATTTTCTCATTTTTTAATTATAATACACATAAAATTGCATTACTATATGAAAACATCAAAATTAACAAAGTAGGTAATCATTGGCAAAGGACACTATTAAACTAGAAACATTTATCATGCATCACTTTAGCTGCGGAGATTACATATCCAAATCTTATTAAAAGTCCCTAGCTAAACCAAAATATGGTTTTAATCCTCACACAACAGAGTGTAAAATATTTTCGAGGCTTATATTATTGCAGTGGTCCGTAAAAACGTGCGGCTCGGATTATGTTAGCTGTCTTCGTAAATGTATACCGCCCGTATGTCTTACAGCGGATTAGCAAAAAGCAGCGATTCCGTTAATTTTACTTATATTCGAAGTAGCTATTATAAATGAATTTGTTTAAAATTTGCTAAACGAATAGGTAATTTTACTATATAACGATACTTATAATACAAATGTATTGCCTAAAAAGCGTTAATAATTTTCGCGATACCTATGTATTCAACATTACACCCAATAAACGTGAAATGCCAAATTTCGTTTTAATATTCTAAAAATAGATAGTAATTATCTGTCTTCTATCATATTAAACATTTTCATCACAATAAAATAAGAGTAATAACAAACAATATGCAAATTATTTCAAAGTTGAACAATGTAACGCGCAAAGATTTACGAAGGAAATTAGGGGTTGGCATAGCGTTACAGATAAGATTAAAGAGTATTTTACGATGCCCATTAATTAAATTACACAAATAAAAATGTCGCATCACGAAGTTGATAATAACAAAATAACTAATAGAAAGTTACCACCGTATTTTGCCACCTTAAATATTATTCGAACAGTTCTAATCTCATATAATTTCTCGCTTCCAAATAAAAACGGAAGAAGAACACGTCCAACTCAATATCAACCAGACAAGCCGGAGATACGATCAAAACAATATTGCTTTAGGGCCAACAAAATTATTGCAGGTATTACATCGAGTTTTTCTTTTCAAACGGCGCCAACAAAAAAAATGGTTGATTACAAATTACTGTTACTGCTGATATATCTATTTGATATACTGATATATTATTATTATTATATATTGATATGTATAGATAGACGTGTATACGTATATTGGATAGGTACAATCGGTCAAAAATGTTTTGCACGCGATCGAGGCGATGGGCGAGCGGCACAGCACGAGATTGCATTTCCTGTAAAATGTATCGTTAAAATAATTCGGAACTCGACGAGGACCGGCTACTTATTTAACTATTTTTTCTATTTATTTTTTTTCTATTTCTTATAGTTTATCGATTGGCATAATCTATTTTTGTAAAATACGAACTTTTTGCTCATAAATCTCAAGAATGAATTATATCCACAGCTTTTAAATCTATAAAATCAGCTAAAACAAAATGTTATTAAAAATCTTAAGAAATAGTATTAATGCCTTGCTTATGAAATTATAATTTAGGTTTAATGAAGTACAGGAGACTCGTAATAATCCGATATATATTATGCACAGTGGCGAAATAACAGAACGACAGTGACTACAGTACTGTAATTTATTCGCATTGTGACAAGGAAAACAAACTATCATTCCCTCTTCCGCCGTCGCTCACGCTTTACAAGGACTATCAGATTGCCAAACGTGTCGGACTATCAAATGTCGGATTATCGAGAGTCTCCTGTACTACAATCTATTCAAAATTGAGACGGATAAAGATTGGCCATCATTTGCTTTTCTTATGTTGCCGATCCTAGCCGACAGGTTAGAATCTCTAGGTACTGCCAACGGCGGAGATGCCACCCTTTAACTAGACTGCCGGTATTCGAACTAGTTCTTTAAGTGTTGGTATCCTTTTACAGTTTTGACAAAATGAAAACTCACGTCAATGTTACGACAATCAGATGAGACTTAGTTGCCATATTGTAATTTGTATTATTCTGAATTAATCAAATGGTTATGAAAGAAAGTTGTTATATTTAAAACCATTTGAGTGAAAGATAAATAAAATTATTACGGAGAAGTGGATGCATTTCCAGGTGCTTCACCCCTTTCGACTCACCCGTACTGAAATTAAAAATCTCAAACCACATTTCAAAATGATAAAAGTCATTTCTGGGACTAAAAATATGGCAACGTAGCTTAAGTCGCGATTCATAACCTTAAAAATAAAATTACATAACCTCCAATACAAAGTTTACTGCAAAACAAAGAACAGAGGAATAAATTCAGTTTACACGTACACATTTCCATGGTCAACCTTCATCCACATCACAATCAATCGTGAACGGATTATAGGTGTAAATTATAATGTTACTTTATAATCGAATTATAATAATTTTTTATTAATTAAACAAAATTAAATTAATAGGGTAAACAATTTTTTTATAGCTCGCAAACAAAACGTTAAGAAAACTAGATGCCTATAAAAAATAAAATATTCGTCAACTTGAAAACTTTTATCATTTTTTTATGATTCACGTACAATTGCCATAAATTGTGCTTTAAAGTTTCAAAAAATATAACCTTTTTAGTATACGGCAAAGTTTAAAGATTCTTGGTATTTCTGTTATAAATCCAGGTGAATATACTGCGAATGCTTGCAGAATTTGAAATCAATTGCTGAGGAAATGTTTAACCTCTCCAACGTTTCTGACCCTTCGTGCAAAAGGCTATAAGGTGGTATCGGAAGGCCGACGCGAAACATTCCTTTGATTGATGTAACTTTGTATACAAATTAATTAAAGTGTTTAACATATACATTAAAACAAACATAGTTAAATTAAATTGATGTTTTTAAAAATACTATTTCGACTAAAATAAATAAACGTTAAATATAACATTAAAAATCAAGTATGTAATATTGGTCATTGCAGATGAAAGTAATCATTCTTTAATAAGTTACTTTCCTTCAGGTATGTAGTAGACGTTAGGTTAGCAAAAAGCAATTTCCATTTAAACGTATATTTTATGTAAGTAATTTATATATGGGCAGAGGTTACGAGTTGAAGCTAGGTAGCAAAACATGACCGTATTTTTACTTCAAACTGGATACTCGTATAGGTTCCTTAAGAATGAGTTGCAAGATTAACTGCCTTGTTGAAAACGCAACACGTATAAAATAATTCGAGTTTCTAAATCTTACGGAAATAAGTTTTCATAGTTTTTATGGATTTAATAAGGGGAAAACCAGAAATGAAAACGTGCTTTTAAATATCGGTTCGTTGCAAAAGGTGTCGATGTGCACATTAAAAATTCCTAATCCTACCCTGGCGCATCTTTTACTATTTGTTTTTTTTTCAATCGGTCCTAACGTTCTAAACAAGTCTTCGAATCGATTAACAACTTCACATAATGATAAATCTGATAAAATGAAAAATTTAAGTGAGTATCCAAATGTTCTAGGATTAATAGTTTTGAGTAAAAAAAATTTTTCGATTTGCATATGCTCAATAATTTGTAGTAAAAATGTGGTAAACTCTGGCAATATACGCATAATAATTAAGAACGTAGTACAATTGGGCTTGTTCAACTTTATCGCTAGCATAAGTTTCTATACATTTCATTGGTAGGCCGACCGTAAGAGTTCCAATCGGAGCGTCTACTAAGAAGCGGCATGTTTAAAATTTGTTAATCGTATTTCCAGTTATTAGTAGTATTTCCATTTCTTTTTACTCACTCAGCATGTATTTTTATTAATTTAAGCTATTCTTTAACTCTCAGCTATTCTCGCGTGCTTTTTAATATGACACCATTTGTTTTTTCTTAAAATTGCTATAAATTCTATGCCAATTTAAAATAAAAAATTAGAATTTTAATGATAATTACAAAAATTAACCTTCAAATCTGTATTTTAAAACTGCGCAATGCAAGTTGCATAACAGGGGAAAGAGCCATTTTTATATTAACTTGAAAATAACTTCAATTGATTACGATTTCGAGAAATACAATCAAATCCAAATTAAAAAGTGATTAGACATTTTTAATAAATCCATTCTCTTGTCGCTTCTTCTTTCTCGGCGTCATTTTAAAAATGCCACAAATGATTGTACGGTCTATTTAAAACTAAGGAGACACATCAGTAGTTATTCACTATTAGTAACGTCCATGTCCGTATCTGATCTGTGATTTGGATTTACTTTTACATGACACACGAACAGTTATAAATAGATGTAATTACTTAAACGTCCTCAAAGAAAACTTTTTACAAAGCTCGTTTTCGAGCCGTTATTAATAAGAAATTTTAATTTCCGATTATGCGGTAATACTAGTATAATAATAGTACGTAATATTCACAAATTCAGCAAAACTGTACCTGTAAGTAATGTTTAATATAGGGCAGCCCCTAAAATACCTTTGCAAACACATTTAAAATAATTAAAACCGATTAAAATTTGCTCTTGATTTTCTCTATATGTGAATAGCCAACATTATTAAAATTTCCTGCCATTAGAACAAAACGTAATTTTATATCAGATTATTTTCAACTACTACATGTTGGTATTACTCATAATATGTGTATGTTTCCTTATTTGTCGTTCGTGTGATTATTCATACTTTTATTATTTTATCTGGGTTAGTTCATGTTTCTAATTTCGATTGTGTATTTAAGTATACAATAAAATAAGTTTAAGTTAAAACATATTAAGTAGGTACACTGTATGCATCGTACGTACATATGTATGTATACATAACAGTCATATCCTCGGTTATAATAATGTTTATTAATAATTTGAAACGGAATTGTATATGTAAGTGTTGTTAAAATGCTAGTATGTATTCTACTAGATATTTCTTAAAATCTCGTAGTATAAATAATAAATTGCGCTAAAAATTACACTTAAAGCGTTATTTACATTAGCGTGGAGTCACGGCTGTGTCATAGAAAATCAAACGTATGTATATTACTATTTGCATTTAAAGTCGATGAATAAATAAACGTGAGACTACCTTGCGACGCACTTACGCCTGATTTCAGCCGTGGCTTCACGCTAATGTAAACACCGCTTAATATTATTATAACGATATGCAGGAAATAACTTTTTAGACTAACAGGCGCCATGTCGTCTCGACTGCAAAAGATAACAAATTCTTTCCTTAAACTGTTTAAAAAAAATTATGTTAAAATTTTAATATATAGTATACAACAGAAATTGTTTAATTTAGTATATACATAGTATGTACTTACATACAGGGTGTAACAAAAGTAACTTATATTAACTATAATTTCTTAATTAGAAGAAATACAAAAAAAAGTTAAATGCAAAAGTTTTCTAGTTTATCTTGGCGTATATGATAATGTATTTGGTTTGTTTATATATTGTTCTGTTTCGTTGCTATGATACCAAACTTTGTTTTTTTAAATGGAACTTAATGTTTTCTTTGCGTCTTTGAAAAGAGTGTTTTTTAGTGCATTTAGTAGTGTGGTTATGTCACAATGAAACAACGTCAAAAATAAAATAATAATAATTGTACCTAGAAAAGAAATAAGAAACAAGAAATAATTTATGATAAAATTAATCAGACAATTGATAATAGCCGTTACAACTGAGGACGAGCAAGTTTCCCCAAAAAACGGAGATATTAATGATAAAATTGTCTTCCAACAAGACATATGCACTAATCTCTACGTTTTACACTATGTGTTAGGGAATACTTGAATAACGATTTACCTAGCAAATAAAATGGTAAAAGGGGACCTACGAAGTGAACCTATTAGATTTCTTCTTGTGGGGTTACGTATTTAAATAATGTGTATAAAGATAATTTAATCGTAATCTAGATAATTTAAAGGTGCGAATAAGTGCAGCAGCGCGGAGGATACTCGAAGACGTGATAAAAAGAACAATAATAAAATTTCAACACCGACTAAGTCATTGCCTGGCAGTCAATGGGGCTCAATTTGAACATTTCGTTTAATGTGTAATGTAATTACCCATACGTTTTAATAACACTTAGAATTAGAGTACTTTTGTGTTTCGTTCTTTTGTTTTTAACTTGTTATGATGAATTTTCTCGTTTCTTTTCCTAAAATTATTTTATTTAGGACACTGTTTGGCATTACTAAATATATTTAAAAAAACGCTCTTTTCAAATATACAATAAGAACATATGGATGTCATTTAAAAAACAAAGTTGGTTATTACAGCAACGAAAGAAAGAAGTATACAAAGAAACCATTATAATATGCGTCGAGATAAACCGGAAAAATATTCCGGTTTATCTCTCGGTTTATTTCTTTAAGGAATATAAAAAAATGTTAAATATAAAAGGTTAAATTAACCTTTTATATTTAACATTTTTTTATATTCCTTCTAATTAAGAAGCTATAGTTAATACAAGTTACTGTATAATGTATAGGTATAGGTATTATTTAAAAACAACGCGACTTGACAGTGCAATAAAAATTTCAAGAAAATAAGTAAAATACAATCAAACTCGGTTATAACGATATCGACGAAACCGGCACTTTTTGCTCGTTATAACCGATACTCATTGTAATCGGAAATAAAACATGTTTCCTAAATACTGTCCGTAACTTCAGGGTGCAATTCCTTATGATTTTTTAAGGAAAAAAGTTCCTATAAACATGTGTCCGGAAGCGCTTACTTCCCGAGATACGGCGCGACGTGTTGAAATTTTTGTTAAGGTAATGTGTGGTTTATGCAGGACGGGGCGCTAGGTCATTTTAGTCCTATTGCGCGTCGGTGTCTCGAAAATACTTATCCTTATAGCTGATTGGAGGTGCAGGAACCAAAACGTGGCCAGCTCGCAGTCCCGATATGAATCCTCTAAGATTATATTTTTGGGTCACCTAAAGTCTCTTGTTTATAGAACATCTGTACTAGGTGAAAACAACCTAAGAAATCAAATAATTCAAAGTTACAATAATGTCATACAAAATACTCCCGGAATTTTTGGATATGTGAGGCAACCAACGATGAGGCGATTGGAATCGTGTGTTTTATCAAAAGATGACCATTTTTCAACATCTGATTTAGTGTCGGAATAGACCTTCTTTGTTGTGCATTGTTGCCGATCAAACTTTTATTTGAAACAATATATATATATATATATATATATATATATATATATATATATATTTTTGAACTTGAAATAAGCGCTTCCGGACACATAGGAACTTACATAGGACAGTACTTAGGAAACATCCTGTAGATACTAACTAAATATTTAAATAATTATGTAGGTATATAGAAATTAAAAAAAATATATGTTCGTTAGTTTTTTTATCTAATTTGGTCCCGATCACCTAGGTATTATATCGTTTAACAAACTTGATATTCGCGAAGAAAATTTGAAACGTGTTTCTCGCGAATGTTAAGAATTTACTGTATTATATGGGACTAAATTGAATTTAACACTATTTCTATGGAAAATTCGCACTTATCATTTTTTTTTGTAATTTATATCTTCGTCATCATCAGCTCCGGTCGAACACAATAATATTTCTATACTCTGATTAATTAGGGTTAAAAGATAAATTGTAATTTGTATTTTTAAATATGTTCACCAAAAATTGACGAACTCAAATCACCTCCTTTCTAATTTGAATTTTTAGAGGCTATAACTCCTCGAAGGCGTAAACTTCTGAATGTTATAGGTAAAATATGTTATTTTGGTCCCAAAGGTATGTGATATAATTTTGGATACTCATCCGAGGGACACCCTGTAACTATATTATATTGACCTTAACAGATCTTTTCGGATTAATTTATAACTAAGGCATAACTATCTCTTTTAGTGAAATCGATTTTACATAATAACCCATGCACTGACGTTCATGTAATTAAGTATTATTTACGTTTTGTTTTCAACAAATGCGTATTCATAAACACGTTCACGTTCATATATTTTTTTTAAAACAACTTCACTTACCGTCTATATTAAGTTAATAATAATCAATAATTATTTAGCTATTCCTATTATTTTAACGGACAAACGTAGTTATACCTGCAAATTTTTACAGTGTAGGTAGACTGGTCTGGTCTAGGTGGAATGTCACGATTCACGTTCCATATCATGGCATTAACCTTTTAGTTTTCATGTACAGTTACGACAAAATCATGAATCCCTTTAAATAAATGTGCAACGGAAGTAAATACCACCCCATTATAATCTTAATCAAAAACGTTAACTAGCAGATTGCCTTTAGCAGACCACCTTAATCGATTAAAAGGAACTTACTTCATGCCTAAAATTGTTTTTCGGCGAGTGCATCTAATCCGCCCACTGAATAGGTATTCATTTACAAATATGTGCAATCGTACCTACCTATATCGTAACTTTCGAAATTCCTACGAAGCAATATTAAGTGCATTTTAATAAACGTCGAATAAAATGACAATAAACTAATCAATCTTCGGCAGGAATTTTAAAAATTACGTACGTTAGGTATTTATTTTGAGGTTATGTACCGTGCAAACGAAACATTTAAAAATAAGAATATCTACCTTTACATAAAACATATCACAAGTGCACCGATAACATTAACGTTTAAGTACAAACACACGGAATATCCGAAAACGGTCACAATTTAAATTAAACACACACACCCAATGATAACATTATTAAAAACAGCAGCTACACCGTTGAAATCCGACAGGTAAGCTGCCCCGTAGAGAACGCAAACTATTCTCACATTATTTATTTATCTAATGTTAATAATTATTAAATCGTAACATTTTTGTTTCGGCTATAAATACACCGCGATTTTACTAAACACACACTTAGCCATGTAACCACTTGTAACACTTGCCTGCATGGCGGCTTGCTACGTCACGAGCACTAACGGCAACAAATATTCGTAATTGACGAATTCCGGCGAATATTAACGAATTTCTTAAAGCGGGGGAATTATGCCGATATCTTCCCATTTTTTTCTATACGTTTAGCAATTTCCTAATTTATTACGTTTATCGCGTTTGGCGTTTATGGAATGTTTGATAAGAATATATATTTGATAACATTTAAATTGAGCTGATTAATAAACTTTGTAACGTGAATACTTTCATTAAAAACCAATAATAACTTTTACCCACGCAAAAAAATACTAGACATTCTTGTAATAAAGATAAAATCTTGACAATGACAAAATCGTGTCAATAAATAAATGATTAATTACGTAATTTAAATTTCGCTCACTTATTTATCAAGTATTATCGCGTACAAGGAGTTCAGGGAACGGTAGCGAATTTCTCGGGAGCGTACTATAAACCACGTCAAAATAATACCACAAGTTCTTATATTCCCCCCCCCCTACCGTTGAGATATTCATCCACAAAGTTGAAAAATAAAAATCAATTTTTTTAAATGACATTATTTATCGTTGGAATTTAGAAAATTTTTTGTATAGGTACCTACGTAATAAATGAAGGTCTTTAAAATGACGTAATCTGTTTTTTGGTTGCACCTCAAACGAACCAGAAGTGCACCACCACGAACTTTTCTAGCCTAAACATGTTTGGGTAGTTTAACTTTTTAAATTTTTAAGGACATTTTCGGATTCCCGAAAAATTTCAGGACCAAAAAGGTGCTCTTATTTAATTTCGATAAAATGAACCATAATCGAGAAAATCGTACATTTAAAGAATAAGAGATGTCGAGCATTCCAGATAATTACTATAATTATTTTCTGGGATAAAAAGTAAAACTGTATGATCCGCGTCAATGCGATATTTAACACGTAACAGATTTTTTCTGAAATTGCAACTACCACAGACCTCAGGAAAATTTCATTAATAGGATAGCGAAAACAAAAAAGATTCACATACCTAAGGGTGATTTCATGTATAATCAATTAATCACTTGCACGTCACTACCTCAATTTTTTTTTAATTGGACACGTTATTATGTATATAGATAGCAAAGATAGATTGGAATAGATATAAAATTAAAGGAATTTGTGACATTATTTTGACGTGGTTTATAACATATACGCTCCCGAGAGATTCGTCACCGTTTCCTGGACACCCTGTATAATAACTATAAAATGGGTTATTCCACGTTAAATCAACTAAAATAAAATCTTACGTTAATGGAGAGCATGAGAAAATTATTTTTTTGGGCATATTCAATTTTCTTCGTTTTTATACTTGACGTAATCCTTGTAATTGTTGACTTTTGTCAAAAATTAAAGTGTTATTTAAATAAGTTTATGTGATAAGTTAAATTGAATAATAATAATAATCTATAGGTGTATTCGTTCCCATGCTATTTTTAGTCGAGTTTTCAAATACATAATGAAGGATCATTTCTTTATTTAACATTCATTGCTTGTTTCTATTTACACGTTACTTTTGCAAATTAGGACCTTTTGCAATTCTAATTAGGTAAATCATTGGAGTCCGAAAGTTTTATACAGAAGGTATGTCATTAAAATCGTGAATAACGAGTAAAGAACAAAACTGAATTTAAATTTAAGAAAAAAATGACAGAACTCGTAAATTTTAGCGAATTTTCATAGAAAATAAAGCTATTGCAGCCTGTCTGATGACGTTAAAAAATTTAAAAATTCTAATCTCCGTTATTACTCTTGGGATCGGTAATATGAAATATGTTTTGGAATCGGCATAAAATTCTCTACCGATCACGTCTCTTTATAATTTTCGATAAGATGCACCGTTTTCGAAATAATCGAAAAAAAGTGATAATTTTTTTAAAATTCTTATAAATTTCTCTCGTAAATATTATTTTTCAAAAAATGTATTTATTTCGAGAAAATTTTAAAAAGGGATTTAAAAAAGGGAGGCCTGCGCGCGGTCGGATTTTAGTTTTTTAAATGTTTTTCTCAATGTTGTACAAAAATGTGATTTGAATTTATTGTTTTTAAATTATGACTCGTTATGTTTATAAAATTTAAAAGGACTTTTTATTTCGAATTCAATATTTCAAACATTTATTAGCTTTTATTGCATTTTTTGTTATGCAACCCTGTAAAAAATTCTAATGGTTATTAAGACGAAACAATAAGCTTTACAATGACGTAATTAGGAACCTATAGTGCTATTTAAAAAAATACTAAATGGCGACCGTACTCGGAAAAAAATTATGTTAGTCGTAAAATATGCGAAATAATTTCCCATTACACGATACAAAATTTCAAATTTATATCTCAAACCGTTTGAACAGGGCAGCCGTGTTCCTTACTTTTATTCACTCTGTATATCTTATATATACGATATGCATACCAATTTTCGTTGAAATCACAGCCAATGATGTTTTAGGTTAGTTATTAATCTGAAAACAGGGTACAGGGTGGTCCTGAAATAGTTGTCCAAAATAAAAGATTGAGCAAGGTTCGTCATAAAAACGAAATTTTTGGACAACTATTTCAGGACACTCTGTATACAAAAAACTTTTACGTTTCAAATATTTAATTTAAACTTGTAGAAAAACAATTAAAAATTTAACATTAGATTTCATATAAGTAGGTAACTAACCTGATCATAAATTACATTTTACTTTTAATTAATTTTCCACGAAAAGAATGCTAATGTGATTTGCCCATTTGGAAGTGGTGTAAAAACCGTTTACTTGTCTCGAAAATTTATATCCAACGTTACTTTGAAAGGAGACACTCTGCGTTCTTTTGATAGATTTCATGAAGGATTTGGTAGGACCGATAATGTAGATTATAAAAAAGAACGCGAATATAAAAGGATTTGCGAACGACGAAAATAAATTTTTAGTAATAACAAACGCGCATAGATACTTACAACATACAAGTTGTGCAAGATAAATTATTATGGGTGATTGAATCATTAATCAAACAACCACCATGTTCAATATTATTTGAACTTATTAGGTAGGTACCTACGTATTAGTCAGTAAAACGAGCTAAATCAATTTAATTATTCAATTAGTTATACACTGAAATAGCCTGAAGAACGAAATATTTTTAGTAAAAATTAATTTCACACCAGTGTGAAATATCCTTTCAACACGAGTTATAAATTATACTCTTACGACCATCACAATATACACCGTGTCCAAGATAAAAATGCACAGCATGGGGATCTTGAAAACGGTAGAAGATACAGGGTGGCTTAAATTAGAAAAAAGTTGCGCTATTTAGAGTATGTTCGCATGCTGGTCGCAAAAGTTCATTATTGTTTATCGTTTTCAAAATTCTCAAACAAATGTGATTTTGTGGATTTTCGTTTCTTTTCATTTTTTTATTTATTTTAAATGATATTAAAAAACTACCGGCACTTTCTCGTTGCCACTTTCTAAGCTCTACAAAATGGCGTGTTCAAATTTTTAATCAGACGTTTCGTATCCGAGAACTCATCATCAACTTTATTTTTTTATATAGCCACAAACAAAGAGACACCCTGTATTCGGTAGCATTATTCATTACAAATTCAACGATGTATCACACATTATGGTTTTGAAGCCAAAAAAGGGGAAAAACAATAACCAACAATGGCATTTTCAACCGGCGTAACAAACATTATTGGGCAACAGACAATCTTCATTTAATAAAAGAAACAAGGCATCAACGTCGATTTGGATTTAATCTGTGGGTAGGCATTTTGGGTGGCAGAATAATAGGACCTTTTATTTATCACAACAATTTAAATTCCGAACGATATCTCGACCTACTGCAGACTGATTTGGAGAATGTCTTGGATGAATTACCATTACTTATAGTTAACAACTGCTGGTTTCGGCAAGATGGTGCCTCAGCGCATAATTCAAGAACTGTGCGGGAATATTTGTCCCAGAGGTTTCCTAAAAATGCATTGGAACTCACAGTGAAGTAGCCTGGCCAGCCCGATCACCTGACCTAACTCCGTTGGATTTTTTCCTGTGGGGTTATTTAAAAAACCAAGTGTATGACGCCACTTTTGAAACTGAAGAACAGTTATTGGCATTGGTTTTAGCAGCAGTTAATACAATCACACCAGAAATGTTAGACCATGCTTTGAATTCTTCTGTAGACAGAGCATACTTGTGTCTAGAAAATAATGGCAACCTATTTGAGCAATTATTATAATTTTTTGACATTTTGTTTCTGTTATTGTACCAGCGCCTACTAATTTAAAAAATAAAAAACCTTATAACTCACGTTTTTCCCCTTTTTGTCTTCAAAACCATAATGTGTGATACATCGTTGAATTTGTAATGAATAATGCTACCGAATACAGGGTGTCTCTTTGTTTGTGGCTATATAAAAAAATAAAGTTGATGATGAGTTCTCGGATACGAAACGTCTGATTAAAAATTTGAACACGCCATTTTGTAGAGCTTAAAAAGTGGCAGCGAGAAAGTGCCGGTAGTTTTTTAATATCATTTAAAATAAATAAAAAAATGAAAAGAAACGAAAATCCACAAAATCACATTTTTTTGAGAATTTTGAAAACGATAAACAATAATGAACTTTTGCGACCAGCATGCGAACATACTCTAAATAGCGCAACTTTTTTCTAATTTAAGCCACCCTGTATCTTCTACCGTTTTCAAGATCCCCATGCTGTGCATTCTTATCTTGGACACGGTGTATATGTACAAGATATCTTCACGATTAAAAAATCGGACGTCAACTTTCACACTTGTTACATATCTCTAATATACTTATCAAACGTCACTTTTTACATAAACATTGTGTTTTTACCACTTTCGGTTTCGTTTAAACTGACATCAATTTTCGATTTTCAAATGGAACACCCTATGTATTATTACATTTTTGGAAATTACGTAATTTTCTAAATAAAATGACACCATATAAGTGGCATTTCGACTGTCAAAAAAATTTGGTACTTACCCTAGTTTATTTTTGTCAAATTTTCTCCCGTATATTTGGTTGTATTTAATCTCACAGACAAAGTAGGCACGTGGGTAGATCCGTTATTAAATGTATTTCCCATTGTTTCCTATTGTTAATTTGTTAAATAAAATTAAGTTCTGATACAAAGACCATTGTTGATAACTTTATCAGATAATAGATCAAAAATTAGGTACATGTTTTTGGCGTGATTTTATTTTTTGTTGTGTCGATGTGGTCGATTAACATTAATTCGGAGGGGGAGGGGAGGGAAGTGCACTCTTGTGGAAAAATAAAGTGAACGCTAACATTTTTTTGACAATTAAAATGCCACTTATACAAAAAATTATGCAAATTCAAAAAATGTAATAATACACAGACCGCTTCATTTGAAAATTGAAAATTGAGTCAGTTGCGGGAGACATGGGAAAAACACAATTTTTATGAAAAATTGATGTTTAGTAAGTAAAGTTATAAGTAAGATATGTAAAATTTGAAACTTTTATCTTAATATGGATATACCATATTTATACCATTTAATATGTGTTCAAGTAAATCATCTACAGGTATAGTAATCTATAATTTATATATAGGTACTGCAACGAGTAAAACAAAGAGAAGTAACAATACAAGGTATTAGAACGAAAGAGATATAGGTGCTATGTTGCCTGTACGCCTGCGCCTGTGTTACATCGTGCGAGTGGAAAGTGAACGACGGTTTTCGAAACGAGGGTTTCTCTAACTCTGTTATTTACGTTGAGTTTCTCGATTCATTTCGCTCGCACTCATTCAAATAGAATATCTAAATAATACTTTACTACCTTTACTACCTTTATACCTGTATAAAATCTGTCACTTTCCAAACTTTAAACTGAATTACAAATAAACAATCTAATAACTTTTTACTAATGAATTGAATCGCCAGGCCAGTTGGATAAGGTATAGTTAGATTAACAAGACAGTGCACTTACGTCATTTATTTATAATGACATCACAGTTTACTATGTTTATATGTTATCTTCTTGGTATAATAGCGATTGACATATTTAAGGTTATGTTATGATTATTTCAATTAAGTCATCTAAGGACAGTGTATTCACAATAAAATGAAAAACATGCTCGTCGATTTATAAATACCATGTAAACACACTAGATACGCAATTTTCATAAGCAGATCTTAAGTAATTAAAAAAACCCTCGTTTCAAACTGCTTTCCTTGTTTTTATGAAAATTATGACAGTGCAAACAATAAAACTCATAACTGTAATATTATGTACCACGGCCTTACAATTCGACATGCTTTTATGACATATTTTAACACAAAAAACTTCTTTTAATGGTTTTTTATAATTGGCATTACGACTTATCAAGTAAACGTCATTGATGACGAAAGTACACGGTCTCATTAATTCAGCTATACGCACGATATATATAGAAAAGGTTGTTAAAATAAAAAAGCAAAATACGAAAATATCTATACATGTATTTAGTAAACATTTTAACATTATAATAAATCAGTTAAAAAGTTGTTCAAAATTAAAAAAATGTCCGCTCTCAACTTAATTAAATCAACACCTCGCAATGATAAAACAAAAAAAATTAACACGTACGATACATGATATTTTTGTTATGGGTATTCAATTATCAATTAACGTCTATTACATAGTAATTTCATGTTGGTGTGTGAGATAAAATTCCAGTGAATTCAAATTCAATAAGGATTATGATGGCAAGGGTATCGGACCTCCAAAACCGATTTGTTTTGAAAGTTTTCATTTAACAAATTAATTGCTTTTCTTTTTCAATGTGGTGGCGTATTGTGTCGAATGATATTATTAAGCGGTACTCAACTAAATCGAAAACGGCAGTTATGTCTAAAAAATTAGTATGTATAGGGAACTTTAAGCGAACATTTATGTAAATCAACTAAAGGGGTACTTTAATAAATACGTAACACTATAATGTTATATACTTTTTTACATCATTGCTATGTCGAAATTCGATTACCTACTTATAAATCTTTAAAGTCGTAGTATAACTTTTTAACTAAGTAGGTACAGTAGGTTCCTAAATTAATTCCGCTTGAGTCGGTAAATATCACATTATCGTAGCACGTTAGGTATTTAGATAGAGTCTCGAGAGAGTTGTCAAAATTAAAGAAGCCGATTGTACAGTAAGTATCAATTATCCGAACGTACCTTAGAGGTAATCGTAAAGGTGTCGGGGCGCAGCGAATCGCATCGCAACGCAACCAATTGCTGGGGTGCATTTTAAATGGGTCAATTCCGGGATCTCTGTTGCGTAACAACGATTAGTTGAAGAGTAATGCGCTGCGTGCAGCCCGCTCCGCCTCGGCGTAATGTACGCTTTAATACAGCGTTTAAAGATTTTGCAAGTTTGTTTTAAATAAAAATAACACGTTTATCTTTTGCATCTCACAACCAGAAAGGGTTAACTTTACGTCGATCTTCCTTTTTGACTGACAAATATTTCCTATACGTTATATAACATTTATTTTAAATGTCTACATTGGTGCGCCTTATTATTTAAGAAAATATAGTTAGAAGTCTTATTTGTTCGAACTGGTAGTTATGCCTAATATCTGCAAAATCTCTGTATTATAACTATACAAAGTTGTTGATCCCGAAGTCCTACTTTTAATTTACGGGACAACAAAATGTCAGAGAGTGCGTGATCTAGCAGCTAATACAGCGTCAGTGGCTGCAGCGTGTGCGACTTGTTTGTTCGCCAAGAATTGGCAAGTCAACGCGTGCTCGCCGAGAAAAACAACGAAAATGGAAACCGCGTTCAACTCGGACGAGGGTGTTAAATGGGAATAACATGGCGAATGTTAAATACGCTTGTATTTTTTTATTAAAAGTGTAATTAAATTCTTTGTTGCCCACATACAATTAATATCATTATAAAACAACGTTTTCCAAAAATTAAATTTCAAGCACTCGCATTTTTAAAATTGAATTACCTACTCACGTAATTTCAATTTTTATGCAGGTGCGAATGTTATAGCTGGTCGATATCTCAAGTTCTATTTGGGAATAAAAGAAAAATAAATTTCTTTCATTCCGTGAATCCCTGAACGCATTTGGCGAAATATGAAATTTACACACAAAGTGGTTACATTCAACTTTTTGAAGATTGAATGTTAAGATATAAAATACATATTTGCGTTTACCTTTACCTAAAATATAACTTTAAAGATGCATAGATATGAATAATTGAAGATAATCGCGAGGTCTTGTTAAGGTTCTTATCGCGTTCTTATTTATTCGCCCTGTATACGACAAAAATATTCAATTTTTTGCAAGTGCATTTTGAGTTCGTTGAAACGATGCAAAAACTTTTATCGCACGAATAAATATTCTCAGAAAAATTATCCCATATATGTCCAACTTTCTGCTGGACGCTGTATGTATCATTAACAATGAACACCCGACACGTCACCCGGTTGCCTGTTACAGTAGGAAAACGGTGCCACGTAAGTACACATACAAATATAACGAACGAACCTGAATGAGTACCAACGAACGAAGAGTGTTCATACTTTACCTATACGTTATTCAAGATAAGTCCCAAAGCACGTCATAAATAAAAAATTACTAAATTGAAGGGATTTACTGAATTAAAGTTTTGAACGTGGCATATTCTATCGATATCAATGCTGCCAAATATTTTCCAAAAGGGCGTAACCCACAAAAAGTAAATTTTACAGGAGAGCACTTTTTGTGTCGTCGCGTAGCTATAACAAGATACGTATCGCAGAAATACAAATCGATTTCTCCGGTGGAAAAAATCTTATTATTGTTACCAGATTTTGACAGATGATGAGCTTTGCCCTAGATGCATAAGATAGTCATAATAATTCATTTTTGTAAAAAGTGTGGGTTATGCCCTTTTAGCAGAACGTCATCGATATGACACATATGATATGGCAAAGAAAGACTATAATTTATTAGTGCTGTAAAAATACGATGTTTTATTGATTACGTGTATTACGTGGAACCTATTTTGAATAACGTAGGTACATATCTAATTATATAATTTTATAGATAACGGAGTACTTACTTGCTTTGAGAAATTTTCGAAGTTCTAAATTACATATTCTAAAAGTATTTCTATACTTCAATACGAAGCTCATGCCCTTTCATCAATGGACAAATAAGTTATCTCGAACCTTATTTCTTAAAGGTAACGCAAATAAACCTCTATAAGTTTATTATACTTACAAAGTTAAATCGATTTATTTAGCAACGAGTAATAATTATAAGGGCTTGCTTTATTAATCAACTAATTTGTAATGCTAATCACTTTTCTAAGTAATTTAAATTTAAATTACCTTTTCGCTTTAAAACAAAATACGATAATTTAAAAATTCACTCGGCGTAAGTCTACTGTTAGATCTTCATTCAAGAAGCTTTTGTTAGTAGGCATTTGTATTTTACAATGTAAATATGGATAACAGTTATTTCAGTTTACGGTAAGATAGCAGGTTATTTTGATAATAACTGCCAACGTATTGCCTACTAATTTTTTTTTATAATGCGTCAGGCGTTGCAGAGATTTTGGGAATTAATATTTAAGCAAAACGAAACGTTCTCCCGTATGAATTATGTGAAATTTTGTTTAAAGAGAGATAACTGTTATTTCTTATACCGTCAATCTTAATGATTTAAATAAATATAGTGAATTCGATATAAGAGGTCTATTACGTCAACACTGACGTAAAAGATAGAAGGACCAGCAACTTTAAAATATGAAATTTACGGTTTCAAATTTTTCAAAAACAACACACACGTAACAAATATTTAAAATATTTATCGAGAAACTTGTTATGATAGTGACACAATAGTCTTGTTAAAGTGAACATCCCATACATTTGATTGATTAAGTCGTAATCAATAAATCAAAAAACAAAATAAAAAACTAATAATGAAAAAGTTCCCCATGTGGAAAGAATTTTTTGAAACGCGCGTATATGTATGTATAATAAATATGAATGTCTACAGTCTGTACGAACGTGTAGGTACTTGCAAATTGTACTTACTCTGTCGCTGTCGTGCCCTTGCCAACTATCCGTAACCTGAAAAGATAAGAATTGTTGATTAAAACATTACAGTAAAATTTTACCTATTAGATTTAAATATAATAACATTCGTTAATAATAACGTTAAATATTTTTTCTAACATAACTTAAATTTGATTAACCACAAACTATGTCGAGACTAATTCCACAGAAGACACGCCCTATATATTTATTAGACAAAAACGTCACTTGACATAAGGTCAGTTTTCAATCGCCACTTAATTCTGACTATCAATCAATTATTACAGAAACATTTGTTTCCATAAACATTTCTGTTGTAATAGTGGTTGACTGATAGTTAATAGTAACCCGGTAGGTAATTGAAAAACTGGCATAATATAATAGGAGCGCCAAAACTTCAATACGCAGTAGACGAAATCCGTCATTGTTTAGTAGTAAATCTTTCGACCTCAAATTATTTGTCAAACTATTGTAATAGTTAAATAATTAGTAACTAAGCAACAGTGTTATATGGGAACTCAACATTTAGGCGCGAGCGTTTAGACTCTGTTCGAATCCCTATTAATAGTAAGTGCATGATATTGTATAAACAGAAAGAAAACAGCACAGTGCTATGCCACTCAATTTTGAAATGGTTTAAAATAATTTATACTTAACGCTCATTGGTCGCTAGGCCGAGTTCGTACACGGCTGACACCTCCCCGGTCCTATTTGTACGCCGGACGAACTCTTGACAAATATGTTCCGGGTCGCTGCTATGTATAGAAACGATCGTCTATTTCCTAAAGAAAGATCTAGCTAGTGAAAAATCTTAAACACAGGCAGCCGTATGCATTTGATTCGATTTAGTAGCTACTGAATCGTGTTTATTGCCTTAGAAATAATTGTAACAAACGTTTATATGGAGATAAACATGATTTAATAGTTACTAAATTTAATCAAATATTTTTGCATACGGCTTAGAAAGCTAAAGGATTTTTAAATCTACTACAATAAAAAAATTAATTATATAGAATCGGTCAAAAAGTAATGGCGAAACAAAGTTACTTTTCTTTTATATATATTATTCGTCCTATATATTACTCGATATTTCAATTGTGCTAGAAATTGTAAAAAAGATTCGTTAACACACCATAGACTGAAATTTCACCGTTTTCGAGATATCGAGTTTTGAAAATTATCTTTTACTGCTCTCAAAATTGACACAAAAGGGTCCGAATGATGGATGTTTATTATGAAAACTATAAAAGGCATATGATATGCGTATTATTAAATTTTCTATTAGTTTTTTTTTGTAGAAAATAATAAACATAATTATACAGGGTTGATAATAATTTATAAAACGAAAAAAATTGTATTCTTTAATGGAAGGTTCTGTATGACTACTGGATATTTTATAAATGCACTATGACCAGAATAAGAAAACAGTATAAGAACAAGTTTTACTGCAGCAATATTAAGCAATAAGCAATATACAGGGCGGCGTTCCATTAAAAAAAAGCAACTTTGTAACCTTTAACTATAACCTGCAACTATAACCTTTTCACCAATCCTGTATAATTAATTTTTCTTTACTGCAATAAATTTTAAAAGGCCCTAAAATTTTTGCGTTTAACTTTTTTCACTAGTTATCTTACTTTAGGAAATAATCGACCGTTTAAATACATATCAGCACCCTGCATATATAGGATGGATGTCTTCTGTGTTTATTCGTTTAAAATCTTTAATTGCTCTATCTACATATAGAGGTATATTTTTTGAATACACAATTTACGAGAAAAATGCAACACGAAAATCATTGCAAATGAACAACGAAATGCCCAGCTATTACCAAACCAGCCGTATAACGTTGGCTCTTAATTACGCATAGCCAATAATTAATGACCGACAGTTTCAGAATGTAACATTTAAGTGAATTCCTAAAGCCTCAATATATCACTGGACCAGTTCAAAACTTACCTATCGGATTTTAATTAAGTACTACATACTTGCAAACTTGTCATTAGTACACGCGGCACATATCAACTTCTGAACGTATATACCTAAACGTAAAACGATAAAATAGGAAAGCAATTCAATTGCTGACCGTTTGCTGATTAAAGTTATCCCAATAAATAGGATGCCTCGATGTATTATACTATATCGAGTCACAATTTTTGATGTTTCGATTCATAGAGAGGAAACTGACACAATTTTAAATTCGTTAATTTACGTTGTATTTTAAAAATGACCTTTAAAAGAATGTGTTAGAATGTTATCCTTATCTGGAATATTATTGAACGTTTATTGTTTTCTCAAAAATATCATACCTGTACAGGATATGTCACGACGACCGTTGGTTAGAGACCTGCAGCTGTCAATTGTTTTTACATAACATGAAATTATTCCAAAGTGGCTAGTGACTTAGAGGCAATATTTATTAAAACAGAAAGTTGTATAATTGTCTCGAAAATACAAATCAACAATAAAAATTAGGGTGTTCCATTTGAAATAAAGAAGTGGATACCGATTCCCGGTAAAACAGGAAGAAGCGGAAATCTAAAATTATTTTAAATCGAAAGGGTGCAATCGGTTACCATTGCTTTCAAAATTTCAAATCGCAACTCTTATTACTTTCCTATTTTCTTCTAATCTAACCAAAAGCCGTTGTGACATCCCGTATACTTGAAATAAAATTTTGCTTTTAATTTAATTTAAACAAAATTAAGTACCTAGGCATTTATTAATATATGGAAATAATTAATCGAGAAATACTTTTTAACATATTTAAAACACGAAAAAGAAATTATTTCGATATATTTTATTTAGAACTGTTAAAATCCCAGTTGCTGTTCGTTACAATTTCTTTAAATATACAAAATTAATTAATGGTAATATTAGAAAATAAGATTACATTTGAACCTCAATAAATATTTTACGATCGACTACACACTTCTTGCAATAAGTTAATACCTGAAGAAGCACATTGTCGGTTTAATATAAACGGATTAGGGGAAATATTGATTTGCTACAGGTAACCGATCAAGGCGAACTAAGTTTCTACACGTGAAATTTTCAAATAAGATATTTTTAATGCAATTTTATGAGTTTCAATTAAAATTTAAACCTACATTAATATATAAAATGTAACGATACGGATGGGAATAAGTAATTTTTCCTTTGGGATGAATTCGTTTTGTGGAACGGGATGTTTTTCAAATATTTTGTAAAGACCATTAAAATTGTTGTATAATTTTATCATTTAAATTTTTTATGTAGGTATGTATTTACTGCACGATTGTAATCTATTATTAAGAATATACAAGTAAGCGCGTCCAAATGACGTGGTGTCATGATGATACGGAAAAAATTAAAGGTAATAACTAAAGGTTGGTATGTTATTTCTGACAATTTTTGACACCTAAACATGCACTTTTTGCGTATTCGATGCGATCCTATATGGTAGCGGTCATTTTCACATAATGAAAAGCATTGTATTAAACGTATCGAATACATAATATTTATTGTTAATATTTTTTTTATTATAACGATACACTACAAACCGCTACCGAAAAATTCATCTAAAACAATATTAATCGAAACACAGTTCATCGAAATTTCGCATTGTAGGAATTTCACCAGGTTTTTTATGATAATAATTTCTTGAAATGTTAATTGCTTCTTAACGGTACTTTTCCCTAAGCAGAGATATTAGAAAGCATTTATTCAATAGTTACTAGCACCATTTCAATGAAAACGAACACTCAATAAGAATAAAACAAGACGACAAGACTTTCCGACTTTGTTGATCAGGAAATTTCGATGAGATTTCCTTTCGATGAATTGTTGATTCGATGAATTGTGTTTTGGTTAATTGTTTTAGATGAATTTTCCTAAGGTCATCTTAATTATCAAGTAACATACATAAGTACATACCTACCTATATAGAATATGCATATGTAAATAAAAAATCATAAAATGTTCGTATATCGAACGTTCATAAATCGAAAACTGCCTATATATTTTATTAAATATATACCTCTGTATTTTTCAATCTGTAGCTGTTAATTTAAATCACAAATTCGAAAATTAATTTTAGAAATTGTTCAGTCAAATTTTTACCCGTTGAATAATTATTACGGTATTGAATTATAAAATTATTGTTAAATTTCAAGTTAATTAAAAATCAATAAAGAAGATGAACGACATCAAAGTAAGACAGAAACATTAAACAGAAAACATTAAATACAAATAGAACTGTTGGAATTAGCATAACTAAATAATCTAATTGTTCGGCCTTTAGATATAATTAATGATTCTAGATTCATCGGTTATTCAGAATGACAAATTATCTTATATCAGAAAATAACGTAAAATTATAAAATTAATTAAATACTTCTAATTGCATTTATGATAAATGACATACTATACCTAAATGTATTATTAATTGTTATCGTACACATTTTGTTATTTAAAGAAATAACGCAAGAATATACGAACATACGTATAGTTACTTACTTTAAGTAAATTGTATTTATTTCTGTTTACAATAATTTACAAAATAATGTGCGAAAAAAAAATGGATGAAATTATTGGGATTTTACCGACTAGGTAATCAATCATTTGCAAACCTCGGATATTGGAAACATTGTTGTCTGGTAAGATATCAAGTTACTGACGTATAATATTAATCGAAATTGTCTTATACATATAAAATTTCCATTTAATTATTTATGAGTTTTTTTAATTATATTTTTTACCTATTGATTTATCAATATTGTGATGAAATTAAACAAGTGAAGTTTCAGTTCGAAGATAATTTTTAGTGTCCAATAACGCTTATAATAAAATTTTATGGTACCTATATAAGAAATATTAATAACTTGTTTATAGTAAAGCGATCGATTTTATTATTATTATTTACAGTGTACAATATTTTTAAAGCACTGCAATAACAATAAGTATGGCAATTTTAATATTTAGTGGTATTCAAAAAGCTTCATTTGCATTTTTATAGATAACTAACAATAAGTAGACCGAGAGAAACATGAAAAGAAAAAACATTGTAAACAAAAATTAAAATATTGAAATTGTAGGGTAAGTAAATTTTATACTTAGATATAAAACTACGATTTATACGATATATATATAATGTAAGAAACAACGATGGCCATTGCCGAAGTGATATGTTTTCGTTCAATAAATCATTAAAAATATAAAGCACTTTGGGGATTAGAGGTTTTTTAATGCCTGCCGATCTATTTACAGCGCATTTTTCAAAGTTTTGACGTGTTACAATACCTATTGGTAACAAAATATATGATTCATTCTAGAAACTTGAATAAACTGAACGTTATTAATTGTTGGTGTGCTGCTGGTTGTAAAAAATATGACATCCTTTTTCATATTAAAGTGAGTAGTTGACATATTTTATGTATAAAAATGATAATATTTTACAATATGTATAGACAAACAATAAAAGTTGTATGAGTAAATATGTATATACTTATTGTTAGAAATGTAGTACATACGTAAAATACCTAATAACCAAGACTGCAATCGTCTTTAAATGATTCTAAGTAAATCAATTTATAGATAATTACGCAATTAAAATATTAATTTTATTCAATTGATAGTTACACATAAAAAATTTAAAATATAGAGTAGATGAACATAACTATTTAAAATAAACGATAAACTAAAAAGGATAAACTAAATTGGAAGGCGATATATGTACAATTAAGTTCATATGTTCTGTCCAGTCGCATGTGTTAGTTTTTATCAGAAAAGATTCAAAACAAAAAGATTACTTATTCGTTCTTATTTATTATCTGACGTGTTCCTTTTTACAATTCAAAAACAACTGTTACCCTTCGTCCCTATCGATTCTCTCTCGTCGCTCGTTGACCTGCGATCACACCTCGCGGGACAAAACATATGAACTTAACTGTACGTAAGTACATAATATCATTTTGTAAATAAAATATACAGTTTACTAAGCTTTATTAATCGGAATATTTTCTGGAAGAGTTAATAATAGATCATAGTACCAGCCCCTTACTTTGCGTGCTATTTCATTAGTATAACGCTATTACAGTATTGATAAAACTTACATCCCCATCATTCATGATGCTTATACATTATTATATTACCGTCATTATACATTATTATATTTGACGTCAGTTCCGCCTAAACCGCAAGTGGGAAAACAATTTTTATGTCAAAACGTGACGTTTGATAATGTAAATGTTTGACTCGCGCCGAAACGATTATTTCGACCCTATTTATTCGAGATCTTCTTTAGTGGCAACAATTTTAATTCAATACTGTCATTGATATATGAATGTAAGTATTAGTTTCGTGTGTTATGAGAGGACCCCGAAAAAAAGGTCGAAATATATGTTAAAATTTTAAATAGCAATTTTTCTATTAGCCAACGTATTAAAAATAACTAAATAATTACATATTTAAATAACATATACTTGCCAAGTTTCACGCTTTTACCTCTAAAATGCGCAATTTTGTTAAAATACTGACTTACTCCTCCTGACTTGATAGTTAGAAATCAATGATGTGTTCGAGTTATCTCGAGAGGTGCCTTGATTTACTTTTATAGAAGGGACTCGTAAAGAAAAACAACCCTATAAATCTAGTACAATCTGATTAATTTATTAATTTAGTTTATTTACGTGCACTGACGTTTAGTGTAGAATCTTTGTGAAATGCACATAAGGAAAAAATTAATATTATTATGATCTAGATGGTCTACCTACATGTTTTAAAATAATGAAAATTATTAGATAACTAAATCTCTTGCAAACTGGGAAAACATAATTTTATCGTTGTATTTTCATTTATATATTTTGTCCCTGATGATAATTAAATTTTGATAAAGAAAACCAATTACTGTTTTGGTTACAAATGTAATTCAAAATACGTCGTCGGTAACTTTGGAGTTGTCGGATATGATACATTGTCAAGTAATAGCAGTTTCTCTCTAATCCGGCATTTTCGTATTTGTATAAAGCTTACTATATATACCCTTATCAAGTGCACAGTTTACAAGTAGGTAGGTACTGTGTTTAGTTCGCGCTAATAACAGGAAAATATAGAGGTTTATTTAACACGTATAGTGGCTCTTTTCATGGTACGTTAGTTAGTTTGTGTAAATCCATTAATCTTTATCTTCCAATTTAACACAAGATATTGTTTCCATTCGTTGTCGAGTTATTTTAATTAAAAATTTATATAAACAATGATTTAGTTTACTTATAAATAATAATTTCTGTCTCTAAAATTAACTGTAGTTCCGTTTTGATTTGCAAACGTTAAAATTAAATTACGTTGTTAAATGAATCACATTACCGATAACGTTGTTAGTAACAAATCGCTTAAAAGCTATTTAATTCTAATTATTTTACAATTAGAGTAGATTCTACAAGTTTAGTAGTATCAGATGAAGTATTCTTGGAATAATTGCTACAAAGAAGTTTCTTGAGGCTATAGTTTCCATGGAAATTATTCTTAGAACAGTTTATCTGTAAACTTCATCCAACGAAACGAGACATTTGCGTCATTAAATCTCTAACAAAACAGTAAACATCAATTCCCTAAATCGTGTATATTTATGAAAATGCATATTAGTGTAAACAGCGGTTGATAATGAATTATAGGTTAGGTGGTATACTGACGCTCGCGTCACATATCATGTATCTTTATCGGGATCATTATTAAAGTTCCGTATAACGTATGTCCCAGTTATGTCCACACTGGGAAGCTTGTTACGGTCGTCTGACGTCACGACTGACAGGTTATAAAGATTAGTGACATCACAGGGCTAGAACGTGACCGTAAATAAAATACCTACCAAAGTTCAGTGCAGATGCAAAGCAATTAATAATTACGAATTTAGTAGTGTATTTTGAGAGAGAACGTGATAATGGTTAGCCGTTACTGCCGTTACTCTGCGTAAAAGAAGTTCGTAGCTCGTATTACATTATAAAGTGTAATCCTAACAGACACAATTACTAGAAGATAATAAATGCTTTACAAATCAACTTGAGTACTGTGTTGCGAGTACAAAGAGCTGTCAAAACTGGCGCAGACAGCTAACAAACGCTAGTTCAGCCGCAAAATCAAAAATAAATCTTTAGGTTTAATTATAATATGTATAAAATAATTTTAAAATTAGGTTATATTCTTCTTGTTTAGAAACATTTCGATAATTTGACAACGCTCTGTGATACGTCATCATCTAGTGACTTTTAAATGATGACGCAAATGTCTCATTTCGTTGAATGGAATGTATCGTTTATCTAAAGTGACTTCAAAATTAAAGTCTTTTATTATTACGGTAACAAATTGTTGTAACAATAATTTAAAGTCTCGTCAAATTTAACACAACTTTAGTGTGGATTATGAAATTGGTCCTTAGGGCGATTTTTATAAAGTATGGCTGAATTATTTTGAGGTAAAGTAAAAATTAAGCCGTCAGATATGACAACAACTTGATTATTTTTATAAAAATGCACATAAACATTTTCTCATAAGTCTAATTTGTGCGATTCGGCCTTACGTTTGCGAACCGATAGACAACTAAAAGGTTTATAAAACGGTTTCCTCGCGACTTCAAATTTAAGGCTATCACTATGTTACAAATAAAACGATCATTTTTTCTTAATTCATAATAAATCGTTTTCTTATTTACTTAGGCATTAATATTGTTCCTGTATTTTTATTTGTATCTGTCGGATACAATTAGGCGAAAATAAAAACACCGGCTCTAAACGTTTTTCAACAATGCATACCTACTTTGCTTTAACGTTACATTTTTTTCGTTACCTATCCATTTTTTAAAATATATATAACGGGCGTCCAAAAATTCTTCGAGTCTTGGTTGACAGTGGAATAATAAAGGTATGTCTTTAAAATTCTTATAAAATTAACTATACTCTGAAAGCGGGTCGTATAATGATTTTTGAAGAAAATTCTGAATTAAATATTAATATAAGCTAATTAAATTTTAATTTACTGTAACAATTTTTTATCCGCATTATTTGAACCAACACGCTGCGCCGCGCCGTCAAAATGTTCGCCTATGCCAGGATCATAATCATCTAAATTAAAATGTCTTGTTAAATTGTGTAATATTTCGTGTATTCAGCGCGAACTGGATAGTATTCCAACGTTCTTGCATTTATCGAACAATAAAAACACATTTTCACTATCGCTATACATCATTCTATAGTTTCTAATGCGACAAACAAAAATTATTCCAACATTTTTTGTTATAATAACTAAGTAACTAACTATCAGGTCATTTATAATTATTATCGTTGCATAAACACTTCCAGATATAACAAAGGGATTATGCATTTCAAATCGCACGGTGTTTAATATGTGCTGAAACTTGACCAAAGTATTTAAAAAAAAATATGTTTTTAAAATGATAGTTTTTTAAATAATAAAAGCTTGAAATTTATACCAATCTGTAGAGTGTTATGCCACCACCACCTTGACATCTATTGTGTAAAAAAAATACGTGACCGCCG
Source organism: Rhagophthalmus giganteus (assembly GCA_036326145.1). Taxonomy (NCBI): domain Eukaryota; kingdom Metazoa; phylum Arthropoda; class Insecta; order Coleoptera; family Rhagophthalmidae; genus Rhagophthalmus; species Rhagophthalmus giganteus. Next base: position 1,380,938 of record JARFJA010000026.1, on the reverse strand, counting down.
AAGTGGAAAGTCACCATTCAAAAGGTCTCCGCTCAAATGGGGACCGCTCAATCGGGACCGTCGAATCGAGGAACGTTCAAATGGGGACCGCTTAAACAGAGTGATACAATGTATCCCCGGATAGAGTTGACAAGAGGAAAATCTTTATTATTGATTTTAGGACGAAAAGTCATTCTTTATAAAAAAAATTTACTTGTCGAAAAAATGAGTTTACCATAAAAATCTGAGATCAGATGTACAGGGTGTTAATAAATTAAGAAAACATGAAAATGCCTTAAGAGAGAATAAAAACCATAATTTTTTATTTTAGACAAAATTGTTAATAGAAAAAGTTGCTTAAAATCATAAAAAAGTCCGAATACAAAATTTGAAGTTTAAATTCCAATTTTTAATTGCAACTCACATTTTTCTTCAAACACAACAATCTTATTTTTAAACAAACGATAATAATATGAAATAAGAATTTCTGCGATTGTCGAAAACTACCGTGATCGATACTCTTTGGTTTTTAATATGCATCTTCATAAATTCAACATAAAAACATAAAATTGAAAATTCAAATTTGACTTCAAATTTTCTATCCAGATTATTTTGTAATTTTAAGCAACTTTGACCACCAACTTAACGAGTTTAAGCCGCCGTTTTCCAATGCGCTCGATTCGCAGCCTTAGAACGAAGAATGCGGTAGATTTGAACATACATCGTTCCTCTATTCACTGCATATTACAGAAGAATTTACATCACCATACTTAAAAAATTCAACTCGTTCAAGCGCTTAAAGAAACGAATTATGCAAGCAGATGAAATGATTGTGAAATCATTCTCGAACAAGTTAGTGACACGTAGTTTCAACACGATGGGGCTACAGCAGACACTAGGAGCACATCAATGAGAACCCTATTTCCAGAAAATCTCATTTTTACCATGGCCTCCAAGGTCACCGGACCTTACCCCTTTGGACTTTTTCTGTAGGAGTACTTGAAGAGTCCTGAAGTCTATAGCGATCCTCTAGCGACTATTCGACAATTGAAAGATCGTGTACGTACTGAAATAACCAACATCGATATCGGTGGAGATATGTGGATCCGATTGGAGGAGGAAGCAGTTTTATTTTTACACTTATTGTAATAATTGTAATATAAGTATTGAACATGTATTTTAAGTAAGTCTATCGAATTATTATCATTTATTTATGTAAGTATTACATACAATAAAAAACACCAAAAACGTGTTACTAAAGTTTCCCCAATTATTAAGTTTCAAAACAGTAATAAGTGAATAAAGAAATGAGTTTTTCAAACTATAGACATTGATGTAGTAATAAAAGTTACAAAGGTTACAAATTTTTAATTACTGAAATAAAGTAGGCTACTTTCATTACTTGCGTCCGCTACAATAACTTTCTTTACAGATACAGTGTAAAATGATCAAAGAAGTGCGAAAAATAAGAATAATAATTAATTACAAATAACCCGAAACTTCTAAAAATAATAAATTTGAACTAAACAAAAAAATTGTTTATTTAAGTAGTTTAGGTTTGTTTAGGTGCTTGTTTACGATGGTTGTTATTTATACTATACAGTGTGTCCCAAATTTAGTATTTTTGTTAATAGAAAAAGTTGCTTAAAACTTAATTTAAGTTGCATTTTCAGTTTTTTTGGAATAACTTCCAAACTGTTCGGAATTTAAAATTTTTCTCAGAGGAATCTGAATCAGCACTCAAAACTGTACAACGTTGCTCGTTTAACCAAATCTCTATCTTTAATAATAAGAAAGATACCCATAGTACACTACTCAATTCGGGACACACTGTATAATAAATAATATTGGCGAATTTTAAGAATCAATTTTTAATGTTTTATTTATTACGGTCACTAATCTACCTAAAACAAAGACATTTAATATCATGGATGGCTGAATAATCCTATCTGTATTCTTTTCAAACAATTTGACAGTTTACTTTCAACCGTGCTCAATTTTCTTTGTAAAATCTGTTTTTATTTTTTATCGAAGTATGTATTTTTCATTAAATTCTTTAGAAAGCACGAAGTTTCTTTAATTTCTTGTGTAAAGATACACAATATATATATTAATGAAAATAATTCATTTGTGTTATTCAGTTTTTCAGATATTATTTTATTTTTATTTACCTACCTACTTGTTTATTTTATATTGACACAATATAATTTGTGAATCTTTTGCATTTATTTATGTTAATTTGCAATCCTTAATGCATAAGTGGAAATTCATAGCTGTCGGTCGTTTTTATAAATAAAGTAACGACACATCGAATAAATAATTAGTACTAGGTTAAAAGAAAAAATTACATTTGTTCGTAATTTGTTTTATTGTTGTATTTAAACAATTATATTTTTTTGCAAATAATACTAACTGATTTAAAACGAGTATTTGAATTTTCCAATTTATATTATACCTGTGTATTATAGATGAGTATTTACTTTGCCACTTCCTAGACAATCCAGCTTTATTAATAAACAATTTTTTATGGAATCGTTCTAATTTGAAATCATATAAAACTGCTTTCGCGACAAAACTTAAATTGCGATAGAGAAAGTGAATCTCGTGGAAGTTACGATGGCATAACAAAATTTAGTTTAAATTGGTGCCAGTCAGCAAATAAGCTAGAACTTCGTGCAAGCAAATTAATGCGTCAAGCTGCAGAAGTTATACGGGAAACGGTAAAGCCCTAGTCAAGTCAGTAATTTATGCTTCTTAATTCCTCTAGAAATTCCAATGTAACTAACTTACATGTATGGTCCTTGCAAGTTAGTTCAGTCGTAAATTAAGGACTAGATTGTTATTAAATTTACTTTATTAAAATTACCGTACCAGCATAGGCCATCGGACCATGAGGTAAACTTTGGCGCGTCCGAAAAACCGGAAGCGACGAAGCCGTCGAAGTTTCTTGTCGTGGAAACCCATTCGCACAGTGTTTAAAATTCACCACAACAGCGCTTTAGCTACTTTCATAACTCTAATATATTTACACTAATATGGAAATTATTCCTGAAGGGCTTATGCTAATCATCATCAGTTTCAGTTTATTGTTCTAATTCAAATTTCGATATTCCAAAAATTAAATAATGTTTACAATAAACTGTCTTTGATACGACATCGTAAATTAAGTAAGGTTAAACGAAGACTTATTTATAAAAATAATACATACAAAAATATTTTTCTAACGGTAAACACCACGTTTAATGTAAAAACACGCGTTCTCAAATATCAACGTGAGCTTTATACCGCGAACGGTGGTTGAACAAATACTGAGGGATGCTGGAGTAACGACGTTAGGAAGAAGGACGCCCGTCACGGCGCGCGCCGGACTTCAGAATAACATTACTACCTATGTCGTGTTATTCGAAGTTTACATAAACATAACTTTTATCGCTGGTGTTATTATAAATGCGATTATTCAACAAATTTAATACATACCTACTTTAAATTAAGTCGAAATGCGTTGTTAATCGGAATTGAAATTTTACCTATATACACAGGTGGTAGCCGTGACTTTTATTGACTTATACTCTATTATTCAGTTTCTCGTAGGAAATAGAACGAAATCTAATTTTCCATAGGTGATAAACTAATTTAGTTGTAGTTTCTTTATGTGTTTAATGTACCCAAACGAATAATTTTCTGAATAGGAAATAAACTTATAAATCCAGGGAACGTGCAACGATAATTTTGTATGTCACCTATGTATGTTACATGATTACCTATACTTACATAATATGCCAATAGCTACAATTGGTTTTAATCGATTGTAATTTCAAATTATAGGAACATAACTTTCAAATATACAGGGTGTATCATAATATGTGGGACAAACATTAAGGAGTGATTGGAGACCACAAAAAAACAAAAACATTTCTTATGAACATAATCGGCCGTATGCCGTATCCCGCGCTTAGTAAGATCTTAGTAGTTTACCATCTACCCCACCTATACATAGTCATAGTTTAGTATGATGGTTACAAAACGTTTGGCAACATCATAATATACGAAATTTTTTATGTTTGCGCTGTCATCGAAAAACTATAACCTTACTTATATTTGTCGATTTATTTACGTTAACGCGGGAAAAGCAGTCGTATCCGACTATCGACAACTATTGAACGCTCAGTACGTTGCGCGGGACGGAAAACTGATCATTTTTCAAGTATGGAAGACCCATGTTCGAAAATGCGCGGCTTCGGCGCTGTGGGACGTCAAAGTTTGACAACGCTTCGGATATGGTGATGGGTTGTCAAGAAACCTCCGCCAATCCAACAAGAGCGTCTCATCGCGCATTAAATTACACGCCATGTTCGAATTGTCGACCTGCAACTTGATTACAGAGATTGTAGCCTGGAGATTCGCGTCCATAGACAAAAACGTGTGGTTGTGGGCGCAGTATTTCGGTCAGTATTTACGGTAAACTTTGACGTCCCACAGTGCAGCGCCTAATCCACGCATTTCCCGAGATGGAAAATAATCAATTTTATGTCCCGCACAAGATGGTGATTAAGCGCGTTGTCAGTGTTATTTTAAACTACCCTGTATATTACTTAGATATCAATAGAACTTAATTTACTTTAGCATTCATTTTTGTGTGTGCGCGCGCGCGTGTGAGTGAATGTAATTAAGCCATGGTTCTGGTTCTCCCATTTTTTAAAATGAGTTTTTTGAAATAAATTCATCAAACGAACCAGAAATTTAGATTACACACATTTTGATGTGTACAATACTGATGTACGAGTGCGCGCACCGAAACGCACACGCATACACATACACAACAGAGGTATAAATCCGACCGTGCAATCTCCACGCAGTATACCTAGGATAATGTTAAAGCCAACGCGACGCGGCGATGCTCGAAATTTCAAGCCTCATAACTCAAAATGTACTTTCGCAACGCTTGTGAAATGCTCGCAAATGTGCTTTGTGACCTTGGCAACGCTGTTTATGAAAAGTCAGGTTTATGGTTTATAAAATAATTGGGTGGTTTGGGACACCCGGTATAACTATAGATAATACAATAAAGTTAGTTTTTTTTTTGAATCGACGATTCTACGAAAAAAGAATATCGTTTATAATTGATGTACTAAATTTGGGGACGTCCTGTACATACACAAGTTGCAGAAAAATGACGTGCCAAGAAAGTTTCTTTTACAAGCAAAAAAATACATGTTGAATAATTATGAAAATACGTCAGTTTCAGTTGAAACACGAGTAAATCTAATAGGTTCCAAAATCCATTTTATATGCTAATGCCAAGCTATATCTTACGAGTAACATTAATGTGTTACATTTTGAAAGTTTCTTTATCCTATCCAAAATACAATTATTGCATTTGTAAAGTTTACGCAAACAAACAAAGTTATTATAACTTCAAATACAACTAAGGCTCTCCTAACTTCTACGAGAGCTTTTTATTAAAACTTGCGCACGAATCGGATTTATTAACCATAACATGTAAATAATTCAACGGAATATTGTAAATGCTTTTAATGATAAGTAGGTATTTAGTTCTTTACGTTTATAAAAAGAAATGCCCGACTTCAAGTTGAAAGATAAAAAGTTTTAGAAGAGTGAAAAGGGAAAGATGAATTACACCGCCCTAACATTTGTCTCTTCAATGACACATCATTTTTATGAAACTGTCCGAAATGTTTGGTAGCATCTGTAACTTGACGTTCCTATATTCTGCAAAAAAAAACTAAGAATAATACGTGCATGTTTAAGATTTCGTACATAAGTAGGTATTTAGGTACTGTTGCGGACAAAAAAAATTCAACGCTGTGTTGGTTTTTCTATCGTAAATGTGATTTTAGCAAGTGGCTAGTTTGACATTTCATTTCAAAGACACTGTCAAAGATTTACTACAGTTTCTTATCTTAAAAATGTCTAATCACGTTTTAACGGAAGCTGAAAAAGGTTTTGCAAAAAGCCAAATTAGAGGAAAACGGTTTTGGTCATGAAAACGTAAGTAATTTATAATTAAAATTAAATCTAAAAAAATTAATCTTATTTTAGCAGTCGGATTTGACGAGAAAAACCCGCCGTATACTAATTGTAAGGCAATTTTTAGAAAATCAGATACCTTGATAGAAAAGCGTTGAAAACGTTTTAACCGCGATAGTACATTATTTTATGTAACGAGAGTATTCGCATATAAAGGTTATTCAAATTTTATTCCAATGCATGCCATCGATAAAAGGTTACTAGATGATGACGTTTCACGCAGTGCTGTCACCTCGTACCTCGTATTTTTACAGTACTGGTAATTTGCCATGTAATATGTGTGCATGTAAAACGTCGGTAGAATATGTCACTTTTCAAACTTTGTATTGAATTACAAAGTAAACAATATGTAGTCATCTTTTTTATTGAGGACGTGCATAGGAATAAAATTTGAATGGCCTTTAGTGATAAACATAGCATACTCCATCACTACGGTATTTATATTATATCGACGGCGTTTGGGCGAAACAACATAAGCGACAAAATGCGAATTTTACAGGAGCGCACATTTTGTGTCGTAGCGTAACTATACTTAATTTTAAAAACTAGGAGGAGTGATTAGAAAAGTTTGATTGACACAGCTAAATGTCACCAAATAAAGTAACCACACTATATATATATATATATATATATATATATATATATATATACACAGTGTGTTAGATTTTATGTGTCACAGCAAATATCTCGGCTATTGTATGAATTAGTAAAAAATGTTATATATGAAAGTTATTAGATTATTTATTCTTAATAATGTCTCAAAATCAGAAAAACAATTGAACATTAAATAATCCAGGTAAAGCAAATAAATTTAATATTTTAAATGGAACGTACCTAGTATTATTACAAATTCTGAAACTACAAGAATTTACCTTTACAACGATATATCACATGTTATACTTTTTCATTAATTAACTGGGCGTAATACACTAAATAACTGATCGTGTTGAAAACGTAGACAGTGTAAACAATGTGTTGATTAAAACAAACTCAATAACAGATGATTCAACATAAATACGTTATGAACAAACCAATATGTGAATAAGTAAGTTAATTATAAAATTGTATGTAATGCCTACCTAACATCTAAATTCTTTGTTCAAAGTGCTCCCCGTCGTTTGTGATACTTTTCCCGAGATCTGCTTATTAAATTTTGTCGCACTTTTTGCAACATGTTTGGTGTTATTTGAGCACATGCCCTATGAATGCGATTTGTAAGATCCTCTAAATTTTGTGGACATGCAACATAAACTTTTGATTTAACATATCCCCAAACAAAAAAGATCAACACAGAGAGGTCTGGCGATCGCTCCACCATTTCCTATCCATTTCGTACCAAACTTTTCATTTAAAATATCCTTGACGTTCCTTGCATTGTGAGGAGGTGCGCCATCCTATTGTAACCACATATCACGACGCACTTGTAAGGGTATATCATCCAAATATTCTTCGAATTCTGTCGTAAGGAAATTGGCATACTGTTCTTAATGCCGACGCGACGCGGCGATGCTCGAAATTTCAAGCCTCATAACTCAAAATGTACTTTGGCAACGCTTGTGAAATGCTCGCAAATGTGCTTTGTGACCTTGTCAACGCTGTTTATGAAACGTCAGGTTTATGGTTTATGAAATAATTGGGTGGTTTGGGACACCCGGTATAACTATAGATAATACAATAAAGTTAGTTTTTTTTTTGAATCGACGATTCTATGAAAAAAGAATATCGTTTATAATTGATGTACTAAATTTGGGAACGTCCTGTACATACACAAGTTGCAGAAAAATGACGTGCCAAGAAAGTTTCTTTTACAAGCAAAAAAATACATGTTGAATAATTATGAAAATACGTCAGTTTCAGTTGAAACACGAGTAAATCTAATAGGTTCCAAAATCCATTTTATATGCTAATGCCAAGCTATATCTTACGAGTAACATTAATGTGTTACATTTTGAAAGTTTCTTTATCCTATCCAAAATACAATTATTGCATTTGTAAAGTTTACGCAAACAAACAAAGTTATTATAACTTCAAATACAACTAAGGCTCTCCTAACTTCTACAAGAGCTTTTTATTAAAACTTGCGCACGAATCGGATTTATTAACCATAACATGTAAATAATTCAACGGAATATTTAATGATAAGTAGGTATTTAGTTCTTTACGTTTATAAAAAGAAATGCCCGACTTCAAGTTGAAAGATAAAAAGTTTTAGAAGAGTGAAAAGGGAAAGATGAATTACACCGCCCTAACATTTGTCTCTTCAATGACACATCATTTTTATGAAACTGTCCGAAATGTTTGGTAGCATCTGTAACTTGACGTTCCTATATTCTGCAAAAAAAAACCAAGAATAATACGTGCATGTTTAAGATTACGTTCATAAGTAGGTATTTAGGTACTGTTTCGGACAAAAAAAAATCAACGCTGTGTTGGTTTTTCTATCGTAAATGTTAATGTAATGTAATGTAATGTAATGTAATGTATCGTAATGTTATCGTAAATGTGATTTTAGCAAGTGGCTAGTTTGACATTTCATTTCAAAGACACTGTCAAAGATTTACTACAGTTTCTTATCTTAAAAATGTCTAATCACGTTTTAACGGAAGCTGAAAAAGGTTTTGCAAAAAGCCAAATTAGAGGAAAACGGTTTTGGTCATGAAAACGTAAGTAATTTATAATTAAAATTAAATCTAAAAAAATTAATTTTATTTTAGCAGTCGGATTTGACGAGAAAAACCGGCTGTATACTAATTGTAAGGCAATTTTTAGAACATCAGATACCTTGATAGAAAAGTGTTGAAAACGTTTTAACCGCGATAGTAGTACATTATTTTATGTAACGAGAGTATTTACATATAAAGGTTATTCAAATTTTATTCCAATGCATGCCATCGACAAAAGGTTACTAGATGATGACGTTTCACGCAGTGCTGTCACCTCGTACCTCGTATTTTTACAGTACTGGTAATTTGCCATGTAATATGTGTGCATGTAAAACGTCGGTAGAATGTCACTTTCCAAATTTTGTATTGAATTACAAAATAAACAATATGTAGTCATCTTTTTTATTGAGGACGTGCATAGGAATAAAATTTGAATGGCCTTTAGTGATAAACATAGCATACTCCATCACTATGGTATTTTTATTATATCGACGGCGTTTGGGCGAAACAACATAAGCGACAAAATGCGAATTTTACAGGAGCGCACATTTTGTGTTGTAGCGTAACTATACTTCATTTAAAAACTAGGAGGAGTGATTAGAAAAGTTTGATTGACACAGCTAAATGTCACCAAATAAAGTAACCACACTATATATATATATATATATATATATATATATATATATATATATATATATATATATATAACACACAGTGTGTTAGATTTTATGTGTCACAGCAAATATCTCGGCTATTGTATGAATTAGTAAAAAATGTTATATATGAAAGTTATTAGATTATTTATTCTTAATAATGTCTCAAAATCAGAAAAACAATTGAACATTAAATAATCCAGGTAAAGCAAATAAATGTAATTTAACAATAATAAATTTAACACCAAACATGTTGCAAAAAGTGCGACGAAATTTAATAAGCAGATCTCGGGAAAAGTATTACAAACGACGGGGAGCACTTTTAACAAAGAATTTAGATGTTAGGTAGGCATTACATACAATTTTATAATTAACTTACTTATTCACATATTGGTTTGTTCATAATGTATTTATGTTGAATCATCTGTTATTGAGTTTGTTTTAATCAACACATTGTTTACACTGTCTACGTTTTCAACACGATCAGTTATTTAGTGTATTACGCCCAGTTAATTAATGAAAAAGTATAACATGTGATATATCGTTGTAAAGATAAATTCTTGTAGTTTCAGAATATGTAATAATACTGGGTACGTTCCATTTAAAATGTTAAATTTATTTGCTTTATCTGAATTATTTGATGTATCAATTGTTTTTTTGATTTGACACATTATTAAGAATAAATAATCTAATAACTTTTACATACAACATTTTTTACTAATTCATACAATAGCCGAGATATTTGCCGCGCCACATAAAATCTAACACACTGTATATAAGTGATGCTTACGCTTTTTAGCTAAAACGCCATCGATATGATAGAATAATTGGACTTAAAGTAAGTAATCCAATGTGAAATAAATTCGGTGTAGTTTTTACACTTAAAATTTTACCGTTTGTTTTTGAAAGGATCATCAATGCAGGAGGAAATGTTCAACTCTAATCCTAGTCGTTTAATATTTATTTAAATTTTATAAATTATAAATTCTACTTTCTTTAATATATAAGAGCACCTAATTCGGCGATGACTTTATCTCTAATGAAATTTAAATGCAAAGGCACGTAGAATTGTAATAAAGCGGCCTAAAACTTTTGTATCAAAATTATTAATCCCCTTGGCGCGATAACCATTTACAAGAAAAGGCTGAGATATACAAACACATACAAGAAGAATAAAAAAGTTTCATGCACTTTTCTTGATTTATGTGTCTAGGAACTAACAAGGGAGAAAAAGAACTCATTTCTCATAAATGTATAAAAAATAGGTAGACGATAATTCTTTTATTTCCCATAGGATAAGTAACGAATGTACCACTTACAGGATAAATAGAATTAGGTAAAGTCAATAACGTATTTTCATTATACAGTTCAGATTAATTTCATTTTCTTATTACAAGTATTTAGACGATATAAATGGGATTGTTGTGGTAATAGGCGAATCAAGTTTTAATATGTCAAACTAATAATCAGAAATGCTTAATTCTGAGCGAAATTGAGCTGATGCGGTATAATTTCCCTTGGGTCGAGTTGTTACAAGTAATGAGCTGTTCCGATTTCAACAATTTTTCGTTTCTACTAGTTTCGAATCTATTAATTTTAGTTCGTGTTCTTCATCGAGATTTGTTCGATTTTCTGTTGGAAATGAACCGTATTTTATTTTCATTTTGGTCGAGTACCTGCCTATATTTTATCTCGAAGATTTTTTAGACGTATTAATTTAATTACGTTATCGAATAAGTGAACATTTCGCTTCGTGTCTATTACGAAAATCATTTTAAAGAACGTTTTCCTAAGTAAACATTTCTTTAAGTCGATTTACAGTAAATTCACTCTAGAAAATTAAAGTTGTATCAGTTAGATTAACAATTTTTCAAATAAAAGCTCAGCATCGCTTACAGTCACATTTGTTAACTGATTAAATTTTGAATCAAGTGAGTATATTTCTTATTAAATCAATAATAATGTTCTAAAAATAATAAATTTTCAGTTGTGTTCATAATGTTACTGAAGTACATCGATATGTATGGCTTGTACCTGAATACAATCATTTAAAAGGTTCAGAATATTATAATGTTATATTTGTAATATTAAAGCTTATTTTACTTGAACTATCCCTTACACTAGTGTCGCACTAAATGTTGCAATATACATACATAAAAATGGTTAAATTTGCATACCTACGTATTTACATTTCAAATTGTCAAGAGAATCGAGCATGAATGTATTAACATAGCGTTCGATGAAGAAAGTTATGTAAGAACGTTGTTCTTTTCCAAGACACATAATATGTACAGTATGGACTGTACGTGTATTGACACGGCGCAATAACAAATCAGTACGAAAAGTACTTACGACGAGCGCAACGAAATACAAATACAAAGTTAAACTTTAAATATTCTAATCATAATTTGTTTGCTGTACGCGCGTGTGCACGCGCGCGCGTAATGTTGCGATCGGCGACATTAATTTTGTACCCAACTGTACATGCTTAAGAAACAAGAAGATTGGATATTGCTAACTGACACATCACTAAATGCGTCCTCATGGCGCGTTTTGAGGCATATACATATACCTAAATTAATTTTTTTCAAAATACGTCGATTTTATTAGCAATCAAAAAAATTATAAATGACATAGAAATTTTTATGGAAGTTGATATTAGAGCTGGAATCGAGACCTCGAGACGATACTAAGGTTTTACGACCTTAGTCGCTCTACTACCTAATTCAGAAATAGCAAGATTTGCCTAATTTTAAGATTGTTACAATTGTTGGAAAAGACTGAAATTTAAATTACCAACTTGTTAAGGGCCCACGTTATCGGTTATAAAAATTCAAGGAAATATTGTTATACCTAATGGTTGCTATTTTCAGTTAAACAAATCATAGGTACCGCTGTAAAAACAAATGTTAAAGTAATAAATTAATAAGTAATCATAATCTTCGCCACCTACTAACAAGGGAAGTGTGCGAATGTAAAGTTCAAAATCAAAATCAAATTGATACTGTAAAATAGTGCTTTTCTTGCGCTTTCACATAAGCCTAACGAATTTTGCCGAGTCGTTTGGGCAACGAAGTTACGGGCCACCAAAGTTGACTTAATTAGTCAATTTCCATGCATAAACTTTCCATGTATTTTGGGATGTATAATTTAATTTTTGCAAAAAAAAACGCTCGAACACGTCTATTTTATTTCCTAGGGAGACACGTTATAGTGACCTATTTAAGTTTGTCTAACTTCATCCCTAAAGTGGGGGTTAATGTCACACCAAAAGTGGCAGCGGTACTAAAAATAACGATTAATTTTTTATAAGTAATAGTGTTTAAATTTTTAATTTCCGATTACTTTTCGATTAATGGCTCTAAAAAAAAGTAAATGGTAAACCATTCAAAAACGAAAGACGTGTCTCTTGTTATTCATTTGTTATGTAAGTACATAATTGTTAATATTTTACCGTTTATTAAAAAAATTGGGTTCTTAAAAAATATAGTAGTCGGTACTACCTACTTACTGTGTAGTTGTACATAGTTATGGAAAGCAAATAGATACATTTCATACACGCATTGAATTATTTTCAATAATCCTTAAAATTTTAATTAAAGTTTGCTAGTGGTGACTCATCCGAATTTTCGGACCATTCAAATTTGCACGTTCACAGTTCGAAAACAATCACAACACATAGTGAACGTCCATTAGTAATAATAACACGAACGGATATCAAATTATTTATACAATTTATGAAACAAGAATGGCAAATTTTTATAAATCATGCACCGGCCACGAACTAATTCATACTAAAATTCCAAAACGATTGAAAGTCTGAACACTAACCGCCACGCCGATAAGCATAAACGTAACGTTGCAGCTGTGAGTTCGGGTCAAGGAAAGAATACGATATATCTAACAATTTATCTACATTATGTTTTATTTGGAATTAAGTAAGTCGGATTTTTGATTTAAATTTATTATTGAAGAAATTAGGATCTTGAAAATAAATTTTATAAAAGAACTTAAATACCTATACGAATTGTTTATGAAACATTGGAACTGGTGATAGACCAGGTCATGACTGTCCAAAATGTCACAATTTGACCTTACAATTAGTAAAAATCTCTTAGGTTTCGAAATTTTGACACTTTTGTGAATATCACAAAAATTAACGCCTTTGGTTTTGGTGTGTCGTTTCTAAAAATAAAGGTTTTTATCATTTTAAAAACTAAACTAAATGGGCCAATTTATTTATTTAAAGAGGGGCCGTGTGGCCTAAGGAGTCAATCTTTCAATTGGCCTTCTAACGGACTTACGGCTGCGGGTTAATAATAACACAAAACAATTTCATACACTTTTGATACCACTTCAGAAGGAGCAAAGATACATTACCCCGACATTTCCAATCACCCGAAAAATAATGTGATTAAAAAGGTTAGGGGTATCAAAACATGTATAAAATTGTTTTGAAATACTTCATTTATTAGGAATATAAACCAAACATTATTAAATTTTAATAAAAAAATAAAAGTATTATTTTTAATCAAATTGATTTTTCTTTTCAACTTTGGAGGTGAATATCTCGGCAGGGAAGCGTCGTAGGAAAAAAATTATAAAAGCTTAGTTTTATTTTGACGTGTGCTATACGTCTCCGAAAGATTTTTCATCATTTCCTGGACAGTTTCTATTATAACGCGTCCAGAGTATTAAAAGGGAGTTATTTTGAATTTGGGGGTGGCTTTGATGTTTATTATGGTTAGTATGAGGTATAGAATATACACCCAAAAATTTTATGCTTGTATCACAAAGTGCAGGGTTTATACACTTAGAACCTGGGGACCTAGACTATGGGGGTCAAATCGATGCGTAAACACCCTATATAATTCTTTAATAGAAAGTAAAAAGATTTGATTTCAAATTAAATTTTCAAATCCTGATCTATCATAAATTTTATTTAAAAATAGCAAAGGAACAGAAGCTATATTTTGTTCCTTTACTATTATTTAATAAATATTAAATTAATATTAATTTAATTAATATTAATTAATATTAAATATTACAAATTTAATTTGTAATATATTAGTTTCCACTGCGTCCACCGCGGATTACAAGTATTTAAAAATATCGGAGTTTATTAAATAATATTGTATTAATAGATAAGTTATAAATAATTTTATGTTGTTAAACTTATAACAGTAAAAGTTGTAGATGATTTAAAACTCTAGTTGGCAGTTCCAAGTTGGCCGATTTCCAAAATAAAGCACTTAGTATTTACTTTAGGTTATTTGACACAAGAAATTTATTTCATAATAATGATTTATAAATGTAAATATGTAGATCTATTGATTTCTCCTTTATACATATAAGATAAATATTTATAAAATTGAAAATAAATTCGATATTAAAGCATTGGAAATTTGAACATCTCTATTCGAAAATTTACTCAAATTCTCATATTAAAATGGAAAATGGAAAATGGAAAAAGTTTACACGAAAGATTCTTAACAATTAAGGTTATAAAATTGAGTTCGTATAAAATTAAGTACCTACAATACGTCGGTAGTTAAACTCAACGGTCAGAGTGGAGCGGTTTACATTTTTCAGCATGGTGTCCAAAATATTCAGGGACGGATTACTTTACAAAAATAAATCCCCGGTGTTGTTTTTATGGATGGAACTTATTTCGGAAGGAATGAATACATTTACAAGTTAGAAGAAGTTAGTAAAAAATGTTTATTTGGTATTATGTTTAGAATACGTCGGTCGTCGAATCTGTCAAGATAACTTTGAAATCAATATTTCTGCGATTCCATTAATGTGGATAATATATTAAATATACACTTTTGGTTGCTAAGCACGTTTCTACATGATGTTTCAACACCTATTTGATGAAATTGTAGAAGACATATATATAGTAGCAAAGTGCGCTCACGCAGCTCCTTTATCAAATTATCAAGTAATACACGAACTGAACAGTTTCAATACACCAGATGCGTAAAGTTTCGTGCTTAGATTTATGAAGGTCTGAATTAACGAATTGCTTCGAGCGATTTCAGATAGAGCAGTATACCACAATGCTCACGCCTTTCAATTAATAAACTAAGAAAATTAAGTAAAATCGACAACGTTTACTGTCGATCAAGAAATTATGAATAGCATATTGTATAACGAGTGCTAAAAGGCAGATATTTCACACGAGCGTTAAATAATATCCTTTCAGCACGTGCTATAGGCACACTATACTTTTCTAACGATCACAATTTAGTATTAAATATTAATACTTGTACGATTTCATCATTTCCTAAAAATGTAGGTGCTACCGTATAATTAGTTTTGCCGAATCGGTAGTTCAAATGAACATTACAAGAAACGTCACATTTATAAATTTATTGTTGTTGATTTAAGTTAATCGTATATTGAGCGGACCTCATCGCAGCGCAAAACTCTGCAACCAATCGTTGTCACGCAACAGAGAACATTTAAAATGTATCCCAGCAATTGGTTGCGCTGCGATGCGACATAATGTACGCTTACCTTAATCTCGAAATCGCTAAAGCAGCGCTTTCCCAGTTGAATACGCCCTTTAATTAGTGTAGATACATGATACAGGTTGATTTTGTATTGTTTTTTTCCCTGGCTATATTAGTAGATAAATATAATAAAAACATGCACTGAAACATCACAACATTTTTATAATTTTTGAATAATAAAATTTCAAAAAGCATTTTTAATAATTGCACCGATAGATTCCGAACCGATTATCTTTAAAATATATACCTAAATTGAGTAAGTAACATTGATACAATTTTCAATCGTGACAAATAATGAAGAGTTGGTAATTTGTTCAGTACATACCGCTGCAATGATCTAAAACGGTCAACATATTTATGATTCTGATTGTTTATTAAATTAATTTATCCCAATAAATAATATCGAACAAATTTTGAAAGCATTTCCTTAGGATTATAATTTCATTAATGTAAAGTTAGAAGTTCGAAAAATAGTAAGTAAATAATGGGGTTAATTACAGTTATTCGTTTCCGAAATGTATACTTAATCCATTTTACTGAGAAAACAAAAGTTATAATTGAGACAAAGTTTCAGCACCTCTAACAGAAAAGTTTTGTTTTAATATAGGTACCTAGGTTATCTTATAAATACAATAATTTAACATTTTCTTAGTAATCTCAATTTCATACAGGAAAATTACAAAAAAAAATTATAATTAGAATAAATAAAATTGAAATAAATAAATAAATTGAAAAAATTAAACACGTGAAGTAATTACGTATTACATCTTCAATTTCTTTTAAATAAATAAAACCGTTTATCTAGTAATTTATATAGCCACAATCTAATATTAGAACAAGAGGGAGGCAAACTGTTCGGAAGTTTGTAGACTAAAATAAACACTCGCCCTTTTTAATTTTGTGAGTTTATTACGCCACTTGAAACTCTTCTTCCACTTTCACTTTAGCCTAAGCTGTAATATCTTATTAAATGAATCTTTTGTAATTATACGTAGGTATTTCCAACATTAAGCATTTAATGTCAATTATAACCTACATAGGTAGGGACACAAAATTAATTATAAGGTATTAGTATAAATTATACATCATTGCCAGGAAAATTGGTTTATTTAGAAGGTGAATAATAGCGAATAAAAAGTCAGTTTTTATTCTTATTTATAGAAGGAAACATATTTGAAGTAGGTGTAGTTTAATAAATTACTATATACGTTTCTGTCAGTTTACGTTAAGAATCGCCCATTATATTTAGAAAAATTGGAGCCGTAAACGTTTTGACGTATTTTACTTACGAAGTTATCTTTATTTTGCGCGCTTCTTGATAGAAACCATAATTTGAAAGATAAAGTGAATATTATAAACAGTATAATCGTGACACATGGAGATGCCAAAAATGACAAAGAAAAATGAACGTATTTCTATACCTAAACATTTTCAGTTTGAATAATTTTGTATAAGATACACTCGAATAAAAATGTTTCGCACGCGCCCGAGGCGATGGGCGAGCGGCACAACACGAGATACTTGAAATTACTTCCATTGATACTTGATACTTCCATTGTTAAGAAGACCCTTCTAAAAATAGTAGTAGCCGGTGTCCTCGTGCAGTTAGGACATATTTTAACGACGAATGACGAATACAGTCAATGTAACGCTTTGAAGAGTTTCGACGTTTTTAAATGCGTAACGTTTAAAACTGTCGTAACGTAAATATTCAAACGAAGTAATTTTAGATTTGTAGATAAAAAAATTATCTAATAGATAATTTATTAGGAGTATTTAAAAATAATAAGGAAACAATACTTATTTATTAAAATGTTGTGATTATCGGGTATTCAATATTTTCTTAAATATTCCCATTTAAACGAAACGTTTCTATGGTAAATATCTGTCAGATAAACTTATCGGGAGATGAATAGATCAGCCCTTAATACCCTCTGGTTCTGAGGACCAGATATGCTTTTACTATACCTTGCTAGTAGGACATGAATCACCACGTCCGTAGTTGCAGCGAGATTCGATCCCGCGACCGTGACTGTCCTAGAAAAGCGACAAGCTCGCTAGACCACCACGGCAAATTTAAAGCTTCAAATACGTTTTATTCGGTGGAACTAACATTATAAATAAATCATTTCAATAATTGTTAATAATTATTTATTACGATTAACGAGAGCGGATAATCCACGTAACAAAACCCTAAAAGTTAGAGCGAGACACACACAGATACCTACGTGAAGACAAATATATGTAAAGATCTCAATTTACTATAGAAATGTTGTGTTCTTTTATAGCGCTCCAAAAACCTATTTATGAATTCAAATTACTTGTTTAACAAAAAAATTGCGTAAACAACTACGGATGGTGACAATTTTCAAACCGCGTATAAAAGTACCGCGTAAATTGAGTCCACTACTGTATTTGTTTTATGTGTTAGATATTCTAACATGTGCTCTTATGTGCTAAAATTATTTTGATCGTATATTAAGATTAAATTTCAAGTGATCAATAACGTAACACGCTTCGGTAATTTTCGATTTCATACCAGCTGCAGTAAAAGCTATAACATTAAGATACGATTTATAGAGTAAGTTGAACGAAGATCAATTTAAAATAGAGCTAAATAACGTAGAGATCCTGTCTCTAAATTGAAGCAGGTTCCTGTTGTTTTTAGGCGTTATAACCGCCACACCGTCCTCTTTACTTTAGTCGACACACTAGAAAGAGGAGCTTTAACCAGAATCAGATATCGCTTTCGTGAAAGAAAAGAAAAACAAGATAAAGAGGAAAAATAGAAAAAGGCACAGTGAATAATGTCGCTATGTGGTTACATTAGCTGGACCCTCGTACAAGCTCTTACGATTTGAGAAGTGACCCGCTAGAAAATGACATCAATTTGATACGTAATAGGAATAAACGGTCGGTAAAATTAAAACGAAATGGAACTGTTTATATCCACTAAAGCCTCTAAAAGTGGGTAGGTATGCAGTATTTTACATTCAGAGCGTTCGGAATTTGGTTTTATTCAGAAAAACTAACAAGAAAACAATATTATATTTTTATGTTTTTTGTAAATTAGAATAAATCGTACATGTTATATATATATATATATATATATATATATATATATTTTAAATATTTTAAATATTTTAGGGTTAATTTTGAGATAAGTGCTGGATATTAAATAGAATTTCTTATTATTATTAGTATGTTCTACTAACATTTTTTTAAATGTTTTATTACCTAGAATTTCTAGATATTACTGAGCTTTTCAAAAAGATCTGTAATTTCAAAAAATATTTGCACATAACTAACGTAAGAACATTTTTAAGAAAAGATTCTAAGTTCTTTCTAAGTTTTTTTTTGCTAATTATTAATTAATTATAATAATATAAATTAATAATAATAGAAGTCACTGGAAGTGAAATCTACATGGAAATAAACATAGATTGCTGCAACAAACCAGTCCTAGAACTGAAGGCTATGGAGGAGGAAATTATTATTAATCTTGATTGGATAAAAATAATGTCATCAAAAAAACATAAGTACAGTATCTAAGTCCCCTACGTACGAACGAATTCCGTTTCGACATTGTGTTTGCAAATCGAATTTGTTCGTAAGGTGAACAAAGGTGTACCAAGGTGAAAAATTATTATAGTTAAAGAAAATCATAAAAAAACTAGATATTAAACAAAATTTTAAATCTTTCTTTGAAAAGTACAATAGCTGTAATAATTTCACGTGAATTTACGTGAATTAACGTGCCTAATAATAATCAGAAGTTTGTATTTTTCAAGGCGATAAGTTGGTTCGGCATATCGGTGTAGTTATGGAGAAGCCGTCTATGCAAATAATAAGAGCGTGAGTTTTGCCGCTGCGAATTTTACGCTAAAATTTTATTCTATCTTTAAAAGTTAGCAACTTGAAGGTTTGTATCTAGGGGACTTACTGTACTTAAACTTTTAGTTAATATTTCAATTTTTAAATCTAACGAATTTGAGATTATTATTACAGAAATCTAATATACCTATTATTTTTGTTTGTGTCGGTATCTACAGTTTCGAATTGGTTTTAGAAAAATTTTCTATCTTTTAAATAACCAAATTGCTTTCTTTTTCCTCTTTTCTCTTTTGATAACTTTGCTCTATGATTCTCAACTGCACCCAACTTCTTTTCTTGTTTTTCAACTTATTTTCATTGCCAAAAATTTGAACGACCTATAGGCACTATATTATTTTAAAAATTGAATACCTCGAACTTGTCGATAAAATAAACATTTTCAGGAATTTGGCGGGACGAATATTTTAAAAACTTTAATTAAATCGTGTTCAAAATTGCTAATATGTACTTTTTGTGGAAAAATCCGTAGTGTCATGGAAAGTTTAAAGAAGACTTAGGAAGTGGATATGTTATCAAATATTCATGAGGTGTTTAGAATTGTCACCCGTTGGAAGCGTCTTGAAGCGCTACACTTACGGATATATGTTCAATATGAAATTCGACACGCAGCCTTAATATGAGCATTATGTCTGGCATTGGTGGAAACAAATAGAATAAAACTGAATGTACTACCTACCTATCTACATATATACATTATATAATCTAAAATGTAAGCGAATAAATATATCTCCGATAATATTTAATTCTTGAACGTTTTTAACGTACAAAATAAAAAACGAAACAAAAAACATTAAAAGTTCCATTGCAATGTTCATATTTTCGGTTGACAAAGCGTACACGTCACTGGACGCTTTGTTAACCGAAAGTATGAATATTACACCACATAAATCAATCACAGGACAGTACTGACTTACACTAATTAATTTCTGAGCCCTCCAAATATGCAGTACTTACTAGGTATTTAATTCATGAATTACTTAAATAAAGTAATTAAAATTAATAACTTTAATATAGGTAGTGGTTACATGGAAATTTGTAAACGAAATCTTCCTCTTATGTGAATTTCAAAATATGAATTGACGCATTTGTTCCACAACCGCAAATATCCTAAAATTAACTCGAAGAATTAATCCGATTATAAGATGACTACATAAAGGGTGTTAATAGCAATATCGTTTATGGGGAATGCTATGAAAAAAGTTATTTCCCTAAAATAACTATTTGCCTGCGACATACCTATACAAAAAACAATATACATATAAATATATATTACTATCGTTGAATCAAATTCCATTTTAGAAACCATTTCATATAAGTACCTATCATATATTATTTTTACGATACTGTCGAAAATAATACCTACCGCCAAAATTGCCGTAAGAATTTCTTATTTTCTTAGCCATGCCCGGCTTTTAAAGATGGAAATAAATATTGGGATAAAAAAGTAAAGGATTATGAGCGCCAGGTGTAAAAGTTCCAACATGAAGACATATGAATTGCGTCTATAAATCACGACGTACCTTATCCATCTGAGTACAATTTAAAGAAAAATGTAACCTGTTGGTGTTAGATGGATAGAGCTATTAAGGCGTTTGCACTGATAGTATCATAAAATGTTGAACTGCATTTTAATTCTTCGGTTTAAATGCTCATGTATACAGGGTATGTAACGACGATCTTTGGTTAGAAAAATATAGAAAAGTAATAAGAGTTGCGATTCGAAATTTTGAAAATAATTTTAAATTTCCACTTCTTCTAGTTACACCGGAAATAAATAACTACTTCCTTATTTTAAATAGAACACCTTATT
The DNA here is from genome assembly GCA_036326145.1 of Rhagophthalmus giganteus. Classification (NCBI taxonomy): domain Eukaryota; kingdom Metazoa; phylum Arthropoda; class Insecta; order Coleoptera; family Rhagophthalmidae; genus Rhagophthalmus; species Rhagophthalmus giganteus. Next base: position 1,359,373 of record JARFJA010000026.1, on the reverse strand, counting down.
TTTATTATTGATTTGTATTTCCGAGATAATTATACGACTTTTTGTTCCAATAAACATTGCCTATAAAGTTAGAGCTTTAGGAATTATTTCATGTTTTGTAAAAAAATTGACAACTGCAGACTATTACAAATAAGATTAGATAATATTAGATAAGTGTTTTAGAAAGTATGCTGCATCGAATGTTGTATTTATAAACTTAACAAAATAATACCGAATGTTCAGAAAAAAATTCCAAACTTGTTATCCGGAAAATATCAATAAAGGCGGATTCACGCTCGCACGTAGAATGTCGATGTCGCAAAAGTACGATAACGCAGAAAGTTCAACTACATATATTTGAATTAGGCTTTCTAAAATACTTAGCTAAAATTTTAAATCTGTACATGAATGTCTTACAAATGTAGTTATTTGTAAACAGCCAAAACATAATTTCAAAAGCGCTAACTTTAGCGACAATATTTATTAAAACAAAAAGCAATATAATTATCTTAGAAATATAAATAAATAATAAAAATTAGGATGCTCTATTTGAAATAAGAAAGTTGGTATCCCCATTTTCGGTATAACCGAAAGAAGCGAAAATCTATAATTATTTTAAATGGAAAGGACATTACCAGAAACCATTAGTTCAAAAATTTTAAAACACAACTCTTATTATTTTCTTATATACTCTTCTAAGCATAGCTCGTCGTGACACACGTGCCCTGTATACTATCGTAATTTCTACAACTACGTAAAGTGCAAAATCGCCGACTTTGAGAAATTTTACGTAAAATATTAGTGGTATAATTCGGGTTAAAAGCGATCTCTGCAAAAGACAGGAAATAAGGATTTATATGGTGGAAGGAAAAGCCGAAATTTCCATAAAAGGTATTCACAAAGAGACTTCTCATTAATAATTGTTCCTATAATGTATATAATGTATGGCTGTGACAGATAGTACAAAAAGTATTTGTCGCTGCAGGTCACCAAAGCAATTTAATTGTTTTTAACGTTTTCGAAAGAAAATTTAATGAGTTTAAATGCGCGTCGCCGCCGCGCCCGCCGTCTGAAAGCGGCGTCTGAAATATAAATGTTCTTTGGTGATTCGGTATGTGAGTAACAGAAGATTATTCTCCGACGATCAAATTTATAGCTAAGATTTTGGAGAGTTTTATAGAACGTCCAAAAGTAATTTTAAAAGAACGATTGAACCTTTAAAAGACGTTTATAAAACGAATTTCTGGAGAACCGCTTACATGAAGCGTTTGAAAATTTCGATTTTGTAGGTCAATTTTGTGGATTCGATGCTACTTCCGCATAAGCCGGCTTTATATATATATATATATATATAATATTATCTATTGCAGTTATATACATATATTATGTAAGTATTTTGAATATTCAATAACGGAACTTAAATAATCGAGAACTTCTAAGGTAAAAACATAAATTGAAAAAATTCGAATAAGATAAAACCGAACACAAATCACACATAACAACAACAATTGAAGTGCTTTAAATTGTAATTAAGTTAAACAAATAATTTTTTATTTAATTGCACGCTTCTAAGAAGTGATAAATATAATTAAATCGATTTAGGTAATTCAATTATTGGACTTGTCAAACTCTACAGCTAGTGGCGCTAGCATAACTTTTATACATTTTTATTGGTAAACAATAGACAGGACCGTATGAGCTCCAATCACAACGCTTAGGTTTAAAATCTGTTAATCGTATTTCGAATTAAAAAATTAGAATATTAATGACAATTACAAAAATTATCTTTTAGTTTTAATTTTAGACTATTAAAAAACCTGATGCAAAATTAGAACCAAATCGGTTCAGTAGTTTTCAAATGCAACCGAAAATACGAAACGTGTATTCCGATCTACAGCCTTACAATTAATAACCAATTATCGAATCAAATATCTATTGAAATTAAGCATTTATTATGCAAAGTTTTAAGACGAAAATATACTTTGGTTTTTACTTACCTTTCTATAAGATGTCGACTCGGATATCGAAAACGTATCGACGATGGAATCGAATCGTACAAGTTTCTTCGAAGTAGGTTTTTTCAGTGGACATAATGAGCACATATTTATTGACGGAACGTTTACAGAAGGCATAACGTTTCGTAAAATTATTGTCACATCGTTTTACACTTATCTGCGAAATCGTTGATTACCGGATAATTAAATTTCACTTTATCTGCCATTTATATTCATTAAATCTAATTATTTTGAATAAATTAAAGTCTATTTAAAAAAAACAAAAGTAATCAATAATATTGTAAAACGTATTTCTTAGTAATAACAATTTAATTTTTATTGTTGGACATAAGTAAATAAATTCTGGTATTAGCAAAGATAGGTAAGGTGTTCTGCAATTTAAAACTCAGATAGGTAGGTAACTAAAAATGTTCGATTTCTGTAATAGACTACAGCGCCGCAATACTACGATAAAGAATACTGAAATGTGAATTGAAAACACTTCCTACCACGAGATGGCACAAGCTTCGTTGAAATCGCGAAAACACCTCAATTTTCTATTGAAACGTTTTTCTGTCATGAAAAAGAAAAGCCGCTTTTATGTACAGTTTAAGGGATTACGAATTTTAATTATACTTATAATTGAATTGATAATAATAATTATATTTCGGACAACATTTAGAATGAATTTAAATAAAAATGCGCATTTTTCATGAAGCTAGACATTTTGAAAAGGAAATCGTTTTTAAAAATTTAAATTCCACGTGTAACGGGGGTGTTAAACAGAATTTTTTACATACTAGTTTCATAAAAATAGCTACAAACGAAACATTAGGTATAAAACTTCGGAAAATAGAACGATCAAGTTTAACATCCTAATTTTAGAAATTACTGTTATAAGTATGTGTAAATTACTCAACACCAAACTGCTGACGTCACATTTGACAAATTATAGTTTGTGTATTACAAACATAAATCAATGCTTAAACTTTCCATAAATTAACTAAACACATTTCCGACACACAATGAGAACAGCGTAACAAGTTGATTTGCGAAGTAAAATGTAATTATATGGTATTATCTTGAATGGATAGAATTTAACTGTTACCCGTCTCTGTTTGGTTTACGTTAAAATTGCAATTAGTCAGGTTTAACCAATAATAATATTTGGAGAGTAGATAATTATAAAAACATCAATCCATTTGCTTGTACGACTCAAGATTCAAGATAATCTCTATCAATTAGTAGGTAGAGAAAAAGCGCCTGATATGGGGAGATTTTCATTTATCTGAATTCAGGAAGAATGCGATTTGATGAAATCTTTCGATATTATCATGAATATTTGTGTAACAAATTTACGAATATACCGAGTAAGTTTTTAATTTCGGGATGTTTAAAAAATTGGTGATATTCGTGAACAAATGTGTCTCGAGAAATAGCCAAAAGTAAAGATTATACTTATAACACGTTATGGACGTCGTTGATGGAAACGAAGACGAAGGCAATTGAAAAACTCCGGAAGGAAGAGCACCTTTACAGGACACATAATCATGTAGGCCTGTCAAGTGTCGCGTACACACATTCTTTATATATCAATACTACTTTTATAGGGTTGTGTTCACGAGTTCTGGGATCCTTTGATAGAGTCTAAACTAAGAACGATAGAAAAAATATTTTAGATAAAAGTTTTCTGGTTGTAAGAGACGCATAAGGTAAAATTATTTTTGCCTATACAGGGTAATCCAAAATTGCAGTAGAGCACCCAACTTATGCACATCGGCACATGCAAAAAAATGTGACGTTCCATTTAAAATAAATAAGTTATTGTCGTTTTAATTTTGAAAAGTTGAATATTTTTTGCGACCACAGAGAGTTAGACTGAGTTAGACAATTTACGTCTTTTTTAAACTAATTCATTAAGAAGATATGATTTTTTTTAGTACAGGGTTGCATTTGACGAAATCTAAATGAAAACATTTTTTCTCAAAAACTATAAACTTTAAGTGGATATCACGTTAATATTTTTTGACTTATATTTACATGCTTAAGTAGAATATGCAAAAAAAGTAGGGCATTCCATTTAAAATAATAAAGTTGGGTGCTCTGCCGCAATTTTGGATCACCCTGTATAGGCGAAAATAATTTTACCTTATGTGACTCTTACAACCAGAAAACTTTTATCTAAAATATTTTTTTCTATCGTGCTTAGTTTAGGCTCTATCAAAGGATCCCAGAACTCGAGCCTACTATTTTGGTATAAAATCTATTTAATTATTATTAAAAATACAATATGAGAGTAGAATGATAATTAATTAACTTTCACATTGGTAGTGCTAAAGATCACGCCGCGTAGTAAAAGTCCTGTCAATCATTCTCGGCATAGTCCACACGCACCGGTATTTTTGAAGCGGATGAAATTAAGTGTTAAAGTACGTTTTTCAACGGTCGCTAAATAATATTTATGTGTCGTTTTAACCCATCATACCAATCAAACGAGCGTTTTTGAACTCGAGAATGATCGACAGGTCCTTTTCTACGTAGCACGATTTCTAAGTGGGTACCTATATATAAAATATTTATTCGCAATTTTAAAGTTCTTTCTTTTAGGCGGTAACACTAAAAATATAAAGTGAGTCTATCAAATAGTTTGGTGTTACTAGTTGTTCAAAGAAATACGTATTTTTTTTGTTTAGTTTTTAACAATAGAGAAGATCACGCGGTTAAAAATTTTTGTATATAGGTATAATAAAAGACTGAAAAGTTGCAGAATTTTTGAAAATACGTAAAATACGATCATACGTAGACAATCGTAAAAACATTGGTTGGATGAAATTAAACAGGGTCGTACGAGCATCCAAAGTGAACACCGACTCAGATGCTCAAAAAGTGTCACTACACCAGAGCAAATATGTTCAGAAACTACGTTGAAAAATAAAAATGAATTTGAAAACATGCAACCATTACTTCATTGCTACAAGCTGACGAATTTATCATCCGCATACTTCCACCCTCTTACTTATTATTTAATGTTAGGCATGCGTAGGTAAACGTGGTTGGTTGGTTTTTTTAATAGCCAGTCAATAAATTAATGTGCATTCATTATTTTTTATGTGGCAAATAAATTTTAAGAACTAACTCGATAGACAGTTTTCGACTTAAAAATTATTCGGCACCGTACGATTTTTGGATTGGTGCATGAAAAATTAATCAAATTGTTATCGCCGAAACACGATGTAAGCGAAGATGAAAAATATTGATTGCATGATATGCATTACAATGAATCGAAAGAAAAACGTTTTCTTTATTCAAATTTTACACCAGACCGAATCAATAGTTGGAAAAATCGCTTGTACTTTAAAAATCGTAGTATAGCTTAGCCAAACCTATATGATGTTCACGTCGTCAATACAAGGTTACTAGATGATGACGTTTCACACAGTGCTGTCGTATCGTACCTCGAATTTTGACACTTCTAGTAAATTGTAGTCTTTCTTTATACCATATAATATGTGCGCAAGTAAATCATCTATAGAATATATCACTATCCAAACTTTAAACCGAATTACAAATAAACAATCTAGTAACTTTTTTTTGATGACGAGAATTACATATTGGTTTGGATAGGCCATAATCTTCGTTTTTATGCTAGAACAAGGGACTATTTTTACTATTCGCTTACAAAACGTACACGCGAAAATGACGTCATAACAATGAGTTTCTATAGAAATCTATTTATTGTGACGTCATTTTCGCATGTATGTTTTGTAAGCGAATGGTCAAAAATAGCTACCAATATTAAATTATATAAGTAACTACCGTATAAAAAAATCGACGAGTGCCTACTTTTACAATATTAAACATCCTCACAGAAATTTAATTAGGATACAATAAGTCTGGAGTTGGGTTTTATACAGAAAAGCATTAAAAAGAACTTTTATCGAGTTTAATTAAGTTGCTAAGAAAAGAATAATTAATAACTGCAGAGTTATTACGGAAAGTATTTACTTTTGAACAAAATATCCTAGTTGTACTTATAACAAAAAATCACCATAGGTACGTACAATAGGGTTATTTCTCAGAGGAAAGTTTCAGATATAGCGATATGCAGTACATAACTGTCAATTTTTTTTAAAGTTATAGTAGACTCGCTTGTGTTAATACTATGCTTTTCGTGTGCATTGAATAAAGAAATTTAACGACCTATTTTACTTGATAAAGGGTCCAATTTGAAAGTACGAAATCACTTCTTGGCCATTTCGAAATCGTGTCTATTGCCCCCACCAAACCCTTTTAAAAGGTAAATATTTCAAAAGACGCTCTATTATCTCGCTTATCTTGAAAAATAGAGCTCTCGTTTTAAAACCAAAACATGAAGGATTTCATGTGGGTATAAAAAAGTCTATAACATAAATTACTGATTTTTCAATATTAAGCAAGATACTACGAAAAAACGCACTTTAAAAATCAACCCCACATAAATGTTGATAATTCTTTCTGAAAGTAATAAGTTTACCGTCTAAATGTTTAAAATAAAATTTATTCTCCGCATTCTCAGCTTTAATATGATATATATTTATATAATTTGAATTATCTAAACTCTGTAAAAATCACCAAGAACATGCGTGTGAACGTGAGTGAGCTGTCTAAGCGCGCCACGTAAACAGACACCGATCTCACAAGTGCTACGCACTTGTCAGCACAGTGTATGGGTAGTTGTAATAAATATTATTGGAATTATATATTATTTAAGGATTTTTAATTAGGATATTACCTAATTATGTAAGTATTTATATACTTCATTTTATATACATATCAAGTATAAAATAAAGAATAATAACAAATTTTTAAACAAAATAAAATTCAAGGAAACATAAAAATTGAATAGTATCAAATATTTTTGTCGATTGTTTTTGTTGTTGTTTTTTGGTATTATTTGATTTTACGCGTACCATTTCGCTGTATCCGACACGACCTTATCGAACTTATCGCGAAGGCGAACAAGATTGACCAGAATTTTATATAATTTAATATTGGGGAGCTATTTGACCATTCGCTTACCAAAACATACATGCGACATGACTCTTCGATAGCGGACTCGGTTGGAGTACCAGCATTGTTGTTTGGTATTGCTAACTGGCATAAAGCGACCATAGTGTGGATCATGCGCCTTAACAAACCCAATTGATACTACGTCCTTAACTAACGAGTGATCCAAAATCGTTCAGTCGTTGGTTCTGCATGGTTTAAGTAATTTTTCATGATTCAAATATTCGCTGATCTCGTTCCCTTGTCTTTCGCCAATCAAATAAGTCGCTTGCGGTCTCGTTTCGCAGCAAATGGTACCTTTACGCGTACTATCCAAAGAATATCAAAAAAATTCGTATCACGACCCTTATCGAACTTATCGGAGTGCGAACAAAGAATTGAAGAATTTTATATAATTTAATATTGGGGAGCTATTTTTGACCATTCGCTTACAAAACATACATGCGAAAATGACTCTTCGATAGGGACTCGGTTGGATACTAGCTTTGTTGTTTGGTCTTGCTAACTGGCATAAAGCGGCATAGTGTGGACGCGCCTTAACAAACCCAATTGAACTACGTCCTTAACTAACGAGTATCCAAAAAATCTTTCAGTCTTGGTTGCCTGGCATGTCTTGGTTTAAGTAATTTTATTACTATGACATTACAAATAATTTATGACATGATAATTATATCCCTTTATCTTTTCGCAACCAATCAAAACTGAAAGACTTTTTAGGTACATTCGTTATTTATTTGCAAAAATTTTCAGTAACAAAAATGTCCATTTGTTACATTACGATAAAATAAGTCGTTTTAGAAAGAGAAATAAGAAATAAAAAACGCCTTTAAGATTTGCTTGCATTAAGCGTAAAATTAATTGCTACTCGACAAGGCATCCCGAAGAACTCGGTACATGAAATTTTGGAAGTGCAACACCTTTACCATTATCAAAAGGTTCAAGCCTTATCTCCTGAAGATCCAACAAACTTTGGGATCGTGTTTCCTTATTTACGAGTTTTCAGAAAAATGTTATAGGAACTTGTGACACCTCCCCCTCCCTTTTGAATTACCGCCAAAATTTTTTGCTCATCATTTCCGGACACCCTGTATTTTCGAAAAAATGCTATAACAAATGAGACCATAAACACGTAAAATATTAAAGCGTATCAGACTACACAATTTAAACGTAAATCGTTGATGTTTTAAACGAAATGATGGGAAGTTATAAATGTGACAATGAACAAGTGCAAAATAACGTAATATAAGTCTGAACGCATAAAAGAAAAATTGTGTAAGCTATAGGTTTTAGAGGATGGGAAGAAATTTCTAATAAACATTTTACGGTCGTACTTTCCAGTATAACAGTAATTTTATGAGCAATTAAAAGAAAGGATTTACTATTTTATTAACCAGACAGTAAACTGCATATATCCGGTAGGTAATTCCGCTAGCAACACGGATAATCATCCCTCAAGCCGCCACTAACAATACGCGTACCTGCCATTACCTACTAATCTCTAAATTAATTAGATTTAATCTCTAAATTAATCGAAATTAATTCGCAAAACCGGCGTAACATACGCAGCTTGGCGCTATTGGGGAAAATTTTTAACCAAACGCCGTCCGTGTTTACAATTTGAATTACTGAAATGACCGACAAGAACAGTAACGTGCGACCAGTTTATTCGTATTTTTATGCAAATGAAATTTTTGTGCTAAAAAATTAAAGAAATCGTGAATCGTGAAATTTTAAAATGGACGTTACTCAATAACGTCGCCATTGTTTAGTGGGTTTAGCCGATTGTGGCGCCGCCAACGATAAAAATATATCCCAATTGTGTTGAACACAAAGAATTTTTCACAATTTGAATAAAATAAGGAACAGAAGATTTTTTTTAATCATTTAGACTTAAGCATGTACTTACCTAGTAGGTAAAACATTCAGATATATTTAAATTATAAATTTAATTATTTATATATTTATAAATATATTTAAATTTATTTTAGTCTTGACGGTTTTAAAGTATTTTTACGCTCTAACAGAAATATAATTATATGTAGGTATATCGACGATTTCTGGAATATACGTATACATACATACATATATAAAGGTCAACTCATATTGACAGACGTTCAACATATTATCAAACACGTAAATACGTGACAAACGCAATAACATGTTTAATAATAGGTTTTTTTCGTGCAGCCAACCCTGATCAGTTTCGAGTTATTTTAATCAATCAGAATTTTATATTTCGATAGGTGACTGTATTGTTTGTGAGTGCATTCATATGTACGTTTGCAGACATCTGCAGATGCGGTTTATGTAATTTTTTAAACGTCTTTATTTGCGCGATCTTTCGTGTGTTAACTATCGAAAATGCCTTATTTTCCACGTTAAGTGCCTATCTGTTAATATTAATAATACCAGAAAATGTGTGTCTATCACATTATATTGAACGTCTGTCGATATAAATCGACACTTTTACCTTCATATTATACTGATTATCATACTGACTCATATAATCATTGATGGTTCATAATAATACATAGGTACTTATTTACCAGATTAAAAACATAATATGTAACATTACTAAATTGGAACGTCGTCGTCGCGACGCGCCGGTTTCAAACATCGAAGGTGACGGACACTACGTTCACTATTAATTGATTTCTTCTTTAAACATAATGTAAATATTGCGTGTGTAGCTAAAACCCATTTACTTTCTAATGAACCACTAAACATATCAAATTACAAAATCTACTAAAGCGACAAGAACATCACCTTTGTTTCGAGATGAACAGTAATTAAATTATAATTCGTGGATCTGTTAATCATCTAAATGCATCAGTGTTTATGAAGCGGAACACATTCAGACAATACCTATGCTTTTTGACAATGATTAAAAACACTCATTAAATACCTTAACAAACAGAATATATTTCCTATAATTTACTATAATGCTATTTGGTGATCTAAAAATATACTAAAAATATAACTTGCGAAAATGAAGCAGAATAACTACACGCTTATTACCTACACATTGCAACAATATAATAACCCCCAAAATGTCTTAGACACCATAATTTCACAGTAAATATTTCACATGCAATAATAATGTTAATATAAGTAATTGTAAAAGCAGTTCTAATTCCACAAAATAGCAGCTTAAAATAATAATGGCACAAAAGCCGAAACCCATTGCCAAAGAGTTAGATAATGAACTAAATCCCTATAAAATGCCAAATTTAAATAAAGTTTGGAAAAACCGAATCTAACGTTTCTGAACTGTGAAGAGTAATTAGAAAAACAATTTAATAACAAGCAAAACAAAAAAAAAGAAAACATAAGTTTTAACTTCGACTAACACAAGAAAAGAATAATGTTTTCCAACCACTTGATGATTTTGTTGTTCTTTCTCGATACAAAGGGAAATGTGGGGCAAAGTGGAATTAAGTCCCCATCGGGCGAGTACACTATCGATAATTCTCGACCTTCAACCATCACAATTTATTATTTATAGATTATTTTATTTGTAATTATTTGTTGTCACGGCAATTTTTTCTTTTGAATAAAAATACAAATAGCTTGTTCCTGATACTAATAATAAGGTTGAAATTTGTTTACTTTAGTATTTTCTTTGTTCCGTCCTCATCTTTTTTTATGTCTATAACGCGATTGTTCTATTTTTATTGTAACGTGCTATGTTCGGCGTATTGTATTGTTAGACATGATTGTCGAATAAATAGTTAATAATCAAATTGAATATCTATCTAATAATATTTATAATTAACCAATACATTTTAGTTCAACGTCTCTTGACAGTGGTAAATTTCTATATTCAACGTAAAAAACTACGAATGCCACAAAATAAGATTCTAAAACTGTTTAACAAAATCTCCGAAAAGATCTATTGTCTCAACCTATCACTCAAAATTGCTACATTCACATACAGGATGATTCACAATAACACTGACAAAGCTAGTACGTTGTACGGGACGATAAACCGATCATTTTTCAAGTAGGTACCCATGTCCGGAAATGCATGGTTAAAGTTTGATAACCCTTCGGATATAGTGCTGGGCGTGCGTTCCACTGTTTGTCAAGAAACCTCCGCAAACCGAACAAGAGCATCACGTCGTGCATTAAAATACAAAGGGAATTCGAATTGTCGACCTCCAACTTGATTATAGAGCTTACATCGGTGGTGCAGAGATTGGCGTGCATGGGTAAAGATGTAAATCTAAACAACCTTTGACACGCCCCACAGCGACCAAACCACGGATTTCCAGACGTGGTTCCCCCTTTGAAAAATGATCGGTCAACCATCCCGCACAACATACTTGTCGGTGTTATTTTGAAATACCATGTACTAATCACTACCTATGCGTCATTTGTTTCATTTTACAACATTTAACTTTTTTGCGTAATTTGTTCGTCTGATCGTGAGGAACGTCCTCGAATTTTGATACGTTTAAAATAATTAGAAAATGTAGTTAAGTTAACGACAATAATCGATAATTTCAGTTTCAATATAAAATTGCAAATGTTTATTTTGCCCTTATCTGTTTCGTAAATGCAGGGAGACAAAATTATAGTCTTTAACGTTTTTAATGTAAATTTACGCTTCATGTAACCACCAATGACCTATTAATAAGTGATATAGATTAGTCGTTTTATAGATAAAACGGAACTTTTAAGTTATAAATAATGAGCATGGAGCGATTATTTATTGGATCGAGATATTAATACGTTCTTACATTAGTAATTAACTTCTAATAGTATGTAGGAGGTGCCTTTGTTACCTGTTGTACTTACATAAAATTTGTATTATTAAAATTTATGGTAAATTCTATCAAAAAAAAATACACGTAGTACAGGGGATTCGCGTTAATCCAACATTTATAGGATCAACGGTTTGTCGGAATCATAAAAAGTTCCGAATTATGCAAAAATACGCATAGTTAAGGGCTGTTTAATAAATAAAGATTAAAAATGATACAAAACCTGATTACACTAAAACTTAGAATATTTATGTCGTACCTGCATAGGTAAGTACAGGGCCCGCTAAAAAGGATTAAACAGTTTATTTGCTAAATAAAAATGAACTTATTGATAAATAGTATTACAAATCAAACAGAAACAAATCATTGAAATGCATGGAAAGGAGTTTAATTTATGAAATATTTCGCGCTTCGATACATTCACTTAAATGCTCGATAAAATTGGAGATGACTTAAGTAATTCCTTAGGGAATAACTTGAATATCTCTATCAATGTTTCTTTTCAGTTTCATCGAGGATTCGTGATTTTGACGCATAAACATTAGCTCTTAATTAGCCCCATAAGAAAAAATCACGTTGCACTTGAATAAATGAATTAACTATACTTCATAAATTTTTCAACAAAAAAATTCTTTGTGGAACTGACCAATTTTCCATTTTCACAACCGTCTATGTCTGACAATCTTTGTTTAATAAATAACTATCCCAAGCCTACTATTTAAAGCAATACTAAACGTAAAGAGTTACTCTGGAATTTAATATTTAACTTAAGACAACATAAATATAATATAAAACACGTACCTACGATTTTTGAATGACTTGTGATGAATATAAAATAGCAGAAGTAATACTAGACAATAGGACATGGCATTAAACGTTACAAATAACAAACATTTCGGTGATGAATTAGTTACTCACTATTTTATATGATATTCATGCAGTACGTATGCGAAAGGTACATTAAACTGTCACTTAAAATACACAAGAAAAATGTGGTTAAAGCGTATACTATGAAATAGAGAGATAGCTCTGTTGAACTAGAAATCCGGACCCGGATTTTCGAACATGGCTCATTGCCAGCAGTTTAGGGTAGGGATTATACATGAAGGGAGAATACAAATCGTTTTTTAGATCAAACTCATAAAAATTACTGCATTTAATATTTTGTACTAGTTACGAGTCGAAATATATTACCTACTTATATTTTCACGGAGTCGTTCTTAATATGTAAAATGTAAAATCTCATTTAAAAAGTCGAAAGTAAAAATTATAAACTTTAATGTGAAATTAACGCCTAAAATATATATTTTTTAATTTAAACAAATATAAGCCGACGTAAAATTATTTAATATCGACTTCATGTCTGTGACGCTACTAAAAATCAAAGACGGCCGGCTGGCTGCTGTTTCGACTCACAGCTTCCGAACTGGGCCGTGTAGCTACTGGAAACTGCAATGCGGTTGTCCACTAACAGCGTCCTCTAATTTACTAAATATCGTTGCGGTTTAGGTTAGGTCTGCAAAGTTTAAGTTACTAGAAACTGTGAACTTATGGCGTCATTAAACAAAATTGTTTAGGAAGGAAAGCACATATTAAACATAAGTTCCCAGATTAATATGTTTAACGAAAAAGTTTTAACACTACCTAGTTTTCTGTTAAAGTAGTACGACATTCAGCGACTACAAAATTCGTAACCAGCGTCGTCTTTTATGACGTTATTAAACCGAAACTATTTTGTTGGATGGAATTTACTGGCAATAATCCTACGTAAATATTCTAATGTAGGATTGTATCGGAGAGCTTCCGGTAAATTTTAAACAGTTGGGCGTTTCACTATATTTTTCCAATAAAATTAAAATATTTCGCATTCGTAAATAATATTGTGTATAGTTTGTCGATTAATGTTATCATAAATTATTATCGGATGCTCTAATGATAAATTTTAGCAATAGTATTGTTTTGCGCGATTTCCTTCTCTTCCACAATAAAAACATGCCGAAGTTTTCATGAAAATCAGACGGATCGGCGCCCCAAGGTAATAACAATAAATATCGTGCTTTTATTTAGAAGGTCTTTAGAAACGGTTGATAAATTACAATGTGTACAGGGTGACCCGTTAAATAATGGATAACCTTGGCACTGGTATTAGATCAGGTCGTAAGTGTCCAGAATATCACAATTTGACCTTAAGTAACCCTTGGGTTTCGAGATGTTGATACTTTTGTGAATATCACGAAAATTCGTGCTTTTGGTAGGTCTTTTGCATACTGTTTCTATAAATAACGGTTTTTTACTTACTGTTTGTTTCATAATGCTTTTGAAGAATTGTATTACAAAACATATTACAGAATTTTTGAATAAAGATTATGTTGTTTTTACAGTGCCATGTTTCAAAGTTAGATCAGGTCTACTTTTCATTGTCCTATTCTGACAGTTGGCGGTGCAAAAAATAGGTTTAGAACGTTTTGATGCGAGGACGTTTAGACACAAAACCTTATCACGCGAAGTCATTTCAGGGTCAAAAATTTTTTAAATAGGAATTGTATAACGTGCATGTTGACTGGCCGAGAAGGTAACATTAACCTATTCAACTGATGGATTTTATCGCTACTTACTAATTATCGATTTTTCCATTTTATTAACGATAATAATGTCTAATCTATATGAGCAATGTTTGAGCAATAGTCTAAACTTGCCTCATGCAACTTGCCACTAACCTAAAATTACCACGTCTACACTGGTCTAAACTTGCTTCACCTGCAGTAACCTAAACTTACCGCGATTTTAGTAGTTTAAACTTTGCTTCAGCTACACTAACCTAAAATTACCTCATCTGTACCACTCTAAACTGACGTCATCTACACCAACCTTTTTTTTAGTCAATAGAATCTCTATATTAGATACTATTAAATTACATAAACACCACAATCCTGTTAACCAATTATCTGTTACCGCAATCAGTTAGCATATTTCCATTTTTCTAATATCCTTAGGGTCGACAAGACGAAACGGAGCCGTGTCGAAGAGTCTCGCATTGAAATCGTCACGTAGGAATGTCCAATTCCGCAAAAAAGTCCTACACTAATCGTGGCAGTTAATTAAAAAATTATTGCATTTAATCTAGTTTTAAAAATGGTAAAAAATCCTTTATTTATAGAAACGGCACGCAAAACACCAGCCAAAGGCACCAATTTTCATGATATTTACAAAAATGTCAAAATCTCGAAACCCAATCGATTTTAACATAGGTCAGTGACGGCCTCGTCCATTGCTAGTTGCAAGGTTATCATTATTTACGGAACACCATGTGTCCCGTACCTAATTATAGGCGTATTGTATTCTTAACATGCGGTTCAAAGCTACTTCTTATTAACCTAGAAATTAAGCTGAAAATGAATATTTTATTTTGACTGGATATAAACTATTTACAAGTTTATTAAGTAGTAACACTTGTATCAACAGTATCAACTGTTCTATCGAAATATTACTCGGTATCACGCTACCAAATTGTTAATTGATTTTAGTATAATGTATAGCAACAGTATCAGGTATCTAGTTTGAAATCTTACATGTATTTATTAGTTGTTGATTATTATGTTTACGCGTGTGTTCGCGTAAATTCGTAAAACACTAATGAAATTAAACTTAGTTAAAGTCGATATAAAATGAGAAAGTTTTTTCAAGTGTTCATTTTACGGTAGCATATTGTTTTAAATGCTGAGACAAAGGTCGAACTGCACGTCATTAAGACCCTATTTTACAGATATTAAGTAATGCAAATTTTGAAATATTTTTAGTGTGAAAGTATAAGGATTTACTAGATACAAACCTTCACATTTAATAAACGTGAAAAAATTAAGATAGCATGTAAAATTTCATAGACAACAAAAAAAATAATAACTCAAAACTAGTCATTAACGGCTATAACGTTGCAACCGATATAAAAATCGGATAAAACCTTATAAGCCTTTTTTGTTGGAAATGGTGTTTTACCCTTTCTTTTTAGGTTTATACATACTTTCCAGGATACCCTATGATGATTTAAAAATATTCAAAACTTTAGCTACGAACAGATGATAAAAAACATAAACCAGTTTATAAATGTTGCTTATTGTTAAATATGTACAGTCATGATCATAATTAATGTCGCCGATAACGCTCAATATCAGTAATAAATAATAAGAAATTAAGAAAATTGATATCTAAATGTAGCATAAATATTATAAGTGCGTATATGCGATATATATGGGACATATAAATACATATAAAATATGCCTCTAAAGCATGTTGCCGCCGACATTCATTATGTTTATGACTGTACCTACTTATTTAATTAATTAGTAGGTATGTAGTTACATAATAATAATAATAAATAGTTATATATATATATCTATACAATGCATGTAAATTACGTGAAAATGTTTAAAGACTAATTTGCAAAATTAACAAACTGGAATAATGGCGAACAAGAAAAAGTTCAGTGTTCATTATTAATTAAAAGAAAACGTTTGATGTAATAAGTGAGAGAAGAAAATTGTATTTAATTACCTTAGGTTCATATTAAACGCTGTGATATTCTATTATATTTTAAACTTTTGGCTCCGTTGCGTTGGTTTCGTTAGGGGGACAAGATAACGTAAAAATACGATATCATCGGCGGCGTGGGCAATAAACTGACGATAAGTGAAAGTGATTATGAATTTGATTGTGAACAATTCGAACCAAATTTACATTAGAGAACGAAGCGTATGAAAAACAACAACATTTATAATAATGTAATTTTGTCATATTTACCTCACAATATATTTATAGCACCATATAGAGAAAATATAGTTCTTCGAAAAAAATGTAAAAAATTAACAGGGTGCCATTTAAAAATAAAAAGTTGCATATTACTGCTCAAATTTCTTCAGGCTCTGAAGTAAAATAAATCTACAATAATACCTATACAACATATCGTTATGAATATCGAAAATAGTTTTCTAATATTAATATTCAACGAACCAATGGGGGAGGGGGTGCTACTATCTTACATCACCCTGTATAACACGAAACTAAAGTATCGTTTATAATCTTTTGTTCTACTATTCAAAATATAATTTATCAAAATATCATGATCGTATAATGTTTGTTGGTCCTAAAATTTGATTAATTGTCAAAACAAATAAAAACAATATAGCAACAATATTTGTAAGCAAAAAAAATGAATTACATAGGTACATTTAAATGTACTTATATTTAATTTTTTTTACAATTGAATATTAAGTAAACGTAATTAAAATAAACAAATAAATAAAATATAATCGATATAAGAAAATGCCAAAAGTTTTACATTTACAATTAAAATAAACAATATTATCTAAATCTCTTATGAGTACATACCTACCTAATATTTTTTTAAATCATACATACCTACATCATATTATAATATTAAAAAATACTAATTAATACCGAGTATTGAGGTAATCGAAATAAATACATAATTTAAGTTCAGATCACGAAGAACTGGATCGTGATCCAAAATTCAGCCAGAACATATGAAAAATCCTAATGAAATACTGAGGTGGCCGGGTAAATTCATGTATATGAACAATACAAGATAAGAATTTTCGATTTGTAACCCTCTATATTTTTCAGTTTTATTGGCGTATTTAATTAAAAATTAAAGAGTATACGTATATGTGTTTTTATATACATAGGTACTTATCTAAAGACTTTACAGGTTCGTTTGTTTGTTAATAATAATTATAGGAAATATCTAAAGTCAGTCTGTCGAACTTTAATTAAATTAATTAGAAAAAGTACTTTTTACACGAAATAGTTATGTTCAATATCCGTTATCGTGATACTAATAGCTATTAATTGCCTATAATAATTCATTAATTGTCTGTTACTCTTTTATTTTACGAAGTAAACAATAACACTTGTATGATTGTAAGTTGAAATGTTCAACAATATACACATTCAATTACGTTAATTATTTTTTTTTAAATATTCTAAACAATCAATAAATGGTAAATAGCTAGAAATCAATATATTTTTTTATTATCATGATTAAATAGGTATCTATGCATTCTGTGTTTATTCTATTCAATAACAATGATTAAAATTATCCGACTTAAAATAGCCACGATTTTTTATAATATTGTGAAACCGCCAATAAATGTTAGTAAAATAAATACAAATTCAATTTTAAATTGTTTAAAAGATGTAATTGGTGTTAGAAAAGTATGATTCGATCCTCACCATCAAATTCGTTCAATTAATAAACACATCCGATCTATCGATAATAATTATTACTCCTAATAAATAAGAACGTGCATCGTCAAACGTGATAACGCTGAAAAAACACTGCATTTTAGTTTTTCTATAAAATAAATAAGATATTTTAACGCGTCGAACACTAAACCGTGTTATCCGGCTACTACTTATTAAACCACGCGGTTTCGACCACAGCGCAATCTCTAATATTACGTCGCTAGATGTCAGCGCAATCGATGTCAACCCCACTGCTTTCTAAAGTAAAAAATTAATGTTGATGTAGGTCTGACCTAGTTCGCAAACGTATTTTAAAAAAATTTGAAATAACATTGTAATTTCGAACTGTCTATAAATTCGTAAATCGTTATTCTTCGAAGTTTGCAAAGGAAAGGAATAATTTATAATAATAAGAAACTTTTTATGACCGAGGAATATTAGAATAAACGTTACAACTTTTGTAATTTATGTTTATTGTACGTCTTAGACTATAAAGTTGCTTCTTCCAAAATGTAACTTTTGCAATATCCTTATTGCAGCATTTTACAGTTATACGCAAATATTTAATAAACTATTCAAGATGGCATTGTGAGAAAAAATAAACCAATTATATAAAGCGTGTAGAATAAGAAAATGTAAAGGAAGGTACAAGAAAATGCGTGCAATTTCCATTCAGAATTGAAAACGCAAAGCTATTCAAAACAGAATGTTTAGTAATCGAAGAGTAAATTGACTTTTTGCGACACAATTTAAGCAAAATTTGATTAAAAACAGAAAATTTAATCAATAATTTATTCTAATTTATAGATAATTAATTTTACTTCAATTTTAGATAGGTAGGTGATGAATAAAGAAGTGATTGTGTGTACAGTTGAGTGCAAAATTAATGTCGTGGATCCCGAGCATTGATCGGACACACACGGCACAAAGAACAAATTATTAACAGAATATTGAAATTAGAAGCTTTCTATTTACAAGATGTCTTACTCGTTATACGTACTTTTGGTAGATTTGTTCGTTGTGCCCTATATTACCTACCTGTACAATACTCGTCATTCCCGACATTAATTTTGCATTCGACTGTACATAAATGTTAACTATTAATGAGAGCACTTTAAAATCACAAGCGTAAATTTCTGGAATGAATTTCTAAATTATGTCTTAATTATATTAATTAGTAACTCAAGCAGTTGAAAGGTTCCTTTTTAGTCGATTCCGGTGTTGCGGATGTGAAAGTAAATTAACACCTGCGTCCTGGGTAATGGCAGTACTGTCACGAAAAATATTGTTTTATTTATACCTATTATTTCGGTCCTAATATGACGTATGCGAACTGTCTGGACGTTTAACGATGTCAATACGAGATGTGAATGTGAATATTGTTTAATCCCAAAGATAAACGTGCATAATATTTACGGCGAAGAGATTATAGAAACTTGGAAAAGATATGGTTATTTTCTAAGTTATTAATCTTCATCAATTATACAGGGCTATTCGAAGTTTGACAAGGAAGCTCTTAGAAAATGAAAGTTTAAGATGCAACTTTAAAAACTAAGACGCGTACTAAATTAATGATTGTTTTCAATATTTTATATTAATTATGTATCTATGTGCGACAAATTAATTTGGAAATTTCGAATTTTAATTTTATTAAAATCTTCATATAGCTATCGCGGTAAAAAAAATTGAAATATCAAGGTGCCTAGTTTTTTAAAAATTGCTTTATCGTTAGCGTAAAGCGGACATTTCTTGTCAAATCCGACTGTCAAAATAAAATTAATTTTTTTAGGTTTTATTTGAATGATTAATTGTGTTTTCACGGCCATTCCTTCTCTAATTCTGCTTTCTTCTGACAATTGTTCTTTCTATCACGTCTTTGTGTATCCTCCGCACTGCGGCAGTTATTCGAGCTTTTAGGTTATCCAGATTACGTAGTCTCTCTTTATACAAATTATTTTTACGTAACCCCATGAGAAACAATCTACTGATGACAAGTCAGAAAATCAGGCCGGCCACTTTATAGGTCCCCTTCTGCCAATCCATCTGCTAGGTGAAACATTATTAAAGTACGTATTCTCTTAACACATACTGCAAAATGTGGAGGTGTCCAATTTTGTTGGAAGACAATTATTTTATCATTAATATCTTCGTTTTATCCGTAAAATTTTCTCGCCATCAACCGTGACGACTACTATCAATTTTCTGATTAATTTTATCATAAATCATTTCTTGCTTTTAATTGAGTAATTGTTTCATTTTCTTATCTACAATTATTTTATTTTTGACGTTTTTCATTACCGCATAATGACACTATTAAATAGATAAAAAAATACCCATTTCAAAGATGCAAAGAAAATATTTAAGTGCCATTTAAAAAAGAAACATTTAAAATATATTATCATGTGCATCGAGAAAAACCAGAAAACTTTTCTAATTAGGCAGTTATAAGTTACTTTTGTTATACTCTGTATATATTAATCCATATTACATACATTTAATACATATATTTTAAAATAATACTGAATTTATTAATGATGTTGGATAAGACATTATCCTTCACACGTGGGTTACTTATTAAATAACTATAATTATATAAATATTGCATGTAAATCTTATTAATCTATAAGAACTGTTCGTTAATGGCTACCACCAGTGAGGATGCAAGAATCCAATCTTCTCATCGACTGACGAATTAATTAATTTAAATAATAGGAGTATATTTTATTATCTTTGGGACTGATAAATTTATCTCACAGATATTTACCATAGAAACGTTTGTTCGAACAATTGTTTCCATTGTAAATATCTGTCAGATACATTTATCAAGAGATGGAAAGACCGGTCCTAAAACAAATAAAACGAATGTTTTATTTAGCTGACAATAAGATAAGTCTTTAAAACCGTCAACTTATTAAAATGTAAGTATTTTCTTCACTTTTTCATATGCGCTAAGAATTAGTATTAAAAAAAAACTTCAACATTGTGGATGGCTTACAGCAAATGTTCAAAATGTGCAAAATACAATATTTGCATATTTAGCTGCATTGCATTTCCGTTTCAACAAACAATTTGCAGTTTTTGACATACCTACTGTTTTTTTGTTTGTTTTTCAATAGTAGCTATAGCTTATCCAAACCTATATGATGTTCACGTCATTAACAAAAAGTTACTAGATTGTTTATTTGTAATTCGATTTAAAGTTTGGAAAGCGACATAAATGATTTACTTGCGCACATATTAGACGGTATAAAGAAAAATTACAATTTATTAGAACTGTCAAAATACGAGGTACGAGATGACAGCACTGTGTGAAACGTCATCATCTAGTAACCTTGTATTGATGACGTGCACATCATTAAGGTTTGGATAAGCTATAGATGTTAATCACCCTACATATTGCCAGGTACATATTGCCTCTTTAACAAATGCTTACTGGAAAATGCATGATTTTACTATTTTTATCAAGAACTTATGTAATTTACACAAAATTTTGAAAGTATAACAGAATTTATACCTTATTTATTTTCTTTATTACAATTCCGATCGCTACAAACCAACTTACCTCGTTAGGAATTACAAACTTTCCGAGTTTTCTATGCTTGAAGTTTCAAGAGGCGATTTGAAAAGTTTTAATGAAATAACGTCATCGTTATCATCTTGGGTTAAGTTTCTAGTGCTTCGGCTGTTAGTTCTTGCATTATTCAAACCTCAAATATATGGGTAAGTTACTTTCACTACAAATGAGCACAAAAAAATTGAAATAAATTGCTCCGCTTCGTTCAAATTCAAATCATTTTATTAATTTAGAATATTATTGTTAAGTACTTGCAAAAATAGGAAAATTTAAAAAATATATTTTAAAACTAAACACTTGAGAGACAATAAATAATGTCCGTTATTAAGAAGTGTCTGCTAATGAAAAAACATTACGCACTATAAAACAATGCTAGGTATTTGAAAGGTTCCGTTATTTGGAAGTGTCCTTTAAGAGAAGTTTCTCTGTATTTAAGATTTAAAACGAGCTTTTGAGAATAGTTTACTTTCGGTGATAAAAGGTGTAAAATATTGAAAATGAGGTTTATATGTAAGTAAAAGTCATTCTCCTTTCCGGTTAAAATGTTCCATTGCCCATTATATATATTTTCTCTTTTTTGAACGAATGCAAGTGGAACTCTGCAAAGTACCCTGTGTAGTCGGAAGTTATCTAGCTCTAGTTATCTGTTTGTACATGTTTGTTTGTTTTTTTTTTATTAACATAACCAGCCAAACAAAATATCAAAATATTACGATTTGGTACAACCTGTCTTAGTTCAATAATTAATGTTAACAGAGATACGGGGTGTTAAATTCAACATTTTAATTTTTTTTTCATAATTTAAAGAGTTTTTAAAATATCCATACAAAAATTAATGAAAGGAAGTTTTTTGAAATGGGACATAACAATTTATTCTAATTTATTTAAATATTATATTATATTTATTTTATTTTAATTTATTTCAATTTTTGTCTAACCTCCAGAGGGCGCTGTGTACTCTTTAATAAATGTATTAAAATAGTGTTAACGTTTTTATTCTTATTTTTTTTAGAAAGTTAAACGATCAGAAGTTATGCCCAATCATTTTGACATAAAAAAATGTGTACTTGTCAAACCTCCCCAAAGTTTACCATTTTTGAGACAACCACTGTTAAACTGTTCGGTGCAATAAATTGATCCAATTTTTTTTGACTTGTATATTATGTCTTCTCTTAAAATTGTGGTAATAAGCTAATATAAATGCTTTAAACGAATAAAACCATATATTTTAACTCTGGAGCTATTTTTAGTGGTATCAATTATACAAACGATGGAAAACAATTAACAATTATTAAAACGAAAATACATTTAAAACATCAGATTAATAATATATTAAAACTTCAAAATATGACATTAAAAAACAAAATTGAAAACAACCCTAAATAATTAATTATTGCAAATCATTTAAAATTTGGTTATAATATTTAGGTAAATCTTCTAACTCTCTTTTTTCGTTACAGACATTTTTATTAATTTTGATGAGGCATTTCTGATAAAATTCTTTTATTATAATTTTTTTCGATGTCTAAAATAATAATAATGGGCTTAGAAATTTTTGCTTATAATATAATAAGATTCAGAATTGTATAATGGCACATAATAATTAAAGAAAAAACTGCCTTCATAAAAATGTAAATATAGGACGTAAAGCAAACAAATCAATACATTTTGTTCATAATTACATAACGTAGGGGGTAAAAACGGTATAGCGATGCTGATTTACGCAAAAATTCAACTTAGTAATTTCAAAGTTTGCCCGTAGAATTACTGTCCAATTATTGCCGATTATTGCTAAAATTTCATAAATTCAACTTTATTTATTATTTAAGCAAGTTAAAGGGAAACCTATACACATATTTAAATAATGCTTTTGAAATTTTTTACTTTAAATAATTGCTTTTCAGTATTTAATTCTTATGTTGGTTTTAATTTAATCTACATACTTACGTGATATTTAATGGTAAACTATTATATAAGTGTTAGGTATTTAAATATACCTACAACAAGTACCTACGAAGTTCTCGTATTTTAAAAGTGTACACTTTTAAATGAATATGAATGTATTTGATTAACCATTAATTTAATATAACAATATAGTACCTATTTACAAACGCCATACTAATTGTAAGTAATTTTATCAAAAACTATTTTTGCCAGGGCTGCATAACTCCTAACCTCTCTAACTCCAAAATTTTTCAGAGGTTTAAGTTTTTAAATAATTTTTAATTACATTGGAAAAGCTTTTAACTAAAACCCGAAACTACCCTTTCACTAGAAACTTGGGTGCGCGCAAAGGAAAGTTCAATTATCACCGTTAAAATCGGGCTGCCTCTGGCAACCGTCACATATTTGTAAACAGGAGACTTTAAGCTTTTATTTCATGCAAAGTTCATCTCGTTGCTTGATGGCGCAACTAATACCACTACCTATAATATAACGTTTCGATTAAAATCGGGTTTACGCGGCTTCAAACACGACATGCGGGTGGCAACCAAATGAGTTTGAAGTACAGTTTGAACCCCTCTACAAACTGGGAAAACGTGACGTATCTTTCGCGTTTCGAGTAGGTATTTCACACATGTTTAATTGGAAATACGTCTTTATTCATTACCCGATGACATACCAAGAAGTGTCACCGGATCTTAGACTATACGTATAATACGTATAAGCAGTCGCATGAGATTTATCAAAAAAAAACCGCACCATATGTAATGTGATTTAAAAAAATCGAGGACGGTTACCGAAATTTACCGCCATTGTTTTTTTTTGAAACATGAAAATTGTAGCAGTAATAATGGTCGCATTCAGGGAATTGTAGCGTCGAAACGCTGCAGCGCTGTAACGCTTTATCTTGCCTGAATAAACATTTTTGGTACTAGTTATTTTTCAGCTTTTAATTCTTAGGTTGACAATTTTGTTTGTAACACACTCAAATTTTTATGTAAAACTTACCTTGTAATATCTTCAACCTTTCTTCTTACGTTATTGCAAGGGAAATGACTTCGTCTTCGAATTGTAACGTTATAAGCTATCTTTATTTTTTGCATAAACCAAAACATACACAAGCAACATAATTTGTTAGGTTAGAACGCATGGATGCGTCATTGCTTTATTTAGTTATAAAGCGTTAAAGCGGAATATTTACATGCTTTAATGCTTTACTAAAGCGCTGCAGCACTGCGAGTAAAGCAGAGCATCCTTCGATAAAGCGCTATAGCGCTACCATTCCCTGAATGCGACCAATAATAATAACACAAACATAAATCTAAGCGCAACGATGTAAACGAAAAGCAACGAGTTGAAATTTGTCGCAACACATTTTAATAGTGTCACACTAACAACGTGAAATACATTAAAATCTATGGTGCGAAATTCAAACCGTCCTTGCTCATTTTGGATCACACTGTACATATATCCACCTTGAAATTGCTCGGCTATTGTCGGATTCGATATAATTTTGTAGACGACCTTCGCAGTCTTTACTTGTTTTGGAGATGAGCGAAATTTTAGGTGCTCACGAAACCAGCAACCAAAACAAATTTCGAATAAAATGTAATTATCAATATTTTATATGTTTAATGTTAATACAGGTAGTCCCCTATTGATCGCGGGGGTTACGTTTTTGACAGCATCGCGATAAGCGAATTTTCGCGATCAGCGGGGGATTTAAAAAGATTTAAAAGATAAACAATACTTTATTAATGAAACAAATGATAATAATTAACAGGTATACGTAAAAATATTTTTTAACTGAATAAAACTGAAAAAAGTATTCATTTTTGTCGCGTTGCGAAAAAGAATCAAGTGTTCCTTGCTTTGCCTGTCTGCGTAATATGGATCTCTTGTACGTACTACTAAATCGATTGCGATATAACGAATCCGCATTCAACGGGGGCGCGAAGAGCGGATTTACCCGTATTCATAATATACATAAAATATACTCAAAGCTGCGCAAGGTCGTCCGCAAAATTAAATCGAATCCGTGTGTACTTATTCGGATGTAACAACTGATGCAAGATGTAACTGATGCATTTATTCTAAGGAGTTATTTATAAATGGAAATTAAAACAAGAAATAAATGAAAATAAAACAATAAAAAATCGAATGTATATTCGCCTTGTTAATATCAAGATATAACTAATAAACACTGTTCTATTTTTATTTCATTCGTGCTACATGTTGCGCTGTGTTGCGTGTTGTGGATAGTGGATCCGCTATTAAATAAATAAGTAGATACTTACCTTATTTACATTTGGTAGTAAGATATTATTGTAATTGTCTTAAATGCATATATACATACAGATATCGATTGTAAAATCTACTATTAATTATTTATCGCTAATTAAATACTAATTGACTACTAATTATTCCCTCGAGTTTAAATAAATTCGTTTCGGCATAAAATTGAAAGCGTTATTTTAAGTATTTTTGTTCTAACGTTTTGATCAATATGTATTTTAATAACTTTGTAATTCGAGCATTAATTAGCACTAATTGAGGCCTCTAATTATAGTAAGTAAATCTTGTACATTTTAGTTTTATAGGATATCAAAATAATAGGGGTTTCTTTTCGAAACAAAAATGCATTTGACGACCAAGCTTTGACGTTTTGAGATCAGATTGCGATAATGTTTTACCTTACCTAAATAAATAAAACTAAACGTTTTATTTCTTTAATAAAAACTTGCTCAAACAAAATTCTTCCTTAACCCTCCTCCCCCCCCCTAACCAGTTTACATCTGGAAACGCTACTGATTTATATTTCCATTATTTTATTTAGTAAAAACTGAATAAACTGTATGCTTAGGTCATTCTTATTCAAGATTATAATTCGATTAAATCTGGATGATCTAAGATTATGGTGTGATACGCATGCGCTATGAGCCAGATGGTTAAGTAAAGAATAGTGTAAGTTAAAAGTTAAGAGTGTTTAAACAGGCAAAGTCAGCGCGTTCAGAGAGAGCAAGAGAATTCTTCCTTCTCACTCGATTGTCCGATTTATCTGATCAAAATTATTAAGAAATACACACAAAATGTTTAAAAAAAACTACTTTTGTAAATAGATCAGAGGTAATTCTTATTGATATCTTTTTCGAACGACCACTATGAAAAGTGCATAAATTCACATCATTAAATGTTACCGGAAGTTGACCATTAGTAACAAATAGGGCCGATTGTGCGTAAAGAAATTCGTTAGCCTGATCAAAAATCAAAAGCCTTTTAGCCTGTCATGCAATGTATTTACGTACAAACAATTTTATTACTAATTGTAAATAGAGGTCGCTTTTAAACTAAAGTACTTTACTTTACTTTTACTTTAAAGTACGTTAAACGATAAATCGACATTTTTAGTAAAAGTAAGTAGGCACTTGTGGTCGTCGGAAAAGTGTAAGTAATGCTGAAAGGATATTTCACGCTAGTGTGATAAGTTGAGTCACTCGACTTCGTCTCGTGACTTAATCACAAGAGCGTGAAATATCCACCTTTCGGCACTAGTTATGCAATACGTAAATATTTCATTATGCGTACTTCATTACAAATAAATTGAGAATTTAATTAACAATTCAAATTAATCAAAGTGTCGCTTATTACACTTGTATCTACAGTACAGTTTGAAGTGCATATTAATAAAATTAATTATAATCTTAAATAATAATGACCTAGGCAAGCAGTTTACTCGGTGAATATAAAATATTATGATATAGACACTTTTGATAAATAGCGCCGCGTAGCGCTCAAACGGTTACTTTTTGGGAGTTGTGCCCGTGGAGACTTTTGATCGGGTTGATCAGTTACACACAATATCAAATTTTCCATATGGATTGTGTGAGGTCCTTTATGTTAACGTTACGTTTTTATGTTTAGACTTATTCAAATATTGTTTTAATCAACAAGTGACACGAAAGGGTTCTATTCGTGTAACCCGTGTATATGAGGTCGTGCTGTGTCACGATAAAGGTATTGTAGAGTGTTTAAATAGATGCAAGGAATGTAAGAACTCTAATATGGTAGATTCCAAGTTATTGATCAGTAATGGAACGGTGTAGTATGACATTATAAATGAAGATGTCGGTATTCTATTCGGCAAAATTATTCAAGAATACACATCATTTAAAATTAATGTAGGTACTCATATTTAATTCAATATTTTTCGGGGCTGTTTTTGTTTAATATTAGTTGTCGCGTGTTAATAAAGGTAAAACACAAATTTCCTAACCTGCTTCTCGGGGTCTCTGTTTGCTGGATCTCTATCTAAAGATATTTTTCTGTGGAGCCCTCTTTCTAGTGATCCTTGCCTTGGTACACCGTCGAGCGTAACAGTTTCTCGTATTTGTGGTGGCGATGGTGGTGGGGGCATGTCATCTTCCGCGGCATATCGTGCTTTCTAGAACAAAGCACACAATGAAATACCTACAGAAATTTATCTGGCCAACACAAAGGTTAAATTAATTAATGTTGGCTTGTTTTGCCAATGTTTTGTTGGAAGGTATTTATATTTAAATTGAAAACGATTTGTTTTGTTCTCCTTTCTTTCCGAAAACAAATTGAAATATATGTGGGTATGATTATTTTGATAACTTTAATTGTCGAAATTGATTAGGTAGATATGCATAACATATTTGCCAACGAACAATTCTTGACTTTTATAAGTTACAGAACTAGTTTCAACAGTACAATATACAGGGTCATCGAATAAGGTTGTTTCGATTTCAA